>OW964180.2:16522916-17827500 GCA_943136025.2 Agrotis puta
AGACGCCCACGGCGTCGGACGTCGCAAGACAATCTCCGGCCACCGTAGGCGCGGGCATGCGGGCAGCGAGTAATGGGCGACTCGCTGTCCGACCATGGACCATGCCCGGGTCGACGGCGCGTTGTGTTCCACGCGCGCCTCAAAGAGTGTCAGCATAGTGACGGGGCCTGTAGAGGGCCAAAGCCTGCCGGGGTCGCGGGACCAAGGGATTACCGTGACCCCGGTACGTAAAGGGCTAGTGAAGGACACCGTGGATTTTAGTCAGTACAAGTCTGACAGTCCCTCCCGCCCTGCCCTGGGTGGGAGGACTCATTTGATGATTTTACCACGATAAAAAAAAAAAAAAAAAAAAAAAGTGAACAAACTAGGAAGGGGTTTTTTCTATCTAATTAACTTTACGTCACAAAAACTTGATAATTCGTGATAAGGCCTCTGGGCTCTACAAAACCATCACATACATGATCATCCTATAATAATCTCACAGCTGGAACAGGTCTCTTTTCTGTGAAAGTGAATAAACTGTAATCTAGCACGAGGACCCAGTGCAGATTGATAGATTTCATTTTATTTAATGATAAGTTCGCATTCGACCACTATCTCGCCTGATGGTAAGCGAAGATGTGGTCGACGGTGAAGCACACTTGCCTAGAAGTTACTAGTTCACTCTTCACTTGGACTTAGCTGTCGGGAAAAACAGATATCAGCAGGGACTTGCACTCCTTAGCTGTGCGCACAACAAAAGTATTGGCAAAACGCTTTGTTTATTCTTCATTAGGAAATTATAGTTTTCTTCGCTGCTTTTGAGAGCAAAGGTAATGAAATAAGTAACAAAATCATGCAACAGAATCTTCGAACCCGCGACTTTAATTCGTAATTCGTATTCGTTCGAGGCCATTACCACCATTGCTCTGTACCATCAAACACATCTGAATAATTTAGTAGTAAAACGCAAACAAGTCCCCATGAATGAATGAAAAACAAATCAGTTGTGCAAATCACCGGATATGGCCGGGGTTCCCATGACAATAGTATCAGCGAGCATTGGGAGCTGCGAGTCGTGCCAGATGTGCTGACGTGGCGTATCACAGCCCACGCAATGTGAGACGATGGAGTAGTGAGGACATTCGCTGGAAGCAATAAGGTTATATTGTTTCATCGGTTGGATCTTGGCATTGGGTGTCTACTTTCTAAGTCCGTCAACGGGAAAAACAAAACAAAAACACGGGATCCTGATATACGAAAGTAACTAACGTCAAAATCAAATTGCGGACGTATAATACCACCACGAGTGAAGTCATTTTGACGCACCGTTAGTGTTTGTCATTATACTCGTATTAAATTGCTTCAAAAAATGTAGTACCACGAATGTTCCGCAGGTCATGAGTAGTGGCGTGAACTTTAAGGAGCTATCTGTCAAATCGTAATATCATTCATTCTTAGTTTGGAACTTGTTGTCAAAACGCCGTAATGAATGCCGAACAAATACAACTTATTTATCGTAATAACTCTTCCTTTCTGTCGCAAGTTCAATTTCCACATATTTTAACAAGTATCTGTTTAGGTAAGGTTGGTTTAGCAGGTTGTTTGTATGTGTGAGTTTAATTTTGTTAACATACATAATAAGAATAAAAGAATTTTATTTGTAAACATAGGTTACATGGTTAGAGTCCCTATGTTTTACCTTGAAGCGAACAAAATATAATTATGTCAACATGTTGTAGTTTTAATATTAATTTTGGTATTGTACAGCACTACAGGAGAAATAATATAAGTTAAAAACAAAATTCTTGAATAGTTTATGTACTTTATTACTCGTTATGAAAAAGTATTTAAAAGGTCCTACTCAAAGTCAGATCCACGCTAAGCCAACGTCTCGCACACTCCGTGAGTTCGGATACAGATCTATCTGAGCCCGTTTGCTCAAGCTCGTCCCGCAAGCATTTTATTACAATTCACATTAGCTATTATGCTATGACTACTTCACTATTTATATATACATATAAATATGTCGGCGCACAATCATGAATGGACCATTTGCTGTACAAGGTTAATTCACCACTGGTATAATAGGAATAACGTGTGCATTGCAATTTTATTGCGTATCTTAATGTTTGCCGGTAGGTAGATTATTTTAGATTAGAGCAGTATAGTGGAAATAACTTCAATACTACGTTTAGCAATGGTTAAGTCCTGTATCTTTCAAAATATTATAATATAATATCTAAATATTTATGTATTATAATATAATATCATACGAGAATAAGTTCATCATTTGCCTCGCCTTATCCCAACCATGCTGGAGTCAGCTTTCAGTTTTATAATAAAAATGGAGTCGTGTTTATTATATCACAAAAAGTATTTCTATCGATCAGTGATTCAAAAACCCTATTTAATGCATTGGAAAACCAGTATACTCGTATCTTTGACAATTACTTGATAACACTTTCAGAATACCTTCGGGCTTCTGTCCATTTTGTCTTATAAAGTAACGAAAAAAAATAGTAAAAAAAAAACCAGTGACAAGTTAGTATACTCTTTCAACCAAATATTATTGTACAAAAATCATCTAATATTACCGTACTCAAAACCAAAACGAACATAACTAAAAAATCTTACTATTATTCTATATCACAGTAAAATATACCATCTGTGACCACAATCAAACACCAAAAAAACAAAGGTTTACTTTATTACAATCTCTCAAAGCATTGACACATCTATTATTCTTAGCATTAGACTTATTTTTCTAAATCAGAGATAGGCCTACACCTATTTTAATAAGACCTCTACCATCACCAAAAAGTACAGAAGGGCCAACTATTGATGAAGAATCGGAGGTCAGAGTATTTTGGTTTTTGGGTATTTTTGATATCCCTAATCGTAGTTTCAAATTGCTTGTTATTAAGTTCTGATAAGAGATAGAGTTTAATGGATCGAGGAATATCAGTTCGTGTGAACTTTGTGGTTTATGTTTATTTTTTATGACGGTTTACTTTAAGAAATATTGTACTTACGTGTGTCGTTCTTGTGAGGTTTTAAAGATTTTGAAGAGAGCTTCAAAAACTTCAACATATAAATGGAGCATTCCTGAGGAGAAGATTCCTTTCGGGTGCCATGTGTCTTTTTTATCTTGGTTAAATCATCAAATGAAGGTCTCATTTGATGATTTAACCAAGATAAAAAGACACATTACTGTCAGACTCGTACTGACTAAAATCCACGGTAATCCTTCAATACACTTTTACGTTCCAGGGTCCAACGGTTACCTAATAAGACAGTCCCGGGAGCCCGCCTTATGTTATTTGAAATTCGACAACAGATAACGAACTTTTTCTTACTTGAGTAAGAAACCAGAAAAAAATAAATCACGGAGGTACTCAAGAATCTTAACCAACTAGATCATCAAAACAATTCTAGATCCAACATCCTTAAGGATGACGTAACCTCATGATATTTATCACACAAATGTCTCCCACAGTGGATGCGCATTGGTGGAATACCTCACAATACTGTGCATGCGCACGATCTGATTGCGGCCAAGTTTAACGTAATCAAACTGTTTGTGGAAGACGTATTCTGATTGATTATTATTATTGGTATGATTTGATTTGCTGAAAGGAGAACAGAGGAACGTAGGGATAAGGTTGATGAGTCATGGTATATGCACAAGGTAAAATACAAAGTGTTGTGACATGGCTTAGCAGTATTGCTCAGCTTGAACCGAAATAAGCTGAAGTAATAGACTGATTGTTTGAAAAAAGAACCTTCTGAGTTTAAGAGTTCATTTAAAAAAAATGTAATAATGGGTTTTCTCTTGGTCTTAATCTAGGACAAAGAAAACGTCGACGATGAAACAAGCTTATCCAAAAGACGCCTGTTCATTCTAACTTTGAAGAGTTTAGGGTTGTATGCATTCGGAAACACAGTCGCAGGTAGAGAGTTCCACTCCTTCGCTGTTCGCATTATAAAAGCCGTTTGGAAATGCTTAGTGCGAATTGGTGGAATAGCAATAAGGTAAAGATAGTAATTTGCAGTGCGTCTATATGTGCGATGATAGAAGGGGGCTGGTGGGATGAGGTCGTGGAGTTCTTGGGCACACTCTCCAAAGTACAATCAGTAGAAGACCGACAGGCAGGTAATCTTGCGGCGATGAGTCAAGCTATGGAGTTTGGCATTCACCATTTTACGTCACCAACGAGCCTCTTAGCTCTGCGTTCCACTGAGTCAAGAACGGCGAGTTGGTATTTAGCTGAGCCATCCCAAAGGTGGCTACAATATTACATGCAAGATCGGACTTGAGCTTTTTAAAGAGTTAAAAGCTGTCCTGGCATGAAGTACCGCTTCACTCTATTTAGGATGCCCAGCTTTGTGGCCGCAAGTTGGACTTTGAACTCAATGGTGGCGCCATAATAAGAGGCTAGAAGTCAACTCCATGCATTAGAGCTCGGGATGCGGGAGCAGATGCCCGAAAAGTAGGAGTCCATGCTTTAAAAGTGTGTTTTGGACTACATTTTTACGTACATAGGTAATTATTTTGCCGTGAAGGTTAAGCAAAAAAAATGGAGGTACATAATAATATAGAAAATTGAGGAGAACGAGATTTTGAAACAACAATAATTCACACTACTTTATAACACTTATACAGTGATAACAAACATTTGCAAGACGGTAACTTTATTTGTCATATCCGGCCTTTTGATTCAAGAGTTAACTTTTTTCATCTTACAAATGATTCAGTACGACTTAAACCACTTAAAAAGGGTGTAGTTGCGTGCGCTCAAATAATTAGTAAGTGTCAGAATACCTCCTAGTCTAGATAAGGCGAGGCGTACAGTGCACGTCAGGCGCACGCCCACACCGCGAGATTCATTGTTGCCTTAATATTCGGTTACACTTTGGGAATTGTTAAGTGTGTCATCGCTTTTGTGTTTTAAAGGGCGATAAGGTAAGGTTGGATTCTTAGACGAAATGTGGAAGCTAGTTTTGTGTAATTATATTGAGAATTAAATGAATGTAGGAACAATCTAATGCATTTCAATTTTTAGAGAAACTAAATTTAAAATAAAATAAATTAGACAATAGAATTGCAGCGGGAGGTTTGAAAATAGTAATAATTGATCTTACATAGGTAAACTTGGTACTTATTTGTTTCAACCCTAAAATATATCCTTGAGACCGCTAATCCTTCTTGAGACGGTCTTATAAAGCACCAAAACCTTGGAGTAGAAATAGTATGTGAAGGAACAGAATTATTTTTACTCAGTATGGGTCTGACAGTCCCTTCCAGTCTATCCACTGTGGGAGGACTCATCTGATGAATTTTACATTACAAAAAAAGATCTAATCTTTAAAAATTTTGAGTCTGCGGAGAATTTGTCTACGAGTTGAGCTTATTTAGTAGAGCACTTTAGGTCCTTTGATCCACCTGATGTAAAGTTGGTTTTACGTTAATATCATAACATTTTCAGTTCTCAGTCAACCCTGACCATAAAAACACATCTTTTTTTTTATTTCAGCCGTTGTGTCTATGAATAGTAACAAGATAGGTATGATAACTTACCATGCGTCTAGATGTACAATGATAGAAGGGTCCCACAGCGGGGGTGCTCTACTGCTTTTTTTTGCATAATCCCATCGCATTATTTCCAATTTGAAACTACATCAACAGCTTATACCTTTGTTAATATCACACCTATTTAAAGTAGATCAATCGTTAAAAGTAGTACTCGTTATATCTACATCATTTCAAATCAATAAATCCCTAACCTCATACGAATCAGTAAGCTATTAATATAATAGGTATACCTAATTATAAACAATGAAATGTTACTACCAGATAATGTTCCCACACTTCAATTTGCAGAAACAAATAGTAGCTAATAATATAATAGTATTGGTTCAAGCCTGGCCGTGGGTGGCGGCCCAATGTTATGTAGTTCAGGGTTAAGAGTTACTGTTTGTGAGTCATTCCTGTCTGCCGATGTGGATTTCGATGGCTGATTTCTGAAGCTTAGCAATAGTTGAAACAAACAATATGATATACGAGAAACTAAGGTCGCGTGTCTATCATAGAATTTACTTGTATACAAATAACAAATTGTATGCAACTTGAAAAAACCTGCATACAAGTTACAAGTAGGTAGTTTGATCTTGTAGACTTTGCTTTTTTCTTCTAATCCGAGCATCTTGTATACAAATGTGTATGTTTACAAGACTTTCCTAATGGACTTTCGTTTAAGTCTTTTGGGGTCCTGTAAAAATCATAACTAATGCAACATTTCTGAAAATTTCCTTTTTCCGCTATTAAAATAATAGCGGAAAAGGAAACATAATAATATTTAAATATTATTATGCTTCCTTTGCTCTTTTTTAATTTTAACCTAATAATTATTGTCTTATTTTTTTGCAATTTCGCGAAATAATATTTCTGTTGTTTTAAATCCTTTCCCCATCGTAGGATTTTAAACTATCATCACCATTCACCATCACTCCATGTCCAATTTTTCAGGATGGACAGGATGGCGTGATGGCAACTTTGCAATGATGGCTTACACTCGTCAAACATTTTTCAAATCGTTAGTCAAAAACGTTCATAAAACACAAAACCATATTTTATCTATCAATATCCAATAAACCTTTACTTAACACTAGATTTTTACACCCAGTAAGTAGCACACCCAACAGTCTAAGAATTAATTCGTGATCTATGCGTGCCTATGAGTCATGCGCGCACGCAGATCTCACGGTGTTCACATCGACTTGACATAATAATAGCAATGTTGCTTATCAAATATGATTGATTCTGTGTCGGTTGTTCCTTCTTTAAAGTTGGCGTGAGCGTTTAATTGTGATGTCACGATTATTTTGACTGGTATGGTTTTAATTCTTAATATTGGAGCATAATAATTTGATAGGTTGTAATTATCTACTACCTACCTTTTGCCTGCGGCTTCGCTTGCATTACTTTAGAATTTGACAATCAATTCGTACTTTTTTAAATATATTTTCAACTTAATCACAATAGCAGAAAGTTCATGTTTGATTGGGAAAATCTTACAAACTAAAATAAATGTTATCATAAAGAAAAGTGATATCAACCTTAAAATACTTTCAGATTAATCAGGGGTCGTATTATGACGTCTTAAAACCAGGCTTGTTCCAGTGAGTGAACGAGGTGGCGCTAGACGACTTGTATTGCTCTGTCTCTTTCACTCACTGGAACAAGCCATTATACGGCCCCAGATTTGATTCTGACTGGTTATAATATCCTGATAACCGTCAGAAAAATTAACAAAATTATTTGAATAAATGAATAATAAAAACTGTAAAAAAATAAAAACAAATAAATCTAAGCCCTTTTGCAAATAAAAAACTAGCACATGAACTAATCAATTTCATTCGACACTTGACTCAAAAGAAAAGTTACACAACACTCATAATTAAAGCACACACTCACAAAACAATAAAAAAGAAATCAATACAAGGTTGCCATGCAAAAAAAACAATGCACAAATCAAAACTTCCACCCACTACTACTCATTAGTACTAAATAGTACAGCCTTGTACTTCCCTTAACCGTACCTTTTGTGCAGCAGATTGGAAAGTAATTACTGCCTGTAAGTCCTACACTTGACGAGATTCACACCCACGAGAAATCAAAAGCTTAACTTGAAAATGTTTTAAGTACCATTTGAGTACTCTTCATATTGTGGGGTTAAAAGGTAGTGGACGATTGTCGAAAGGCGATTTTCGAATTCGAAGACGAATTTACTTACCTCAGTCGATGCTTCACAAAATGTTTTTTTTTTAAGGTCTTCTTCTTTTTATCGTGTCTATGACAATCTAAATTGTGGTGGCCTAGAATTGGGCCACGAGTTTAGCTAGAAGAGTTTACCTATGTAAGAAAAAATGACAATCAAAAAAGGTTTGGTTTTTTTTTGAGAAATGCTATGCTTTTCATCATTTTATCAGTTTTGTTTCATTTTATCAGTATCTACTTTACAAATAAACATGATTATGTAAATGAAGAACATTTTTTTCATATCCGCTCTATTTAATAACGATCAACTACTTTTAATTGCATAAGAGGTAACATAACCTTTTCATATACTACTACTCGAAAAATGTTTCGATAGCGATAACGACTATCGACAACGAACCCGATAACCTCACAAAAATCATGCTCTTGCGCACTGACAAGCGCGTCCGACGAGCATTTTGTTATTGGATTAAACTATTACCACATTACCTCAAGATCATCACCCAACCTCACCACTCTTATGGTAAACATAATAGAGACTATTTTGTATTTTCAGAAGTGTATTTCAGCTGCGGTTTAAGAGTGTTCTAGGTACAATAGAAATAATTAATCTCGAGTTAAGCGAACGAAGGTCATCTCTTTAGTAATCGTCTAATTGGTACAGATGCTGAATTAAACTTTTGATAGCGGAAGTGTAGGCGGGGTTGAGCAAGTTTAAGTTTTACGACGAAAACGTCTGAATGTTGATGTTGCATCAATAGAAAACACTATTGGAGTAGCTATAATTTTATTTCAGATATCAAAAGCTTTTGATAGAATTAAGTTTATATTGCAGAATTGGCTGTATTCTTCAATGAGATAGTACAATAGTACTACTAAAATTAATTTTCTACCTCAATTTAAATCCTGAACCGTTTTTTACGGGTGTCTGTGATTGGACATATTTAAGACTCGTCGCAAATTCGGTCGTATTCAGTTACAAATAGATAAGATCGGGAACAAGATTGCGACCGAGAATGCTGAAATGGATAATTAATTTCTAGAGTTGGAAAGTGAAATATTAATTACACGCTAAAATAATCAAACAACCAAATAAATCACTCACTAAAGCCTTTGTCAAACAGACAGGCGAAAGCGAAGCGTTTTCGAAGCGATACCGAAACGAAGCGAGACGTCAGTCCGATAGTTCTGTCACGCTATCGGATCTCTTTCGCTTTTCTATGTGACTGGATTCAAACAATTCCATACATTACAATTAAAAACGTCACGCTTCGCATTCGCCACGCCAGTCTGTTTGACAAGGGCTTAAAATATATCTTTATATAATCCGTGTCCTAGCTAACAGAAACTTTTCAAAAATATCTGAGCATAATTCTGAAATATAACTGATATACGACTAACATAAGTATTACTATGACAATAATAATTATATGACAAAGTAAAATACGAAATTGCCTTCCAAGAACTACCCGCACAAAAGCCCATAAAATATCGCAAGAACAGTTATTAAAACAACGCAACATCACATAAGGGTTTAGTGGGTCGACTGCGGGTCGTGGGGTCACAGATTCGAATCTCGTGATGGGCGTAATGTGATGTTTATTATACCGAGCTACAGGTTAGGCTAGGACTAGGCTAGACGTTTGACCGATGAAGCTTTGAGTCGTGTGTTCCGGTGTTTATAAACAGTTGGATTGACAGATTTCAGAGAAATGTTTAGATAAACTGTGCTTTATTTTATTGTCTTCTGAAATTGCGAAATATTTTAGATTAGTATTGAGTGTGTGAAAATGGAATTCCTGTATTTACAATTCAATGTAAACATTATAGCTGAACCCGGTTACATATCCAGATATTATTGTACCGGCTCAATAACCGGGCCAATAACTACACCCGATTCAATAACTGAACCATCCCATTTTCTTAAAATCCATAAACACCTGTTTGATAGTTGTGATCTAGTATATAAATACTGATTTTCAAATTCATCAGTTCACGCATTATGATTTTCCGATACAAAAACATCGTCTAAATTACTAATTGAGGGTAATTTAAAAAAATAATAGTGCCATTTTTTTTTTATTTACTTGTTCTTATTCATGGCAAGTTACAAATGTCTAAACAAAAGGAATAAGATTTTTCATACATACGTTTTTACCCCTTTACACCCCCTTAGAGGAAGATTTTCGCAAAATCCCGTCTTATTGCCCCCTTCCTGGTAGACTACAAAAATGCTGCCCAAAATTCAAGTTTCTGCATTTAGCGGTTTCGGCTGTAGTTGAGTCTTACGACTATACCCTATTATTTTATTTATACAGATGGTACAAAACCACTTACAAAAATAACTCACAAAACTAATTTCCGCAAAACTAGAAACGAGAAATTAAACTCTCGTTTTAAATAACAAAACTAGTCTCGAGTGAATTTAAGCCTGCCATTGAAAATAATGTAACGTTTTAATATACATGTAAATATCGTGGCATCTAAATAATGCCATAGCTCATCGCGATAGGTTCGCGCGTTAATTGCCGCGCCTGCGCAGACGGGACCTGTTATTACTAGGGTCGTTCTAAAGGTGAGGTACAGACGAGCTTTTTAGCCGCCCGATAAGGCGTTTTCGTGGTTTTCGAGCACTCTATGAGTAGATTTCCTCAAAGTATCTGAATGCGATCAGTACTTTTCAAACGGTATTAATTTCAATATTCTCTAGCAATAAACAATGATGTTTATTGATGATACTGAAAGCTCTTGAACAAAGTATCATCGATATGATGAATTTTTTATGAATTTTGTAAAGCAATAGAATAATGGACGAGGAAATTATAGAGCATCTACGAAAGCAATTAAACAGTATCTGAACGGACATTAGATTTGCAAAATAAATATTACTTATTTGATATACATACTTGACTCTCGCCATACTTTATGTAATTACAATCATTATATTTCGGAACACACAACTCAAATCTCCAGTTTACCTGTATAATGAAAAAGACTTAAAAGAAACTACTTAAAAGAAACTATCAAACCCTCGTTACTCTTTTCATCATCTGTAACATGAGTAAAAACCGCACCTTCGCGCGATTTTTAACCGCGCTTCATCTACCCGCATCTTTACGCTGACCGCTCTAATAGCCAAGCCCGACCATTGTGCAGTATAGTCCGCAATATTTAGTAACTTACACTTACATAGACACCGACCATCTTCAGTAATAACGTACCTAGATTTATTCCTCTATAACATCTACTCGACTTGTGCCCTCTCTTAAATACTTTTGTTCTAAGATACTAGTAACTGTGTTTTTGTAACTATGTATTGTTTTAGAAGTTTATTACTTTTCTACTTAGTTGGGATGATTATTTATGTATTAGGGTGAAGTTTTCATTCAGTCTTCATTTGTCTTGTTGTACTTTCTTTATCAGTATTAGAATATTTAGTGCCGCTCACACGCTCACAGTCTGATAAATTTTCAGTTAAAATAATGGCGAACCGTTCCAAACTACATATTATAATTAGTATAAATTATAAAATTAGGGATTACTTTTCGGAAATCCATGACATCAAATGTTATGAAAAATATGTAGCTTTAATTTCAAGACAAAAATCCAGGCTTGGATGCAGGATGTAGTCCCGCCCTCCCCTTTCCTGCATGCGTATATGCATGAGGGCGGGAGAGTGTGACTGCATTTATCGCCCCCCTCCACAGGGGTGCCCCGTCACTATGCTGACACTCCTTGAGGCGTGCGTGGAACACAACGCGCCGTCGACCCAGGCATGGTCCATGGTCGGACAGCGAGTGCACCACATGTGACTGTTCGTAAATTACCCTGGGCTGATAAAATTTTCGTTTTTCTTAAATCACGTTATGTATTGTAGACTAGATAGACCACGGACTAGCAAGCGCAGCGTAGGACGTCCACCAACAAGGTGGACAGACGACCTTATAAAGGTCGCCGGAAGACGCTGGACGCAGGTCGCTTCCAACCGGTATATGTGGAGATCTAACGGGGAGGCCTATGTTCAGCAGTGGACGTCCTATGGCTGAGATTATGATGAAATCACGTTATTATTAGTGGATAATGTGGGGATGGTATCCCCGAATGCTCAGAAATACCATAACGTCTTTAATTGAGAGAAATTCCAGTGTAGGAACGAGATGGCGCTAGACAACTTGTATAGCTCTGTCTCTTTCCCACAATGGAATAACTCTCACTTTAAGACGTCACAGGTGGCCTACCTGTTCAAATTGGAAAAGAAACAGAGAACTGGGATCTTATTATTGTTGTTAGTATACACACATACTTGCATGCCTGATATAATAGCTATACAGGTAGACATTGACATAGTGTCTATGTTTCGTGATTATGATTCTACAGTAGGAACCTATTACCATCAACCTGTCTATCCCATGTCGTGGTTAGGAATCCCTCAAATATACATATTAAGTTTCTCTTTTACTCCTTATGGGGATCTAAGTATAGCATTGTGAGAGAGACATCCGCAATACAAATCTATCTGGCCATAAAACCTTTAAGATCAGAATCTCCTATTCTCTAGCAGAAGATACCTGGGCCTACACTTCTGCCGTACCCGAAACACGAACATTTTTACTGAAAACGTGACTACAGTATTTGTTATATGTAAATTAGCGATTTGTCCAATGGCCGCACGCGAAACTTCTCAGGCTACCTTTGATGTTCAAGTTTTTTAAATCCACGGCACTAAAAACAATCAAAACTAAACCTTATGATGACTTCGTAAAGTCAATTTTAAATTCACGCTCATAAGCATGAAGATCCTCCGAGAAGACCAAGAATGATATAGAGTAGGCTCTATCTGTGACAATTATCATTTATGTGTGACAACAAATGACAAATTAAATATTCAGCTAAGATTGATTGTATTGCTGTCGGATCGAACACTTAATGTGATTAGTATGTTAATTTTTATAAAATTGTTTCATCAACGTGTGCGTAAGGCAGATTCAAATGTCATTTTTTTTTTAATATAGCGATTGATTGACAAATTTGGAATAAAACTCGGTTGAAGCATTGCTCTTATAAATATAAATATTCAGAAATGACATCATATAGATAAACGGTTTTATAAAATCAATCAAACAAAAAAATTTGACCATTTTTATGGCATCGTAAACTAGCTTATTTTTTGCCAATTATGATAATAATGATTTATTTGAAATTATATTATATCAACTTAGATTCTAAAATTGTTATTTAATATTCAGTTCAGGTGATTTTACTTCCTAAGTCAATTTAGATGTGCCATTTTTATTATAAATTATTTATATTTTATGCTGTATTAAGTCTTTTATTTTTCCTTAAACGTTTAACTAACATTATTTAGCTGTTTGACATTATAGGACTAATAACTATTAAACCAGGATGTACAATTTTGTTCATATAATTATATCTATTTTCTATTTTTACAATATTTAATATCTCATCAACATTTTATTAATATACTTTAAGGATAAAAAAAAATAGCAAAATAATGTCATTTCTAATCATTACCAACAAAGTTTTGGTAATGTGACAGTTATAATTATTATTCTTAATTACTTTTTCATCTGCATTTTCCAGAAGCCTGTCTCTAAAATCCCGTCACATCTAATAAACACTTCTCTAGACCACGACACTGGTCGCGGGACTTACGACTTACCGTGACCCCGGTACGTAAAGGGCTAGTGAAGGACACCGTGGATTTTAGTCAGTACAAGTCTGAAAGTCCCTCCCGCCCTGCCCTGGGTGGGAGGACTCATTTAATGATTTACCACGAAAAAAAAAGACCACGTCACTATATTTTTTGCGAGTAAAATCAACTCTATACCATCCCTGTGCCATCCTGTGTGGGTAGTTCAAACACCACGCTTAGGTAGACAATACGCACCGGGCAATATGCACTATAGAGAATGCAAACATTACTGCTGCAATGTCGGCAATTAAAAAAATATAAGCACTGGTATCGTACTTGCAGCTCCGTTTATATGAACCACCAGCAAATGAATTTCAACTCTACTTCTACGGTTATACAGTCTGATTTACGTTGATATTATGGTTAGAGGATAGTGTTGTGTAATAGATTATAAAGCCTATGTGGTAAAGATAGGGTCGGTTTCAGGTTAAAGGTTGTGTGAAGTTACAATGTAGGAAAATATATTTTACCTTATCTTTTGGTTTATATTAATGTGGAACTCTATTACCTATAATAACTATCATTTTTCGCACTTAGTAGAAGGTCTACTATTTTGGTTTAAAAGTGAAATAAAGATAACATCACATCTATAAATTTCAGTCGTTTACATTTGATTGTCAATCAGTCCTAATATATGTATATGGTATTTCTTTTTTTCACATCTCTATTAGAGATGTGCCGGTTATATTTTGTAGTCTTTTACTTTGGTACAAAACAATTTAACTTGATTTAAAAGATTTTTTTTTTATTTAACTGAACGTTCGCGTTCGAACACTATTATCACCTGATGGTAAGCGATGAAGGAAGGAGATGGCGAGAAATACTAGACAGATTTTGTCCGCACTGTAATTTCGCGAAAGTTGGAAAGAGTTGAAAGAGTCACTCAATATCAACACGAGCGACTCAGCTGTTCTTAAAAAGACATCAGTAAATAAAGCCACTGAACTGCACCTACAAGATTGATCGAGTTGGCCAACTAGTCGGCCGGTCGGCTTAAGTCATAGTCAGTCAAAACACCTGTTCAATATTTGACATCATTCTTCACTAGAAAACACCGCTACGCCCACGTGCCAACACGATAACCACATTTAAAATTAATTAAAACAGCAAAAAAAACTAAATCTTCATTCATGAATATTCCGAACTGTTAACACTATAATTAATATGGCAACACTGTATAAATAATTCTGGAAAGAATTGCCAACAAACAAATTGGTTTGAATTTTAAAATTCGAATGTTTCCTAAAAACGATACATGGTGTGGTAATTTTTTCTTGTTCGTGACTTGTCAATTGGTTAAAAAGATAAATAATTTAAATAATTGTGTTTGTTCCAGATGTCGGTTCGTTGGGGCCAACGTTGGTGCCACCCACGCTCATGATTATCGATGAATAAGAAATTATAGTTTCTTGATGAATTTATTTACGACATTAAAGTTTCTCATGTTGAGCACAGAGTTTTGTAATTTCTTAGTAGAAAGTTTTACAAGATGATAACAAGACCGCACTAAGTGTATTATTTAAGAAAATAGGCCTAATTAAAAATATAATTGAATCATATATAGCTAAGTTTCAGATTTTCAAACAGCCATTTATTGTCAACAAATAGTTTTAAACTAAAAATATCATCAAAAAAAAACTTTGAAAGTATTATACATTCCTGATTTTACCTTAAAACTCAATTAAACATAATTATTTAATATTTTACTTTTATTTTTAGTATTTATATAGTAAATGTAGTATGTATAAAAATTTACTTAAAAACAAACTAAATCTTAAAGTTTTCACTCTGTGAGGTCATAATTATGGCTCCACATAGTAAACTACAAAGATATCATGTTCGTTAAAAAAAATAAAATACAAATAACAGAGTCATCTGAACGCACCCGTAAGGAAAGTTTATATTATTTAAATATTTGAGCGTGTTCGAAATACGAATCATTATCTTTTCGCGAATGCAGAACAACATTCCAATTAGTGAACGATGTTAAACCTTAATTTTATGTCAGTAAAGTTTATTTTAACTTTTATTTATTACCAAGAATATAAAGCAGTTAAGATACAGCTTAAATAAATATCGATAAGATTCAATTTAAATGATTTTATTAGAGAAGTAAGTTTGTAATTTCTGGCGCCACTTTTTGCAAGCGTATAACTGTAACATCAATTGGATTTTTGACGAAATTTCGTTGATTGCTTAATTGTTTAAAAGGACTGTTATTTCTTACATTTTTGACATGTGAACGGTTTTCAAGTTAGCTCCTTTCGAGTTCGGAGTATTTATGATGAGTTCTTGTTAAGTTGAACTCTTCCGTGATTTAAATGAAACGATTTTTCAATTATCAAGACTTGTTAGCACTCTGACACTATGGGATTTTGTGTGTTTTAATTTAAATACGATACGTCTTAAATTATCGAAGTTTTGTTTTGTTGATATTGTAATAATTTTGTTATGCTTGAACTATTTATAAAGCAGTTTCTTTGTTAATTTGTATAACATTCCCTCATTATAAAAATAAAATATATTGATAATAATTGTGGGACCAAACTTTCACTTTCAGTCCATTAGTTTGTGCTAACATAAATCATGATCTAAATTGGCAAAAGCTGTTATTTTTCGTATTTTATTAGATTGCCCCTTAATAAAGTAAAGTATTTAAAGCTTCATCATTTATAAAACGAAATCTTTTTTTAAAAACTGTATTTTCAACAGTAACCCTTTAATAGATCACCAATTTCAACACCAAAAAAGTTGCCATCCTAAATCAACCAAGTGAAAGCCCAGTGATGACCTTTACTCTATGGTTCCACCTATTAATAAGACCTCATTGCTCACAGTATCAATCGAAGCAGATAATTATAGTTTCCGGTCCACGAATTTAATAATAAAATATTTGAATGATGATCTTTTGATCTTATTAATTTTTTTTAGGTAGGTACAAGGAATGGGCGTTAAGTCGTGCATGGAAACCATGCAAGGTTAGTTTGTGGACTCTGTTCGTGACATCGTATAACATGGATTGATTATTAAGATAGCTGTTACTATAATAGTATTGATAACTTATGGAATGGACCTCCCATAGTGATAGCAACTGCACATTTTTATTTGTTTAGCCTGTTTTGTCCCCCATTCCTGTCAATTCTCTCAATGGTTATCTTGCCAATATAAGAGGAAGTCATCATACCACTACATATTAATGAGTCTATTAGAAAAAGTCTTTAATAATTGGAAAAAAGACTTACCTAACTTCGGCACTTCGCAATTATGGTGTTTCACAATTGATATTTTTTTTATTTTATAAATAAACCTATATTGGTCGCGGGACTGTACGAATTACCGTGACCCCGGAACGTAAAGGGCTATTGAAGGACACCGTGGATTTTAATTAGAACGAGTCTGACACATTTGATGATTTTACCACGTAAAATAAGAAATAAATAAAAAATGTTACCTATTGGAAATAGACCTATTGTTTTGTATAGCACGGCGTTCCATTACACTGTCTCTAGGGACAGCGTGTCCGGGTCAGTAGTAAGAAAAAGTGTATCAGGGTCTGAAACAGGGTGACAGAGTGGTTTCGGTTTTGGTTCCGCCCTGCTTCATGCAGGGCACGCCACGGACAGGGCCCGAAATTTTACAATGAAACAGGCCCTTTTTATTCCATATTCATTGCGATCAGGACTCCTGCCCACATCTCAGTACAAAAGAACGCTAGTAGTACAGTAAAGTGGCGATTACGGCACATTACGGTGCGGTCGACAGATCGGCGCTTCACTGTCATTACTAATGTGAGCTATTTGAGCTCTGCGGTCAGGCAGGTCGGGGGGTCGAGGAGCTGCGAAGGTTGGGAGACGGTTCTTGACAGTACGTCCTTTTTTTATAATAATATCATGATGAGCTCTGTGTGCACCGGAAGGGACTGTCAGACTCTCACTGACTAAAAGTTTACCCTGTTCATTCGTTTGTCCTTTCCGTTTGAGGGTCACGGTTTTCTACATGGACAGCCCCGGGATCCTGAGAGTAAGCCTAGTTTTTGCTCTTACCTAAATTAGTGCCTTAACAAAAGCGTCCAGTTTCATCGCTTGTATCAATAGTGCTTCTTAGTCATTTAAAAAACGGAAGTTAATTTATACGGTGAGGCAAAAAACCGTCTATATAAGTTCAGATTATCAAGGGAAGTATTTCGCCATGAAAGACGACCACGGCGAGCCAGTCACCGTCCGAAAGGACCAGAACTGAGTCAACGCCACGTTATGTTCCACGCGCGCTTCTAGGAGTATTCAACATCATTCACGTGGCCCGATAGGTCCAAATGTCTGCCAAAATTACAAAAATGTCTAAGGAAACTCATAGATGAGTCTTAAAGACACTTCGGCCCTGCACTCCCAGGACTCATTTGATGATATAAAAAAAAACGACGGTTTGCACTCTGGGAGTGCCGGCAGAAGCGAAAACTTGAATAGTAATAAACACACACGAACATTCGCGCAAGCGCCCTGCGACATCTTACGAATTTTCGATCAGGTCACGTGTCCTGACGCGAGTTTAACATTTTTTACCCATTCCAAAAAAAGTGCACAACGGCGCTAAAAAGTTTTCACTTCAAAAAATTCCCTGTCAAGTTTTAAAATCTAAAGAGTATTTTATCGCCCTCCACATACGAACACCGTTTCCATAAAACCGTCCACGTTCTTGTTTCATAGATCATTGTACGTTGTTTTTGTAATGCCGAACAGTATTGGTATCTTGACGCATAAACTGCGGTAAAGCGGAGTGGTCGAAACGTTCAGTTGGTTTTTGCACTGTGCAACGTTCGATTCCATGTTCACTTATTGTCAGTTTATTGAGCAAAAACATGTGTGTTTGTTTGAAAAAGGTAAGGAATTTATGTTTCTAGAGTTGTTGCTTTTTGTTTAAACTAAGTTGTGCGTAGGTTTATGTTTGTAGTGTTTTTCTGGTGCCTTCCACGCTGTTTTTCCTTAAGAATAGTTCTTTTGAGACAGTATTCAATTCAATCAAGAGAATGAAGTACGGAGTATCAGGATTCTGAAAGTAGTTGTTAAAAAAATCTCTGCTCCTTTATGGTAATTTTTAGAAATATCTTTTCTTCGCCATTATTTCCAATTCCAATTACCATTACCCAGACCTGATTTCAAGTTTCAGTTCGGGATAAAATATTTTTGTCTTCCTTAATTATAGTTATCATGAGCCCGGAGTCTAGATTTTCAACCTATTAGGGTCGTGGCACATCGGCAGAACGTACCGTAGTGTTTTTAAGTTCCATATGAAACATCAGCCGAAATTAAATCGCATTCTAATGTGTCATAGGGAACTTGAAAAACACCGCGTATTGAACTGCATGTGCTAAATTAGTGGAGCGATACGTTCCGCCGATGCGACACGACCCTTAATGGCAATATACTCGCTCCTATCACATTGGCTTTTTTTTTATAATGGTAAAATCACCAAATGAGTCCTCCCACCCAAGGCGGGAGGCGGGCCAAGGAGGGGCGGGAGGGACTGTCAGACTTGACTGACTAAAATCCACGGTGTCCTTCAATAGCCCTTTACGTACCGGGGTCACGGTAATTCGTGAGTCCCGCGACCTATCACATAGGCTTACATCGGAAATGTAGGTGTTACATAAAAGTTAGCCAAAGTTAAATTACATCTCCGGAAAATTCTGTCATTATGTTACGCCAATTTATTGTTCTAATTATTATTTTTATTCATCGTGGAAGACTATTTCTTTTTAACACATCCGTGATTTACCTAACTGTAAACTACAATAAAAAACAAAACAACATCAATTAACATACAAACATTTATTTATCTAGAGCATTCAAGATCTCGGGCAACAATTTCTAATGTCGAAACATTTGACAAATTGCCCGGATTGCCCGAACCAGATCATCGTCGGTGACCGGACAATATAAACAACCAATTACGGTGCTTGATTTATTGTGGGCAATTATTTATTGTCCGAGCTTATTCGCGTTTTAATTGTTGAGATTGATGTAATGCTGATAGGGTAAAGGTGCTAGTTGTAGGCTTTAGTGTGTTGCCAGGATAAGCCACTATAAAATTAAAAGTACATTCTCGTATTTTATCTTAGAGAGATATTCTGTTCTTTAAATTGGCGCGTCGTAAAGGATTTTGAAATCGTACGCAATAGGCAAGATGACCGAAAATCAAATTTAAAAAAATTGTTTTATATTTTCATAGTTCTAAATCGGAGGTTTTAGAGTCAATATTAATTTATAAAAAATAGGTGTCAAAACAGAATTGAATATGTATGAAGATAAAAATAGTGACGAACAGGCACTCTTTTTCGGCACAATCTCCAGAGGCATTTTTTTTCGTGTCGGGCTAGATAAACCCATTTTAAAATCGGAAACCGTTTTCATAATATTTTTTTATATACAGTTCGGTGTCTAATCTACGTGGTACAAGGCTAATACTATGAATAAGTTTATTTTAAATATTAAAAAAAAAATCTTAAACCCTAAAATCCTGATCGCTCTGGGTTGACCCGACTCCCGATTGAATGAAAAAAATATTTTTTAACTTTTTAATGAGATGGTTCATATGAAACAACTTATTTAGATTACATAACAAATAGTTAATCTTCATAGTAATAAAATATTTTCAGTTATATTAACAATACTTTTGCCTCAATTTGAATTTAAAATCGTGACCGGGGCATTTTATCTCATCGCTCTGCGCTGAGGTAAAACGTCGCCCTCATCCCTAGTTACGCGTTATAGACACTCTATTCCTCTCCCGGTGGGCAGCGCCAGCAGTGGTCTAACCGCCGAGGAGGATACCTGTCTGCCACGTACCCGCGAAGGTAAGTTTACGAAGGTAAGTTTATGATTGCTCTGGATTTGGTTCTCGAATTTTATGATTACTATGGCTCGTTATTTAAATTAAATAGTAAGCTTGTAAATGTGTTTGCTATGTGAATTAAGAGATCATTATAGTGTTTTTTATGAGACGTAATCACAACTTTCTACTACTTTTAAAATCGGCAAAATTTATGATTTAGTGACTTTTTCTGATCGCTGTGGCTGTGATTGCTCTGTTCAAAAAGACCAGAGCAATGATATTTTGCATTAATTGTACGTTATAAATCTGTTTTAAGTCCGGACGTTAACAATGACAAACGAAGAACTATGCATATAACCTTTAATTTATATCTTTTTCTGGGTTTCTTTCGATAACCTAAACCCATAAACAGATTTGGACGTATTTTACTATGATGATAAGTATTATTATATTGGCATTTAGCTAACCGCAACTATAAGCTTTTCTTTTCTAAAATTTAATATCAACTATTGTTGCAGATGGAAACCATGCCTCGAAGAAAAACATTTCATAGAGCGGGAAAATGGGGAGCTAAATTTCGTCAGTGATTTCTTCTCAAGTCATAATAGTAAGCTACATGAGGGAGTTGTATCATAAAGATTCGTGGAAGTCAGCTGTGGTTCCGTTGGTGGGATAAGCAGCAATAGCCGTTCAAACACGTAGAAAAAAAATATTGTCATTTCCTTCCAACTGAAACCTGGTTTATATTGAAGATTATCTTATATCACGAAGAATAAAACCAATCAGTTGACTGTACCATGGTTGAAAACACGTCAGCTGGTCACCCAAAAATGTATTTTTTTTTATTTTATTTTACTTTCAGTAATTTCCTCTCGACTCAAATTTCACCTGATGATAGTTTACATGAAGTTATGGATAAAAACAAACGTCAGCTGGCTGTATCTCTGTGGAAATATCGTCAGCTGATACTTTGAAAATTACAAGCAGGACAAAAGCTCTCAGCCTAAAATGTGCATTCAGTTCAAAGTTTTCAGTTCCTCACAACAGAAAACTGGTTTATATTAAAACTTACTCTTAAGAATACAAAACAGTCAGCCAATGTTTACTCGCACGTATGGTAAAAAATACAGAGTTATTCTATTGAGTTCGACAACAGAGAGTTATCTGAATCTGTTGATTTTTTAAAGTGCTGAGAAACACAAAATAATGATAAGTATTGCTAGAACCAACGACTTCAAGCAATTAAACATAACAAAACATCACACCTGTAATCCCCGAAGGGTTGGACAGAGGTGTACCTAAGTAAAATGAATTATAATCTCCACCAATAATTATAATATGACCAATTTCCGCTTTCCCCATTTTTGTCTTCCGACACAGCGAAATGATCTTTACATGACAAATAATCCAGATCTATACGGAAAATGTTTTGCAAAGTCAAGAGAAAATCACCAAAGGAAAAAAGCTCGGGGCACAGTACTACCAATGAGTGATTTGACTCCAAGCCAGCAAAAGGTTCGTTCCTACGAACCTTTTGTTGGCTTGACTTGCTAGAAAAGTAGGGAAAGTTCGGATAATATAGTCCAAATAAATGAAACTAAGCCAAAAGTTGTTTTTTATAAGTATGTTAATTTGTTGTTTTAAAATTATAATGTAATAGTTTGAAATTATAACGATATTTTTCTAAAATAATACATTTCTCTTACATCAATCTTGTTATTCGTACACTGAATATGACTGAAAACGGCTAAATAAATAATATTTTATCAATGTTAATTTTCTTGTTTCACTGATTTCACCATTTATGATCGCTCTGGCACCAATTATGATTGCTCTGGTCGCGAAATTTTTTAAACTTAAATATTTTCATAACTGTTTGTGTAAATTGAAGGCCAATAGTAAAAATATACTATTTGAATATCATTATTTTTAATGAGATACATAATTACTATTAAAAATCAATATCTGAAAAGCACCAGAGCGATCACACGAATACGCCCGTTTTGGAGATCCATCCTTTCACTCGTTTTGCAAATCTTTTGTGTTTTCAAATGGGGAAAGTGATAAAACGGAATCTAGCTTTCCTGGCGGTTATTCCATCGAACGAAAAAATCTTACAATTCGCCAGTGAAATCGATTGTTTAGTCCATAAATTTATGTATTCGCGACAGCCATCAACAGGTGCTCTCACCCTGCAAGTAGACGATATATTTTTCTCAATATTAATAAGACCACCCGTTGGGTCCGCCTCGGACGATATTAGTCGAGTTCGACATTAGTTTATTTATTTGCCGATAGATCACGCAATTTGTGATAAATTACTACGTATAGTGGCCCTCTTAAAGATAATAATAATTGTCCGAAAAAGGCAAAATATTTAAGTCTTGGTGAAGATTCTTAAATAAAGGATTTTAACTACAAGAGTCAATTTATCTTTACGAATCTAGGTACGAGTATGTCATGAAATACATAAGCATGTAACATGTAAATATTTTAATAATTCCGTCAGATTTTCGAGAATGATGCCTAATTTTAGAGAAATTCGACATCAGTGATATAAAAGTATAGAAACGCGTACATACTTTTTTTTCGTTTCGTTTTAGTTTAAAAAAAAGTTTTTAAAAGAAACGTTGCTCCTCACTAGGAATTTCTCCTGTGTTGTGGGTGCGTTTACAAACATAGAAACTCACATACACAAACGCCCAGACCCGAAACAACTGCTTGTTGATCGCACAAATATTTTCTCCGTGCGGGAATCGAACCCGCGACACGCAGCGCAGCAATCCAATCGCTAAGCCACTGCGCTAACCGTGCCATCAAACTTGCTAAAGCAATCTCTTTTCCCTGGAAAAACAAGCAATAAGCGCACCTTCCAATAACTTAAAACACAACTACTATCTGACGATCAGCTGTTCATCACAATTTTTTACTGTTATCTTTTTTGTATGACGAAATAGGTTAGGCAAGCACGCTTCACTGTCCACCACATCGTCGCTCAGGCTAGATAGTGGTCATACTACTATAGGAATAGAAAATGAACAACAAAAAGTCAATTATTATTCATTAGTTATAACTCTACCAAACAAAAACAAATTTTCCTCTAAATATCTATCAAAGTCGCCTCTCATTACGGCTCGTGTTTATACATCTGTGAACTCCTGCGCAGAAAAATGACACGCATTATGTTGGACGGCCATAATGGCGGGTTATGGCGTCGGTAACAAATAGTGCTAATTTTATATAATTGTAATATTTATACGCATATCGGAAGCGAGGGAGGTCAGCGCGCTGGAGGTCGGACGGACCTATTGTTGGGGGTAGTGCACAATGACCTGTGGTGTGGAATTGCGAGAATAGAATAGTTCTCCATTTGCATAAAAAGTAGGAAGAAGGTTAATGTTAAGTTTAAAATAATCCTAAACTAATTATCGTAAAGGATACGAGTATTCGCAATGGAACTATCAGCTACCTCACTTTCAATCCTTCTAGGAGTAGGTAGTATTTTTAACACGTATTTTCAGCCTCATATCTTTTCTTTTTTTATAAAACAGAAATGCACTTCAACACTATACAATTGTAGACATGTTTAGAGAAACAAAACAGTTATGAAGCCTTATCCAGCAAAATGACTTACGTCACAAGAAGCAGGGCTTATCAAGTGGCATTCCATAGGAATCGTCGGCAATTTTATCCCAAATCAAAGCAATAACCATCATGTTTTTTTTTTTTATTTTTTTATCGTGGTAAAATCATCAAATGAGTCCTCCCACCCAGGGCAGGGCGGGAGGGACTGTCAGACTTGTACTGACTAAAATCCACGGTGTCCTTCACTAGCCCTTTACGTACCGGGGTCACGGTAATCCCTTGGTCCCGCGACCCCAGCAGGCTTTGGCCCTCTACAGGCCCCGTCACTATGCTGACACTCTTTGAGGCGCGCGTGGAACACAACGCGCCGTCGACCCGGGCATGGTCCATGGTCGGACAGCGAGTCGCCCATTACTCGCCGCCCGCATGCCCGCGCCTACGGTGGCCGGAGATCGTCTCGCGACGTCCGACGCCGTGGGCGTCTACCACTGCGGCTGGGGTGGAGGGAGGACGCTGTCCTCTCCCTCAGGCGGCCCGCCTCCTCCTTTACGAGCATGACTGCTTCGCAGAAGGAGGCGACCGCTTCCCACTCCGTCTCGCCCCGCAGCATGGCCTCGACCAATGCCGGGCGCGAGAGGTCTCCGCCTATCGCCGTCGTGAGGACACGGCGGTGCTCTGCCCAAGCGGGGCAGTCCTGCACCGTATGCTCCACCGTGTCCTCCGGACGATCCTCGCAATAACCATCATGTGCAGAAAAATTGGCAATTTTCCAACCTTGTTAAGCAATATTAGACCATTAAGATCCAAGTACAATTTTACTCTACATCGGCGCATAACATTACTTTTGAATACTCGAATAATTCTGCTGTTAACCTAAATTAGCTAGACAACTATTAGAAGATACCAGAGCCCTCATAAGGAGATTTCTGTATTTTTTACAGCGTACTTAAAGTATATACATCGTTTATTTTACGGAAAAATGAAAAGTGCTTCTAGTATACGGAATCCGTTTTTTCCTTCAAATTAACGTCAAATTTCTAGTTTAACACACAACAAGTAAAACGGGATAAGTCGTAATAGGGACTCAGAATACACGTTGTAATACACGAACCAAGTACAGTACTACCACACGTCCGCGCCATCCTACACACAGCCTAAAGTAATAGCCTGTGAAATCTTAAATCAATTTAAAAACAGTTATTATGAAAGGGCCCAGCCTAGGCCCTTATTGTTTCTAATGGGCCTTTTGGGCCCGGGCCGGCTAAGTGTCCGTAATAGTATGTGATCGCAGTGATTTTGTATGCAGGGTTATGTTGTGATAAAGGGTACTTTGAAATGTGTGGACTATAAGATTAGTGAAATGGTTTTTGATAATGTATTCATGGTACCTACATTAAATTATGACAAGGTATTTTTTTACCGATTTAAAGATATAATATTAACTATGTATATTCAACTACAAACATAATACGCTTGTGACATTGAAGATAAACGAACTATTTAAAGTGTATTGTTCTTTTATTATTATAAAATGTGTGATTCCGTGTCTTAAAATTATTCAAAGTACTAAGTAAATATTTCAACAATACAGCTGTGTAGAAATTAAAAAAAAAACATTTCTTTAGCATACACTAAATATTAAATGTCGATTCCTGATATTTTATTGAACAACTAAATGTCAAATAATTCGTAATTATCTCTAAGGGAACGTCAGACCAGGATAAAAAGTAAATGTCAAATACCTTCAGTAGTTTTCGTGTAAAATAGTAACAAATATCCATACATTCATTCACACAAACTTTACGTATTTATACTAAGTATTAACCTCTCGGGCGCGTTACGTACACCCGGGTGTATATAAGCGAAAACGCCCCAGCGCCTTACGTACACACGTCTGTACATAACAGACAGTCGCTCATTGGACGTTGATTTTTATCATTTTCAATTATAAATCGCCCGAGAGGTTAATATAAGATTTTAATGTAGACTATCTTTCTAATCATAACTTTTATCAGTCCAAATAAAAGTCACTCCAATATTTGTTATAACAAAGCCTCCGTTTTCAATTACGAATTAATTGAATGAGAGCTGGATTGAATCCCAGCAATGATGGCCACTGCTGGCCTCTGCTGGGCAGTGTTAATCAGTATCGTGCGAACCGGCCGTATGCGTATCATCTCGAACATTGTGCGATCTCGTCTGTAATCTAATAACGATTAGTTAAGGCGAAGCGTGCTTTGAATGACGGAGTTATTTGTTGTTCATTTTCGATTGATTCAGACCGTAGACATATGTATGTGTAGTGGTAGACGCCCACGGCGTCGGACATCGCAAGACGATCTCCGGCCACCGTAGGCGCGGGCATGCGGGCGGCGAGTAATGGGCGACTCGCAGCCCGACCATGGACCATGCCCGGGTCGACGGCGCGTTGTGTTCCACGCGCGCCTCAAGGAGAGTCAGCATAGTGACGGGGCCTGTAGAGGGCCATAGCCTGCCGGGGTCGCGGGACTTTCCCATTAACGTGACCCCGGTACGTGAAGGGCTAGTGAAGGACACCGTGGATTTTAGTCAGTACAAGTCTGACAGTCCCTCCTGCCCTGCCCTGGGTGAGAGGACTCATTTGATGATTTTACCACGATAAAAAAAAGACATATGTATGTGAAGTACAATCAGTAGAAAACTTGCTGAGATAACGATCAAATGTTAGACAGAGAAGTAGAATACGAGTAAAATACAAAAGGAATAGCGCAACAATCAAAAGACGCTTTAAAACCTATCAGAATAACCGGATACAGTTGAATACCAATATTTTACATAGAGCGACTACTAACAGTTAATAACCGGGCTGTGAAGCTAGGTATGATGATCCTTTAAGACCGACTGTCAGACTTTCAAATCACTGATTACGCCATCACGGATGGCCACTGATCCACGGATTGTCTGGGGCAAGCAGGTCTCAATCTTTACATACAACTGTTATTATTTATCCAAGAACTCCAAAGCTAGGTCGACGACGTATTGTGTTCCACGCGCGCCTCAAAGAGTGTCAGCAAAAATGACGGGGCCCCCCTCTAGAGGGCCAAAGCCTGTCGGGGTCGCGGGACTTGTGATTTACCGTGACCCCGGTACGTAAAGGGCTATTAAATGACACCGTGGATTTTAGTCAGTACGAGTCTGACAGTCCCTCCCGCTCTGCCCTGGATGGGAGGACTCATTTGATGATTTTACCACGTAAAAAAAAATAACTCCAAAGCTCTAAAAACTTTATGCGTACAAAATCAATATGACAATAAAACACATACAGACTTCTCTTTAACAAAGATGATTCGAATATCCCAGTGCAATGAGTGGGGCTAGAACAGAAGCCGCCTCGGACCGCCAACCTTCAATTATAGCCGCCATCATTATTTAATAATAAAAAAATAATAATATAATTCAGTTTAGTCAAGTAGACAAATGATTACTTTGTGCGGAATATACCGAAGTGTAGTGATGTGACGTGTGTGATTCGATTATCGATGTTTTTTTAACTAATAATTTTATGTTTGTTTTGTTGATGTACTTAAAACCTATGTAACCTATTTTCTTTTATTCTTTAGCGTGTAAAACACTACATTGTCAGCGAGCTCTATGGGCTATATTTTATTTTCTAACTGCTAGTAATATGAAGCTGAGACCGGGTGCTAGTTATTAATACTTTAAATATGCAAATATAGAGGATAAAAATACTGTTCAAAAGATGCGTTTTTAAAACTCAACGCAAATTATAAAGCTTGGTAAACAATAAGATTATCTTAATTCTATTGCCTATTTTAAAAATTGTTTGCTTAGAGACTTGTAAGTCAATGAACATATTTCTATTTTCACCTAAATTTAAACTATAAACAGATAAAGTATTGGTGCCATAAATTTATTTCATCTAATCTCTAACCTCAAACTGTAATCTAATACAAATTCTATTAACATCAGAAGTTATATTAATCAGAATTTTTCTCCCCTAATTGGTTTTACTAACATAAAATCTAAATAAACCTATTTTTATTACTTTACAATATATTATGAAACAGTTTGGTGGTCGTAAAAATATTACAGCTTCTGATTTGACCACATGAACATGAACTTTATAATGGTAAGTCTACATTATGGGACAGTTGCTTAGAATCTATAATATCAATTCCCAAAATTGGCCGGAATCACTGGGTATACAATTTTGATGGACTGCATCTACGATAAACCATTTCCTAACATCAATATACACCTGATTAAGTTTCTGTTCAAAAGGTTACAAAAGAATAGAAAAATAATAAAAAAAAACAAGAAGAAAAAGAACAACAAAATTAAGAAAAAGATACGAAAATAGCTTTTGACTATTAGCTCGTCACAATATTGGTATCGAACAAATTGCGAAAACATCAAAACACTATAAGAGGCAATTTTCTACTAAATACTACGCAGATGCTGTTCACAGCCTTATTTTAAATACGATACTCTAAAATGGTCCAGCCATTACCAGCCCCGTATAGTTCAAAGTTTAAGCGCTACTTAATTCTTAAAGCGTAAGCTTACTATATTTATGGATACGACATTTTTATGGTCATGTAAAATATAATATATCCGCCTAATAAGAATATTATATGGGTAATTCGTTTATGTCACCAAAGCCAATTTTATCTTGTTTTTCTTTAAGTTTAGTTCTACTTTTTGTATAAATAATATCACACTCATGAACTTTAGCGGATTAAGCAGATTAATAACTGAAGTGCCTAAAGGTATGGTGTGTCGTTTGTTATAAATATAAGGAGTTGAAATATTACGCTGAACATATAAATGGTTAGTGGCCATGGGGCTCAAAATTAGGAGCTGTCAAAACATAATTTTTCGGTCTCTTAAACTCGTGTGGGATGGGTTACTAAGTAGGTTTTTACATATTTTTTTTACGTGCATATAAAAATGTCCCCTGTCTATTTACTTTGTTTTGTAATTCGCATGGGTACTGTGTTATTTTCCTGCTAATTATCAAATTAAAGTAGTCTTAATGATATATAATAAAAAAAAAACATCGATTCAATTTATCGACATCAATATTTTCTCAGCACATCACTACTCCATTACCCGGCGCCGTCTGTAATCCTCGTTCGTTTTATTTTCGCAAATCAGTGTTGCGGTCGAGGTTAGATTGTGCGCAGGAGCACAGTAGCCAACATGCCCCGACCTTTTGATATAGGCACTACAGGTTTTTATAAGTATAGTTCTCAAGTTAGATTCACTTTTTGCTCCGTAATTATGAAGTATTTGGATCACATATGGGTGAGAAAAAAGGGCTGAAAAACTTGTTTCTTCGGTAGTTTTAAATTACTGTCATTAAGTTTTTCGGTGTAAGTTCAACCTTTGGGGTTTTTGTTCATTATATAATGGTTAAGGTTATAGTTGCTTTGTTTAAGTTTTCTGGTACATAATGTCAGGTATGTTAATTATAAAACAAATTGGCTACCATCGTGAACTATTCGTGTAATCAAATTGCTACCATAATTCTTTGTCATAAAGTCATCAGTTAAATAAAATGATTAACCATCGAAAGTCGACACTATGTTAATAGGCTATTTCCAGAAGTAAATAACAGGACAATTCTCATAACCTATCAAATCCAGATAAAAAAAATAGAATAATATTTTTAAATACAATTCTTTTAGAAATATTGTGTGTCTTGTTGATCTTTTCAGACATATTTGACGTTTTTTTTTTAAGAGTACACACTCTCACCATAAAAAATATTTGTAAGCTAGAAACAATTCCCCGGTACGTAAAGGGCTATTGAAGGACACCGTGGATTTTAGTGACTACGAGTTTGACAGTCCCTCCCGCTCTGCCCTGGGTGGGAGGACTCATTTGATGATTTTACCAAAAAAGCAATTACTACAAATATTCTACATACGCCACACATAAACGGCCCGAGAGGAGTTCCACCACTCGCCTCATAATTGAAAACCTATACTTCTGTAATAGATTCCCGAGTAATGCCGCAATTACATCGCCAGCAATTAATAATTTAGGTTTCGTTAAAATGATATTAGCAATAAAGGTGCAATACGTGCAAATAATAAACTTATGATTTATTGTAAGTTGAGGATTCCACGATTAATTGAATTTAACGGGAATTTTATGCGTGCGTTAAATGCGTAGGCGTTGAATTAAATAAGACGTAGGTAGGTATAAGATGGATTCTAACATACATATATTACTATTATTCATTAGCTTATTTAATTTTTCAAAAGGTGGAAAAAACTAAATACATATTTTTTAAGGAATTTCTCCTGTATTGTAGGTGCGTTTACAAGGACACACCGCACTTGCGACGGTAAGACCCCAATTCAAAGAGTGGTTGGAACGGTGCCACGACATCCTCGAATTCCACCTGACGCAGGTCCTCACTGGACAAGGATGATTCAGGAGGTTCTCACATACACAAAAATTAAGACCCAGAACAACTACTTACTGATAGATACCTGAACTTGCCTCGATATATGAAATGTCGACTAGTCTCAATTAAATTTTCAATAACGGAGTCCGAGGCAGTCTGATTTTGTGATTTTTACACCCTACAAACAAAAGGTCTGCAGGGGTTACTATTACGTCTTAAAACATAAATTATTCCAGTGTGGGAAAGAGACAGAGCTATATAAGTCATCTAGCGCCACCTCGTTCCCACACTGGAATTACTTCTTCTTTTTTAAAATGTCATGGTGGGCTATCAGTTGTTGGATTAGTAGTGAAATAAACTATTAGTTACTAATACAGAAGAAGCCTGGTCGCGGGACTTATGATTTAACGTGACCCCGGTACGTAAAGGGCTATTGAAGGACACCATGGATTTTAGTCAGTACAAGCAAATGAGATGATTCACCCGGGTCGACGGCACGTTGTGTTCCACGCGCGTCTCAAGGAGTGTCAGTATAGTGACAGTCAAGGAACCGTGGATTTTAGTCAGTACAAGTCTGACCCTCCCGCTCTGCCCTGGGTGGGAGGACTCGTTTGATGATTTTACCACGTTAAAAAAAATTCGGAATAAGCCTGCGTAAATGTGAACTTCATTGACTGATTACGAATACTATACTTGAAGTATGAGTAATGCTCTACATTTCCAAACACTCCTTAAGTTTCATTCTACCCACACTTTAACCAAAATCCATAATGAACACAAAATAAATCACGTTTCCATACAAAAAGAGCTTACCACTCGGTACATATCTATGGGGCATGGTGGGCGGATATTAATTACGGCCGGACCTCCCCATAGTCCATGGGAATCGAAGCCTGGACCGGATCGTATGGGGAATTATCCGCGAAATTCTATGGCTGTAATTAAGTTATATTAAGGTGATAATAAAGGTGTAAAGGTTTAAAGTTGCGGTTCATTCTGTTTAAAGTAAGCAGTACGCTTAGCATGACATCGTAGACGAGGTTAATAAACTAAATGTAGACCTGTGACCCTTGGGGACCCTGAAACGTAAAGGGCTATTGAAGGATCACTGTGAATTTTAGTCAGTACCAGTCTGATAGTCCCTCCCGTCCCGACTTGGTAGGAGAACACATTAGATGATTTTACCACGATAAAAAAAGGCCCGTGACCCTGAAACGCAAAGAGCTACTTAAGGAACAGTGTGGATTTTCTGACAGCCCTTTTCGCTCCACCCAGTGCATGAGGATTTGATAATTAAACCACACAAAATAATAATGACATAATGTTGAAAGATTTCTGTCGTTCAAAGCATGGCAGTGTTTAATATTATTATGATGTCTTCGAAAAGTATCGCCATAGATACTCGACCCAAAATCGGTCTGGAGAACAATTAGGTACCTACTCGTAAAAAAAAGGATAATATAGAAACAACTTCGTTTATTCTTGGCAGAGTGGAGACAGAATTGGCCAAGCTACGCGTACAGAACTCTAGAAGACTATAAAGTCAAAACAGGTAAATAAATCATTTTCAAATAGACTACTTACAGTTGAGGATTTAAGAACACAATCACAAAAAGAGCCATTAGAAATAAAGTCAACATTTAATTTAAATGGCTCTATAAAATATCAAAATTTTCAATAAATCAGTATTATGAAAATTATCATAAATTAAAAACGACAACGAACTAATACTGATTAATAAGTTGGTAATGCCCGGTTATGTGCAGTCGAGAGGATAATTAATTCTAACCTATTTTGTTTTATTGATAATTTAACACAAAACTGTCTTCGCAAAATGTTTAAGATGCGATACCATCGGTTTGTGGCACTATGCAGCACAAATGTTCGCTCTGGCTGACTCACTCAATTAAACACAAACAAATTGTGCGCGTACATTTCAATAATGTTCACGCATACCTGAATACTTTTGTACTTTACATACAACTTACTTGAAGTATGTTTTGCGTTTGTGTATGAAAAATCAAAAGCGCCTCTAGTGTACGAACGGGGAATTTTGCCATCAAATCAACATCATCTGTGTACTTCGTAATTGGCGTATTATTTGGAACTATTATATTTGTGTTTACTTCCTGTCAGCTGTGAAGCTACCTTTTATAAAAAATAATAAATAAATAAAATTCCTTTTGTACTTTATGTCACAAAAACGTGAAAACTCGTGATAAAGCCTCTGGTCTCTAGCTAAGCCATCAGATCAATCACAAAACCTCGTTCAGTTTGTAGTACAAGTACTATAGTTACTACCCATGACACCTCACAATTGGTATGACTCAACAAGTGAACCTTTCATTCATAACATCCGCTTTGTACACACAAAAAAAATCTAAAACTTAAAAAAAAATGTTACAAGCGAGCAGACAAACAAATCCGTACGCTCTCATAAGTTTAATTAAATATTTATTCGTGTAGGGCGGGGCGCACCGCCCTCTGATATCGATATTGTTTTATAGATTTAAGATTAAATGTTTGGCTTTGAAAGTAGCGGGGATTGTGCGATGATGATCTAGTTACAGCTAAAATAGAAGAATTGTTGTTTGGAAGTGAAACGACGAAGTTAATTACCAGCGTATGATGTCTAAGAACGTGTAAATTCTCCGTATTGGTAAACACAACTAACTCTTGGTATCCACCTGCCAAATAATAGAACTACCTAAGCTCGTAAACAACACGACATATGGAATTACATTGTAGTTTCGAATTTCCGAGTGGATACAAGGTCAAAAAATGTAGCTAAATAATAAAAATAAATGAAAACTATTTAACATAAAATGCATATAAACAAGAATCTTAACATTAACACGGAAGCACTCAAAAATTCCACACAAAAGGACACCTTTAAATATCGAATCTAAAACCTAATGGCCCGCCCCGACCTCTGTACTCGACCGCATTTATCATACTATAAAGGTCAGGTTCCGATACTTATCGATATTTTTATGATGTCAGTTACACTGACTCATCTCTATTTTTGATAGCTCTTAGTATTTATTAATGTCATAATACTAAGTTATAAAATATTTAAATAACCGTTGATAAATTGGACTGCATACTATAATCGTGTTAATTATAATACTGTTTGGCGATTTTGAATGTGTTTTGGACAAAATATTAAGGATATTCGTGTGATATAATAACGGATTATGGTTATTTAATTTTTGGCAATAATGTTTTTTTTGGTCTGCTGTCGATTCATCTTATCGTAATTGGATTTAGATGGCGATTGGTAGATTTTGTTGTTCTAATTTAATTTTAAACTGGTTATTAATTGAGTTTGTTCTTAATCCAATAGTGATTGGCTCAATAGTCCGTATTTATTTTAAAAATAAACTGGAAACGATACCAATATTAGATGAAAATCTAAGACTTGCATCAAGCGAAAATAGTAAAACGAAATTACTTTTTTACCAAAACAAATCCAACAAAAATCGCTTATGAAAATGTACTAAAAATAATAAAATTAAGTAACAATTACAACGTGTAAGAAAAAATATTTACTTGCTAGTGAAGTAACAATATTACTAACATACATCGATAGCAAAATCCTCCCATAAAGTAGTAAACATTGACAGTTAATTTAAACTGTTAGTAATAGTTTTTAAAACAGGTGGCAAACTATGAGACATTTATGTATTTTATTGGACAAACATCAAATAATAACAAGTTAGCAGGTGATGCGTCTTAAGTATTTATAATTATTTTTATTGTTTTGAATATTCAAATGTTTAACAGAATCATCATACGACATGACAGATGATTTTAGATTAATAATAAAAATTAAAAGTTAAGTCAATTACATTTTTTTTTCTATAAATAATAAATATTAATGTTGTATGCAACTGAACATACGTTGTCTAACGTGATATCATCAACATTGAAAATTATCCTGTTCTATACATTGCTGAGTAGACCTTATGTTTCATTCATCCCTGGTCTATGCGAGTTTCAACCACCTTCTTCTGAATGTCAAACTGTCCACTGATAGTCTAAAACATCGATAAGCAGCTAAAAGAACAACAGTCACATCACTATTAAACATTTTTGCGCTCAATAGGCGATTCTGCTTTTCCTCTCAAATCTAAAATACAGTAGTCTAGTCACTGTTTACGTCATAGGGCAAAAAATAATCATTCTGATTTCTACACGAATATCAAAAGTCAAGTATGATATACTGATTTAAACACACAAAAAATTATGATGTATAGCTTCATTTTGTATACTAAATAATGAGATATTTCTCATGATATGTATTTTATGTAAAGGGGAATTTATGTAAACAGCGTTTTAAGTATGTAAAACCAGTAAAAAATGCCAGAAAACCTTCACTATATAAATTAGATAACATTATTTCCGTATTAAAATCTGTGAAGCTATTATTGTTGAAACAGTGAATTTCTCAAATCAACCGAAATACTTCATGAAAGCGTTTTCGAATAAAACCTGTCAATTGACTCATCTAACATGTTTTGTCGATAAAATAAATACGATAGACATATAATATGTCGCTGTATAGAAACGTACGCAATCGTTTCACAAACAAAATATGCAACGTTTTATTTTTAAACTAACTTCTGCCCTCGTGTTCGCTCTCGTTTATTATTTTGTTTTCTCAATTAAGTATGTGGAAGTCAAGAACCGGAGACAGCTTTAATTAGAATGTCCGGAAAAAAAGTTTGTTAGTTTGTTAGCCCTGTTATTGTATGGTTTTGTTTTTGAGAAATATGCGAACAAAAAAAAAACAAATACTGGTCCTAACTTTAATTTTGTACCAGAAAAAAACTGGAAAAGACTTAACCCATGCCTATTTGATTTAATCTATTACTTCCAGGCACCCTGAGTAATCTACGCAACCCCAATAAGTAATAGAATAAAAAAAACGACGGGTTGCACTCTGGAAGTACCGGCAGAAGCGAAAACTTCAATAGTAATAAACACACACGAACATTCGCGCAAGCGCCCCGCGCCGTCTTACGATATTCGATCAGGTCACGTGTCCTGACGCGACTTTAACATTTTCGATCCATTCCAAAAAAGTGCACTACGCCGGCTAAAGAAGTTTTCACTTCAAAATACCCCAAAGATTTTCAGGTCGCTGAATATCTTTAACGTACTGTAAAACAAATCATCATAATCGTTCATGATTTATGTCTATCCTCACAAACTTAAGCTTTTATAATAATAGAATCTAAGATACGATATTGCATGTCAAAAGTTTTATAGACACGTAAAACGTCTTTTTGTTAATTTCTAACAATGGCTACGTTTAATTTGAACCTTTCTTGTATAAAAATTACCGTAAGCGGTATTATTGAAACATGCGAAGTCAGAGATGCAGTTAATCTGTGGTGACGTCAACGATTGTCGATATGTCGATAAATCACTGGCGATGTGTCGTGTCGATGTCGATATGCTACACCTGTTGCTAGGGATGTCACACCTTTATTGTACCTATTGAGAAATATTTAAATGTAGATTTTCTTGTAGTTTTATAAATAGTATTGAAATGTCCTTTATAACATGTTTATGATTACTTTGTATATAAATTCAAGGATTTGTATTAACTCTGTTGAAGTGTTGACGGTTTCTTTCGAATATAAAAATATTAGAGATTATTTATTTTCGACCAGCACTTGACCCGATTTTTTTTTATTAATGTTGTGACAGCAATAGATTTGCTTTGAAGTTACGAGCACCAAATATAAGGAATTCAATGGTTATAGGTGCGTGTGCGTGTTTTTTTAATAGTAGTATAATCATCAAACAAGTCTTCCCATCCAGGGCAAGACGGGAGGGACTCTCAGACTTGTACTGACTAAAATCCACGGTGATCCTTCAATAGCCCTTTACGTTTCAGGGTTACAGTTACCTGTTGATATAGTCCCGCGACCGTGTGTGTTTAAGGCGATAAATTAACATGGTAGGTAACTCACAGCTAACATTACCGAAATTGTATTATTGTCAAAATATTTAGGCGATTTAAATATTCATCGTTAGTGTGCAACCACGGTAAGGGCGACCACGGAAATGCAAGAGGGATGGAAGTCCCATCTGTCAACTGACACTTGAAAATTTTATTTTGAAAAACTTTTTAAAAGTTAATTTACAATTAAAACTTAATATCCTTTTACCTTGCAACTGTTATTTTTGATTATTATTAATTTAATAGCAAGTTGGACAAGCGTGCCGCGGGCATGCGGGCGGCGAGTAATGGCCGACTCGCTGTCCGTCCATGGACCATGCCCTGGTCGACGGCGTTGTGTTCCACGCGCGCCTCAAAGAGTGTCAGCACAATGACGGGGCACCCCCTTAGATGACGAAAGCCTGCCGGGGTCACGGGACTAACGAATACCGTGACCCCGAAACGTAAAAGACTACAGAAGGACATCGTGGATTTTAGTCGGTACAAGTCTGACAGTCCCTTCTGCCCTGCCCTGGGTGGGAGGACTCATTTGATGATTTTACAACGCTAAAAAAAAGCTAGACAAGTGTGGAAAGCTTTACCCTTATTTTCGTTACATATTAGTATTTTTCAAGATTAGAAATTTGAATATAATATTATTTTGAAAAAACGGACAGCCCTGACGATAAAATAAATTAACAAGTTATATTGTTTCGATCCATGATACTTTCTCTGACAAAAGTCGCCGACAATAAAAATTGGTAATAAAAATCTTCTATACACAACTTAATAAGTATGGACAGTGTTACTTGTCATGTTAAATAAAATGTTACAAAAGGTATACTTGACTCCATCCGTTATATTAAAACAAAATGTACCAAGTAATATATATAAATATGGATGAGAAATGTTTTGTTTACTTGACAGTTATATTGCTTGAAATAAAATTATTGTTTGGAGAGTAAAAAGCTTTCACTATAATGGAACATTTTAAAATAGCAGGAATAAGAAGACATACTTATGCTTTCACAGAGTATATATAAAATATTTTTTATATTTTTCTGTAACATAAGTATAAATGAATAACACTACGAATGTCTATTTGATGTATGTTATGGAAGAAGAAAATTTTGATTTATTTATTAGGGATAGGGATCATACAAATGATTATTTTATGTCTGCTTTTTAAGGTCATTAAATTAAAAGTGAAGTTACTTCTAGGCATCCGAGCTTGGGCGACTTGCTATCCGATCATGGACCATGCCCGGGTCGACGGCGCGTTGTGTTCCACGCGTGCCTCAAGGAGTGTCAGCATAATGACGGGGCCTGTAGAGGGCCAAAGCCAGCCGGGGTCGCGGGACTCACGAATTACCGTGACCCCTGTACGTAAAGGGCTATTGAAGGACACCGTGGATTTTAGTCAGTCAAGTCTGACAGTCCCACCCGCCCTGCCCTGGGTGGGAGGACTCATTTGATGATTTTACCACGATAAAAAAAGGCAATCGTGCCTCGTTCTCGATCAGATCATCGCTTACCATCAGGCGAGATATTATAGCGAAGCGTGAGCTTATCGCCAATACAAAAAAAAAACCAGTAAACATAAAAAAAAGAAAATTAAAAAAAAACTAAAAAGGCTAAGTCCTGTTTCTCAAGTTTTTAGATTGGGATTTCTGATGATAGTTTTATCTTGTAAACTTCAATTGTTCTACGCGCAATTAAAATAATTAAAGTGCGTGCTTTGTCCGTTTAAGTTAATTTCTTAATATCATTTACTGTCATGTTTAATTGTTCTTTTGTGTTTATTGTCAAAAAAAAAATGTTACGCTTGAGTGAAAATAAATTACTTATTGTTTCGGCTACTTGTCAACGCGATTATTGTAATTGCTTTCTTTCTTTACATTTCTCCGCAATTTTACGGTTCAAACAGCTTTTTTCATTAGCATTATGCCTTTTCAAACTATCAAGCAAACTGTTAAATTATTAAAAAAATAGTTTTTCATTTTAAAATTTCAAATGAGATGATTCACCCGGGTCGACGGCACGTTGTGTTCCACGCGCGCCTCAAGGAGTGTCAGCATAGTGACAGTGAAGGACACCGTGGATTTTAGTCATTACGAGTCTGACAGTCCCTTCCGCTCTGCCCTGGGTGGGAGGACTCATGTGATGATTTTACCACGTAAAAAAAATGAGATGACTCAAATATGTAACTAATTATTATAAATGCAAAAGTTAAGATGAATGACTGTATGCATGGATGGATGTTTGTGACTCTTTCACACGAAAATTACTCAGTGGATTGAGATAATATTTGGGACACAGACAAGTTTAAAGGATACTTTTTACCTTAGTATTATATTCCTGTGGGCTAACTTTCAAATAAAGCTAGCAACAGTTATTTTTTATTTTACAAAGTAAAGATATTAAAAATCCTCATATTTAAACCCTTATATTTTTTATCACATACATTTAATCTAATATCTCTTACACCCACAACATTCTCAGAATTCTCCAAATTAGTACTCAGCCGCTCTTAAGAACATAATCCACACCAAACAAGTTGACTTAACCTTAACTTCAAATATCATACATCATTTTATTACGCTAATACAGCAACCACGAGACAATAGTGGACACACAACATTTGTTCAGCACTTCACAATCGGCTATCGATCGTATTGTGATGTAAATTAGTGAAAAGCAACTATCGATAGTTTTTGATTGAGTTGTGACATCACTAGTGATGTAACAAATTGTAAATAAAATACGTACCTAATTGCTTCATGAAAGTTAGTGACAACCTACTAATTATGGACACATTGGGTACAAGGACTACCTCTATGAGAGAGATTGGAACATAATGCACCATAAGGAAATAGGTTTTATTCACTAAAGTCCTTCCCGTCCCGCCCTGGGTGGGAGGACACATTTGATGATATTAGCACGTTAAAAAAATGGAACCATTTTGACTTTGAATTAGATTGGTACAGACTTAAATACACCATGTTCCTTCAATTGTTCTTTACTTTGTAACCTGCTAGATACCGGGACCTTGTTAGATAGCTTACAGCCCTTAAAACGCGCTTGAAACACGTCGCGCCGTCTATCCAGGCTTACCCCCTGATCGGACAACGAGCTGCCCATTACTCGCCGTCCGCATGCCCGTTATAACCACACCTATAGTTGGTGCTAGATCTAAATAACAATTGAATAATACTATTGGCATTATTAGAATGAACAGAATTACCGTGAAAACATCAGGAGTTAATAAATATAACTAACAATGGTTACAATTTGTCAGTAATTGAGTTATGTACTAAAATGCTGGCTAGCTGTGTACTGTACAGGCTGGTCTGCTGTCGTGTTCGCCAGGAGTTATGGCCTTTGTGCTACAATATGCGAATACTGAGTATAACCTGGGTGATATACTGGAATATGAAATAGGAACACTTAATAATTATGTGGTAAAGTCCATCTTATTTAGTTGAATTGAATTAGAAAAAGAATCTAGAAAGGATCATTATCTACACAGACTTTTCCCAATTAAGTTGAGGTCGGCTTCCAGTCGAACCTGATGGCAGCTGTAGAACTCCATTTTAGATGAAGTGACTGCTTTTAGTTGGTCTCCACAACCCAGTAACTGGGTAATATGACACGGCTTGGTAATACAAATTGTCCGACTAGATTTCTAATCTGCCTCGTTTAGTGATGATCGAATTCAGTGGTACTTGTGACCAATGAACCACGGATACCCTTTTTTTTTAAAGTGGTAGAATCATCACATGAGTCCTCCTACCTAGGGCAGAGCGGGAGGGACTGTCAGACTCGTACTGACTATAATCCACAGTGTCTTTCAATAGCCCTTTACGTACCGGGGTCACGGTAATTCGTGAGTCCCGCGACCCCGGCAGGCTTTGGCCCTCTACAGGGGACCACGGATACCCTCAATCAAAACTGGTTTGGGACTTTAGTTTGAATTTATTGCAAAAGGGTGAAATAAGCAAGCAGTTGTTGTTTTTTTGGTTGGATAATCATGAAATGGGTCCGCGTGAAGAGAAGGTTTTTAGTCAGTCAACTCTGAAAGTGTCTATCCCTACTGCCCCGGGTGAGAGGACTCATGCCTAAAAATACCTTGGGCTATTCTCACCACTCCTACACTGCCGTGCTAATGGTCTCATTCAGAAACAGTACCAGAGTGATTTGAACCGTGATCCGCCCTCGCGGCGCAACGACCAAAAACCTTTATTAAAAACCATAGGTTCTTTCCCAACTACCCGCTTAAAACTAACATTAAAACAATAACTACAATCTTAGACAACACAATTTATATGTAATTAACATTCATAAAACAAAACTGCCACACAAGCAAGCGATCATTTCCAACATTGCCCGGGCAATGTGTACACTACATAGCGCACTTTGCCCGGACCATGTATTACACATCCTCTCGTCGGGTTCAAATTACATAACACATAAATACAATGGCGAGCTTATTTACTGCTGGTTTTAAAGTAAAAGCTAACGTAGCAATTACTGGGGATAAAATGGCGCTGAGTACACAAAATGGATGAAATATTAATGAGTTTTGGAATTTTCCTAAACCTTTTTTTTGTGGTCATGATATTCTATTGTTGGTAATCGCACTAAATTTTAAAGTTTTGAGTGACGAGTATGCTAAGTCGCAAGTTAAGTCCATCTTAATGGACTTATTATGCGAAACAGGGTCTGAAAATCACTAGCAAATCATTGAACTTTGAATCGTCACCACAACATTACGCCGAAAAAAGAAAAAAAAGAAATTTTTTTTTTCTTATCCTAGGGAAAAAATTTTTCTTTCTTTCTTTCAAATTGAACATTCATTAAGCAAATCAGTGGAATTAATTTTAAGAAAATATTTCCTAAAAACAAACTCTTGCAACTTCTGATAATCAGACTTCCGTTACCCTTAACAAAATAACTGAATTCAGACGCATCCAGTTCCATAACTTCTAGCATAAGTACTTATTATGGTAGTATGAAAATATTGGCATTCTACTCTTTAAAGAGGACGTCTAGAACCGAGGCTAGAGTTTGGAGTTATTGTATTATTTTAATCACGGGCCGTCGTACCACAAATATTTAAACTTCCAGACATTGTTCCAAACAGTGTTCAACCGATGATCAACTCTTTTGTAGTAAGACGATGTGTTGATAAACGTATAAATTACGAAAAGCTTTTTTGAGTAAAATAATTTCTATAAATACAAATTCATCTGCGAGCAAGACTTGAATCTGAGTTACTTCGGATAAGTAGTCCAAAACGATACGCCACCCAGGGACAGTTTTTTTTAAACTTAAGCCTAAATTATGGTTTATTAAAACCGATTAGAAGAGACTATCTGTGGGCACCGAAGTTTAATCATCGGATATTGAAACTACTTCTATACAAAAAAATTATTGCACTTCTGAGGGTACCTCTAAAATAAAAATTAAATTAAATGAAAAGCTTCTTGACTGTGTACAAACCCAAATAAACAAAGATATTGTGATATTTAGTGATGACATTGGGAAAGACATGGGCCCATTATTATCAATATTTGCAAAGGACAGTCAGTTACCAACTACTGTATGCCTGGTTTAAGCTTTGTTGAGATAGTGACAAAAATATTAAGTTTGAATTTCCACCAGGATACAACATTAATCATTTTAACTAGTAACAGGGGAAATGTAAATCAGGACAGTCTGCTAAATTACTATTACAAATTATGTGAGCTACACATAAGACAGATTGTTATGTTTACATTTCCTTATAGTCGCAGTTTGCCACAAAGAGAAAATTACTTTAGGCACAAATTAAATGTAATATTGAATAATCTGACATCACACAATAATAATAATTTTCATGTACTTGACATTAACAAATATGTTGGTAAATATTTAAATATAACAAAATACAAATTACATGTGCCAAAATGTTTGAAGAGACAATTAGCTTTATCGCTATACAATTTTTTTATTGATTCATTAGCCAATAAGCTGGCTAATACATGTATTGCTCCTATTGAGCTTTCCACCACTCTATTAGATCCAGCCAAAGACTTGGCTTGTAGTTTTATTGCTCCTATTGAGCTATCTGACATTTTAATTGATTCACAATCTGACATTAATTTAAATTAGAACTTGGGACAAAAGAGGTAATCTCTTGCTTTATGAACAGAGATAATTTAAAGACATCCATAGCTTCAAATCATTTAAATGTTAAAAAAGGCTGTAGTACAATCAACCTGGTGCACCAAAATATTCAAGGTATGTTGAGAAAGGATCTTGAAATTGAACTATTTTTGAACTGTAACAATATTGATATTTTATGTATTACTGAACATTGGTTAAAAAGTCATCAATTTATGTTTAATTTCAGTAATCACCAGGTTGGTAGTTCGTTCAGTAGAGATAATGCAATACACGGTGGCTCATTGATACTATTAACCAATAATCTCAAATTCAAAGAACGTAAAGATATTGTGAGCCTCTCTGTTGAACGGACTATTGAAATAGCTTGTGTGGAGTTGGAGCAGCTTATTGTATTGAGTGTGTACCGGCCACCATCTTCAGTTTATGATTGCTTTGAAAATGTTATGAATGATGTTTTGATAAAACTTGGTAAGCTAAATAAAAATGTAATTGTATGTGGTGATTTTAATATCAACCTATTGGAGGACTCACCAACATGTTTAAGAATTCTTAATTTATTTCAATCATATAATCTTACCAATCAATTTTTAGAGCCTACCAGAATTACAGCCACATCAGCCACATGTCTAGATAATATTTTCACAGATATAATACTTATTAAGAAACAAATAATAAACCAACTGGAATCTGACCACTGTGGACAGTTGGTTACATTTAATTTAAAAAATAAAGATGTGGCTAAGCATAGTATTAGGGTGGTTCCTAAATCTGCAGGTCGCTTGGAGAAATTCAAAAATAAACTCATTAGTAAATTACCCTACTTACCTTATAGTGATGATCCTAATGAACTGTACAATTCTTTTTTTGCCATGTATTGTACAGAATTTGACTCGACTTTCATACCCAAGCAGATCTCAGTTAACGGTTCCACAACCTTCAGTGAATGGGCAACCAGAGGTATACATAACAGTAGAATGAAACTTTATGAACTATATGAAGAAAAAAACTTTAATAAGAGTACAGAATTTTATGAATATGTTATAAATTATTCTAAATTATTTAAACAAGTTTGTAAAGAAGCAAAGTGTCGTTATATAAGCTCAAAAATTAAAAATAGCCAGAATAAAATAAAAACCACTTGGGAAATAATCAACAATGAAACTGGAAGAGAAAAAAGGCGTAGCACTGGCTTTAGTCTAAATATTGATAATAAAATAATTGATAAGGATGTAGAAGTAGCAACAATTTTTGAAAGTTTCTTTGCAGATATTCCAGTTTCAACCACAAATTTTTTAAAATCAACACCCATTGAAGCCGAGTCTATACTAAAAGAAAATGTTGAAAACTGTAAGCATGATTTTAATTTCGATTTTATTAATGATAAAGATATTATTAAAACTTTTAATACCCTTAATGTAAAAAAACTGCTGATCTATGGGGAAACTCCGTAGAGATTACCAAAAGCATTATAGAGAGTGTGGCGCCTGAATTGGCAATTATTTTCAACAAATGTATTGAGTGTGATTGTGTGATTCCTGACTTAATGAAGAATAGTAAAATAATACCATTGTTTAAATCGGGTAGCACATCAGACCCCACAAATTTTAGACCAATTTCTGTGCTTCCCACATTTAGTAAAATATTCGAAAAATTGATGCTAGATCAACTGCAAAGACATTTTACTAAATATAAACTACTTAATAGTAAACAATTCGGTTTCACGAGGGGTCGCTCGACAACCGATGCTGGTGTTGAGCTACTTACACATATTTTTGAAGCGTGGGAAAATTAACAGGATGCCTTGGGTATTTTTTGCGACTTGTCTAAGGCATTCGATTGCGTTTCTCATGACACATTAATCAGGAAATTACATCACTATGGTGTTAGAAATACTGCTTTGGATCTTCTTATTTCTTATTTGGATAATAGGATCCAAAGAGTGGACGTTAATGGTAAACGATCTCCGGGTTCTATTGTCACCATGGGAGTTCCACAGGGCTCAATTCTTGGCCCCTTTTTATTTCTTATATATATCAATGATCTTCCTTGCCTTATAAAGAGAAATCATGATATAGTGTTATTTGCAGATGACACATCACTTTTATTTAAACTTAAACGTCAACAGCCCGTTACTGATGAGGTAAATACCGCTCTCTCTAAAATAGTGCATTGGTTTAGTGTTAATAATTTACTTTTAAATGAGAAAAAGACTAAATGTGTAAGATTTCTGACACCTAACGTTAAGCAGGTGGAAACCAGTGTACTAGTAAATGGTGCTGAATTGAATCTTGTGGACACCACTGTGTTTTTGGGTATTACTCTGGACTCGAAGCTGCAATGGGGCCCTCATATTACAAAATTGTCGAAACGGCTCAGCTCTGCAGCATACGCTTTATATAAAATTCGTCATTTAACCGACGTAGAAACAGCCCGTTTAGTATATTTCAGTTATTTTCATAGTGTTATGTCGTATGGCATTTTGCTGTGGGGAAATGCGGCCGACATCCAGGCTATATTTGTGCTGCAGAAAAGAGCCATTCGAGCAATTTATAACCTAGGTAGCAGGCATTCACTGAAGGATAAATTTAAAGAAATAAATATAATGACAGTTGCATCTCAATATGTGTATGAAAATTTGATTTTTGTTAAAAAGAATATTAATCTTTACACAAAATATAGCGATATTCATAACATAAATACAAGAAACAAGGACATGCTAAAAGTGCCCGCGAGTAGACTCCATAAAATTAGTAATTCATTTAAATGCCAAAGTGTACGTTTCTACAACAAACTCCCAAACCGTGTTAAAGAACTAAGCCTAAACAAATTTAAATCAGTTATTAAACAGCAACTATGTAAAAAAAGTTACTATAAAATCAAAGAATACCTTGATGACAAAATGGCCTGGGAGTAAGCTGCCCCAATGCACCCTCAAGCTTCAAATTTTTTTGTTTTAGATTGGATGTATCTGTTTTTTAATTCTTTGAAAATGTGAGGAATATGTGGTTTAAAAGGTCGTTAAGCTCCTTACGTACTGAGTTGAGCTTCCTTTCTCTGCCTCCTGCTTGCACTGACTGAACAGGTCCACTAAAAGTTTTCTTTGCAGTTCTTTCTTAAAAAGACCATCTCAGGCGAGAACCTACATGGTCCTCACATGTGTTGACGAAACAATTTTCCGATTGTTAGATCATTATTTATTCATTTTTTTTTTTTTTACTATATTTTTTTTTATTATACAATCTGACATGTACGAATTTATTTATTTTTTACAATCTGACATGTATGATTTTTTTTTTTTATGTTTATACAAACTGACATAATAATTATTATTATTTTTTCATATATATATATATACATTTTTATTTCTATTCTTTGTGAATGCGAGGACCCATGCGAGTCAAGCTGGTGTTTTTTTATAATCATTGTGATTGTCTGACAGTTTGAGTAACTTAAGCGGCCTACACAAGTGTCCTTTCTTTGGTATTGTTCGTCGTGTCGTTGAGCTCCTTGAGTTATGAGTCGAGCTACACGATAACTGACAAATGCTTGCACTGAGTGGACAGGTCCACTCGAATTTGTGTGGTTCTTTCTTCAAAAGACCATTTCAGACACTGACCTGCATGGTCCTCGTATAGCCTGATCTACATATAATGTCTGGACTTCAAAAGAGACTGCGACCTCTGAGTTTGTTTCGGCTGTTTCTTCTCAGAGTAGTCAGGTACGAAACACCGGCCCCTTCTAGTTTTATAAAAAGACGTGTAAAAGTGTTGATATAACCTACTTGCATAAATAAACATCATCATCATCATCATCATCATCATAACAAATACTTCAGTACATTATCCGCTCTACGCAGTCGGCTTGACCGAAAGATTCATGGAAAACTATAAGATCTTAGTAACAAAAGTTTCCAATAAAATCTATCGTCACCACAACATTTTACCGCTCCGCTCTGACAGCAGCAATACTAATGAGTTGGGATGCGCGCGCGCAGGTCGCGCATGTGACCTGCGATGCGCGATATATTGCGCGCGCAACAACCGCCCGCCAATGAGTGGACACTAACTGTAACTGTACCTCGCCTAGGGTAATAGTCTAGGATTATTGTATGATTTTATATACAGTATTCATATTTTGTAGTGATTATGAATTGGTCCTTAAAATTCTGAATTAAGGATCAGATCAATTGAACATAGAGTTATGAATGTACTCTATAAATCCGTTAACAAAAATACAGTGTCTTCTATTAATTATGGATATAAGGTTAAGAGCGTGTATCCGACAAGTTGGCAACGTCGCAAATAGCTGTCAAATATTTACAAGTTTGAATTAATTTGGCAAATTTACTGTTTGAAAATAAGAAATATGGCTGTATAGTGCAGTAATATAATGATTATGAATTACAATTAAAACCCTGAATTTGATATTGTAACCGTTTCAGATGTAAAAAAAGGAATTTGGCAAGTTTCCAAATACCTTTTATCTACTATCATGCTATTAATCCTCTATAAAAGAACCTATAACAATTAGCTTATTGCCAACATTAAAACACTCAATGCTATAATGATCATTATATCATCCAAACGCGTGTTATAATGAATTTCAAAAAAAGAACATTCTCATGCAATGACATTTTTACCACCAGATCGCTAACATTTTGAAAAAAGAAGAATAAATTGTAGACTAATTCGTAATTTCGGATTCTCGTCTTATCGTGTTATTTCCCGCCATCTTGAATTCAGATAGTTCTGTACAACACCCTATGGTATGAAAATCTTTTATAGAGGATTCACAGCATGATTGTAGATAAAGTCTTGTATGCAACCGTTATAATTAGGTATTAAAACACTCATGTGATACTATTATCACACTCGGCTACGCCTCGTGTGATAAACCCACATTCGTGTTTTAATACCCCTGATTATACAACGGTTGCATAAATAACTATTTTTACATCTAAAGCTATAATTATATTCGGTGTAACGATACTAATTATTGCATTTCAATAATTAGTATTATTTTTATTAAAATAATATTGTGAATTAATTTTAACTTAAAGAAAAAACCTAAATACAACCTTTCACAACATCTAAATCAAACTTCCGTTACCTGTAACAAAATAACTCAACTGAACTCACACTCATCCTCACCCATAACTTCTAGCATAAGTACTTATTATGAAAATATACTCGCATGCTGCATAAGAAGAAGCTATCTTCAGAACCTTGGTCTGGCCATTACACGGCTAATTACGACTTAAATATTAAAAGCTTAAAAAGCAGTCGTTTGTAGCTCTAAGTTAGCGAAATAGCTCGTCTGTCTGTTTTATAATCCTATATTATGTAAACCGGACTATCAGTTGAAGGACTTTTACACTTCACGATTTGAAGATGCAATGCTTTTTTTTTACGTGGTAAAATCATCCAATAATTCCTCCCATCCAGGACAGAGCAGGAGGGACGGTCAGACTCGTACTGACTAAAATCCACTTTTAGTCAATTGACATAAGTTTAGTCGTGATCATTGAAACAATTTGTCTCAAGTTGTCACGGATTCAAAGATATTTGACTATTTTGTGGTAAAAATATTGACAGTCAAATTTATTGGTGAAGGGCTAGTGAAGAGCTTATATCGAATATATTATAAAATGCTAGACTACACTAACAGTAATGTAAAATAAAAATGTTAAACTACAGTCAACCTACTGTTTTATTACAATTATATTTTAACAACTTTCTTTGTCATCTACTGGTAATTTTATCGTGTGTCTTAAGTGAGTTTAGTAATAAAAGTAAAAATTAAATCAAAATAATGAAAAAGTAAAACTCAACAAATATAACATTTTATGAGACTTTATCATGAAAACTGACATTATTTTCATGGTAGAAAATAATGTCAGGAGAAAAGCGTTGTAGACCATCTAATAGCCAACTACTAATACTTACCGTTTGAGTTCAAATTCCTTTGCAGATTTTACATTTAGCTCCCATCGACCTTAAAAATTGAGTCTGTATTGTTCAAATGTTTTTTTAAGGCTTTCAGAATTAGTACCATATTATTATGTAGGCACTTCAACACAGAGCATACTTAACCGAATGTCAATCAAAGATGAATGCTTAACACTTCAAATTGCCATTTTATTATTTTTATCACTCGCTCTTGAATACCCACTTACATTTAGATTAAATTGAACTGTTCACTAACTGTCAAATTGACAATAAACAGTTTAATTCTAGTTATGCAAAAATAACTTGAATGAATAGAGAAAGTAATAAAATCGAATTTGTTTTTGAAAGACGCAGTTACGTTTATAAGTACAGTCAAGATATTTTTATGTTTGTTTACACAATAAATAATGAGATACGTGTGCTTTTTTTTAACGTGGTAAAATCATCAAATGAATCCTCCCACCCAGGGCAGAGCGGGAGGGACTGTCCAGTCACTCCTCAAAGAGGGGTCTTACCGCCGCGGTTGCGGTGTATCCGAGATAAATACGTGTGCAAGCATACATTTTTAAAGATATTTTACGATTTTAGGTTACATATTAAAAAAAAAGTTTCATGCATAAATATTGTTTACGTTGACTGTATATAAATAGGCTGAACGAAAAGGTTAATTGTCAATTATCTGAACCTATTCAACACTAAAGTAGTTTTTATACAAACTCATGTCATACTTGTATACTACAAGTGGCCATTAAACTGTTAGGAAATAAATTAACGATTGTTAAAAAAAAAACTTCAGAAGTTATTTTGAGGTGTGTAGTATCAGATAAATAATTACAATTAGGCTTTTAAAATCGACTGCATAAACGTTTTCATGACATGGCAAACCGTAATAAATATTACGGTCAATACATTAAAGCTCTTTGTTATGAAGAATATGAAAAAAAAAAATTAAACACCTTCCGGTGCTTTAATTAGTAGGTAACCAATAAACCATCCATAAAAAATATAAATATTGCGTGTCACGGGTTCGATCCTCACACGAAACAAATATCTGCAAGCTTGTATTGCTTGTATTTTCTGCAAGTAGATTGTTCTGGGTCTGGATGTTTGTTAGTTAAAAAAAAATCGTCACGTCCTCGTCCCGGCCACTCTAAAATTCCCACAGCCCGCAAACAGTAAAACAGAATCTGTAAAAGCTAAACGAACGCTCATAACAGTTTTATGTAGTACGCAACGACCGACAATATGGTTAGCATTGAATATATTCTGCTGAGCCCGGAATACCTTAGTTTACGTTATACGTGCGGCTGGAATATGGGATGGGAAAGAATTTGTTTCCGTATGTATTTTATATTGAAATATGTTAGAGACGTCAACGTCTAATTCGTATTCAAAAAATATTTTTTTGTCTATATATTGAGGAAGTCTAGAGGATATATAACATGACACTACGACCATCATCATCATCTGCCTAGCCATTTCCCAATTATATTGGGATCGGCTTCCAATCACACCAAATGCAGCTGGATCAGTATTTTACATGGAGTGACTGCCTGTCGGACCTCCACAACCCAGTAACTGAGTAATACGATACCCCTTGGTAAGACTGGTTGTCAGAAGTTTAGAGGTTCTGACTAACAGTAACGACTGTCAAAGATCTATAATATGACAGCCGGGACTAACGGCTTTACGTGCTTCCGAGGCACGGAGGATTCGCTATGACAGATGGTCACCCATCCACAGGCCAACCTCGGCCAATTGTGGCTTAACTCGGAAGATCAGCCTGTGCGGCTGTAATTATTTAGCCACGAGCTCCTCATCATGACGCTGCGACCGAATCTTTCAATAAAAACGATCTTTAAAGCTACTGAAGAATAACAGTAGCTTTCACCTCAAAAAATATTATCAAAGGTCCTCGGAATGTGTCATCACTTACAATTTCTAGTCACTCTAAGTCCTGTATTACAGAACGGCACTCAACACCCGAACATTACTAAAAAGAATTAGTTTCAACCAATCACATGGCTTGAATCTAGTTCTAAGTCATGCTTGAGTTTTGATTGGGCTTCTGCAGTACGCGCCTTAGTCTAGATGGTAAAGTTTTAGTGTTACACTAGCACTTTGCCCGCAACTTCGTCCGCGTGGGTTACGTACTTTCCTAATTCCCCCTTTTCACCCCCTTAAAGGTTAAAATTCCAAAAACCCCTTCTTAGTGCTCCCCTACATTATAATAGGAAGCCGTGTGCAAAATTTCACATTCCTAGCCCCAGTAGTTTCGGCTGTACGTTGATATGTCAGTCAGTCAGTTCTCCTTTTATATATATAATAATAATATATAGATAAATAGATGGTAAAGCTATGAGAACACACTGTTCCTAATAGAATCGATTATTTATCGGCTCATTTATCGGCAACAGAAAATGTCTTTGACAGAAATTGACGTAGTTTACCTCCTGAAACGACGACTCTGTAGAGCCTTTACATCATCAAAAAAAAGACGGGTCCGAACACCTGGAAGCAGTGGCGATTTTGAAAAGCTGTGGGTTATCACAAGCCTTTAGCAACAGTAATGCCTTTGTCAAACAGACGCGCGAGTCCGAAGCGATACCGAACCGAAGCGAGACGTCAGTCCGATAGTTCTATCACGCTATCGCTTTTCTATGTGACTGGATTCAAACAATTCCATACATTACAAATAAAAACGTCACGCTTCGCATTCGCCACGCCAGTCTGTTTGACAAAGGCTTAATTGTTGAAAAAAATGTATTACATCTCTCGCATTTTTAGTCCTAGCAACACACCTCCGGTGTGCAACGATCACTACACGTTATAACAAAAGACAAATTTCTCGAATCATACACCTTTCCATAATGTACCAATAAGGCAAGAATTCGAACCCCACTGATCCCATTCCGGAAGCTAGAAAGCTTAATACTGAACACGGACGTCGAACTGGGCACGGGATGCTGCGCCGGGTATCTGCGTATCTAAGCTTTCGTCGAATGATCTCTCATTGTTCGAGCGCTTATAAAAATGTTAGACAATGGGCCCGATGAGTGTGTAGTGACCGCCGTTGGGCGCTTCGCGAGTTTGCGTATAGGCACGCAGCCTGGAGATAGTTTACTGATGTAATTGTTGTAATAATTCATAATCTTACGATAGCAAACGCAACTGTAGAAGTAATAACATAAAGTTACAAGAAAGAAAAAGTTCATCATCATCATCAACATCATCTCAGTCATAGGACGTCCACTGCTGAACATAGGACTCCCCTTTAAATCTCCACATATACCGGTTGGAAGCGAGCTGCATCCAGCGTCTTCCGGCGACCTTTATAAGGTCGTCTGTCTATCTTGTTGGTGGACGTCCTACGCTGCGCTTGCTAGTCCGTGGTCTCCACTCTAGTACTTTTCGAAAGAAAAAGTTAGACTTAAATATTTAAAAAGTGCGTACTAAAAATACCTATAGAAACTCATTTTATACAGAAAGACATAAACTGCAAAACGCCATACGCTACGGTTCACACGTACTCCCAAAATAACTTAGAAGAACCGAAAACCAATTTGTTTTTTTGGAAAAGATGTAATATTAAATCTGCAATTTACACAGCATAAGAATACAAATAATGTTGTTTTTGTTACTAAACCTTTAACTGCTCCCTTTATGTGCCTTAAAAGTCAAACCCAATAAATTTTATAAGTTATGCACAAAGTATTATCAGAATGAAATGATGTGCCTGAAACATATAGTTAGTTTCTACTCCTTGATACTGATAGCTTGCATCATCCTACGACTCTATGGCAAAGACAAATATAACCTCATGGTGAAACAACCACCCAAGTATCTTATACTCGTGGATGGCGGCCTACCCGCGCTTAAGGCACCACTCTGCCATTGTGGCCACTATTCAAGTGTGTGACTATGCATATTTCTCGCTACATTTATCATACATTATGCCAGCTATGAATATTCCTCTGTTAGCGGACCAAACCGCGCACCTTAATTTATTAATTGTGCCTCGTGACCTCGACCTACGGTGCGATTTATGGTGCAAACTTATTATTGTGGGATATTGATGTATGCGAAAATTATAAGCGTATTTGTGTGAGATTGTTAAGTGGTTAGCAGAGAGGCGTATGGAGGAAATTATGTTTTCATAGCTAGAGATTGTCGAGAAGTGGGGTGAGAACATTCTGACGCATCTTTGGAGGCTAAGGGCGAAGCAGTATTTGCTTTTTTTTTAACGTAATAAAATCATCAAATGAGTCCTACCACCCGGGTCCAATCTCTTTCGTTAACATATACTGTTTCGGTTGCGGGACTCATGAACTACCTTGACCCCGGAACGTAAAGGGTTATTGAAGGACACCGTAGATTTTATTCAGTACGAGTCTGACAGTCCCTTTCGCTCTGACCCGGGTGGGAGGACTCATTTGATAATTTTACCACGTTAAAAAAAAAAGTTTGAAACATCTGACAGGAAGGTATACTATGAAGTTCATACGACTCGGCATTCTTATCAAAAAAGTCATGTTGAAAATTAACCTTTTTTTGTACGTGGTAAAATCATCCCATGTGTCCTTCCACCTAGGGCAGAGCGGGAGGGACTGTCAGACTCGTACTGACTAAAATCCACGGTGTCCTTCAATAACCCTTTACGTACCGAGGTCACGGTAGTTCGTGAGTCCCGCGACCCCGGCAGGCTTTGGCCTTCTACAGGGGGCCCCGTCACTATGCTGACACTCCTTGAGGCGTGCGTGGAACACAACGCGCCGTCGACCCGGGCATGGTCCATGGTCGGACAGCGAGTCGCTCATTACTCGCCGCCCGCATGCCCGCGCTTATAAATTAGCCTTGCAAAATAATTTACCTTGATTTTAAAGTAGGTACCTACACTAACATAAGTATGTAAACACGCTCGAGTTAAATAAAGAAACGGTAATGAACATTGACGTAATCATAACAAGGACATACAAGGTCGTTTAAAAACAGAATTGGGGCAAAACATACTGTAGTACCACACACGGGGAATACCCTCTACGTACTAACCAAGATTAATTAAATACCGTTTACGTATGTACGTAAATCGTAAAGATAAACTTGAGCATTATTAGGAAAACATTACCATATAGGTTAAAAGTTCAAAAAAATCTGATTAATAAACCTATTAATTATAATTTAATTAGACATTTATACAAATTGTGTCAGAAATTGTGACGTCATTTTGCAATGATTCTACTTTTTAACGGAATGCGTTTACAGGAAAGTACTACATTTAAATCTTCCTTCCCTATTTTTGTTTGATTTTATCTTCTTGCTAAGACTGGCTGTCGGACTTTCGAGCTTCTAACAGTACTTACAGGCCTGTTGGTCTAGTGGTTAGTGCTATGCCGGAGGTCGTGGGTTCAATTCCCAACCAGGACAAATGTTTGTGTGATGAGCACGATCATTTGTTCTGTGTCTGGGTGTAATTTATCTATATATGTATATATTTAGAAATATATAAGTATGTTTATCAGTTGTCTAGTACCCATAACACAAGCTCTGCTTAGCTTGGGACTAGACGGCGTTGTGTGATAGTAGTGGATTATTTGTTTATTTATTATTAGTAACAACTCTGTCAAAAATCTATAATTGACAGCTGGGATCAACGGCTTTACGTGCTTTCTGCGACACGGACGAATCTCGCTTTAATAGATGGTCTCACATGCACAGACAAACCGGCGATCAGCTTGTATAGCTATTTATATTTAGCCACGATTTTCTCAGTCCCAGGACCAACTTTTTATGTTTGATATGCCACCACCTCCCCTGATGGTAAGCAATGATGTGGTCGACGGCGAAGCACACTTGCACAGTTGTAGCTATCAGTCGCGGGTGAACCCGTGAACGTAAAACGCAAAGGGTTATTGAAGGAAAGGAAATTTTAGTCAGTACGAGTCTGACAGTCAATTCATATTCACACAGGGCTCATAATTTGATGACATTACCACGCTAAAAAAAGGGCTGTAGCTATCAGGAATTCAAGAAACACAGACTCGGCAAGGAACTTCCATTCCTTCAAATCATATCACAGAAATGATAATGAAAACAATCAGACCACTTCAACGAGTAATTTCAATAAAATTCCCAGTCTAATAGAAATCAAATCAAACACACATCTGTCAAATAAAGATCTTGGACAAAATAAACTCGGCGGACAAACAGACGGACTTGGCGAACGTAATGCCATGTTTATCGTCAGAATTCCGGTATTACACGGGACACTTGAATGTGCTTTCTATGATAACAACGTGCCCACGCGCATGTGACGAATTTATTTGGGTGTTTTATATGATGATGAAATGTATGGATGTGGTATAAATGGCATTTTTAAGGAGGAAAATTTGAGGAAGGAAGGCATTTTTTGAGGAAGAGGAAGACAACAGAATAAAACTGAATGGATCGTATAAGTAATAAATCATTGAAGAAAAACATTGCTGCGACATATATTTTTTTTTTACGTGGTAAAATCATCAAATGAGTCCTCCTACCCGGGGCAGAGCGGGAGAGACTGTCAGACTCGTGCTGACTAAAATCCACGGTGTCCTTCAATAGCCCTTTACGTTCCGGGGTCACGGTAATTCGTACAGTCCCGCGACCTCGGCATGCTTTGGCCCCCTAGAGTGGGGGCCCCGGGGTGCTAAGACAGGAAACCTCCACGTGCGCCCGTGGACTGGAGTTCCCCTTCGAATATGTCCGGGGGGAAGACCAGTTTTTCGGGCTGGTGCACCCTGGGATGCGGGCAAAAACTCTTTTAGGCACTGTGTGCCTAAAGGGTCTCTTTGCCCGTATGCGAATAGCCTGTCGGGTGGATGCTCCAACGCGTGTCCCTCTGAACAGCAGAGGGCACAGCGGCGGAGCGGGCTTGCGGACGGTGAGTAATGGGTAAGCTCGCCGTCCGACCAAGGACCAAGCCCGGGTCGGTGGCGCGTCGTGTTTCACGCGTCACCGACGGGGCCCCTTACGGGGCCAAATGCCTGCTGGGGTCGCGGCTTTTTTCTTAATCCAGGATACCGCGGCCCCGGAACGTAAAGGGCATCCGAAGAAACACGGGTGGATTTTAGTCAGTAAGAGTCTGACAGTCCCTTCCGCCCCGCCCAGGGCGGGAGGACTCATTTGATGATTTTGCCACCCTAAAAAAAAAAAAAAGAGTGGGGGCCCCGTCATTTTGCTGAAAATCTTTGAGGCGCGCGTGGAACACAACGAGCCGCCGACCCGGGCATGGTCCATGGTCGGACAGTGAGTTGCCCATTACTCACTGTCCTCATGCCCGCGCCTATGGTGGCCGGAGGTAGTCTGCCGACGTCTGTCGCCGTGAGCGTCTACCACTGCGGCTGGGGTGGAGGGAGGTCGCTGTTCTCTTCCTCATACGGCCCGGTCAGGTTGGCCGAGTGGCCCGCCTCCTCCTTCACGAGCATGACTGCTTCGCAGAAGGAGGCGACCGCTTCCCACTATGTCTTGCCCCGCAGCATGGCCTCGACCAATGCCGGGCGTGAGAGTTCTCCACCTATAACGGTCGTGATGACACGGCGGTGCTCTGCCCAAGCGGGGCAGTCCTGCACCATATACTCCACCGTGTATATTCCAATATCCTGACAAGTTTCACTTATGCTATTTTTTTTAGGTGATGATTTATTTAGTGTATTTAGTGTATTTATGTATTTAGTGTATTTGCAAATATTTACATTTTCTGGTTTAACTGGTCTCGCACTATCGAAACCGCACCACACAGCGCAGCAGCTGTTCACTCAGCCACTAAGACAACAAATACCACATCCAATAATTTCATAACGCCTGCGCGAATTCAAAACCATATTGACCCACGACCATACCACACTCTATTTGACCAACGCATCACCAAGGGCTCTCAACCAACTGGACTGCACGCTTCATTTCCGAAAAATAGTCTTAAGATCATCTTCAAGACGATCTTAAGACGGTCTCGAGACGTCTTAAGACCACTCGATATGATTGTGGGCTCAAAGAGTTATCGCTTGTTTGTGCTCCTCAAGTGTGGGAGCAATTAATGAACGATTTGTTATTTCCGGAGATTAAGGGTTGATGTCATTTTGATTCGGAGAATGGTTGGTATGGTTGTGTGGACAGGGCTTTATTATTGTTGTTCTGATTGGTCTTGAATTTACGGTCTCTTTTGTGTATGTTGTTGTAGTAAAATGAGTAATGCTAGGTTGTGGTTGTTGACTAATTAGGGAAATTGTTGGTAGTTATTTTAAGTAGACAAAATGAAGATGGTATTTGTTGTTAAGGTTGCCGGCTGATCCACTCCAATGCATAGTGCATTGATAAACAAGAGGATTTTTTTAAGCTTTCGTTACGTTTATTTTTTATAATAGTGGCAGAATGTGAAGTGCGGAAACTATAAAACAAATTGAAAGCAATTAAATACACCATCAGATACGCTCTGCCATACATTCTTGTTTGTATATAGTAAGAGGAGACGTATTTGTGAATATTTCACAACAACAAACTGATAAATCACTGTATTACAAACATTTCTAAAACCACTAATTAATGATCCCTACGTTAAATACAACACAGTGACGTAAAACATAAAGTTTTAACTTAAATCAAAGACTTTCACTTAACATTTCGGAGAGCGTCGTGCCCTAAACAACCTTTAGCCCTGCAATAAATTATATGGTAATGATCTTGTAAATAAATAATAAGCCGTAATAAGTGAATCGAAACACGATGCATAGCCACAACAAAAGAAAAGATTGGAAGCTGAAATTACGAGCAAAAATACTGGTTAAACATTGACGCATGGGAAACGAGTCACACCACAACTTTAATTTCGCATGGCATTTTCCATCATCGGACTGCAAGACTTACGACAATGCTCCATCGGTACATGGCGGAGATCTCTCCCGTGCTTTTATTATAGATACAGCTAAGAACTGGAATTCCCTGCACAGGATCTGTGTTTTCTGATAGCTACAATCTTGTGATCTTCAAGCCAAGAGTGAATAGGCTTCTTCTCAACCGTGCTTCACCGTCGACCACATTTTCGCTTACCATCAAGCGTGATAGTGGTTCAACGCGAGCCTAGCGCTAAATTAAAAAAGGTTTTAATTAAGTACGTTTACAAAAATGGAGTTTTAACTCTTCTTTCAGCAAATAATATAGACCAACTGGTCGACCGAGCTCAGCTCGGATGATAACTGAGAAAATGATAGAACAGAAGAATCAATTTTTTTTATCGTGGTAAAATCATCAAATGAGTCCTCCCACCCAGGGCAGAACGGGAGGGACTGTCAGACTCGTACTGACTAAAATCCACGGTGTCTTTCAATAGCCCGTTACGTTCTGGGGTCACGGTAATTCGTCAGTCCCGCGACCAAAGAACAGAAGAATCCATAAAAGAAAAAATAACCTGTTCATCACTGGAATTCGAACGACTAGTTTTATCGTGTATTTTCATGTTGTGTGTTATTTTATTTGTCAATTGACATCATCACTACTATTTATGGGAATAAGGAAAATGAAGTTTTAGGGGAAATTCAAGAATGAAAATATTTGAATCTTGTATGTACCTAAGCGCAAAAATAATATTATTTCCTTTTTCCTTCATGTTTTGCCATTTTTTTATCAATTTAATTCATCAGTCGTGAACCGGCGCGCGTCCCTCGTCGGATATAACCTCCAAATTGATTTATTATAGTTCAATTTTTTACTACCACAGCATCGATTGCCTGACTCTTCCGCTATAGTGCCCTATACAACGCGGAGCAGATTTTGATACATTAAAATTGCAAATAATATAAAAGAAAGAGGGGTATAAAAATATCGTTTTATATGGTTTTATACAATACGTGGTCAGCCAAGAAAGAGGTGCCCAGACGACTTGGACCCATACCACGAGGATGCACAACATAAGAGCTGTTGGAAGGTATTGAGGAAAGCCTTTGGAACAGCATAGAATATTTAAAAGGAAAAAAAAAACACTTTGTACAAAAATTTTAAATTATCTATTCAATTATATTTCATAATATAAATAAGACAGTTAATACAATTATAATTATGATATACTAATAATATAATTTTAGAAGTTTATCTCTATTCAATTTTAATTCTGTTTTTTTTTTTCGTGGTTAGATTATCAAATATTAAATATTATTAAATTAAATATTTCACAACTATCACACAACGCCATCTAGTCCCAAGCTAAGCAGAGCTTGTGTTATGGGTACTAGACAACTGATAAACATACTTATATAGTTCTATATACATTTCTATATACATACATATTATAGATAAATTACACCCAGACACAGAACAAATGATCGTGCTCATCACACAAACATTTGTCCTGGGTGGGAATCGAACCCACGACCTCCGGCATAGCATTCAGGGTCACTAACCACTAGACCAACAGGCCTGTCAAATGACTCCTCCCACCAAATAATTTCGAAAATATAAATACTGGCATGTTTAGTAAATATGAATTAAATGTATTTGTTTTAGAGTTTTTCTACTTTTTTTTTATTTCTTGGTTATTTCTTATTATACCGATTTTTCTGCGACAAAACAGGAAACACCAGGCTGTACTGGTAATCATAATTCGTTAATTATTAATAAGGAAGTAAATTATCCAATAAAAACAAAAGTATCAAAATTACTCAATCCTCGCACAAACAAAATAAGATCGCGCAAAGTTATAATTCAATAAATTCTTGAGAACAGACACGACGTTATTATTTATTTTACAACAAAACCATAACATCAGTTAAATTAATAATTTTATCGTCTAGATAACCATCTCATCAAAGCGATCGATAACTTCAGTTTAATTTCTATTATATTCATGAAGCTGTACTATTTAGTGATTTATTTGTTGATCTTTATGTTGTTCACTAACGTGCTTTCAAAGCGATGGAGGAAATTATGGTGAGGAAACCGTCATGTTCTAGAACCAAAATTTTAAAGATTTAGGAGATTCACTGACCTACGATCGACTACTAGGTCACGTACCACTCCCATCCACGCGAGCCGCATCAAATCAAATCATTTATTTCAAGTAGGCCAATTACAGGCACTTTTGAATTGTCAAAAGACATAAAATAAAACTAGTACTAAAAATAGTTATGGTGCTACAGTCCCAGTAACAAGACATAAAAAAATGTGAAAGTACCGTAGGTGCTCATTCCAAAGCGTAGATCTCTATGGAGAAGAATGAGCAAGAAACTCCATGTGGATGGGAGTGGTACGTGATCTGAACTTACGTATTCTTGCTTATTATATTTACTGAGAGGGTGCACAGATCAGGGTACCATGGCAGGAGGGTGGAGGCCTATACTTAGAGTTGGCGGAACAGGGCTGACAGTGATGATGATGGTGGCGTGACGGTGACAACAAGCTTAATGACACATTGTAAGTCTATAAAAACCTTAGTCCATTTTCTCTATAGTTCGTTGAATCACACTTCATTGAATCTCTAAATGAAAACGCACTCTCACTTGAGTGCCGAAGGTTGAAACTCCATCAATAATAAGTCTGTATAATTGGTATCGTTATGGAGTGAGAAAATTAGCTACAGATGGTAAATAAAACCTAAGAATTAAAAAACATTCTCAACATTATTCATTCTCTTGGACATTAACCACATCACTGTATCAAACATTTACAAACACAAAACATGAATTCGGAATCACCTTGCTCCGACATTAATCGCGCATCAATATCTGCGCACCAGTGACTGCGGACAGTCAAGGAAATAATTTGACGTTCATAATATAATATCTAATGATTTAAGTGGCGCTCGTGATGTTCGCATGACCTATTTCTTGAGCTTCCTTTTGTGGGATTATAGAGTTTGGAAAGTTATAGATATGGCACAGCATCATGATTATTCTGCTCTTATTTGAATTAAGGGATGGCCCAGTACAACGTAGACTTCTGTCGACAGAAGATTTTTTTGGTTTACGTGGTAAAATCATCAAATAAGTGCTCCCACCCAGGGCAGAGCGGGAGGGACTGTCAGACTCGTACTGACTAAAATCCACGGTGTCCTTCAATAGCCTTTTACGTTCCGGGGTCACGGTAATTCGTACAGTCCCGCGACCCGGGCAGGTTTTGGCCCTCTAGAGGGGGGCCCCGTCATTTTGCTGACACTCTTTGAGGCGCGCGTGGAACACAACGCGCCGTCGACCCGGGCATGCTTCATGGTCGGACAGCGAGTTGCCCTTTACTCGCCGCCCGCATGCCCACACCTACGGTGGCCGGAGATCGTCAGGCGACGTCCGTTGCCGTGGGCGTCGTCGACAGAAGAATAGACAAATTATTTAAGCGTGGGGATGTTTAAAATGTATCATGACAGCAGTCGTTCTAGATTGCAGTTCTCTACGAAAGTGTGCAAGTAACAGTATCACAGGCTACCTTATTTTTTTTTTTGGTGGTTAAATATTATCAAATTAATAGGTCCTCTACTTTGGTAGTCCATGACTGTTTCTTTGCGTTTCCTGGTCATGATATCCTTATAAGATCCTCTCGTAATCCCTGCAGAAGCTAGATAGCTGACATTGCTTTTTTCCAATACGGTCAAATAAAAAAAAAATTAACACAAAACAGATTTAAAAAGATGCCAGCTGCAAAAGTTAGAACTGAGATGCAGTTGTCAACGCCCGTCTACAAACGAGAGGATACTGTGTTCCAGTTACTATAACAAAGCAAAAGGCCACTTCTAAAACCTCCCTAACTCTACATCCAGCATTCGTCACGCCCGCCGTAAAATTAGATCATCGTAACGATGTTCATTCAATAAATAAATCTACCATACCGTCATGGAATCGATTCTTAATTTAATACGAGTGATAACGTTCGGAGCGACCTCTAACGTACGTCACGTTTTTCGCGTTAATGCACACGATTGGATGCTGTGACCTCTTACGACTGGTCAATTTTGATTGTGATGAGTAAATAGAATTTTAGACATGTTTTGTTTATGTTCAAGATCAGTGGTTATTCGATTCCGGGTTTGTTTGACACTTGAGTCAATTGAAAAGACAAAAGATGATCACGATTCTTTGATTGGAATTATGAAATATGCTGACGGCTTATTATTGGTGAAGTGTTGACTGCCTATCGTTATGACTGAATATTGTTAAAGAAAATAGTAGTGGTGTTCAAAGTTCATAGAGCTGAGAAACTATAAGAAAAGATACTATAGGTACCAAATTTTTCAAGATTTTTCCCTGTGTAGTCATCGCGTTTGCAAATATTCAAATAAACTCACATACATAAATAAATAACCCTCATTGAACCTATTTTTTTTTAAACGTTTCCTTACACTAGGTATCGTGAGTGCGTTTGCAAACATAAAAACTCACAAACACAAACACCCAGACCCGGAACAACTACTTGCAGATCATACAAATATTTGTTCCGTGCAGGAATCGAACCCGCGACACATAGCGCAGGAGTCCAATTGCTCAGCCACTGCGCCAAACGTGCCCTCAAATTGTAGGATAGTTATGCTACCGACCCGCTATCTCCTAAACATTCACCAGATCTCTCAAAAAATATTCAGAAAGTTGGCACAGCCAATTGGAGGGAAAGAGGCATTGTCCTTGATAAGATGAGACGGTCAAATCCACGTTTTGCCGACAACATTGTTCTCTTTGCATCGCCAGCCAAAGAATTTAAGTGGATGCTTCAATATCTGAGGGTGCAATCTTCACTCATGGACACATCTACTCTAATGGTTGCACTACGAGAGATGTGGGCAGCCCACTGTCATTACAGCGTAATAAATAAGGGGTCGCGGTACTATTTAAACAGGTAACCGTGACCCTGGAACATAAAGGGCTAATGAAGGATCACTGTGTATTTTAGTCAGTACAAGCCTGACAATCCATTTCGCTCTACCTCGGCCGGAAGGACTCATCTAAACCAGGATGGGAAAAAATCATACTAATTAAAGTTGTCATGAACTTGATTGATGGATAGTTTCAAAAGACCAAAAAGTTACAAGTTTAAATGAACATGACGTCACAAATATTTTAGGTGTGTTAAAATAGTGGCATTGTACCTTTTCATGACAATCTAGCAACACTAAAATACAATACAGGCGTTGTAACTGCAAAATTAACACATTATTATAATAAAACAATTAATTACAAGCACATGAAGAAGACGTCGATGACATTGCGTCACCGAGCGACACTATACTAATTTCTCGATTGGATTCGATTAGGATCGATACGAATGCGCGCGCACGTCCCGATGGCGCCCACGCGCATCCTACAGATGATCCATAATACAATTATAGATCATTTAGTTGATGGTAATTGCGAGGCGTTACTTTTATAGGTTTGAGGAAGATGCCTCTGTGAGGCAAAAGTTACTAATGTTCAAATTACGACTCCCCAGTCGTAATTTAAAGACCCCTCTTTAGACTATTGATAGAGTGTTATTGGTAGTATTTGGTGATTCTGAGTCGGGCATAGTGAAAAGAATTTCGTTTGACATTGAATGACATGAATTCAAGACCGAACGATCAGCTGTGACAGCCAGTTCCTAACAGATGTCAATTATATTTATTAAGCTCTCTTCTATGTATTAAGCTAAATAATTAAACCACTTGTAGCGATAATACAAACATAATTATACTTTCAAACATTTGACACTAGAAACTCTTATCATGCATTTCACTCCAGTGTGCTGGCAAAGTATATACCTACATAATTGGGTTCCAAAAATATTTTTGAGCCTCTTAATACTGAAGATTAGAATGTTAATATTCATTTTTTACCAACGGTAGAGAAGAAGGAGATCAATTCTGAGTCGGATAGTCAACTGTAGAGTTACCAAGATAATGACGTAAAAAGATAGACAGGTTTAAGGTTCAAAATTGATCTTTCTGCCTACACTACTCCTCTGGCCCAACTCACCGACCTACTCTATGCCCCACTCATTGTTTAAACTATGACTCCATGACACGTTTCTCAGAATAGACCGCGCCGATCCAAATCAAACGTTCAACAAGCACTAACAAACTAAACTTGTAGATTGAACACACGACGGAACCTAACCGTAATACTAAATAGTCGATTTGGATCACAAAGCTACCTGATACTGTATAATTGACTAGTAAATCGTCCGGATTAAGATCGTGTTAACATATTTAAGGTGGTAATCGGCGCGGTGTGAGTCAGCCTTATTTACTTAACTTCACGATCCGCGGTGAGTTGAATTTTAAGAGGATGTTGAGTTTTCTTCTTGGTTTTGATGTTTGACGTCTTCGATGTTACTGGTATAAGAAAAATCTGCATTAGTTTCGCTGGATCTCTAGTCGGACTTTGCTTTTAATCCATCTACTTTTGAAGACTAAAAGACATGGGATCGGTAATGTTAGCAAAGGAGAAGGCCGAATACGTGAGGGAGAGGTCTACTCGCAGCCTCCTTGGGAGACGTCTAGGGCGTCGGACTTCGCGGCAGATACGCGGCCATGGCGTACAATTATAGACCTGTCCACCAAGAGCCGCCCTGTATGGATGGACATTTGATGATTTTAACAGTTACGTATCAAAATAACTAGTGTCAAAAGACCTACCGGTTGGTATAACTACTGGTCGTTTTACATAAGTTTGTAGAAACTAATGTACTAATGGATAATTCACCTACGGTTAACACACCTACAGTTAACACACCTACGGTTAACTCACCTACGGTTAATTCACTGACGTTTAATTCAACTACGGTCTATTCAGCTACAATTAATATCCCTGTAAAGTGTGGTAGATTGCGGAAGATTCTAATTCTTCTTCATTACATTTGTTTTACGTATAAATTCACATAAACTACATCGTATAACTATAAGATTCTCTCTTCTTACTTTACATACGAATACTCCAAAGTTACACACATAGTACCTGATTGAAACAAAATCTATAGTAGTTATTTTTAGCGACATCACAAGCCGTATCCCTTGGTTTTGTTTTTGGACAGCAGGAGTGATGGCGAACATACTAACTAGCCAGACCACACACGGTTGTTTACGTTCACAATAACTTGGCAAAGTTTCAACACATTATTTTAACACTACTTATGTGTGACGTCTGAATTTATCACGTTACTATAAAGAATTACTTACTTCTTTGTAGGAGTTATAATAGTACAAAAAGACCATTTCAATTTTAATCCGTCCGTCTGTCGCAATTTAAAAAAAAAACGACGGGTTGCACTCTGGGAGTGCCGGCAGAAGTGAAAACTTCAATAGTAATAAACACACACGAACATTCGCGCAAGCGCCCTGCGCCGTCTTACGAATTTTCGATCAGGACACGTGTCCTGACGCGAGTTTAACATTTTTTACCCATTCCAAAAAAGTGCACAACGCCGCTAAAGAAGTTTTCACTTCAAAAATAAAACTTACCGTTATGATTGGGAGCTTACAAGGGTTGCTATTTCTACAGCTAAACAGTCAGTGTAGCTAAAATAGTCTGGCTAAACAGGGTATCACATACCTTCCCTAAACACAGTGCTATTGTGGAGCTCTTAAAGAACATGCATCATCTTTCCCGGCTATCGTGCATGTATTCCAGGATTTCAACGTGGCTAATAATAGAGCTATCCAGGTAATACAGTAATGGTTAAAGTGTGAAAAAAAGAAACCATATTTTTTGTAGATCAGATCGTTCTACTGTCAATCTAAATTATTTACGATACGATTCACGCAATGGCTTAGCGATTGGACTCTTTTTTTACGTGGTAAAATCATCAAATGAGTCCTCCCACCCAGGGCAGAGCGGGAGGGACTGTCAGACTCGTACTGACTAAAATCCACGGTGTCCTTCAATGGCCCTTTACGTTCCGGGGTCACGATAATTCGTACAGTCCCGCGACCCCGGTAGCGATTGGACTCTCGGAAATATTATAAATAGATTGAACTGCTGCGCTGCGTTTTGCGGATTCGATTCACGGAACTTTATGCATGATTTAAAAGTAGTTGTTTCAAATCTGACTGTTTGTGTATTTGAGTTTTTTAAAGTTTGTAAACGCATTCATGAAACAGAATGAATTTCTCATGGGGGACAACTTTCTAAAAAGAAAATCATTACTGTTGGCCATATTAGTACTCACAATACATGCTGAGATAGGAGCCTTTTGGCCTCGCACAGAACTAAATTGTTTTTTATTGGTTTTACCTTTTGTCGATTTTCTTTCATTGATTTGTTTCCATTGTTATTTTTTCATTCATGTAATTTTGTTGTTCTGTCCTGTGTGTGTCAATAAATCTCTTTTCTTTCTTTCTTACTCAAAGTCCAGTAAAATTTCGATTCCTAATTTCATCCATAGAAATTGTAATTTCATGCCAATTACATTCAAACCGACATGCACTCACTAAGATTTCTGTCCTACCTCCACACAATGACACATTGTCAATCAGCTTTCCAAAGACCAATCGTATTACCCTATTTAGAGAAAGGAGAAAAATCGTAGTAAATGGTGAAAGCGTCAGTTGATCGTGAGTTGACGGTGTGACGGCGAATGCATATTCATAAGGATCACCGGTCCACTGCGGGCTGACTGTTAACGTAATGAGATCACTGTTAACTTGAATGTTGGGTTTGATACGAATTGTTGCATTACAACTCTTTCATCTCAAAAATATCAGGCTTAAGACGGAGCGGGATCACCCGGGAGGGAACGCCTGTGCAGTGACGTTACACAATAAAAACTGTTTGGCGACGGACTTGAACAGGATAAACCCAGGGCCGGGCGATCCTGGTGGTGCCTATCACGCTAGTGGGATCACTCAGCCATCACCGCAGCTTGCAGATAATCCTGTATTGCCATTTTCCAAAATGACATTCCTCTTTTCTTTTTCTTCATCGTGATAAAATCATTAAATGACCTGATCCTCCCACCCAGGGCAGAGCGGGAGGGGCTGTCAGTCTCATGCTGACTAAAATCCACGGTGTCCTTTAATAGCCCTTTACGTTCCGGGGTCACGGTAATTCGAACAGTCCCGCGACCCCGGAAGATGACATTCCACTAGGAAAAATTACTTAATATCGCGTCCTGACTTTTTATCATTTCAGGAACTGATAAACGCATTCGATGGTGCCAAACCCATAGCCTAGTTATGGGGCCGACTGAATTTAGATTGCCATCGACACGCTATGAAGAAGAAAACATTACGCCTATAACTAAAGACAGTTTTCACAGAGGTGTACTCGAATAGTACAGCGACATCTGTACTGTGTACTGTGATTGGTTACGAAAAAATCTCTGATATAAGATCCCAATTAAACAATAGAGTTAAAAAAATTGACTTCCTGACCGATTTCGGCCAATCTCAACGGAGATTAGCCAGCTGCGCGGACATATTATAGTGCATAAGTGTGTGCGTAGGCACAGGTGCACTCTCTGTTCCTTTACTCTCATAGTTCCGATGGAACGGCAATCCGACATGACCGGAGAGAGATCAGGCGCTGGACCAAAGGCTTAACGTGCTTTCCGAGCCACGGAGGTATTATACCACCAACTTACAAACTCCGGGCAGCTACTGACAAATTCTATTTGCAAAAACCCAATAGTTCTTTTGCCCAACCTGGGAATTGAACCCAGGACCACACACTCAGTCAATGTGACAATGGAACAAACGTTTAAGTACCTAGTGATGTAAGCCATCCTCATCTTATTCCGCATTGTAATGTAAAAACTAACCTCTTTTTTCCAAATCGCAAAAGTCTGAGTATGGCTCACTCAAACAATTTGATAGTAGATTTATTACTTGTAGATTGACAATCATTGATAACAGCTAGTACAGGAAGCATACTAATTTAATACACAAACTAAGTTTCCGTTGGACATTTCCAGAAAGCCTAGGCATACAAAACAATATAATTTAGGGTTCCTGAGGCCAAAGACCGGTACAGCACGTGAATCAGGGTTCCGTGGAAATTAGCGACAAACCCGACAGTCAACAGACGCCGGAAATCCCGTATATAAAGATAAGTATCTCTAACTTGTGATACAACATTTAAATAAGTTTTAGAATTTATTGGCAGGGATTAAGTTTGAAAAGAACGGACATAAACCCCAGTTCTAGTAATCTACCTAACTACTATTAGTGCCTTGCATCAGAGAGGCATTCAGATATTTAACCTCTAAAACAAGTTTCTTAGGGAATTTTGACATAAAACACCTCGGCTTATCATGAAAAAAAAATACATTCCAACAAAATATAATAATATTTTCTTTGTAAAAATAGCTAATCATGCGTTGATGTCTTTTGTACCAAAAATTACAAATACATAGAATACGCCAACTTTTGATGACAGTCAAATATGTAAATACATTGAAGGTATCTGGCAGTTAAACTGACATCATCAGACGGATATCTCAGTGGACATCTGACTTTCTGAGTTAATCTCAAAAAGTCAGATGTCCGTAGCTTGTCCGGTATAGGAAATAGTACGGGCAAACCGCAGACTAGCCAAACCAATAGTGTTTCTGTCACAAAAAAGATATCCAACTTTTGATAACTTGTTTGATAACTGTAACACAATAATAGTTTGATAACCATAACATAATCAAATACTTCAAAAACTAACCACGTATTTAGAGCAGACATTGAAACTTCAATTGCCTGTAGGCATAAAACAACACCCCTCAAACCCACCTACTCTATGACCCCTGCACGACATTACTTAACTATTCAATATACATCCTTACGCTCGTGTAAACCTCGTATATAGATCATCATATTGTTCTGTATTTAACATACGACCTGTATCGTCAGCGGTCGCCACCCGACTGGCATACTAAACGGGGGTATTACTTGAATTAGAATTAGACTTATTACTACGTCGGTAAAGGTAGCGCCATATTTGAGTGGTGTGTGTGTGTGTGTGTGGATTATTGTGTCTGATTGTTATTGGATTATGGGTGGTATTATAGTGTCTGGTCTATTTTTAAAGGTTTAATAGTAGTACAGTTGTGTTTATGTTTTGAATTAAGGAGTTAAATTGTTTGATGTTTTAAATTTGTTGGATTGAACAAATGCTTCAATTTAGTATGCAAATATTGTGTAAATCTTATCAAATTTTCAAGTACAAATGTACATACATTTCAGTCTACTCTAATCTGTCAAATTTTTCTAGTCAAACACGACTCAGTAAGTTTTTGATAGTATTTTGTTTCTCCGTTGAAAATTTAAATAAATTTTATTATGCAAAAACTTTTATTACAGAGGCTTAATTGAACTAAAAAAACACGTGGTTGATTAAAGACATTCGTGTGTTAATAGAACCTTCTTTGAAAATTCATAATTTCGATTTTCGTAGCAATTTCACAGTAGTATCTAAACTAATACTCAAAATATCATATCTTTTTGCTATAATTGTATCAAAAGTGTCAATCACATCGGCAGTAACGGAAAATCCAGTCAAACCATAAAGAAAATACCCGATGAAAATTAAATAGGCAACTAATATTCAAGTTTGCGAACGCACCGGCGCGTACGCCGGTGACGTCACCTGTCCACGACCAATCACGGACGTGATACATATTAACTAGCGGAGACATAAGTCAGCGTCGGGCTATCGCGTTCTATTTGAATAATTTAATATTAATAACTGATTTACGTACAGTTTTGCAATGCATATCTGACGGCGCATTAGGATCACGATTTGTTAGTTAAAACTTGGTAAAATAACTTGAAGAATTTTCTCGGAGAAAATGCATAAATAATTGCAGGAGTAGGATTCGATCGCACGTTCTTAAGCGTCATTATGTAAACAAGTGAAATAGAGGATGAAAGATGGCTATTGTTTTCCGACCTAAACGACTTTATTAAAAATTTAATACACATTTGTAGTCAATAATCTTTAACACCTTCCGACACAACCAAAAAATCGGCCATTAAAATTTCAACAACAAAACTCCACGTCGGGGAACCAATTGCGAACATGCCCTGTGCGCACACGCAGAGAATACAAGCAACCAATTTATCAACGGGACCCTATGAGGCTCGACTGGTAATGGTCTTTGCCTATCTCCGCGCCATCAATCAAAACACAGGATACATATAGTTGGAGTGAAAAAAAAAGAAAAAAAAAACATTTCTGAATGTAAAAGCGCGATTACTGATTCGTTGTGCGCGTGCGCACCGGAAACTGCACGTAGCGGAAACGTCAGGACGCGATACGATTTCGAATTTCGAATTTGGATTCGAACAAGTTTGAATGGGTGACATGGCGTCTAGACCATTTTTTTTCGTTAATAGATGTCTCTAGTGTGTTTTTATTGGGCCTTTGTCATGGGTTTATGGTATTTAAATTTCATATTTTTATTAGGGTAAGTGGTTGGGTCCATTGAATTGTTTTGGATAATGATTTGAATTTTAATATTTTTTAAACGGAACATTTTTAAACAAATTGAGTTTGTATATTATTTATATTAATAAATCATCGGAATAACAATGAAGCTTATCTTTGAATCGCCATTTAAAAAGACCAATGATTCTTGCTATGTTTTGATTAGTGATAGACACATTGAAACTATCAAAGCATGGTATATTTGTGTATGTTTCTTTTAACACTTACAAAGACATCATAATCCTATCACATGAAGACACTTACCAGAACCTTCCAAAATGCTCTCAAGGTAGTAAACAACTAGCCACAACAAAGCACAGGGTGGCTAATTTGATCCACGACGCGCTCTAATTAGCGCTAATTATACATTTAAACACAATCGTGAACGCATTACGTGTCAACTTAATGGAGCAATGTTTTATACATGTGATTAACAGTACAGTTACAATGTAATTAGTTCGATTCGTTTCATATGGATTCGTACCTAGACTATTACAGTTTCTACGAAATGCTTAGACCGAGAATGTAATTTGAGCAGTGTGATTATTAAATCATTTTGATTCTTTTTAAACCTTACAATGTACAGTCACGAGCAATAACAAAAAATAAAGTAAAAAATGCGTTTGAAAATCAAACGCAGTTTACTCATGAAATACTGGTTTCCACTTTGAAATAAGACCTATTACGTAATAGTATGGCTTCCAAAATAGAAGTCTAATGAAAAGACAAAAGTTTAATCAATATGGTAGCAGAACATCGCTTTTGAATACTGCTTAGTGTATACATACTATTGCTCGTGACTGTACCTGCGAAAGGCAGCCGGCAGAGACTGGATGAGGAAAGCTCAAGACAGGCCTCAATGGCGCACTTTGGGAGATACCTATGTCCAGCAGTGGACGAATCCAGGCTGATGATGATGATGATAAGGTACTATGAAGCAGGACCAGCATGCTTCCAAGCATTTTAAACTTGAATATAATCTTCTAACTAATAATATGCTTGTTTACTACGTATTTTTGATGTAAGTCTTAAATTTCCTTATTTTTCTTTCATTAAATTTTAACTTTGTAAATTCCCCTGTGTTATAGTAAAACGGCAGCCTAAATACCGATAAAGGAAAAACACAGTGAGAATTCGAGATTAACTTTGTATAGGAATAATGTGTTTCATCTTACTATTTTACGTATTATACTCATCCGGTAAGCAAAAGACGGCACATTTGGCGCAGTGGCTGAGAAATTGGACTCCTGCACTATGTGTCGCGGGTTCGATTCCCGCACGGAACAAATATTTGTATGATCTATGTTTGTAAACGCACTCACGATACAGGAGAATTTCCAACGTTTTAAAAAACATATATATATATATTCCCAAGTATCCTGGGAATACAGACGTCAGTACGTACTGTTTCTCAGCATTTCTAGTAATAAATGAAGCGAACTGCTGAGCTAGGGCAAGTATAACAAAGTGCCCAACAACGTAATTACAAACGGTACTTATACAGAGTTCGTTACTTTAAGTTTACAGGGTGTTAATTTGAATGTATAAGTTTTTAGTAGAATTATAAGATTATTGTTTGACATCAAGGAACAAATATTTAATTTGGTATTCAAGTATGTTTTTGTTTTTTTTTTTAACGTGGTAAAATCATCAAATGAGTCCTCCCACCCAGGGCAGAGCGGGAGGGACTGTCAGACTCGTACTGACTAAAATCCACGGTGTCCTTCAATAGCCCTTTGCGTTCCGGGGTCACGGTAATTCGTACAGTCCCGCGACCGGTATTCAAGTATCTAATGTATGTTTGCCTACAATATCGATTCAATTATGATTGTACCTTTGTCCAATACATTTCAGCATTCAGTTAACATCGTGAACATCATCTTCTTCTTCTTCTTCCTAGTAAATCTTGTCCCAATTTCCAATAATTTTGCGTAACCCATGTTAAACCCACAATTTGGTCGCGTAAACGGTCGCGTTACCATGTAAATAAAATACAAATCCATACAAAATCTAAAATATGTATCGATAGTTGATCATAAGTTTTTATGAAACTTTTTGGAATCACAGAATGCTCAAAATTCAGAATTTCAATAGTTCTAAGCATTTGAAGTTTTACTGGGGTGCTGCTTAAACATATCTGGCAATTTTGAAATGACACTTCATTGAATAAACATGGTAGATACGATTTTGTATACACAGTATGGTTTTTTTTTTTTTTTACGTGGTAAAATCATCAAATGAGTCCTCCCACCCAGGGCAGGGCGGGAGGGACTGTCAGACTTGTACTGACTAAAATCCACGGTGTCCTTCAATAGCCCTTTACGTACTAGGGTCACGGTAATCCCTTGGTCCCGCGACCCCAGCAGGCTTTGGCCCTCTACAGGCCCCGTCATTATGCTGACACTCTTTGAGGCGCGCGTGGAACACAAGGCGCCGTCGACCCGGGCATGGTCCATGGTCGGACAGCGAGTCGCCCATTACTCGCTGCCCGCATGCCCGCGCCTACGGTGGCCGGAGATCGTCCTGCGACGTCCGACGCCGTGGGCGTCTACCATTGCGACTGGGATGGAGGGAGGACGCTGTCCTCTCCCTCAGGCGGCCCGCCTCCTCCTTCACGAGCATGACTGCTTCGCAGAAGGAGGCGACCGCTTCCCACTCCGTCTCGCCCCGCAGCATGGCCTCGACCAATGCCGGGTGCGAGAGGTCTCCGCCTATCGCCGTCGTGAGGACACGGCGGTGCTCTGCCCAAGCGGGGCAGTCCTGCACCGTATGCTCCACCGTGTCCTCCGGACGATCCTCGCAGTGGTGACACCCAGGCGTTTCTTCCCTCCCTATCAGACACAGGAACCTCCCGAAACTTCCGTGTCCGGTGAGGACCTGCGTCATGCGGTAGGTCAGGACGCCGTGACGCCTATCCAGCCACTCCTCAAAGGGGGTCTTACCGCCGCGATTGCGGCGTGCCCGGACCTCGGTTGCGACAGTCGCTCCCTCCATACTGCCCTGAGATCGCGCCGGAGCTCGCGCCGGAGCATACACAGTATGGTAAGGAAAAACCTTACGTAATCAAATCAAGAGGGTCAAGGCCACAAATTTAGATAAAGTGTGTGTGTCTTATCCTTGATTGATAGATTTGAGTGCCAATTTCAGAACCTCTTATAACTTTGACTGACATTCAGACGATGTTTGGAGTGGTTTTAAAATTAGTCTCGGTTCGAAAAGTTAAATATTACATCAGAATGTTGAAATATTTCTAGCAAGCTCCAAAATATGACCTTTCCTATAGCGTTAGACCACGTTTGACCACTATTTCGCCTTTTTTTTTATCATGGTAAAATCATCAAATGAGTCCTCCCACCCAGGGCAGAGCGGGAGGGACTGTCAGACTCGGACTGACTAAAATCCTCGGTGTCCTTCAATAGCCCTTTACGTACCGGGGTCCCACGACCCCGGCAGGCTTTGGCCCTCTACAGGCCCCGTCACTATGCTGACACTCCTTGAGGCGCGCGTGGAACACAACGCGCCGTCGACCCGGGCATGGTCCATGGTCAGACTGCAAGTCGCCCATTACTCGCCGCCCGCATGCCCGCGCCTACGAAGTCGCAGTCCACTCTAGTGCCGTTGCCTAGAGTGGACTGTGAGGAGGTGAAGGTAAACCTACTCACTTTCGTAAAGCAATCCAGCTCATAACTAGAAAAACTTACAATATTTTTGGGCACTGCCTCCCTAAATATTCGAAGTCCTGAGACATTCAGTCATTTGTTCTGCAACAAATGAACCCTAGCAGCATGGTTACAAACACACATCCTGTACCTATGGTCTGGTACATCAATAATATGCTCAAGCTGTGCCGACGGAGGGCAGGCAGCGTGTCAGCGACTCACACTCAATAACGTATGTAAATCGGTTCGCGTATCATAATTTAGATAGTTTGGCCATGATGGAAAGATGTGCTGGGATAAATTTAGTACTAATTTGTTATTGGTCGTGGGACTGTCTTATAAGGGCATCGCGGCTCTAGAAAGCAAAGACTATGTGACGGAAATGGCTGTTTTTTTTGGCTGTGAGCAACTGAAAGTCCCTTTCGCTTCATAAAAAAATCTAAGTATGTACTAATTTGTATTATCCGCATCTTATTTATAGATTGTCCAGTCCGTAAGTTCTACTGTTTTTACTACTACTTTTTTTTATTCAAATCCTAAACATAATTGGTTAACAACTGGTCCACAAAAGGTAGGAATGCTCCTTCCGAAATCTTCTTGGAAAACAGTCATATTTGTCAGAGTTATATACATATATTAATTCTCATTTAATTTTGTTTTATGAAAGGAATAAGGGCTTTAAAAATAAAAAGCTTGATCTATGTAATCCAACATTAAACAGAAATTGGGAAAATTCCTTCCAAAAAAAAGGTTATTTCTACTCGAAAAACAGGATTAAATAATTTGTGATCTTATTTGTGTCGACAGGAAACAGTTTTATTTATTAAATCTGTCTCCTACATGGACACCCTATAAGCAGTGAAGTTATGATGAATGATAGCATCGGATGAGCTATGGTCGTTCGCACGTCGTGGCTCGCGAAATGTTAACATATTGGAGTTGAAGCGAGCGCGCTTGTGGCTTAGATTTATTGTGCGCAATTAGTTGGAGTCATTAGCTTAGCTGAGGGTGGTGATAGCTATTATCTGTTGCTCATAATTGTTGGAATTAACGGAGTGTGAATTGGAGTGTTGTACTCCAGTTTATACTTAAGATTTTCTGACACTTTTGTCGTTAGATCTGTTTTTGACGAATCTTTTGTATGGAAAAATAGAAAACTGTTGTTTTTAGACTTTTTCAGGTATTTTTTTAATTATTTCTCTCCGTAATAACCATCCTCGTACTTCATGGAATATTATAAAAAAAGAATTAGTGAAATCAATTCACCTGCTCTCGAGATTTGCGCTTAGCAACACATTTAGCGATACATTTTTACATTATAGAATTGAGTTGGGTTTTCCCTTGACTCTAGTCTGGGTAGATTACTGACACTGGTTTTTCTATTATAAACAGCCGCATTTTGGTACGACTTTACAGTCTGTTGCCAAAACAAGCTTCTTCTGGGTAAGATCACTCTATCGTAGACTTTGTCTCTGTCACTCCCAACACAGACTAGAGCTCTGTCTCCTCCCCACAGTGGAACTACTCTCACTTTAAGACGGTAGGCACCCTAACGAACTAATAAGGCTCGTCCCACGCAGCTATTGATGCAGATTGCTTATTGTCTCAGTTGTGATTAGCAAACAGCTTGAGGAAAGACGTGGCAAAAAGTTAAGTACAGATTAGGATTTTTTAATGTTGCAGGGCGATTTGACGGGGAAACGTTTATCCTGGTATGGGCATGTGATGAGGAGGGACGACACTCATGTGACTAAGAGAGTGGAAAGACAAAGAAAATATGGATGGATTGTGTAATGAATAGGAAAGTATATATTATGATGCTTTGTTTTTTTTTTACGTGGTAAAATCATCATATGAGTCCTACCACCCAGGGCAGAGCGGGAGGGACTGTCAGACTCGTACTGACTAAAATCCACGGTGTCCTTTAATAGCCCTTTACGTAACGGGGTCACGGTAATTCGTTAGTCCCGCGACCCCGGTAGGCTTTGTCCCTCTACAGGAACTGGAACACAACGCGCCGTAAATCTAATAATGCTAACTTTAAGAAACTTTTAAAAAATAAATCAGGAAACGTTACCTACATATCAAAAGCAAAACAAATTAGTAATTAATCAGATTGATTTTAAAGTTCATATCACAAAATAAAATTATATCAAAGGTGAATCTAACATACGTAACTCAAAAAACCGAGGAAGTACAATCAACAAAAAAAAAGTTAATTCACTCTAAGTTGGCAAAACGACGGCTGATCATTATTTTTTAAATGAAAAAATAAATAATAAAGCACCCAGTAGCTGCTACGTGAAAACCCTAATGACCCAAAAATTATAAAACAACTTTTTGGTAACCTTGCAATTACTTGATCGACTTAATTTTTTTTGGGATTTGACGGGTATCATACTAGGTTTAGCACCTTGCTCTGCTCATATGACTGTCTTATTTTATAAGTTAAGTTTTGTTCATCATACGGTCGGCCTGAAGAAAAATCACTGTAGCCTATGGACGCTTGCAACACCCCAGATGTCGTCTGCGCGTTGCCAACCTTTCAATTTTTATGTTTTTTTTTGTGGAAAAGCTATTGGTAATTATGAGACGGCCTGATAGCTTGATGTTATTTTTTTACATGTTTTCAATACATATTTATTTACCTATGAATCGCTGAATCTTTGGTTTTTATTCAAAAATGGCTAATGTTTAGAGTATGAATATTATTGAATCTTGTATCTTACCCTACCTGACATTTTATTACTTCAACTACAATTAAATTATCCCGAGAAATGCCATTAAATTGAAAATAATAACTTAACACTAACTAAATAATAACTTCCTTTCAATGATTATAATCTAGGAAAGACCTTCTTTAGTCTATGACCAATCAGAGGAAATTACTAATATCAGTTACACCCTTCTGAAATATATGTATGAACAGACATTAAAATTATTATTTCACTAACTTTTACGCATGGCTTTACTGATGTTGGGAATTATCCCACAGGATACAAACAATCCCACTTATGTTTCTGAAGTGGAAATCCTTATATCTTCCACCACTAGTAGAGTAGAGATATTTGAAAGTCGTACAGATTCAAGCCAACCAAGTACGCTTGCGTTGGGCGGCAGATCTTGAGCCAAATCATGGTTAATGCATCGAAATCTGTTAAGTTGTTTAGGATTTATGGTGGTGTGACATACAAACTGACGTTGACATTAAATAGATAAGTCATATTTATAATTCAAGCCTCTTACCTAAATATAATTGCTAATAAGAATGACTAGATGTTATTATTTTAAATCAAACAGCTTTAGATTATCGCACGTATTATCTCGCCTAGAGGTCTTCAACAAAAACTTTATTATTTAGACATAATCGATCGACGTTAATCAATACCTACCTGTTCCATTTGAAGGGCGTTAAAAATAGTATAGCTACATAACAACTGGCCAGGTTCGTGTTAGAATACGCACAATACAAGATTCCGTAGTAGAAAATAATTTATCTTAATAACAAACTTAGCATTTTATAATAAATTACATTTATGAAAAGAAATGATGCCATTTTTTTTTCTTGAGTTACTTGTGTTATGAAACCTTGATTCATGCCTAATTTGAACTACGAACGAGAGAACATGAACTAGAATCATCCAATATTAGTTCCATTAAAGTACAAATACAGGTTTTGATTCCTGAACGAGTATCAAAATATGTCGCATAAAAAATGGCCACATTTTTTTGCTGCGTACGAGCAGCTGTACTGAACAATACTTGTGTCTGAATAAAAAAATATGTCACCTTCAAAGACAAAAGACAAATTCAAGAACAGGATGTTAAAACACAAGAGAATACAGTCACCATAAAAAAGACGACCCAAAACCACAAAGTTTTCCTTAAAAAATCTTTTGACACGAAAATCACAACGTTTCAGATTTGACACGAGTGCGAACCAAATTGATTTTATCGCTCAGTCCCTCAATAACAAAAAACTAATTACATTATTTTGTGCGAATACCTTTTTATAATTAGGCCAAAACTTTAGTCGTGATCCAAAATGACGGTGCACTGATGTTTTTGGTACATTTATTCCTAATTTGATGATCTCAGAGTAAATAGTATCGAAAAAACTGACCTTTGAGCTGCGAAAAAAATGTATGCAGATGCATCAAAGATTTAATTCGTTAGATATGCAAACAAAGTCCCAGGGTTTTACAATGAAAGCAACTTCACTAAGTGGTATTGTATTACCCAGTAAGTACTTAGTGTAGTCCTGATCAGTTGGGCAGTCAGTCCATGTAGAATACTGGTATTTTACGAGGGCATTCGGGTCTATTGGGAATAGCATAATGAAGTCAACCCAACGTAGTTGGGAAAAGACCAGGCCGAAGATAAAGTGATTGAACGAACTGTGACGTTATTATGTCTGCGTCAGTGACTGCCATTTACGAATCTGAATTCTGAGTAAAGCATATTTTAAACATTTTGCCAGTGCTACACTATGAAAATGAGAAGAGTGATCCTACACGACTCCAATGGAACAATAGTTTTTCTGTATGAGTGAACGAGATGGTCTAGGGTCAATGAAACAGAACTAAAATCATTGTTGGCGCGGTAGTCTACTGATTTAAATCTTCCAGTTGCATAGTATAAAAAAACTTGCTAATTAGTGTATGCGTTCTGACTGACAGTTCAGTCGGTAATGCACAGTTTTTGTCCATCAAGTTGTCTTAGGGGTCACGCGCCCGTACCATCTAGAATTGACGGAAAACTTAAGTGAATTAAATCTAGCATTTTGCATATAATGACAGACGTGTCTGAATAAGGATAGTTAACACAGTTACCTATCACGAATTGAAGACGTTTGTGGATACGGTTATTTATAATATTAATTTAATCGGTGCATCACATAATATCTCATTCAATCAGAACTTATTTATCTGTCTCCCGAGGTTGACAAACAAATGATTAAATCTTAAGATGTTCATACTCCATACTCTCAATGTTTTTTTTTTTTTGCATTTTTTTTTAGCGTTTTTCTAATGGGAATTTTGAATATTCTTAATTTGTACTTAAGAGCCTGTAATGTCCCACTTTTGTGATACAGGCTTCCTCTTTATAAGAGGGTTCAACTTGTAATCCAATCCAAACAAGTTTGTTGATGTCACATGTATTCGACTTCGAATTTCAGTGTTGATTTCCTTACAATGTTTTCCTTCCCCGTATTGTGTTTGTTTGATAATTAGAACTTACCTCCAATTCCGCTAAGTCCCTACACTCTTGGCAGAGTGGTCGTGGTCGATTCATCCATGATGGTAGCTCACTTCACGATGCGCCCCTACTCCTCTCGCACCGCTACCTTCCTCGTACATTCGTGTATTAAAGCATTCAATGCAGCCTTGATCTAGTCTGTCCAGCACATAGGTAATCTGCCTCGAGCTACTACCCTCTGTTCCATGGAATACAAATATAACAGGCTAACTGTGGGTGTATTACAAGGTAGTCTTCTGAGTCCTGCCTTACATAGAGATTACTGATGTGATTTTATTATATTTATTAACCACAAAATAAGCACTAGTAAAGGGGTCAATATTATAACTCAATTCAACGACATTCTTCTAAATACATTAACCCCTTACCGTGACGTATTCACACGGGAAAATCATGGTGTTAACAATATTAATGACTGATAGAGCCCGATATTACTTTTGTTAGCACCAAAATCTCAAACCAAACTAACATGACCTTAGACTCCTCTTCGCGAGGAACCAAAATTGGATGAATGAAGAGAGTTGGTTCAAAACTAAGAGGTCTAGTCAATATGGTGGTGTTGTTGGATAAAAAAGAGGAAGTTATAAAATCTTTAGCATATACCACTGCGTGTGAAGATGGCTCGGTTTACGATAAGTTAATTGTAATAATGAAATTGTACTACGTCTGGTCTTGATTGAGATATCAGAAGGAATGTAGGAGTAATGTGAATTGAACTTTGTGACTGACTTCAGATTCTTCTCAATCTATTACAAAACGCAATTTGGAGTTTGTTTGTTATTTAACTACGTCAGAAAGGCTTTTTTTTTTGCGTGGTAAAATCATCAAATGAGTCCTCCCACCCAGGGCAGGGCGGGAGGGACTGTCAGACTTGTACTGACTAAAATCCACGGTGTCCTTCACGAGCCCTTTACGTACCGGGGTTACGGTGATGGGTAAGTCCCGCGACCCCGGCAGGCTCTGGCCCTATACAGGCCCCGTCAATTTGCTGACACTCCTTGAGGCGCGCGTGGAACACAACGCGCCGTCGACCCGGCCATGGTCCATGGTCGGGCAGCGAGTCGCTCATTACTCGCTGCCCGCATGCCCGCGCCTACGGTGGCCGGAGATCGTCCTGTGACGTCCGACACCGTGGGCGTCTACCACTGCGGCTGGGATGGAGGGAGGACGCTGTCCTCTCTCTCAGGCGGCCCGCCTCCTCCTTCACGAGCATGACTGCTTCGCAGAAGGAGGCGACCGCTTCCCACTCCGTCTCGCCCCGCAGCATGGCCTCGACCAATGCCGGGCGCGAGAGGTCTCCGCCTATCGCCGTCGTGAGGACACGGCGGTGCTCTGCCCAAGCGGGGCAGTCCTGCACCGTATGCTCCACCGTGTCCTCCGGACGATCCTCGCAGTGGTGACACCCAGGCGTTTCTTCCCTCCCTATCAGACACAGGAACCTCCCGAAACTTCCGTGTCCGGTGAGGACCTGCGTCATGCGGAAGGTAAGGACGCCGTGACGCCTATCCAGCCACTCCTCAAAGAGGGGTCTTACCGCCGCGATTGCGGCGTGCCCGACGTCAGAAAGGCTTACCAAAACTTGATGAAATTTGGCTCCGCACTATAAAATACCTAGAGAAAGGTATGTTATAGTGTAGTGGTATGTAGTGTGTCCGGGTGTTAGAATCCCGAATATTTTTCGATAAAGTCACGGGCGATGCCACTGACAACAGCTAGTGCTAAGTGGAAAAGTGGCTGTTCAAGACAAGAGTTGCCACCTGCGTAATATGAGTATGTAAAGATCGAAGCATGACTGTCCATGAGAATAAGGCGTGAGTTTTCTATATATTCAAAACACTGTAGACATTACCAAAAATAACGGCAGTAACAAAAAAAAATCTACAAACTCCTACTCCGTAACAAGAAAACATTAGCCCCCAACAAAGTGTACTGCTGTGATACTAGACAAACCACGAGACCGTACTCAACCACAGCCTAGTTCAGCGTATTATTACGACGACGCCGCACGGAGGTGAGCACGACAAATGTTTAAAATAGATTATATTTTTACACTTCCGCGGTAACTGCTAATGTTCATGTAACCGCAGTGATATTTGTTTTGTAGTTGGATTTATGGTTTTGATACTTGGGAGCAATTGGTGACAACTACAGGTTCAAAATCAAACAGACAGATTTCTAAAGAAACCTCAATGCCCTGTAGCCACTACCTTTCATATTTAATTTGATCTGGTCAAGGTTTAAAAGCTTTACTAAAGGTATCTTCTCATTCTTCTCCATCACTGCTGAGAATCGAACTCAGTTTCAATTTGTTCATATTAAATTATTTAGCAGCCAAGCACGAGACTACTGCCCTGCGTATCGCGGGTTTGATTCCCGCACGCTACAAATATTGGTACTTTTTCCGGGAAATTCTTAATGTGGGGCAAAGAGTAAGAACCAAAATCTTAATAAATATAATAACATTTTAGGTCTTTTTATAGACGATTCTTTCCAAAATCAATTTATGTCACCCTTCCAAAATCAATAAATGTCACCTTAATTTCAGTCAAATATCAAAACTTTTGGTCAGCGTACACCAGTTAAACAATTTGTTTCTACCGTACAGTTGTCACACCGCAGACTAGTTACACAAATAAACTCGGTGATACTATGTTGAGTTTCATCTTATTAAAATATAAATTATTTTTCGCACCAGCTCGGTGCACCGTAACTGACTCTCATTTCACTTAGCGGTAAGTTTGTAAGTACTTCAGAGAAAAGTAGATTTACTTGAGTTTTAGATGAACGATGAAACGACTTCTAAAAGTTATAGATTTTTACTTTTACATTACTGTAAAATGGACACAATTAATAACCAATAGGTAGCATTATTAATTGTTGTCTATTTCAACTCGGACATTTAGAAATTTGAAAGATTTGTGCAACATGATAGTATAGTCTCATTTTGGAATACTAACAAATTACACCCTTTTCCATGAGGTTTACTAAACTACCTATGGCTATCCTGACATACTCCTCATTTGGAATGAAATGAATATACATGCATAGACTCACGCCTGCTTCCCGTGAAGGTAGTCAGAAACTACAGAGCGTCACCTGTTACGATCCGAACTCCTTTCCCGTAATCCGAAGGCATCAGGCTGCGTAGTGCTCGTAATCGGCGTGTTTGTTTAACCAGATCTAGGAACGTGGAATTAATATAATACTGAGTAATCATCATCATCATATTAGCAATCAATAATTGTCCACTGCTGCACGTACCGGGGTCGCGGGACAAACGGATTACCGTGACCCCGGTACGTAAAGGGCTATTGAAGGACATCGTGGATTTTAGTCAGTACAAGTCTGACAGTCCCTCCCGCCCTGCCCTGGGTGTGAAGACTCATATGATGATTTTACTACGCTAAAAAAACATGGTGAAAAGAGATGGCACGATGAATCCCTTTACATTTTTACCCGACTACGGCAAAGCCAAAAGGAGGGTTATGATTTTGACCGGTATGTATGTTTGTATGTATGTATGTATGTATGTATGTATGTATGTATGTATGTATGTTTGTTTGTTCCCTCATAACTTCTAAACTACTTATCATTACATGACAAATGAGGTCTCGTTAGAAGCGTCTCAGTTGTCCGCTGGTTATAGGGTAGGTGAGGTGTCACCAAATCCAATGTGGCGCCCTCTAGGGGATGAGAAATCGTTACCGAAAAAAAAATTTTTTTTCGTACAATATCGACATGGGTATCAAATTAAAGGGCTTGATGAGCACATTTGAAATATATATACATTATATAGCTTTTACCAGCTAATTTTCTGTTTTTAACAGTGTCAACATAGGAATCAAATGATAAATCTTAAATTCACAACTAAGAAACTATACATAAATTACTATGAATATAATAACCCCAAAATAGTGTAAATAAAAAATAAGTTAAAAATAACTAAAACCCGACTACAAAAAAATCGCGCACTGAAAAGTATAAAACAAGAACAAGCCGTGGTCGTATGCCACCTAGCCAATAAAGATTGTGTGAAACAACCGCATTTGGCATACGACCACGGCTTGTTCTTGTTTTATACTTTTCAGTGCGCGATTTTTTTGTAGTCGGGTTTTAGTTATTTTTAACTTATTTTTTTTCCCCTATAACTTTTACAAATTACGAGCTATATTCTACTTCAATAACAATCCAAATACAGCAATATTGTGACCACCAATATCTATCCTAACGAGATAATAAGTAGAACTTTGGCAGTAGCCCATAATGCATCATAATCAAGATTTATCGATGGCCGCAGATATGTCGGACAGCGATACTCGGAATAGGACTGATAAAGCGATAATTTAGGGTACCGTGGGGCAATAATTCGAACGGATTAAGGCTTGTTATTGCTGTAAGTAGCGACAAGTCTCCAGCCCGCCCACTTGCATTGTTGGACCAGTCTATATTATTAAATCAGTGCGCAGGCTTGTGTCCTAGGTGAGATGCTATAAAGCGATGCGATGTGGTGGTATTTGTTTATTTTGGACTTTAATACTTGTAGATGTCCTTTTGAGACATTTATAAACAATGAGAAAATACTCTCGCTCAGTAAAAATCTCTGGAAATAAAGAGATGTTTAGACCGAAAGGCCTTTGCTTTGCTATAGGACAATATGATAGATAAGTACAATTAAAGTTTTAGGCAAAGGTTTACTATTCTATTAAAATGTTGAAAATTGTTGAAAAGTCGATCTTTAAATGAACTCAACAATTATTGCTAACGTCCTTTCTACGTTGTTTTTTTTTTTCCTTTCTTAGCTGTCTCGTAAGACATCTAACACCTTTTTCATCCTGTTTTCAGGTACAGTGATGATGCTGATGAAATTAATCAAAAATGGCATAGTCAATTTGAAGCTTGAGCTACATACTTATGTTTCAAATATACTTCTTGAAATTGAATAAAAAATATTTGAACGTAGCTTCGCATCGCTTTTATCGCTCTCTCTCGCAGGACGAACTTCTCAAAATATCGACTGACTTACTTGCGCGGGTAGATAATCCCCTAAACATAGTTGACTTCTGTCATTCAAATGGAACTACTACGGAAATGGTCGAATAACGGACCTTCGTAAACAGATTGAAATATCCAAATAGACGGATTTCACACAAAAATCAAGTGGCACACAATGATTTCATTCACAGAAACTGATCTGTCCAAAAAAAAAGTGACAAGGCAATAAGAACTTCATTGACACAGTTTTACTGTTCAAAATTGCTTGATAGAAATCTGCAACCTACAACTTTTTCGAAGATCTTTATGACAAGGAGATAAGATTCAGAATAGATTGCATTTTTTTACAAAAAAAAAGGGTTGTATCTCTTGAGACGCCTTCACGATAGTCCAAAACCTCATTCTTGACAGATTACGGAATATTTATGACACATTATGAGGTTTTTTTTTCGTAACAGCAGGAGCGCAAGCACAGGGCGTTTAGCATTTGAATCTGACAGGAAGTAAGATACAGGGTGTTTGAATGTTAGCGGTATTTGGATACAGTATTTGAAGAGAAAAATGTTACATTGATATTGATAACTTTAGATGTGAACCTGGATACAGCACAATAATTTTTAAATGAATGAGTGGAGTTTGAAATTTTCTCCGATAATTTCTATTACATTATTCGAGCGCCATCATTATGTATTATCATCATCCTCCTATCTGTGGGAGGGAGTGGGTCATAATCCACCATGCGGGCCCAGTGCGGGTTGGTAGACGCTACATGTATTCGAATTTTTGGTTTTAGAACATGTCGATTTTCTCACGATGTTTTCTTTCACCGTTTTGAATGCAACAGTACTTATTCCATTAGACTATCTAAACAAACTCGGACTTTTTGTCAAAAACTTAGACAATTTTTTTCTTAAATAAATTAAAACTAGCCAATTAAACATGCAATGTATCAACAATTTTGTAAAATTTCACTCATAATAATTCTATAACTGCACATAATTGAAGTCATTCCCAAAACGCAATCACCCTATATACAAATCTCAAAAATTAACAATCCTTCAAGACAATGTGCCCCAGAAGTTCTTAGAACCATTGTTTTGGTAACCGCAAGTTTTTCCAACATTTTTTATACGAAACCTCCATCTTTTGTCATAGTGATAATTACTCTTTACTGAATCTGTGTATCACTGGGGCGTGTTTTTGTTTATTTTTCTGTTAATTTTGAGTGACACCTCTTTTTTGTGAAGTCGGTTTATGAACTGTCTTGTCGTGTCTTGTCGTGAGACGTGATTTGGCAATTTTTGAGTGTCATTCTGTGTGTTTAGAACATGTTTTTGGATTAGATTTCACGCTGATTTTGGAGAAAAAGGAAACAGTAATTGTCGGGATTATTATAGTCATGTTGTGGAATAAAAAATAAAAGTCTAACATCCACTTCTATTACGAAACAAATATGTAGTTGAAGTTTTTTGAATATAAAATAAAACATTCTCAATATCATTCGAACGAAAAAACTTTGCAAATCACACGGAAGATATCGGTATCCAAACGTGAGAACACACTTCTTAACATTACCGACATTACACCTTTTATCAGACATAATGAAGTGCGCGTCATTACAACGTATACAGAGGTCGGAAGTCAAGCGGCGATTGTCAATCGAACATAGATTAGGTGGATGGTAATTAAACAGATGTGACTGTTCTTTGACTGGTTTGTTACTCGTTGGAGGTTGATGCCTATCTTCCACGGACACCTCCGCTTCTTTTACCTAACATGTTTCGGTAGATAAATTGAAATACCATGTAATAAGAGCGAGCCTATTGCTATCAACCGGATTCTATATACCAGACTCTGTGACTGCTGGCTGACCTGGGATCGGAACCTAGACAATCAGTAATCGCGCTTGAGACCACTAGAACAACAAGATTTTTTTAAGTTCAGGATAAAATCTTATGAGTTAAATAAATTAGTTAGTGGAACTATACAGATTATATGGCATAACGTAAAACAAGTTTTTCGGGATAGAAGACGCTCTGTAGTGTATTTGGAGATATTGCTGATGAAAATCATTAAACAACAAAATTCACCAAAAACAGAAAATATCAGTAATAATATTCAAATACAACACGACTTGGTCACGGGACTCTCGAATTACCGTGACCCCGGTACGTGAAGGACACCGTGGGTTTTAGTCAGTACGAGTCTGACAATCCCTCCCGCTCTGACCTGGGTGGGATTTTACCATGTAAAAAAAATACAACATGACTTGAACATTGAAATTGAATAGTTAACTGTCATAACATGTATACAATAAAGACAAGGTGTTCTTGATTGATAATAATTATTAATCAATCAATCACAAATGCCCCAATTTACCAGTTCTCAAGGTAGTAGATTATTAAACCAATTTGAAAAGAATGTTAAATGATGATCTCATAATCAATATATCGATCGTATTTCTTGATCTTATTTTGAGTATCTTAAATGCCAATTAAACCATAAAATCATAATAAACATAAAACTTTAAATGACGGCTATAATCCAAGAAGGTATAATATAATAACTCTGGGTACAAAAGCAGTCCCTATACTTCAGCTAAGAGAAATATTGATGGCAAAACCCAATAACACTTTTTCCGATCCGGGAATTGAACCTAGAATATCTTACTCAGCGTTATCTTTACCACTAGAAAAAAATTAAAACAGGGACGAAAACCAGCGGGAGGGAAGCGGCATAACTATAACCAAAATTCTAAGATATGTGACATTTGCAAATCCGCACTGAGCCAGCGTATCCTGTGTTCCAGCAGTGGTCACATTTTGGGCTGATTATGCTTTTTTCTCCATGGAAACAACCAACCCGAATCGTGCCATATTTTTTTTCTCTAGACGTTTTATAAGTGTCCATTGAGGCCCATGTGAAATAAAAAAAAAAAGATTTTGAATAACATTCTGCAAAAACAACAAACTAGGTAACAAAACCGTCTCATCTCCATTAATTAACAAATCTTTGTCCAAAAAATAAAGGCGATCTCCCATCGCGGCGCGCATCAGACCCGAACAAAATAGACTCGTTACACGGCCCGTCAATCATGAGATCAAGGCGTCTTACCATTCAATTGGGTTAATATAAACGTTACAAATAGTAATCAAATGTTCCGAGTTACATCGCCAAACGATTTTTTTTAAAGTTTTCGTTTTTGACCTTATGGGTGTTCTGTAGAGCTAGGAATGTTTACACAATACACACACATTATGTTGGATATTTCATTTTATTATTACTGACTTATAAAACAAACGTATAGGTACCGTCGATAAATATTTCAAAGATATAATATTTTACTAGTTAGACTAAGTATTGCATTTTCTGTAACACACACTATCTATAGATCACCGTGGATTTTATTCTAACAGTCTTTCACGTCCTGCCCTGGATGGACAAAAAAACACACTACCTATTTGACTTTTATCGCTAGTGTTTTCTTCGTTATCGTGCCAATTATCTTCGTGGGACTGAAATAACACTTTCGTAAATCACTATAAATTCTTATTACCAAAATGTAAACTTTTTCTAAAATATTTTAAATGTTGTGTAATTTATTCGGAAACTAGACAAATTAAGTTAATAAGAGTACATATACTAAATGATAAGAATAAACATATCTATACTATTATCTTTGAAGCAGTTGATCCTATTCTATCACATCATAACCCTATGGTGAACAAACCATCCGCCTGTCAATATTCAAAGTACGAGTGATGTATGGAATATTTGGCATTTTTCCGGCGCGGGCGCAGCATCATTGATCATTATTAGACGGAGTGCGCTCGCGCCGCCTATGGGATGACGCGATTACTGGAAGGTGCTTATGTTATTGTGTTTTGGCATTTGATTCTTGTTAAATAGTAATAAGTTAGTAGAAGCACAAATACGAATCGGAAATAAGACAAAAATTCGCATTACACAATCTCAATCCCATTAGTATTTTCTGCGTAAATAAAGAAATATTCTGTTATATTTCAATTAGACATCTGTAATTCCTAATTAACAAATCGAAACACATTTAAATACAAGCACAGCGATGCCTCTCAAAAAAATATCCTTGTGAACGCAAAAAAAATCTCCAACAAAATTGATTTCGTCAAATGAAATCTTTGAATCTCTGCCCAACCTTCTCCGTGAAGGCGTGAAGATAATTATCAGCTACTTACCGTCCGCAAATTGCGGTATCGTTGAACTTTGCCACCGATGGTTGTCGCAGCTGTGCAGCCGTACTTAGGCAATTATTTATAGCCCTAACCTGCCTGCTGACAGGACTCTGATGGCTAAACGTATATTGTTAGATTAGCTACCTAGTATTCATGATAATCGTTGAGGTGTAAACAGTTACAGAAAGTCACAGACGGTTTTGTTCTGTCTCCTGCTTGCATGGAGGGAAGTGGAAACATATTTTTCCTATTCCTCCACTATTCTTTTCTGATTAATTTCGTTGACGGATCCAAGACAAGTTAATTAATTCTCCGGGACACGTCGAGCTTCAATGTCTCGGCACTTTTCTGGTGGTTGCCACTGTTTTTTCTGGCTTTCAGGAGCTGCAGTGGTTTGGGATTAGTGTAGTGGGTTTGTCCCATCAAAAAAAAAAGACTGTCACAGACTGTAGAATACTTTTTTTGAAATAAATAAATTATTTTTATTTTTCTTCCCAGCCTAAGACTAACGGAAGGATTTGGGAAATTTCCTTATTTAATATTAAGGTCCAGTTGGTAAAGCTTCGGAGAAATCTAACACCCTTCGTTGAACCCCCAGTTGTATAGTGATACACAAGCTTCACAGAAAAGTAACCCCTTTTGTCACTATCAAAAGGATTACTTTTCTCTGAAGCTTAGTGTACAACTGGAAGAATACTGTTCAGGAAGTGCTGATGCTGCTCCCCATAAATCATTTAAAAAAAACTATACATAGTATTTGATTTCCATTTTTAAAATAAAACCAGTATCTCCAATTAACATTCAAAGCATTATACCCAGCACTAACAACAATAAAAAAAAAACAAATGAACCTCGTTCAAATACTGTCGCAATAATTATTCACAAGAAACTTAATGAACTACCCACCATGGTACACTAATGAGGCGCGACTGCGACTATTTGCTTACGGAAGCTGGCTGACGTTGCGTGTGCGCACTTGTCGCGCCGCGTCCCGTGTGAAAACGCCTTAACTGTAATATTGATAGGCTTGATTTATAGGGTCGATTGATTATTGGAGTCTGTGGTTTAGTTAGTAAAAGGAGAATTATTGTGATGGGTAAATAAGGTTCACTTTATAAAGGAAAATGACCACGACAATATGGACCACAGTACAGAGTTGCGTCAATTCCAAAGTTGTTTTAGATGGTTTATAAATTAACCTAATAACCATCTACAATTGACATTTTGGAATCAAAACCCGCATTTCCAAGTTTATTTAGAAAACGTAACTTAACCTCAAAATAGAAATATCCGTCGTGTATAGAGGTAAGTTTATAGGTCGTAGTTTGGAGAGCAGATTAATTAGCATATCTGATGGGATAGAGACTTAAATAAATCAGTACCTTGCCTTTATATTTTCTGTTAAAACAATTACAAATACAAAAAAAGGAGAGCTGTAAAAAAAAACATTGACATTGGACTTTTTGACAATGACAATTCAATTTGAGACACCAACACCAATGTTGCCACTTTAGATTTTAAATGAAAATCGATTACTAGAATAAATACACTCGACACATAATTATTTCAAATGACTGATTTAGTTCTATAATCATTAATGCATTAAAAAAGTTCGATTTATATCAAACCGAAGCAATATATTTAAAAAAATCAATGCAATCATTCATAGTATCGTTAGCCAACAAAGTGAAATTGCTTTAAAAAGTTTTGAAAGCAAAATAATACGACTACTGTGTGTGTGAAATACTAATTATTTCACACCACAGTAGTATCATCTCGTTTTATTTATTTATATTAATATACTTATATGAATTTGTAATCGTATACAAAAAGAAAATCGATTGGAGTTGTCAATATATTTACTTATTTTGATTATGGCAATACTTTACCGTAAGAATAGCCGGCAGTAGGTAATTCATTTTATCAAGACAATTTCCTAACTTATTAAGTTTACAAAATAAACCCCTATACAAAATTGGCATTCTAATTGCAGAATGACTTTAAAAATAAAGAAAATAATTGTAATATAATTTTTATCTTGATGCATGAGAAAAACCAGTACCATCAATGGGTCATGATCATTTAGTAAAAAATTTGTGATGTGAAATGAATTATAATATGGATTGCAGCGTGTTGTGGGTTCGATCCCTGCACGGAACAAATATTTGATTGACTTACAAGTAGTTGTTTCGGGCCTGGGTGTTTGTGTGTGTTTCTATGTTTGTAAATGCAACCACGAAAACAAAAAAAAAATGACAATCGAGTGACCATTTTACGATTTATATTTGACGACACGATCGGCGCAGTGGCAGAGCGATCGACTGCTGCGCACGGTGTCACGGGTTCGATCCCCGCACGGATCTAATATGTGTATGATCTTCAAATAGTTATTTCGGGTCTGGGTGTTTGTGTATGTGAGTTTCTATGTTTGTAAACGCACCCATGATACAGGAAGAAGTTTCCTAGCACACTACGGTCAGTTTTTTTTTTTTTAATCCTACTAATATTATAAATCCTACTATTATTATACACGTGAAAGTTTATTTGGATGGATGAATGGATGTTTGTTCCTTTTTCACGCAAAAATCACTGAACGGGTTTGGTGTGGTGAAATTCGGATAGTTTATAACCTGGATTAACACATAGAATAGTTTTTATCGCGATTTTATGTCCCCTCAGGATGATTTTTGAGTTATAGCGGGTAAAACCGCTGGCAACATCGAGTTATACTATAATGATGATGCTGAAATGGCCTTAGACTACGCTAGACTGATGAGTACATATCATTTGCACGATATTTGTTAGGTTTGGAACGCAGTGACTTTAAATATGTATCTATGTTTTTTTTTATCGTGGCAAAGTCATCAAAGGAGTCCTCCCACCCAGGGCAGGGCGGGAGGGACTGTCAGACTTGACTGACTAAAATCCACGGTGTCTGCCCCACCGTGTCCTCCGGACGATCCTCGCAGTGGTGACACCCACGCGTTTCTTCCCTCCCTATCAGACACAGGAACCTCCCGAAACTTCCGTGTCCAGTGAGGACCTGCGTCATGCGGTAGATCAGGATGCCGTGACGCCTATCCAGCCACTCCTCAAAGAGGGGTCTTACCGCCGCGACTACGGCGTGACCGGACCTGGGTTGATGTATTTGTGTTAAAGAATGTATTTACTTCACACACATCAATCATATTTACGAAAACTGTTTGATACCATTAAAAATTATAACTCAATGATTTAAATTTAATTCCGTCCTTGCCCACTAAACCACAAGGTTAAATTAATTTCAAAATATTGCTCAAATTAAGACATCAATTTGCGAGATTCCTGTCAGCACGATTGGTCACGGATATTATATTATATTATCTTTCAGTGTGAACTTATAGAAAAAATAATACAAATGACATTAGAGAACAGCAAATAGCTCGGTTCGACCTCGGCATTATCGAAGTGTCGATAGATTCGTACAGGGTGTTGTTAATTTTGTGAAAAATAAAACATAAACAAGACCAGACTGTAAACGCTAAAATAGTTTTTAAAGTTTGTTCTGCTGGGACCCAGCACTGTATTCTGCGAGAAGGACCCATGGTCCACCATGCTGGCCCAGTGCAGATTGGAATACTAAATGTTTTTCTTCAAATACTGTTTCACTGAAAAATCAACAAGATTTTACTAAACAGAAGTTTTCTCAATTGAATTTGAATTAATATATCTTGATATTACGGTACTGTTATAGAACCATCATAACCTTGATTTATATGCTTTGAAAGAGACCGCTACCAGTTTGATAGGAACAAATTAACACGATTACATACTCAGCAAAAAGCCCACTACCAATTATAAACCAATAAAGCATTCATATCTTCAAATCAAAACCTAAATAAGAATTAACTCATAATCGAAAGAAACACTAATCAAACCTCAATAACATCGTTATTACTTTATAAAATCAATTACTGAACATCCTGTATAAAATCATCGCAATCGCCCGTCAACAAGTCGATGAAACACTTAGATAAGTCGATTCGTCACACATTTAGTGCCTTTGACTCAATTTGGTCGCATTATTATAACATCAAACGAGTGCCGACACTCCGACATGAAACAAGCCGACCCATCTTTTTTTAATGTGGCAATGATGAACAACCATCCTTTTTGTAATCTGGCAATGATTTTATTGATTTTGTCTTATCGATGTATATCGATTCGATCTGCTCTCCCTTCAACGCTTAGACGAATAATTAGTCGATCGTTTTGTTTTGTTACCAATTTGTTTTTGTGTTTGATTTTTTCTTCTGTTCTTTTTTCAAAGGTTGAGGTCGGATCACGGTTTACCTATGGTTTTGATTGAATGGCCTAATATTAGAATCATTTTATTTCAACCGTCGATTCATTTATAAAAGTTATTTGTGCTGTCAAATAAAATCGAGCTAAATTAATTCGCCAATATTATGTTCATGATGAACCTACATAAAAGATGATGAATTTGTATTATTTTAAGTGCTGTCTGTATTTTTTCATCATTAATTAATAACGATTTTATGTTGTTATGGAGCAATAAAACCCTTTTTTGTTGAGATTGCAACAGATTTTTAATTTGTTTCTATTTTTTTGTATTTTAGTTCCTATTAACTAGTTACAACAAATGTATTCCTTGTTTTATTAACATTAAAGCTTATTTGGGTGAGTTGCTATATCGCTGATATTTTTTAAATCGTTGCCACACACTTAAATTTCACTTGTGTCATGGGTGCGCTAACAAACATTTAATCTCATATACTCAAACACTTGCCAGAACCCAGAACTACTTGCAGATTATTCAAATATTTGTTACGTACGGGAATGGAACCCGCGACTAGTAATGCAGCAGTCAATCGCTCCACCATCGTCAGAAATTTTTGTATGTTTTTCTAGCCTATCTTGCGCTACTCCTGAACCACGCATTCTTTTATTTTTTTGTAAACCCGCATATCTTTCAAATTGTTTAAAAGGTATTTCTACAATAGGTATATTAAACTACCTATATATAACAATACATCCTGCCGGGGTCGCGGGACCAAGGGATTACCGTGACCCCGGTACGTAAAGGGCTAGTGAAGGACACCGTGGATTTTAGTCAGTACAAGTCTGACAGTCCCTCCCGCCCTGCCCTGGGTGGGAGGACTCATTTGATGATTTTACCACGATAAAAAAAAAAAAAAAAAAAAAAATATAACAATACATAACAAATCTAACATTTATCAAATAACCATATAGCAATGTAACAAATCAGTTAGAACCAAAAATCTCCCATTCGGCGAACCAATGAATCTCTACGTGTCCATTTAAAATCTAAAATCACGATTAACAGCGGTGAGGGCGCTAGCGTCGCCAACACTCGCCCCCGACTACAGTGACCATGGAGCAGAAATTATTGAAAATACAGAATGATATTTTTATTTTTTTATTTCTGTGATATTTGGAAGGAACGATTTTGTTTTCGTTTTCAATTGAAATCGATGTTGGTTAGTTTTTTTTTTACGTGGTAAAATCATCAAATGAGTCCTCCCACCCAGGGCAGAGCGGGAAGGACTGTTAGACACGTACTGACTAAAGTCCACGGTGTCCTTCAGTAGCCCTTTACGTTCCGGGGTCACGGTAATTCGTACAATACCGCGACAGATGTTGGTTAGATAAACTTAAAAGTGAACCAAGTTTTTTAGTAACCGAGTTTAATTAATTCATGATTGAAATTTTTATGTTGCAAAACCAGTACAATTAGTAACTGAATTTTATGGTTGGACCAATAAGTATTTCTACAAGAACCTTATCAAAGTTTGCTCTAAGTAAGGCCAGAAATAAATAAATGAAGTACGAGAGACTAAATAAATTTTCGTTCATAATTATCCGAATTAAAAAAATTTAGATTACGTCTGCAAAGATGTAATTCTTTTCTTACACTATCTTTCATCTACATTGTTAGTAATAACTGCAATAATCTATAAGAAAAAATGTACACTAATCCTCTTACATACAAGACTCTGGAAAAAAATGCATTGAAACTATTCAAGACTTATCTCCATTTCTTCAACCCTCATGCTTACCCCGCGCAGCACCGACTCGTGCGCCGATCGTGCCAGATAACTGCGCTATCAGATGAGATCGCGCGAGATACTGCGCGCGCGCACCTCACATTCCCACGGCCGCGGTCGCGGTCGCCTGCGATCGAAATTGCTCACCAACCGATGATTAGATAACAACTTTTGTGATAGGTAAATGATTTGCAAGTTTTTAGTGGAGATTTAGTTTTGTAGATGTTTCCTGTTACGAAATGTGCATATCCGTTTTAATTTCGTAAATTCATTGATATAAATTAATACTAGGTGCATTCAGTTGACGAAGTCGTCAAAATTGCGAGGAACAGATGAATGGGAGATGCACAGAACCGAGGAGGAGCGGAACACTAGCGAAATGGCCGAGCGATCGTCGGGGGTTTGATTCCTGCACAAATATTTACATGATCTGCTTAGTAATTATTTCAGATATGGCTGTTTCTAGTTGTGAGTTTAGTACCTAGGATGGGGCAACATTATTTTTTTAAAAAGAAGTTTAACAGAAAAGCCGGAGACTTATACCCAGCAGTGGGTGATTCTAAACTGAAATGATGAAGGTAAAAATATTGCGAACTGCAAAGAGGCTGATAGATTTGCTAAACCACTGTCACGGTTTCTATTCCGGTACGAAACAAATGCATATTGTTTCGTACCGTATCGTTACGCGTACAGATCGTAGTCATCATCATAAGCCTATAAAGTTCCCACTAGTGGGACACAGGCCTCCTCTCTATGAAAGGGAGTGGGCCGGCAGATCCACCATGTTGGCCCAGTACGGGTTGGTAAGTGTCACATAATGTCTTCAAATTTTTTTATCTAGGACATATCGGTTTCTTCTCGATGTTTTTCTTGGTGAGTTTAATAAAGTGACGCTTTGAGATGATATTTAGGTTGGTCTCGTAGTCGCAAACAACCGAGGTTCCGAGTGTAACGCAGCTCCCAGGATTTACTATTAGGAACTTCTCTTACACAGAGTTCGGATTTGTGACCAGTTGATAGCAATAGGTTTGCCCCTATTTCATAAGAGCAGTGGTGGCCCAGAAGTAACAGCCCTAACTTGTGTTGACTCATGAGTTCAACCCAAGCAAGTCATTTATGACATCTACCAACCCGCTCCCTCACAAAGATGAATGATGAATGAAGATGATGTTTTTCTTGAGAGCAGTGGTGATGAAATAAATTGCCCAAAGCCTGAGTCCGTTCGAACCCACGACCTACAACTCGTAAGTTGGGGCCGATTCTACTGAGCTACCGCTGCTCGATGCTACAGTATAAATTAAGCCATCTACTACAGAAACTGTTTGTGTATGTGCGTTTGAGTGTTTGTAAATGCACCTACGAAAATATTCGTTGGTCTTCGATTCATTGGTTACCTACATACATAAATCGGGATTAAGATAGCTTACGAGACAGATTATTAATTTCTAGCGTATGTAGCAATGGGCATCTTTCAGTTGAAATTATATGCCGATTTTGAAATGTAAACCGTTTATTGATTATGATAATGTTTTACTGTTCAGTGTTCCATTTTAGAAACTAAGAATTCACTTCTGATGCTAACCTTATGGATCCTTATTTTTGCAACACAGCATTTCTCCTTTTTTCACAACTCGAAGACGCAAAGAATAACCACATAACAAGTGCATACAATATACAATTTGCTCAAACAACACAGGATCGAGTATTTTTAGTAGCGCTGCTTATCGATCGACATTCCGTGCGTATGCGCATATACATGTCAAACGAGGCGCGTGCGCGATTGATTTGTTGTCAATGTGTGCCTCTGTTTGGTGCGTTCTAAAGGCATAAGAGGAGCGATTTTCATTACGAAGAGGACTTTGGTAGACTGTATCTTAGATAGGTTTTAATATACAGTCGGCTTTTATAGAGTTCACTCGAGCTAATTAGGTATAATGTTAAATGGATCTTGACATGACGAATGACGACTGTTATCCTGCGAAAAATTCGTGGTACTACATTTTTTAATGCAATTTGGTGTAATGACAAGTGGCGCATACTCTAGTTGCCAGATTTAAGTAAAATTCAATTTTGAAAATTAAACAAAGTTCTTTTTATAACAAGACGATCAAAAAAAAATACAAAAAATAAGGCAACGCATTTCTTAAAAAATAAATGCATTGTTTGCTCGAAATGGTCGATTGTGAAAAGGTTACTTTTAGACAAACTGCTGCACAGCGTGTCGCGGGTTTGATACGGAACATATATTTATATGATCAGCAAGTAGTTGTTCCGGGTCTGGGTATTTCTGTATGTAAGTTTCTATGTTTATAAACGCACCCACGATACAGGAAGAAATTCCTAGTGTGGGGCAAAGTTTTATTTTATTTACACACATCAAACTATGAAAATATTGAAAAAATAAATAGCGAGGGGTGTTGCTGGATCGATACCAAACCCAAATATATGATTAAAAAAAAATTTGTCTGTCTGTCTGTCTGTCTGTCTGTCTGTCCGTCTGTCTGTTTGTGCAGGCATCACGTGAAAACTAACGGTTCGATTTCGATGAAACTTGGTTTAATTATTCCTTATTATCCTGGGCATAACATAGGATACTTTTTATCCTGGAAAAATACGTAGAAAAAAAATCTTATTTTTCAGTTTTATTCATAGACGTTGTTCTGTACAACCGCGAACACACGTTGCATTACCCGCAGTGGATTCAGCGCCGTAATATTTATAAGATGTCATTGTCAGAGTTACTCAAAATGGGGAAATAAACCATCCACGCGAAGACCGACATCCGCGCGGACGGAGTCGCGGGCGGAAGCTAGTGGCTGAATAAAGTTCTATACCCTAACTCTTCATCTAACTCAACCCTGGCCAGACCGCTGATCGTCCATTCTTCACACCACACTCCATACTATACGACATCTGAATTCAAAGAGTTGAAGTCCAGTGTGACATCATTGTGCGTCGTATACAGATTTAGTGCTAGGCAGACGCTAGGTGCCTACACAAATTAGGTTACACTAAATAGCGAGGAGCAGTAGACCAAGTTGGCCTTTTTTTTTTAGCGTGGTACAATCATCAACACCGTGGGCGTCTACCCCTGCGGCTGGGGTGGAGGGAGGACGCTGTCCTTTCCCACACGCGGCCCGCCTCCTCCTTCACGAGCATGACTGCTTCGCAGAAGGAGGCGACCGCTTCCTACTTCGTCTCGCCCCGCAGCATGGCCTCGACCAATGCCGGGCGCGATAGGTCTCCGCCTATCGCCGTCGTGAGGACACGACGGTGCTCTGCCCAAACGGGGCCCAGGACCCAGGCGTTTCTTCCCTCCTTATCAGACACAGGTACCTCCCGGAACTTCCGTGTCCGGTCAGGACCTGCGTGGTGCGGTAGGTCAGGACGCCGTGATGCCTATCCAGCCACTCCTCAAAGAGGGGTCTTACCGCCGCGATTGCGGCGTGCCCGAGACCAAGTTGGCCTAGCGAAAAAATGTGATATCTAGCTTGATCTGGTTAAGCAAGAAATTGGACCACAAGAATCTTTATTGGTTACCTAAGCTATGACTTGAGCAGAAGAGTTTCTTGGTAAAAATTTTGTACAGACGACCCAGGTCAACCTACCCGAATCTGTAAAATTTTACGTATCGAAAATTAACCTTCCACTACTGCGATAAGGCTGAAATTATATTAAAAAATATTGACAGATTGAGGTAGGTTGATATGTTGGTGTCTGTACAAGCAAGTCTCCTATGCCCCGAAAAAAAAAATGCTCCGTGCAGATGTCATATGGGTTTACCAATGGATTATTTATTATATCGACATTGAGGTTACTTATTCAACGTAATATCTAAGATTTTCAGTGCTCTAGCAATGATAGGCATAATTGCATTTATTATCTATAGTTGTTGATTACTGTGCGTTATATTAGGCAAAAATTAAACTTTAAGTAATCCTGTCATTGTCAGGCTGTCAAGGAAAACTCACGTCACTCATAGCCGTGCTAACGGCATCTTGCGTGGATTTTCGCAACACTATTCTTTAAATGTTCGCATTTTTTTTTTTCTTTTTATTTCTTTAGGACAGCAAATAATTGCATAATCAATCTTAAGTCTACTGCAGAATAAAATCTTAAGTATTAACGTCCATTACCGTGATAATTAACGGTATTTCCCGTTAGTGTGGCCGTAATGTTATAAAGTGTCGGTCAAAGCGTTCTTCACTAATTTTGGCCTAATTTAGCAAAGATAAGAATAATATCTTATTAACTTGAACTTCTATCTACCCTGTATCACAAACTAACGTATGAATCCAGATGACTCATACGCTACCAGCTTTAGACATTCTAATTCGCTTTTTAGAACAAAAAAAAACATTCGTTTGTGTGTTTCCCGAAATTTTCGAATTGATTCGGTATCAGAATACTGATGTATTTACACAGGAAACGATTATAAGGCACTTGGATTTGTAATTCGTTTTACATTTGGAGACATACAAATTACTTAGTTTATGCGTTTTGGACTCTGAGTAAAAATATTAAGCATTTGACCCAGGCAGTTTTTAGCCCTCTGCAGGGGGCCCCGTTACTATGCTAACACTCCTTGAGCGCGCGTGGAACAAAACGCGCCGTCGACCCGGGTATGGTCCATGGTCGGACAGCGAGTCGCCCATTACTGGCGGCCGCATGCCCGCGCCTACGGTGGCCGGCGATCGTCTGACGCCGTGGGCGTCTACCACTGCGGCTGGGGTGGAGAGATGACGCTGTCCTCTCCCTCACGCGGCCCGCCTCCTCCTTAATTAAATTTACTCTAGTAACGTTTTTGTATTCTTGTAAAACTTCTGCATTTCAGAATGTTTGGAAAGTCCACAGTTCATTTCATAATCGCTAACGGACAGAAAATTTTCCTCTACATTTTATTGATATGACAGGTCCGGTAAACAATGGGAGGCATGGCAGGTACCGCTTGAAACAATACAAATGTGGCATACATAATATTATTGATTTATGGCTGATAAATATAAACCCAGGTTAATAGCCCACGATTCATAGTAGCCGTAAAACTGTCCATATAGATTGACATTTTGATCACCTGGGGTCAGACAAGTGGCAATCGTCTACGTTTCACAGTTTTACTAAAGGCTTTAAGCCGCAACTGTAGCGTGGCATGTCATGTAAGTGTGAAAATATATAATAAGTCGTCACACAAAACGCGCCCCGCTAGCTCCGTGCCAAGAGGTTTCTCTATTAATTATATCAATTAAAAACATATTTTTTTAATAAATCCCACTCATGTACTCGTCAATTTACCTGGAAATCATCCAAAATCGTCACAGGGACGACACATGCTGAGCATACGCCACGCTAGCGTTATATATATTATATCAATTAAAAACATTACTTCCTCAATCCAGTAGAGCACCTCCCTCCTGGTTCTGAACTGCAGTGGCCGAGAGATGAGTGGAGATCTGGAAATCTCTCAATCGATTGCCCAGGTTGGCCGCTGTAAAAATAATCTGGTCAAATGGGGTATACTAGACTCATCCCAAACGCAATGCCAGTGCGGAGCCTCTGTACAGGATACGTCCCACCTCCTTTCGTGCCCATCCTGCCCAACCACCTGCACCTTCCAGCATTTGAACGAGGCAAATGACAGATCTGTGCGGGTAGCTACGTATTGGTAAGAATTAAAAACATAAAAAAAAAAAACTCACTCCTGAATTCGATATTACTTGGAAACCATCTAAAGCATCACGCTATCACCTCCTCAATTGTCGCCATTTTTATCGCTGATGAAAAGACACGTTGTTGAGTTGAGTCTTCCTCTATTTTATTTGTTATAATTATTCCTATATTTTTATCAATATTACACATGCTCAACTCCAGATGAACTTATATGAAGTCGAGACATTATTCCTGAAGAATTTGTTTCACAACATTTCTGAGAAACGTTTCAAACGAACTACACATTGAAAACCATTATTATAACGTGAATACAACTAGCTTTATACCAAAAGCTAAATATACAGTACTTCCAGAGAAAAAATTCTAGGAAGTCATCATATACCAATAAAACTGGTGATAGACTTTTCAAGGAACAGCTTCCATTATCATACCGTTGCATCATCACACTAAATCAAGGTTCAGCCATTTAAATATCTTAGCACTCCTACAGATTACCTAGAAAACTAAACATGACTAAATTCCCATAAACATTTCAGATCACGGCTCAAATGGAGACATTATAATAAAGTAAAAAGAATGGAAAAATCCGGGCGACATCGGGCCTATAGCTTAGTTATTAATGTGCAACGTGGAAAATGATCGGACAGAAGGCAAACTCGGCGCAACACTGATTTATATATATAATATCTTAAGGGGTCGCGGGACTTTCACATTACCGTGACCCCGGTACGTAAAGGGCTAGTGTAGGACACCGTGGATTTTAGTCAGTACAAGTCTGACAGTCCCTCCCGCCCTGCCCTGGGTAGGAGGACTCATTTGATGATTTTACCACGATAAAAAAAAAAAAAAAAGTCTTTAGCTAAAGACTATTATGTAAAGGCAATATGAGTCAGTCTTTTTTTATTTTATTTTTATCGCGGTAAAATCATCAAACGAGTCCTCCCACCCAGGGCAGGGCGAGAGCGAATGGTACTGATTAAAATCCACGGTGTCCTTCAATTTTACGTTCCGGGGTCACGGTAATTTATTAGTCCCGCGACCCCGATATATGAGTCAGATTAGCTTGATTCTATCTTTGTGATTCATAATGTAAGGGCTTGCTAATTCCAGAGGGGGAAAAAAGTAGCAAAACAACAATGTGGATAGTCATAGTTTACTAAAATAATTGGCTTCATGAGTCGCATAGCTAAGTTACGTAATACGAGTAGCCATAAAGACTTGATCAAATGTATATACGAGTACATTCAGCAGTGGATGGCCATTGGCTAATATGTGATTTGAAGAAATGGGGGAACAAACTTCCCAATAACACTTCATAGTTTGTTTGTAAGGTAGAAAATCAAGAATTATGTCTATTCTTCACGTATGGAACTTCTGCATCTACATTTCCAACATCCCAGTTTGTAATTTCGTCTGCTTGTCACGATTCGCAAAGTGGCGATGATCTTTGTTGTTGAAAATAATATTACGACCAATATTATCCCCAGTACGAGGAAACACTATGGGAGGCGAAACTTGTACACCAAGTTACGTGAACACTGAACGAGGCAGCCGTCGCAATTTAAAGGAACTCACTGTGTCTGATAGCGGAAACCAAGTGCTTGATGAACTACGGGAGTTTCGCTTAGAGATGAAAACACGTCTGGAGGAGCAAAGGAGCGAATTCATACTACTGCAGAGCAAATTAATTAGCACCGAAACAGAACTTAAAGAGTTGAAAAATTTATTGAAGGTAGTTCAAGAAAAAGCTAATAAGGTGGAGGTTTTAGAGACTAGAATTCTGAAACTACTGGAAAAAAATGAACAATTGGCGACCAGTCTCAGTGCCAGGAATATCATTGAGAAAAGCAAGTCTGAAGAAGGATCTCAAAGACCAGCGGTGTCATTTGCAAAAGTGGTCGAAGAAAAAAAGACGGAGGTAGTTAGTCACTTACCAACCAAGGAATGTGTGGCCACGAAATCAGCCAAAGTACAGATGACTGGTAAAACACAGGGAACTAATTGTGAGAAAAGTTTAAACAAATCAGTTAATTTAATCGAAGATGAAGTTACAGGAAAAGAAGAACAATGGACATTGGTTAATAGAAAGAAAAACAGATATCCAAATAGTGAAGTGAGGAAGGGAGGCAGCATGAGTTCAACTGAAATTCAGGGAACGGAGAGAAAAAAATACTTACATGTATGGCGTCTGCAAAAGGATACTTCTGTGGAAAATTTAGAAAAACACGTGAAGGCTCTATATGGAGGGGCAGTACCGATTAAAATAGACAAAATAAAACACAAAACAGAAAGAGACTATGCTTCCTTTATAATTGGGGTGCCAGAAAGCAAGTATGAAGTATTGTGTCAACCAGAAAGTTGGGCAGTAAATATTGAATTCTGCGAATGGGTGTGGTTTCGGAGACATACCAATAAACAAAAATCCCCGGAGTAAATTGGTGGACATATTTTATCAAAATGTAAGGGGTCTCCGCACTAAACTGGAAGATTTTTATGTGGGCGTTTTATCTTCAAGTGCAAACTTATTTATGATAACAGAAACAGGCTGTAATGAATCTATACGTGACGCAGAATTAATTCCACCTGGTTACTCAATCATCAGATGTGACCGAGCGGACGGGCGCAAACACGGCGGCGTGTGTCTCGTGGCCACACCGAGTTTTGAACTACGGCGAGTGCCCTTACCTGATAATGTAAACATTGATCAGCAGGTATTTGAACTAGTTTGTGCGTCAGTGTACCAGCGTAATAGATTATTGTTTGTGTTATGTGTTGTTTATATCCCACCTAATAGTAACGAAACTGAATATATGGTCTTATTTAGAATTATTGAACGTTTGTGTAAGTCTTATAATGACACTATTGTAATGGGTGACTTTAACTTGCATTCTTGTCCTGTAAACATTCTTAATTATTTCCAATGTTTTGAAACGTATTGTGGATTCACTCAGAGTAACAAAGTAGAAAATTGCAATGGCCGGCAACTAGATCTAGTGTTGAGTACATTCGCGGAGGAAGGGAGTGTGATTGTGCGCGCGGCGGAGACGCCTCTCGTGCCGGTGGACGCGTACCACCCGCCGCTCGAGGTGTCGGTGGGCCTGCGCGTGCGCCGCGGCCTGCGCGCGGGCTCATCAGCACCGACTGCGGATACCCATGAACCGGTAGGTTGGAATTTTTATAAAGCTGATTTTACAGGGTTATACTCATCATTGGCCTCCGTGGATTGGGCCCCTATGTATGAGTTAGATTTAGAAAAGAGTTTAAATTATTTCTATAATGTTGTAAATTCCATTTTAGATGATTGCGTTCCAAAGAAAAAGCGAAGTCGTGTAAGCTCAAGGTATAGTTACCCTGAGTGGTACACTGTTGAAATAATTCGCGACATAAAACTAAAGGCTGTCCTACATAAACAATACAAAACAAGTGGGATGAGGTCTGATTACGAAGCGTTTGCTCAGTGTAGAACAAAAGTAAAAAAATCCATATTAGCTGCTCGGAAACAGTATGAGCACCGAGTTCAACATCAAATGCTGGAAGACCCAAAGTCGTTCTGGAATTATGTCAAATCGTGGAGAGGTAGTAGAAGTCCGCAAAAGATTGTGAAGAACGGCGAGGCTTTGACGGACGAACAGTGCGTTCGGGAGTTTGCTGGGTACTTCTATTCGGTTTATAGTACAGAGCAGGCCGAGTTAGACGTGAGTGCAGCTATGGTGAACGCAGGTGGGGGTAACGGAGCGGCGCGGGTAAGCCTCGATTTCTTAGAATTATCGGCTGTAAGTTGTGCGCTACGAAAACTTAAACCGAAAAGGTCTTCGGGACCGGACGGCATCCCGCCTTACATCTTTAGGGATTGTCGAATGGTACTAGCCGAACCTTTACAGACCATTTATAATAAATGCTTGAAGGGAGCCGTATTTCCCGAGATGTGGAAGATTACCCGTGTTGTTCCGGTGCCAAAGGGAGGTTCAGGGATGACGGTAGATGGGTACAGGCCTGTCGCGGTGCTGTCGACCCCGGCTAAGGTATTCGAAGCTGCTATTCATAAGAGCATATTCCAACAAGTCCGCGGTCAGTTATCGGATGCCCAGCACGGATTCCGACCGGAAAGAAGCACTACCAGCAATCTCTTGAGCCATATGGTCAGCCTTGTGCCATCGGTAGACAGTGGGGGGCAGACTGATGCTGCTTACTTCGATTTTAAAAAAGCATTTGACTTAGTAAATAATGATGTCTTGCTCAAAAAGTTAGCAGCATTTGGTTTCACTCCACATCTGCTCAGGTTCTTCTCTAGTTACTTAAGCGGCAGGCAACAGTATGTAGAATATGCGGGGTGCAAATCAGAGCCTTATTTTACCAGGTCAGGGGTGAGTCAAGGCAGTAACCTTGGGCCTTTGCAGTTCATTCTCATGGTTAATGACCTGCCAGAAGTAGTAAAAGACGCCAAGTGTTTACTGTTTGCTGATGACCTTAAGTTGTCGCTAGAGGTAAGGGGGTTGGATGATTGCGAGAGGCTCCAGAGGGACATAGACAGAGTGGTGACCTGGAGCAAGGACAACCACTTGCAGTTCAACACCTCGAAGTGCGTAGCAATCACTTTCTCTCGCGCGCGTGCTCCTATATTATACGATTATAATTTAGGTGGGTCGACAATGGCTAGGACTACAGAAGTTAGGGATTTAGGGGTCAAATTCAACACTGGGCTGACGTTTCGTGAACACATTGTAAGCTGCTGCAAAAAAGCTTACCGTAATTTAGGTTTTATGCTTCGTACGGTAAGTAATTTTTCTAACATAAAAGCCGTCATAGCCCTGTATAATGCATGGGTTAGGAGCCAATTGGAATGTAACGCGATCATCTGGGCTCCACATGAATCTAAATATAGGTGCATGCTGGAGAAAGTACAGAACAAATTTATCAGGTTTTTGTACTTGAAATTGTATGGTGTATACCCATTCTATCCGCTTATGTACCCAACTTTATTTATTTTGGGTATGGTTGGTTATAACGAGCTGAGGGTCAGGAGGGATCTCACACTCACCTCGTACATATTCAAGATACTTAGAGGGAAGGTACATAATGCGGATATATTAGGGCAGGTAGGTTTGTGTGTTCCGGACAGGTACGTGGGGCGACGCCGACAGCCACGCTTGCTGGTGGAGCCCCGCGCGCGAACCAATCTGTTAGGTGAGGCGCCACTGACGCGTGCACTCCGCACTCTCAACCTCATAGCTCGTGACATTGATTTGTTTCATTGTTCTCTGAGTGAATTTACAAGAAATGCTTTATTTGTAATTAGTTACAAAATGTAGTAGTTAACTAATATAACTGTGTGTACACTATCGCATTAGGTTATCATCCTGTAATGATAGTTGTAAAATGGAAATAAATAAATAAATAAATAAATAAATAAAATTATTATTGGTCTTTGGACACGTGTGTATGACCATTATAGCACTTGTGCATTTTACATATATTATCCTATATACTATAGTGCGGGGTTAACGGTTACATTGTTAAAGATCGAGGTATTTCAATCGACTTGCTGACACCTATGAGCCTTGTGTCATTCGCGTTATGTGGTCAATGAATGGTGCACATTCATGTTGAATCACTTGCAACTGTTTTATTTAAATTATTGATGAGTTATTTGTCAGATACCTCACTTTATAATAATATGTAATTTTCTCGAATGGAAATGGAATCCTTTATATCTTACAAAGAAATTAAATTCGGACAGTAATTTCTTTGCTTTCCCTGCTCCGTGCCCTTCGTGATATAATTAATTATAATACCCACTTATAACTATCCCACTACTGAGCGAATAAAGTCTCTTCTCATACAGAAATATTAACGTTGGTGATTTCAGAATTTGTATTGATTATGGATGTCCAAGTTTCTTCACCGATGATAAAGATAAACTTAGAGAGTAATAAGCTGTGTTAGCGATAAGACTGCCGTTGTAACCATTGAATTAGAAATATTGTAAAACGGTTTTTGTAACAATTTTGGTGTACAATAAAGTGTATTCTATCTATCTATCTATCTATGTATTTCAATTCGTACTTAGAAATTATGAATGGAAAAAGTTTGTAAAAGAAAAACGAACTTTGAACGATTTGAAACTAATAGTGCCAAAGACGGTACCCTCAGCAATATTACCCTGTTATGAACTTTACACGTTAATTCAAAACGTTGCTCCTGATTGCAATTACACTTCCATCATTAATTAAGAAGATGTTAATTATCGATATGAATAGCAAGATGATAAGTTGAAGGTTCGAGCTATTTGTCTTAACAAGTGTGCAACAACTCATCAGGATGTTAATCAGAATAAGCCTTTTCCCACGAACTTTGGTAGCAGTAAATTTAAGATGATATTTTATAAACATTATACTCATTAACGCAACCAAGGCGATTTTCAAAGATTTTCTATGGAAAGAAAAATTCGAACCGCGAGCAGGATTTGAACCTGCTTTTTTTTTTGTTGTCTAGAAGGTTGATGCTACTTAACCGGACAATCCTGTGGTGGCCGAAAATTACTTTAAGGCCCCCAGCCAGGGCTTACAAACTAAAGTTCAATTAAATGAACGTCACTAAGGGCACCCCTGCGGTGTTCGGGCCTAGGCTTAGTGCGTCATTGAGGGGGGGGGCAGCAAGGGTCAGGCTGGGTCGAATTATTATTTGGGGAATTTAAAGCTACTTGCTCAGCTTCGCAAGCTGGCTTGTCGAGCAAGGGTCGGGCAGTAATATTACTGGGAGTTCGCGGTGGGCCTCGTCGGCGGGGCCGGAAACGCGGTCGGTATTTGTATTTTTTGATAGTACTCGTTTCTCTACAGCTCTCTTGGAGGAGGGTTGTGGAATCATCGGGTTCTAGATTTGAACCTGCGTCTTCTGAATTCATTATATCCAACGTTCTTTCCATCCAAGCCACCGAGGTTCATGTGTAGAAAGTCGAATTCTTCTAAAGTCCCTTGGCTCGGTTGGAAAGAACGTTGGATGTAATGAATTCGGAAGACGCAGGTTCGAACCCTGCTCGCGGTTCGAATTTTCCTTTCCATTGAAAATCTTTGAAATCTAGCATGAGTCTTAAAACTAATGATCTTACGCCCATTTTCACCAACATTGCCTGATACTTAAATCCTGCCAGTATTGAGGAAGTGTCTTACAATAGATAGTACAAATCTGACATTCGCACCGGAGTACAAGGAATACCGGGAAGAGTAATTTGATGATTTCCTCCCAAAAAAGAGGATACTTAAAAGCCCAAATGAAATGGACTTTATTGGATACTAGCTGTTTTCTATGCAGGTCGTAATGATTAATGGACTATCCGACACAAAAATATTTTTTCAATTATTCTAACCACTATTTCCTGTAATGAGGTCGTTTAACCAAACAAACAAACAAGCTTTCCATTTTTATACTATTAGTCAAAGTCAAATCATTGATTTCAATTAGCCCATCAAAGAGGCACTTTTAACCGACGATCATTACAATTAAAGGAAATGGGATCGCACATTTCTGATACTGTTTTAAGCATTAATTAATGCATGCTAGTCAATAAACTGAACCGTAACCTGTATATTGATCATTATGCTAACATTATAATTGGTTATAATAACTCAGAAACAAACTTCCCACACGGTTCCATAGCTCCCGATCTAAATAACGCAATTCAGAAATCAAATCGTTACATTTACATATTTTTCTCAGTATAAAATGTGTGAACACATCACAGTTTGAAGGTAACGAACCAAGAATTTAATATACATTAGCTGAATCTAAATGTCACTATTTAAGATAAAGATGGCGTCGTCACTTAGTGAGACGTATTAATTGGTATTTATGGGAGAGCTTTAGACACCCACTCGAGGAGAAATGGGTCGTGAAGGTTACGGTATTAATGTGATAAGAATAGGAGCATTTTGGTAATCAAGAGATATATGAACACTTGAGAAATCTGATAAGGAATTGAAAAAGTCTCAGCAGATGCACTGGAACCTCGGCGATACCTCTCGCGCCCGGCATTGGTCGAGGCCATGCTGCGGGGCGCGACGGAGTGGGAAGCGGTCGCCTCCTTCTGCGAAGCAGTCATGCTCGCGAAGGAGGAGGCGGGCCGCGTGAGGGAGAGGACAGCGTCCTCCCTCCACCCCAGCCGCAGTGGTAGACGCCACGGCGACGGACGTCGCAAGACGATCTCCGGCCACCGTAGGCGCGGGCATGAGGGCGGCGAGTAATGGGCGACTCGCTGTCCGACCATGGACCATGCCCGGGTCGACGGCGCGTTGTGTTCCACGCGCGCCTCAATGAGTGTCAGCATAGTGACGGGGCCTGTAGAGGGCCTGCCGGGGTCGTGGGACTCACAAATTACCGTAACCGCGGTACGTAAAAGGCTACTGAAGGACACCGTGGATTTTAGTCAGTACAAGTCTGACAGTCTCTCCCGCCCTGCCCTGGGTGGGAGGACTCATTTGATGATTTTACCACGATAAAAAAAAAGATGCACTGGAACCTGGATTATAGTCCCGTAAATGGCAGATGACGAAATGTAAGTTTACAATTGAGCCTTTGCTTATTCCTTTAGGGATTAAGGCGTGATGAGAAATCACAGCTCACAGATCTATTATATCTCCAACCCGGTATATTTTTAAAGTTATAGCTTTTTTGCTCGCGGCTTGAGAATCAATCAATACGCTTCGTACATTATTGTTTTTCTCGGTAACAGTTCTTTTTCCGGGATTATTAGTACCCTTTGCCCGTCTCTATATACCTGACAACGTATATACAGAATTTTAGGATGACCAGTTCAGTGGTTTGGGTATTAAAACCTAACAAACAAACAAATAAACCTACTTTCACATTTATAAAATTAATTAGGAAGTTAAGATAAAGTACAACCGGGTAAAACTATCCTGTTAAATGCATACTTCATGTAATTACAGCTAGTTCAAAGCGGCTAATTTCAAAATGAACTCATAACTCAAGCAAAGTATACACGAGAGTAAAGCTAGTAGCTAGCAGCCCGCCAGTCTATAATCAGCCTGTAATGAAGGCTGCTTGCTTGGGCATAAGGAAATATCAGAGCAAGGAGGACGGAAAGGAATATATCAAGTCCAGTGCTTCGTCAATCTGGAAAAGTTATGATGTAGCTTTTTTTACGTTGTAAAATCATCAAATAATTCCTCCCGCCCAGTGCGAGACGGGAGGGCTTGTCAGACTTGTACTACAATCCAAGGTGTCCAATGAAAAGTCCTACAAGTCCTACAGACCAATTAAGCCCAGCCCCACTCTTCCGACCATTACAAAACCAACAAGACAGTACACAAGCCCAGCTCCATCAGTGCAACGTGTATAATTAGCCTATAATGCAGTTAGTCCGGCTACCGGCTTGCGCGTACGCAGCTAATTATGATGCGAGTGTATGTGGGCCAGGAGAACTACGATACTGGAGACGCGGTAATTTACTTTTTTGTTACACTTATTTTTGAAAAATGAAGGAATTTATTAGTATTTTTAGTTAAAGATGTGGTTTTAATGAATCTAATACTTGAAGAAGAAACTTGATAGGATTATTTATGTTTGTAGGACCTAGTAGTTTACCGTATCTTTTATCGTGGTAAAATCATCAAATCAGTCCTCCCACCCAGGACAGAGCGGGACGGACTGTCAGACTCGTACTTACTAAAATCCACGGTGTCCTTCAAAAGCCCTCTACGTTTCTGGGTCACGGTAATTCGTACAGTCCCGCGACCCCGGGAGGCTTTGGCCCTCTAGAGGGGGGTCCCGTCATTTTGATGACTCTCTTTGAGGCGCGCGTGGAACACAACGCGCCGTCGACCCGAGCATGGTCCATGGTCGGACAGCGAGTCGCCCATTACTCGCTGCCCGCATGCCCGCGCAGTTGTTTCGCCTACTATAATTATATGATGATGAATTATATCTACTGTAATCATGTCACGTATGTCCTTTTGTTTGTTGATTACAGAAGCTGATGAACGCTACTAAATACAATCATACCATTCGACGGCAAGTTAGCACAGTGGCTAAGCGATTGGATTACTGCGCAGTCGTCGATTCCCGCACGGAGCGAATAATTATATGATCTGCAAATAGTTGTTCCGGGTCTGGGCGTTTGTGTATGTGAGTTTATATGTTTGTTAACGCATCCACAACACAGGGGAAATTCCTAGTGTACAACATTTGAAAAAAAGAAAACCAGCTCCAATCTTAGCCGGCACAATTTAGATTGTCATGGATTTGATGTGAAAAGACTACACCAGTGTTTTCAAATCGCTGTTGTACAGAAAGATCCATGTTTTTCGTCTAACATGGGCCATTTTTTTGGTCATACAACTTCCTGATATTCACTACATCTTTGTGTTACTATACTAACCATTTTGTTCTATTTTCATTTCTACTCATTCTTTTCTGAAGGAAAACTTTTTTTTTTACGTGGTAAAATCATCAAATGAGTCCTCCCGCCCAGAGCAGAGCGGGAGGGACTGTCACGCCGTGCCACGGTGTCCTTCAAAAGCCCTTAACGTACCGGGGTCACGATAATTCGTGAGTCAAGGGACCTGTGTTACTATACTGACCATTTTGTTCTATTTTCATTTCTACTCATTCATTTCTGAAGGAAAACTAGCTTGATTTAGTAGTGGAAAGTGTACCTCCTCAACTAAAAGTCCTAATCGAGTTTCCTACATTCACGTCTAAACTATTTATGTGTACCGACTCATTGTCTCCACTTGGCAAGCTCACAAACGCATTCATTTGCAAACTTACACTAACAGTTGAGAATACTGTCCACCTTACCATTTTCTTCGTGCACCAGAATTTTCTAACAGCAAAAAAGAAATTTGTCATGTTTAAACTAATGTTTTGAATACAATATTAATTGCGTTTTTGAATAAACGTTATGAAAAGGTGGTAAGGTTGAATTTGAAGTGGATGAAGAGTAATTTTAAGTTGGTAAGATGACAAACTAATGTTTCTTTATGCATTGTATGCAAGGCTGACGAGTGAAGCCTGGTCTCAATAGATTGTTTATTTTTTTGGTTGTCCTATTATGGTGCTCGGATTTGTAAGTCTGTCTGTCATTTAATGGTAGATGTTTTTTAAGTAGCACTATTTTTTTGGATGGTAGCTCGTATGAAAGTATAATTTTTGAGGTTGTGTTGTTCGAAGTGACAAGTCAGAACCTTAGACTACTATAGTATGTTTATATACCGTGTATTGACTTCGTATCTTTTGTCCGTATAATTTATATTCCGTTGCGTATTAAGGTAGCTTAGAAACCTATCAAGCATTAACACAAATTACGCACATACCAAGACTGAATTATTACTAATTTTATATTGATGAACCATTAAATAGATAATTAGTATAAAATGAATAGTTGGGTAATTAAAATAGAAAGCGATTTGAAGTGTTCATCATATGAAATGAAAACCTAGTACATCCTTGTGCTATTCGTCATTTAACGTGGTGTTGGGTCAAACGCCATACAAAAAAAAAATCATAGCCTTTTTTTTATCGTGGTAAAGTCCTCCCACCTAAGGCAGTACGAGAGGGACTGTCAGACTCGTACTGACTAAAATCCACGGTGTCCTTCAATAGCCCCGTTTGCGTTCCGGGGTCACGGTAGTTCGTGAGTCCCGCGACCACAACTCAGGACGGTTTTTTTTTTTTCGTGGTAAAATCATCAAATGAGTCCTCCCACCCAGGGCAGTACGGGAGGCACTGTCAGACTCGTACTGACTAAAATCCACGGTGTCCTTCAATATCCCTTTGCGTTCCGGGGTCACGATAGTTCGTGAGTCCCGCGACCACCACTCAGGACGGTAGGACTAATTTGAAGATGTTACCTCTACTAAAAAGAAAAGGCTAACGTACAAAAAGAAAACTATCTTCACTACCCTCGGCCAGCTTTGGCCCTCTCAGGTGGGCCGCGTTACAGACCTCAATCGAGACCAGAAGGAACTTGAACTCCTGCGCATCAAGAGAAGACTAAAAACTATTTGGCCCCGGACACCGACAGATTTTCCAGAATATTTAAAGCGGGTTACAAATTAAAATAACAATCTTGTTTAAAAACATGCATTGAATCTCAGCAGGTGTAACATAATCCTATCACCATTAATATCAAATATCACTTAATTATTAAACAGATGGGTATCAGCAGCGCCCCAAGTATCACAGCAATAAATATGGCGCTATCAAAATATTTAACATGGCACATCAAAACTAATAAAGTACAGTTTCGTAATGCATTACCTTTAATTCTAACGATTAGTGTTTGTAGGATGGTACAGTTGTGGACAAAAGTGGAGATGAACTTATTTCAAAAAATATAACTACCCACAGTTTACGGCTCCATTTTAGGCGGGATTTACGGTAGTACGGATTCACTGATGTACAAACGCCAGCAGGTCAACTTACCAATCTGTCAAATTTTACCAATCGAACATTAACCTTCCGCTATTGCGATGAGGTTGAAAATTTCTTAAATTTGACAGATTGAGGTAGGTTGATGTGCTGGCTTCTAAACATTCGGTGTAGCCATATACTGGGAAGCAGTGGTTTCGTGGGTGGGCGCATAACTTTCTGTAATTTGTTTAACCATCACTGCTCTAAAAACGGAGAAGGAAAACATCGTGAGGAAACCGGCACGTCCTACAACCAAAAAGTTCGAAGACATTATGTGACATTTACCAACCCGTACTGGACCGACATCGTGGATCTGCCAGCCCACTCCCTTTCATAGAGAGAAGGCCTGTGTCCCACTAGTGAGAACATTATAGGCTTATGATTATAACTTGGGGCGTGTGCTAATATTTGTAGAATTATTATTTTTAACTCATAATTTAAAGCCTTTGTCAAACTGACAGGCGATAACGAACCGGACCGAGTCCGAAGCGATACGAGACGTCAAACTGGGTGCAATGAACCGAGCAAATACGTCTTCGCCACATCTTTGCATCGGTTCGGTCACGCTATCGGATAGCTTTCGATTTTCTATGTGATTGGATTCAAACAATATCATACATTACAAATAAAAACGTCACGTTACGCATTCGCCACGCCAGTCTGTTTGACAAAGGCTTAAACCCGTCTTCGCTTTCGTCTACGGGTGCACTATACATAGATATCTGTTGTTGAAACTACTTTAAAATTGGTTGCTTAGTTTATAAGATCCAAGAGTACAGACGACAGAAAGCGATTTTTTTTTATACTATGTAAAGATTGAGAAAATTAGAGCTACAAATATCAAGTTGCATCAGGTTAAACTGTCCAAAACAGTCAGAAAAAGGCTAGGCAGATGATGATGATACTTCAAATGAACTTTTTTGTCTCATTAATTTAAAAAAATATTTCTTATGTATGTTTGACAGCTGGCATAAATTAATTTCTTCCATTATAATAATGAGGGCCGTAGGCTATATTTTGAGACTAATTTATTAATACGGATCTAGATTGGTTTTAAGATAATTAAATTAAACAGGATATCGTGACTCATTGCTACATTAATTTAAAACAATAAATAACTTTTTTTAAATTGATAAACATAAATAGTATTTTATTAGACTGAAAACCCACGTCCACACAGAAAAAATGCAGGAAAAAGTCACATAGAATTAAAAAAACAGCTTTTCATCTGCAACACAAAGACGAAACAGATTTCTTTCTTTATCACCACATTAATCAAATCTTATAGTATTCGAACTGGCTGTACATACCAAAAATTTACACAGATACTTCAGTGCATAGCGAAAAAAAAGTCTCTTAAAAAAAAAACTATCGGTCCACAGCAGGATTTTCTCGTGTATCGTGAGTTTTCGTTTACAAACATCTTACTTACGAAACGCACTGCAAAAGCCAATCGCTTGGCGTGCGGTCTGTGTTTCAGTACGTACTGGTTTCCCCAAATCTTTTAATAACTTTATATTTTATCTTTAACTCTGCCTGCGTCCGTATTTCCGAACGTACTTTTGCAACCCTGATCTCTTCAAAGTTAGAGTGCACAGGCTTCTTCTCATTAAGCTCGCTCCATCGACGACATTGTTGTCTTTGTCTCTGTCACTCCTGAACATGACTAGAGTCAGGAGCTAACTAACATCGAGCTAACATCTTTAATAATTAAAAAAACGACGGGTTGCACTCTGGGAGTGCCGGCAGAAGTGAAAACTTCAATAGTAATAAACACACACGTACATTTGCGCAAGCACCCTGCGCCGTCTTACGAATTTTCGATCAGATCACGTGTCCTGACGCGAGTTTAACAATTTTTACCCATTCCAAAAAAAGTGCACAACGCCGCTAAAGAAGTTTTCACTTAAAAAAAAAAACGACGGTTTGCACTCTGGGAGTGCCGGCAGAAGTGAAAACTTGAATAGTAATTGTTGGAAATATCTTGTGAACAGATTTTAGTAAAACTCGCAAAAATGGTTGACTTTTTATTTCAATAATTTTCCAATGTGACGTACATTTTTTATAAACAATGTTACCTAGCAACGAATGTATCCAGCATACAAACTTCTTTAAATGTAATAAAGTCACACGAACATTCACGCAAGCGCCCTGCGCCGTCCTACGCTTTTTCGGTCAGGGTCACGTGTCCTGACGCGAGTTTAAGATTTTATACCCATTACAGAAAATTGCTCAACGCCGCTAAAGAAGTTTTCACTTCAAAAACTAGTACTTTCGTTGGCAAGTGTACCGTAGTCCCACGCACCCTTACTCCGCGGCACGGGGGCGTACTTATTATTTCACCAAATTATCCGTAACTTGATAATCTGTGCGCCTGCGCCCACGCTGCGGTTGCCATAAATCATCTCGGTTTCATTAACGCGGCGCACTAGATTCTGCCCGAGAAAGTGGAGCAGAGGTCATAGGTTAAAACAGGGCAAGCTGTATTGTTTTAGTTTCTGACTTATTGAGATCAGCCGTTTAAAATATAATGTTTCTATCGAGGTGGGACCGTAGTACCTACTCACTATCATGCAACTTGTATGACCAGATATACGAATTTGGATGAGGCGAAAGCAGTATGTAAGGATTGTAGCTGCAGGTGGCGCTCTCTAGTCGCTTACTATACTCATGGAAAAACGGAGTAAGTTTATAATTATTATTTATGTTACTGATAGTGAAAGAAAAATATTGAATTAATCTCACCCTTAAGTCTGACATCCAGTCTTACTAAGGGACATCGTATTGCCCAGTAAGTGAACTATGAAGATCAGAAAGGCAGTCGCTCCAAGTAAAATACTGATATTCAATTGCATCCGATTAAAGTGGAAGCCGATCAGAAAAAGCCTAGACTGGCTGATGAACCTCGTTAACGCCTTTGTCAAACAAACAGGCGTGACGAATGCGAAGCGTGACGTTTTTATTTGTAATGTATGGAATTGTTTGAATCCAGTCACATAGAAAAGCGAAAGCGATCCGATAGCATGACAGAACTATTGGACTGACGTCTCGCTTCGGTTCGGTATCGCTTTGGAAATGCTTCGCTTTCGCCTGTCTGTTTGACAAACGCATAAGTTCCATCTCTCGTTGAGAATTACTCGTACAGTTGAAGCTCTTTTTTTATCGTGGTAAAATCATCAAATGAGTCCTCCCACCCAGTGCAGAGCGGGAAGGACTGTCAGACTTGTACTGACTAAAATCCACACTGTCCTTCAATAGCCCTTACGTTCCAGAGTCGTGGTATAAGTTAGTCCCGCGACACAGTTGTAACTTAAGTGGAATTACTTTATTACTAACCAATGCTCTATTCAAGCGATAGTACCAGAAGATAAAGGTAAACGCCAAAGTATTAGCATTCCTCAGCGCTCCTGGACAGGCCACCTGCTGCCGCTACTCATGGCTATGTTTAATCTGTGCACGTCACTCCTGTACGTGGCTGGCGAGGAGACCACAGACTTAGTTCTGTTATCTAGTGCATTGTTCCCGTGAAAATAGATCAACATGATTGTAGATTGTGTAATTGTATACTGAAATTTAAAAAAAAAACGACGGGTTGCACTCTGGGAGTGCCGGCAAAAGTGAAAACTTCAATAGTAAATAAACACACACGAACATTCGCGCAAGCGCCCTGCGCCGTCTTACGAATTTTCGATCAGGTCACGAGTCCTGACGCGAGTTTAACATTTTTTACCTATTCCAAAAAAAGTGCACAACGCCGCTAAAGAAGTTTTCACTTCAAACAAATTCAAGGTTATCAGTGCTATGGTGTGACAGGTATCATAAAACTTACTAATCTGAATGAACTTTTAACAGACTGCACGAAAAAGGGGAGGATATTTTACTTTAAACTAAGAATCAAAGCATTATTGTAATAATATCTTTTTTATGAACAATTCCTTCACACTATTCCCAAACCACTACATCTTCGGAAATTCAGAATCAACAAAGGCGACCACTAGAAAAGCACACAGGCAAAATATTTTGAAACTTTCATCATAAAAAATAATCTTGACTTCAGAACAATTTAAACAAAACTCAAAAAAAAAACTCAACCACACCCACAAAAAGCTTTAACAGAAACAACGCTACACTTAATCCGATTTAAATTCATATCGATATCTTGAGAGCGCGTGCGCGCTTGGCGCTGCGGTTTGACAGTCAACTCACGCGCATCCACGGCGGTGACCACAAGTTGCGGTCCAACAGATACCCGCTAAACACCGATTTGTTCGAGATTTATTCCTCCTCGTAAAATACTGTTTGTTTACCTGTAAACTTGAAGTGAAAAATGGTTGGAAAATTGGCAGGACTTTGTAGGTGGAGCAATGTAAGTTGTTCATTCTGTTTAATTTAAGGTTCCTGTTGTTTCTGGTACGAATGGTAATTTTATTGTGTGTGGTGAACTGCCAAGTGGCAGACCACACCCTTTGGAACTTTCTCCTGCTTTGCACTGGCAGAGTCCGAGATAAAGACTACTAATTCTCTTTCTGTGTAAAATCTCATCCTGGGAAGAAAATAATAACACCATAGTTATTTATTAAAGTATTGCTGTATGCTCTACTCAACATAGGTCTCTCAACAATTTGCTATCAGTGCATTTTCAGTAACACCAACCACATTGCTAGACGGCAACCTTAACAAAATACATGGAAAACCACCCAGAGGCTGATCCCCAGCCCGTCAATCTGATCCTCCAGTTAGAAGCAGTCATGGGACTCACTGTGATGGCTTTGCTAGCAAGCTGAAGACAGGGTGACGACGAAACAACTCGACTTAAATCAGAGATCACGACCTTCAGAAGTAATTGTAATGACGAAAAGCAAGGACCATACAGACAGGCAGAAGAAAGTTAAAGCTGCAGAACATAATAATATACTAAATACATTTTGGCGTCAAATTGCCTATATCCGAAGGACCACCTATAGATGTCACAGAAACCTTTCCGACCGCCCAATAACATTACAAACCAAATAAACAGTAATATTATCTCTTCAAGCACTTAAAACTTCATGAGTAAAGAACTACAAATCTTACGTACACTTGTAGGCTATTGCTAAACTGTAATTATTAAAGTCTTGTTACGGGTTCATCGTGCATTAAATAAAACTAGGTAAATTGATCAATCTATGCTCATGTAATGTAAACTTGCAGGACTTAAATTAAAAGTACTAAAACTTAAAACCTAATAACTAGTCTTAACCTAAACCTAATCTAACTTGGACGCCAGGAGAGTTATGTTTTCCGGTGAACTCTGCCAACACCTCTGCCCGCTAGCTCGTATGCTCAGGGACTTTATTTTTGTAAAACGTCTCGTGCAAAACAATATCCAACTTAAAGGGCGTTGCGTGAAGCTATAACAATGACAACAAATACTGTTAAGTACCTACTTTAAATGCTCAATAATATAAAAGCCACTACTCCTTAAAACTAAAACTTACCCCTATTTGGATGCCACTCATGCACAATCACTATGACTATAATAATTATATTTTATATTTCTCCACTATGTCGGTAGATAATGGCTCACAATGACCTTATGACTTATGAACATACGTCCGTTCAATACAAGAAAAATGTCGCAAGTGCCCCACGTAGGCCACACATGATGAATATCTTTTCGAAAAAACCAAAATAACAAAATTGAAAAGAACAAAAAGAATTTGTGCGACTCGGATTCGAACTCAAGACTCTTCGTTCGCTTTACAACGGGGCAAGACCGTTAACCATTTGGCTACGCGGTTACTTGTGAGTAATGACGAAAACAAAGACTAAACTCCTCACACAATATTATTATTCTTTTGAACATGACATATACCCCCACCTTAAAGGAAAAAAAAAAAATTTTTTTTTTTTTTTTACAATTTCTTCAAATCCTTAATATGCCACATTCCTATAGGCTTACCAAACGTATTATTCAAACGGAATACCGATTCTGATAGTTTTACTGTCACTATAGCTTTTTCATATTTTGGTGCCAATTTGGCCATAAATTTATTTTTTGCTTTCGAAAGGTATTTTGTTCTTTTCCAGACAACGTCCCCTACTTGAAAAGACCCAACATTGCGTTTATTGTTATAAAACTTGCTGCTTTTAATATACCGGTTTGCAATTCCCTGTATCAATTTCGTGTTTTATGATGTTTGTTCGTCCTAACCCTGATCCAATTGTTTGTTTCATCGTATTTATTAAATACGTTAAGGATTCCTGCTGCCTTTCACTTAGATCTTCCCTTGAAATTACACTTGGTTCTTGAGACGATAAAGCATTAACCATTTGGCAGTAATCAGATGTTTCCCCCTTAAAATCAATGAAAATACCAAACGTGGCGAAGAAATCTTTCCCTAACAAAACTTTTTGTGACAAGTTTGGCATGACCATCATCCGTACTACCTTAAAACGACCGTTGAATTTAACAGGAACGTCTATGATTTCTGTAATATTATGACGATTACCATCGGCAGTAGCAACCTGTATGTCCTGCGAGCGGTATGTTTTCAACCCTAAACCTTTTAAAGACTGTGCTAGTTCAGTGTTAATAACAGTTCGGTTAGCCCCCGAATCCAAAAGACCTATATATGAAATGCCTAAAATATCTATCAGTACATAGTCCCTGTTATCATTATCTTTTTCTAGTACTACTGGGTTCAATTCTCCGTGGGACATAAAATTCTTAACCACCCTGAGCCAGTCCTGCCACTCCTTACCATTTCTATCTAGGGGAAAGTTTATTTGGCAGGATTCGTACTTTCCCCTGCCGCGTTTCCCTTACATCCACAATCTTTAGAAGTCACTCCGAAACGACCGCATTTGTAGCAAAACAATCGCTGTTTAGGAACAGTACATGCCCTAAATAAATGTCCCACCTCGCGACAATTCCAGCACCTTCCAGATACCGCCTTTTGAGACTTGGATGTAACGTTGTCTATTTCAATATTTGCCGAAATCTCGTTAATGGTTTTGTTGATTACTGGAGAAGTTTTATATGCTAAATCAGGTTCTAAATTAATTCTTTGAACCTTAGGTTCTTCAAATCTATCACAATTTATTTTAGTTCGTTCAACTATACTCAAAACATCCATAATGTCAGAAACAGAAAAAAATACATCTCGGCAGATGGCCCTCTGATAATATGGTTGTATGTTCCGTAAAATGATTGTAATCTTCTCCTGTTCTGTGATTGGTGACGGTAAACGATTAAACATGTTTTGAAGGATTGACATATAAATTGTGATAGACTCATCCTTTCCCTGTGTCCTTGCCTTGATTTCCGCTAATAAATCATCCTGATAAAATGATGATTGAAATGTTCGTTTTAATAAGAGTACTAACTCCTTCCAGTTTGTAGCATAAACTTTGTTAGCCCTGAACCATATCAAGGCATCACCCTTAAAGAAATCTATCGCATAACGCCACAAATCTTCATCGGTTGCGTTCCTGGCGTCTTTTATTTCATTAACACGCTCAATAAATGCATTAACACTGACATTATTGTCCGCTGAAAAATGAACACCCCATTGACTTATCGGTACAAGTTTACGTTTCGAGAAATCTATATCCACTGTAGAAGTTCTTAGTAACTTTGGTTTAATTTCTTCCGGATCATGATAACTATTGTTGGAAGAATTATCATTTTCTAATTTCCTGATAATATTTTCCCCTATATCTCCTAAAGTTTCCTGTAAAATTTGTTTAATTTCCGAAGTAATTTCGTCCTTATGATCTTCGGTGTCATCTTTTGCTTCAAGTTTGTTTAGCAGGGTATGACAATGCGTGGATAATTCGGTCTTTGTTTTATCATCGGCCTCCAGATCAGTTCGAATAAGCACCAATCTATTTTTTACATGATACAACCGTGATACCAGTCGTTTAAATAAATGTCTATCAGGTTTTCCAGTTATTTCGTCAATATACGCGGCTAAAGTAGTTAATTTTGACTTGCAATTATCTAATTCCGCAAGTGGCGCTGCTAAAACATATCGAGGAGCCTTGATTTCGTAATTAATTTTCCCTGACTGCTCAGTAATTAGTAATTCTTTTAAAAGTTTCTTTAGCAAATCAACATTTCCCTTAATTGAAACACCCCTCGACTGAAGTTCATACTCTAATTCCTCTTTTAATAAATAGTAAGGATCCATAATATCTTAAACAAATAAAAACTATGAATGTGAGCTATTATCAACCAACTTACAATTACTAGAAATTACAATAAAATGCCAACTGTAGGAACTAATAAAAAAAACAACCCTTCAATCTAAATTATTAATAATTAAAAACATTCAAAACGTAACTAGGAATTGTCGAAAACTTGTCTTAAACTTGTGCCTACAAAAACTATATGACACCACTGTCTACACGACTGTACTATGTACTATTATAAATGTATACAAATTTGCAATCTTATTGGCTTTAACTACTATACTGATGAACAAGAACCTGTTATACGTTAAAGAAATACAAAAAAACTTTTAAACAAAAAAAAAAAAAAAATTGACGGTACAATGTTATCGGTACAGAACATATTTTGCACCCGTATTTTTAACGTTGGGCGCTATTTGTTACGGGTTCATCGTGCATTAAATAAAACTAGGTAAATTGATCAATCTATGCTCATGTAATGTAAACTTGCAGGACTTAAATTAAAAGTACTAAAACTTAAAACCTAATAACTAGTCTTAACCTAAACCTAATCTAACTTGGACGCCAGGAGAGTTATGTTTTCCGGTGAACTCTGCCAACACCTCTGCCCGCTAGCTCGTATGCTCAGGGACTTTATTTTTGTAAAACGTCTCGTGCAAAACAATATCCAACTTAAAGGGCGTTGCGTGAAGCTATAACAATGACAACAAATACTGTTAAGTACCTACTTTAAATGCTCAATAATATAAAAGCCACTACTCCTTAAAACTAAAACTTACCCCTATTTGGATGCCACTCATGCACAATCACTATGACTATAATAATTATATTTTATATTTCTCCACTATGTCGGTAGATAATGGCTCACAATGACCTTATGACTTATGAACATACGTCCGTTCAATACAAGAAAAATGTCGCAAGTGCCCCACGTAAGCCACACATGATGAATATCTTTTCGAAAAAACCAAAATAACAAAATTGAAAAGAACAAAAAGAATTTGTGCGACTCGGAATCGAACTCAAGACTCTTCGTTCGCTTTACAACGGGGCAAGACCGTTAACCATTTGGCTACGCGGTTACTTGTGAGTAATGACGAAAACAAAGACTAAACTCCTCACACAATATTATTATTCTTTTGAACATGACAGTCTAATAAATAACATTAATATTTCCCTCCCAGCAATACATTTGTAGTCGTACCTTTAGCTTCGGGCGTCAGTTAACACATTAGAAACTTATTAGTGTTAACCTCGTGATTTATCTTATATTAATTTAATTATGTGCAATAATATTGTGTGAAAGTTTAAGCAGATATTGTGTAATTATATGGACAGTTCAACGGCGACGAACTTTGTGAAATTCTAGATGTCATCAGCTTTTCAGCTATTAGTTCTTGCCGTACGGTAATGCCCTTTTTCAAATAAAAACAAATTCATATTTCTTTGTAAACATGGGTAATTATTACAGAAGCCCACCAGCACAATCTGTAAAAAATCCTTTAATAGATTACCAACTTTGATCATACAAAAATAGAAGATTTATGTTTGTTTACGGACAAGAATTCAGTGCGCCTGATAGAACCAACTGCCGTCGCCTAAGGACGCCCGCAACACCAGAAGTTTCCCTGCCTATACATATTCACGCCATTTTGAAAAGATGTTGAACCTAATCGTTCTGGGTAAAAATCCTTTGAAGGAGATGGAAATTTAAAAATCCTTTCATTTAAATTGAATCTATATGAAGACTTCCCGGGCACGCCGCAATCGCGGCGGTAAGACCCCTCCTTGAGGATTGGCTGGATAGGCGTCACGGCGTCCTCACCTACCGCATGACGCAGGTCCTCACCGGACACGGATGTTTCGGGAGGTTCCTGTGTCTGATAAGGAGGGAGGAAACGCCTGGGTGTTACCACTGCGAAGATCGTCCGGAGGACACGGTGGAGCATACGGTGCAGGACTGCCCCGCTTGGGCAGAGCACCGCCGTGTCCTCACGACGGCGATTGGCGGAGACCTCTGGCGCCCGGCATTGGTCGAGGCCATGCTGCGGGGCGAGACGGAGTGGGAAGCGGTCGCCTCCTTCTGCGAAGCAGTCATGCTCGCGAAGGAGGAGGCGAGCCGCGTGAGGGGGAGGACAGCGACCTCCCTCCACCCCAGCCGCAGTAGTGGACGCCCACGGCGTAGGACGTCGCAAGACGATCTCCGGCCACCGTAGGCGCGGGCATGCGGGCGGCGAGTAATGGGCGACTCGCTATCCGACCATGGACCATGCCCGGGTCGACGGCGCGTTGTGTTCCACGCGCGCCTCAAGGAGTGTCAGCATAATGACGGGGCCTGTAGAGGGCCATAGCCTGCCGGGGTCGCGGGACTTTCCCATTACCGTAACCCCGGTACGTAAAGGGCTAGTGAAGGACACCGTGGATTTAAGTCAGTACAAGTCTGACAGTCCCTCCCGTCCTGCCCTGGGTGGGAGGACTCATTTGATGATTTTACCACGATAAAAAAAAAAAATATATATATAAAGACTTCCACATATCCCACACAAAGCCTGGTGTCTCTACAAAATTATAGCACATTCCAAATGTGTCAGCTTACTTTATTTGAGATCACGTACCGACGCTCCCCCGTGCCTACCGAGCGCGCTAACTCGTATTGTTAACAGGATACTAAAAAACCAATACTAACGGCTGCACATTATAATATTAGATATGACGTGATTTAAATTAAGCTAGCGTATGCAAAAATTGAAGCAAAAGGAGTGATGTATGATGTCACTCAATCGCGCCCTATTTTATGGGGCTAAATGAGCGATAGATGAGCATTTGATGATGGACCTGATGGTAAACGATGATGTGGTCGACAGTGAAGCACGCTTGCTATTTTTTACGGTGTTAAATCATCACATGAGTCCTCCCCCCACCCAGGGCAGAGCGGGAGGGACTGTCAGACTCGTACTGACTAAAATCCACGGTGTCCTTTAATAGTCCTTTACGTTCCGGAGTCACGGTAATTCGTACAGTCCCGCGACCATTCACTCTTGACTTAAAGGGACTTTACTGGCAAAATGTGAAAGAATTAATAGTTTACGTAACTTGATATGTATGCTACTCTCATTTGACTTAGTGGCTTGGCCAGTTATTACTAAATCTTTAATAATTTATTATAGTTGACTACTCGTTGATTGGTTGTTAGACTTTCAAGCTAGTCTGAAGACAACTAGTATATGCATCTTTTAAGAAACGCAAGGCTCAGTTGAAAACCAGCGTCAGGCACCCTGTGGCCTGGCATTTTGCTGAACTGAGCCTATTTGGCACAGCCGTGAGGCACACGATACCTACTTTTGTGTTCTTCCTTTTCTATTGTCTCGTAATTTTAATTGTAATTGTGTGCCGAAGGCGTGTCAAATAAACCTATTTTCTTTCTTTCTCTTCTTTCTTTCTTTCAAAACGTTGCCCCGAAGCTAAAAATAATTCCTGAATAGATCTTTGGCGTTTATAATCATTTGAAAAACAGTTGCAAGACTCAAAACAATTGACTGTCTTACCTAAATACTTAATATGTTAGTAAGTATATGTGGAAACGTTAGCTACATTCCTTTTTGGTTGTAATTTATCTATAATATGTATGTATTTAGAAATATATAATGTGTAATTTATCTATAATATGTATGTATTTAGAAATATATAAGTATGTTTATCAGCTGTCTAGTACCCATAACACAAGCTCTGCTTAGCTTGGGACTAGATGGCGTTGTGTGATAGTTGTGAATATTTATTATTTATTTTCGTCAATTTACCGATTCGACAGCTAAACAAAAGACGTGCAAAACAAGTAAAAAAGAGTGTCACATTCAGTGCCGGTTTGACACCTTATATAAATATTAATTAAACTATAGAAATATAAAACTATTAAATTAAAATAAAACTAAACTAAACTATTATAGAGAATCGAAAAATTCATCCTCAACGCTGTCAGCGGGTAATCTGCCCAAGAGACTGGCGGCGTTGCCTCATTGAATGGCAATACTTAGCCTCTGGCCAAGCTTAAAGCGAGCGGGATCACGGGAAGCATCAACAAGTCTTTGTAAAGGCTGTGAGCACTCGGACCCCATGGCTCTATAGTTTCAACCCCAAACGGCTCAAAAATAAAGTTACCACTAAGGTTGCTATATTTACGCCGTTTGAGGTTCTCAGCAACTGCAGCAGCAGCGCCAGCAGAGCACGATGAACTTGGAAGATGAGATGGCCAAAGAGTATCGACACAGGTTGCGTGCCACACTAGAGGCCTACACACCTTATTAATTTAAATACATGCTAAATCATGTATAAAACTCCTCTTTAGCTGCATCCAGTTAGAATGCAACCCGACTCATCGTCATCACCGTCAGGCAGATGATCCATTCTTTCAATTTCACAATCCCACAACATAGTTTAAACTAGAGAAAGTGAAACAGAGCGTCCATCAGCTGGTATCCACTCCACTCATATGAAGAGTCAACAAGTGGAACTGGCACAACACACATCTGTAGGTGAAGTGCTAACTACCGCCACCATTAAGATCTATGGCACTTTTGACACCATATGCTCTGATTTTGGAGGTGTGATGTATGAATTAGGACATCGTATTGAAAATGGACAAAAGAATAACAGATAAGGTCAATTTGATTGTTCTTTAAAAGATAACGAAAATTCTGTTTATTTTACTCATACCTACTAAGTATCATAAATGCGAAAGTTTGGAAGTTTGGATTAGCTTAATGACATCTGAATGGCTCAATGAAATTTGATGAAATTTGGCACGGAGATGGATTATAGTCTGTAACAAATCCTATTTATGAAAATTGGTAATTATTGTATCATTTTTATCCCGGTACCTATTACGTTTTTTTTTTAACTGTTTGTAAATACTGAAATAACTCGGAACTTCGGCACGACATGACTTTCACAAAATGTAATAATCTATTTAAATGCTAAAGCAATAGTAGAGTACAAAAATAAATAAAAATATCTCAATACCAATTCACATTATGATTCTCCTGAAGTGATTTTTTCGTGGTCAATTATATTTCTTAATTGTGATCTATGTCTAGTATTTTCTTTTCGATTTCCCACTCCAACATATTTTAATCTTTATAATTAGAATACAAATATCTGGTCAATATTTTCACACGTCTAACTTTATCAAGCACAAAAACCATAACGGTCTTAAGTTAGATCAACCCGATTAACCCAAATAGAAACACGTTTTCGCCACAGAAATCGGTATGCGTGTACATCTTGTTCTTGTATTTGTTCTGTGAAATAGATCGATTCGTCTCTGGTATGGGAACCACAAATATTACGATAGCGGGACAACGGACGATTGATTCGGTAGTTGAATGCAATGGTTTTGATTGTGTTTTGACAGAGGTTAGGAAAATGTTAAGTTATTTCATCATGAGAACTTGTTTTTTTTTTATTTAACGTGGTAAAATCATCAAATGAGTCCTCCCACCCAGGGCAGAGCGGGAGGGTCTGTCAGACTCGTACTGACTAAAATCCACGGTGTCCTTCAATAGCCCTTTACATTCCGGGGTCACGGTAATTCTATGGGCTTTGGCCCTCTAGAGGGGGGCCCCGTCATTTTGCTGACACTCTTTGAGGCGCGCGTGGAACACAACGCGCCGTCGAGCCGGGCATGGTCCATGGTCGGACAGCGAGTGGCCCATTACTGATTGCCCGCATACCCGCACCTACGGTGGCCGGAGATCGTCTGCCGACGTCGAGAACAAGGATATAAGATGATTTTTAGAGAACGATCATGTAGAATTAGTACTATTAAGTATTCTGTGCCAAGGTTAAAAGTTTTGAGAAAATAAAAAATATAGACATCAGGAATCAAAAATTTCGTAAAGGATTTTTAGTACAAAAATCCTTTACGAAATTTTTGATTCCTGATAGATACTTGATTAAAATCAAGACACATACACACAATTTAGCAGTTTGGTGCTTGGCGGGTCAATTGGCTATTTGACAGTAGCTATAAATTACAAATATAATTAGTCCGTCATTTAGAGTTTAAAAAAATAACGGACACGTATTTTTTCTTTTGTAAAATCAAAGAATATTCACCAAAATACAACGCATCAAAACTCGAGAGACTCGTGACGTCAGAATTCAATAGAAATTGTACTAATTTGTGACGTATTGCCAATTTTGAATGCATCGTATCTCCGTCAATTTTAGATTACGAAACAAAAGAAAAAATACGAGTCAAATATTTTTTGATAATTTAAGTGACGGACTAATTATAATTTTTCAGTAAAATGGCCAATTATCGTTTTTATGTGATGCACGATGTCATAAGAAAACAATCATATGAGTCCAATTATGTCAATTAAAGAGTTTTATTACCCGGTGAAAAGACGTGCAACTTCTTACCGCTGTAACACCCCCCGCTCCCCAGAAACACAAACACTAGCACTTTAATAGCTTTCAGAAGCCCCTGAAAATCAACCCTGAAACACTTTTCCCTCGAGCCCAGCCTCCAGTCAATGAGTCACACTCTGTGATCAACCTCGGTTACTAAACTCGTGCGCATCCGTGGGTGTGTTGTGTAACGATGACACGGTGACTCAGTTGCGATTGATGCGATCACCCGATTGGTAGGCCCTAATTCATTAATAAGATGAATAAAAGTACTGCGGATATAAGACACTTTTTTCAGGAAGAATTGGTTATTTATATTATAAATAACTTTTTTTTGTAAGTCTACTAAATAACTACATAATAATTATAGATAACTTAAAAATTTAAAATTAATTGTTTTGTATTGCGTTACATAAATTGTTTGATAAATAAATAAACTATTAGTTACACTGAAAAAATGCTGATGGGCCCAAGAGACTGGCGGCGTTGCCACGTAGTATGGCAAATAAATTATTATTGTTTTAAAAATGTAGCATTCATATTATATTTATTTGACAGTAACTCTTGTAACTTCAAATCAAATTAATTCGAAAGTACAACAACCTTGTCAGTGGGTTTTAAATGAACCCACGATACAGAAGTAATTCCTAGTACTAGTATGGCGAAAAGCTAAAAAAAACTGTTTTGTGGAGGTCAGATAGGCAGTCGCTTCATGTGCATCTGGTGTGAGTAACATTGTTGTTCTTTTGAGGTTAGTTAGCTAGCATATTAATTAACATTAATTGTTTTGTATTTTGTTTACAATATTACGATCAACTAAGGCTTTCATGTCAGACAAACTTATTAAAACTAATGAGCGAAATTCTTCAGAATCATTAACTTTTGAATTAAAATACACGACAGTAAGTAGTTTTACGATAACTAATAATTAAATTGGTAGTAAAATTAAAGAAGCAAACATTTTCAAACTGTTATATTAACTTAAAATGCATATTGGATATCATACAATATACATTTTGTAATTACCTTGGGATTTTACATCGTCCAAAAGAGATACTTTGCAACAAGTGCTATATTATGTCTAATTCTTGAGCTGTTAAAATTGGCATTGTACTCGTATTTCCATTTAAAAAATCTCAATTGCAACCTGAATTTTGGAAAATGGCTTTATGTCTTCCGCCTAATCTCTCTCCGGTTGCGCACACTATTGTTTAAACGGTCTGAAAAACTATTAATATTATCTTAGATAAATAAAGTACCCACTAGTACTCCAGTACTATGATAGGGGAACAGTGTATAAGACGGGGACGCGAGGTGTAATGAGACATACACACCTTAGGCATACTTCGGAGGTCATTAGCAAGCGGCCAATCACAAATGGCCCTTTGGGCGCTTGCGCTACGTTAGTATTATGTTAAGTTACCTTAAGTGTGTGAATTCCCATCATACCTCGCGTCCCCGTCTTATACACTGGTCCCTTACAACTTTGTCTTTCTGACAATGTACTACTTATTAGAACTATATTCATTACTAGCTTCCGCCCGCGACTCCGTCCGCGCGGATGTCGGTCTTCGCGTGGATGGTTTATTTCCCCATTTTGAGTAACTCTGACAATGACATCTTATAAATATTACGGCGCTGAATCCACTGCGGGTAATGCAACGTGTGTTCGCGGTTCTACAGAACAACGTCTATGAATAAAACTGAAAAATAAGATTTTTTTTCTACGTATTTTTCCAGGATAAAAAGTATCCTATGTTATGCCCAGGATAATAAGGAATAATTATACCAAGTTTCATCGAAATCGAACCGTTAGTTTTCACGTGATGCCTGCACAAACAGACAGACAGACAGACAAAAATTTTTTTAATCATATATTTGGGTTTGGTATCGATCCAGCAACATCCCCCGCTATTTATTTTTTCAATATTTTCAATGTACAGAATTGACCCTTCTACAGATTTATTATATGTATAGACTAGAATTCTGCTGAAATCGAGTAGTTGCGAAAAAGCTAGGCAGAAGATACGTAATCGCGATTGACCATTGACCAATGATCATGCCTTAAGATGAATGTCGCTTAACTTGTAAATCATCAAAGCAATTTCTTACATATCCAATGTTTCCAAAAGTCCCAAGTCCACATACACCGCACTCACACAGGTCGTGGGTTCGATTCCGGAGGAGTGAATTGCCATTGTCTCACATACGTTCAAGGCTCTTCAATGAATTAGTGAACGTACACACATTGGTACTTACTTTGAAAAGGTTAAGATGTTATATTGATTTGTTTTGAAGACCTGTCGGCCATATGACTGGAGGAGGTCGTTATACCACAATTTTATAATTTAAGGACATATTTGTGCTCATTCTTTGGCACTTAAGCCTTTGTCAAACAGACAGGCGTGGCGTATGCGAAACGAGGCGTTTTAAATAGAAAAGCAAAAGCGATCCTATCGGATCGCTTTCGCTTTTCTTGCTTCTCTCGCTTTTACTGCGTGATGAACCGATGCAAAGACGTGGCGAAGGCGTAGTTGCTCTATTTGACGCCTTTGTTCGCTGCACTCAGTTTGACATCTCGTATCGCTTCGGACTCGGTCCGGTTCGCCATCGCTTGTCTGTTTGACAAAAACTTTAGGGCTTGGAAACGGGTATGCGAATGGCGCGTAATGGTCTAATGGGTGACTCGCCTTCCGATCAAGGACCATGGTTGACGGCGCGTTGTGTTCCACACACCCCATAAAGAGCTGTCAGCAATCTGACGGGGCCCTCCTTAGAGGACCAAAGCCTGCCGCAGGATCTTCTCATCGGGTAACTATAACCCTGGAACGTAAAGGGCTATTAAAGGATCACCGTGGATTTTATTTAGTAGAAGTCTGACAGTCCTTATCGTCCCGCCCTGGATGGGAGGACTCATTGGAGGATTTTACTACGATAAAAAAGGGCTTGAACACGAAACTGCGATGCGACATCATGCGGTCATCAAAATTGTTGCAATGTTGCGTCAAAATTTTGACGCCATATCATTATTCCTGGTCGTGGAAGGGAGACGCCTTCCCACACGAAATCGCATCACTGCAATTCGTGTCGCAGTTTTCAGTGTTGCGATTCGCATCGCACCGATTCGCAGCTTTGTGTACAAGCCCTTAAATAATGTCAGTTCATAATTTTGATGCATGTCAGTGTAGCAATAGCCTTCGTTAGTGAATTGTCATTCACTTTTGTACGGAAATTATCATAACGTGTGTATATTCTGCTAAATGTTTGCAAGTGATGTATTGGCAGTTGGCAGTAGTGGCTAAGCATTGACTACTGTGCGGTACGATTCCCATACTGGACACATATTTGTATGATCTACAAGTCGTTGTTCCAGGTATGGCTGGGAAGCCCGTGGTATACAACCCTGATCCTCAGGATTGACCAAATTCTGAAGAGGCCTGTTCTTCATTGCAGATAAAAAAAATTCACAATAACTGCTTTTTCTTCTTTATATTTTTATGCCTTTTAACATCTATAACAAAGTTCAAACAATTTTTTTGCAATCTCCACGTCTGATTCACTTGAGGATTATCGCTTATTTTCTTATTTCATCCTCTTACCACAAGGAAGATAAACATCTGTAGAACACTTAAAAAAACTGTCAACGTCAAAACGAAATTTCACGTTGATGGAAGGTTAGTTTTGCAGTTACACTTTTTTTAGACAACCGTTCAACAGACGGCGCGTTGTGTTCCACGCGCGCGTCAATGTGTGTCAGCATAGTGACGGGAACCCCAGTAGAGGGCCAAAGCCTGCCGAGGTCGCGGGACTCACAAGTTACCGTGACCCCGGTACGTGAAAGGCTATTGAAGGACCCCGTGGATTTTAGTCAGTCAAGTCTGACAGTCCCTCCCGCCCTGCCCTGGGTGGGAGGACTCATTTGATGATTTTACCACGATAAAAAAAAAAGCCGTTCAACAGTATTTATCGTTTTGTGGTAAAATGGTGAAGCGGTCAGAGTTTTACTATGTATTGAATATTACTAATAGATAGTTATACAATAAATGACAGAAACCCGTGCACTTTCACTGGCGCTGACGCAGTGATGTTTGCGCATGTGCTGTTGAACCCGGCCTGCGCAGGAGTCGCGCTCCATTCACACCGCAAACACCCAACGACGTCTACTCTCTGATAGCTGTACTACGACCTATTAGTTTTGACAGTCGTAAAGTGATTTCTCGTGAAAAGTGTTCATGGTATTTTGAAATGAAAACTTCTTTAGCGGCGTTGAGCACTTTTTCTGTAATGGGTATAAAATCTTAAACTCGCGTCAGGACACGTGACCTGATCGAAAAAGCGTAGGACGTCAGGAAAAAGCGTAAAGGTGCGTACGGATAGCGCGTTCCTGTGTTACGCGTAGTTGGGAAACACTGACCACGCGTACATTGTATACGCGTACAGCTCCTGTACGGACCGCCGCGAACCTGTACGCGAGGTCAATCGATCCAGAGCGCTCCGCAAGCCCATCGTTTTTTTTAATTCACCTATTGAAATTTTCGGTTCATTTGAAATTGCCTTCCATGCATCTTGGAGTAAATCGTTACGTCGATAATTAGTTAGTGTGCTATCCCACAAGATGGTGAAATTCATAAAGTTGAATCAATCTGATAGTATTTTCATTATTGAAACTCGAAGAACATGCGTGTCTATTCATTTTGCCGTCCAAATAGAGTACCCGGTCGTGTGCGTTCTCTTTGACGCGCGACCAAAAACCGACTGGCAGCGGCTCGCGCGGTACGCGTTCCCCAAGAGTATACGCGTAACTGCAGGTATGAACATGACGTTCCCGATTTATTATTTACAAAGAATTTATTTTTTTATTACTTTTAAAGAAGTTTGTATGCTGGATACATTCGTTGCTAGGTAACATTGTTTATAAAAGATGTACTATCGCGGACACTTCCGCCTGACCACCACTAAGCTCATTTTTGCTTGCACTTACAATATAGAAACGCTCTCTAGCCCCGCCCCGTTTCCTTTGTGTAGAAATAATGAATGAAATACAATACCGATCGGCCGAGCGCACTGACGACGCACGCCAAACGAGTTTTTTTTTAAACTGCTATTTGAATTATAAAAAAACTTTACTGATGATACTTATGAGTGAGTGTTTTTTTTAACTTTGTTGAAACTGGCTTACGTTACGTTATGTTTGCGAGTGTCGGAAATTCGGAATTCACCGATTTTTGTAATTATCTTTTAATTTATTCTAGTGATCTTATAAAATCCTATTATATCCTATACTATTGACAGGCCATTTATAGGTCATCTTTTTTTTAGCGTTGTAAAATCATCAAATGAGTCCTCCCAGCCAGGACAGAGCGGGAGGGACTATCAGACTCGTTTTGACTAAAATCCACGGTGTCCTTCAATAGCCCTTTACGTTCCGGGATCACGGTAATTCGTGAATCCCGCGACCCCCCGGTAGGCTTTGGCCCTCTAGAGGGGGGCCCCGTCATTTTGCTGTCACTCTTTGAGGCGCGCGTGGAACACAACGCGCTGTCGACCCGGGCATAGTTCATGATCGGACAGCGAGTTGCCCATTACTCGCTGCCCGCATGCGCGCCCCTACGGTGGCCGGAGATCGTCTGCCGACGGCCGTCGCCGTGGGCGTCTACCACTGCGGCTGGGGTATAGGGAGGACGCTGTCCTCTCCCTCACGCGGCCCGCCTCCTCCTTCGCGAGCAAGACTGCTTCGCAGAAAGAGGCGACCGCTTCCCATTAGTTTCGCCCTAATTTTAAAGTAAATAAAACAAACAGATATTCATAAAATATTTATTAGGTTCAATATAGGAACTGAATCAGTAAAAATAAGTTAAACACAAAATTGAGTTTACCTTTTAAAGAAATACATAAACCTCCCTCCCTTTCTGTGACCTATTATTACAAGCATCAGTTTTTTTTTACAAACAATAGTTATTTGTCCTGAGTGGCATAGGCAATAAGGGCAGGGAGGGGGTGAGCGGGCGCAGCCGCTGGCGAAAGCTACTTACTTATAAATATATTTTAAAGTTAATAACTAAGAAAATGAAAGAGATAATGTGTGAGTAAGCGAGAAAGTATACAATAATAACCGTGCTTAACGTAACATACAGAATTATTTCATTTTAATTTTCGCTATTATTTTAATTAGACTTTCTACTTAAATGGTTCAACAAATCAAATATTAAACACAAAACAATTATCAAACAAACAATATCTTCCCTATAATTAAATTAACAGTCGGTAAACAATAATTACTTTTCACTAAATCTGAATAAATACAAAGTTATCACAATAATCATCAATAGCTACACAAACATAATTTAAAAAAAAAACTGAGTTCGAAAAAGAAGGAGGTTACTTACCGCGAACTGTTAAAAACGGTAATGGTGCCTCCATTACTGTTTTTAACAGTTCGCGGTAAGCTGCACCATTTGCTCGCCCGGGGTATGGACAAGCTCTCTAGGACCACCAGCACTCACTCATACACACTCTTCCTCAATTATTATTGGGAATCGCGTTTCTTGGTTCGTAACGCCTATTTGTGACGCGCCATAAGTGTCGACGACTATGTCGGCTAGACCTAAAGCATTTCTCATCTGCAAAGATGGCGCTTGAGAAATCCACATCTGTGATGTCTCTTGAGAACCTTATTCTTGCCACTTTTTGTTGCTCGGTAAGCACGATTTTTTTCGTCGTTTTGCCTATGATGGAGCCCCTCTCTATGTAAAGCACGACGAACTGTGCGTAGTGATACTTCGTACTCCTCGGCGAACACTCTCGTCGGAGTAAACGTGTCCCCTTGTTGGTAGGTGTTCACCATACGTTGGACGTTTTCCTCAGGAATGAGAAACAGACGTGGTGCCCGCGGTCTTTCCTCTAAGACACCCTCATCTTCATGGCATCTGATCCACAGCCGCACAGTGTTTCTCTACAAACAAAAAACAACCTCATAAGTCACAGATACAAGTTTTTAAAAGTGTTAACCTGAAACTTTTAATTGGTTCTCTATCTAAATATAAATCTGAAATGCCATAATTTATTTCAGTTAAAAGTCATCATTTTTCCAAATAATAACTTGCCCCAACATAAGATAACATGTTATCACATGCCATAACATTAAAATTCCTAAATACAACTATGTCTTAAATACTTAGGATATATGACTAGAATTTTTGATCAATATATTTATTGAATTTTTTAGTAAACGTGTTCTGGGTAATGATTTTCGGACAAACAATTTTAAGAGATGAAAAAGGATACCTTTTATTCAATACAAAACATATATTTTCCCCTTTATTTACACCTACTCTGGTGTTATTTATGTGTAGATAATAAAACTGCGGCTTGGGCCCGATTTTTTTGTCATATTATAGATATATTATTGAACAAAGCATGTTCTTACTTCGGCATGCAATTTGACACAAAGAAAATAGTTACGCAAACAAAGGGCATGCCTTTTGTTTATATTTTTTAGCAAAAAAATTTAAAACCACAAACATAGATAATGCGCTTTGTTATCTCTTTAAACTTTGTCGGCAAGGATTAAAATTCTTTGATGCCTTCTGCTATTTCTAATTGCTTTATTATACTGAGGTAAAAAATAGGAAGTTCGGATTTGTCCGAGATATTAATATCATTTTTCATTCAAACTAATCTGAAGCTTATTCGAAATAAATATAATGGTCCTTTTGTAACGAAAGAAATAACGTTTCTATTGGCATTTAAAAAAATAAGCCTTTTAATTTAGTTTTTTTCTGTTTGGAAACAACTAGAAAAATTGTGTCCGGGGTCCTAATATGTCCGCTTTAGTCGAAGCGTAAATAGGATAATAATATGAATTACATTACAATTCGTAAAATGGTCACAAAGTGACAATCCATAACATTAACTGCGTTTGTAACTATTTTAAGAATGTTATTAACGTGATTCATATTAGTATCCAATTGATTCTGGGGTCCCTTGGGTATCATCACAAATCATCTATAGCTACGTATAACGACGACTCGGGAGGCAGGTTGTGGGCTCACGTAGAAATAATAATTGGCTATTTGACTGAAAAATTCTAATAAGTCCGCCGCTTAGATTATCAAAAAATATTAGACCCGTATTTTTTCTTTTGTTTCGTAAACGAAGATACGACGCTTTCAAAATTGTCAATACGACACAATTTAGTACAATTTTTATTGAATTCTGACGTCACGAGCCTCCACTCTCGAGTTTCGATGCGTTATATTTTGGTAAATATTCATTGATTTTACAAAAGAAATAATACGTGTCCGTTATTTTTTTAAACTATAAATGACCGACTAATTATATTTGTAATTTATAGCAACTGTCAAATAGCCAATTGTTCGACCCATATGCTAGGTCGTGCTTGGCACCAAAAGTTTTAAATAAGATTATGATATTAACTAAAATACCTAATAACTAATGAATTACTTATAAGATACAGTGGCAAAGGTTGTTCTTTGAAAATCAACAACAGAAATAAAAACAGGTAAGATATTAGTGCGTGCCTTAGCGAGAAAAAGGAAAATAACTATTTGAGTTCCAATAGTAAAATTCTATTTGTTTCTAGTATAATGATATTTATCAAATACTTTTACTCTTTATTTAACGAGCTAAAAGTTTTTAATTATTTACACAAGATGATTATTTGCATGAAACATTTTGCATCGTGTGTATTAAAAAAAAAATTAAGGTAATTGAAAATAACAAAATGTATCATCATAATTATTATTAAAATAATCTACTACTTACGCTCATATGCAGCTGCTCAGCGATTTGACTGATGTTAAATCCTTGTCCATGCAAAATTATAATTTCATTGCGTTCTTCTCTTCTAAAATTTCTGGATGACATTATGCACAAAATGTTCTAGCACAGATTCTCAGGAGTCCAATATTATTGCACAGGTTAACGTTTAGGCAATCAAACGTCAGGTAAACAGAGCAATAGTCAATATCCAAAAGGTCCGGTGAGCGCGCCAAATTTCGCGCGTAAAATTCGCAAAAAAGTATACAGAGGACACGTCAGTAACCTGCGTAGAGCAGATTGCAACTAATGACGTTGACTCTTTCCTAATAGGCCAAAACTATAAGGGGGCGTGGCTCGGCGCCTCCGCATGATTTAGGCGAAAAAATTTTTAACTGGTCAGGCGGAAAAGTCCGCGATAGTACGTCACGTTGGAAAATTATTGAAATAAAAAGTCAACCATGCTTGCGAGTTTTACTAAAATCTGTTCACAAGATATTTCCAACAATTACTATTCAAGTTTTCACTTCTGCCGGCACTCCCAGAGTGCAACCCGTCGTTTTTTTTTTTACGTGGTAAAATCATCAAACGAGTCCTCCCAGGGCAGAGCGGTAGGGACTGTCAGACTCGTACTGACTAAAATCCACGGTACCCTTCAATAGCCCTTTACGTTCCGGGGCCACGGTAATTCGTGAGTCCCGCGATCCCGGCAGGCCAACACAACGCGCCGTCGACCCGGGCATGGTCCATGGTTGGACGTCTCGCTCCGCAGCATGGCCTCGATGGCTTTTTTTCAAAACTTCTATCTCTGTTCCAAGCGTCATCCAGATCGGACACGCCGCAATCGCGGCGGTAAGACCCCTCTTTGAGGAGTGGCTGGATAGGCGTCACGGCGTCTTTACCTTCCGCATGACGCAGGTCCTCACCGGACACGGAAGTTTCGGGAGGTTCCTGTGTCTGATAGGGAGGGAAGAAACGCCTGGGTGTCACCACTGCGAGGATCGTCCGGAGGACACGGTGGAGCATACGGTGCAGGACTGCCCCGCTTGGGCAGAGCACCGCCGTGTCCTCACGACGGCGATAGGCGGAGACCTCTCGCGCCCGGCATTGGTCGAGGCCATGCTGCGGGGCGAGACGGAGTGGGAAGCGGTCGCCTCCTTCTGCGAAGCAGTCATGCTCGTGAAGGAGGAGGCGGGCCGCCTGAGGGAGAGGGCAGCGTCCTCCCTCCATCCCAGCCGCAGTGGTAGACGCCCACGGCGTCGGACGTCACAGGACGATCTCCGGCCACCGTAGGCGCGGGCATGCGGGCAGCGAGTAATGGGCGACTTGCTGTCCGACCATGGACCATGCCCGGGTCGACGGCGCGTTGTGTTCCACGCGCGCCTCAAAGAGTGTCAGCATATTGACGGGGCCTGTAGAGGGCCAAAGCCTGCCGGGGTCGCGGGACTTACCCATTACCGTGACCCCGGTACGTAAAGGGCTTGTGAAGGACACCGTGGATTTTAGTCAGTACAAGTCTGACAGTAGGGTGGGAGGACTCATTTGAGTATTTTACCACGCAAAAAAAAAAAAAAAAAGCGTCATCCAGATCCGTTCAGCTGTTTTGGCATGATTGAGTATGCTTAACGGTGTTATAAAATTGATTGATCGAAAGACTATGACGTCAACGTATCTCAATTTATTTCTTTATATATAATTCACTTCATAGATTTTACAATCACCCAAGTATCAAGACTTCTCCCACACTGTCATATCGCACGCAACCCAACCCGGGCGCGTGTAAAGTTCACGAGAGCTAAATCGCAGCGAGTAGAGTGCGCGCGCGCAGATAAGGACGCTTGACTACTGTCTGTCGGTCTATTTGTACGAGCAGCACAAACATGCGTTATTAGATATGTCGTGTCCTTTAAGCATATTGGTGGAACCCAGGTTTACTTGTTTTGGGGCTGTAATTTTTGGATTTAGTTGTTTTTGATTAAAGTTTATTTAGAAATCGAAGTGATTGTAACTAGATCCGTATTTAACGCGTCCTAAAGAGCTGTCAATAGCTGCCGCGATCACGGGACTGTCTTATCTTACGGAACGTAAGGACGGAACGGACGGAACGTAAAGGAATATCGTGGATTTTAGTCAGAATGAGTCTGACAATTCCGCTCGTTGCATGAAGACTCGTTTGATGATTTAAGCATGTGAAAATAAATTTGATTGGTTTTAATTTTACTATTAATCAATTCTATTTATTTTTTCACAAAAAAAAATATATAATTCGCTTTCACTTTTTTGTATTTACAGATTCTTAAAAATAATTCTTAAAACTCCAACAGGCAAGTTCTGTTTTACCAGCATCACATAAATCTTTAATAGTATTCTTTTTGCACTATATAGCTAGATTTAAACCGATTTCTCACTTATTTCATATTATGAAACTGGATCCAAAATACCAACTTTCGAAACACCCTCACCTTTATAAAATCAATAGTAGTCCAATACAGCAAACGGTAAATAATATAAATGCTACGGAACCTCGCCTATTACCGTGCCGGGTTAGAGATCGGCAGTGTGCGTAAATTGACAGCGTAACATCACTCCTGTAATTCCCGAAGGGTTAGGCAGAAGTGTGTTGCATAGTTCACCTACATTCGGTCAGTTAATTCATTTCCTTTCATCATCAAATTGGTCATTTTCATTTCATCAAATAGGGCGTGCCTATCGCCATCAGATGGTCACAAATTGATACTCCATTGCTGCTACTAATACGATTTTGATGGAAAATTCCAATAACACAGGGCTGTGTTATTGGAATTGAAATCGGGATCTCACATTCCACCGTCACGCTTGTGGCCACTAGATCAACGAGGCAAAAGTCTTTGTTGTTGTGAAGTTGGATCCAAAATCACGCTTGCATAATCCATTCAAACGTTGAAACGAATTTATGATGATGTTTGTAACTCATCTATGCAGAAGCAACTGAATGGAAGCACACAAATAACTTTTTTTTTTATCGTGGTAAAATCATCAAATGAGACCCCCACCCAGAGGGACTGCCAGACTTGAGTGACTAAAATCCACGGTGTCCTTCAATAGCCCTTTATGTACCGGGGTCACTGTAATTTGTGAGTCCCGCGACCACATAAATAATACATAGGACACTTTTGATCCCGGCAAGTAGTATGGCGATCTCAAATAGCTAGTGTGAGAAAAGGTTATATAGAAAGTTTATAGGGATAGATGCTGGTAACTCATTCTCGCAATAACGATTTCATGATTATTAAAAAAAAGTTGCACCCAAATAAACTCAAATAATTATTTATTTTACACTCTTACGTACACTTGTAGTACACACACCAGCAGGTCAACCTACCCGAAACTGTCAAATTATACTTATCGAATATTAACCTTCCACTCTTATGATAAGGCTTAAAATCTATTAAAGAAATTTGACAGATTGATTGATGTGCTGGCTGTCTGTACATAAGTGACCTAATGCCACAAGGCATTATCTACCAGTCAACCTTTGGGTCAAAAAGAGAAGCAGTGCGGTATAATCTCGGTTAAAATACGTAATATAAGTGAAGCTGCGGAAATGAGCTAGTTAACAATATGAATGCTACGGAACCTCTCCTATTAGCGTGGTGGATAAGAGATAGGCAGAGCGCGTGAAGTGACAGATGGACAGTAATGGGTGCATGGTTACATCGAGCTGACACCTCCTGGTTGTCGTGGACGTGATGGATGAGGTGTGAAAGTGTTTCGAAGGTTGAAGGTGGGTGGATATCGACAGTCTGGGAATCGAATTGGATATTCATGAAAGGAGGTTATATGTATATCTATTTAATAAATTGAGAATAATGTATGTATATGAATATTAATTATTACATATTTATATACCATTCAGCTGTGCCCAGCTTTGTCTGCGTTCCAGGTTAATCATTATTAAATCGAGGTATTTGTTTCTCCAAAGTTCTAAAAAGGCGTTAAGACTTTAGCAGAATCAATACACGAATTGTGATAAAATTTGTAATGTGCTTAACATTCTATTGTAATGCTCAAGCAATAGATTTTTGTTATTATGATTCTATTAAAGTGGCTTTTTAAGACCCTAACTCCTAAGCTTTCTTTCACTATTCAGAATGCTCTACTCAGCGGTTTAATTAAAGGCTAAAAACACATATAGAAAAACATACAGACAAATTTACTTTCACATTCATATCTAATGATGTATTGATAAGTTTTATAATGGCGTATTTTTTTTGTTATTTTCCACTCGTATGGGCAACTCGCTGTCCGACCATGGACCATGCCCGTGTCGACGGCGCGTTGTGGTCCACGCGCGCCTCAAGGAATGTCAGCATAGTAACGGGGCCCCCCTGTAGAGGGCCAAAGCCTTCCGAAGTCGCGGGACTCACGACTTACCGTGACTCCAGAACGTAAAGGGCTATTGAAGGACACCGTGGATTTTAGTCAGTACGAGTCTGACAGTGCCTCCCGCTCTGCCCTGGGTGGAAGGACTCATATAATCATTTTACAACGTTAAAAAAAAAATGTTCCACTCGTATGCCGTCTGTTCTAATAAGATGTAATAGAAAAGAATGGTCTCAGAACCACACACGATGCTTTATTTACCTATAATTACATTAATTCGCTATTCATCAGAATTCTTAATGCTCATTATATTTAACCTTTCTTAGAATTTACCGCAAAATCTGATCACTGCCCATCACCACGTACTCAAAAGCAAACACAAGATAACCACAAACAAAGGTAGGCAGAAATATACGTATTATTCTAATTTGCGATCGGTCCAATATTTGCGTTAACCGGGAGCCAATGCACTTTGTGTTTACGAGAACAAACATCACTTTAAATGGTGTTTTCAATGAAAATAAAAGGTAAGAAATATTTTTATGGCTTCTTTGTGGAGCTCATTTTTCGGTGTGTTAAGAACGCGTGTGTTTTTAACACAATTTATGTTAACACACTCTTAATTTCGTCATACCTCTGAGAAAATGCAGTTTGTTTAGTTTTTACGATCATCAAACAACAAGTTTGAAATAAAAATAATGATCTTCTTTTGTGAATGTGACAAAAAATATCTTCAATGTAAAAATAAATGAAGAAACAAAAAATAACCCGTTGAAATTTAAACAAAAACCACTACCTCCGATTACAGGTAAAAACAATCACTTACAAACGCATTCAACTCTACACATAAAGCCACAAAAACTATAAATATAAATAACTCACATTTGCGTTAACTTTAGTTTCGCAAAACCAATCCTAGTGTACACATACGTGTAGGCAAAAGTGTGCAGCCCGGTCGCGCCCTCTGGTGAATTTGCATGTGACACATTGTGCTGTCAATCACGGATGCGCACGCGCTCCCAGATCACCGATAAATCTACATACAGATGGGCAAAGCGAGGAATTGGAAAACCCTAATGTGTTGGCACTAAACTAAATGATAATATTTTATTATAATCTTATGGTAAACGTACAAATTGTTGTGTATTTTTTAGAGGCCATAAAATTCGTGAAGTTGTCTCAGGAATGTGGAATGGTTCTGTCCGTATTTGATTTAATAATAGATATCGTTTCGCCAATTTTTTCCCATAGATCATGGGAATTTGGACCTATTAAAGAAATATGTTCATTTCAAGAACATGTTTGTTTTTTTAATTACATAATAGCTCTATGCCAGTTTTAAGAATTGATTTGCAAATTGAAATCAGATTTAGAAATTAAGGCCACACACACGCATGGCATCTTTTGCTTAGTAAATTGACTGAGTTCTTAATTGCTCAAAATTGTGGCCAATAACATTGCAAAAGTTATTTTGAGGTTAGTTTCTACTAAATATTCCGCTTCATCTGTTGTATAACTGTCTAATAGATGAAATACGAATAATTAGAACGTTAATCAATTCCAGCTCTTAATCATCTAACCTAGCCATTTCCTGACTATGTTTGGGTCGATTCATTCTCTCACCGACTGTCCTCTCCATCTGATATGACCTCCACAACCAATTTATTAGCTAATACAATACTCCTTAATAAAATTAGCTGTTACACTTAAAAGCCTTTGTCAAACAGACTGGCGTGGCGAATGCGAAGCGTGACGTTTTTATTTGTAATGTATGGAATTGTTTGAATCCAGTCACATAGAAAAGCGAAAGCGATCCGATAGCGTGACAGAACTATCGGACTGACGTCTCGCTTCGGTTCGGTATCGCCTCGGACTCGCTTCGCTTTCGCCTGTCTGTTTGACAAAGTCATAAAAGAAAGTGTGTAAATACTGTCAAAGTCAACGACATAATTCTATTATGAAAGCTGGAACTGACAGTTAATCAGTTCACACCACAAAATGTCAAAATAAATAAAAGTAATGATTTTCTTCCACACGCCATGAAACTATCAATCTTTTTCTAGACAGATCGGTTTCGCAAGTGAGCCACCAAACTCATTGAAACACATCAGTTTATGCCTACGCGTCAGAACATTGTTATTAAACCTCCGTTCAACGTTGAAACTACAATAGATTAAAAAGTTTTGTTGTGTAGTGCATTAAGAACTTTTATTTTATGATCTTTGAGATTTGCCTGAAAATGAATTTTGATAGTATTAAATATACGAGTACTTCTGAATCGTTTTATGTTTTACTCACATTTCGCAATTGGATTCGTTTCTAATTAAACATCATATTTATAAAGTGTATCCACAACATCTACTACAATGTACTTAAAAATGTTTCCATCAGTTAATAATAATACGGTGGTTATAAATATTTTTTTCTGATATTTTGATTGGAATAGATCAAATAAAATCACGCTCAATTATATATTTTTTTTCGTGAAAACTAATTTACTCAGAACAGATGACATTGATAGAATTCCTGAGTCATATGCTGATCTGGGGGAAAGAATGCGATAGAGCCGTTTTGGTTGATTTTATATAAAAAAATTGGTTATAAACACGCACTGTATCTATAGTTATCACGATAAGTATAGGGAAGTAAGGAAGTTAAAACAATTCAGGAATATTGAATAAAAAATCAGAGATGCAAAAAAAATTTTTTGCATCTCTGATTTTTTATTCAATCTTTGCTTAGACTATAAGGAAGCGAGGGCAGCGAGTAATGGGCCACTCGCTGCCCGACCATGGACCATGCCCGGGTCGACGGCGCGTTGTGTTCCACGCGCGCCTCAAGGAGTGTCAGCAAATTGACGGGGCCTGTAGAGGGCCAGAGCCTGCCGGGGTCGCGGGACTTACCCATCACCGTAACCCCGGTACGTAAAGGGCTCGTGAAGGACACCGTGGATTTTAGTCAGTACAAGTCTGATAGTCCCTCCCCGCCCTGGGTGGGAGGACTCATTTGATGATTTTACCACGAAAAAAAAAAAAGACTATAAGGAACCGGGGTCGCGGGACTAACGAATTACCGTGACCCCGGTACGTAAAGGGCTATTCAAGGTCACCGTGGATTTTAGTCAGTACAAGTCTGACAGTCCCTTTCGCCCTGCCCTGGGTGGGAGGACTCATCTGATGATATTAGCACGCTAAAAAAAAAACGACTATAAGGAAAAACACTTTTCAACAAGAATAACAAAACATTTTATGGCATATTTCCAAACGTATAATGTATCATCCCTATGCAATACACATGAACTGCCATAACATCCATCACAAGCGACATTCAACTACAACAATAACCGAGGGAATCCCTTTACCAATCACAGCGCCATAAACAAATGAAAGTGATTGTCCTGTCGACTCCGCAGACGCCTTTGTTCTAACCGCAGCCGTGAGTAACGCTACCATATCGAACCACCAGCAAGCGAGTAACTTAGCGCCTAGTGCATGTACACTTTTTTTTTTAGCCCGGCAGGCTTCACCAAGATAGTATTCAAAAAAATACTAGCGTAGTGTCTTTCTTTCTACAGTACAAACCCAGAGCCTCACCGTCAGCCGTCTTGCTCAAGACCTCCACACCATCAAAACAAACATAGAATAACAAGAGAATTAATTACTATATCCACCCACCAGTAAGTTTAGGAGATCAAGGGTAATGCCTGTCTTACTTAAGGTGGGTCTACACTTAGGAGCTGAGCACGAGCGTGGCACGAGCCGAGCACAATTTCGTGACCGTACGAAAGTCGAGGGAGCGCGCTTCGAGCGTTCGGTTCTTGCTCGGCTGTGCTCCGCCTATTTGTTGTTTCCAATTTTCTGGTTGTAGGACATGCCGGTTTCCTCATGATGTTTTCTTTCACCGTTTTTAGTGCAGTGGTGGTTAAATAAATCACAGAAGGTTATGCGCTTGAATTGATATAAACCCACGAAACCACTACTTCTTGACGGCACGTTTGGCGCAGTGGCTGAGCAATTGGACTGCTGCGCTGCGTGTCACGGGTTCGATTCCTGCACTAAACAAATATTTGTATGATCTACAAGTAGTTGTTTCGGGTCTGGGCGTTTGTGTATGTGACTTTATATGTTTGTAAACGCACCCACGACACAGGAGAAATTCCTAGTGTGGGGCAACGTTTTAAAAAAAAAAAAACTTCCCTGTATATGGCTACACCGTATGTAAGTACAGACGCCAGCACATCAACCTACCTCAGTCTGTCAAATTTCTTTAATAGATTTTCAACCTTATCAAAATAGTGGAGGGTTAATGTTCGATTGGTAATATTTGAAAGATTCGGGTAGGTTGACCTGATGCGTCGTAAAGGCGTTCGAGGAGACTGTCTTGTCAGGTAACTGGAACGAAAATGCCTTTAAAGGAACACCATGAATTTTAGTCAGTACGATTCTGAGTCAGTCCCTCCCGTCCTACGCTGAACGGGACGATTAATTTGATGATTTTACCAAGATCTAAAAAATAGAAGAGTGATTGTTATAGGCTCGTTGTTCGTCCACACTCGACACCGCGAGTAGAGCGGCTCGACTTGTGCTCAACTCATGCTCGGCTCCTTAGCGTAAACCCACCTTTACACAAAGATCTTACCTTTCACGCGCGAACAGTTCGCGGTATGATTCATATTGACAAACAATCACATCAAGCCACAGTACTGACATACGCCCTTCGCCTTATTATGTTAATGTGCCATTACTCATAAATGTATTGCTTATTGGATATATTGGCTTGGGACTTTGTGTTTGGATATATTTGTCTGATGTGCTTTGTCATTGGATTCAGCAAATTGCAGTCAACAGTCTGTGATCTCAATGACTAAAACCATGAACAGTAAACTCAAATATTTTCATTCAACAAAGTTATTTCTGGGAGCGTTAGCCAAAATATAATAATAATAATATCTTGTTTTTATTGTCAGTATAAAACAGCAACAAGAAAATCTATGCATTTTGGGTGACATCGGCTGTCTTTCAAAATAAATAAGTTCGATTTATGACATTCATTACAGATTTGTTAGATCCATGGGAACGATTGGTAGATGACGATTTTTGGCCAGAGTAAATAATCTGACAAGGAAATTTGCACTGTAACAAAGCACGCCAGGACAGCAGTTAGAAGCTTTGCCTCCGTAATGCCTTTGCCAAACAGACAGGCGGGTCCGAAGGGATACTGAACCGAAGCAAGACGTCAGTCCTATAGTTCTGTCACGCTATTGGATCGCTTTCGCTTTTCTATGTGAATGGATTCAAACAATTCCATACATTACAAATAAAAACATTACGCTTCGCATTCGCGACGCCTGTCTGTTTGACAAAGGCTTAAGAGATTGCTCTGAGGCGCGATGTTCTAAATCAATTAGAAATACAAAGCAAACGGAAACTACGGTAACTAGTTTTACACAGGAAGTCCTTCTTTTCCTATTTTGTAAAATCATCAAATCAGTGGAGGGACTGTCAGACTTGCTAAAGTCCACGGTGTCCCTTCAATAACACTTGACGTTACACAAGAAGTCCTGAATTACAAATCGAAGCACTGTCCCAAGAACAACCAACCTCACACAATCCACAGCCTAACATTAGGATCACCCCACACGCCAACCAGTCCCAAACATCATCAGTCACTTGCTAACGTGTCGTCGCGCGAATGTTCAGCGTAAGGGCGACATTTGTTATGCGCCGTGATGCATTGCGCGCGCGCCGCTGCTGACCGACGGCATTTATCGTGGGACATACGCGACTCAACCTTTACACTTTGGGATGATAGGATGTGAGAGTGGAGCAGGAAAGGTGTTTAGTACATCATTCTGAAGCCCTAGAATATCTTTTCAAGTAAACTAAACGGGATCTTTGACTTTAATTTCATGAAAAAAAAATATTTTCTCGTTCGCAAAGGCACTATTTAAATTTTTTCAAAAAATTTAAATAGTGCCTACTATTTAAATTTTTTCATACAATAAACTTATTTAATAAACTTATTTTATTTAGTACGCTGTGAATAAAATGCCTCCGTTTATGAATAATTCAGCGCCATCGTCTTTTCCTTACAGTGTCAAAATAATTCAATACAACACTTTTTCTGGGCTATTTACTCACCAATTTTAAAGTTTCAAGTACGTCGTTATTTTAAATTAAAGAGTTTTGGATTCCATATTGACTTTAATCCCTGATTTGACTTTAATAGCATTATATGAATATTTAGGATTGTCAATCTACAAAATGTGAATGCATGCAATTGAGAATATTGCAGGAAAAGACATTAAAATATTTATTATTACTGAGATTGTTATTTTTCCCGCTATAACACCACTTTTTTTCACAAATCTTCATTTAGATTTTATCTCTACCAATGTTTTAAAATCTCATCCTTTAGATTTTACACAAATAATTTAGCTAGAGCGTGTTATAATTTGACTATTAAATGTAATTTTAAAAATCGAAAACCAAGTCATCCCTGCCTCATTTTCACATAAGGCCGTCCTGCTCGACCGCACGCACGCTGCGCCCGCGCAGGTGTCGTCGCTATCGACCAACCATTTTTACGCACACCCACCTTTGACACCGCTGGGAATCGAACCCACATACTTTACCGATGAAACGGGAAAGTTATCTATCTTAACACCTTAATGCTCGGTTACTTTGAGATGGGTAATTTGCACATGTGTATTTTGTTGTTGCATTATTCCTCTGGAGTATAGGTAATTGTTACTTTATTTATTACCGACTTCAAACAAAGCAGGAGAATACAATCCTACTGTTTGTTTGTCATATTTTTCACATTCTACGCCTTGGTTTTTAGGTTCATTAAGGTATTTTTTTTTTCTCTTTTTGTTGAACGTTGCCCCACACTAGGAATTTCTCCTGTATCGTGGGTGCGTTTACAAACGTAGAATTCATATACACAAACACCCAAACCCGGAACAACTACTTGTAGATCATACAAATATTTGTTTCATGCGTGAACCGAACCCGCGACACGGTGCACAGCGATCGGATCGCTCAGCCACTGCGCTAACCGTGCCGTCAAATTATATCTATCTTTCCAAGCTTAATTTTTCCTAGAACCTTTCCCGTAATGTATCCATTACTTACATTATTTTGTATCACTAGCGATTATTATCGGTTTATTGTATCCTGTTAGCTTATCCGTGAACAGCGTTGTGGGCTGCAATATTATCTATTATTGTACTATTTCGTGTGTCTATGTTTTATATTGTAGCTGTTTGTTGTTCCTATTGAATAAAAAAAAAAAATACTAGCCTGCTGTAGTATCCTACTGATCTACAAAGTCTCCTCCCATTCCTTTCAACGGTAACATATCGTTTCAGCATAATCACAGATCCAAAGTATAATTAAAAATCCTTAAGTATAACTACCCTCGGGCACGCCCCAATCGCGGCGGTAAGACCCCTCTTTGTTGAGTGGCTGGATAAGCGTCACGGCGTCCTGACCTACCCCATGACGCAGGTCCTCATCGGAATCGGAAGTTTCGCCTGGGTGTCACCACTGCGAGGATCGCCTGCGAGGATACGGTGGACCATACGGTGCAGGACTGCCCCGCTTGGGCAGAGCACTCCCGTGTCCTCACGACGGCGATAAGCGGAGACCTCTCGCGCCGGCATTGGTCGAGGCCATACTGCGGGCGAGACGGAGTGGGAAGTGGTCACCTCTTTCTGCGAAGCAGTCATGCTCGCAAAGGACGAGGCGGGCCGAGGTAGGCGTGAGGAAAAAGACAGCGTCCTCCCTCCGCCCCAGCCGCAGTGGTAGACGCCCACGGCGACGAACGTCGACAGACGATCTCCGGCCACCGTAGGCGCGGGCATGCGGGCGGCGAGTCGCTTTCCGACCATGGACCATGCTCCAGTCGACGACGCATTGTGTTCAACGCACGCCTCAGAGGGTCGCGAAGCCTGCCGTGGTCGCGGGACTTATTGAATTACCGTGACCCTGGAACGCAAAAGGCTATTGAAGGACACCGTGGATTTTAGTCAGTACGAGTCTGACAGTCCCTCCCGCTCTGCCCTGGGTGGAAGGACTCATTAGATGATTTTACCACGATAATAAAAAAGTCTAACTACCCAGATTTAACCATCGTTAAATGACAATAATAATAATCCCAATATGGAGTAATAGAGAACACAAAGACACTGATATCTCTCATTAACCCTCTAACGGCAATTAAGAGTCCATAGACAACGTTAAGAGAAAACGTTAACCTCATTTATTATGTTTTAACCTTTGACCATAAACAAACACTTGAAATTACAACCTGTTTAGGAAAATATGAAATTCTATGTGGAAATCGCCTTAAATCGGTAAAGGCGTGTTAGGGTCAGGTCACACTAGGCAGCAAAATGCTTGAGAATGCTCGAGCATGTGTATACTGTGTATTCTCCCTCTAATTTAGTGTGAGCCTTATGTGTGCTCAGGAGCTCATCAAGTTGTAGGTTCCGGCTGTGATTTGTAAATCTAATAGTTGTTACGAGTAGTCAGGAGTCTGGATGTTGAAGTACAGTACTTTCCAAGAGAAGACAAGAGAAGGAAGAGAAGGCCAGAAGAGCTGTTGAGTTTGGGGGCACTCAGCTGCAGGCGAACGATCCCGACATAAATATAATTTATTGCCAGTTTTTAAATGTAAGAACATTTGTGTGAGCTTGAGAATAATCCTAAGTTGTGTTTATAATCCTCTACCGGGCGACAGAAAGCAGAAGACATATTCGTATTCAGTAGTATTGTAGTTACGACTCAGTTAAATAATTAATTTTCAGTTCCAACCAAGAAATCAAAAAGATCTTTCAACTTACATTTAATTATAGTCTTTCTTCTCTAGAAGAAAAAGGCGACTGTACGAATTACCGTGATCCGGAACGTAAAGGGCTAGAAGGACACCGTGGATTTTAGTCAGTACGAGTCTGACAGACCCTCTCGCTCTGCCCTGGGTGGAAGGACTCATTTTATGATTTTACCACGATAAAAAAAGAAGAAAAAGGCTTAATTTAGTGCGGACGGATAAACTGCTCGAGCAATTTACAGCTCTATCTGCGTTAACCCTTAATAGTCTCCAAAAAGGCGTATAACCTGTAACCGCGACTGGCGGACAATTAACACTTACAGATAGTTTACAGTTAAATAATGATTAATAATTTTATTGGGGCTATCATGTTTGCAATAACTAAATATGGCGTATATACAATAATTATCGTTTTATCGTCCATGTTATGTCCAAGTTAAGCGTCTTTAGAGGGTTATTCCCAATTGATCACAGTTTCGTAAAACGAAAAATATCATACTTTGCTCCAAAAGCTGAATTGTCTAGGTTTTTGATTTAGTTTTTAGACTTCAGACCATAAAAATGAACACGAAATTTTCTTAGCAGCCAAATGGGCTAATTGTACTGTCTACCTCAAACCTAAAAGTTATGATAAAACCCGTCTTTGCTGTCATAGCTTCTAACTTAATTTAAGTCTATTAAAGATATGTGGTCTGCGAAAGGCGGCCGGCAGAGACTGGATGAGGAAAGCTCAAGACAGGGCTCTGTGTCCAGCAGTGGACGAATATAGGCTGATGATGATAAAAGATAAAAAATCAACGATACTTATAAAAAGTAAATAACGTCAAAATAATTTCATATTATTGTATCTTTTCTCAAAGAAATACAGTTGTTTAATATCTTTAAGCTAAACTGTTTGAGAGCTTCTAAAATCTGTAAGAAATCATCTTTTTAATAACTTCTTTAGCGACATTTCGTACCAACTGGAAACAAACCGCGCCGGGTGGGCACAGGCATAAAGGCTCTAGGATGGATCGTAAAGTCAATTCCGTTTTAAATGATGTTAACTCGAAAAGGTATTTGATACGTTACTATATTTCGAAAATTATTGTTTCCTAGGGAAGACAATACGATGCTTTAGTAATGGCTACGTCTAAAAACTAACGGGATAGCCCATTACACAATAATAATGTCTGCATTGAGGAGTATGAAAGTGTGGGGTCGATTTTCTTTGACTTTTTAAGTTCTTTTGAAATTGGAAACACTAAACCGTCAAAGAAATCGAAAATGGCGATTGTATCGAACGGGAATGATTCTATGGGAGTGACATGTCGGAGTCGATAGATACGGTTCTCTCTGGAGACGATATATTGTGTGAATCAAGATACTGGAAGGCCTTAAAAGCTTTACAGTGTTATTGGAAGTACATAAACCACGGTTCCACAGTGGACACTTTTAGAGATACAGTGTCACGTATTAGTTGCTTCATGCTTGGCAATGCGTCAGGTTTTATATTTTCTTTTGTCGTATGTCTGCGATGGCGGGGGCATATGACATATACAGGCTTCTATTGTCGAAGATCTTTTGTATAGTTTTGGTTGCAATTTTCGTATTTTAGGTTTATTTCATCATTTCGTTTAATAGGCGGCTACAGTTCGTAATTATATCGAACTGAGCGATGTATAAGAACAAAGGCATGGGTTAAGGATGATGAAAAATCTGCTCCGTATTATTTACAATACAGCTGTCCCATCCTTTAAATTCAGCATTGAATCCAAAAACTAAAACTATGAAGAACACAAATCATCTAATAACAAAAGACAAAGCCAAAAACGAATTGATAAAAAAAGTTCCCGTTCAGGCCGACACGTCACACAGATCGGTACACCGAGATATCGATTATTTTAGATCGTGTTAACACGAATATCAATAATAATAACACGACAACGCTCGAGAATCGATTACAATCGAGAGAATCCATTCGAACGGATGTAACATTATATTCGTCGCGATAACCGATTGTTTCAATTTATCCGATTCGGGTGTCCGCGAGGTTCTCGGAACCGTTTCGTTTTTGACGTTTTAGGGTTAATTAAATTTATTTTCTTATCACTATCTTGACCTTTATATCTTGAGAAGAATGTAATCTTGCATTCCTTTTTATTGGTTGAGACATTTTTCATAATAAATGTAGCTTTATTTGTATTTATATTTTTGTGTTCTAAAGTTAAAGAAAAAAAAGTCACTAGATGATTTTACCACGCTAAAAAAAGGATGCATTTTGACCTAAAGAAAATGAAGTGATGAAATTTTAAAATCACACCTGTCGACCCGAATACAACTTGTAACTCGAAAAGCACGCAAAATTGAATAAAAAATATTCCGCCATAATAAAGTTAAAAGGTGCCTGTTAACTTTGTAGCAATAAAATCAATACCTACGCCAATTAATTAACGCCACAAGAATAAAATAAATAATAAAAAGTCAAGTTAACACCGTTTTTCATACAATATCTCATATGAATACAGACGACATTTGATCTGCGTGCTACATCATTTGGGACTGGCAGTAAGTATGAAAAATTCATAAATAATAACCGGAGCTAGGCCTTCCGCGACTTGTATTTGCAGATTATTGCGATTAAGTTCGATACTAACTAGAAATCGTAGGTTTGCTTGGAAATGGATCTCAATATTTTAATCAGGACGGAACTTTTAAGCCTTTGTCAAACTGACAGGCGATAGCGAACCGGACCGAGTCCGAAGCGATACGAGACGACAAACTGGGTGCAGCGAACCGAGGCGTGACAGTTATATTAGCTGACTTTTTATAAATACGCCTTCGCCACGTCTTCGCATCGGTCCAGTTACGCTATCGGATCGCTTTCGCTTTTCTATGTGACTGGATTCAAACAATTCCATACATTACGAATAAAAACGGCTCGCTTCGCATACGCCACGCGAAAAGTTCAGAATTTAGAACACTACCAATTCACGGCAGAAAATAAAATGTTATGTATGGAAAAATAAGTTTTATCATTAAAAATTACAGATATCTGCTCAGCTGTAAATCCTAAATTAAGGTATGATAATAAAATTGAGAGCTAGGTATTCAAAACTGTAAAAATAAAATCATGGTCAAAATTACATATTAAGACAGTTCAGCAAAAACAGTGCTTTACACTTCATCACTTTAATGCCTTTGTCAAACAGACAGGTGAGTCCGAAGCGATAACGATACGAGGCGTCAGTCCGATAGTTCTGTCACGCTATCGGATCGCTTTCGCTTTTCTATGTGACTGGATTCAAACAATTTCATACATTACAAATAAAACGCCTCGCTTCGCAACCGTCACGCCTGTCTATCCTGTGATTCCGGTTTGACAAAGGCTTTTATCACCGAGAAAATAAATAGATACAACCTCCCTAGCACCTACCTTCTTTCCCACAGACCTCAAATGTGAATGAAAAATAAACAAAAAACACACAAACCAACAAAGTTAATACCCGAAACAATATTAATATATCGATGTCTTGTAATTTAATACGACGCAATAATTATCAAAAAATATGCATTAGTTCGGCAGACGCCCAAGAGGCAGGCTGGCCCATAAATTAGTTTATTTAATTATGAATTTCTTTAAGTACGATTAAAGATATATTTGTACAACCTGACTTGGTCTGCCCAGGTCATATGTAACACGTAACGATTTTATTTCTTTTATAGTTTGTACAGTGTAGTGTTGAACGATGATGAATGGGTTTTGTACTAAAAAAAATACGTAGTAAATTCTTCCAATTAGTCTTTTCACCCTGGGTGAAGAGGAAGGGACTGTCAGATTTGTACTGACGAAAATCGATATTTCTATTAATCGAGCAACAGAGTTCTTTACCAACTTCAAGCATTACTTGAAGTTTCATGTAGGTACCTAGCTAATAGTCATCCTTATCATGTTCCTGCCGCTCATCACCATCATCGAATTTGCTTAGGGTTGCCTCAATACTGTTTTTTTTTTTCATTCTCCCCCCTTCCCCATGCAAGTACATGTTATCTATTAATGAACACTTTTAAATTGAAAGTAACGCTAAATAAATATTCCAGATTAGTGCACAATTTGTGCCTGAAGGGATTGAATCCCTTCAGATTGTCAAAACAGAAAATTATTTTCAACAAACAAGAATGTTTTGACACAACGCCTATTGGAACAAACTCCACAATCTTGTTCTTCCAAAAGAATTTCCAAGGAAAATTTCACAAATGAAGTAGTCATTTGTGAAAACAGCTGTCCTGTCTATGTCACCGAAGTGCCAAAATATCCATGCAGCTTTTATACCAAATAATTGAAGCCTCTGTATTCAGGTCGCGGGACTTACGTATTACCGTGACCCCGGTACGTAAAGGGCTAGTGAAGTACACCGTGGATTTTAGTCAGTACAAGTCTGACAGTCCCTCCCGCCCTGCCCTGGGTTGGAGGACTCATTTGATGATTTTACCACGAAAATAAAATGAAAAAAAAAGCCTCTGCATTCACACACTACTCTGTTGCTCGCCGGACGATCGGGCGAAGTCGGGCGTCTCCGCGATCGTAGCTCGAGATAACTCCGTATAAACATTATAAATTATATTTATTGCATTATATTTGGGCTCGGCTGATATTTGTTCGCTTCTATCAAAGCGTGCCCTCGGCGAAAGTTATCGATTTTAATTCGATATCGTATCGGTAAAGCGATGTATTGATTTCATTTGTATCGATTTGAGGATAATGATTTGTTGAATAGTGTCACGCTTATTATGTTTAAAACTGGGCGAAAGTCGAATGTTGGTATGAATAATGCGCGCAAAAGTGTGGAACTCACTACCTCCATCTTATGTTCCCGAACGCATACAACCCGAATCTCGCTCGCTCGGTAAGTTCGCTCCATCGAAAGCTTTGTCTTTGTCCCCATTGACTTAGACTAGAGTCAAGAAAAATACTTTAGATAAGTGAAAAAAAAATAAGATACATTTCCGAAATCAAATTCTTCTCTTTGTTATACGCAAGGTACTCTTCATTCTAACGACTGTTACGTCAGGGTCCTTCGCTTACATTGGGTTATCATTGAAAGTCCTCCAGTTGCCATGGAATATAATGGAATGTTCGAAAGATAAATTATGATCAAATCACTTTCAAAGACATCGCCAAGCGTTTAGTCGACGCCTCGCGTGACCAGAGGGCTGGCCTATTTCTTGGTCAAAGAATCAGCATTGCCATCCGACGCGTGGCAATGCTGCCAGCGTTCTGGGCACTTTCCCCATTGACAGCGATGTGGACCAATTTTTTGAAGCCCTGTAAATTTTTAATTTTAGTTTTAATTTAGTCATTTTTGTAAATATTTTACTTTTAGTTTTAGTTTATAATTGTATAATTAATATCAATCACTTTCAAGTAATTTAATATGTAACGTCTGACACCGAGAATTGAAGAAGAAAACGCATTGCGATGACCAAAAGTAAGTTGAGATAAAGAAGACGATGATGAATTCCGCACAAGCAATAATGAAGAAGAAAAAAATTAAATCCGAAAATCTTATGATCTCGTACCAAAACGAAATCTAAGTCATGAAATCTAGTAAAGACTAAGATAAAGAAATCTGCTCACCAAAACAAGATCCAAAATCAAATCACCATCTCAGAATCCTCATCTTCATAAACAGACAAAGATCCGCCAACTGAACTCGACCGACGACAAAGCCAATAACATCAAAAAACAAATCCGTTCTGTTAAGGTAGCGCACATTAAGAGCAGTAGCTCTGAATAAACATCAACTATTGACTCAGCATTAAGTATCACGGTAGTATATTTACCTTGGCTGCTCAAAAACCCATCTTTAAAATCAAATATACAATTCAAACTCAACTCTGTTTCAGTAAATATAGAGTTGGGATTTGTTCGTGGTGTTTTTAAAAGGGTTTCGTGTTAGTGAAAATTAATTGCAATGTATTGAGTTCCCATTATGCCATTACGTTTGTAATGAAATGGTTTGTTGTGTGGCGCCTGTCTCAATGGCTGACTATTGATGAGATGTTAGAACGACAGCGAGTGAATGACCTGTGATGAGTGTTTACTTTTCTAACACGATGTCAATAGTAGAACAGCAATTATAAGCTGATCTTTTTCACTGCTCCTTTTGTTGATATACAGTTTGATAAATTTTTCTCACGGTATAATGTCATGTCAGCATGACGACTGATTCGCACTTTTCGTCTCTCTTCAATTCTTTCTCTTATTATTGTATACGGTTCAGATCTACCTTTAATGACAGTCATTACTGAGACTCAGATCCCATCCCGAGATTTAAATATTATGTATTCCTTTAATCCTCTTAAAGCTCTCTTCACTGAAACACTAAATGGTAGCCTGGAACAGAAAGACGTTGAAAAAGAGTCTTTCAGTTTCAGCTTAGTCGCATTATTATTTAGCCTGTACTACACCACTGCTGGGAAAAGGCCTCCCACTATCCCTCCCACTTCCTTCACGGCTCTACACCACCTCCTTCTAATTTTCAATGACGACAGACGTCCCACCTTTGTCATAAAGTAAAATAATTCTACATACTATGCAAACGTCCAGCCAACAACACTCACACTTGTTTTACGTACTACATACCTCCGTTTTGTCACCGTAACCCTCCGGTCTTATGTCCACCTTAATCCCATCACTTTCTGACCTGATAACAACGCACGTACGATCCATCAAACGTATTCCCACAAGGCGATAGTTCCGACACAGAAATTTGTACCGGCCGTTGGCCAAACATTTGTCCAACATGTTTGTGGAGCGTGTTTGGCTCGGCTAAAAGGCGTGACGGGTCGCCCAACGCCCCGCTTTAGTTGGCCGCGAGAACTGATCATTAATGACACTTGTGGTTCATTGACCTGGCTTTGGTTTTGTTTTGTGATAGTACATGATCTGTGTTTTTGATAGATGTTGAATTAAAGTGTCCAACTGTGGCTAAGATTTTTTGTTTCCTTTTTTTTTTACTTATACATTTTAAAATATTTTTATCAAAACAAAAAAAAAACTTTTAAAATTATAAATAATAGTGGCCCACCGGTACCGGGAACCGGGTCCAAGCTACCAGCGGTCAGGGCTCCAGAGAAAGGAACCTCCTGACAATGCGCGCCGTATCTAGAAGAACTGCTTTCTGGATCAGGCCAGCCAGCCGGCCAGCTTTCTTGATCCAGCTGCCTAACATGAGCCTCCTTAGATGTTGGTCGAGGCTCTTGGCAATTAAGCCATAGGCCGACACGACTATCGGAACTACATTTTTGTCTTTATTAATCTTCATATTTTCCCTCTACACTCCAAAACCTATAATTTCAAAAGCAATCACATATTTTCAAGTTAGCAATATTTCGTAACTTTTCCCAAGTACCAAACATAACTTTGTTACTTATACAAGTCCTAACAATAGCTCCGGATTGCATTCAACTCTTAACTTATGTGAATTATTGTAGTTCTAGAAGTACTGGGGATGCGCATCTATTTCCTGAACTATAATTAAATTCATAACTACAAGACCATGAGCCGAGCATGAAGTATTTAGACTACAACTATTTGTTACTGACGAATGGATGTTGGGCTTTGAAGAAAGCGGGGAACTTAGGTTTCGGTATACAACTAGTATAGCGATTTACCACTTACTACTTTACTCAGAAAAAAATAATTAGACCGAAAGATGGTATATCAAAAAGTATTTGACACTTATTTTTTCTTTTGTTACGTAAACCAAAGTTTGACGAAGATGCAACGCTTCAAAAATTCACAAAACGTAACTCGGTCAGTATAATTTTACAAGCGTTATGACGTCACAAGCGCCTTCTCCTGAATGATATTCAATGATTCAAAAAAAAAACAAACAAATACGTGTTCATTATTTTTCAATACTCTAACTGACGGACTAGATTTTCAATTTATTACAGTTAATTTAATTAAGGTAACAGTTAAGTTAATTTAATAACAGATTTTCAATTTATTGATGCAATAAACTACTCTATTGAAACCAAGCGACTTAAAGACCTCATATACTTCATCTCTCGCTGACTCTCTAGCTTCTACCCATCAAACTCGGAATGCAATCATTCAATACACACGACAATATAGAAGATCTAATATTTCCTGGACTTTATGCCCGCCATTGTTTGTCCGACTACATACAAAGGACACCTTTACAGCCTAGTGCAGTTTTTGCCACTATTCTGCTCTTCAAACTACTTTGACCGGAGTTGCACTACACTCGTCGGAGCTCACATATTTAGAATAGGGCTGTAAATTATTCAGATGTGGCATGTTGCTTGATTTGCTTTCGACAATATTGTTAATTTTGCATCCGGGTCTGTAGATTTCTTGGGTTCAGCAGATCTACATAAATATTATAAAGAGGAAACATTTCTATTTTTGTGTATGTTTGTAATGAATAAACTCGAAAACTACTGTTCCGATTCCAAAATTTTTTTCATCATTAGAAAGTTACATTCACCTTGAGTAACATAAGCTATATTTATTGCTAGAAAAGATAAGTCTACCCGTGTGAAGCCGGGCCGGGCCGCTAAGTTTAATTAAAATACTGGCATACATTATACGGATGAGACTTTTGCCTGGAAATTATTTAAAAAGGTACACAGTAAAGATATTTACAGTTTTCAAAGTGGAATTCGTAGGTTAGACAAAAGTCCTCTCAAAAGTCCGGGTTAGACGGCAACTGGCCTCTGATCTACGGCTCACATTACACGGTGCAGGAACACAGGCCTATTCACAAGATTTCTGTTATTTATTTACACCGTGCGTGTATTATATGGAAAACTGAAAAAGCACCCCTAGTGTACGAACGAGGAACTAAATTTTCCCTTCAAATTAACGTCAAATTTCTAGTTTAAGTTACGTCACTAAAACGGGATATTTAATGATAGGGTCTTAGGCCCACTTGCACCACAATCACTAAACGGGTTTAGCGCTAAACTGCCTTAGAGTATCACTGTATCCCTGTCAAATTGTTTGAAGTTGACAGAGACAGAACGATGTTTTAAATCAGTTTAGCGCTAAACCTGTTTAGTGATTGTGGTGCAAGTGGGCCTTAGTAGTTAAAAGTTAGCCGAATGCGTAGGCCAGAAAATCATGGGGAAAAAATATTGCCGCATGGGACTATTTAAACAGTCCCGCGATCAAGGATTTCAGGTATAGACTAGGGTAAATTTTTCACACAAAAAAAAATAACTTATTTTATTTTCTATCATATTTAAAAAAAAAGAGTTATTGCAGTACATTCTCTCTCTAAAAATTCACCTCTACAAACTTCACCTAATCTATGGCATGCGCAAACGCACACCCTCCTTACGGTGCGCAGTAAAACGTTATTTTACATAGTCGTAATATTCCAAGCGGCCGTAAACTGGACGAAACGAAGACACACCGAGATTTGTTCACATTATTTTTTATTTTATGGAGGTTGTCATGGGTTATAGAAAAAGTGGGGATGTTTTTAAGAGGTTTCGGGTAAACGGCATGAAAAGTAAGTCCGGTCATATCAAGACCATGATCTGCAATGGTGTCAAATTGGTAATTATGTACCTTTTTTTTATCGTGGTAAAATCATCAAATGAGTCCTCCCACCCATGGCAGGGCGGGAGGGACTATCAGACTTGACTAACTAAAATCCACGGTGTCCTTCAATAGCCTTTCACGTACCGGGGTCACGGTAATTTGTGAGTCCCGCGACCCCGGCAGGCTTTGGCCCTCTACAGGGGGCCCCGTCACTATGCTGACACTCCTCGAGGCGTGCGTGGAACACAAGACGCCGTCGACCCGGGCATGGTCCATCGTCGGACAGCGAGTCGCCCATCACTCGCCGCATGCCTGCGCCTACGGTGGCCGGAGATCGTCTGCCGACGTCCGTCGCCGTGGGCGTCTACCACTGCGGCTGAGGTGGAGGGAGGACGCTGTCCTCTCCCTCACGTGGCCCGCCTCCTCCTTCGCGAGCATGACTGCTTCGCAGAAGGAGGCGACCGCTTCCCACTCCGTTTCGCCCCGCAACTATGTACCTGATTTTATGTAACCTTGGGATGAAATACCATGTGACAGTTCCTCAATGATCCTAGACTGATGAATTTAAGATTTTTATTAAATCACGTTATTAATAGTGATACATCTTTAAAGATATACGTGTGTTAGCCTTTTAAGGTATTCAAAAGATAATCATAAACAGTTTTCGAATCAATCACGGTAATTTGTGAGTCCCGCGATCATTTTATGTTCCCTTGGTATAATTTTCAAGATATAGCGGGTGAAGCCGCTGGCAATAGTATGAGCAATTCTATGTCTATTCTAACAAGAATAGACATTATTATTTCATAATTATTCCTATCCGATTCGACAGATTTTTTTTACGAGTATAGCACGATCCGTACAACATTGAAGAAAAGAAACATTTATTTTCTAAATTTTAAGCATGCTCAAAACAGTAACGATTTTACCACAAAAAGATAAACACCGGTTGAACGCTTGTCTTAAAAAAACGACGGGTTGCACTCTGGGAGTGCCGGCAGAAGTGAAAACTTGAATAGTAATTGTTGGAAATATCTTGTGAACGGATTTTAGTAAAACTCGCAAAAATGGTTGACTTTTTATTTCAATAATTTTCCAATGTGACGTACATCTTTTATAAACAATGTTACCTAGCAACGAATGTCACACGAACATTCACGCAAGCGCCCTGCGCCGTCCTACGCTTTTTCGGTCAGGGTCACGTGTCCTGACGCGAGTTCAAGATTTTATACCCATTACAGAAAAAGTGCTCAACGCCGCTAAAGAAGTTTTCACTTCAAAAAGTGTAATTGCAAAACGAGCTTTATATCAAATGTCGTTTTGACGATGAGTATTTTAGACAACTTTGTGTTCAACAGATGTTTAACTTTTTTTGTGGTACGACGGTAAACAACTTTCTAAATTTTATCATATTGTCGTTTTTCCGTCGACAACAGCCATTTCTACGTTGATATAAGGGTAATTTTGCAATGACACATTTTTTAGACAAACGTTCAACAAGTGTTTAACTTTTTGTAGTAAGACGGTAAAAATATTTTTACGTTCTGTCATTTTGTCTGTAAGTTTTATACAAGTGTAATAAACAAAAGTTGATCACTGTATGAAGTATAGGCCACCTCCACAATCTCTGTGGAGGTGGTCTAGTGTCTACTATCAGTGATCAGAGTTGAACAAGATCTAGACGAAGATAATTTCCTTAGGTTTTGTTACCATTCATTTGATACAATCCCTTCGCTCGCAAACGCCCACACCTGATATGAAATCTGTAAAGTCAGTTGGAAATGAACAGGAGTCGTTTTACTAACGTACCTGAATTGTTTTACTAAGATTGCTAACTATATCATCGGTCACACGATACTAGAAGGTTTCTGAAATATACAGCGAAATTCAAGCATTTCAATTGCATATCGTGAAAAAATTATGTTATCATTCGTAAAGATAATATATTTTTAAATGTTTTTATTTCTTTTTTGTAAAAATATTTAAAAATGTAACAAATGAGTTTAAAGATGAATAAAGGGAATAATAACTAACATAACATTTGACATAACCGTCCCGCATGACAAGAACCTCGTGAAAGCTGAGAAAGATAAGCAACTCAAGATTCAGCGATCATTGTGCAAGGAGGCTCTCATTAGGCAGCTGGATCAAGGGCTTGATTCAGAAAGCAGTTCTTCTGCATACGGCGCGCATTGTTAGGAGGTTCCTTTCTCTGGAGCCCTGACTGTCGGTAGCTTGGACCCTGTTCCCGATACCGGTGGGCCACTATTATTTATATTTTTAAATGTTTTTTATTTTTATTTTGTAAAAATAATTTAAAATGTTAGTAATAACAAGGGAAAAATTAATAAAGGACATAATAACTAACGTTATTATTCTTTTATTTTGCTTTGAGATAAAGATCATCACTCTAAGTTTTTTTTTTTTCAAATTCTAATTCATTTATTTCGTGAACACAGGGTACATACAGCAGATGTTTACATAAATAATAAGATCCGAGCCGTGCTCCGCCAAAAGGCATACAAAATTTTAACAGGTTTAACATGCATAAAACATAACTATTTCAAAGTACCTAGGTGATATCACAAAAATATAGATTAAGTATGTCAAATTTAGATTAAATTGTTAAAAATATGTCAATTAAAATAAATTAAAAGGGCCAAACAATACAAAATGAAAAAATAATGTCACTAATAATTAAATTCAAATCAATAATCAAAATCATTCAGTATGTCACATATGATAAAACAGGCTTATTAAAATTTGTGATTTAAATATTCGTCAACAGAATAATACACCTTATTATTTAACAGTTTGAAAAGATTCCTTTTAAATTCATTAATGTTCATACATGAGATAACTTGTCCTGGTAATTTATTATACAGTTTTTGAGCCATTGCATAAAAGCTTTTGCTATGAAATTTGGTTTTAGTTGCTAACACCTGCAATTTTTGTGAGCGACGTTTACTTTCTACAAATCTATATAAATTCATGTTTTGTTTTACAAAAATACAGGCCTCAAATATAAAGAGATGGTAACGTTAAAATATTTAGTTTTTGAAAATGTGGCTTGCATGATACTGTTTGTTTTATTTTACAAATAGCTCGGATGCATTTTTTCTGTGCAACAAGTACCTCTTGAACCTTTTTACTTTACATTTCAATTCTCTGGATAAATGCAGTCACTCCATGTAATATACTGATATTCACACTACATCCAGTTAGACTGTCGACCCCAACATAGTTGGTAAAAGGTTAAGCAGATAATGGTGATGATGTTCATAATAATTAGTTGGTAAAGCTGTTAAAGAAAAACATATGGTAAAGGAAGTCATCAGGAAAATGAAGTCTGCAAACAATTCATACTTACAGTTTTTATTTGATTTGATATCGATAACAGGAAATGAAACAGTTAAAAACGATTGGTTAATCAGAAAAGCAGAATATCATCTACCTAGCCTTTTCCCAACTATATTGGGGTCTGCTTCCAGTCGAACCAGATGCAGCTGAATATCAGTATTTTACATGGAGCGACTGCCTGTCGGACCTTCACAACCCAGTAACTAGGTAATACGATACCCCATTGTAACACTGGTTGTCAGATTTTAGAGCTTCTGACTAAAAGTAACGACTTTCAAAGATCTACAAATGACGTTCGGGACCAACGGCTTTACGTGCTTTCCGAGGCACGGAGGAAACTCGCTATGCGAGATGGTCCCATCCACAGACCAACCGCGGCAAGCGCGGCTTAACCCGAAAGATCGGCCTGTGCGGCTGTAATTATTTAGCCACGTTCCAGAAAAGCAGGAGAACAGAGTTAATTTTTAAATTTTATTTTCGATAGGCTCTTGTCTAACCACTATCTCGACTGATGGTAAGCAAAACTATGGTCGACGGTGAAGCACGCTGGCTTAGAAGTAACCTATTTAGTCTGGACTTAAAGACGCCAAGTTTGTAGCTATCAGGAAATGCAGACTCTGGCAGGGGATTCCACTCCTTGGTTACGCGCGCAATGAAAGTATTATCGAAACGATTTTTGTATATGTATACGTTAAATGAACATTCCTCCCTTAAGTACGTACTTAAGGGAGGAATGTTCATTTAACATTTACCTATGGAGCATCGCCGTGATAAAGCTCATCAGGTAATGTTTTTTCTAGAGGCCCGAATTTTGTTGCGGAACTGTACGAATTACCGTGATCCCGGAACGTAAAGGGCTATTGAAGGACACCGTGGATTTTAGTCAGTACGAGTCTGACAGTCCACCCCGCTTTACCCTGGGTGGAAGGACTCATTTGATGATTTTACCACGTAAAAAAAACAAAAAAGAGGCCCGAATTTTAATAAGTTGTCTTCGTTCCATCAACAAAAATACAGACATGTCTGCTATCTACAATGTGCACGTCCCCTAAGCAAATACTTGTTATTTAAACTTTATCGCTCCGTAACACATAATAAAATGTATATAAATGACTATTTAACATTACAACAACGGGATAGGCACTAAAACAACACTAGGCTGGGTTTTATTTGGTACCTAAACAGTGTTGTTTCAATTCGTGTAGATGTAGATGGCGCCAGTTGTGAAAGTAGTTTAATGGTGATGGTGATGTAGACGAGCGGGTATAATAAGTTGTTTGGACGGTGATTCTGTTGTTGTTGGTGATTGTGTTGGCGTGGGGTCTCTAGAGTTCCTTTCTATTGGAATACGTGATATCAGTGATGGAATCTCTAATAAAACATTTTAAAAAAAAACTTATCATTAAGTATCATTTTCTCCTGTTTCGTGGGTTTACAAACATTGAAATTCACATACATAAACACACAGACCCGTAACAACTACTTCAAGTAGTTGTCATACAAATTTTTGTTCCGTGCGTATCGAACTTGCGACACGCAGTGCAGCAGTGATCGGTCAGTCACTACGCCAATCGCACCATCAAACTGAATCCTCATTCCTTTCTACTGCGAATTTGAGGCACCACAGTATCTAACTCAGTGATAAATATTTAACGAGGTGACAAGATAATCACGGCTGGTAAGAGATGAGCTCGAAAAGAAAGCTTGGAAGGATATGGAGAAGGCATTTCCCCAGCAGGTTTACACTAATGATATTAAAAAACCTGTCCAAGTACGTTACCAAAAGTTGTAGCTGTTAGAGTGTTGGTGCAGGTCTGGCCGAGGTTTTTTTTTATTGTTACAAACCCACCGCACTATTCCCAAATCACTCCAACCCATGAAAACCAGAATCAACAGTGTCAACCACCAGAAAAGCGCCGAGACAAAGAAGCTCGATGTGTCCCGAAGAATTAATTTACCTGTCTTGGATCCTGCAATGCAAATAATCAGAAATGAGTAGAGGAGGAGTAGGAAAAATATGTTTCTTCTACCCTCTGGTTGGCCGGGCTTCTTTGTTTAAGAAAGCTGGCTAGGCATTCCGATATATCCCAATATTTTGTCAAGGACCTAGTGTGCCCGCTCGTCTGTCCTCCCGATCTACCGGAAACGCCCGGCTATTATCGTAAAAGTGTCATCGCACTATGTGGGATGACCCCATAAACTGAGTGATGGCAAGTGGGCGGCTATTCTGTCAAGATATTTATACTTTCTAGGGTTAGATATCTCTTTAGAAATCCTATGTAAAGCTGATTTGTGTTTGAGCAAGATTATTTACTGATATTGGATCAGGATATTGAAGTGAGATGAGCTGATACGAAATAGATTGCATAGATCAGTATACCACGGTGAAAACTGTTTTTTTTTTTATAATTAAATATTTCACTTTGCCTCACGCCCAACTGGCGCAGGTAAGGAGAATTGGAATGCTGGAGCCGAGGGATTTCTTTTTGTGGAGTCAGTAAAAGTCTGACAGTCACTGCGTTCCACTGAGGGCTAGAAAGCTAGGGAAGACTCATTTGTACATTATAACCAAAGGAAAAAAATGATGATAATTTTCCAAAGTGATCGCGCCGTATGCTCCACCGTACCTCCACCCAGGCATTTCTTTCTTCCCAATCAAACACAGGAACCTCCCGAAACTTCCGTGTCCTGTAAAGCAGAAGGTGAGGACATCGTGACGCCTCTCCAACCACTCCTCAAAGCGGTGTCTCACCCCCACGATCGCGGCGTTCCCGAAAGTGATCATGGTATCCCGCAATTCACTAATCGCTTTTCATATTGTCGTCGCACTCTAAAGTACACGAAGATCAAATCTTAATTTAAGGACTACACTACGACAGATTGAAACACATCTTTGGGCATTGTCCTACTAAACCTTGGTATCCATCTTCTGAGTCACGTATCTATGCGAATTCTTCTATTGTCACACCCTTTTTGCCTTTAAAAGTTAACTGTATATTGTTGTACTATGCTAAAGTGTTCTTTAGCATAGTTTATTTATGGCAAATTTGAACAAACTTTTATTATTAAAACAACATTTATATTATTTTCGTTTAATAAATAAGGTGACCACGCCCTGTGTCCTTCTAAGGTTGGTTTGATTGACCTACAATCACGATTGTTAGTGATAAGTTGTTAAAAATGATTTTACCAACCTTAAGCCTTGTACCGAGTTCGTGGGACTGTCTCTAGTAACCGTGACCCCGAAACATAAAGAGCTATTGAAGGACACCGTGGTTTTGGTCAATACGAGTCTGATAGTTCCACCCGCCCCGTCCTGGGTGCCGCATTCATTTGATAATTTTACCAAAAAGATCTCATTTATGCCCCTTTTTTATCGTGGTAAAATCATCAAATGAGTCCTCCCAACCAGGGCAGGGCGGGAGGGACTGTCTGACTTGACTGACTAAAATCTACGGTGTCCTTCAGTAGCCCTTTACGTACCGGGGTTACGGTAATTCGTCCAGTCCTGCGATCCCGGCAGGCTTTGGTCCTCTACAGGCCCCGTCACTATGCTGACACTCCTTGAGGCGCGCGTGGAACGCAACGCGCCGTCGACTCAATCATCTTTGCCCCTGGGCTAGATTAAAGCCAAGAGCAGACTCATATTAAGTCTTCTTTTGCCCATTATTTCTACCTAGCTAGATCAAAAGCCACAGAAAAAAAATGTTTTAATAAAAACTACTATTCGAAGTATTTCATTTCACATCTGGCCACAAAATCTCGCGATCATTTCCCAACCACCATATATATAACATCGTAAAACAAAAAACAAAATCGGATACACGTAAACCGTGACTTTGGCACCCGTATTTTTGTCGCGCGACAAAAAAAACGCACCGACATTTTGTCTGAGGCTCGTGTTATGTTTTTGAGATAATATAAAACAGAATGCGAGAGACGCGATTCCGTAAGATTTTTTTTTTTCTCTAAATGAACACGTCCTGTATTTTGCATACAATGCACTGTGGTGCAATATGCGGTCGATAATGTTTTTGCCTTTAAGAGATATATATAAGCATTTGATGGGCTCTGCTTAGCCTTTAAGGAAGCGTGATAGAGGATAGAGCAGAATTTCTAGATTTATTTTTCCATAGAAGTGATAGAAAACTAACATGTCACTCATTTTAACATTTAATGTATGTCAACTTACCACAGTCTCTAGCAAAAATTAAGACACTTATTAAACTATTGCATAGCTTTTATCGCGGGTTCTGGACGCGGTGACCGAATCAAGAAATTCCGTAGCGAAAATACCTAACACCCCGCATCGTCTAACGTCATTTCAGTTCGGCAGACTTCGGCAATCATAAAAACATCCGTCATTAAAACAATTTACCTTATGGCCAGCTACAAGGAGGAGGTAGTAGGTGGAAGTAGTAGATGGAAGGAGGAGGAGTAGGAGGTTTTGACAATGAAACCTACTTGTACAATTCTCCTACAACAAAGCAGAGTGGCGCAGTGGAAGCGTGCTGGGCCCATAACCTGTTGAAAATTTTGATCTAGTTTGAAATTGACACCTAGGATTTTTGTATATAAAAGACCCACTTATATCTTCATTATAATTATTTTTTGTTAATTACAGTAGTGCACCACAAACATTTTAAATAAATGATATTCTCGTTAAATATTCGCGGGAGGCGATAAACTTGCTTCTTTTATTTTTTAAATTGCTATACAATAGCTTTACCGCTTTTTTTCAGGAGTTTGAGCGAGCTGGTTACTTCAACACTGCGTTTGCTGGAATAATATTTTTATTTCAAGAATAAATCTACCACTGCTAGGACTCCATCGTTCTTGTAACTTATAACAACTCATTACTTAACAAATTAGTTAATGATAAAATCAGCCAATTAGGAGTTTTTTTTTATAAAGATATTATGACATCTTTGTCTCCTTTATAACAGTATTAAGTAGTATAACACAAACATGGTTTAGCACTTTTGACACTAAATAGTGTAGTCTAGCCATAGATTACATTAGATAAATAAATTGTATGTTGTCTGAAAAAGATTACCAGGTGGTCACTTTTATCACAAAATAATGTATAAAAGCACTGTACTGATACCTAAAGTGACAGGTCACCAAACTAACGCATATTATCTACGTAAATTAGTGCGCTTTGCATCGAAACTTACATTTTCATGAGCGTACTCTCCAAAATTTCCTTTTTACCAAATAAAAAACAAAACTTATGCACTGATATCGAAACAACGATACTCTGTGAGCTTCTCGACAAAAATGCCGACATATTTATGTATATAAATGTATGTTAAATAGATAAAATGTAACCGATTGAACAATACCCATCGATATTGTGACTTTTCCCATCACTTACGCCAACATAACTTTTACACTTCGAAACCAAACCTTCAAACTTTAAACTTAGGAAGATAGAGCTCAATTTTCTTCCACTGAAAGTTTCTTGGCCGCTGACATAAATGTGTAACATCAAAGTCACCTAAAAGCGGTGACCCCTGACCTTTGTCTTGCTACACAAATAATGTCAAACAAAGATTTTCTCTTAGACAGTTAAATGAACATAAACTGATTTACATCCCGTTTGCATGTTAACGGAGTTACAAACGCCAATAGGTCACGACAGAGCTCGCTTATGTTATGAACGCCACAAAAACGTATTTTTGTATTTGTTAGAAAACAATGTTAAACAGTTATCTATGTCTGTTTGTTTAGAAATGTACTCTTAAATAGATATGTTCTTTGAGTTTTGATCAGCAATCATTGTGAAAATTTATTGAATTACTAAATGTTATTGTATTCACTCAGGTTTTAATTATTAACAATATTTGCATGCCAATATGGCGAAGTGTGTCGTTCAGTAACATTTTATTTTCATCGTCATTTTGTACAACATTTACCTCAAATAAATAGTTTTCCTCAATTTTCTTTTCTCATCAATCAGTAATCGCTGTCAATGTGTGAAAAGACATTATTATGTCTACAATTATTACTTTAAACATTGAATGAGGAAGTGAGCCTTGGTTTTCAAAAAGGCAGAAGAAAATTACCTGCTTATTGTACTAGTGCTAGCAGCATGTATTAGGAGGAGGCGGACCGCGTGAGGCAGTGGACAGCGTCCTCCCTCCACCCCAGCCGCAGTGGTAGACGCCCACGGCGTCGGACGTCGCCAGACGATCTCCGGCCACCGTAGGCGCGGGCATGCGGGCATCGAGTAATGCGCAACTCGCTGTCCGACCATGGACCATGCCCGGGTCGACGGCGCGTTGTGTTCCACGCGCGCCTCAAAGAGTGTCAGCATAGTGACGGGGCCTGTAGAGGGCCAAAGCCTGCCGGGGTCGCGGAACTAACGAATTACCGTGCCCCGGTACGTTAAGGGCTATTGAAGGAAACCGTGGACGTTAGTCAGTACGAGTCTTATAGTCCGTCCCGCTCTGCCCTGGGTGGTAGGACTCATTCAGCATGCATTAGTACAAAAAGCTGGATTTTCAAGATTTTCTTCGGTGGTCTAGTTTGAAACGTGGTCGGCGCAAGAAAACCTTACTAACAATTAGAAGACCTGGTCTAGCTGTAAGATAAAAAAGGATTATCACCTTTAGTTTTAATGGCTTCCAGACCTAATTATGCGCCCACGACAACGGACGTCGCAGTACGACCTAAGGCCACCGTATGCGCGGGTATGCGGGCGGCAAATAATGGGTGACTTGCTGTCTGATCATGGACCATGCCTGGGTTGACGGCGCCTCGTGTTTCACGCGCGCCTCAAAGAGCTGTCAGCAATCTAACGGGGCCCTTCTTAGAAAGCCAAATCCTGCCTGGGCCGCGGGACTGTCTCATCAGGTAACCGTGACCCTGGAAATTAAAGGGCTATTGAAGGCACACCGTGGATTTTAGACAGTACGCGTATGTTCCGTTCCAGGTGGGAGGACTTCATCATCATTATCATCAACTTCCTGCCCTTATCCCATTTTACTTGGGGTTGGCGCAACACGTTTTTTTCTTCCATTCTCCTCTATTAAACATCACAGTATCATTTACTCCTTTTTCTTCCATATCAATTTCTTCCATATCCTTAGACAATCCATCCATCTTTTCTTTGGCCTTCCTCTTCCTCTCCATCCATCAATCAGGACTTATTGGATCATAAACCAGAGTTTGGGGATTACAAAATCCTCATTCAGCATAATCAGTTACAAACGCACACACATCGGCCCACACAATCTGTCCACCCCGCGCCACAATGCCCGTTTGCTTTGGGCAAACGAACCATATTGAATATTCATAAAGCACGCACGCAGTGGTATTCGACAAATTGACACAAAATTTCACACAAACGTAAAGGAAAAGACGTATTTTTTTATATACATAGTGTGGTTGTTGGCGCCGCCGAGAATCGATTTGGTTACATTTGAATAATTTTAACTTATGAGATGGATGGGGAGTTGATTTATTTCTTTTTGGATTTAAGAAATATATGGATTTATAGGCTTGGCTTTTGTTTCTTCTTACGGTTTTTGTTAGGTCGATAAACAATCACGGGAAATATTAGCGATGCAAATGAGATGCATTCTTAAATCAAGCGTAATTTGCATATAGCTAATAACCCACTGCTGGGACACAGGTCTCATCTCATTAGAGGGAGTACGAAGGCTTTTTTTTTTGACTTGGTAAAATCATCAAATGAGTCCTCCCACCCAGGGCAGAGCGGGAGGGACTGTCAGACTCGTACTGACTAATATCCACGGTGTCCTTCAATAGCCCTTTACGTTCCGGGGTCACGGTAATTCGAGAGCCCCACGACCAGACGCAGGGGAAATTCACAGGGCTTTGTCAAAGAGGGTGTGGGGCGCAACGCGGTCTTGCGGTGCGGTGCTTGGCGTTCTTATATACTATGAAAAACATAAATTAATTAAATTTTCACACACGCCCCGCCCCCGCCAAGCACACGCCACGCTACCGTCACGCAGCGTCCGTCCAGTTTGACGAAGCCATTAGGGTGCGTTGCAACGATTTTAAAATAAAAATATAACTTTTTGTAATTTTATGTAACTTTGTTGTTATTTTTAAATCACCATTGTCGCCCATCAAATTATCTTCACATAAACTTTCATACAATTTTATGAAAACACCCATATCCATCATAGTTATGTCAGCATGCTTCCAATTCAACAATTTTAAACCTTAAAACGAACCTTAGTGCTTTGTGATAAGCTCTATGAATAGGTAATGGAAACGGTAGCACCGATCCATCACACGATTGCTGATTGTGCTAAACGACAATTTGTTAAAATCAGTGTAATGCTGATCGATTGGTATTGAGACTTATTGTTGATAAAATGGTTGTTGTAAAAGCGTGAATTTGGATCTATTTAGTATCGATTTTAAAACTTATTATGCCATATAGCACAATCATAAAATATGTGATTCCGACGCTATTCCAAATCATTTCCAGCGAATAACAAAAAACATAAACCATAAGCACTAAGAACAGCTCTAATACTATTTTATTCTGTTTCAGGAGGAAATCAAACGGTGACTTTTGGAAGATCATCACTTTTCTCTATTTAGGTCTTCGTAGCAATCTGAATACTAAATACTCAATGACCTCTCTGAAAGGATTCTTGACTAGACACAATTTACTGCTTCAGCACACGACACGGAGACTGATAAACACACGGGACTAGGACACAAAAACATAGACATAAAAACTAGCTTCGGTGGACTAAATTCAGCATGTACCAGTTTAAAAAAAACTTTGCTCGACTCTAGAATATTTTCCTGTGTCATGGGTCCACTATCCGACATGGACCCATCAAGAAACTTATCAGTTTAGTGACTCTACAGACTACCAAACTCATCAGAAACGTAGTCATACTTAAGGAGTGAAGGATACTGCCAGAAAGTCTAAACCACTGTGAGTGCTTCTCAGTCAATCTTACCTTTGACATCATCTAATCAGTATCTACTCCATCACCAGTATAGGGAGCCAGTAATTATAACCAGTAAATTCGAACGGGCCACACACAGTTTATGTGACGGCATAAAATTCTGATCCGTTGCCATGAATCAAGGGGACAATACTTAACAATTTATTGATTGAACTGCGAGCTTTAGATCGTAGTGACAACATGATGATGAGGTGTTTGGGACAGTCTTTGATCCCGTTACTGTGTGTCCGTAGTCGTAAAATAGTTACTGAAAAGCATGTTAATGTATGTGAGTTTTTAAATGGTTTCAAAACGTGCTCTTAATACAGGAAAAATCTCTAATGTCCACATTTATTTTTTCATTGAAACAAATAAATCTGTCTTTCCTCGAAACCTTTCTGCAATAGCACAGTTAGAGAGTAACTTCAGATAAGCATGTATAAGGAATTCGCCTTGTATTGATTTCGTTTAGCTTTGAAAAGAGTTATAACCTTTTGTAGGTTATAAAATTGAATGTGCTAAATTCCTTTTGAAATCTGTACTGTCTGCCTGGGCTTTTAGTTAACGTTTGACAAATAAACATACTGGAACGTTCACTTTTCAAAAACATACACATAAGTAAACGAAAACAGATCACTTGAATATGTTGTTGTTTCTTTCTTTCTATTCTTATTCCCAGTTACTTACTTTCCTAAAAGTTTTCAACAAGGATATAATAAATAAGAGGATTACGAGAAATCCTGTAATAAGCTTGCATTATGGACACCACACACTTGTCACTTTATACAACACTTCAACGATTTTACGACCCGAATTCCGTTCGGAACTTAATTCGTTTTTTTTTACATTTACGTCGCAGTAATAGTTCAAAATAGGTCCGTATTAAAAGTGTCCAGTTTATTTATGATTTGGATACGAATGAATCAAGTTTTATTGTTCGAACAGCGATTTAGAGTGACTTCTAGACATTGATGAGCGGGCATTTTATTTACGATTGCCTCTTGAACCCATTTTTTAGTTCGTAACACGTTTTATTTGTTTAGTCGTAAAAGTTTCGGGGACGGCGCCACTGGGCAATGGATATAATTTTAAAATCAATTGTAGCAAGGATTCGTTTAAGGAAGCTGTAAATCTTCTAAGACATTTATAGCTAGTATTTTACTTAATTTTGCTCTCAATGACCTCAGCGTAGATAAAATAAATTAATGTGTTCACGGTCTATTTTATTTCATAGAGAAAACTAACACTTTTACCTCTTTCGACCAAATCTAGTTTTAAAAAACATATTGTTGACATTAAAAAGCGTTTGTTAAAACTAGTTTACAGAATAAAGGAGAATAAAGGTGTATTTATTATTTCTTAAACAACTTGTTAATATTTTACAGTTGAGTCTAGTGTTCCCATTAAGAGTCCTGATTTTAGTTCCTCATTAAAAAAAACCATATTGTCTACACAATAAAAAAAAAACATGATTTTTTCATGAGGAACTTTTTACTAAAAGGACATTCAGTATTACTGTATCACATAACCTATCATCAAGCCCACGATCCTGAAAACCTTATAAGAAATACTCAGAATTTAATTACACCTCCCTTGTAATTAATGTAAACTATTATTATTATATTCTAAATTTTAGAAAATAATGATTTCGCCCGCTCTGTGGAATGGAAGAAATTGACTATCTAAAAACCATCCTGTTTCCTCAATCAACGTTTTAGGGCTGCGGTAACCGCTTAAGGCATTCCCACGTCATATTATAATGCACCTGAGATCTATACCAATATTCAGCACTACACACATCAACATAATCTAGGGATACCTTAATCGTAAATTATTTACGATTGTTTAGTTTAAAATCTTTTTAGTTTTCATAAAAAGTTTGTATACAGATTGAAACCTCATTTATTCTAATTTCAAAATTTAAAGAATAAATATTTAAAAAAAATGAAAAAACAAAATACGGTGGCAAAATTGTTAGTGATTCGTTACGTTACGGAAAATTAAAATTGTTTTATTAATATTAATTATTGAAAAGGGATTAGATTGGTATTCTTTTTTAATTTAATGTGTCGTGTGAGCTTTAGGAGTCATGTCACGTCGTCATTTGAGTCGAGATGAAATGTTACGAGCCGTGGGCATGCTATAAAATGGTGCTATTCAACGCTTCGTTGCTAAGGCCCAACACACCAGCCAAAACGTGATATCAAGGTTGTGGTCACGTTATCGCAGTATTGGGGATGTAGCTGAACGGCACACGGTTAGATATCGCGTTACTACGCAGAGACAGGATCGATTTCTCCATATAACCGCTAGAAGACAACCCAATATCACAGCGATGCAACTAGTACAAAGGCTCCAGGAGGACCACCACCTGCTGGTAAGCGACCAAACCGTGCGAAGGAGGTTGCATGAAGTTGGTCTTCATGCTCGAAGACCGCTACGTGTTCCAGCATAGCGACGTGGCAATCGCGGTCGGCGGCTTTCGTGGGCTCGGGAGCATTTACCATGGAGTGAAGAACAATGGTCTTTGGTGCTATTCACCGACGAGTCCCTGTTTGGGTGTCATCTGGAATCACGAAGAACACGCGTTTGGAGAACTCCAGGGACAGTTAGCCGTCTAAGGCACCCTCAGGAGGTCCACTCATACCAAGGCGGGACAATCATGGTGTGGGCAGGAATTCGTCTTGGCGGACGAACCCAGCTCATTTGGATCCAAGGTAGCATGACTGCACAAAAATACCACGAGGAGGTAGTAGAGCCTGTTATTGTCCCACACAGAATCCAAATGGGCCAGAAATTTCTACTCATGCACGATAATACTCCTTGCCATATGGCGCGGCTGGTGTCGACCGCTCTCCGAGACCACGATATTCAAGTTTTGGATTGGCTTGCACAGTCGCCCGACTTAAATCCTATCGAGCATGCCTGGGACATGTTACTACGAAAAGCTGTGAGAGATTTCCCGCCAATTTTGACGACAGAACAACAACTTTACGACCACTTGCAAAGAACATGGGACCTCATACCGCAGCAAGACATTGACAATCTAATTTTAAGCATGAACAATCGATTTTGATGTGTAATTAATGTAAGAGGTGGCAAAACTGATTATTAATAATTAGATTTAATAAGATTTTTTAAATTTTCATTAAAATTAATAGCTTTATAAGAAGAAATGAAGTTTTTTACCATATTAATTTGCTACGGCGATTAAAATAATTAACATTTTTATTTAAAACAAAAATATCACGAAATGTTTTTTATTTTTTACTTTAGACCTTAAAATAACCTATCATTCTTCCATTTACTATATCAGAAAATTCTTCATAGATTTTTAGATATTTGATGAAATATAAAATATCCCTAGATTCTGTTGATGTGTGTATATGCGAAGTACAAAACTAGAATCACTGACGTGGGAATAAGTAAGGTTAAAATGAAATTGGGCGGGCCATATGTGTAGAATGCATGGTGATCGATGGGTTAGAGTCGTCACACAGTGGACTAGGGTTGCATTCCGTCCGGGTTTTCCCAGATTGGTCCAAGTTTAGAGGGCATCCGAGGAGCGTACGGGGGAGGCTTCATTTGTAGTCCGGGTTTAAAGATTTAGTTTTGGGCCATCCGCGACACCCGCGCGCTTCGACTCGTGTCCGGGTTCTGGACTCTAAATCCGGTTTTTTTTTTTATCGTGGTAAAATCCTTCAATAACCCTTTACGTTCCAGGGCCACGGTTACCTAAACGAGACAGTCCCGCGACCAAAAATGAACCGTTTCGATCTTTAAATCTGTACTTCTGCTGTTTACATCCCTACGTCTACATCCTACGTCTTTACTAACATTAATATTTTAAATAACCTCAAGAACCCAGTACAATTTTTCTTCACAGTTCCCAACGATTCTAAGCCGTATATTTATACGCCGCAGGTTATCTAAGAGTAGCGCGTGCGAGCGCGGGCTAGCTGGCTGGCTGGTGAGCTAGCGGGCTGGCAGTCGCGCAGGGCGATGCGCTCGTAAATCGGGCGGTTAACGCGCGTGTCGCGACCCGGGTGGTCCGCCCCGCTCCGTTTTATTTAGCGTGATGATATGCTGCTGCAGTGAGACAAGTAAAATATAGGTATTGCTTTCATGTAGATGGTGATGTAGGTGTGGGAACTTTATGAATGGTGGTCATGGAATTTTCTTGACATAATCTTTTGTTATTCTAAACTAAGTATACTGCGTTACAGGTGCAGAAGCAGAAGAAAATAACGATAGATTTATCTAGTTATTTTCATAAAACATTAATTTAACTACTGATTACGTTGTCTGTGTTCTCTTACAAATTAATTTAATATTCTCTTTTTTATAAAACTCTCAGATAGTCTGTCACAGGGACTAATAAATGACATGCTACAGTGCTCCGAACTCAGAGGTCTATAAATAGCTATGAAAAACAAGGCTTTTGTAGTAAGACTTACGAAATTTTCAATCTACGCCAGATTGTCAATTTCCAAACCTAAGAACAAAAGATTTGCGAACCTAAGAACGCTTCATAAACGATTCGTAGAGAAGAGATGTAAAAGAAGAACCAATGTAGGAAAATCTTTGGCCAAAAAATGTATAGTAGCAAGCAGAAAATGCAATGTTAACAAATTGCAAATTTTTCATCATACTGTTCAGTACCCAGGCTTGCTCGATTTCTGCATACAACCATCCACCTTGATGTGTCGTCGCTAACCGCAGCGGTGCTATAATTCTACGATATCGCATTGTTTAATGCCCCGGCGTCGTCCGAGTGCCATCCCGTTAATCAGCACAGGTGCACGTACAAACACACAGTTTTTGCATGTATTTATTATGCTGGTACTTTATGGTAATGACTGAATTACAATTGTGACTGTAGCAAAATTTATTTGAATGCCATTACGTTAGTGTTTATTTGGATATTGTTCCTATTAAGAAATAATAGATACATATTTCTATCAGTTTTTATAGAAACATTTTCATCGTCAACCATACTTTCCAATTATTTTTCCATTTTCCGTCATTTTTCCAATTTATTTCGAATCCTTACATTTCCGTTTTCTTTCCCTATTAGTTTTATTATTGTCAATTACCAGCTAAATCATCTTTCAGGTAAAGTAAAATACGTAAAATCATCCATAAATTAAATGTATTATTAATCTTTGAACTTTAACTTACACCAAACATTGCATATAATCACCAATTAATATAATAACTCAAATAATATTCTACAATTACAGACAGGTCAGGCCAATTCGGGGCATTAAGCTAGTGAGGTACCAACTAGTGGGTAATACAAGTGTGTGGGACGTACAGACATATAGGATGATTTTTATACGGTGCAGAAATTTTAATCTATACATATAATAAATCTGTAGAAGGGTCAATTCTGTACATTAAAAATATAGAAAAAATAAACAGCCCCCCACTGTTTATTTTTTCAATATTTTCAATGTACAGGATACTTTTTATCCTGGAAAAATACGTAGAAAAAAAATCTTATTTTTCAGTTTTATTCATAGACGTTGTTCTGTAGAACCGCGAACACACGTTGCATTACCCGCAGTGGATTCAGCGCCGTAATATTTATAAGATGTCATTGTCAGAGTTACTCAAAATGGGGAAATAAACCATCCACGCGAAGACCGACAGCCGCGCGGACGGAGTCGCGGGCGGAAGCTAGTCTATACTAATATTATAAAGAGGTAAATTTGTTTGTTAATCTCCGGAAGTAATGATCTGATTTTAAAAATTGTTTCACTTGTAGAAAGCTGTATTGGTCTTGAGTGACGTAGACCATAAGGGGGAGGGGGGGGGGTTAAGAGTGGGCGAAGCCGCTGGCAAAGGCTAGTATATTATACATCAATCAAAATTTACAAAGACGTATTTTTATTTTAACAAAAATATTATAGTTGTCATTTATTAGACATTTATTTTAATTTAAAACAGTCGGGTTACGCACTGGTGACACATGACTGTGCTGATGCCTGCTGAGATCGCAGGACTGTCTAAGGGAATCACAGCCCTGGAACACAAAGGGCAACTGAAAAAGCCACCAAGTGGAACGGAGGGGTCGTCCCATCTATTTCGGTAATACCGATTCGATGATTTCAAAAATAAACATCAACAAAAAACGTTACTTGTGGAAACATCGTCGCTTACCATCAGGTGAGATAGTGGTCAAACACGAACATATCATTAAATAAATAAAAAATGTGTCCTATTACAGCTGAGCCACACTAACGGCATTTCCCGTTGATTTTCGCGATGTTAGACTTTGAATGTTCGTATAAACGTCCATAAACGTGATAATTAACGGCATTTCCCGTCAGTGTGGCCCTAGTATTATTGTGATAGAAACACAAAAAATAATAGACACTACTTGAAAAAAGCATCCTGTATACAAGTGTATATCAGTGTTGTATAAACCCCGTAAATCCCGGCTTCCTTATGGGTTGTGTTGTGGGGTCAAGTGGCCAACGTTTAGATATCACATGGTATAGATACTTGGGAGGCTGTAAACCATGCATACGTAATTAGTTTATGAGAACAAATTTAAAGCACTAGCTGTAAATTACTCTTCGTTATATTTCTTAAACTTTCAAAGAATATTTTAGAGACAAAATAAATCTTCTAACGAGATCATCACATAAAAAACCTATCCTAAGTATGCCTGCAGCGTTGTTCACGAGATCTTCTGTAATTATTTTACGGGAACAACATACCGGTGTAAAAAGTATTCCGTGTTAATCTTGATCATAAAAGACCTACCTTTTTCGAAATTTTATCTAAATGCGTTCAGTAATATTGAGTAAGATAAACAAACATCCATCTATACATTGTTCCATCTTCACAAACTTTCACATAAGTAAGGCATGATAGTACTGAATGTGACCTCAGTTTTGTTGATACCTTAATCATAAAAACCATTCCACATTCTCACCCTTTAAAGACCAAATCAATAACTAAAATAACCAATAAACAAACTCCTATAACATTATCAATATATCCAATCGCAATTACAAACTCAACAGCACTTTGACCATAAATAAAAACATGCACATTCATAACATTAAAACTGCCCACAAATCACCGACAGCGGGTGTCGCATCACTACTCATTAAAAAATAAACACATAAAATTAATTCCCGATCGTCAACAAATTATCGGAGTCCCGTGATGGTTATCGCGGGATCTCGCCGGGGCACGGTAGCGCGGGATTGCGTATCGGCGGGCTGACATCACTAAATATAAATTTAGTGCTGCGCCCGACCTAGGGTTAACAACGTAAGTTGTACCGCACTATTTCTCGCCGATTCACCGATATCGTTTATGTAACAGCCTGTTAATGGTTTGGAATAAAGGGATTTGTTTGTTGGGCAATTATTTGAAGCTGTGTGCATACGTAATTTGGGCACAATACCTATGTTTATTGACAGCGTCAATTAATTAGTCCATCAGTTACGGTTTTGAAAATAAATGGACGCTTTTTTCCGTACTTGTTAAATTAATGAAAATTTATTAAGATTTAACAATTATATCAAAATTCGCGAGTTGGGCGTGGGGACCAAATAAAAATTGTACTAGTTTGTAACGTATAGCCAATTTTATAACGATCGTCTCAAAATAATAAATACGTGTCAAACATTGGTTGATTATACCTCTGACTAATTAGGTTTTTTCAGTCAAATTGTTTATTACAAAATCACCAATTGCAAACATGAAACCTGATACAAACACACTAAAATATGTTATACCGAACTCAATTTCAGGCTGATTTCGAGCTAAAGATAAATAAATGCAATAATATTAGTAAATTAAAATTTAGTTCGATTTCAATTTCAGGTTCGCAAAACAGCTTTAAAAAAATAGATTTTTTATTGTCATTAAACTCTCGCTGCATTTAATATTTTCATAAAAGTTTTTTTTTTTTTTTATATAAAACCTGGGCAACGTTTAACACTAGGAATTTCTTCTGTATCGTGGGTGCGTTTACAAACATGGAAACTCACACACACAAACACCCAGACCCGGAACAACTACTTGCAATATTTGTATTTTTTGAACAAATATTTGCATGCAAATATTTGTTCCGTGCAGAGATCGAACCCGCGACACACAGCGCAGCATCCAATTGCTCAGCCACTGCGCCAAACTGCTGTGCGTATATTAAAACTGTTCGTTTTCAACTTCAGGTTTTCAAAACAGATTTAAAACTCCCGCCACATTTAAAATTGTCATAATAGTTATTTGATTGAGTATGCTCAATACGCGACAACCAATCTATGGTCCTTCTTTCTTATAAAATAAGTTAATTTGAAAGATGCCAATGACCACCAGTGCCATAATTCTCAACCTACAATCTGAACCCATAACTTAAAAACCCTGATTTCTAAACTAACATCCTAAATCATCTAAAACACAATCTTTTTATTGCTAATTCTTCTGTTACACCACAAAAATGTCAAAGATTTACGATATCGGCGCGTGGTATTTGTCCTCCATCTATATATTTATATATAGCGCTCGAATGCTCGATACCGTGGTCGTAACTCGGATTTTTCGAGCTGATCTCTCGATATGTTGACTCGATGTAATTTATATTTTTGATTTTCTCGATATTAATCGATATTTGAGACGTTTCTAAGATACGTCCGCGCGGTTGAGTCCGATAAGGGAACTTTTGCGTCTGCGTGCTACTCGTATTGTGGTGCAGTAAGGTTTTGTTTCTTGTATTTATTTGTACACAAAGAATACAATGAAACAACAAAATTACACTTGTTTAGTGTTCAAAATTAAAAATAACATGAATTGCCATTTGTCCCTTGACCTTGATCATTTACATGGGAATCTTGAAGTCTTCCATATCATTATCAACGTCACAGGTATTATTCTGACTATTAGAGGTAAAAATGGTGAAATATCGTCAGTCCCGGGATTTTAGTTTTTGTTAATTGATTAACCGTACCACGAAACTACGAATCCCGTCCCAAATCCCGTATTTTGCGTTCAATCACACCCAGCTCAAACTTTGCTCTCAAATACAGTCCTATTTTAATTCTCTCGATCTGAAAACCAACTTATCTATAAACTGGGGATCAAGAAGACACCGAGACCCGAGCATGTTGGTTTTTTTCTCCAACTTAGTATGCGTAGATAAAATCAATTAGGAATCGTAGTGGTGATTTGCTTAGTGGCGAGATCTGTACGAGACACGTCCCGTGCGATGTCGTCCCGTTATCGTGCCGGGATCGCGTGCAAGCGCATCACTACATTATGGTGGGTCCTTTGATTTTAAGTGGAAATATTCATATTATAAAATTTTGTATTTTAGTTGTGAATAAAAGTATTTTATTTATGTTGAGTGTGAATTTCAATTGTTATAGTTGTTAAATTAAGATAATATGGTTTTTTCTCTTTTATTTTTCATACATAACCTACGCCTTTTTTCTAAAGCGGTATGCAGAAAGTATGAATAGTTATTTCAAGTAATAGGTATGTATGAGTAAAAAGTTTTTCATATGTAAGGTTTAGCTATACTACCAATATTTTGTAATAGCCTTTTCTGTGTTCTAAAACCTCCTCTTTCTCTAAGCTCTACCTAAGGTAATAACATTTCTACACAACATTTCGGGTTATTCCACAGGCACCATTTTCAACAGTTACTTCAAACGAAATCTATTTATTATAGAAGTAAACCACCCAAACTCCAATAATAAAAAAAACCAGATCGATGCAATAAAAGCGATTGTTCATAATAATGCAAATGACCAAGGAAGCCGTTTTGCAGACTTCCTATCAATATCAATTTGATGAAACGACTATAGACAATAATGGTCAGTATTATTATTATAATGTATCAATGAGAAACAATTATTTAGACACACACGATAAAATATAAGAGTTATCTTCCTAAATTACGCACTAGGTGCTAAAACAGCAGCGTTAGACCGCACGCTGTTTACCACCAAACCAAACTGTTTTAAAATCTCTCTATGAACGTTTACGACTAAAATGTATTGAATAAATTAAATCAGACCAATAGACTCAGTCAGATTTAGAAGTTAGACCAACTTGCAGATTTTTATCTTGAAATAGAGAAAATAAGGTGCAATATCAGTCTTCACAGAATTATTGCACCTTATTATCTTTTCTTCTCCAAAATTATTCAAGATCACAGTTAACCTGAACAATTTTATTATTGACTTGAAATTGATTCTCATCTCAGGAAAGTATTTTGGCTAGCGGTAAACTTGTAAATTGCAATCTATTTAATCCGTTTTGAATTTATGTTGCGGTCTTTAAAAGCAACGTTTATCGCACCGAGTGCGTGACCACTCTCAATGTTACGAATTCACAAACAATTGTGAATCCATTAAATTCGCATCATATTGAAATATCCATACACTAAAAATATGTTAACATTCGATCTTTTATGTGCTCTAGAAAGATCAATCGTATACGTTCTCTAGAAAGAACAATTGGTCCGTTCTACATTTGTCGATTGGATGTAGACATATCAATATCGCTTTCCTTTGAAATCGATTCTAAAATATTAGTATTGGAATCGATTGATCGCTCGAAGACGTTTAGTATCGAATTTAATTGTTTATGATTATTATAATGTTCTATTTTATTATGTACTTCCTCCTTTATGACCTTAGTTTGATACAAATGGCAAGAATTAGTGTTTATTCTTATTGTGTGAATAGGAATCAAATAAACTATCAAAGTCAATGGTTTTCTTCAGGGATGTCTGTTCGGCCTCTCCTTGTTTGTTATTTTTTATTATTTATTCGTTTCGAAATTAATTAGAAAACCATTTATAAGCAGTTATTGAAAGAGTTTTTTTCATTTACGATTGATCTCTTAATTATTAAAAAAAAAATTAAAACACGTGCATTGTGTGAAGTGAAGCTCGGTTCATTCAAAAGTAACTGCACTTTTTAATGTCTTAACTAAGCCACCACTAAACCCGTTGACACTTTTAAACCATACTGGTGATACCAAAGACATCTGAATCATAAATACACAATTAAATTAAAGAACAGACGCCAGCACATCGACCTACCTCAATCTGTCAAATTTCTTTAAAAGATTTCCAACCTAATCACAATAGTGGAAGGTTAATATTCGATTGGTAAAATTTGACAGATTCGGGTAGGTTGACACGCTGGCGTCTGTACGTCAGTCAGCATAATGATAATGCAGCAAAATAATAATGGACTGTCAGACTTGAACGACTAAAAATCAAATTATCCCTTTGCGTTCCAGGGCTACGAAAACCTTTTAAGAGAAGACCTTAGAAACCCCAAATATCTGTACTAAGAAAAATAGTCTAGTATATTTATTTTGTTCTAGTAATTTGACCATAATATCTTCTTCCACAAAAGACTTCTACTTCTAGCTACTGCTCACTATTCAGTTCATCAAAAAACCCATTTTACTAAACAAAACAGCGCACCGTATGCGCGTGCGCACTATAATCGTATGCGGTGCGCGTGATTTACGCGCGAGCGGCCGCGATGCTCGATAGCGTTTACTTATTGTTACACCGCATTGATCGGCTAACGACGTATGCAGATACCAACATCTCGTATTTATGCGCTGTCAACGACTTTTATTGCGTTAAATGCCATTTTTGACCACCTGTTTTTTGGTCTGGTGTCTTCTAAGGTTATCGTAGTTCGCAGCATCATTCCTAAGATAAAACCTGGTCCTTTTACTCAGTTGTGTTTTTTTTTAGTTTTGGTCATAGATACGAGCCTTTTTTTGCTCAAATACTGAGCACAGTATTTTCTTAAGGTGATCATGCCTGCATTAGGCTCCGCTTTTTATGCAATTGTGTGTTTTTGGAGCACTCTGGTTTTTTGGTCTGGCTTCCAAGTGCTGACCATTACTGAGATTTGTGTGCTACTCATAATGTTTCTTATACAATCTACATGCGACTGGAGAGGACTATGTCCCAAGTGCTAACCTTTAGTGAGATTTTATGACAGGCCTGTTGGTCTAGTGGTTAGTGACGCTGACTGGTATGCCGGAGGTCGTGGGTTCGATTCCCACCCAGGAAAAATGTTTGTGTGATGAGCACGATCATTTGTTCCGTGTCTGGGTGTAATTTATCTATATTTATGTGTTTAGAAATATATAAGTATGTTTATCAGTTGTCTAGTACCATAACACAAGCTCTGCTTAGCTATATATATTAGCCATATATAGTTGTGGAATATTTATTATTTTATTATTTTATTCCGTCTATGTCCAGAAGTGGGCTGATATAGGCTGATGATGATGATGATGATGCTGGTCCTTCTACAGAATTATGACATTTCCAGCTTCTTATTTTCAAAATATTGAATTATCTGTTAGACTTGTGACTAGACTCAGATGCCACTTCATGCTTTTTGCTTACGAACAATATATCGCGATCAAATATCGAAAGTCAAGTGCTTCTATATCTTTCCGCTGATAAATACTGCATATCGCCCTTTAGACACCCATAATCGACTTGTTTTGATCTCGTAAACGTAATTTTTGTAGTTCCTTTATGACATTTATCGAAAATTCATCAAAGTGACAAAACTGAAAAAGGTCGATATCGGAGGTTTATTTAAGTGACAAAATTGACAAAGGTCGATATCAGAGGTTTATTTAAGTGGCAAAATTGACAATAGTCGATATCGGAGGTTCATTTAAGTGACAAAATTGTCAAAGTTCGATACAATATTTTTTGCCTATGTTCGTAAGTGATATGATAATTTATCTCGTTACAATCTGAAAGGCGCTGAAACATTTAAAGAAAAAACAATGCAATTGACTATCATTATGTTCCTCTTAAATCTCAACAAATCCATGAACTATCATTAAGCGTATCATCCAACACGATCGAATCCTTTTTCAATTACCCACCGGCCAATTAAACCGCAATAAAACAATACACAGAAGCCTATTCTATTTTTTTTAAATCGGAAACACCGTCGTTTCAAGGCAAAGGTATAGGCCTTGTGGTAACAAAGATGCATTGTGAGTGCATCGTTCTTTGGAACAAATCCAATATTGTTGGCTGTCTACTGTTAAGACAATCGCGACCTCCAAATTCCACATTTGAATTTGTGAATCATGGCTTAGGACCTAAAGACCAGTATTTGATCCAATGGAATTCAAATTCAGCTGTCTTAAAATTAAGGTTGGGTTTCTATTGAAGGGAAGGTGGATTAAGTGCATCAAATATGCCAATTAGTTTTAAGCATTAAAAGGCCAGGATGGGCAGATCGACGCCATTGTTTTCCTGACCTCGACAAAGAAAGACTCGATGACAAATCTCATGGTCTGGTCTGTCAAGGTTACTCTTGGTTGTTTACGGCCATGTTAGGTTGCTTGTAGTAAATTATGTTTGATTGGTGTCTGAGCCGTACGTGTGCCTTATGAGGCTACCGTGTGTACTAAGTGGGGTCAAGTTTTTTGGGTGAATTTTTTTGTACCGCTTATTATCTGCTCGCTTTGTTTTCTTTATACGAATAATGAGGGGAACTGCGGCTAAAATTAGTTTGTGTAATTTATTATCATCCAAATTTTCCTAACCACCATTTTTGTAAGTAAACCACAATAAGTTACCCATTTCCCAAAGAATCCTATGACTCATGACATTGAAATATGCCAAGCATTTAACCACATTGAGGTTCCATGTCGATGCAGTTCAGCGCACATAGTTGAACATATTTTGTAGAGTAATGATGGTTTACATTTAAAAAGCAAAGCCAGAGACTATTTTAGCGGTAAGACTGCCATTGTAACCATAGAGTACTTAGATTATTATTGTAAAGCAGTAGTTTTACATTTTGGTGTACAAAAAAGTATATTCGATTCTATTCTATTCTCTCAGGTACTCATAATAACTTCTCTACTGGTCTGAACAAAAACACGGAATTTCTCCATCAATCTTTTGTTACAGGTATTTGTTTCTTATTAGCACATCTTCTAATCTAACCCCAAAATCAGAAGGCGAAAATCTAGAACAACCCACACCAACCATTATTAAAGACACCTTAAAATCTAGACTTACTTTCAAGGCTAGAACTTTTCAAGTGCAAGACTAAGGCCAAGTCCACACTATACTTAGTCAAACGATACTTGATAATTTATTAGATTACGGGTGTCGTTCGTATGACACGGCATAACATTGTACCGGCGTACAATCACCCGGGCGTAACAAAGGACTTTACGATGAAATTGAAAGTAAACGTGTTGAATTTTAACACCTACCTACCATTTTGTGTGTACAACAAGTAGTCAAGTACTTTGAGGATTAGTCAGGGATTTTGAGGAGTTTGATGAGGTGAATCTCAATTTTTTCTTTGTTCTCTTTCGCCGATTTGAAAATACTTTAATGATCGCCTTTTGTGGTTTAGTATCGTTGTGGCTTACCTTGTTTGATCTTGTGGATAGGCCATCGATTTCAACATGTGTTTTTTTTATTTAACTTATCATTGTCGTATTGGGCATGCGGGTGGCGAGTAATGGGTGACTCGCTGTCCGACCATGGACCATGCCCGGGTCGACGGCGCGTTGTGTTCCACGCGCGCCTTAAGGAGTGTCAGCATAGTGACGGGGCCCCCCTCTAGAGGGCCAAAGCCTGCCGGAGTCGCGGGACTCACGAATTACCGTGAACCCGTAACGTAAAGGGCTATTGAAGGACACCGTGGATTTTAGTCAGTACGAGTCTGACAGTCCCCCCCGCTCTGCCCTGGGTGGGAGGACCCATATGATGATATTACCACATTAAAAAAAATCGTAGGCTTGTTTCAGTCACCTTTGACGTGAACTAGAGTCAAGACCAAATCCATCTCAAATAAAAAAAAACTGTGATAAATAACAGTATTTCAAAACGTACTGTCTTTAGAATAAAGCTTTGAAAAATCTAAGCAACAAAATGCTCTCCACATTTCCACCCGCACGTACACAAAGGCGATTAAGCACAAAAGTACAGTAGCAGCTCAGTACAGCCAGCAAATAGATCACAGCAGTGCTCATTACCAAAAGGCGCTACTAGTTGCGCACGAGTCGATAAGATCGCGCCGGCGCGCGCGCGCGTAAATCACGATACCTATCGCTGTGTCCCTACATGAGGACCAGACCTAATTGTAGACGAATTTATAGAGCTTTGGTATTTAAGTTGGGAAAATATTTGCTTTATTTTAAATTTTGATAAAATAAAATTGTAGTTATATATTTTTCGTTTCCGGGATTGTTATCGCTGCGTCCACCACCAGTCCTTTGTAGAATGATTTATAGAATTTTGGGATTTGAAGTTGGGACCATATTTTTATATATTAAAAAAATGAAAGAGAAACCGTTTTTTTTTTAAATCATCTCCAAGATATCTTACACAATCTCCATAGATAAAGCCCAAACCGGGAACAATAAAATTGCAGAAAAATTTATAACAGTGTGTTGTGACCTCACAACCTCCTCTATGATGACCTGCAAGATGCAATTTACAAAAAAAATATTGAAACTAGCGTCAAAAACATTGGATAAAAAAATGGAATTCAAATGTGGAATGAAGTAATTTATGTTTCGAAATTGCACAAAATCTTTTATTTCCATTTCATTTTTACATCTTTCATATTTATGTATAATATCAAGTCCAACAATTCTGTTGGTCAAAACATTCGTTTTCAAGATGTGAGGTGACAAGCTACAGATAATTAGTAATTATCTCGCGAATCAAAGGCCCTTATACCTTTGGTATTTAGGCTAATCAATTAATACTCGTTGAATTTCTTGTTTTGATTATTGTCACGATTCGTTTGGTAATAAATTGATACTTGTCATGATAGGCTTTTTCTTATACAACATATTATTAAACAAAGTATACAAAATTAATTGTATTTTTCGACCTTCGAATTCTAAAGACGACCTAACGTCAAAACACCATTATCTATACTTATAATAAATCTGTAGAGAGGCCAATTCTGTACATGAAATATATTTAAAAAATAACTAGCAAGGGGTGATTAGGGATCGCTACTGATGCCAAAAATGCAATCAATAAAAATTTTGTCTGTCTGTCTGTCTGTCTGTCTGTATGTTCGTTATAGAAACTAAAACTACTCGACGGATTTTAACGTAATTTGGCACAATTATTCTTCATACGCCTGGGCAGGTTATAGTATACTTTTCATTACGCTACGATCAATAGGAGCAGAGCAATGAAGAGAAATATTGGGAAAACGGGAGAAATTACTCCATTTTTTAAGCTTCCGTCGCGTGTGCAGCCTTAATGGTTAAAGCTACATAGAAATCATGTATGACGGAAATGTTCTCCTTAAAATTATATAAAAATATTCCTTGACAGCATATGTCTATCTTTTATGGTTGACTCACAATAACACGTGAAACTCCCGATAGCTTAGCAATTCGGAGCTTTCTGATTATATTTGTCTACTCTTACGTTTACAACACTCTCACTCATCCCTAATTAAAAAAAGTTAACATTATTACCTATTCAATAAAAAAAGAATCATGAAAATGGGTTTAAAATCTTAAGGCATCCACAGAAAAGTCCGATTGAGCAGTACACAACCTACTAGAGGTTGATCTGCGCGTGCTTCATACAATATTTGGCTGTTGATGCGAATTGACGTTCAGACTGTTCGACCTTATTGACAGAAATAATTTTTATTTACAAACCGTGCTTATCAGCGCGACTTTTAGTCTGTTTTTTTTTTAGCGTGGTAAAATCATCAAATGAGTCCTCGCATCCAGTGACTAAAATCCACGATGTCTTTCAATAGCCCTTTATGTACCGGGGTCACGGTAATTTGTGAGTCCCGCAACCCCGGCAGGCTTTGGCCCTCTACAGACCCCGTCAGTATGCTGACACTCCTTGAGGCGCGCGTGGAACACAACGCGCCGTCGACCCGGGCATGGTCCATGGTCGGACAGCGAGTCGCCTATTACTCGCCGTCCGCATGACCGCGCCTACGGTGGCTGGAGATCGTCTGCCGACGTCCGTTGCCGTGGGCGTCTACCACTGCGGCTGGGGTAGAGGGAGGACGCTGTCCTCTCCCTCACGCGGCCCGCCCCCTCCTTCGCGAGCATGACTGCTTCGCAGAAGGAGGCGACTACTTCCCACTCCGTCTCACCCCGCAGCATGGCCTCGACTAATGCCGGGCGCGAGAGGTCTCCGCCTATCGCCGTCGTGAGGACACGGCGGTGCTCTGCCCAAGCGGGGCAGTCCTGCACCGTATGCTCCACCGTGTCTTCCGGACGATCCTCGCAGTGGTGACACCCAGGAGTTTCTTCCCTCCTTATCAGACACAGGTACCTCCCGAAACTTCCGTGTCCGGTGAGGACCTGCGTCATGCGGTAGGTCAGGACGCTGTGACGCCTATCCAGCCACTCCTCAAAGAGGGGTCTTACCGCCGGGATTGCGGCGTGCCCTTTTTTACTTTTAGTTTTGGAATACTTTATTTTTAGATGTGTTTTGTTGTTATTTTATGAAATAGAGGTTTTGGTAGTGTTTAAATATATGATTAGTTTACATTTTATTTCTATACAGTTGAAGCAATAGTAGGTACGAATATCAGTTATTTTGGTAGTGTTTAATTATATTAATAGTTTACATTTTATTTTTTTGTAGTTGAAGCAATAGTAGGTACGAAATTAATTGTTTTGGTAGTCTACACTATCTACACTAATATTATAAAGAGGAAAACTTTGTTTGTTTGTGTGATTGTAATGAATAGGCTCAAAAACTACTGGACCGATTTTAAACATTCTTTTACCATTCGAAAGCTACATTATCCACGAGTAACATAGGCTATATTTAATTTTGGAGAAAAATAGGGTTCCGTAAGATATTTGGGTTTTTCGGCCACAAGGTGTAAAAAATCAACCAGAAAAGTTACTTATTTTGCGTACGTTGCCTAATCTATAAAAGATAGAACCATAAAATGTTTTAATTAATTATTGATCTTATAAATATCTACAAAAAAGTCCGCGACACACTATGTCTATCTATGTCGAGTGTTTGTGATGACTGCGTCATCGATGTTAGAGTCGGTGTCTTTGAATAGACCTGGGAATCATGTTGCTGACCGTGTCTTTCCTGAGTAGGCTTTTTGCAGCGGTAACCGACATTCACGCGGGCGGAGCCGCGGGCGCCCGCTAGTTATTAAATAAATTAAATCTATACTTATAATAAATCTGTAGCGAGGCCAATTCTGTACATGAAATATTTTAAAAAAATAACTATCAAGGGGTGATAAGGGATCGCTACTGATGCCAAAAATGCACTCAGTAAATTTTTTGTCTGTCTGTCTGTCTGTCTGTATGTTCGTTATAGAAACAAAAACTACTCGACGGATTTTAACGAAATTTGGCACGATTATTCTTCATACTCCTGAGCAGGTTATAGTATACTTTTCATTACGCTACGATCAATAGGAGCAGAGCAGTGAAGGGAAATATTGGGAAAACGGGAGAAGTTACTCCATTTTTTAAGCTTCCGTCGCGTGTGCAGCTTTAATGGTTAAAGCTACATAGAAATCATGTATGACGGAAATATTTTCCTTAAAATTATATAAAAATATTCCTTGACAGCATATGTCTATCTTTTATGGTTGACTCACAATAACACGTGAAACTCCCGATAGCTTAGCAATTCGGAGCTTTCTGATTACATTTGTCTACTGTTACGTTTACAACACTCTCACTCATCCCTAATTTAAAAAAAAATAACATTATTACCTATTCAATAAAAAAAGAATCGTGTAAATCGGTGTAGAAACACCAAAGTTATACATGAAATACGCTAATCAGTCAACGCGCGTGAATACACAATCATGCTATAAGGATTATTTTGGAAAAAAGCGCGCGTGCTTCATACAATATTTGGCTGTTGATGTGAATAGACGTTCAGACTGTTCGACCTTATTGACAGACAATAATTGTTATTTACAAACCGTGCTTATCAGCGCGACTTTTAGTATTTTTATTTTTGGCGTGGTAAAATCATCAAATGATTCCTCCCACCCAGGGCAGGCGGGAGGGACTGTCAGACTTGACTGACTAAAATCCACGGTGTCCTTCAATAGCCCTTTATGTACCGGGGTCACGGTTATTTGTGAGCCCCGCAATCCCGGCAGGCTTTGGCCCTCTACAGGCCCCGTCATTATGCTGACACTCCTTGAGGCGCGCGTGGAACACAACGCGCCGTCGATCCGGGCATGGTCCATGGGCAGACAGCGAATCGCCCATTACTCGCCGCCCACATGCCCACGCCTACGGTGGCCGTAGATAGTCCGCCGACGTCGGTCGCCGTGGGCGTTTACCACTGCGGCTGGGGTGGAGGGAGGACGCTGTCCTCTTCCTCACGCGGCCCGCCTCCTTCTTCGCGAGCATGACTGCTTCGCAGAAGAAGGCAATCGCTTCCCACTCCGTCTCGCCCTGCAGCATGGCCTCAACCAATGCCGGGCGCGAGAGGTCTCCGCCTATCGCCGTCGGGAGGACACGGCGGTGCTCTGCCCAAGCGAGGTAGTCCTGCACCGTATGCTCCACCGTGTCCTCCGGACGATCCTCGCAGTGGTGACACCCAGGAGTATCTTCCCTCCCTATCAGACACAGGTACCTCCCGAAACTTCCGTGTCCGGTGGAGACCTGCGTCATGCGGTAGGTCAGGACGCCGTGACGCCTATCCAGCCACTCCTCAAAGAGGGGTCTTATCGCCGCGATTGCGGCGGGCCCTTTTTTACTTTTAGTCTTTGAATAGTTTATTTTTAGATTCGTTTTGTTGTTATTTATGAAATAGGTATAAGAGGTTTTGGTAGTGTTTAAATATATTTATTTATTTAAATCTTTTTGCACATGGATTATTTCTGTACAGTTGAAGCAATAGCAGGTACGAAATTAGTTATTTTGGTAGTCTACACTAATATTATAAAGAGGAAAACTTTGTTTGTTTGTTTGTAATGAATAGGCTCGAAAACTACTGGACCGATTTTAAAAATTCTTTCACCATTCGAAAGCTACATTATCCACGAGTAACATAGGCTATATTATATTATTTTGGAGAAAAATAGGGTTCCGTAAGATATTTGGGTTTTTCGGCCACAGGGTGTAAAAAATCAACCAGAAAAGTTACTTATTTTGCGTACGCTGCCTAAACTATAAAAGATAGAACCATAAAATGTTCTAATTAATTGTTGATCTTATAAATATCTACAAAAAAGTCCGCGACACACAATATCTATCTATGTCGAGTGTTTGCGATGACTGCGTCGTCGATGTTAGTGTCGGTGTCTGTGAATAGACCTGGGAATCATGTTGCTGACCGTGTCTTTCCTGAGTAGGCTTTTTGCAGCGGTAACCGACATTCACGCGGGCGGAGCCGCGGGCGCCCACTAGTTATTAATAAATCGGTACTATAATAATAAAAACAACGGTGTGTCCACATATTTAATATCTAAAAACACTTGTTTCTGGCTGTCTTACTGCGATATCCTCTTTGATATACATCAATTTAATGTCTTGTCATTTTTCAAAGGGACAGTCGATTTTTAAAACAAAATGTCAACTCAAGACATAGGTAAAGGGCCAACTTTCTACAATAAATTTAATTCACACCGTATCACTATTTATTCTTTATCTAATCACAAGAACAATATTTAAAAAAAAAAACTAAAGACTGATATTTGATTTCACTGCCCAATAAAACATCTGGTATAGACATAAAGAAATGTCATAAATTGATTAACAAATCAATATACAATGTTCATTGATACTGTGAAAGAATAAATGCAGAGAATTGTGAACCTTATGAGTGTAATAATAAAGGTTTTGGAAACGTGGGTGTATACATGTCACGGTTATGAAGTAATAAATAAAATATAGGTGTGAATAAAGAAAGCACTAAGGCACATCGCACATAAGGCACTAATATGGTGACAAAACTTTGTTTGGCACTTACCATTCAGAGATGGAGGGCAAAGTACTAAAAATCAAACTTTCTCCATACGTTATTTGGCATTTTTTGTGATTTATGGTCGATACTTTTATTTTTAGGAAGGCTCGGTCATATTAATTGCGTCATGCGAATGTGATGGTTGGTAACTACTGTAAAAGTCAAGCTAAACACACTGTACATTATACCAACTCAGACTATGATACTTTTTTTTACCCAGGGCAGGGCGGGAGGGACTGTCAGACTCGTATTGACTTAACTCCACGGTGTCCTTCAATAGACCTTTACGTTCCAGGGTCACGGTAATTCGTACAGTCCTGCGATCCCGGCAGGCTTTGGCCCTCTAGAGGAGAGAGCCCCGTCATTTTGCTTACACTCTTTGAGGCGCGCGTGGAACACAACGCGCCGTCGACCCGGGTATGGTCCATGGTCAGACAGCGAGTTGCCCATTACTCGCTGCCCGCATGCCCGGGCCTACGGTGGCCGGAGATCGTCAGGCGAGACTATGATACTACTAGATATATTGTTTAATTAGGTAAACACGCTAGTAGCTTAAAGGTTCAGAAGAAGTGACGAAGACTTCCTTGAAATTTTTGAAATAACATAAAATAAAAACATTAAAATAAAATAAAAATTTGACATATCAAACCATTTTTACCAACTAGGTACTACTAGGTTTTAATTTTAATTTAGTATCTTATATAAGTATTTAGATTTAGTTAGGTATACATATATGTGTATTTAAGAATATTTAAATACTATGTTTCATTGTTATACCCGGTTAGAATTCTAACACAACACTTTTACGCGTCTTTTAACAAACTAGATGAGGCCGGTGTTTCGTACTTAACTATTCTGAGAATAAACAGTCTATACAAACAACGAGGACACTGTTTCTTTTAAAGTCCAGACATTATATTGGTCAAGTCATACGAGGACCATGCAGGATAGTTAGGGTGTGATTTATCTATAATATGTATGCATTTAAAAAATATATAAGTATGTTTATCAGTTGTCTAGTACCCATTACACAAGCTCTGCTTAGTTTGGGACTAGATGGCGTTGTGTGATAGTTGTGGAATATTTATTATTATTATTTATTTATTTATTTAAAAAAAAAAAAAAAGTTATCAATCTGGTCCCACATTAGCACGACCAACATATTGGCACAACATAGTCTAGGGGTTACACCGCCAGTCGTCCACCGCCGCCACTTTAGTCGCCAAACCAATTAATTGCGAAAATGTTGCAAACAAGATTAGGTAATTAGATCCGGTTTTTTAAAAGTATTTTTAATATTGAAACAGCACGCGTAGTTTCAGAATGCCAGGTGATTTCATTAAATTTGACAGCTGTCATATGTCAAAATTGACATTGACGTGGCGTTCAAATCCATATTCAATCTAACAATATTATTTATATACTAGCTGATCCCCATGGTTTCAACCCCACTGCTCGTCTCCTATTGGTCGTAGCGTGATAGTATATAGCCTATAGCCTTCCTCAATAAATAGGCTATCCAACACAAGCATACTTTTTCAAAACGGACTAGTAGTTCCTGAGATTAGCGCTTTCAAGCAGACAAAATCTTCAGCTTTATAATATTAGTATAAATTTTTCGTCATCGCTCTAAAAGTTCATCGCACGGAAATCAACAACTACATATTTATTTTATTACTTTTTATTAATAAGATCACGCTCATAGTATTGAATGATCGAATCGATACCAACAATTTTTACTTACTTTTGAACATAATATAATAGAAACACAGAAGGACCACGCGCGATGTAAGAAAATACCAACAAGAAGGAAAGATGTCATATCTTACTTAAAAAAAAAAACATGAACAAATGGGTCGTACTGGGTGGAGTGGAAGCGACTGACAGACTTTTACTAACTAAAAATCTACCCTGTTCCTTCGATTGCTCTTTGCATTCTAGGGCCACAGTCCCTCAAGATTTCCACTCATTGGCTTTAAAATCATTCTCCAATCATCCGGTTATAAAAAACTCGGTCATGACCATAGCTATTATTTTGTTTATTCCAGACGGTATGTATACTTGACACGGAAAAATCAGTACTATAATGATTACGAGGAGTGTACGGCATTACTGCGAAGTTCATTACCGCGAATTTAGGTATACCTAGTAATGTATCCACATTTAGCCAGATATATCTATGTCCCATGTTGTAGGGGTCAAGTTAATATCCATGAACCGGGCACGAATCTAGACTCCGTATCTGCTACTGGGAAATTCCTAATAGAAATCCCAATAACACTTTACCCCACCTAGGAATCGAACCTGTAAACTCATGCTTAGCAGTTGCGCTTCCAACCACTAGACTAATGGCAGTCAGTCTTAATGTTTTTATAGAATTGAGGCATTAATTTCTAGAGCCTATTTTCATGTATTGTATGGGAGTGGTCCTTCGGTATATATTTTTCTAATGCATTTTTATGTTAAACGCCTCTTCCATGTACCCAAAGCCAAGTCGGACATATTTCATAAAACAAATTGTTATACCCATTGTAATTTGAGAGCTATTTCAGCTAGTGTACCCTTAAACATCGATTTGTATTCGATAGAATCGAAATCATATCGATACTCTCGATTTGAATCGATTAAATTTTGAAATCAAGTTTAAAAAGTTCGATATGAATTTTTTGGTGATATTTTAGAATTAAATTCGTTACTGATTGCTACTGAAGTAATTTTGGATTGAATTTAAAGTAATTTAAGTCATGGTGGTATGATACATTTTGGTTCGGATTAAGGTTAACGCGTCGCTTGATTTTTTACATAGCTTTCGAATTTTATACGCATTCTTTAGCCACGCAAGTTAATGACAGATATGCCACAAACAGAAAGAGACATGTTAACTAAAAGGTTGTTTGCGTCACACGTCAAGCTTTTAAAATTTATCATTCATCAGCATAATACCAGTACTTGTATACAATTAATATTTCCATTTCAAGTAGGTTTTTTTTTTTCATTATTTAAAATGGGTGTGCTCTTGGTATATTAATTTCTAGTAGGTTTTTTTTCTAAGATGGAGCAAACCTACCCAGAAGGATCTGGAGCGCATGACCAACGGTTGGCGGGATTCAATTTTTGTTTTTTGTATTCAAATATCGAACAGTCAAACGCGGTATGAATTTCATCGTCAATTGTAACCAAAACGAGACAAAGAACTTCTATTCACTTAATTACAAGGATTTAAAGCCAATTTCAAACCGAGAGTCACTCCTCGATGTGTGGTCACTTCCCAAATTCGTGAAACTATCGATACTAAACTCGATATCAAAATCGATATCCGTATCGATACTAGAGCCACTAATTTTCTCGTATGTTAATAAGACGGCTTTAATATCGATACTTTATGTTGTTCCCGGCAACACCGTTGGCGCTTGTGTGGTCGTCTCTTTGTTTTCGACCATTACAACAATATATTTTTATTATTTATACGATATTTAGATAAAAATGACATTTGATTGTTGTTTAAGATATTGTTAAACTGAATTGTTGTTCTGTTAAAGTGATGTTGAAAGTTGTTTTAAAATCGTGGAAGTTATTGTTATTAAGTGCTTTTGACCACCTAATGTTTAATGAATGAGTTTTATTAGATTAAACGGTGACTTTATGTCAGTTTGAACATGTTGGTAGTAGTTATTTGGACATTTTAATTGTCACATTTATTAAACAGATGCCTTTTCTTATGTAAATTCATTCCTATCGCTTCCAGTGTACAACGAGTGTAGTCGACGTTAATGATGAAAAACTCAAAAATACTCGTTTTTTACTACTATAAATTATCATAAACTATTAATTAATGGCATTTCTGTTAAAACACATGATTGTCATGAATGATCTGAGAAACACGCGACGCTGTTGCCAATTTTCTGGTCTCTGTTTTTTTTTTGTATTTCACACTTTTCTTCATATCATTTCAATTCTGCCGCTGCGGTTACTGAGAATCTCGAGTGACGTAATTTTTTTTTTTATCGTGGTAAAATCATCAAATGAGTCCTCCCACCCTACTGTCAGACTTGTACTGACTAAAATCCACGGTGTCCTTCAATAGCCCTTTACGTACCGGGGTCACGGTATCCGTTAGTCCCGCGACCCCGGCAGGCTTTGGCCCTCTACAGGCCCCGTTACAAGTGACGTAAATATAGCATACCTTATTGTTAATTGTAATATGAAGACGGGTTCGGGTTGAAACTCTAGGGCCATGGGATCTGAATGCTTCGAAGAGAATAGATACTCGTATATGACCGAGATCCGACTGGTTCGAACAGAATAGATATGTGACCCAAAGGCTAGCTATCTTTTTACTTTGGCCAAAGTCTAAGCATTGCTATTCCTCACGACAACGCTGCCAGTCTCTTGGACACATTACCAGCTGGAGAAGTTTTCCCAAGCTTTGTAATAGCTTTTTTAATCGTGTAAAATCATCAATTGAGTCCTCCAACCCAGAGCGGGACGGGAGGGTCTGTCAGACTTGTACTGGCTAAAATCCACGGTGATCCTTCAATAGCCCTTTACGCTCCAAGATCACGGTAACCTCATGAAACAGTCCCGCGACCCTGGCAGGCTTTGGCTCTACACTTTTTCTGACAGGTCTTTAAGGAGCGCGCGGAAGACGACGCGCCATCGACCCGAGCTTTGTAATAGCTTAGTTTTATTATTAGTACTTAATAAACAAAAGTCTACAAATCTCAACCATTTTCAATTATTCATGTTCAAAAAGCTAATCGCTTTAGTTTTTTTTCATAACGCGATCAAATTCGGCCCACGCGCCTCCTCTGAACCAAATTGCTCACGGAAATCGGCCCACAAATCAAATACACCTAAACCAGATACCAAAAAACAATTCAAGACCAATTTTCTGTATCTAATTTGTCTGCCTTCCCATCCTGGTGTTCAACGATTAATCCAGACCGATTTCGTAAACATATACCAGGATAACTTTACACTTAAAACTACGCTAAGTAACTCTTATTTTGTGACAGCTAAGAATGCTTTTATAGTTTCTGGGTGGCAATGATAAATTGGTTAATTTGTATGGGTGTTGTCAACAGAATATTTTTCAAATGTACGTATATATTTCGGTTTTATAACATCCATGTTTCGACACGATCACTAATGGTTGTAATCAATTCGATGGTCTCACACTTGACATTGGGCCTCGAATTGTTTTGATAACATTCGTCTTGAGACGCGGATAATGGGAGTATGAGATATGTGTGAAATTATTCGTTTTGTTGTGTCGACGTGGGAATCGTGAGTTTTACTTAATAATCGAGATATGTTCGGAGTTGTCATTGGCACATAACACTTTGAAATCTAGCTGTAGTAGGTATTTTAAACTACTGACGTCAACCAAACTCATGTAAATATATATTATTATGCATCTGGTTTCAGCTATAACAGAATTTAAAAACAAAAACTGTTTTTTTGGGATACATATTTATAGCAACCAGAGACTCTTATTTAGATAACACAGCTTATATATTCAAAGTCTAATGTATCCTGAAAAACAGGTTCAACCTAGATCTGTCAAACTTGCAATAGTGCTCAAATGTATTAATTGAGAAATTTTATTTTAAGTCTTTCCTTCTTTTTAATTTTAAGCACTTTAAGGATTTTAAGCATTTCACATCCATGGCACCTTTAACAAGATTTCACAGAAGCATTTCAGTAAATTGAAACAGATTATCATTTGGTTTAGGCCCTTTGTTCACTGAAGACATTCAGAAATTACAGACATTATCACTGTCTTTTAGATTCTAGATTGAATACGAAAGACGGAAATTTCTATATACCAGCAGGAAATCAACTTTTTAACAATAATAGACTAATTAGATAAGATTAGCGCGTGACCACTCCCTAACACAACCTTCTCTACAGACCAAAGATTATCCAAAGCCGAGACAAACAAACAATAATTACAATAAAAAGGCTCGCAGCGGGGGTCCGTCCTAAAGTCAGGTCTACACGAGAGAGGTTCCACACCGGCGCTAATTGAACCGCTCAATTGGGCGCATTAGGCGCAGGGCGAGCAACGCGGATGGAAAGAGTGTTTCCACTGTTGGACGATACGATACTGATGTACGATACGGGAGTTGCAGCTGAGTTCGGTATTAAAGCTGGATCTAAAAGAGAGGAGTTCGACACCCGGCGCTAATCGGGGTATATGGCTAGATCAACGCAGATGGAAGGAGCATGCTTAGTGTTGGACGCTACGAGAGCGGAAAAATGAAGAAATGAAAAGAAAGGATTTTTTTATTCGAATTATATCGTCCAGGGTAAACGAAATTATAATAATGAAATACCGACACTTCATTATTATAATTTCAGTAAGCTGAATTTCCACCTCTCCCTGAATTTAATAATTTTATCTTTTAGTTGATTTCTCTAAATCCACCTCTGCCTTTCACTTTCACACCTTGTTAATTCTTCTGTCGCAGTAAAGAAACCGTATCCAGAATATATTTTTCGAAACAAGCTTAAAAGCCTTTATTAATGTTCCTGTTTCAATAAAACACATTTTCGTCACAACTGGTCGTTTGACCCGCAAAGCCTTATACGATATTTTCACTTAAAAGACTTTGAATCACCTACAACAAAATGAGGATAAATTATTGTAGGTCGTGCTTTTGTGGCCACAATGGAAACAAACCCCAACAATCACACCCACGCGTTGGTTTTTGTATTAACAATAATATCTTATAATTGTTGCTTACGTTATATATTGTGGGAATGTTACACATTGTTAATTTGATATATTTTATGCATTACCTCACTTATTGACTTGTTTATCTTCGAAATTACAGAAAATGATGATAGGTTAGTTAAAAATGTGAAGAAATATTAGGTGTAGTTGAAAGATTTATTGGAGAATAAGTTAATAGTTGTACTTAAATTAACAACGAATTTGTTAAGAAACTTTAAGTTATTGCTAAGCTTCGGACCTCTAATCGGCCTCGTGATAAATGTGAAAATTGGAATCCACAGTTTTACCAGCATATGTCAATATATTATATCGCACTAATACTATTCATTTGTAACCATTGGTTTAAAAATGTACGGAATTTTACTCATAGTATCCACCCTAAAATTCTTACTACGTCTATCAGCTGCTAACATGTTTTTCGTTTAATAAAGCTTACGTCTACATTAATTTCCGTCCGCAGTCATCATCATTTTCTCCTGGGTACAGGCCTACCCTTTCTTCTGTGATATTTCTTTCCATAAGTCTCTCATCCTAATTTAAAATCTTAAATATGTCTTAAATTGTAAAACTTTGTGAGGAAAGAAAAAATCGAGAGCGAACACGATATCAACCTGCGTTCTTCTGCTTAGTTAACCAGAAGATCTCAGGTTTATATCTTCTTTTGTCCTATATTACTAAAGAGCAGCAGTTTTCCAACCAAGCTATAGCCGCCATGCTGAGAGGAATCGATTTCTTAATCCCATTCTGGTCCTGAATCGTGCTCAAAACCGAATTCATTCCACAGAAAAGTTTTATCACACTACTTGTATTGAACCAATCCTTCTTTCTTCGAGCAACAGTACACAAAACAAACAACCTAAACAATCAAGACTTCATCAAAAATTTAAATCAGAATCCGTTACTGTGACATTACAGTGAACAATACGATTTCTCAAGATGACATTCACACATGACCTCGCAGCAGCCTTGCACTAAATCGTAATCAAACTTAATTGTTACATTATAAACGTTATGTCACACAATATTCTTCTCACGACCTAGCTTTGTTGGCAGACCTTCGGATACCAGATAACTGATATAGTTAAAAGAACAATAGTAGTGATAAGCGTTTGGGATAGTTGACATTTTGATTTTGATTAAATTTTTTGATTGTTTATTTGCATTTGCATAATGTGTGCAGTGACATCTAGGAGTGTGAGACAGATCTTTATAGTGCTGTCGCCATTTTTCAGTCCATGGTCGTAACTTGTAATGAATTCAGACACGCGCTGATTGAATTTGTGCTTTGTGCTTCGTGATATAGGACGTCGACTTCGTGGACTGTACATATATGACTGATGGTAGGACGATGACATTCATGAAGCAAAATACCAAAATAATCAATACTGTTAACCTCTCGGGCGATTTATAATTAAAAATGATAAAAATCAACGTCCAATGAGCGACTGTCTGTTATGTACAGACGTGTGTACGTAAGGCGCTGGGGCGTTTTCGCTTATGTACACCCGGGTGTACGTAACGCGCCCGAGAGGTTAATTCCAAAATAAAAAAAGAATCACTATAGGAATTACCCGTCTATCGCGAGGTAATTTACAAATATTCATTTTAAACTCCTATAGGCGGTTTCGTTCAGTAGTGGACGGCAATTGATTTACCACGATAATCATGACATACAAAAATTACCAAATACCAAACAACTACTTGTAAGCCCAGAAATATTTCGACTGTGACTACTAACAGTATCGATACTGCAAAACACGTACTTTACAGAACAGCAATTTTTTTTTTAAGTTTTATTTCATCCTTGAATAAAAATAAATGAAATAATACTTTTATCAAAAAATCTCTTTTTATGTCTGATAGTAGTAGTACTCGTAGTATGATACGGACTTACAAATTCTGCAATAAAACAAAAATGGTGATTTTGCAGATTCGATAGTGTTCTTAGTCTCAGTCGATTTAATTCAAGCGGGAATTCTAATCTCGGTAATCAATCATCGTTACCTCTTCCTAGAGCCTCGCCCTGCGAAGTGTTTTCCATTTATACCTTCTCTAGACCTCTAAATATATAAAATGTAGGTACTAAAGCAAGTCCTATTGTTTTACTACCTACCTTGAAAATGGCTGAAAACACACAGCATCTGAAGTATTTAGGTTACAATACAATCCACTTGATAGCGTGTAGTTCACACATAAATTAGTTGGTCGTAGTCTAGACATCTTGCTGATTAATTAATTAAAATGTTTCAGACGCTAATTTTAAAATTTAATGTGTTATATAAACTTGGATTATATAGCAATCCAAACTAATATTATAAATGCGAAAGTAACTCTGTCTGTCTGTCAGTCTGTCTGTCTGTCTTTTCTTCACGCCTAAACTACTGAACCGAAAGTGTGAAATTTGGTACAGACATAGTTTGGAACTTGAGAAAGGACATAGGATAGTTTTTATTACAAAAAAAAAACTGCCGGAAGTCACTATTCCACGCGAACGAAGTCGCGGGCAAAAGCTAGTATTCATATAAAAATGGAATCAATTTTATGATTTTGATGTGTCTCGTGTGGCTGGACAATATGACATGCTATCAATAATATGATACACCTAATCATCATCTTTAGGGAGATAATGGTAAGGTGTCTGTCGTAATGAAACTCATGGTGAAATGAAGAAGACATTGCCATTTAGAACATTTCGTCAATAAACCAGTGAACTTTTATTTTTAACTAGCTTCCGCCCGCGACTCCGTCCGCGCGGATGTCGGTCTTCGCGTGGATGGTTTATTTCCCCATTTTGAGTAACTCTGACAATGACATCTTATAAATATTACGGCGCTGAATCCACTGCGGGTAATGCAACGTGTGTTCGCGGTTATTCAGAACAACGTCTATGAATAAAACTGAAAAATAAGATTTTTTTCTACGTATTTTTCCAGGATAAAAAGTATCCTATGTTATGCCCAGGATAATAAGGAATAATTATACCAAGTTTCATCGAAATCGAACCGAATTGGTTTTCACGTGATGCCTGCACAAACAGACAGACAGACAGACATACAAAAATTTTTTGAAGTGAAAACTTCTTTAGCGGCGTTGAGCACTTTTTCTGTAATGGGTATAAAATCTTAAACTCGCGTCAGGACACTCGCGTCAGGACACTCGCGTCAGGACACGTGACCCTGACCGAAAAAGCGTAGGACGGCGCAGGGCGCTTGCGTGAATGTTCGTGTGACTTTATTACTTTTAAAGAAGTTTGTATGCTGGATACATTCGTTGCTAGGTAACATAGGTGTTTATAAAAGATGTACGTCACATTGGATAATTATTGAAATAAAAAGTCAACCATTTTTGCGAGTTTTACTAAAATCTGTTCACAAGATATTTCCAACAATTACTATTCAAGTTTTCACTTCTCACGGCACTCCCAGAGTGCTACCTGCCTTTTTTTTTTTAATCATATATTTGGGTTTGGTATCGATCCAGCAACACCCCCCGCTATTTATTTTTTCAATATTTAAAGTCGGTGGTACAAATTAATTAAAAGACATTCGTAAGATAAGTTATTTTACACTTTTTTGTGGAGATTTTTGCGGAGGTGATTGAGTAGTATTTTTTTTCATGAGGTCATGTCTGCCGTAGAACCAACGAATAGTGGAAATGGAACCTTCCGAGAATCTTCTCGAATGAAGACCGCACGTAGGTAAAAGTAGGGTAGGACGCCCCCTGTCATGAAGGACCGATGACCTGATGAAGGTAGCTGGCAGTGAATGGATGAAAAAAGTTGGAGACCGTGCGCTGTGGCACTCCCTGGGAGAGGCCTATGTGTAGCACTGGACTGCAATAGACTAAAATGATGATGATGATGACAGATTAAAACATATTTTTCGCAAAAACCGAGCGATTGCCTGTCGGACCTCCACAACCCAGTAACTGGGTAATACGATATCCCGTGGTAATACTGGTTGTCAGACTGTAGAGCTTCTGACTAACAGTAACGACTGTCAAAGTTTTACAAATGACAGCCGGGACCAACGGCTTTACGTGCTTTCCGAGGCACGGAGGAAACTCGCTATGACAGATGGTCACCCACAGACTAACCTCGGCAAGCGCGGCTTAACCCGGAAGATCGACCTGTGCGGCTGTATTATATAGCCACGAGCTCCTCCTTTCCACTGCGCTGCACACTGCTCTAAAATACCCAGCCTAAATGAACTCATCAGCGCACTATTAACAACGACACACAACCGTGACCGTATCATTACGTACGAAAACACAAGTAGACGCAGTTAACAGTCCGTGGCGGCTCCCACGTTACATTATAATAAAACTGACAAAAACCATGCTTAGCGATCAAACAGATATCTTTATGACCTACATTAGTTAGCTAGGACCTTGAAACAGCTCTTATTATAACCTAACCTTATAATTATTAGTGTTTTTCAAATTAGTTGCGTTAATTACTAGGTGTTTGTTTTAGGGCACCGTGATGAGTTGAAACGGATTATTTTGAGGATTATACAACATTATTTTTTGTTTATGCGAAACCCGATACACCTGTCTAGTATTTTTGTGTAAAGAATCTTTGTATAAAATTTTAAAACCGTATCATAAAAAATCACAAGGTTATAAGTTTGTATATTACCTGGTTGTCCGTTCAAAAACATGCTCATTTCGCGGTACACCCGCGTAAACCGCGTCTCCTGTGTTATACACTCGTGATAATAGCTTGGCAATAGGTAGCTAACCGTACGGTGATTGTATTGTAATTAACTGGTAATAAAATTAAACTAAAATGTTTTTGAAAAAAAATATAACATGGTGTAAAAATTATTGGAATCGAATCAGTTACTGATTCTGAACAAACTATATTCAGTTTTCGCATATACTAAAAAAAATTGTATATAGTACTTGCACCGAATGAAATCAAATCAAATTAATTTATTTGCAAAATACAGGTTTAAGGGATGTTATAGAGGGTTCGATAGACTCACCGCATTATAATCTTTTTAGGTATGCAAATACATAATGACAACAAATGTAAAGCCGCATGGACAGTTATCAAAAACGAAATACACAATACGGACCTAAAAAATAACATTGAACACATCAAAACACATGACAACACCATAATTACCGAACCAGCAGAAATAGCCTCTGCCTTCAACAAACATTTTACAAATTATATTCCTGCTCGGAATTGTACAAATAGTTGCCGTAGTGACACGCTAACTGCTAACTCGATGTTCCTCATACCTATGTCCGAAAATGAGGTTAGGAAACAGATATTATCTCTGAATAATACTAACTCTGAAGGCTATGATGAACTTAATACCCGAATTATTAAGACGTGTATCAATGAAATAAGTGGGGTATTGACTTATCTTATTAACTTGTCCTTTTCACAAGGAGTCTTTCCTAACGCACTAAAAATATCTGTGGTCAAATCGATATTTAAAAAGGGTGAAAAATGTGATATGAACAATTATCGCCCCATAACGCTGATACCCATCATGTCAAAAATTTATGAGAAATGCATGAATCAAAGAATAGTCGATTACTGTGAGAAATTTAATATAATTACAGAAGCGCAATTCGGTTTTCAGAAGCATAAGTCCACATCGTTGGCCATTTTTTCACTCTTGAGATCAATACTGACCAGCATTAACAACAAACAGCTAACGACAGGGCTATTCTTTGATCTGTCGAAAGCATTCGATCTTGTATCACATAAAATATTACTTTTAAAGTTGGAGGGCCTCGGTATTAGAGGACTGCCTCTTGATTGGATATCATCGTACTTGACTAACAGACAACAACATGTCACGATCACCAAACTTGATGAAAATAGGGACATGACAAACTACACGTCGGAATACATAAATATAACACGCGGCGTCCCCCAGGGTAGCATATTGGGTCCCATTTTATTCCTACTCTACATAAACGACATAGTTAAGGTAACCAACCATAAATGCTTCCTTTTTGCCGATGACATTTCCATAATTGTTACTACCGATAAGAAATATAAAACGATTACTGATCATGAAGCGGACATAAATAATACAATTAACGATCTAACGCAATGGTTAAATAATAATAATTTATCTATTAATCTTAATAAATCAGTATACATACAATTTAATCAATCTTATAATAATAAATTTAATTTTAAAATGGACATACCGAAAATTACACTTGTAACACAAACTAAATTTTTAGGAGTCATAATTGACGAGCATTTAGACTGGAAAGCACAGGTTGATTTCGTTTGCACTAAAATAAATAAATTTGTCTACGCGCTGAGACAAATAAAAAAAGTAACCAATATTAAAACGGCTGTGATGTCATACCGCGCATATGTTGAGTCTTCACTACGGTATGGACTAATTATGTGGGGAAATAGTACGGATAACAATAGAGCATTTGTCGCCCAAAAGAAATGTATACGAGCCATATACGAGATTCCATCCGACGAATCCTGTAAACCGATATTTAAGGAGCTTGGTTTGTTACCGCTACCTTCATTGTATATTTATGAAGCATGTTTGTTTGTTAGAAAACACAAGGAACTTTTTAAAACAGCAGAGGAAATAAACTCGAGAAGTCGACGTGACCAATATAGACTTGTGTTGGACGAGCTGCCTAGATCAGCAAAATATAATAAAAATTCTTTGGCCATGTGTGTACGGATTTATAATAAAATACCAAATACTTTTAAAACGCTAAATTGTAAATTATTTAAAATACAATTATATAAATGGCTCAATAATAATAATTTTTATAATGTTAATGATCTTTTGATATGAAATGTAATTTAATTTAATTCAATATTATAATGTATTCTTAGTAAGTTTGCATGCTTTATTTTTAAGCAAAACATGTAGATCTAATTTAATATAACACCTTGTATACCATGTTTTAAGCAAATAAACATCATCATCTTCCTAGCCTTTTCCCTATTATATTGGGGTCGGCTTCCAGTCAAACCAGATGCAGCTGGATATCAGTATTTTACATGGAGCGACTGCCTGTCGGACCTCCACAACCCAGTAACTGGGTAATACGATACCCCATGGTAAGACTGGTTGTCAGACTTTAGAGCTTCTGACTAATAGTAACGGCTGTCAAAGATCTACAAATGACAGCCGGGACCAACGGCTTTACGTGCTTTCCGAGGCACGGAGGAAACTCGCTATGACAGATGGTCACCCATCCACAGACCAACCTCGGCAAGCGCGGCTTAACCCGGAAGATCGGCCTGTGCGGCTGTATTTATTTAGCCACGATTTCCTCCTCCTAAGCAAATAAACATAAACATAATATTATTATACAGTCGTTAACTATAATAGTTACAGCACAATATTATATTACAGATTTAAGTTTTCTAAAATCAATATTAAAATTATTCTTAAACTAGTCTAAATACATAAAGGCGCTCAGACAATTTGGAAGTAACAAAACTGAAACATAATAAACTAAAATAACAGTCAGATAATTTATATATTTGTCAAAATCCAGAGTGTCTTCGTTCCAGTTTTACCGAACCATATTTATTTTAATGTGATAATTAAATTTCGCAAAACACAAATAGATTTCTGTTTTTTTTTTTTCTTTTTGCCCCACTGTTGCTATTTCTCCTGTATCGTGAGTGCGTTTACAAGCGTTTAAAATCAAATATAAACACACTAATTGTGGATCATACAAATATTTGAGCCGTGCGATGATTAAACCCGCGCCACGACACGTACGCAACATTTTTTTTCATTTTTTTTTTAATAAAGATTGCCCCACACTAGGAATTTCTCCTGTGTCATGGGTGCGTTTACAAACATATAAACTCACATACACAAACGCCCAGACCCGGAAAAACGACTTGTAGATCATACAAATATTTGCTCCGTGCGGGAATCGAACCCGCGACACGCAGCGCAGCAGTCCAATCGGTCACCCACTGCGCCAACCGTGAAAACATTTAATAATCAGAAAATCCATTTTGTAAATATACGAAAAATGCAAAAGTTTAAAATGTATAATTTCAACATCTTTTACCACGTATAAATTAATTGTACGGACCACGATACCGATGCAGCCAACTTGCACTTGCCCATTTTTTTCAATTTTCCGAACAAAAATCCCCTTCAGAGCAACATTTGGGAAAAATCTAATTTGACCTTGCAAAGACGGTATTCACGCGGGCAATCAAAACATGAGATAATTAGTGATTATTATGTATTTTGTGCTCGACTTTGTGTATAATTAAACCAATGATAACAATAGACTATGTGTCCGGATTTGAGTACGGATATTTTTTAAAGATGGCGGAAGATTTTTGTTATAATAGCTAGGAAGCTGACTTTGAAATGATCTTGTTTGCTAGACAAAACAACCATTAATGAAAAAGAAGATGCTGTACATTATCCTTGGTGGCAAAATATTTACTACATTATTTATGACAATAAAAATAAAAAAGAATAGACATTATTAGACACTTTTTTTGGTGATGGACTCTAAAAGTCCACACTATTCCTTCGGTTGCTTTTTGCGTTCTAGGGCCACGGTATTCTGCTTAGACTGGTCCAAAACTAGACCTTGCCTGTTAGGTCTTTTCCTAGGAATCAGAATCAAAATTCGTGTATTTGTTATTGATATAATTCTTTAAAACCAAAACTACGAGTATAGTACATAGGCAAGTAGCATGTTAAGATCATATAATATAACATCTTCCAAAGTGAAGTCTGTCAAAATTTTACTCAGGAATAGCGAACTGACTGCAAGCATTATCGCACACAGATATTTCAATAAAGCAATAAGTATGGAATTGTTTGAAACCAGTCACATAGAAAAGCGAAAGCGATCCGATAGCGTGACAGAACTGTCGGACTGACGTCTCGCTTCGGTTCGGTATCGCTTCGAAAACGCTTCGCTTTCGCCTATCTGTTTGACAAAGGCATAAAGTTTTTGGCAGTAGAAACCCTATTTAACATTCTATCTCAATCTAAATCCCGTACTTTTTTTTTGCAGGCTGCATCTGATTGGACATCGGATAGGCACATTCGATCGTTGATTGAATGCAGCCAAAAAAATCAACTAAAGATAGTAACCGAGATAGATTATTAATTATCAACGTAAAACTTTCGGTATCTAACGTCCGGAGCCGGCAGATCCTTCCAGTTTACGAAGTTGATCAAAACATAACTCTACTGACAGAAATTAAAAACATTTTAGTTAGTGACAAATGAGGCTACGTTTTCCCAGCAAAACCACGGGCAACAACTAGTAACTTACATCCACATAACTAATTGACACTGAAGGTAACCTATGACTCATACCATATGAACATTAATAAAAAACAGAACAATAGCCAAGATCTGAATTTAAATAGTACACATTGTGGAGTAAATTAGCACACATAAACACTTACATTAGAGTTTATATGTATATACCTACAGAAGTACATAATACATTTGTTTGAGTGTGTGCAACAATTTCACACAAAATGAACAAAATAAATTTAACTTTATCGCTTTTCATGACACGTGTAAGTTGGTACAGTTAATTAAACTGACATTTGTTGGTTTTCTTTTAACCTACATTGTCCCCCGGATCGATGGCGCGTTGTGTCCCGGGTCGACGGCGCGTTGTGTCCCGGCTCGACGGCGCGTTGTGTTCCACGCGCCCTTCAAAGAGTGTCAGCATAGTGACGGGGCCTGTAGAGGGCCAAAGCCTGCCGGGGTCGCGGGACTAACGGATTACCGTGACCCCGGTACGTAAAGGGCTATTGAAGGACACCGTGGATTTTAGTCAGTACAAGTCTGACAGTCCCTCCCGCCCTGCCCTGGGTGGGAGGAATCATTTGATAATTTTACCACAAAAAAAAAACCTACTTTGTCCCACTGCTGGGCTCTCCATTATAAATCTTTCCTCTGTGTAGTTTTGTGCCTTTTAAGTCTACTTCTTCCTTATTCTTCGAGATATGATAATTATTATATTATGACATAGCATAAAATTATTTTTTGATGGTTTATTGTAAACAGATTACTTTATTATTATTACAGTACTGAAACGACAACTACTATGTAATTATATCAGCTGCTATGGCAAGATGTCGTGCTTGATTCTTCTCTTCTCTTAATTGTTCCTTTCTTAATTCACCAAAGATTTCCGTGAATCTCACATAAGTGATACATTGTGACCATTGGAACACATATTTAACAAGTTGACTGTACTCTTGCGCGAGTCGTAAGAAGTGACATTGCACAGATTCGTATTTAAATACAATCGTATCACCGCGTTCTCTCATCATCTCATCTTATTTATCATATAAGTAGACGAATTTGACACAAAGATCTCTTATAAGTTGTAATTTTGTGACTAATATTAAATAAATGAATACAATACATGTAATGTTTTACATAATAAAAATTAGATTTGCATAAAATTTTAAAACAAAGCTGTACGAATAGACTTTTTTAGAGTATCCGTCATTATCATATTCACATCCGGCTCGAAGGACCAAAAGTGGATAGAAACAATAACTAAAATAAAGTAAAATTAATTGTGTTATTATCAAATTTTTCTATATGTCATAAATAAATTGAGAGTAAAGTAAGATTTCGGAGTATTTGGGTGTTCCCAAATGCGTTAATTCACTGTACAATGCTCCCAATAATCGTAGCATCTTCAACACACAAGATACTGATGCATATAGAAATTTAACCGATGACCTATCAGTAACCTAAGAATACCACACACATTTTCAAAGTTTACCGTTAAAAAATCTAGCGTGAAGAAGACAATATATCTCAGGCTGAGTGCAGTCAGTCGAGACTTCCCCATAACCTGCAATAAAGCTTAGTACACACCTTACGTGCAGTCGTGTGTCATCCAGGAAGCGGCGACGGCGGCCGACAATGTGTCTTTCTATTCACCTCTGGAACGGTTTATAGTTTTTCCTGCAAGTTCGGTTGCCGATGACGTGGACTTGGCTTTAGTATTTTTTTTCTAACATCTATGATCATAGCTTTTTAGGACGTAAAATTGTCAAACTTAATTTTTTGACGCAAAACTACATTATCACTGCAACATACCGTAGAGAATGATCATGATATTCTGTTTCAACCGACTTTATCTTATTCATTGTTGTACCAACTTTGAGTAAAAAGTGCACATTTTATGTGCTGAATTCATTCGAGTAAAAAAATATCTAAATTATTATTAGGAATAAAATTGTTAAAATTACTAAACAAACATTAGTAACCTAAAAAACATATTTTTAAAATGTTTTGTACAGATTAATACCTGCGTTCCAAATTACAGAGGTTTTATGTGGAAAGTAAAATTCGTTAAAAATCTTGATGTACTGGATATGTTCCATATATCACAAAGATATCTCAATTTTTTTTTCTTTCATAACCTTTCTAAAAGGCAAAAGCTAAATGGAACTTTTTTCCATTGCGTTCAGAAACAGATAAAGCTTTTTACCCCAAGTCCCCACACACCGCACTAAGATTCACGTAAACTCGCAAACTCGTAACGTTTGCAATAAACCATTTAGTGAGCACACGTTAAGTCTCCCTTACAGCCGAACTTACCTCCGATACCTGCCTGCAAGTAAGGCCACGTGTAGACGACCGATATAGAGTACAATATCAAATGTAATAACTTCCTTAGAGGTCGCCTTTGTGTGAAAAAAGACTTTGGAAGAAAAAGACTCATCAATATCTTTCTTAGATGTTTACTGCTGATCATGAACTTCTCAATAATCATTGTAAATGGTCATAGATGAAATTGCTTTTTCTAAATTGGCGCGTAAAGGCTTGACGCGTAGATAGCTCGTAGTTTTCTTCTTTTCTAAACGTTGGCTTCCAGAACACTTGGATTAAAAATCAACGAATGCTACGTCAATTTTTTTATTATTTTCGTTTCGGGCTTATAAATTCAAACCATACACTAAAACAGCTATTTCAAACTAATAATATTACACTAAATTTTGATATTGTTTCATTTCAAAGTTAATGGAATTTAATAACTTTTGTTTATTTGTTAATTTAATTAAATTAAAACTAATAATTTGTCCGCCAGTGAGTATCAGTCTTAAGAATTGTGTCTAGAGTGTAGCATTTAGTTCAAGACAAATGTATGAGATGTTGGACTTTGAGACTAATTTGTTTGGAGTTTTCTTCTTAACAAAGCTGTGCTAAATGCCTGTGTTTTAAATTTCTAGTTGTAAAACTGGCTTTTAAAATTAAAATTATAAATGAACTCTTCTGAGTAACAACTTGTAATAACTTTTATTTGACAAAATGTCAACTATGTCTGTATATTAATTATGAATTGGAATGCAAAGTTGTGGAGGGTATTTCATTTTAATTTTTTTAAATTACTTCCTACTATTATTTATATATTTTTGTTTAAATTATTTCTTTTATTTACGGCTTTTCTTAGATTACTTCCTTAAATTTTGTACACAACTGACCATTTTAACATCGTATTTTATGACTGAATTAAGAGTGATCGATATTAAATAACATATATATCTATAATAATAAAGCAACAAAATAAAACTAAAGTGTTTGCACTGTTACGTCAAATTTTTCATACTACTGCCGAATTTTTCGACCACAGTTCAACACCCGATTAGAACCATACAAAATAACACAAGAACTGGTATAAATTCCTTATATTTCCCATATATCGTTCTCACGTTAATCAAATTTTATAATTCGCAATAGCAAATGTATAACAAATCGCTAAACAAACATGTTGGCGTGTCCAATTAACGGTTTTATACAGAAGTTTAACTTTGTGTAACGCACTCATGCGCATGTATGGCCGTTTTATGGCGACTGTTTCGGTTACGGTTTTGACTGCGCATGATTTGATGAAAAACCGTTTTTGACTTAGTGAGCTTTTCGCCGCGTAACTCCAGCTTTGACTAAGGAATCTTGAAAAGTTGTTTATAATGTATGAGAAGCATACTCAGTAGATTAATAAGCAAATACAATTATGTCTTTTATTTAAGAGCGCGTAACCCCGAAGTTGGCAACATCGCTAATAGCTGTCAAATATTTACAATTTTTAATTAAGTTGGTAATTTTACTGTATGAAAATAAGAAATTTGGCTCTGTAGTGCACTAAAAAATTGATATACCAATGCAATTAAAACACTAAATTTGATGTTGTAACCGTTTCAGGTGGAAAAAGCATTTGAAAAGTTTCTAAATCCTTTTTTACATCTAAAACTATTTATTGGGTGTTACAATATTAATTATTGCATTCGATAAGCATTTTTTAGTGCACTACAGAGCCATATTTCTTATTTCCATACATTAACATTGCCAAATTAATTAAAACTTGTTAATATTTGACAACTATTTGCGACGTTGCCATCTTTCAGAATACGCGCTATTAACTCCACCACATTAAAACTTAAAAGAATAAAAAATATTAAAAGAAATCAGTGAATAAAGTAAAGCGCATAATTGATTAGCCAAAATAAAAAAAGGAATTCAAGGATTTTGGTTATTCTCAATCAAAATCTAAAATTGAAACTGCTAAAAATTGTATCTTTTTAACCTTCCTATTATATTTTAACAACAATAAAAACATACATTATGTCCTTCCATTCCACAATAAACCTATTTAATCCCTCCACACTTTACAAGATCGTCATGATCGATGCGCGGACGCAGCCGACGCGAAACTAAACGGATTTGTGCGACTTTTTGCGAACAACCCCGGCCGGCGGATGTTTACTTGTGAAATTGATATGTTATAATCTGCTGCCAGTTCTGGGTGTTAAGTGAAATCGTATTATGATATGGTAACCCGGTTGTAGGTTTTTTGGTTTAGTACAAAATTATTTTTTGATCTCAAAATATCTTTTAGTAGGTAGTAGAACCGATAGTGTAATGATTTGATTTTGATTTATTTTTTCTTAATATAACGTTTGAAACTAAAAAAAAGTCATCAATAGAGTCCTCCCACCGTGGAGAGGTTGGGACTCTTACTGACTTAAACTACCCTACTCCTTCACATGCTTCACAAAATTTAGGCTGCTTTTCCACCAGAGATATGCTATGCTACGTTACACATATCACACATAGCACAGCACTGGGGAATCGGATTCAACTAAGATATGTTTTTTATATGGAACGATGCGTGATATGGATGTTTGCTATGGATGCGTGCTATGGATATGTGCTATGGGTGCGTGCTATGGATGCCTGCAATGGGTCGTTTTCTTTACTATCGATACATCGCATAACTCGAGCTGCGCATCTTCCTCGGGCAGCTACTTTGCGGCGGCGCATCTTCATAGCACATCCTACTCGCATCGCTACATAGCTTAGCATCAGTGGAAACGGTCGCTTAGTTTCGTAGCTCAGCTTTTACATTCTCGCAGCATAGCTACATAGCACATCTCTGGTGGAAAGGCACCCTTATACTGGAGTTTTTCAAACCACTATATTAGCCCTCTACACAGACAAGAACAAAGAAAAAAGGCTTCAGGCATGATGTTATGTGTCTGTATCGTGGGTGCGTTTTATAAACATAGAAACACACAAACACCCAAAAAAACTACTTGTTGATCTTGTATTTGTTCCGAGCAGAATAAAATATCCTCAACAAATTATCCTCTTTTTCTGTGACAAAACCTTTAAAAGTTATATTCGGTATATTTCGTGTTGTAGATTTATAAATATAATATACCATGTTTTCGGCGATACAAATTAACATCAAAATAGAGATAGACATTAACTCGCGTCTCGCATTAAAATTAATTAGTAGATACTTAAACACAATTGAAGGTTACAACACACAAAACGAGTAGCACATTAAAAACTAATAAAATAAATAAGGTATATACAACGAAGCGGTCAGAGATTGATTCAATAAATTTTAATTGATTGATTCTAGTTCTGTGCAATATAATGATTGGTAACAGACAAACACAAAGAGATTGATAGATAACCGTATTTATTACGAAGTAACGAGCAAACTGAAGTTTCACTGATAATGGAAACATACAGAAATGTAAACTGTGAGCGGTGCTGCTAATCATTTCCGTATCTATTTCTTTTATACTTACAAACAAATGAAAAGCTAAAGGCCATATCGAAGCCATAGAACATGCTTATTTACAGCATCAATAAATTGCAAATCTATTTAGTAAGTATTAAAAAATAATGGACACTTATCAATGCATATTGACTAATATGAAACGCATTAAAACTCAGGAGTGCCAGGTCTTCACATCAGAACGCAGTTTTTAACACTTGTGGCGTATTGTGAATTTTAAAAGCGTTGTATATCATCGTCAATTTTGATTTAAGTAACAAAATAAAAAAAAATGATAATCTAATTTATAGATTTTTTTCTTTTAGTAGACAAGGCTATTCTCAATGCATGTTACCAAACTATGTTACTTTACATTGAATCAAAATCAATTACGTGCCCTAAAAAACCTACCCCATTTTCTGATTCATCCGGAACCCACCGGGCACGCCCATTGTGTCCCGCCGTATGTTCCAACTAATCGCGTTACGTTTCCACGATCGTCACAAAAAGGTCATCTCACACAAGGTTCGCGCGTAAGCATCACTAATTGGTCCAAATCAAATACGAATCATCTCACTACCCATCTCACTAATCACCAGCATTTCTTGATACCTGAGCTACTGAAAAGTTCAAAGATTTTTAGCGTGAACTTAAAAAAATAAGAGGTCATGTTACACTGGTTAAATAGTTCGTTATACAAATTGGGGTTTTTATTTTTTTATTTGTGTGTATTGTGTTGTAGCCGGGTTCCGTCAAAATTGAACCGTCATAGAGGAATATTGAGCGGTTTGTATAAACACGCGATGAATGGCGGCGCGTTGAAAGCTTATAATCTCGTTCGTTATGTTCTGATGCGCGTACGCATGTGGCTCGCTTTGGAAGGATTGAAGATGAGAAAAAATACGAATTGTGATTAATGATGGATTAATTATACTTCGTAAAGGTCAAAATAATATGAACGACAAAACCTTTAAAAAATCATGTCCTACATTTTTTTTTAATATAATTTAATAACTTCACTCCGGTCCGTAGCTTTCATCAAATCGAAGATACTAAGCATCCTTTTTTTATTTGGGACAAACCCACCACACTATTCCCAAATCACTACAACTCCTGAAAGCCAGAATCAACAGTGGCAACCACCAGAAATATAAGCATCCTATGGCATTTGGTATCTTCTTTCTTCTTAGACCTTTTAAATACACTCCTTATGCTAAATCCACATCCATACATCTGCCAATTGCGATTCTAATAGAAATACCTAGGTATTTTCGTACACAAGATATAATAACTGTGAAAATACTTTAGATGCCCATTCCAAAGCGTAGATCTCTATGGAGAAGAATGGTCAAGAAACTCCATGGACACTTAAAAGTTGGTACCTTACAAAAATCCCTCAATATTCATTCGTATAAGTATGACCGCGCAGTAAGTCAATTTAGTAGCGGAACGTGGTTTGGCGGCTAATTTGTTAATGTTAGTAGCGCTGTAATTACTGAGTGATCAGCTGAGAGCAATGAGTTGTTCTGTGTGCTCATTGTATAGAGGCTGAATGTGATAAGATTAAGTACTCTAGAACATGCTTGAATGATGATGATGTAGGGGGAATCCGCAATAGACACGAAACATTTTTTTGAAGTGAAAACTTCTTTAGCGGCGTTGTGCACTTTATTTGGAATGGGTAAAAAAATTTAAACTCGCGTCAGGACACGTGACCTGATCGAAGATTCGTAAGACGGCGCAGGGCGCTTGCGCGAATGTTCGTGTGTGTTTATTACTATTGAAGTTTTCACTTCTGTCGGCACTCCCAGAGTGCAACACGTCGTTTTTTTTTAAACTTTGCTTAAGTGGCATCGCCGCCAGCCTCTTGGTTACATCACCAGCTGCCAGCGTTGACTTTGTAATAGTTTTATCATCATCATCAGTCTATAATGATCCCACTGCTGGGACACTCCTCTCTGTAAGAGGGAGTAAGCCATAATCGACCACGCGGGCCCAGTGCGGGTTGGTAGATGTCACATGTCAATTTTTAGTTCTAGGATATGCCGGTTTCCTCACGATGTTTTCCTTCACCGTTTTATGAGCAGTGGTGATGAAATATATTACAGAAAGTACTACGCCTGGCTGGGTTCGAACTCGTAATGCGGGAACGCTACCATTGAGCCACCACTGCTATAGTTTAGTATAGTTTTCTTACATTTCCTTATCCGGTCGCGGGACTCACGAATTACCGTGACCCTGGTACGTAAAGGGCTATTGAAGGACACCGTGGATTTTAGTCAGTACGAGTCTGACAGTCCTTCTCGCCCTGCCCTGGGTGGGAGGACTCATTTGATGATTTTACCACGTAAAACAAAAAAATCATTTCCTTATCCGAGTTAGTGATGGGTAACTCATCAATTTCAAATGAGGATGAGGGAGTCCCTCATTTTGCCTCGCGAGGTACTCGTGAGGTACCCCTCATTTGAGGTGAGGATTCGTTCAGAACTCAGCCGACTGTTTGAGTGAGCGAGCCGAGCGGGCGCGATTGACTACGAGTACACACGAGTGAATAACGACGGCGAAAATTGACATCTCACTCACACACATCATTTTCTTTCGCTCATAAATATTATACCGCCAAAATAACGAAAGAATGGCACTTGATTACCAATCTAATTTGGAAAGCTTTAGAGTTCATAATTGAAGGACTTCAGTCAAAATAAAAATATTTTTTTCTATATTCGTTTTAATTTGATTTTGAATCATTTTTAGTTTACCTATGTTGACCTTGGAGATGCACGTGAGTTGTTGACATTGTGATAGTTACTAAAGTTTTTGTGTTTGCGAATATTATTGGATTGTATTGATTTACTCTGTAAACATTTCACGCATTTTCATATAGGTTCATCATTTCATTTTACCAAATATACGATTATTATATATATATATTATATAATAATTGTTGTATTGTGTATGATAGCATACACAATACAACAATTATTATCATTACTTATTTTATTACATATCCATAGGTAAAAACTCATAAATCATAAATAATCCTCACTTCATCCAGTCCATAAAAACTTTCAAACAATTCAGTCGCTCACTCGCTCCTTCTATAGCTCGCGATTATTCGAGTTGGGACGGATCGACTCATATTATTTTCCTCTATGATTGAGTCGCGGTACGATATGTCAAATCAAAACTCACTCAAGCAAAATTAAATTTCAATGAAGACGAGTGAACGAATGAGGTGTTGAGGTGGTTCAATGTTGAAATTCGAGTAACTCTTTCAATTTGCGATTATGAGGCCCTCAAATGAGGGAACTCGTGAGTGAGGGGCGCATCTCTAATCCGAGTGAGCCAGCCCTGTTCAGGCTTATCACCGCCTATAGGTTCGCTCAGCCATCACCGCAGGCTCCAGGTAGCTTGTGGTGTCGTTGCCAGGCATTCATGTCATGTGATAGATATTATCTTTGTCATTTTTGTGGGTTTGTCTATCCCCAGTTGATCACTGGCGCTGGTGCTGCTAATCACCAAAGGACTTGCATATTTTTGTTCAGAAACTTTAAGACATCTCTAATGTCCGTTTCGCACCGCAAGCATTTCATTGCAAATTGCGCATACCTTATGTGGAAGACATAATAATTATTTGAATATTAAAAAAATTAGTGCTTCTCAAGGTGAATCAAATCAATAACCGAATGACCAAACCGTACATGGCGGTACCCTTTATGACAACATGATATGTCCTTAATTCTTGACTCTTGTCATGCTTGAGTTCATCTCAATTCGCTAATACGAGTACCTACATCCTTTTCTTAATGCACGATTCAGTATGAATAAAAAAATATGTTGCCAAAAAAAAAGATTTGGTAAGATAGCCTAATGACCTAAGCTATCATTTTTGAATCGCAATTTTTTATGCTTGACTGGCATTTTTATACATTCACTGAATAGAATAGTGAATCTGGATCTGAAGCTAATGATGCTTTCAACAAATATTGGTAATTTAGGCTAACTACTCGTAAAAACCCAGTTTCAATTGTGAACCAAAATTGAATGCGTTTTTTTTTTCACGTGTGAATATTTTGTATTGAGAGTTATTATATTTTTTCTACTAAACAAAACCAAAGGATTTTGTTTTGTTAGTTTATAGCACTGGATGCAGTTTCCAACCATTTTTATTGGAAATCTAAAGAGGAGGCCTATGACCAGCAGCGGATATCCTACGGCTGATATAATGATGATGAATCTTTTTAGGCACTTTTTGTGGCACTCGGGGACTGCCGCGGTAAAGCTATTGCATAGCATTTTTTGTCAACTCATCCAATTACAATTATTTATTTATTTATGAAAAAAAAGAAAATATATCGCCTACCGCGAACATTTAACGAGAATATCATCCCATCGTTGCTCTATGGGAAGTTACTCTACTAATTAGGCTATAGCCAACCACGTCAATCAAGTGAAACGTCAAGAAAAAAAAAAACATTAATTCAAATTTTATTCATTCACGTTAACATGACAGATGTGACAGTGACAGTGTTAGATTAATTTTCGTTACGAAATTTCTTGATTCGGTCGCCGCGCTAGCAATGCAATAGCTTAATAATTATTATTTTAAAGTATCCGTCACAAGTAGGTACATAACTGTAAAAGCACTACAGCCAAACACTCGAAAGTGTACATAGATCTCTATGAAGAAGAACGAATAAGTAGCTGCATGGAGTTTTATTACAGCAATACATAGACAAACTTAGTCGTTTAAAGAAAGCAGAGTGCTTTACAAAAGTCATTGATCAAAAAAAACATGACACAATCCAACTGTTTCACCCCCAATAAAAAACTGTCATCTTCACTTTATCTTAAATCACTGTCTAAAATAATAGGAGACCGTTACACTCGTGCCCCCGTGTATGGCACGGAATCGAACCCGCATCCGATCATATCTGTGTTCGTGGTGACGCATAAATATTACACTGAGATATGTCACAAAAAGTGTCATGACATGTGCTGTTGTGGGGTTTATTTTGAGGTCCCGCGATATTAGATATCGAATACGAAAACTTCAACTGATTTAGAATGTGCGAGATGTTTTACGAATCATTCATAATTTTAGGCCTGCCACTTAATACGATATACCATTTTTAAGCATCATCATTATCATCTGCCTAGCCTTTTCTTCCAAATATGATGAGGTCTGCTTCCATCTAAATATACATATAGATGCAACAGTATATTATTATGAATACCAGTATATATGCAGTCGTTTCTTGAAGTAACGACTGCATATTAATTAGAACTCTACGATCAGATCACTTTTCACTCAATGTAATCTTGGTAAGACTAGTCCGATTTTCGAGTGTTTAAGAACATATTTACAACCCTTATATTAGGTTTCCTAGAACATTTTTCTAAATGTTCCTGAGCACTAAGCTACCAGTTAAAATTGCTCCTAATCCAAATTATGACTAATTCGTCTCACACGTAATCCTTTTAGCGACACCAAAATTGTCATTCACTACAAAAAAAAATAAAAAAGTAATCCCCTAAATAGACCTCTATCAAGGTGCGAAACATCAAAAAAGCAGACAAACGGACGGACAGTTACAGATTATGCGCAACCCTCCCATTATAACCATATTAAGATATTATCACTATACAAAAACGTCCTTTTCAAACATTTATAATCCTTTCATTCTGTACTTTGAGAATTGACACCTTTGTCACGCAAAATACATCACTATTACGACGCAGTAAGAATGTTATAGATCTAAATTGAGATTTTAAAGGGTTTATTTCGTGTACAAAGAAAATTAAACTATCTAAACAAGAAGATAAAATTGAGATTCTAGTGTCAGGTTCTAAAGGATTTATAAGTCAAAATCGTCTATTTAAGAAATATAAAAAGATGTTTATTCGCGCTAAGAACAATGGCGATTGGTGAAGGGAAGTGACTTGTAAAGGCATATGTGCGTAGACGCACTGAGAACACTGCGGACCTCACCACTGTGAACTTTTAACGGATTTTAATCAAAACATGAATAAAACAAAGTACAGGGTGGCCCAGAGAGAAATGCACTTTTGATTTCGCGCGCTTTTCTAAAAATCAAAATGGCGGGGCGCGGGAATGGTTGCATTGCGGTGCGCGGACTTTGTAATTTTAGTCACCATGAGTCGTTACACGGGAGAGCAGCGCGCGTTTTGTGTCCGCGCATTTTACGAGAATGCTCGATCATATGTGACTGTTCGACGGCTTTACCGTACTGAATTCAAATTGCGGCGCATCAGTGAGTGTCCAAGCACTAATTTAATTAAGCAATGGATTGAAAGATTCGAAAAGACAGGATCGTCGCAAAAAATGCGGCCTCGCGGTCGCCAAAGAGTAGCACGGACCGACGAAAACATTCAGCGAGTTCGAGAATCTGTACGCGCGAATCCACGAATGTCGGAGCGCAAACGTTCATCGACTTTGAGGAGTGTCTAGATCGACATTGCATCGAATTTTACGGCTTGATTTGAAATTACATCCTTATAAGATGCAATTAGTACAGGAACTAAAGGCAGAAGACTTCGAATCGAGATTGAGATTTGCAAATGAAATGCGCGATAAGTTCAATAATTTCAATAACATCCTGTTTTCGGATGAAGCCACCAAGAAGCCCCGATCTCACTCCAGCAGACTTCTTTTTATGGGATTACCTTAAGAGCAGAGTATACTCTAATAATCAAACAACTCTGCAGCAACTGAAGCTGAACATTCGACAAGAAATGGAATCCATTTCGACCATAACTCTAACAAAAGTTTTCCAAGATTTTGATGCCAGATTGGAAGAATGCTGTAACCGTCAAGGTTATCACTTGGACGACGTAATTTTTAAAAAGTAAATTTAAAAATAAATTTCATTTAATTTTCTTCAAATTGTAATAAATAAAGTTCTATAAAATTATACAGTTTTTTTTTCCTTGAATGTTCAAAAATGCATTTCTCTCTGGGCCACCCTGTATTTGAATGTTTGCATGTCTTCGCATGTTGGACTGATATTAATAGATGCTAACGTTCGCATAAGCAGTTTTTCCTAAATTATTTTTAATTCGATTTGTAAATAAACAAACCCCATTAAGTCATCTCTTTTTGGGATTTAGGGCCAGTTTCACCGGTTACGGATAAAGTCTCTGATAGCCTATTAGGAACTTATCTGCCAGATAAACTACAACTTTTGGTTTCACAGGTGTCGGATAGCGATATCTGGTAGATAAAGTATTGGTTAAGTTATCAGCTGGATCAAGTGGCTGTTAAGGAAGTTATCATCTACATTATAGTACATTTCAAGTCGAGAAACTTTGTTATTGCATTTTAGGCGGTCATCTACCTGGTTACCGTGACCCCAGAACGTAAAGGGCTATTGAAGGAACACCCTGGATTTCAGTCAGTACGAGTCTAAACAGTTCCTTCAGTCCCGCCCCGGGCATAACGGGGCCTCCCTCTAGAGGGCCAAAGCCTGCCGCGGGACTTACCGAATTACCGTGACCCTGGAACGTAAAGGGCTATTGAAGGACACCGTGGATTTTAGTCAGTACGAGTCTGTATGGGGAACCCCCAAATTATTATTTTTTATAAATGTACACAAAAAATAAATACAATTAAAACCTAAACACATTCAAAATCATAGTAGATACAAAATCATAATCAAAATGTCATACAAGCAAATTCACAATAGAAATAAGAGAAGGCTAATATAAAATCAAATTAAACTCACTAAAAAATGTAAAATTATAAAAAAGAAACTTTAATAATAAACTTTCACAGTTCGAAAAGAACAAAAGCGCCCAAAAAAAACTCTGTCAAAGACAAAACGTTTCGTTTCTATAAGCACATTTCGAATTAAAACATGTCGTTAATCATAGGCATCTTACTAATTTCGGTCTATAATGATAAAATTATACCAAAAAATGTAAAAATGGTTGACTTGGATTATTTTGAACCAAAATTATTTTATTAATTAAGTTTTCAAAATTGTTTTCAAACGCAAATATTTTACGTAGTAGTATCGAATCGCAAAAAAAGCGACGTTGCCGTTCCGCTTGTTATTAAGTGGCCAGCAAGTGGCCGGTAACTATCTACCAGATAAATTATCAGGAAGTTTGACGGTGAAACAGAAAAAGTTACAACCAGCCTTTAAGTGGTAGATAGTATTAACTATCAGATAACTAACCGACACTTTATCAGTAACCGGTGAAACTGGCCCTTAGTCTTTTTCTTTTAACATTGATCGATGAAGCTTTTCCATTTAATTTTTTTATAATTTAATATCACAAAACATACCCCTTGATTTATATTAATTCTTCTCATCTCGAATACAAACCAGAATTTCAACATTTTTTCCAAGAACTTTGGATTAAGTTAAGTTACTTTTATCACTAACTATACCTTTTATTTTATACATGATACTTAAACAAGAACTATTTAAGAATGAACTTTTTATTTTTTTAAGTATAATTAATTTTAACTGAATTTTGTTTTTAAATTGTAAAATTTGCATATAATTTCATTGAAAATCTAAATTATAACTTATTTCGAAGAACACAAAAAATATTAATACACGCATTGTATTTTAAAATTAGCTCGTGTAGAATATTTTTAATAAATAATATTTGGTGTTTTAAAGTATTGACGTCATGAGTCTAACATCATTTTGTTTTTAAAAAAAGAAATCGAAATTAACTGTAAAAGAGACAACGTCTTCAAAAAAATACGTAGATATAATTATATTTGAAAAACGCCTTGTCACAAACTGGAGATCCCAGTCACAGTTGATTCCGCTGATATGAATCGTAAAGCAGTAACATAATTATTTACAGGTGTGGATGGGGCCAAGCCGCTAAAAAAACTACTAAAATAAGTGCCTAAATCAATTAGGATCACCCTTGGATTATTATGAGCAGAAGAGTTGTAAGTTATATTATTGTACCCAAAACATACGGCCATGATGACTTAAATAGAAAACGTGCTCGAGAATGTGAACTTTCTGTTAAAACACCTCTGCTTAAGCTTACAGGGTTTTTTTATCGTGGTAAAATCATCAATGCTCTGATCTAGACTAGAATCAAAAACAGACCCATATGATTTTTTAATGCCAAAATTATCATCCTTTAAATATAGTACCCAAGTCCAAACTATAAGTACAAACAAGATCGTTATAGATGATTATTAATCCGACGTGATAATTGTTGCCATAATGATAATTATTATTTTCAACGAAACAAAGGGTCTTTAAGAGTCAGATGATATCTCGGATGCAACAAACGAACTGGAACATAGTTGGCAAAAGTGCAATGAAATATAATCTATATATATTTATATATATAAAAGGAGAACTGACTGACTGACATATCAACGTACAGCCGAAACTACTGGGGCTAGGAATGTGAAATTTTGCACACGGCTTCCTATTATAATGTAGGGGAGCACTAAGAAGGGGTTTTTGGAAATTTAACCTTTAAGGGGGTGAGAAGGGGGAATTAGGAAAGTACGTAACCTACGCGGACGAAGTCGCGGGCAAAGTGCTAGTACAGTATATTCTTATACAATTGCAAAAGTATGGACATAACATAAACCTAAGAGGATAACAGGCGTCGGGGCTGTAGGACTGTCTTATCAGCTAACCGTTACCCCGGAACGTAAAGAGCTATAGAAAATACACCGTGGATTGTAGTCAGACGAGTCTGACAGTCCCTGTATGGATGATTTTACCACGTAAAAAAAAACAGGGTATCTTATTATCGGTAGCTTGGACCCTGCTCCCACACGGGCGGACTACTATTTTTATATTTTTAAATGTTTTTTTTTGTAAATTATTTAAAAATGTAACAAATAAGTTTAAAGATGAATAAAGGAAACAGAAATGGATCCTACAGTAACTTTGGAAAAAGCAAACAGAAAAATTTGTTACAAATTAGGATTTATTTAGATGAAAAAAAAACGATTTTATTTAGTTCACGATTATTTTTAGACTAGTTTTAAAAGGTAGGTGTACAATATCGTCAAGAAAATAATGATACAAGAAGATATCAATTAATTACTTTCCAGAGAACCAAGAGAAACTATACAAGACTAAAATAACAAAACGTATCAAGACGAAGGTCAAATGAAAAAGGAAGATACTCTTAATTTTCCTTGTGAACCCAAAATTACAACAATTAGAATTAAATAAAGTAAATGTGAAGCAAAACAATTTACAATGTCAGAAATGACAAATTAGAAGTGATCAAATTAGACACGGATACAAAAGGATTCAACTGAATTGCAGGTTTGTTAATTAACTTGCATAATAAAAGAAGGTTAAAAATAAGGCTGTGGTTAGATATTAAGTGAATGGTTAACTATGTTGTGCTCGCAGTTTGTTTCCTTTACTTGTTGAACTATTTTTTTCCTTAAGGAAAATACTATTTAGTCACAAACGAAACAGTGATATTAGTAGAAGTTTTTGGAACTTATAGGGAGAAAAGAAGGTTTTTTGGGAAATGTTGAGATAAGAAGAGAGATAAGAACATTGGCATTTAATCAAAATAAATGCTGACCACTCAACGAACAATGGAAAGCGCTATGCTTTTTTTTTACGTGGTAAAATCATCACATGAGTCCTCCCACCCAGGGCAGAGCGGGAGGGACTGTCAGACTCGTACTGACTAAAATCTACGGTGTCCTTCAATAGCCCTTTACGTACTGGGGTCACAGTAAATCGTGAGTCCCGCGACCCCGGCAGGCTTTGGCCCTCTAAAGCGCTATGCTTGGAGTTTCGTTTCCGGTATAAAATCCGGAACAAGGATATTCGGCGAAGAACCAGAGTCACCGACAAAACTCTTAAAACTAGCAAGTTGAAGTAGCAATGGGCTGGCCACATCGCTCTTAGAACTGATAACCGATGGAGGAGAAAAGTTCTGGACTGACGGCCACGGACCGGAAGACGCAGCATAAGCAGGCTTCCCACTAGGTGAACCGATGACACCGTGAGAGTCGCGGGCCACCAATGGATGCAAGTGGTGAATTGTCGTTCGACGTGGAGGTCTAAGGTGGAGGCCTATATTCAGCAGTGGACGTCGTCCGGCTGATGATGATGGTAATAATGAGTTAAAATAAAGAAATTATGAAAAAAAAGAGAAGGAAAAGTTCCATCAGGCCATTAGCGAATAATGTACAGTAAAAGATTAGATTGATTTTGTTTATAAATTTTAATATCAAGTCTTGTAAAAAAAATAAGTTAAAAATAACTAAAACCCGACTACGAAAAAATCGCGCACTGAAAAGTATAAAACAAGAACAAGCCGTGGTCGTATGCCACCTGCGGTTATTTCACACAATCTTTATTGGCTAGGTGGCATACGACCACGGCTTGTTCTTGTTTTATACTTTTCAGTGCGCGATTTTTTCGTAGTCGGGTTTTAGTTATTTTTAACTTATTTTTTATTTACACTATTTTGGGGTTATATTATTTGAAGTAAGTAATTTATGTTATATGTATAGTTTCTGAGTTGAGAATTTAAGATTCAGCTTTTTAGATTTTTGATACCCATGTTGACACTGTTAGAAACAGAAAATTAGCTAGTAAAAGCTATATAATGTATATATATTTCAAATGTGCTCATCAAGCCCTTTAATTTGATACCCATGTCGATACTGTGCGAAAATATTTTTTTTTCGGTAACGACTTCTCATCCCCTAGAGGGCGCCATATTGGATTTGGTGACACGTCACCTACCCTATAACCAGCGGACAACTGAGACGCTTCTAACGATACCTCATTTGTCATGTAATGATAAGTAGTTTAGAAGTTATGAGGGAACAAACAAACATACATACATACATACATACAAACAAACATACATACCGGTCAAAATCATAACCCTCCTTTTGGCTTTGCCGTAGTCGGGTAAAAACAGAGTATAAATATAGAATGCATTATGAACACATGCTTACACAGTCGGAAAACATTACATTTGCGTCAGTCGACGAACAGAAAAAAAATATAATTATGGTGAGCGATTTAATTGATGCAAATGTTCCGAGCATGTGAGTTGATGAATTCCATACTATATAGTATAATAAACTGAATCGCCGCATAATCAAAACAAGTTTTTTATTAAACGAATAAAGAAGTAGATTAATTCAAACAGCTAATGATCCGCCTCGGCTTTGCAGAGGTTCAAATATTCAACCTTCCCGGTGGTATATCTGAAAATTTTCTTAGAAACGGAATTTTCGAAATTCCCGCGCCCAGCATTGGTCGAGGCCATGCTGCGAGACGGAGTGGGAAGCGGTCGCCTCCTTCTGCGAAGCAGTCATGCTCGTGAAGGAGGAGGCGGGCGGCGTGAGGGAGAGGACAGCGTCCTCTCTCCACCCCAGCCGCAGTGGTATACGCCCACGTCGACGGACGTCGGTAGACGATCTCCGGCCACCGTAGGCGCGGGCATGCGGGCAGCGAGTAATGGGCAACTCGCTGTCGGACCATGGACCATGCCCGAGTCGACTTCGTGTTGTGTTCCACGCGTGCCTCAAAGAGTGTCAGCAAAATGACGGGCCTCTAGAGGGCCAAAGCCTGCCGGGGTGGCAGGACTCATGAATTACCGTGACCCCGGAACGTAAAGGGTTAAAGGACGTTGAAGGACACCGTGGATGTTATTCAGTTCGACTCTGACAGTCCCTCCCGCTCGGCCCTGGATGGGAGGAGTCATTTGATTATTGTACCAAGAAAAAATTTTGTCCCGATAATATCGAATAATACTAAAAAAGAATAATGGATTTGTGTGGAGTCATGTGATTTTTTTTTGTATTTTACTATTTTAAAAGATGAGAAAGAAGTTGATCTCGTTATGTAATTAACTACGGATGATGAAATGACATGACGTGCAGTGTTGGCCCGGTGATATCCGCCCCGAATTCCAAGTTGTAGGTTGTGGATTCGAACCAAGCCAGGTGCAATACTTTGTGTAATTTATTTCATCACCACTATTCTCAAAACGGAGAAGGAAAACATCGTGAGGAAACCAACATGTCCTAGAACCAAAAATTCGAAGACATGTGACATCAACCGGCATTGGGCCCGCTTGGTGAATCATAGTCCACACCCTCTCCTAGAGAGGAGGCCTGTGTCCCAGCAGTGGGAACATAATAGGCTGGTGATGATGATGATGGTGAAAATTAAATAAAAGACACAGACAATCTAGAGAGAGCTGCCAAAATTGAAAGAAAATTTTGTTGAAAGAAAGAGTAATGGGTTGTCATAGTACTCTAGACTAGAATCGTACCTTATTAAAAAGCAATCGTATGCACATGCATACGATTGCTTTACTATGATTACATAATCATAGTTACTTCCTATAACACTGAACGTGACGACACATTAATTAATAAAATCAAGGCTGAAACGATGCGAAACCAGTTCAGATAGTGCCTTAGAATCGCGTCTATTCGATAGGTGACAGGAAATTCTTATTTCCATATTTTAAAATGTGTTAAATAAGGATTAGGGAGCGGAATCAGATGGGAAATAGTATCTAATTTTTTTTTTCTTTTAATAAAACGATGCCCCACACCAGGAACATACAGTAACACCCAGACCCGGATCAACTTCTTATAGATCATACAAATATTTACTACGTGCGGGAATCGAACCCACGACACGCTGCATATACCTTACATATATACCTTATACCGCACCACACCTTGGCTACCTCATAACACAGTATTTTCAAGGCAACTTAATGTAGTCTAAGCAAAGTCTAGTCAGGCAAAATCTACTTTTGACGTAATTCGTAGTTTTACAATCAAGTCTAAAGACACTTTAAAATTGGATCAAACGCCCTAATAGTGTACTTTAAAATCAAACCATTTCCCACAAGATTCAGCCGGGGTCGCAACCGCGGCCCTGGACCGTAAAGCGTTATTGAAGGACACCGTGGATTTTATTCAGTACAAGTCTGAGAGTCACTCCCGTTGAGGACTGATTCATTGATTTTACCACGCAAAAAAAATGACCCTCAATATTTACATACAAACATACGAGTACAACTAGATCATTATCCACAAATTATTGTTCAAGATGGGAACCGTTTTACGTTCGCGTACAGTTCACACTTCTCTTATTTCCTTTGACTGCACGATTTATTGAAAAGGTCACACTTTTTATGCTTAGTCCAATAATATTTAATTGAAAGACCTCATGTTGTGTTCTTTAAACAATTCTGTGACTCTTTGCCCTTGGATTAGGATCGATGCAATGTGATGCAAAAACTAACTCAGATCATCAGACGTTTTGATTGAATAAAATGATGTAAAAGGATTTTACCTCAAATGATTTATCATTTTTTACAGGCCTGATGGTCTAGTGGTTAGTGACCCTGCTATGCCGGAGGTCGTGGGTTCGATTCCCACCAAGGACAAATGTTTGTGTGATGAGCACGATCATTTGTTCTGTGTCTGGGTGTAATTTATCTATAATATGTATGTATTTAGAAATATATAAGTATGTTTATCAGTTGTCTAGTACCCATAACACAAGCTCTGCTTAGCTTGGGACTAGATGGCGTTGTGTGATAGTTGTGGAATATTTATTTATTTATTTATTTATTTATTTATTTTGTTGGACAAAAGGTCTAGAAGACTACTTGATTGGCCAAATTCTAAAAGTTATAACAACGATTTCTCGAATGGGTTGGCAGAGGCATGTTTTCTTTCTTTTATATTTCGGCTAAAAAGGTATTTTGCCCGGGTCGACGGCGCGTTGTGTTCCACGCGCGCCTGAAGGAGTGTCAGCATAGTGACGGGGCCTGTAGAGGGCCAAAGCCTGTCGGGATCGCGGGACTTACGAATGATCGTGAACCCGGTACGTAAAGGGCTAGTGAAGGACACCGTGGATTTTAGGCAGTACGAGTCTGACAGTCCCTCCCGCCCTGCCCTGGGCGGGAGGACTCATTTGATGATTTTACCACGTAAAATAAAGCACAGTTATCAAATCACACACGGTCGAAGCTGCCGTCATAAGCTGGTTACGATTAACCGTCGAAAACATGGTCAGGTCGATATGTTACCATATGGGTAACATTCTGTCAAGCTTCCACCAACACAATCAGTTTGTGATGACACAACCGAACTCCATCTTCACTCATATCCTGTTAACCTAGGTCAGGTAACGCATTCATCATCAGATATTAATGTATAGTCTATACAACATAATACAATGATTCATACAACATAACAAATAAATGTACTATTATAATCGTCGCTCATAAGTACGAGTATTAGTTAGCAAAACGTCTTGTTATCATCGCACGCAAATCACAACATCGAGGAATAATTGTTTATTGAAGAGCTTGTGAGGAGGTCATCAACCTGCGCCGAGTGACAATGAGTAGAGAAGATGTATTCTTGTTTCAAACCGAAGTGTCGGCCCACCTATCAAAATATGATTATTTTGTCCCAAAATTGAATTTCAATTATTTTATTCCCGTTTCTCAGAATAAAATTACATAAAACCTAAGCTTCAATAGGATGGTTGCTGCACTGGCCGAGAGATCGGCAGCGCTTCCTGTCGCGAATTCGATTCCCGCAAGGACGAATAATTTGTGTGATCTATAAGTAGTTGTTTGTATATGATGTTAAACGTTTATAAACGCACCCACGACACAGTAGAAATTATATCCATAAATCCAAAATATAAATTATCTTTACCACGAATTCATTCTAAATAAGGCAACTATGTGATGAGTCCAACCTAATAGTCTTATTAGGTGACAAGTGTGGATGATGATGATGAAATAGATTAACCATCATTTTCTAGTTGTTAGTTGCTGCATCTTTTCATACAATGGATGGCTTCAACAACAGAACAGTAAACAGAAACTGTTTTGACTGATGCGTGGTTTATTTTTTGGTAAAATCATCAAATGAGTCCTCCTAGTCTCCCCCCCCCCGTTTCCCCAGGGCGAGACGGAAGGTACTATCAGATCTGTACTGACTAAAATCGTTGTCCTTCAATAGCTGTTCTGTGGCTACAACGAAGACTTTCTTTCATGAATGCATGGCTTAAGAAGAACATTTTATAACAGAATAGAAGTAAAATGCAGTATCTTATCATATTTTCAATATTCAAGCTGCACAAGTCATTAATTACATAATTGGTAGTTTATCTCCCAGCAGGCTTAACTTCCCACTGTCCACCACACATGAAAAAAACTGTCTAAAAGTCAGTGTTCGAAGTAAAACAATCGCACATACAGACAGACAATCTAAACACTCACACGTCAACGCTCAGCCTTGTGCTCCTTAGCCGAACAATGCGCAGATAAGGTGCAATTACGCTGCGCCCGGCCAACGGCGATTTGGCGTTAAATTCCAAGCGCACGCGCCGCTCATCTGGGAATTCTGGACGTGGCAATTTTGGGAAACATACTTTGTATGTAATACAGCAATTTATACGGAAAAAATTAAAGATCTCAGGAATCAGGTCCTTGTTCTTCTGGGAGCTACAAATACCATTAACTACGGGATATAGGTATAAAGGACATCAACGCGCAAATTCTTATAGTATGAATTTAGTCATGGTACACACATTTTTGTGATGTAAGGTAAAACGGGAACTTTGACGTTAATTTGATGGGAAAAATAGTTCCTCATTCGTACACTAGAGGCGCTTTTTTATTTTCCATACAAAAAACGCTGTAAATAATTAAAGTACGCTGTAAGTAAAATAAAGAAATCTTCTGAAAATTGAGATCCTCGTGTGAAAATTTATTTGATATTGTCGTAAAATTTAAATATGCAATATACTGTACTCGTGACGGCCGGCCCCATTAAAAGCTTAAATTTTAAACACGTAAACATACAAAGTTATTAGGACTTTCAATATCACTACATCTACCGAGTTTCAAAACATAAATCATTTTTATTTCTAGTTATTTTGAAAGTTCATCAGTTTTATTCATCCAGCAGTATGTACCATAAAATAAGCAGTGAATAAATAATACTAAATTGGCTGTAGAATTAGAAACATACTGTTCTCATCATCAATCTCTGCCTTGTAATTTTCATTATTATGTTGGGTAAATGCTAGTATTTTACAATTACATTCATGAAGCGACTGCCTTTTAACCCCAGATTGAGGACACAAAACTTACTATTCCATGTGAACATACATAATAACAATATGTCCCAAACTTTTGCACATTTGCATGTGCATATTTTTGCGAACGGTACAGCTTCCTAGAAACCAAGTCTGGATCTAAAAGCGTACTTGAAACGAAATATTTTACAATTAATTTTATATAAGACAGTTTTACCCGCTACTCGTTTGTGATGTTAAATAGACTATAGCCTTCTTCGATAAATGGACTACCTAACAAAAATATTTTTTTAATTAGCACCTGTAGTGCCTGAGATTAGCGTGTTCAACCAAATAAACTCTTCAGCTTTATAATATTAGTGTAAATAGAATCACAACCTTTGCCACCTCCACGATTCTTGCTTCGTTGGTGGACAAGGGCTAGGTGCTCAGCGATAGCATCGCCGGCGGAACCCGCGGTCATCTCTGATCCACAGATTCCATTCACGCAGAATTTTAGCCCATGTTTGATTTAACACCAATTATGGACTTCCTTGTTCTAAGTTTTGGTTCTTTTGTCTTAGAAAGTCTTTCGCTTTTGAATTATCTTTTATGGTGTTACTTTTATGTGAGATAATAAAATGGAAGTGTTTGTCATTTCTCTTCTATACGGGCACTGAGCTTTAGAAAGCTATACCTAGAAATATATTTTATTTTTACTTGAGCTTTAACTGTAGACAACACAATGCCACAACTATGCATGGCCATTTATATCACATACTGCCTGTTGGGAAACTCTGAAGATTTTATTTCTGAGAGAAAAACGAGCATAAACATAAACTGAACATCGTAAGCATCAATCGAACAATGAGTGACAAAAACAGCAACGGATCTAACATGCAACCTTGAAGTACGCCCGTTTCCCAATTCAATATTATAGCCAACAATAATCAATAAAGTTCATAGGAACGTATGTAATCGATTGTCTTGTCCTGAGCCATGCGTGGCCGTGCTATTGTCGTGTTTTTTCCACATTTCCAACAGTGAAGGGACGGTGTGAACTATGGCACTGCAAGGTCGCCGCTGTCAAAGGCCTTTGATAAATCTTGAACAACATCATCATGCTGCTCAATAATATAACTGAAGCCCTGCGTCAAGGCAATAAGGTTTATATTGCAAAGAAAAGAGTTAGGTGAGTTGAAATAGGTTCGCTGATTCTTTGTCAACTAAGTTCATTGTTTTGTGTAAAGTCTTGTACGTCCATGTAAAATCAATTTTCGCGTCATTTGAATTTCAAGTTTTCCTAAACAGTAACTTCTAACTATTTTTCAGGATATTATAACCATTGTTCGCACATAAACTGAGCCACTCAAAAGTCGTTTATTCTCGTACTCAAACCACTTAAGGTAACGATTCTCCGAACAGCAATAATTTCTTTAAAGATCACTATTTTGCATAATTAGTTTCAGGTTATTAAGCTCATCGCCTGCTAGTACCAGCGCATCATAATCAATACCTGTAAATTGACTCTTACGACCTACGTGGGAGGATAAGCTACTAGTTGAACATATTTTTTAATTTATTTTTTGATCACCGTTGAATTAATAGAAGCATATTTAATAGACTTTCCAAAACTATCAAATTCTACAGTAACTCGTTTCACGTAATCGATATGAAATATAACCGATGCAGCAGTATTATTAATTAATCACTCGATTATTGAATCGACACTGGAACACGATAAAGTTCGAAATATAAATAGAATTGAGAATGTAGAAATCACAGAGGGATGTGATGCGATCGACGGAGATGGAGTGGGCGTAATGTGGTTGCCGGCATCGATTGCAGAGTATTCAGTATAAATAATCGATTTAAAAGTCGCCATATAGGCATCGTTGTAACCCGACACGGGGTTAGAATGTTGACTGAAGTTGTTGGCATTATGAGCGCACGCGAAAATGATAGGCAGGTACTGTCGATGACAGAAGTGTTTGAGAGTATACTTAAACCATGTTTTAGTAAAAAAAAGGTTACTGATGATGCAGGTTAAGAATATAACATATTCCCTTATTTAGGGTAGATTTTCGAAATCACCACCAATTTAAGAAAAGCACAATAATACCTAATATTGATTAAATAAGGATTTTAAATCTGCGTTAAATTGGCTTTAAAAGTTTAAATGATTAATTACATACACACTAACGTTGATTAGGCGCTCATTAAATTCTACAAGGGCAAAATCTAACCCTTTAACCTCTGAATTAACTAAACTAACAAACACGATGACATGTTATTTTTAAAGGGCAACCTTGAATTTGTTGTTTTATTTTCATAAAGTTATGACCAGATCATTATGCAATGACGTTGAAAACTAACACGCGATTTGCGGAAACTAGCAATCATCAACTTAAGTTTGTTGAAGTAAGTAATGTGAGAAACACAAAAAAAAACAACTATTTTTAGATAATAATTCAGTTTTTTTATTACTTGATTTCCTTTGTGAGGTTAATAACTATTTAGTCAATTATTTTTTGTAAAAAAGTGCACTAATCTTTGCAAGGATCGGACTATTTTCTCGTTTGGCTGCGTTTCTTTTATTGTGTTTTAATTTTAAATATTCGCAATTTCATTAATTAATTCAGAAAAATAATAGATGTAAAATCGGAAATCATCATTTTGTGCCATTAAAATCAAACTCGACAAGTGTTTTTGTCAGTACCTGTACATCCTAGACCTTTATTACTAAGTACAGTCGGGGAAACGAGTGCGAGACCGGTGATAATTATCAGATGTGGACAGTCGCGACATCGAGTGTCAACACGGTGCGTCGGCGCATCATTGCGGATCGCGGGCTAATTATACTAGTGATGGGGAAAAGCGTGCTGTGATTTTTACTATTTATATTGTGACTGTAGATTTTATTTATAAATTAAGAAGTGATTCTTTGGTTTTACTAATGTCTTACTATGAAATAATATGCCTTTTAATATTGTTGTAGTTTGTATGTTTATCATTTTTTAAATATCCATTGCTTTTCCTTTCTTTTAAATAATAACTTTTTGTGAAACAATTATGTACTAGGGATTAGAAATGAGAGATATCCTAACCCAACCATTTCTTTTTAAGTGGTAATCTCTTCAAGCGCGTCCTCCCCTCCCCCTTGGTGGAGCGACTGTCAGACTCGTACTGACTAAAACCCACCGTGTTCCTTCAATTGCCCTTTACATTCCAGGGTCACGGAAGCCTGTTTAGACAGTTCTGCGTCCCCGGCAGTATCCCAACCCATCCCTGGAGAACGCCAAAGAGTACCAACATCATATGTACGAGTATTGTACGATTAAATTAGATTTCGCATAAAAATTAGCTAACTACTCCACATGCACATCCCCTCACTACCGTATAACAGTTCCCATAAACGCACAACATTACTGTGTCCATCACAAATAAATATACAAACAAATCGGTTTGTTTGTCCGATCATGGATATCGCAACGTCTAAATATAGCCAGGACTTAGAATCCTGACGACTTGTTGCATCAGATTAGGAATTTCCTGAGGTTTCTTTGGATTTAGATCCTTGTAGCAAAGTCAGTAAAGAGTATACTGTCCTAGATATTTTGTGGACCAGTAGGAGCTAGTGTATGTGCTGAGAATGAGATCCTGATTTAAAATTTCTGCTACACAATCTAAAGCCTTTGTCAAACAGACCGGCGTGGCGAATGCGAAGCGAGGCGTTTTTATTTGTAATGTAAGGAATTGTTTGATACCAGTCACAGAAAAGCGAAAGCGATCCGATAGCGTGACCGGACCGATGCGAAGACGTGACGAAGGCGTATTTGCTGTTTGACGTCGTTCATAAAAAGCCAGGTAATACAACTGCCACGCCTCAGTTCGCTGCACCCAGTTTGACGTCTCGTATCGGTTCGTTATCGCTTCGGACTCGGTCCGGTTCGCTATCGCCTGTCTGTTTGACAAAGGCTTTAGTTAGTTTTCCATAATGACGACAAAATTAACAGACCTTTCATCTGCTGTCTGATCTATTGACATTATATTTGTTGACAGTTAACATCAATTACTTTCAATGCATTTAGGATTTCTGCGGCGACATTCAAAGAGTTTTTGTCATTCAAAGACATCAAGATTACAAAGATTTAGGAAGCTTATATCAATCAAAGACTATTTTGATTTTATATTTTATTGTTCACACTTTTGTTTTAACCCGCATTATCATTTACCTGAGTGTCTAAACTTATTATATCTATACGTATATAGATAAAAATGTTATGTTGGTTTGTGTACGCTTCAAAAACTCAAAAAGTTCTGCACCGATTGAGTTGAAATTTTAGCATGATATATAATCCGCATCAAGGATTGTTTTAATCTTTTTTTTGCATCAGTCAAATATCCGCGACCGCGAAAAATCAGTTTTTTTATGCCACAGCGAAGCGTGGCAGGGTACAGCTAGTATCATTATATATTTTGGAACAGCAGATTGTAACTCCTATTACTAACAATAATCCCAGTACTACACAAGCTACGATTACGTTACTGATTGTCTGATTCACTTGACAATAATTTTATTGTTCCTTTATTAAAATTTCCCGCATTACAAAATAAAGCACAGGTTACACAGTCCACCCTATCCATATAATCTTTCATGTAACTTTTAAGTCTATCCTAGATCTCTAAGCCTAAGATCTTCGTGTCATACAATAGACAAATAAGGTTGTAAAAAGCCTGTATTATGTTAGCATTATGCTCACTACAATAACTGAACAAAAACGCACGAACCGTCGCCAGTGTATGGCGATTGTTGGCCCATGTGAACGGGGCCGCACCTTGACCGTCCACACAATGGGCCAGCCTTGAAGCTGCACTAGGATATCCGTATGATGGTCGATGTGGATTTGACAGTTTGTAGAGTAACATTGATACTTAGGGTTGTAGGGAAAATTGGGGACCTTTCTCTATTTTTTAAATATTATTTTTCGATAAGATCGCATTTGTCCACTATCTCGCTATATTGTAAGCGATAAACATATTTTAGAAATTTTTGACAGAACCTCTAATAGATATTAATATAAATTATTTAAAAAAAATGTTTTAAATAAACGGTTTTATTTTGAACCATTATGCTAATATTCACATTCATTTTGAGAAGTGCTCAATTGAGAAGTGCACAATCTACGTCAAACCCCTACAGAGTCTTTTTATAACAGGTCAAAATATCCAGTATATTTTATACCAGTAACGTGCAGCCTATTATATCAATTACAACTGACTTCGTTCTCATGCACTCAACATATAAAAGTAAATAAAAATACTCTATTAACGTTATCATTCATTTCAATACACATTAAAGTAATATAACTAAATTATCCTGACTGATATTATAAATAGCAATGTAAGTTTGTTTATTACATTTTACGCCTAAACCTCATCATGATGAGTTGATGAGTTGGGCATGCTGATTCTGATAATAATGAAAGCACTATGCTATTTCTACTGTTTTTACTGTTCTGTGGTGAATAGCGCTTTTTTGACCAGATCAGCATAGAAGAAATGGGAATATGAATGCAAAACCAACCTACATGTAATATTTTTTCATACATTGAAACAGGAACCGCAACTTCTAAAGGCATGTAAACATGATTTTAGTTGTCTCCGATAAAGCACCAATAGAATGCTACATTTGGCATGGTTGTAGGAGAACAGTGTATAAGACGGAGACGCGAGGTATAATGGGAACATACACTCTTTAAGCATACTTAACACAACACTAACGTAGCGCAAGCGGCCATTAACGAGTGGCCTCCTGTTGGCGCTTACGCTACGTTAGTATTGTGTTAAGTTTGCCTTAAATGTGTGTTTTCCAATCATACCTCGCGTCCCCGTCTTATACACTGTTCCCTTACACCAACTGTTATTTGACGGGTTAAACTCCATAGAGCTCCTGGCATTTGTATATACGTTATCAGGTGTGAAGAAATGGACATAGGGTACCTTTCATCCCGAAAATAAATACTGTTCTAGAGGAAAACAACAAATTAATTTCTGATAATAGTTCTTCTTAATCTGATATAGCCACGTGTTTTTATAATCATGATCAAATATAATGTCACAACCAGAGTACAACCCTTATTGATTGTTAAATACTGAATCAACACGAGGGAAGCCGCGGGCAACAGCTAGTAATAAATGCACTAGTCGATCAGGTTCATAAATTATTAGCAATTAAAACTGTAACACTAATAGAAACTCAGCCTTCATTAAACATAATAAAATTAAACTTAAAACCATAAAATAACATTCAACCATCTTCAATAATCGATACGAGATATTATTAATTATTAATTCAATTATTAAAATAGTAATTAGCGGCGATATCAAAGATGTAATAAAAGAAATAGTGGTTAGTATGATAATTGTAAACTGGACTATATTAAAATGGTATATGAGTGTATGTAAATTGAATAGAATAAATACAATTGACAGGTAATTGGTTTGTACTAAATAATCTAATTAGACCGTCATTTAGTTTATCAAAAAATATGATACCCTTTTTTTAACGTAAAACAGAATTGACGAAGATACGACGCTTTTAAAATTCACAATAGGTCATGCCATGGTGACATTTTTGTGCCTCGCGGCCGTATTAAGACATCTTAAAACCGGGCTTGTTCCAGTGAGTGAAAGAGACAGAGCTATCAAGTCGTCTAGCACCATCTCGTTCACTCATTGGAACAAGCCTGGTTTTAAGACGACATAATACGGCCTACCTTACAAACTCCCACTCTAGAGTTTTGTTGTGTTTTATCTTTGTGAATTTACACTGATTTAACAAAAAAAAAAACTAAGTATCCATTATTTTTGAAAACTCTAACTGAAGAACTAATTAGATTTGTAATTTATTGATGCTGGAAGCTAGATTATTCTAATTAGCATATTAACACTTTGAGCTGAGCAACGTTATCTATACTTATAATAAATCTGTAGAGAGGCCAATTCTGTACATGAAATATATTTAAAAAATAACTATCAAGGGGTGATTAGGGATCGCTACTGATGCAAAAAATGCAATCAGTAAAATTTTTGTCTGTCTGTCTGTCTGTCTGTCTGTCTGTATGTTCGTTATAGAAACAAAAACTACTCGACGGATTTTAACGAAATTTGGCACAATTATTCTTCATACTCCTGGGCAGGTTATAGTATACTTTTCATTACGCTACGATCAATAGGAGCAGAGCAGTGAAGGGAAATATTGGGAAAACGGGAGAAGTTACACCATTTTTTAAGCTTCCGTCGCGTGTGCAGCCTTAATGGTTAAAGCTACATAGAAATCATGTATGACGGAAATGTTCTCCTTAAAATTATATAAAAATATTCCTTGACAGCAAATGTCTATCTTTTATGGTTGACTCACAATAACACGTGAAACTCCCGATAGCTTAGAAATTCGGAGCTTTCTGACTATATTTGTCTACTCTTACGTTTAGAACACTCTCTTATACATGAAATTCATATATTCACATATTCATACAATATTTGGCTGCTGATGCGAATAGACATTCAGACTGTTCGACCTTATAGACAGACAATAATTGTTATTTACAAACCGTGCTTATCAGCGCGACTTTTAGCCTTTTTTTTAGCGTGGTAAACTCATACAATGAGTCAGTCCTCCCACCCAGGGCAGGGCGGGAGGGACTGTCAGACTTGACCGACTAAAATCCACGGTGTCCTTCAATAGCCCTTTATGTACCGGGGTCACGGTTTGTGAGTCCCGCAACCCCGGCAGGCTTTGGCCCTCTACAGGCCCCGTCATTATGCTGACACTCCTTGAGGCGCGCGTGGAACACAAAGCGCCGTCGACCCGGGCATGGTCCATGGTCGGACAGCGAGTCGCTCATTACTCGCTGCCCGCCGCCCGCGCCTACGGTGGCCGGAGATCGTCTGCCGACGTCCATCGCCGTGGGCGTCTACCACTGCGGCTGGGGTGGAGGGAGGACGCTGTCCTCTCCCTCACGCGGCCCGCCTCCTCCTTCGCGAGCATGACTGCTTCGCAGAAGGAAGCGACCGGTTCCCATTCCGTCTCGCCCCGCAGCATGGCCTCGACCAATGCCGGGCGCGAGAGGTCTCCGCCTATCGCCGTCGTGAGGACACGGCGGTGCTCTGCCCAAGCGGGGCAGTCCTGCACCGTATGCTCCACCGTGTCCTCCGGACGATCCTCGCAGTGGTGACACCCAGGCGTTTCTTCCCTCCCTATCAGACACAGGTAGGTACCTCCCGAAACTTCCGTGTCCGGTGAGGACGTTCGAAAGCTATATTATCCAAGAGTAACATAGGCTATATTTTATTTTGGAGAAAAATAGGGTTCCGTAAGATATTTGGGTTTTTCGGCCACAAGGTGTAAAAAATCAACCAGAAAAGTTACTTATTTTGCGTACGCTGCCTAAACTATAAAAGACTAGCACTTTGCCCGCGACTTCGTCCGCGTGGGTTACGTACTTTCCTAATTCCCCCTTTTCACCCCCTTAAAGGTAAATTTTCCAAAAACCCCTTCTTAGTGCTCCCCTACATTATAATAGGAAGCCGTGTGCAAAATTTCACATTCCTAGCCCCAGTAGTTTCGGCTGTACTTACGTTGATATGTCAGTCAGTCAGTTCTCCTTTTATATATATAGATAGAACCATAAAATGTTCTAATTAATTGTTGATCTTATAAATATGTACAAGAAAGTCCGCGACACACTATATCTATCTATGTCGAGTGTTTGTGATGACTGCGTCGTCGATGTAGTGTCGGTGTCTGTGAATAGACCTGGGACTCATGTTGCTGACCGTTTCTTTCCTGAGTAGGCTTTTTGCAGCGGTAACCGACATTCACGCGGGCGGAGCCGCGGGCGCCCGCTAGTAATACGTAAAATTTGATAAACGCTATTTGACACAACGTTTAATCACGTCAGTAAAAAATATGTCTTTCTTCAAAGAACGTATATGAGGCTTATACAAATTCCTTCAAGCTACGTCATCGCGCCGTATCACTTTAAATTTTGGGACTGCTAGCGCCACTCCAGGTCAGTTTTTGTTGTGCACTTTATAAGGCTACTCGCACACATACATTCTAATTACGCATACATTCAGAGAAAATAGTGTGCTGCGCAACAAACATTTGAATACCCAGATACTCAGCTGAAACTGTTAAAATCATTGCATTATTTACCATTTTGTGAGAAAAATTATCATTACCTTAATATTGTATTTTTGCTGATACGAATTTGTCAAATACGGTTCAATGGTACCAATGCTATTCTACTGAGCTGAGGTCCGAGATTTGATTTCCAGGTCAGGCATAGTGTTATTACATTGAAAAACTTAGTTGTTAAATAAAGACTGTCTTTTTATAGATATTTTAGACAAGCATTTTATTTTACCGAACGATATTAAATAAATAAGATTTGTACCTACAACAATTTAAAATATAAAAGTAGGAAAACTAATAGTAGGAGACATGCAAGGACATTAAAACGTATATTAATACCAATATTATAGTAAATTAAAACGGTGACATTTATTATTTAATATTTTTATGCCCTCGAGAATGCTAGTACAGAAGGAATTTGTGACAAATGTAATTAAAATAATTATCAGCATATAAACAAATATTAATGTAGTCTAGTCTTACAAATAAATGGCTTAAGGCAATATTATAATTACGTACCAAGTCCTAGGCATGTAAACACATTGTATTTTTGAAGTGAAAACTTCTTTAGCGGCATTGAGCACTTTTTCTGTAATGGGTATAAAATCTTAAACTCGCGTCAGGACACGTGACCTGATCGAAAAAGCGTAGGACGTCAGGACACGTGACCTGATCGAAAAAGCGTAGGACGACGCAGGGCGCTTGCGTGAATGTTCGTGTGACTTTATTACTTTTAAAGAAGTTTGTATGCTGGATACATTCGTTGCTAGGTAACATTGTTTATAAAAGATGTACGTCACATTGGAAAATTATTGAAATAAAAAGTCAAATATTTTTGCGAGTTTTACTAAAATCTGTTCACAAGATATTTCCAACAATTACTATTCAAGTTTTCACTTCTGCCGGCACTCCCAGAGTGCAACCCGTCGTTTTTTTTTTACGTGGTAATATCATCAAATGAGTCCTCCCACCCAGGGAAGAGCGGGAGGGACTGTCAGACTCGTACTGACTAAAATCCACGGTGTCCTTCAATAGCCCTTAACGTATCGGGGTCACGGTAATTCGTGAGTCCCGCGACCCCGGCATGCTTTGGCCCTCTACAGGGGGCCCCGTCACTATGCTGACACTCCTTGAGGCGCGAATGGAACACAACGCGCTGTCGACCCGGGCATGGTTCATGGTCGGACACCGAGTCTCCCATTACTCGCCGCCCGCATGCCCTATTAAGAAAGTTTGCCCACCGCTGGTCTAAACCATTTCCTTCACGTGGAAGTCGTAACTCGTCCAAGGGAAAAGGTGTTAGACTGATTAATGTGTTCATATTGGCAGTCATTCACTGCATACCTTTGCCTCTTTGGCACAGACACGCTTTAGAGAAAACTTGCTTATGTAGTGCATACGAGAAGAGTATCGGCCGAAGTTTGTTTATTGGACTATTTTATATTCTAGCATAGTGTGACTGGTGAATAGAGAAACACGAGTATGCTGGATCTAACTACGACTTACTAGCTGTTAAAAAGCCTCCTTTTTTGTTCAGGTGGTCTTTCTCTGGAATGAACTCCCCCCTGAATATCAGGACGGCAACTAATAGTTTCTCGTTTAAGGTAAAAGCTCGAGAATTTTTACTTAAGAAGCTGGCAGTTTCGATTCAAAATTAATTGGTTGACAGTTTTTCCATTTATTTTTCTTTTCTCTACACTAAGTGAGTGTATGTATATATGTATATATTTATTTCTATTTATTTTTAAGTATGTATTATATAATTTTTATTTAGTAACTAGTTCTCTTTTTTTTATAGCACCTGCTATGTTTTTTCTCTGCATCACCCCATGGTAAACTGGCAGAAAATGCCTTCGGCATTTAGTCCGCCGTTGTACAGTGTTGTGCATAAAGTTTAATAAAATAAAAAAATAAAATAAAAAGCCTCAGCCAATGTTGATAATAATGACTAGTGAGCCATATCAGGCAATAACTGAAAGACATCAGGAGAAGAATCTGCTCTAGTTTAGTAACCAGTACCATCATAGTATAATTACATTTAAAGGATGTGAGGGATTTACTAGTCCACATAGAGCCAAATGCCGCCCGAGGTCGCGGCGCTGTCTATGGCCCTAGAACGCGTAGACCTGTCTAAGGAATTGGGTGAATTTTGAGTCTGTAAGAGTCTGATAGTTTGTTCGACTCCTCTCAGGAGGATTCATTACTTTGATTGATGATAATACTACCAAAAAAAAAGGGATGTGATGGACACGGTATAAAGTGTCACTACTGAAAAGACTGTTCTTCTGACCAGATGAATGTTGTGTGTGGAGGGTGGGTGATGGGTGGAGATGAGATGAGATGTTACTTTATGTTCTTTACACGCGAAGTACAAGCATTTTGACTTTAATTCTTCTATTACTCCATAAATAGATGTCACTAGTTTTTATTATAGACTTAATTATGTCCGTTACAGAATCTACCACTAGAACCAAACTAAAACTGAACAGATTTGCCAGGAAATCGCGAGGTTCTCATGACGAAAAAAAGCTTCCTACAAGCTAGGCGCCAACCGGTGCGCTCAACGTAGTGATTCCATTAACAGAGTCGTTAAAAATTGTCACTCTAACATCTCATTGGTGGACAGTACTAAGCCTCCCGCATATTTGTCCACTTAATACATCCATGTACTGAGCTATGACTTCCTAAAACCATTCATTTTTTGTCACAAATTCCTCTAAACCAAATTACCTTAATAAACTCAACTTTACCACGCTAAACTGGATCTTATCTCTGAATCGTTCAATTAAATATTGATATCGTAATTCATTAAGAAAATATTTTTTCAATTACCCACATATGTTATCATACAAACGCTATCTCGTGGTACAATCTTGTTCAAAATCGGTTCACAAAGGATGTGAGAACAGCGGATAGTACCGAATCAATCGTAACCGGTTTCACGGAGATTCTATCGTGAAGTCATTGATTAATTGCAACACATTAGAATGGGACGAATTAAATAGTTAAAAAAATATATCGGAATAAAGACGTCGTGATAATCTTAAGATAAAGTAGCGTACGGGAATTATCAGAGCGATCGGAGGGCATCGCATTGAAGCGGAGGATTGATAAATTGACAACATTTATCTGTGCGCGATTGTATCAAAATATTTTAGACGATCTAAGGGATAAGTGTCAGTGTGTAATGGAGGATTAGATCGGGACCTCTGAGGGAAATAACGTGCTTTTGCAGCTGTATTGTGACTATTCTAATAGGGTTTAAAAAGGTGAATGAATTTAAAAAAAGACTTTGGAAGAAGCAGAAGAATTATAAATGGACTGAGATGTATCACGATCAGATACGACTTTTTGAGCAAAATCTTCACTGAATGAGTTTAGTAGTTGGCGAGGCTATATGTAAAGGGAACCGTGACCCTGGAATGCAAAGGGCAATCAAGGGACAGAGTGGATTTTTAATCAGTAAGTCTGATTGTCCCTTTCGTTCCTCTCAGGGCGGAAAATCTCACTTGATGATTTTGCCAACGAAAAACAAAATAAAACTTGGATTGTAAATAAAAGAAAAACATTAAAAAGAAAATCCTTTAAGATAGGAATCCATTTTATTTGCATCAATTTGAGTTAATGACTGATTCAGCTGGATACCAGAACACTAAATAACTATCGGTGAAATTATACCTCTATCTCAAATATACACAAATGTTATACAATAAACGTATATAAACTGACGTTAATTAAGCTTATTAATATGTAAAAAAGTCATTAAATATTTAACTACATTTTAATCGCTGTTAGAATTAAAAACGATGTTAAATTAAGTCATTAAACCAATTCCATTAAATGTAATATTGATAAAGATACAAAAAAAAAGACTATTAATAAACGTATATCATATTCATTTATCTTAAATCCATTCGGGATTTTAATAGATTAATTTTAAAAAAAGTCCTCAGCGGGTCTAAAAAGGCCACTATAGCAACATCATAATATGGATTGCGATTAAATTCTTAAAATTGATTAATCTATTCTATTGCTCAAGCAACAATAATATTTCAACTATCAATTCCCCACTGAAAAAAAAACCTATGCGCTACATCAACTGGACACAATTTATTAAAAATGGGTCATAATAAACGACATGTCTCTAGATGCGAAGCAGTTTCCGATATTGTTTGAAGAATTTTTATCTGAAATCCAAACTTCGCTACGTAATACGTCATTAGAAACGGATTCATAATAAACGATTTTTACTGTACACGCCTAAACCGCTGAACCGATAGAGGGACAGACGGTTATAGGCTACTTCATGGTATACCAAGCGAACAAGAGCTAGTTAAAAATAAACCAGATTTTTGGTACATGGAAAAAGCTTTAAACTTAACTAATAAATCTCGATTAAGTAAATAAAGAGGTGGTTTATGTCGTGGTGGGACTATGGGAAGTTGAATAAAGGCTAATGATGAAGTGTATCAGAATTACAATGATCGGGAGCGTTCCCAAAGCTCTCTAAGTGCTAATGAGGTATGATTTGTGGACCCACAGTTTATAGATAAAGTTGAAATTATTTAGAAGGCCGTACGTGAAAGAGATAAAATCTAAATAAGGCTGGTAAAGAAATGTGGAGATTGTTACAAAAAAGGCCTTTATTCAGTAATTGATGATTGAAAGCATCCAAAAGTAATATCAGTCAACATTTTATCAATAAGTCTAGATATCTAGTTTAGATTGCACCTGTCTAACGTTTAGGAGAAAACTTTTCAAACCTTTTTGAAGTAATTGACATCATCTAACCAGCACCCAGTGGACCCAATTCCACAAAGCGCGTGCTACATGAGTAGAAACACTGAAGGTTGGCTAAACCAAAAATAGGATTACGCTAAAAGTAAAAACAGTATCAAAAACTGAATTCACTTTGAACCTTACACTACAGACCACATAGACCAGCACAGTCCATGAGAATTCAATAAAACTAACTGTACCCATTATCTAAATGAATAAATTAGCCTCGCATAAGATTTGCGCGCTTACTCATAACCCAGCTATAACTCCGTGGATATAAGTAGTCGTGTGTTACACAGGGTCACAGGTTCAAGTACCGATAAAGCTTAGATTCCGTTAAATAAGGAAATTTGTTGTAGTAATAGTAAATTTCGCGTCAGTGCTATCGAGGGGCTTAATGCTGAAATATACGTGTTATGAAGTGCCGGGGATGAGTCCGCTGAGTGAATCGAAATTGCATTTGGAATTGGAATTGACAATGTTGAAAATGGTATGGAAATATTTCAATGGTATTTCTAGCTCAAGCTAGAAATACTTATGGATGAGTTTAAAAGCATAGACATAAAACGACAATTTAAAATGTAAAAGTTACAGTTCTTCAATCTTCCAAATCGCTTAGTATCATGTTTTTAATGTCGACGGGTTCATACGCCTTAGCCAAATCTTTAAGGTCAAAGAATTTCTTTGACCAGAAAAAAACAGGTAAAGAGCTCTGCAAAATTCTAGTAACTCTACAATAGTATTTGTTCTAAAATCTATGATACCAGACAATTTATAGAAGATGAATACCGAAAACGAAGTATTTATAGCAGATTAAGTTCTATAATCGCGTTTTGCCTGATGTGAGTCAGTAGTTAACCTAACAGCATTTAAATACCATCATTAACAGAATCAGAAACCTTAAATAAAGACAATTTAAAACCCTCATCTTAATGCTATTCCACAAACACGTTTCTTCTCACAGATTATATCCATCTACAAAACGGAGTTTACAAAAAACAGGTTTTACTTCAACCCTTCGAAAGGATTAAGTTCAAACAAAAGTTGACAGAAGTTGTCACGTCTTTCAATTGTTTCTTTTGATCCTGATTAAAAACATCGTTAGCAGGAACTGGTGCGGTTTCATTATTATGTGGTATAATCTCTTTTTTTTCTGTTTTGATGTTTAAATCAAATATTTGGGTCAGGTAAAGAACACGTGCTGTGTTTCTGAATGGGATTGTGGCAGTTTTGAAATATTGTTGTGGGTTGCCAACTTTTTTGGCTTTCCTTGTAACTTGCGAGTCAACTGGGAATTGGGAGTGGGAATAACGGGTAAGGGTTGGACTGGTGACCAGGTTTGAGGATTATGTTTTTATTTTGTGTTGGTTAAAATCCCCAGGCTATCCCATGACTGTTATATTTCTTGCTTTATGTTCTACTAACAGAGTAGTTTTGTTAATGAACCATTTTTTTATTCATTCGATCGATCTGATTTATTTATTGTATTAATTATTTTTAATCTGTTCAATATTTTATTTACTATCTTTATAAACTGATAATCTATAATAATCAGACATTTGTAACTGTATATCTGTTATCTTATGGATGTCTATTTTCAGTGCAGGGCCTCTTTTTCTTACTCCATCTTCATCATCATCACATTCCATTTCAGTTTTACTAAAAATACAATCATAAATAACCATAATGGTAATATTTTACCCAGAACCTCCCAAAATCCCTGCAAGGCCGGTCTCCCGTACACTCATATGCCGTCTGGTGCGCCCATACATCACGGTGTCGTTCATAAATCGCGGCGAGCTCCCTAAAGCATCGCGTATCGGATTAACAGCCAGTAACTGTCGTTCGTATCGCTACGGAAATGTGTTAATACTAACTGGGAGTGTCTGCTTTGGGGATCCGTGGTCGAAAATGGTTTTATTCAATTTATATATTATAAAAACTTGACTTTAAGAATTGACTAGAACAGGTAGATGACAAGTTACACAGAAATGTAGTAGACATCTTACGTTGGCCCTAATTTATTGGTAGATGAACAGGAGATCGTAGAAGAGAGAGAGAAGAGAAGGTTGAATGTTTTCTCAAGAATTGGCACAGAACCAGGGTGTTTAACCCGGTTCTGCGGACTCAAGTCCTCGGAGCGTCTCATTTGGAGAGAGAATCCTTTGATCATGAAGTGGACTTTGTAATTTAGATTTAATAATATTACCGGTCCTATTTAAAATCTAGATGATAAATATTACTCCTTACATAAAAACTTCATTAATTTAATGTATTTAAGACTCAGCAGAATATTTGGTTGAAAATAGCACGTTTCGTCAACACTGAATGCATAAGACGAAGTAAATTAGTTTAAGTCTTAGTTTAAGATAATATTGTTCTCATGTAAGTGACTTTTTTGTGTCTTTTTTGAACTTAACGTTTTTTAAACCTAAACCTAATTTATTGTTATTTAACTTATAAAAAATACAATTTCTAGTCAATATGATTAGAAATTATTCCAATATTTTTTATGTTATCTCTGCGTATTTTAAAGTATTTTCTCAACACGAAAATGACTGATGCGTGATTTTGTTGCATAGGTATTACTAGTTTGTTTCAAGATCAGAAACTTTTACTTTGAAGTGCTAAATCAATATCCAATTCCTCAAAACTAAATTTTTGAATAAGAAATATCAATAACTTTGCATAAAAGAGACATATTTCTAATCATTTGTCAATTTATTGTCTCAATTTTGTGAGCAATATTGTATGCAGCTACTTTTAGCTATCTATTTTAACCGAGAATAGCTATTTCGACTACTAATGTGATTTTATTGCTACTAATGCACTAGAGCAGAAAATAAATTTATTGTCGTTTTGGCAACCAAAATGACTATAAGAGTGTTAACATAATATATTTTATTTACATCTCATATTAGAGTCTGAAAATTAAACTTAATTTAAAGCTGATTTAAGTGAAGCCATTAGAATATAATAACGAGCAGAAACTGTTCTCAATTCAAAAGTTTATTTCTTAATGAATTGCCATAGCTCCTAATACTGAAATATTGCCACGGGTTGATAGCAGGTCGCGGGACTTACGAATTACAGTACCCGGCACGTAAAGGACTATTGAAGGACACCGTGGATTTTAGTCAGTACGAGTCTGACCGTCCCTCCCGCTCTGGACTGGATGGGAGGACTCATGTGATGATTTTACCACGTAAAAAAGAAAAAAAAAATTATAGCAAAATAATTATGCGTGAAAACCCACGAAACCTCAAAAAATTCTTACACTTAACCGTTCGAAAATAAAATACCAAAAAATTGAAACCGTTACCAAATACCTATACAGACATTATCTGTTATAACGACATATTAGGTACACTACCACAATAAATATACGGAGTACACCGACACCAATAAATTTATTGTAAAATTGAGATGTATAAAGATCTAATCTTGACCAAAGAGATTTATGAACCAAATAGATTTATTAAAAAAAAAAATGTCGTGTAAGGATTTAGTTTAAAAGTCGTTCCATGAGTTACTGATACGGGTCAACCAACATTGAAACTGGACTATCTCCAGTATTTTCTTTTTTATTTTGTGTGGTTGGTACGTTTTTAATGTATTTTTGTATTGGGCATAGATAAGATTTTTTAAACACGTGTAACGTAGGTCTATTTAAAATAGATCGTTTTCTTTTAAATTCCTCGGTGTTGACGCTACGCAACATGTGCATTTTTTAAACAATAAGTAATTCAGAAAAGAACAAAAAAATACTTAATTAGTTTTTGGAGACTAACCAAACACACTCTTTCACTTACAATTTGCAGCTTTAAAAAAAGCCCACTTAAAAGTAAAATAAAAATAGCGATATGACAGTTGCCTGCTCAAGTAAGTAAGGCTTTTCCTAACCGCTTCGAAAAGCACCACAAGCATACCGTAGTAACAAATGTACTTTTTATGGTAAAAAGCAGGAATGACTAAGAACAATGTATCACATCAGAAACCCCATCGAGTTCACGGATGCGCCTGGTCACAATACTCACAATATTGGCGATATGCCCGGTTTGCATCCTTAATACATTAAACATGAACCACACAAGGAAATAAAATAGAAAATATGTCGATGCGATATATTAATTGATTCATTACTTGATCATAATTCCGTTTATGTATAAATCGTATGCTTCTTAACTTAGTAATCTTTGTCATTGACTTAGATTGTTGTGAGCATAAGGGAGTGACAACACTTATCGACGAGGACTCGACTTGAGATGATTAAAAAGAGCTTTTTGTTCTTGCCACAAAAGTAAATGTTTTTCACTTTATTTCGGCTCGAAAGAGGCGACTAAACGCCGCCCTGAGCTAACAAAACTTACCTGATCAACTTAAACTGTTTGTTACAATGACTAATGTTTTGATATTTAGCCAATTTAATCAATTTTGCATGTGATTAAAAAGTTACACAGAAAAATGAATAAATCATCACACTGCCTCTGTTTACAATTGTATCAAAAAATAACAAATGAAAAAGAAAAAGATACTCCCATGCTTCCAACCCGTTTCCCCAACTTAACGGTCTAAAAAAGAACTACAAAAAAACGATCCTGACGTCACGGGACAAAAGTAACGGGCCATCCGACACCGGACTACTCTAGGCAATAAAAAACGTTCACCGTTTGTAAAACTAACTGTCCATAACAGTATCTAATAAAACAATTAATATAAAATTGTCTCTCTGTTGCAATGTTTTGCGCAAAATTTCTTTTCTGCGAATCGTTTGTCGGTATTTCGCAATTTTTTACTTACACCTTTTTATTGCGAGGCGTTTGTATGAATTTTAGGGTTGCAATTTAGAAATAGATCATCTTGTTTTTTTTGTTTTTTAGGATGGTAACATTGGGTAACATTTTTATTTGTTTGTTGGTACAGTTAACAGTTACTGCGAATAAAAATGTCTATATTTTTTTGCTCCTACTTTGGCCATTACTTCTTTAGTTAACCTTTTAGCTTTAAGATCAATCTTTGTAAACTATACTTTAGAAATGCACCGTCATCGTGGTCAAATGCAAAGTCTTAATTAAAGAGTTTTGTTGATAACTTAACAATATTAATCAAATTGACTGGACGGATGATTCTGGGTTAATCCGAGCGTATTGCGCTATTTATAATGTCTACATATTTGTATATGTCATCATCGTCTGCCTAGTCTTTTCGCAACTAGGTTAGGGTCGGCTTCTTATCTTACTGGATGCTACTGACACCATTATTTTACATAGAGGGACAGTCTGTCTGACCTGCACAACCCAGTTGGATAATACTATAATACCCCTTGATAAGACGGACTGTCAGATTTTCAGGCTTCTCGACTATCTTCACCTACCAAAGATGTACAAACGACAGCTGGGAACAACATTTTAACATGCTTTCCGATACGCAGAAGAAACTCACTATGATAAATGGTCACCCATCCACAGACCAACCTCGGCAAGCGCCGCTTAACCTTGAAGATCGATCTGTGCGATTGCTGTTATATAGGTCCTCAAGCGCAATATACTCGTAGTATCATAAATCAAGATGGCTTCCATATCAAAATAATATAAATAGCGTGACCTAAACGTGCATTATGTAAAACAGTCATAAATAAGTAAATACGCCATGTATGGTAAATATTACGATTATTTCTTATGTATAATGCAGGTTTCAAATCAACATAATGACTGAGGGAGGTAATTTAGTTTGAAAGGGTAACACTTTAGAAGTACTCAGAGATAAATGTACTGGGGCCACTTTGGAAGAAGAATAATAAAAATTAAGTGAAAAATTCGTAAAATGATCAATTCAATTGTTCAACAGATAATAAGACAAAGAATAGAATAGACCAATTTCTTTTCACCACATTTTTGTAGTATTTTTATCTTTTGTCTTTTGACAATTCATTTACGAATATGTGCTGTAAACTCATCATCATCTTCCTGCCCATATCCCATTTTACTTGGGGCCGGCGCAACACGTTTTTTTCTTCCATTCTCCTCTATCAAACATCACAATATCATTTACTCCTTTTTCTTCCATTTCATTCCTTAGACAATCCATCTATCTTTTCTTGAGTATGTGCTGTAACTAACCTAATTAAAATAAATACTTTGATTATCACTTGTATACTTACAGTAAACATCAGGATATATCAGTAAAAAATATTATGCAGTAGATGATTAAGCGCTACGAATCTCTCGCTTGAAAGAAATCATCACTGTGATTTATAGAATCATTGATGATCGTGTTAAGTGTCATTTTTACAAAAAGTATATGCTTGAGTCACTTTACAGATATTCATGCTGTGTTTTTATAACATTCTTACTGTTTTATTGTGTTATAAATACGAAAGTGAGGTTGTTTGTTTTTTTCTATCTTTTCACGTCCAAATCAGTGAACCGATCATCCTGAAATTTTGCATATACGTTGTCAGTTGTACAGAAACGGACTTATGGTAACTTTCATCCTGATTAAAAAAAATACTGGTCCTAAAAAAACAATGCTAACGTTCATATGATTGATCGCGGGACTCACGAATTACCGTGACCCCGATACTCACGTAAAGGACGCTATATAAGGACTATTACGCACTATTTAAGGACACCGTGGATTTTAGTCAGTACGAGTCTGACAGTCCCTCCCGCTCTGCCCTTGGTGGGAGGACTCATTTGATGATACTACCACATAAAAAAAAATAACGTTCATATGTTATAAATGCCGCCTGCACAATCAAAATTGTTTATCAAATTCTAAATAAACGCAAGCGAACCCGCGGTCAAAAGCTAGTTTTATTATGAATCACTGTAGTATATCTTCTTCGGTCTAAAGTCCAGTTCATTCGTCATTAAAGAAGTGCTAAGACGCAAATATGAAATGACTTATTGAAGCACATTAATTATTCAAATCTCAGACGTGATTAATTGATATTTACTTGATTAATTTATTTTGTAGAAGGTGTAAATAGTACAGCATGACACTTAACTGTGATTATTATTTAAGTCTGAATAAATAAGGTCTGCAACTGTTGATCAAAAGCAATTTCTCAGAAATGCGTTGATAAAAGACTTATTATATGTAAATAGACATTTTGGTAGCCCTGTTAAGTCAATACTCACAAACTGTACAGTAATCTTTATGACGATTTCTATTGTCTTTCTTGGTAATTCTAAATATAGGATTTTTTTAAACATTGTAAATTGTATTTTACTACAAAATGAATTAATGCTCATTATTGAGGCCAAACGCTGTGAAGTTATTTTTTCTGCAAAATCTATTAACTGAAAGAAATTTGTGGAAAATCCGATAAGGTATCGATCGATTCCACGACAATCTGTGATCAAAATAATTAGCTAAAAAACCTTGAAATCAAATAAGTAGGTAAAATCAGATAGCTAAAACTTTGCGCTGTGTTTATACTTCAACAATTGCGTAAGTCCACAATCTTAAACAACGCCGTAAAAGTGAGAAGTATAATGAAATAACTTGAATTCTTGAAACTTTTATTACTTTTTAAACACACAAACTGACACCTTTTTCATGGGGTAGGCAGAAATATCAGAACGCCCATGATGATACATGATTACAATGTCCTTTCGCTATTTGCTCCTACCTAGAAACCTATGTGTAATTAGTGTAGGTGTACTCATTTATGCCTTAGCTAACAGACAGGCGAAAGCGAAGTGTTTCCGAAGCGATACCGAACCGAAGCGAGACGTCAGTCCGATAGTTCTGTCACGCTATCGGATCGCTTTCGCTGTTATATGTGACTGAATTCAAACAATTCCATACATTACAAATAAAAACGTCACGCTTCACATACGCCACGCCAGTCTTTTTGACAAGGGCTTTAGTGTAATTGGCTGGTAGATTGAATGCGGAAAGGCTGAAGGCTAGCAGAGGCCTATGTCCAACAGTGGACTGTGATAGACTGAGTTGATAGTGTAAAAAATATTCAAATAGTACGGAAGTTCATAAAAAGAACATTCGAAAATCGCAAGCGCTTTGCTCATCAGTGAACAAAACGGGAATAAGAAACAAAAAGTATATCTTTTGTTAACTTTTTTAATTACAAAGCCTGCGTTTGTTTCACAAAAAAGTTTTGCAACAATTGTCGATGGTTTTTTAAAACCTTTTTATTCACAAAAGAAAGTTTTATTACGAAGTTTGAGCGTTAATGGGGCGACTGTTAAGATTTAGTTCATGTTTTAAGTAATTATGGTACCGTTTTGTTGTAAGGGTTTTTTGGTTACTGATTTGCACGTTGTGATTTTGTGAAATAATTATGTTCCAGACATAAATACGGCTTAAAAAAGGGAAAAAAGATAATAAACATTTATTTGATATGAATTTTAACAATAAATCCAAATAAACCTACATTTTTGCAAATAAAAACCTATGAAATCGATAAAAATGAAGGAACCATTAATATCCTAACTAAGTTTTGTTTCATTTTATTACATACCTAGCGTGAGGCCATACAAGTCACATTGAATGTTAGAATCGCATAAATTGTAAAGTCAGTGAAACAGTCGAACCTTAGTCTTAATAGATGTCAATAGAGACAATGATCGCAAGACATTAAATAATTACTAACTCGCATGAAAAACAAAAACTTATATGTTGTATTTAAAAGGCGACGCGACGCATTAAACTGTGGAGTTACGATTATCGCGGCGCGATCTATAACGTCGCGTATCGTTTTATTAATCGCAGTACGAGGCCCCGGCGCGGGCGCAGTGGCAAAGTTCACGCGATCCCACCAAACCGTACCTATGGACCGGTAACGCACCGGTAATAGAGAACGAGACACAAGCATTCACAATCACATACGCGAGAAAAGGACAGCACGAGAGATAGATGTTGCGTTAGAAGTTAGCCACGCCCCCACAGCGTTCGAAGCTCTGAGTCCACCTCCGTGAGCATTCGTGCGCGCGCGCCGCTCCAGACACACGCCACCTGTGTTCGAAAATTTTTCAATTTCGAATATGAAATCGGCCGCGCGATTTCAATCCCTTCAATAGAAGATGCCAGTGTTTCGCTCAAAAAATATTTTAGAGCAGATTTTAATAAAGACTGTTAATAAAAAAACTGTTAAAATGATGTGTCAACAGTAAAGACAATAAGCGTAGCAGTGCGGTAGTTGCATCGTCGCGTTTTCAGTTTGCGTTTTCAGTTATACTTCAGATGTAAATTGGACGCGGCGACATTTCGTTTGTTTGTTTTCATCGAAAGTGACTGGACTGTGACATTTGAAATCGATAGTATACGTAATTGAAGTACCACGTATGCGGGCCGCCGTAGTGAAATTTTTATTGACTTAAAAAATTGAGAGCAAATATTTTTATTGTGAAGTGACAGTGGGATTTTTCGGAAAACTGCGACCTTCTGATATTGTGCACACACCAAAGATATTAAGGTAAGCGGTGTTTACTTAAAATATTTTAACTTTATTCCAAATAAGCTAGTACAATGTTAGGTCTCTAAATAATTTATTTTCATCCGTTTAGACGCTAAACGGAAATTCAAATATTTTTATTATAGAATGAAATGAATACTTAAACTAATTCACAATCTGTATAAATAGAATTAGTGGTTAAGAAAAACCAAAATAAACATTTTTAACATGTTCAACTGAGTCTCATGCGGCGGTCATTGCGTTTGGGAAATTCTCCCTACAAAAGACATAAACGGGCGCACTCGGTACATTTCTCGTCACATGACAATTTTCAAGATATAGTTACTCCACATAAATCAGTCGATATTTATTTACTTCAATAGATTATGAATAAAAATAATATTTTCCCGCATTCATAGAACATTTTGTGACATAGTTTAGTCAATAAATACGTAAATAAATATTGCGTGTAAGTGCAAAATAGCCTTTTAGTGAAGCAAAACATTTTGTCACACATATCACAAACTTTACGGATATTTGTGAGTCATATCAGTTCTATGTAATTTGAGTAGATTATCTAACGTCTATTTATAAAATTGGCACAATTAATAAGGAACAAAATCTCCAATCTTAATACCTAAATACGAAAGTTTGTAAAGACGGATGAATGATTGTTACTCACACGAAAACTACTGTACGAATTTCGATGAAATTCGGAACTTAGATAGTTTATAACCTGAATTAACACATAGAATACTTTTTATCCCGCTATGACGTTCCTGTGACATAATTACCGAACGCAGACTTCGGGGGAGTCGCGGGCAACTCCGCGGGCAAGACGTAGTGTTTCATCACTTGCTTCAAATGTATTATTAAGTAGAAATAACATATCAAGCTAAACAAACAGACCAAATACATAAATATCAAATGAAGTTCAATTTAATGAAAAGAGGCGGTTGAAAGTAAAATGAGATTCATTCCAACCACGCCCACCGCGAATTGAACATGTTATCGTACAAATACTCGTAACATTATGATTATTCCTAAAAATAAAATGATTTATTTATTATTTACTATTACTGTTAGGTAGGTACTATTAATAATAAGTCAATAGTATGATTAAAAATGCAAAAATTCAGACACTACGAATTCTGTTATCTCAAATATTTAAATGTCATATTGCGATTCGATTAATTATTTATTTCTTATCATTTATTATATTAACTGAAGTGTGAAACTGACACGATTATTTTAAGGTTGTTATAAATTATAATATGATATAATTGCTTCCTAAGTGGTTTTTATGATAAAATCGTTTTCATGGCGTTTATGTCTTTTGTACTGAAAACTAAAATTAACACTGAAACCAATACTGAGTTAAATACAATTAAGGATATCGACCTTGATAGGTCTAATTGATAGTAAATATAGCGTGTTAATTATGTAAATTATCTTTTGCTAGTATTAAAAAAAAGGAATAATGTCTGATATTGGCGTTTACTGTGTTGTGTAAATAAAATACAGTAGACTTTACAAGATTTTGTAGATATATAAGTATATACTTTTCATCTCTTTAGCTATCACACTATCACATATATTAACCGCAAAACGTATGAGCTATTTTTAATGATATTTATTAAGTATTTAAGTTCCTCATTCTTCTTGACGAACAGTTACTTGCTATTTACAGCCTTTAAGTCAAGTTAACCATAAAACTGAATACATTTTCTAAAAATTGTAAAGTATTTTAACAAATAGCTATTTAACTAGTGATCAAACAATTTGCACTTAGAACAGAAAAGATTTAAAAAAAAGTAGCAAAGTATGAACAGGAATAATCAGTAAGAAGATTAGCAAAAATTAGTTTAATCCGCCTTTTTAAAGTTATAACTTAAGGATTAGGAATCCGAAATGAAATATTATTAGATTGCCGTGAAACTTAACAGAACCTTATCACATAGCTAAAACGATTAAATTAACATATTCCTAAAAGATCATCCACATGCACCATAAAAACTACATATCTACTTTTAATCTGCACGTAGTGTACTAAAAAACAGCGAAATATAAAATCAGACCACATCCGTGATTCGTGACCGACGCACGACCGATGACACTTGAAGTCACATATCATTCTTGAGAGCAACACCTATTTCTTGTATCATATTAATTTTAGAAGCAAAAAATCTGTGCTTGAGTGTACCTACAGTTAAATGTAGGATACATACCTAGATAAATGTAACCTACACATGAAATGAATTGAGAACATAATTATTAGAAACTTTTATTTGCAAATTTATACCTATTGGCTTGTCAAAATTACGGCAGAAAATGGAAAAAACACGCTCGTACTTTCACTGCAGACAGACTGAAGCCAGACGAGCGTAAGTTTTTGAGTTGTGAGTCGCGTAATTTTGGTCGGTTTCATAGAAGTCTTTCGCGATGCAAAATAAGTGGCCTAGCAGCATTGTGCCAGAACACGAAATTACGCTACTCACAACTCAAAAATGTAGGCGCGTCTGGCTTCAGTCTTAAAGTACAATGTTAAAGCAATCTTCTCATTCTATAAAAACCTTTTAAAAACTGGAAGTTACCGGTTCCTTTCAATTTTTTAATGCCATTTGTAATACTGAAAGCATGCCCAGTCGCCCAGAGAACAAAAAAACAGAATGTTTGTATCAAAATACTCATAAAATTAGGTTAAACTTACTGAAAATAAATTGCCGTCAAAAATTGACTTCCAATCGTGTTCCCAGCAATTTTCTTCGTTCTTTTAAAGATGGCTCATTTTTTCAATTTAGCAGTCACAGAGATAAAAAGGACGACGCGACGTTATCAGAATTATTAAAACGTTTCGGTATTATATCGTTCTTTGTTCTGTAATGTTGCTTACCTGAAACAAATATACATAAAATTCATCATACATTTCTCATCGACACAAAACGCAAAACATTGAAAAAGGTTGAAAAATATATTGTATCAGAATATTTTGGGAATTCCATGAAGGTATGCACATTTCAAGACAATCTAACAAAAAATATCTTTATATTTATTTTAAATTATATTCAAAGTTTGATAGCAAATCGTTTATAACTGCATTGACACCATGTACAACCAATGCTTAGGTACGTGTGAACATAGATTTTGGTATAACAAGATACAAACATTTTTTTTAAAGATGTCGATAGTCCTTCCTTATCTATGAGTAAATTGAACTAAAGAAGTACACTATTAATTAAAATACGGCTAAATATATCAAAATACAAAATACTTAGCAACGGAAGAGACTAGTGCTGCCATCTATTGGCAACTTTATGAAATGTGATCGAAGCTCGATTGCTCAACCAATCATATTGCTAGATGTAGCTACGAAAGCTTTTACTTCAAAGGATTCTAAGTCTGGTTAACCAATGAAAGATTAAAAACTTGATAGTTTAAAACAATTAGATGCATAATAGATAATACTCGTACACATTAATCGTAGCGCCCAGTTATTCTGATTGAGTATCTATTTTCAATTTGTTTTTTTTTTAAATGACAACCTTTTTTACAGTTAAAATTTCTTTAATTTAATCATCTCCCTAGCCTTTTCCTCTGTCTTCTGACATTTAAATAAATAATAAAACGCTTGTTCATAATCGCGTAATAAATAATCGTCGTAATTGGCCAACTAAAGTAAAAGGTAGGCTCAAAACACCAGCCAATTACAACACCAACGATACGCAACACACTCATCAAACACACATTTATCAGATTCACGTAAAACCCACTATCAATCCCCAATCAATCAAAACAACCGATTGATACAACGATTGATTCAAACATAAAACAATCGTGTGAAACCCAAACGGAACATTACCTGCGTATCAGCATCAGCTCCGATCTATCACACTGACCTCGTTGAAAAATCGAAATTCTATTGAACAATTGACCATTATGCTTATAATAAAGTGTTATTAAAAAAAATGGCGACTAGCGACTAATGAGAGAGACAATAGCGTCGCCGTGGGAATCGGTCCCACGGTTGGTATAAGAACATAAGCCCTGTCCTGACACGTAATAGGTTACGTACAATAGACAATGACAATTGTCCGTGGTCCTCTATGTGTTGAATCGATTTAACGTTTTATTTAATTGGGTCATTGGTTATTTGATTAAATCATATATATTATGTACTGGCTGGCGTTAGTCACGCGCGGGTTCGTGAAGAAGGAGGTAACGTCATTTCTTCTGAGTGCCATGTCTATATAACAGTACGGCCAACTTTCATATATTTATACCTATTCGCCTTTTTAGTTCTGTCTCCTGCTTCATATGCAGTGAAGTGGAATTTATGTTTTTTCCTACTCCTCCGTTATTCTTTTCCGACTAATTTTGTTGTGGGATCCGACTCTGGTAAATTCATTATCTGAGACTTTGCCGAGATTCTTTGTCGCAACTGTTGATTCTGGCGTTCAGGAATTGCAGTGGTTTAAGAATAGTGTTACGGGATCACTTAATATATGAAAAAAGTCACGCTTCACATTTCCCGATATTTATTCGAAAATAATATACAATTATTAAAGAAACAATGTAGGGTTCTTGTTTGCTCCTCTGATGAATTAATAATGATTTATTTTTTATTTCTATGTAACACCATCGTCGTCTACAGCCAATCGCAGTGCTGGACGAAGGCCTCTCTCAAAATGGAGGTACTTACTTTGAATTACTTACATATTATTACATTAGCTTCATTTAAAAAATAATTGTTTTAAAAATATATTAAATTGAGTTTTATACGTATTTTTAAATGAAGAAAACCTTCTTTTGTAGCGTCTTGATTACCATGCCAATTCAAATAATATTTTCACTTTGACAAAATTCTACAATTTTGTCGAAACTCATCTCTGGTTATAAAATTAATACATCACATATAATTTTTCACAGCATTACATAGCACAATTAATCATAAATTAAAAGGTTAACCAACCACACCCAAGTAGGTTGCTGCCGCTAACCATGCCGTCTGCCGTCGGTTAGTCGGTTGCTCGGTTGCGTGCCGACAATCCACAATGCAACGCTTGCCATCGATAATAATTTTATGCAACATGATTATTACAAATCGAGCTATTATATCTTCACAAAACATTGCATATAATTAAATTGATAGTTTCACTTCTTAACTAAGACGATATATATTTTTTCGTAGAAAATAAAAGCTTTTTTTTGCGACCCTTAAATATAAGAACTCAAGTGATCCTGAAATAATGAAAAATTCAACTTCAAGTTGAAATGAGTTAGTGAGCCGGGCTCAGCAATTACTTAAAAAAGTCAATTAAATGATTAAACAATTCTCTTTCATCGATTGTAAATTACAAGAAAATTCACTAAGAAGTGAACTCATGAAATTCAGAATACATGCAATGAAATCAAGTTCTATTGTTTTAGGATTAGGAGCAATTGCTCAGGTCAGATCACTAAGCAGTTTTTAATTAACAATTATGTATCGTACAAAAAGAAAATGATTCATTCCATTTTTCATCTTTAAACCGAAGGTTCTACATAAAATAAAGAAAAAAACATTGTCATTTTTCTTGACAAAAAAAACATAAAAAACCCAGAAATCAGTTCAAAAGTAACTTGCAAAGTGTTTCAAAACGTCTCGCGCTAACGATTTAAACTCTTTTCAAATCCTAATTGTTCAAGTGTCGAATTATCGGTTGCCCAACAACCATTGGTTGGCAGAAGTCGCGTCTTGGTTGTCGCAACTTACCGTTGACTTTCGGTTAGGAAATTGGACAGCATTTAAAAACGTATTAGTGTTTTGGGAGAGGTTAAAAAAGTGGTTTCATATTGGTTTTGAATTGTATGAAAACTCGGTTTATTAAAAAAATACCATAATTGACCCTTTTTAAATGCAATTTTTTACGGCACCGTTGGCGCTGTAGCTGAGTAATTGCAGGTTCGATTCCCGCACGGCACAAATATTAGTTTGACCTATAAATAGTTTATCCAGGTGTGGATTTTTGTGTATGTAAGTTTAAATGTTTATTAACACAGGAGAAATGCATACTTAGAGGCCTTTTCTAACAAAAGAAAAACTGATTAAATAATGCATAATCAGCACGAGTTAACTTCATATTTATAAAGAGATTTAGTTACTCGATATAGGTTCTATTCCGTACTTTTTTAGCGCAAAACCCATCAAATTGCAAAGCTTTGATTAAAATAAATAAATTATTACCTTTGCTCACAGTGATAAACAGAAACCCATAGGACGCACGGCGCTCCTTCCATACTCCTTTTACTTTAGTGATTTTACTAATTTTGTGGTCAATAAAGATAACACTAAACGAAATGTGACTTGTAACATCACCGAACTATTTGGATCATGCCGACAACTATAAAATAATTATAACTTCATCAAAACAGCCTGTGTTCCTCTCTAAACTTGGATACAATAATTAAACGTCAAATATTTTTTCTGGCATTCTTAAAGGGCTTAAATACCTAGTTAAAGACACTTCGCCTGCCAATCACCGATGGAACAGTAGTCGTATCGACGCATCAAAGGGAAGTTTTTTTGTCTACGGTACTGGTGCTTATTCCTTTTTAAAAGTGATGGCGTAAACAACAGCCGTCTCGTCGGCACTTGTAGTTGCCGTCACTACGGCACTAAGCGACGCCATAAGCGACAAAAAAACCGTATAATTACCTGATCTGCTTTCATTCAAGTGAACCGCTTTGCTCTTATATGGCGTATTAATTAAACTGTACTAGTATTATGAAAAAAATAGGTGTTTTTACCCCTACTTCGGTCGAACGTTTGATCTGGAAATTGAGGTAAGGGATATTAAACTTTAGTTTAAACAGATAGAGTTGGTTTTAGGTTGTGTGGTTTTTTCTGGTGGGTTTTTTACGTAGGTTAACTTAAATACAACGTATATCTTTATTTTAAGTTGCCGACAATTATTTATATTTTTAAATAATTAAGTTGGCTTTTATTCTTGCATGTCTAATTGACAATATTATTTGTTTTTTCCGAAGCAATATGTATGAATTTATAATTAGTTCAACTGACAAAGTTTCACCTTTTAATATCTATGGTCTTAATTGCAAATCGTTAAAAACTACAAGTCTGGTGTAATAATTAAAAAGTGCTGGTTATCAGAGCGCGTAAGTCACTAATCAACTGATTGGAATTAGTTATAGCAATAGTACAACGTAATTGTTTTTTGACCAACAACTTTAGGCCCTATTAGCTCTCTGAAATCTATTTCTTTAGTCTCGAAAACTACCAAACAGATGACAAATTAATTAATATGAAGGTATTTTCCTAGCTATCAAGCGTTGTTACTTACTAAAATTATCAAGCGTATATTAAGTGCGAACCGAAGACACAACCACTATACATTAAGCAACAACAGAGCCCAAAAATATATCCATGAAGGAATACCTCAAAATGTCTGACGGTCCCATAATACGTCCCCGTCGTCACTTCCAAGTGTTTTCGTTGGATGAAGAAGTGTCGAAACGAGATCCCAAGAGCTCTACAAACACTGCCTAAATAGCAACACATAAACTAATGAATTACAACACATAAACATTATTTAAAGCTAAACAAAACCGTTACAGTACACATACAATTCATTCACACATCATACATCGATTATTACGAAACAAAATCTAAATTCATCTCACACAGTCTTAACGCTATCAAGCGCAAGACCTAACGCCTGTAACCTAACCTAGGTCTAGGTAAATCTCTGTTGTCCTTCCCATGGCAGTCCAGTTCCCACGCGGCCGTAATGCCACCTAATGGATACAGGCATCATAATCGCGGAACTAGAGGCCCGTTTACATGCAACGCCGGAACGCCGGAGGGCATCCGGAGAAGTGGCTAACGGGTTAAAGTTACTGGATGTGTCTTTTATTTATGTTTAGAATTGTGGGAGCTGTAGGTTACTAAACTTTTTGTTAATTTGTTTAAATTTACAAGAACGCCACCAATAAACTGCCCTGCAGTTTGGCAAAAAATAGATTAGACTAACTTCTTTAAGATATTGGTTATAATTGCAAAACAATTTCAAGTCAGGATGTTAATACGGTAGAATTAAAATCAAATATTTTTTTTCGACAAGCCAGCAGCAGGCATTTTTGAATAGTCTAGAAGAATGTCAATTATTAATGAAGATGAAGAAACGATAATATTTAATCAGTATGAAATAGTAGTAATTAAAAGTATTTACAGAACTAAAACTATAAATTTAAGAATAAAACTAAATATTTACAACAAAATACTAAATTAAAACTAAAGAAAAAAGAGACGATTACTTATAACTGTCGTTTATTTTGTGGCTAAAAGCTTAACATTGTTGACAGATGAATGACCGTGAAAGCTATCTAAATGCATTCCATTTTTTTAAATAAACGAATAGAAATAGTTTCGGCAACACTTTATTATAGCCACATTTCATCTGTATCATTATCTGCATTTCGCATGTGACAGGACAGGGCGGCTCAAAAGTTCGGATCTCCAATAAATTCGACTCGGCTATCAAGTGTATAAGCTCCTCAACAAAACAAAGAGTACGTGCACATCGCGTGTGTGATTTACTTTCCGTTTCATACGAGTACTGCAGCAATTTTATAATGTTTTTCGTTTAATGCAATTCTTGGATTTTTTTGCGACGTTATTTTTAGAAATGTATCATGACTGTGTGAAAATTGTAGCATATTCTTACATGACCAGTGAAATCAGTCATTTCTACGTCACCTGAAAACTACATTAAATTATTTAAATAGTTTTTTTTTATTGAAATCTACTCAAAGATTGTTAACGATTAAACATAGGCCTAACTCCTTAACAGATAAACCCTGAAATTTCATAAAATTCGATCCTTTTAAAACTATGCAAGGAGTCTCTTGCCCGTTCTTCTTCAGTGAGAACTTCGCTTTGGAATAAGCAACTACAGTACTTTCACAAGTTATTGGACTGTAGTATCGCCTCTTTTGTTGATCAATTAAAGTGTCGAATTAAAGTAAATTATTCGAATTTTAGAGCAATATAACCCAAACATCAATGAATAAATAGTTAACATAGGTACATACAGCGACACATCAAACTATGCAAAACTAGTATAAGCTGACCGTTCAATGTGTAGAAAGATAATTTAAAGCGACGCCAAGACATACTGGTTCTGTATAGCTTTATGTGCAGCCTTGTGTACCTGCTTACTTAGTTGCCTTAGCTCGTCTATGACGAGACAATTCTCTTGAAAAACGGAGCCAACCTTTATATCGACGTGTGGACATCGCCAATAAATCGCGAACCGTTACCAAGCTCGCGACACACAACCGAACAGATAGACAGACATAGGTACAACTTCATTCGGGCAAAATCGTGAGCGGTCGGAACCACTCGTCCCCGATGTTACATCGCGCGCCGTTTTCGGTACACCTCTAGGGATGTTGATGGTTTTTTGGCGCAGATATTTTAGGTTCTTTTCTAATCATTTGATAACTTATTAACCTGTGTATACTTCACACTATACATATCTAAAGTAATTAAAAAGGAGCAATAACAGGAATTGAGGAGATCTAATTACATATTGTCTCAGTGAAATGAAAATGCCATCAGAGAAGAAAAATGTGATAAGCTTGAAGCAAAACATAACACAGAAAATTGAGATAAATCTTCCATTTATATTTACGATGACAACGAGAAACGACTGAAAGTATAAAAATAACTATTTTTTTCTACGACATTAATTCTCAAAATCCGAAAATTAGGATTTACCGAGTACATCCCTAAACTCTGTCGCATTGATTGTCGTATTGGCTACAGACGCCCTTGTTTATGTACAGGAGGTATATTTTATTGGGATTTCGTGACGTATCCGCAATATTCGGATTTGTGTCGATTGTAGCCGCCTCCGAGGGAATGTCAAGGCATCACGATCGATTATCTTTAATGCTTTTACTTGCTTTTGATATGATGGCACATCACTACGTGTAGGGAAGTTCACGTAAATGTCAATTAGGGCACTAAATACTTAGATGTGTACGTATACTAGTAGTACTTAGATGTATATGTATAATATTCTTCTTCTATTGTCAGCAGTTCCACCCTGAACTCAGGATTCAATTTGATGATATGATAACACCCAAAAAAAATATATTATTAAATACACCAATCAAACATCGTTTCCAATCACCATTAATATTACAAAACTAATTAATTACCAAAGGTAATTAAACCCACAAAACATAAATTCTCTTGACATTAGACCTACGGACAGTTATCTGATACTTAACACAAAAAAAAAACAATTGGAGAATCCTACAGCAAAAATGTAGTACTCGTAGTACAACAAAATCCAATTTACAGGCTAACTGTAGCCGTCAACAAGCCTTAAAGTAATTATAGACATATTATAAGCTAAGTATCAATCGCCACTGTATAAAAATATTAATTTCACTCGCCACAAATTGTTATTAATTGTTCTGACTTAAGGAGGAGCGGACACGGGACGTAGAGATGGTGTGGCTACTGGCAAGCTCAAAAAAAAAGAAAAATATATTCTTTTGTTTTCAAGTATTCTATTTTTAAATTGAAAAGCTGTTTGGTTCTGCTTTTGTTCACACCAGAAACGTCAGAATATCAGTTTATTTTCAAAATTTGTGCCACTTAAATAACGTGTGATAAAACTTGTTTTTTTTTGCGAAACCGATATTTTATGTGTTATCGAATATCAATATATTCACACCAATTTTGGCTTACTTTCATTGATTTTTTTGTTACCTATAGAAAATAGAACTTTACAATTCGCGACACAAGAGTTATTATAACGTATTATTATAATTCATTTACAATTAAATTATTTACGTAAGAAGATACTAGTATAAATAACATAAAATAAAGGATAACCAATATTTTTATTAACAATAACTACAATCGACAAAAATGTATCTTGAATTTTGAGCAGTTAAAAACTCTGGCTTCTCACCGCATGTTCTAGCATCTTTCAATCCCCGTTGATCTTTACAGGTACATCATTAGTAGCACTTGCCCTCAAGTAGCGCGCAGAGGAAATTTATAAATCATTAATTTACAATACGTTGGTCAGTTAACGATTATTAATTTTAATTAACTGTGAACGAAACTTAGCAATTTGAGGTTTAAGTTTAAAGAGTACAGCGGGACGATGAGCGGTACCGATTTAAGGACCTTCGTCAAACATTAACTTTACAAGTTCTTACCGCTTTTGATTTGAACTGATGTTGATTTAATTATAAACACAATAACTTGTAATTCTAATCATCAAAATAGCTTTAAATTTTGTTTGATGAACCCAGAATCCAAATAATTCAACAATACCTCATATTTTATCCTGTGACCTCTAAAATTCTGACATAAATCCGCCTCCGCCAGTCATATTGCACCACAGCCTAGCAGACGTTCCCAAATAACGATTTCTACCATTCCGTTCGCATGACCTCTTGCGTCAGAGAGCTCTCTCTAATTACACTGTGGCAAAAATTCTGACATTACCTATCTTCACTCCTCACATGCTCTACCAACTAAACTCTATCATCCATTTAACTCCTATTGTGATCACGGTAAAGTTCACTTTTGTGTGTAGAGAATGTATTGGTAAACTGGTAATAGATGTTGATATTTAATTTGTCAATGTTATCGATGACAGGCTCATTATTTCTATTCCTTCTATTTGTCGAAAGTGTTTTGAGAATTGGAGTGGTGAAAGATGGTCTCGATTTTTTATGGTTATTAATTACCAACTTATAATTGTTGTTTTCATTTCGATATATCACGAACTGAATTATTATAATTGGCTAATATGAATTCTGTGTAATTAATGTTTGGACCTCTTAGATCTGAATGAGGAAATGAAGATTTAGTAAAATCATAAGCTAGACCAGACCGGACTGTTATGCGTGTAATCGGCCGGTCTGTAATTTGACAAGATGAAGTAATTATGCTCTCGTAAACATTTCTCTTTGTAATTGGAAGAACAAGAATACTAAGTGAACTACAAACTGGAAGTTAAACATAACGAAGATAATTATGGAAAGTAAAATAAAAAGCATAAAATGACCGTGTATGGATTTTCTGTCTGAAATAAATGTATTAAAAATAGTACTAAAACCACATTTTATCAAGCTATGGAATTGTACCACAATCCTCAGTGAGAGACTTTCATCTTTAAAAATTGATAAATTAAAACAACTTTTCATTAACAAATGCCTTTCCAATCTTCTCAAAACTATCAAAACGTTCAATTTCCTGAAGCGCTATCTTCGCTCGAATTCCTCTCCCGCCTGAGACAGCAGACGTCAAGCTATGCAGTATACTCGTAACAGCCGACATAACCTAACTGTTTTGTTTCTATTGAGCATAAAGCTCAACCTTTCGAGCACTCAACTTGGGTGCGCATGCTATGTGCTATGGGCGCCGTAACGTCTGCAGGTCTGTCTAAAGTGGGCTGTTTATAAAGTACGATTTGAAATTTAATGCAAAATTATAATTAAAGAGTCTTTAATGTTACTTTCAGTATGTGCTTCGAGGTGGATATTATATTCCTGATTTGGCGATTCCACTTAGAATTTGCTAGTTGTAAGATAATAACGGAAACAATGGTTTGGAAAAATCTGTCCTAAGTAAAGATTATAGTCTTTGACCTACTTAATTAAAATCATTCTCTTATCACTTTAGTTGTTTAGTATGTTTTACTTGAAACTTAGAGATCTCAAATAGTGCTTGGGTTAAAGTTTCCTCACTGAAAGTACACTCATCGTCAAATAAAATCTCCCTTATAATCATAAACAATATTTATCTCATAACCCTTAACGCATTCAATAAACAACACGCAAAATGGTCATATACCCAGTTTACACGGCAATTCCACCACGACACGATTACCGAACCTTCACAAAAGATTTACACTAATAACATCAACCGCACGGGTCGTGTCGGGATCGTGTCGTGGCCACTAAACAGCGTAGCCAGTAAAGTAGCCATAACTTGCAACAACTATGCGTTCTCGATAGAATTTCAATTTTACTACCGCTGGGTGTCATCCTGGACATGATTGATATTCACAAATAATGGTCACCACATTGTCCTGTCTTTCTTGGGTGACGATTTTTATTGGATTATTGTGTTTTTAGGATTGGGAAACTGTACGTGTAATTATGAAAGGTTAGAGGTGACTATGAAACTGTTTGAGATATTATATTTGTAACTGTAGGTGCCACTGTTCGCACTTGGGTCACGCATTGCAATATTGGTATGATATTTGTTTTCAATTTCAATACAGTCTCACGAATATATAGTTTCGTTAGTAAATCATGCAGTTAACTTGTAATTCTTATCTAAACGAGAATTGTGTACACCTAACTAACTTAACATCGCCCCTGTACTTCAGAGAGTTGACAAGGATGGACAGGCCCATTTCGTTGTAATCTATACAATTATCCAGCTTAGCTAACTATAATACCAGTCTTTTACTGTGTCACAATTGGTCAAGGGCCCTTTCTAAAACAAATCAACATAAACACTGCGCTTGCTAAAAACGGCCTCACTAACCAAGACTAAAAAAACCCTGTTTTCACCCCATATAAAAATCCCTAAATTAATCACAACAAAAAACAAAAGATGATCAGACAACACAGCACACTGCTCTCAGCCAACATGTTTCCTTGCACATGAACTTGTTGCGTTACTACGAGCACTGTCTACGCGTATTACACCACTTTTTCTACCAGCCTCTCATTCACAACATTGAACTAATTAAATGAAACAATGGGTGACGTCACTGCGCACGCGCCGTCGCCGTAAACTGGTGCGGTTAATTACGCGACGGTAGCAAGATCAAGGCTGAGTTGTTGTTGGGGTGCGAGGGATGAGCTGTAGCGAGTATTATTCCCTTAATCGAAAGAAAATCATAATCTTCTATCTATGCATTTTCCCTTACTAATTTATGGTCGGCTTTCAGTCTAACTAGGTACAGCCGTAAATACTCCATGAAAAACTTATCCAAGGTTTTCCAGTAGTGACTGCCTATCATAATTTTTCAACACTGAAGAGTAATGTTTGGACATTAGCATAGTGATAAACTGATGGATATGGTAAAAAGATATTTGGGTTAATTCTAAATATCTTTTTGTAACATGTATCATGGATATTATGATCGCAAATAAGTTATAAGAAATCCTACAATTCTGTTTGTTTGTTCAATGTGCCAGCGATTTTATACTTCGATTTTTTCATTTATATGAATCTTTGACCGTCGCCAAGTTGTCTGAAATAATTGCCTTGAGCGTTGCATATCTATATTTTTAATTGTGAAATTATCAACCACATCATTAGTTTCACATCTTCACATAACATGTATGCCCTTGATTTTTCGCCGCCATTTTCTAATTTAATGTGTAATTTGTGTTGCTATACATATAGGGTTAATGATAATCTAATGATGTTTGCTGCACAATGGACGACATTTAATAACAATTGTCATTTGAAAGAAACTGGTTGGAGGTATTCTCTTAATCGTTTCTTAATTACTTTAAGAAATTAAAGAGTTAATTTGATTAGAACAATAACATAACTAATATTGCTGTTTCTAATGAACTGAATCAACTCTACTCCTATTTATTATTTCTCTATTTTTTTTTTAAACGTTGCCCCAGACTAGGAATTTCTCCCGTGTTGTGGGTGCGTTTACAAACATATAAACTCACATACACAAACGCCCAGACCAGGAACAACTACTTGTAGATCATACAAATGTTTGCTCCGTGCGGGAATCGAACCCGCGACACGCAGCGCAGCAGTCCAATTACTCAGCCACTGCGCTAACCGTGTCGTCGAAAATAATGCTGACTAATTAAATATTTTCAGTAAAATTGCCAATACATTTTTTTTTCTTTAATAATGCGTGTCGATTAAAAGCTAATAAAGTGCGTTACAATATTTAAATATATTATTTAATAAAATTACAATTGAATGGACTCTAGTCCTTGATATATGCACTTGTATGCAAGACGCTTAAAAAATCATCATAGCCATATGCAAAATGTTTATTCAATAACTAGCTGTTGTGTGAAAGCGTAATAAATAAACTCACTTTAGCATTTCAATTACATTCTAATTTAAATTTCATAAATGTCAAACTTCTGTGGACTTAAATCGCTACCGCCTATGCTTTAAAGGCTAGCACACTACACTCGACCGCCCGTGAGAACTGGAGCGATGTTATTTTTTCACTTTTACCCGCGAACTTGTGCTGCGTCCACAGTCAACTGTGACTTACTGTGATACAATGTCACGGTCTGATGCAGACGTAATAACTATTTGTTTCATAAAGAGTTATTAATTTAGGTCAATTTTGTTACCATGGCATTGTTTTAAGATTTAATGTGAATATCGGGCATTTTTCTATCCGAAACATCATGTGGATTATTATTTTCTACTGCTATACTATTCCTTCCTCTAAAGAAATTAGTAATTAACACCAATATAATAACAATTGGTTTCGTAATAATATCAACTAAAAATATTTTTTAAAAATATCAACAAAATGAATATCTATTAGTGACACTATTTGGCCCTAAAAGGACCGCAGTTTTTCGAACAAAACCATGTAAGACAGAGCTACAAACAAAAACAAACCACAAATTGAACTCAGTAGATCACGTAACAGATTCGCGTGATCTAATTACTTTAAAAGGTAATTTCACGTAATAACCGACGTCTTCACCTCGCACTGTGCTGTTGCGAAATTAAATAATATCACTCGTGTCGGGTCGCAAGCTCGTCCCCATTGCACAATGCCATACGACACGATTTTATGGACGGTCAAACAACATATAGCTATTGTCTTAGATATTTTATGGCTAGCTTGGAATTTATGAATTCGTATATTAAATATGTTAATTGTGTGCTTTTACAACTTGACGGTGGAATGAGAGAAATCCGTTTATGTTTTTGATGGATGATGTGTAAGAGTTAGCGGCGTATTTGAAATTGTGAGACGCAGGTTTGATCGGTCAATTTATACTGAAGCAAAACTGGAGCAGTCCTGCTCTAACTAAGCTCTTCGTGTTTTCGAAAAGGCTAGACAATAATTTCTTCTTAATAGCTGTTGCTGTTAATATTATGATCAACTTTCTCATTAGTGATGACGATAAGGTTTTTGGTCCCGAAATCAGTTCAAAGACGTTCAAATTACGTACAACAATGGAAATACTCACGAAAAACAACGTTAGTATTAAAGTTGAACTTTACAATACATAAATAACTAAGACATGTGGTGCAAGGAATCACAATTATTATTATGTTTGGAGCAGCATAGCTATACGTTCGAACCGATTCACTTTGAACCCCGGCTCCGAGTCTTGCGACACCAGATCCCACGTTGTATCTCAATTGGAGTGGTAATGGGTTCACCTGTCACAAATTCCACCTTAGTATCTTCATATAACCTTATGGTTTTGTGAATGTTACCTTCATATTTGACACTAGTGACTTGCCTTAGCTTCACACGGGTACTAAACCATGTTATGCTTACATTTTGTTATAAGATTAGCGTTTTAGATAAAAGCTTCAAGATGACTTGTTTTTTCGACGTTTTAGTTTTATTATCATCATATTATTTTAACTAATGTACACCAAAACCTTAACAAATAGTACGTATCATGAAGTCTTATTTGAGCTTATCGTAAATATCTTTGATTGAATCGTATGTTACGAGCAAATCTATTGCCAACAACGAGGTATACAACCAGGTTTTTTCATTCATTCTTCTTTAAATTACTAATTTTAATTTTCCTTACAACTGAGACTTTAAGGTTCATTATTTAACTCGGTACTTTTTATTACGGAGAAATCGTGTTGAATACCTTCACCTTATACATGTTCATTACAAACTTCATTACAAACCAAAGAATCAAACACTAATTCATAAACTAAACATGGTTTGTTTCGAAACTATCGTTTAACCTCGAAACAACCCATATCACACCTTCGTTAACGGACAAACTTAATCACGGATTTAACTATTGGTAATGTAAACATCGCTGTTTTACACTAACAATATTATCCTAGTTCGACAAACAAAACACATTGGATTATCGCCTCTATTGGTTTAGAAATAGGTGCTAAGACAACGCGTGGTTACATTAGTAATGCATCAGGCTGAAGGAATTAAGTAAGAAAATATTTCGACATTTCAACGGGTTAGGAAGAAACAAAGTTACATTTTGTGTTTAACCTAATCTCATGGGTCTCTAATACGTAAATTTTAGGAGCTATAATAGCGTGTATTCCAGTTGATCAGTGTCAGAATAAGTTGGTAAATGGTTGTATTGATTCATTGGTGTTCACAAGTGGTAATGAGGTCTAATGAGGTATGCGGGACGCGTGATTGGTCGTTATGATTAGAGGTTAAGATTTAGGAGACTTTGAGAAACAAATATTGGGAAAAAATGCTGTTAAATAGGACATGATAATGTCAGAACGAAAAGGTAGTTATGAAGGGCAAGATATAACACGTATTTATTTGTTTACTAGCCTTAACAAGCGACTTCGTTCGCATTTATGTCGAAAATTATCCCGTAGGATCATAATATCGGGATAAAAGGTGTCCTTTTTATTATTTTAGATTATAATCTATCTCTGCATGAAATTTCATTAAGATCCGATCAGTCGTTTTGAAGTAATTGTGTAACAAATGAGCTACCGTGACCCCGGAACGTAAGCGCTATTGAAAGACACCGTGGATTTTAGTCAGTGCAAGTCTGAAAATCACTCCTGTCCTACCCTGGGTGGGAGGACTCATTTGATGATTTATCCACGCTAATAAAAAATGCACAAAGATAGAACACAAGTTCTGTTCATTTATTTGCTTTTATTGCGGTCTGGATAAATATTTTCAATCTGAGATCATAATTCAGAGCTAGAGCAACAGTAACTTATAAAAGTATACATGTGAGCTTTTTTTTATCGTGGTAAAATCATCAAATGAGTCCTCTCACCCAGGGCAGGGCGGGAGGGACTGTCACACTCGTACTGACTAAAATCCACGGTGTCCTTCACTAGCCCTTTACGTACCGGGGTCACGGTAATTCGTAAGTCCCGCGACCCCGGCAATACATGTGAGCTAAAATATTTATAAGTCACCCACGACACAGGAGAAATTCCCTGTAAGCCAAGTTTTAAAAAACAATCAACCAAAAACTAGAAAAAATACGGTTACAATTATTAAGACACTTCCTAACCAGAGTTAATCCCGAGGCAACCACAACAACGCAACATGTTAAGTGGCCACTAACTGCGCATACGCACATAATTGGTACGCTCACCACCTCGCTACAATCCAACGTGTTTGTTCACATCTATACTAACTTTTGTTTATTTAGAAATTTGAACCGGCTTGGAAATGAAGATTAGACTTTTTTTTTGAAAAAAGCGAAGATCATATAAAATACAGGTGAGATGCATCCTGTTGGTATAGAAGCCAATCGAGGTAGTTGGAAAAGGCTAAGCAGATGATTTCGGGTGTAGATTTTTAGAGTATTTATTTGTTTGGTAATTTATTGAAAGTAAATTAACACAGCGAAAAGAAAAAGAAAAGAAAAGGGATTTATTGACACACACCGGACAGAACAAACAAAACAATACAGAAGGCAAAATTGACAGACATTGACAGAGCTTGAGGATACGTCAATATAATATAATTATTATATATTTAGATATAGATGTATATATAAATAGATAATTTTTTCATTCGTTTTTCAGCCAGACATTTCGATTTTAAGTATCTTATTAAGAAAATATAATTATGTATCAACGTTCACATTCCAAAATTGTTATAAACACAATAACAATTAAAATTACATTTTATGAGGTAAAAGAAATTATTTGTAGAATATTTATAAACAATATTAATTAAAAAATTCGGCAATATTATGTAGGTTTTCTTCATACCAACTTACTAATAAAGATAAAAACTTATTGATATACAAAAGTCTTGAAAAAGTCTGGACAGAGCGATAGCAAAAACATTTATCTCAATAGCAATTTAACCCTTCGTAACAAATAGCGTGATGATATCGTATCAAAACGATCGCGTGTACCGACAACATAACAGAATTTAAAATATCACGCCATGAAATTTAATTTGTGACCAATAATTGTTCATATCGTGATCTGTGTATGTTTTCTTGATTGCCGCGTGATTTTGAGCTGAATCGATTTATCGATGTTTGAATACGTAATCGATTACAAAATCGATCGTATATTTATAAATGTCATGGATTCTACGCTTTATTGTATGAATAATTGAACTATAAAACGGTCCGATGATAGCTCCATTTTACTTAGCCTCGAATTATTTATATTTACTGGGTTTATTGCCTTGGCCGATTGAAAACCGTTATGCTTGTGGAAAATGGAGCGTCGAAATAATAGGATTAAAGGTTTTTTTTAGTCTCGTGTTGTTTTATAGCAGTTATATTAGCCCTGGTATAAGTAACAGTACCTTACGATGGACATAAACTCTGTAAGGGTTAAAAGTTCAAATAAAACAGGCGTGGCGAGAAGTCTTAGTCTTAGTGCTGTCCTAAGAATAAACTTTGTTAGTTATTATGCTATTATTTTCTTCATCGACACTAAGTTTACATTAAAAGTTTTCTATTTGTTAAAGTTACTGGGGAGACGTGGTGGTGATTAATATTTCGAATAAGTGAGTTACAATTGTTGAAGTACAAAATATGTTTGTTACAAATTACTTTTCTCACAACATCAGTTCCACTCAATTTATATTTGCATCAATCGACGCGAAAAAAATAAACAACTAAGAAATTGAATCGTCATTTTATTCATATTTACAAAATAACGATTCCACTTGTTCGTCATTTCACAACAAAGACACGAGATGATAAAAACATCGGTAGTCATAAAGAATTCTAGCAATAAAAGCGATGTAAAGCTACCGCTATTCTGCTGTCCGTACATCGCAATTACAGATCGTTCTACATAACGAAGCGCGTCAATCGCTTTATGAGATTCCCACGACTTACGCTGACTGTTCACATGTGAAATGTGCCTTTTTTTTGTATAAATATGCTTTACTTATGAATCTATTATAGCCTAGTTCTTAAGGAAGAAAAAGTCTTGTCTTTCGGTCCTAGGAAAGTTACTGAAAAAGAATTTGTTATCAGCGTGGTCCAGCTCTGACATAAATAACAAAAAAAATCGTCTAAATTTCTGTTTTGTCTATTATTTTTCACTTCCGATATTTTCCTAAAATTCCCTTAAATATTCGATTTTCTTTTATTTTCTCTTAAATTATCTTAATTGTAGCTTTTTAAACCAATTATCTATTCGGTAAACATACACGATATACATTGAAAAAAAGACAGATAAGAAACGTTACAGCAATCTATTATTAAAATAAATTTAAACAGTTTTTAAGCTTGATGTACTGAAAGACTTAACAACTAACAAACAATATGATATTAACCTAATCTCATTAGGCCATACACTAACCTTTCAACTTAAACTCAATAATTATATAAACTATGTTTACATAACCTCGATTACTGCTCACCCCATTTATCATACACATTAATCTGATACAACCTTTCGTGTGTGAAATGTTGTATGGTATCACACACTTGAGATAAATCTAAACTGATTGGACTAAAACAATAATGTAGTGTTTGTTTTTTTAAATAGGGGGCGTGGTTGAAACAGATTTTCTAATAGATTTAACGTTTCGATAGATTTATAAGTGTTTTTTAGTTAGGCAAGCTGATGATCTGTTTAAGATAAAACGTGAAGCAGGGAATGGGAGTAATTGGTTAAACTTATAAAACCATTACAAGCCTTCAAAAAATATTTATTAAAGCGCAGAGCAAAGAAACTTACCAAATGGTGTCTTTTTACCCAGTTACTGGGTTGCGGTCAGGAGGTCAGATAGGCAGTCGCTTCATGTTAAATAGTATTCAGTAAGATCCGGTTTATCTAGAAGTTGACCCCAAATTAATTGGGAGAATTTCCGCAGAATATTATGGTGACCATAACAATTAAACCTATCTAAAATAACCATTTCAAATAAGGCCTTCTAAAAATCATTCTCCTAAGAAACGATTGAGCTAATAAACGTGTATGTTAGCCCAAATTCTCAGACAACACGGAAGACACACAAAATAACATACAATTGACTTTCATGTGAGTTCGTAAGTGCTAACAAAGAGTCGGAACCACTTGTAATATCACCCGCTAAATGCTGTGTACGGTGTCCGTGAAACAGGCTACTGTGAGACAAAATCAGGAATAAAAAAGAATCATAATATTTTTATTTGTTTAACAAAGAATTAAGGGAAAAAAAGGTTCTATTTTTGAAAGCTGAGCGAGCTCGAACTGAAGTAAAATAAAAAAAAAAAATTAATGGAAAAAAATATTATGCTACGTTTCGCCTAGAACAGTTACAAGGTTTGTTCTTGTATGTGTCTCGGCCGCACCTACCCTACATAAATATTTATACATATAAATGAATATTAAATTATGAATATTGATTGCAAATATTATTCTTTTAATGCTTCTGGTTCAGAAATTAAATTATTGAAATCGATATAGACCCCGACAGATAATAACATATTTGTAGTCGTTAGAAACTGTGCCAAACTATAAATCAAACGTATTGTGACATTTTACACAGAAAATCATAATGTAAAACCGTTTTCTATAGGAATTAACAATTATAATCGTTTGACATTTAGCAACTGTTTTAATAAAAACAAATTCTCAATCGTTTATCATAAAAAAAAGAACTAATAAATGTTAAGAATTCTGTAACAATTTTCAAAACAACCGTAATCGCTGTTTCTTAAAAACGTATACAAAACTAGTAATTATACCAATTTGTTGTATTTGCATAATTATTAGTGCTCAGTGTGCTTTTAATTACAATCTGTTATTATACACTGCTACATTTAAGTCCTTCATATTCATTTACCTTGAGAACGGTTTTTATTGAAACTAAAACTCTTAAATGCCATTAAAATTAATTTATATTGTTATTATTCATATTGAGAGACAGGTCAAATCGATGCAATAAATTGTATTGAGTTATTATTATATAAAGTACATAAATATTAACAATATTATCTATAATGAACGTTGTTTTTGTTAAAACTTCTTAATCTGTACCTGAGCATTTGAAACTTGTTTGATGATCTTTCAATGTCACAGTGTCACGTCATACATGTTATTATTCACAATTTAGTGTACTTAGTGGCTCACTTTTAGTGTTTATTGCACTCATCATCATTACTTTATTCGCTGCTTTATTTAGGAAATCGAACAAAAAAAAATGCGTACGTCTTTATTATGACAAGAACCCTTTGAATTAAAAGAACATATTCTGACATTTCATTAAAGGAATAAGTACATGGCTATCCCAAAACTTGCCAAATTTATGTTTACGACTTTATCATAGTCATTCATAAAACAAAAAAGACATTTTCTTTTTAAAAAGTCCATCAATTTCCCAAAACGTGGTCCCTGTGTTAACCCGGTGCGTGCGTGCGCGAACACAGCCCAACAAAAGCCGCTAATTCGTCCTCTATCAATCCGTTGGTCATCTGAACGTGCTAATTTGGAAACTCGGCGACTTTCGCTACACTATGTTTGTGCGATCATTATCGGTGATAGTATACGACACATAAATAGTAAGTGTATTGATTCATCATAAATTGTGTTTATTTTTGCAGTTAACGAAAAAAATTGAGTTGGGCAAAGATTGTATGAGCTGTTTTTTTTGCGTAAAATGGAATTTATTTTTAAAATGTTTGCTCTGAATAAATAACACTGAATTTGGCTGCTTTTTAACCCAAAAATCGTTCGAATTGTAATAGGTTTATGAGCACATTTCTACCACCCGCGGGACTCAGAAATTACCGTGACCCCGGTACGTAAAGGGCTATTGAAGGACACCGCAGATTTTAGTCAAACAAGTCTCACAGTCCCTCCCACCCTGCCCTGGGTGGGAGGACTCATTTGATGATTTTACCATAATAAAAAAAGCACAGTTCTACCAAACGCTTCGAGAATTACAGACGTAACATTATGTTTTAGATTAAACCCAAAAAATCTCAATTCATTTAATTTCATACCTATCTTTACTGCAAACAAAGCTTTTCACTGACTCACATATATGAACCAACGGTTCCAAGCGCACCTTACTCCACAAAGTCCGTACTTTCTTCCATGCCACCCATTACAGACAGGACATGCCTCCACACGTTTGGTCTATTAACGCAGCCATAACTCGGAAACATCTTTTGTACCGTGATTTTTGTGCTAACCGTATTTGAATGCGCTCGCGCATTGTGAGTGTGTATTAACACAGCACTTAAGCTGTTAGAGCCTTGGTAATAGCGTAGTGTGGGTGTCCAGAGATCTCACTATTATTGTATGTATTGCTAGGCGGACGGTAGGCGTTTGTTGTTTTTTTAATTGTTGGATGTGATTTAATTTGTTTTAGGTTCAAGTATTTTTAGTGTTTTTTTTTTATACATTCCCGCTAATCATATATCCTGTGTCTTCACAAACACCCAGATCCGGAACAACTACTTGTAGGTCATACAAATATTTGTTCCGTGCGGGGATTGAACCCGCGACACGCTGCGAAGGTCGGTTTGTTTGTTTACATAATTTTACTACATCATTAACATCATTCGTCTGATCGCTTTGCAACCATGGATGTTTAAAAATACTATTTACTAAACACCGTGTTTAAAAAAATACATACAGGCAAACCCCCAGTTTGGCAGAAATTCTTACAAAGAAAAATTTGTTAAACCGATTTAAACAATCACAATTTCTCGTAAAACAGATCAAATATCACAATAATCCTACAAAAACTGTGAATGAACATCCCGTATTTCTTTCCTAAGAAAACAAAAAAAACAACTTTGAAAAACATCCCGTTTTAATCCCATCATTGCTACCTCTTAAATAAACCACAGAAATGGGTGGTGAGTTGTAAATCATCAATCAACCCTTGTCGTGAGACTTAAGTCGATAATGGGACAAAATAGTCGCATTGTTTAATTTGACCGCACCCCGCACGGGAGGGTTAAATAGGATAAGCAGGCTTTTTGTGAATTCTCGGACTTTCTGTTAATTTAAGTTATTATAAGCTTAAATTTTAGAATATTTAAGATGATTATTAAGAACTAAGACTATTTCGAGATAATGTCCAATTATTTTGTTTGAGGAATTTGTGATTTTTAATGTATTTTTTGTCGTTTTCAGGTATGTTCTCCATCTCCGTTCATGAGCAACACGGTAAGACATTAATAAAAACATTTAATTTTAAACAATTAATCACTTGCAGGCAGAATTGATTACAATGGTAGGTAAATATGGTTAATTGTTAATTGTAAAGTACATTCATTATGTTCAACAACATAAACAAACATTTAAGGGTTATTAAGAACGTACAATTGCTTCATAAAAGACACATCAAACTTTATGTCCGTCTTATTACTCATTCGACACATTTTGCTAATGAAATACCTACCTACGCAGACGACTGCACTCACAGTCCAATAGCTTTATTACAGCAATAGAACTAATTTCATTTTAAAATCCCTTTAAAAACAGTTATTAGCTGAGCAATTCCTAATAGGGGTGGGCGGGATTCACTCGGCTATTCTCGGGCTCTCTCGGCCGAGCTCGGGGTCACTCGGGTCGCCATAGACGCCGATAGAATTATGCTTCAATTGTTTTACGTTCGCGCCGTGCTCGACCAGTGTTCTTTTTTTTTTCAAAATGAAATATCGAACGACGCATCGGGGAATTTGTAGCAAGTTGTTTTTTATCGATTGTCTGGTGCTTAACGGTTCGAAATCGATATTGTTTTATTGCTATACAACGAGGTGTGAAGCGATGTCGACACGTTTCCAACATCAATAATCGATTCCTGTTGCGTCATCAGATCTCTTGCTCGATTTATGATTCAATCTCTGCGCCCTCGAGACAATAATTACACAGAAACACATTCGCACGTTTATTAAAAATAGTTAAAACAAAATCGTCCGGTTACACCGCTCCCGTAATTAACAAAAGGTTAAACTGTAATCAAGATGTAATTGTATACAATCACTTTTGACCCGAGGCTGTTCGTAATTTAATATCTTTAGAACATTATAAAACAAACTACATTAGGGTTGTACTATACAATACGATTACTGACGTATTTCTATAAATACAGACGTACTTTGATTTTGGAAGTGACAGATGTCATGTAAATGTTCGTTAAATAATATTTGTCATTCGGGTCACACTTCAATGTGACAATGAACCGATCATTTGTTCTGTCAAAGTGTAGACATTAACATTATTATTTGAATCGTACCTACCGTCATGAAAAATGTAATAATTTTATATTCATCGCTATGTCAACTGTCCCCGCCCTTGTGTATCACTAATCTATGTAAAACTATACAACGTCAACTTAGTATTAATCAGATAATTGATAGTCCCTATGACACATTGTTAATATCCATTGACGTTAAATAAGTTTGCTGATAATTCGATTTGACGTAAGAAATATATAATATTTGTGGTTTGGCATAAATGCATAACAATTTGGTGCTTTGGTTACTAGGCAACATAAGCATTTTCATTTCAATTGACACTAAGCTTTGAGTTGAATAAATAAACAAGTAGTTAGATGGATACGTAGACAAAGATGCAATGATAACGCTTATTAACATCAATAAAAAATCATAACCTTTACAAAAATGTAGTCTCTAAAAAAATTATAGAAAATAAAAACTATCTCTAACTAAATCACGGGCACATCTCTATCAACATTAACTATGAGCTCTTAATGTCTCTGTTTGATCTCGATCACCGGCGATTATAACCCGAGTTTTAATTGCAGGTTAACCGTACGATGGCACCGACCACTCATAATAACGTTATAATATTTACTTTGAGATTAACTTAGTTATTAATTTATATCGATATAGAAGATTATGTTGTTTTATTTTTAATTGTATTTTAGTTATTTCGTTTAATGTTACTGGTTCATGGGAATTTTCTTGGTTCATTTTTTTTATAGATCACTTAAATGAAAGATTACTTCAAGAACCTTACTCATGTTTACGAAAGTTTGGATGTATATGTTTGTGACTCCAACACGTCAGAACGGCTGAACAGATCTTGATGAAGTTTGGCTCAGAGATAGGTAGACCGCTGACAACGACTAGTATGTATATTATACTAGCTGTTTGACTGTGAAAGCTGAATCAAAGACTAAATCTAATAGGTACTAATAAACTATGTTTCTTTGAGATTGAGACATTCTCATTTAACACGATTATTCAAACGTTATCAAGTCATTTTTTGACCTTCTAAAAGACATGTACTATAAACCAGGTACCTATACGCCTCATAAAATTTATCTCAGTTATAACTGTATCATCAGTACTAGGAATATTTTTAGTTCCTAGTATTTCGTTCCATTTCTCTAGTGTTTCCATCAATCCCTTAGAGCCTCAACTTTCAACCCATTACGATGAGCCTTAATAACCTCATTTTGTTCAACACATAATAAAGCCATGCGTTTGAACACTTCGCACAATTTACCAACATAACTTTGCTGTTCAAAAAAAATTAACATAACCCTCAACCTTGTTTCTTACAAAATAAAGTTCAATATGATGAGTTTGGAAATTTTCAAGTGCACCTATGCAGTAATATCATCATTGCTGCATAGTGCGGCGCCTGCAGCGTTTGGCACGACTCTATTGTTATCTTTTTCTTTCTTATAGAGTTTCGTATCTCCATCTCTGTCATGCGGGGTTCTCGCATTGTCATTTTTGTAAATTGACCTCTGATCCTGAAATATAGATATTATATCACAAATGAATTATAAGTAAGTTACGGTGCTTCAATAGGATGGGGTGTACTTGGGCCTGTTTTGGTCCTAATGGTAATAGTGCCTTTATTTTGCATAAATTATGGTGTTTGGTATAAAATTGGATTCATTTGTGCATTTCTGCTTTATTTAATTCTGTAACTATGTATAGTAAACTAATTGTGGTTGCTTTATTATTCAAGTTATCGTTGAAAGTGTTCAAATGTGTCACATTTCAACAAAAACGATTATTTCTTCTGAAAGTCGGAAATCTTTTCATTGATTGTATTAGATATTACATGACTTTTAGTTTCTTTAAAGCTACTTGCAAGTGTTTTTCACCATAATTATCAAAATCTACATCGGTTGTCTAATGAAATTATATATTTTAAACTTTTAACGCAGTCATAATATAAAAAAGTAACGCCATTATGTAAAATACATAACACAATGTGTAATCATATATCTAATTGAAACACATGTGAATTTATTTGGTCTTTCTATCCACGTTCTATCCCGAAGGACCACTACTTATGTGTGCGTGTGTGTACATATATGTGTATATGTGTGGGTACCAGACTGTCTATTGTTTACACTTGTACCGATCACTATCGTAAAAGATTATCTACAAATTGAAAGCCATAAGTCTGCGCCGCGGAGGCGGCTGTTTTCATAATCTTTATTGGGTCGAGGTTAGAGAATAAGATGGGTGGTGATAGTTCATCATTTTAGAAGTTTAAGCTGTTATTTTTGTGCAATACTTAAGCGCAAAAAATGCTGATAGCATAAGTAATGAACGTTCAATTCATAACACTGTTTTTCAATTTGCGCTCAGTCGCGTGTTTAAAAACCAGGCGTGTGCAATTAAGCAGGCAGTTAGAAGTCTACCTATCCCAATTGGTAAAATGCATTAGCTTGTGTTACATACATTTTTTTTTATCGTGGTAAAATCATAAAATGAGTCCTCCCACCCAGGGCAGGGCGGGAGGGACTGTCAGACTTGTACTGACTATAATCCACGGTGTCCTTCAATAGCCCTTTACGTACTAGGGTCACGGTAATCCCTTGGTCCCGCGACCCCAGCAGGCTTTGGCCCTATACAGGCCCCGTCACTATGCTGACACTCCTTGAGGCGCGCGTGGAACACAACGCGCCGTCGACCCGGTGTTACATACATACAGACATTTGAGTGTTGTCTTTATTAGCTGTACTATTAACTATTATCGTGGGTATAGAGTATAACTTTGAAGAAACAGACGAATTAGATCATAACTCCCTTTTTTTGTTTAAACATTGCCCCAATTTAGGAATTCCTCTTGTATGATTTGATTTATTAGTTTATTCGACAAACACATTCGAACTCACGTACACAAAACCAGACAAAAAACAACTACTTGTATGTCATATAAATATTTATTCTGTCCAGGAATCGAAACCGCGACATTGCGCCAACGGTGCCGTTAAATTATACGAAACATATTGAAATATCAAACTCGTACCCCACCAAAACCCTAAAACTATCCAATTACATTAAACTAATAGCCATAATATCCATATTCATACAAAATCAATCATTATTTCCATGTAATATTAATACATAGGTTCGCGTACAGCCTTAACGAACGGTTTCTCACGGTCCGCCCGCCCACGCCGCCCGCCCAGCACATAGCCTTATTTATAACCTTATGAACGCACTTTACACTCCGCTTTTTAGTAATGGGTTGTTTTCTAGATTAGATTTTTTATTTGGTGTTTTATGTTTTAATTAAACATGTATTTTATAATGTGGAATAGGCAAGATGACAGGATCAATTTATTATTAAACTTAATAACGCACACGACGCGCATTGTAAAGATTATTTTTGAGGAAGTCGTCCAGAAGACGCGGGTTCAAATCCCACTTGCAACTGAATTTTTCTTTACTCAAAAATCAACTTTATGATCAATAATATTTAGACCTATAAGCATGGTATTGAAAACCGGACGGTTATATGTTACTATTTTTACGTAAAAATGGGGAGAAATTGGATGAATGGCCGCGGAGTAAAGCTAGTCTCTAATCTATACTAATGTTATAATGCTTAAGAGCTTAGTTTTAGAAACCAAAGGGGAATAACTATTCTAATCTCATAAAATTACACAAAAGCAATAATACAAAATCTTTACTGTTATTGGTACTGCTCGCCGACATCATTCCACTGTTGCGCAATGATTTCTCTTAACAAAATCTTTGTAAATCAATAATTAATTTATATGTTGATTGTTTAAGGAACACTACAAACGATCGCATAACTTAGGTAACATTTTCTCTACAAAAATAACCCGTAATACTACGACATACAGATGTTTTAAATGAAATCTCTTGTCAGACAATTAACTATGTTATGACAGTGTGACTGTAAACAAAATGTATGTAAATGATAGGTTTAAAGTTTAACTATCTAGTAAAACTATATTGCAAACCGTTATACGGAAACAGCTTTATTCTAAGATATCATATGTCTGTGTATTTCCTTCGATCAGTTATTTTGTTAGAGTTGATTAGAGTAATTATTAAATGGATATTTGTTACCTGTAGGCTACTAACTGGATCATCAAGCAACTCGCCTTGCTTTAGTGTCTATGGAGAAAAAAAAACAAATTCAAGAACCAGCCGAAAGACGAAATAACGTCACTGAAAGACGTTTAAAAATGGAATGAAAGATTCTACCCCGCCGGGAAAGACTGTGATAGCCTAATTGGTTAAGCCTCTGGTGTATGGATCCAGAAGGACACAGGTTCTCTCTGTCTTTCCACAAAAAGCTTTTAAGTTCCTAAAAGCATGCCACGGGTTACCACGACGCCGGCGTTGGGATAGGTAATGTTGAAGAAATAAGTGTGAAACTCGCAAGTCGTGAATCAGGCGTTTACAGTTTATATTTAAAAGAGAATAAAGCAATTGTTGTTATTATAACATCCAAAGATAGCTTCATTGACAATCTCAATCTAATATCGTCGTGTATCGTAAATGGTTCTAGAGACGACTAATTTGAACTCGGAAATTTTTTTCAACGTCTGTCTTGTTCTTTCTATGTAAGGATCGACTTCCAATCTAACTGGATGCAACTCAACATGAAAGTCTGAAAGTAATTAATTGTAATTTAAAGCATATTGTAATTAATTGTATAAGCCTTACTTTTCTACAATATCTCTTCTTAATTGCTTAAAGGATCATAGAGAATTCAGTCCTTTAAACAACGGCTTTTCTCCAAAAGCTTAAGCAAAGATATACTTTCATGAAACGCAAGTTAAGTCGAAGTCTTATGGCACCGACTATAAAGTTCAAAACCCACTAAATCTCAATAAACCTTCGTATTCACCTCCACCATACAACACATATGAACTGTGCACCGTTTCCCGTCCTAAAACCAGAGCCTAACCTGGGAAATTCTTAGCACCAGTAGCTCGGAGCGTTTCGTGGGTCCCTCCGTAATAGCGCACGATTCCCCACACACGACCACTATGGGAAACCAGGGAGAGAACGGGAGGGAAGAGGGTCAGAGGGAAGGGAAGTAATTGAGACTTCTGTGAGATGTTGACTTTATAACTGTTATTGTTGGCGATTTGTGTTTTGGTGTTTGTTCGTCGTTGAATGATGGGGAGGGTTTATTGAGCTGTTCTGTGTAGATGGGTTTTCTTGAAGATACTCGTAGTTTTGTTCCTTTCTTGGAGATATTTTTGGTGTTAGAGGTATACCAGAGATTTATTTTACAAAATGACTCCTGCATCGTGGTTGCGATTACAAATTTAAAATCACATACACCAACACCCAGGACCGAAAAAAATACTTCTAGATTGTGCAAATATGTGTTCCTTGCGAGAAAAGAACACGGGACCCGCGGCGCAACAGTCGATCACTCAGCCACTGCGCCAGCCAGACTTTAAAAACACTAATGACAACGAACCAGAAATCTTAATTCCCTACATTACTACTACCTTTTAAACCAGACATAGCCAAGGGAGAAAACCAGTATCTAAACTGCATGATTGCAATCTCTAAAACACGATTAGTAAACCATAGGTTAACGACTGTCACTAACGGTAATATCAGTAAAGAAAAATATTCGTCGCATGCGCATAGAATATGTTATAGAGATCGAATCTGATCATAAACATGTGATATTATTTGATCGCGGCCCGATCTTGTACGAAGATTGCCGATGTGCGCCGATCGGTATCATGATGTTTTTAATTTTATGAGTAGTTCGCTTGTGAGTATAATGATGTCGACTGTCTGATTGTATCAGGGTGGGTAGGGTTTCAGGTGTGGGAGATGAGGTATTGGCAGGGTTAAAATGACGCTTCCATCTAAAAGGAGACGTTTTATGAGTAGCAGTCCGTCTAGAGATGATTAAGTAGGTTTGAAGGCTCAAATTATCTCTTCACTCCTAAAAAAACTTATAATTTACGACACATTTTGCTATGTTTTTTTTTTCGGGATTGCGGGACTGGCTTAAAAGGGTACTGCGCCTTTGGAATGCAAAAGGCAATTAAAGAAATAGGATAGGAATAGATCAGTAAGAGTCTGACACTCCCTTCGGCTTCACCCAGAGCGAGAGCAGTCATTTGATGATGATAATAGTCCGAAAAATAGATTTACTTGAAATTTACTTATTTCGATGTCTATCTAAAACTACGTAATTGCAAAACTATTAAACTGACTATACCAATAGGATAAAAAAAAAAATTAAGTCAAATTACGGACACATAGGGGAACAGTGTATAAGACGGGGACGCGAGGTATGATGGGAAATCTTACACTTAACACAACACTAACGTAGCGCAATCACCAACAGGACGCTATTTCTTAATGGCCGCTTGCAAATGACGTCCTGATGACGCTTGCGCTACGTTAGTGTTATATGCCTAAAGAGTGTATGTCCCCATTATACGTCCCCGTCTTATACACTGTTCCCATATGTCTAGATTTTGGTATCACAGTTTTCAATCCAATTCAATTTTTTGTCATGTCACACGACATTCATATTTGTGTCTACCCTTTCAGTTTTACAAGCCTGACTGTACCAAAGTGAAACAAAGGTAAAACCGGTAGCCCAGGTACTAGTTAGCAATTGCGTCAACACTGGATCAATGCATTAGTAATACTAGTTTACATGGCATTAGGCTTGGGTCGAACCAATTAACATACACATTAGGCTTGGCATGAGGCCAATATACTGTCCTACATTCATTGTTTTTCCGTATAAACATATCGATTAAAGCAATCGATACGATTTACGATGCAATGAATTGTGAAAATTGTGTGTGATTGGTATCCTTGTCTCGTCACTATTATTTATCGATAAAATAAAAGGAAATCCTTATCCTAACTAATATAATAAATAACTTAACGCCTAAACCGCTGCACCGATACCATCCAATCGCCGGTGCACCGGTCCCAATAAAAAGTACTGTTCCCGAAAAAAACAACAATAACTTTATGGCGCTACGTGTACAACCCTAATTGATTATTTTTTTATTGAAACAAACCCACCACACTATTCTCACACCACTGCAGCTCCTGAAAGCCAAAATCAACAGTGGCAACCACCAGAAAAGCGCCGAGACAATGAAGCTCGACGTGTCTCGGAGAATGAATTTACCTGTCAGATCCTGCAACGAAATATGAGAATAGTGGAAGAGTTTTTTTTTGCGTGGTAAAATCATCAAATGAGTCGTCCCACCCAGGGCAGAGCGGGAGGGACTGTCAGACTCGTACTGACTAAAATCCACGATGTCCTTTAATAGCCCTTTACGTTCCGGAGTCACGGTAATTCGTGCAGTCCCGCGACCATATAGTTTAGTATAGTGGAGGAGTAGAAAAAGGTTTTCCCTAGTTGATTAGGAAATGCTAAATGAATGCGTTCTAAGTCGCGGGCAAATGTTAGTTGATGTAGAAGTACATGTTTCCACACGATATTTTCCTGTACCGATGTCAGTGACATTTAATACGCGCACACAACTAAAATTATCTAATAAAAATCTTTAATTTATCAAATGTAACATATTGCAATGACTGTGATAAGTATGCATTTACGCTGCTCATTAGTCAAATTCAACATTTTCTGTTTAAATATGAAGAAAATATCTACTAGAAACTTATTAAAACCAATCACAGTACAGTTTAACACGAAAAATCACAATATTGTCGTAAAATATCGGATTCTGAATACATTACCATTCTGACGGCGAGTTCCGCCGCCCGTACACGCCTTAAAAGTACGGTTAACAAATTAACATAAACTTAAATAATATTTAAGAGTTCGTAATTATTACCACTTTAAAAACTTTTTAAACTAGTGAAAATCACGCGTCTTTTACAGCAGAAAAACTTATCATTAGAAAATAAAACGGAATAATTACCATGTTCGCTTCAATTTTCAGACAATCTGACACTGTTGCGAACACCATGTTCTCAAATGAACTGAAGTAATTGCGGGTAGATGTTTATGAGCAGAGAAAACTGTCTACCCTCTTTCTTGTTCGTTTTTTGTGTTCGACACCACTACCGTCACTTGTCTCAGAACACTGTCCTAGGACACACAAAATACACTGTATCCGGTCGCGAATTTCTTATTCCTCTTTTGTATGTTTATGTTCATGTCAGTTTAATAACTTATGATTGAGAAGTTTAGGCACAGTTAGAAAAGAACACTTTTTTTTTACGCGTAAAGTCATCACATGAGTCCTCCAGGGCAAAGCGGGAGGGACTGTCAGACTCGTACTGACTAAAATCCACGGTGTCCTTCAATAGCCCTTTATGTGCCGGAGTCACGGTAATTCATGAGTCCCGCGACCCCGGCAGGCTGGAAAAAAACACTAGCAGATACGGTACGGTACAGGCACAGTTAGCGCAGTAGCTAAGCGATTGGATTGCTGCGCAGCGTGTCGCGGGTTCGATTCCCGTACGGAACAAATAATTGTATGACCTACAAGTAGTTGTTCCGGGTCTGGGTGTTTGTGTATTGAGTTTCTATGTTTGTAAACGCACCCACGACACAGGAGAAGTTCCTAGTGTGGGGCAACGTTTTTTTTTTAATAAAAATAATGAAGGTGTCTAAAACAACATCTTTTTAAAAAGCCCTAATGTGAAGCGTCTAATGGCATGCTTTTGGTTTATTTTCGCCACTTTTAGATAACGCATAGTTTTATTCAGTTTGGTGGGAAAACATCAGATGATTCCTCCAACTGTGGGTGAAACTCTTACTGATTATCACCAGCCTGTTCCATCAACAGTCCTTTGCGTTCCAGAGCCGAGGTAACTCTTTCAAAAAGTTCTGCAACCCTAGAAGTAGTACTTTGCATAGAACTAGAATCTAATCATCAGTTGTTTGTAAGTTAGTTATCAGTTTTTTTACATAAATAATCTAGCAAATTAAAAAACAACATTGCTTCGATATTTATAGTGATTATTATATACTTTATTATCATAAACATATATTGCATATTAATATTTCGTCGACCGCTTTTTCTTGGCAATATATAATTGTCAGTTTACTATATAAAATCGATAGATAATAACTCAGGTATTAATCATAAGTTATTTGATCGGATTGAATAGTAATAAGCTAAGGTCAGAGATGTTCGTAGTGGCTCGCATATACAGGGTGTTCTAGAAACATAAAATACAAAACAGGTTTTTTCTTTTAAAAAACACATTTACAAAAAGAATATAAAAATCATACTACCTTTTCTCTATGTACACAATATATAAAAAAAGAATAACACCTAGGTATTTAAAAATGACCCTCCATAAAGTTATCTCAGATCTGAAACTACTCAGCATAAAAACTATAAAGTCCACAGCTAGTTTCTTTCAATCTGGATCATTTTACAAGTCGTTCAATAAAATACTTTATCATAAAAAATCTAGACGTTATGCCACGCCGGTACATAGGTATAGCTATTATACAATTCCAAAGATTACATCGAAACATCCAACTGAGCTGGAAATATAAGCGCAGGCGCAGATCCCAGACCCGATTCCTTGAAGTCCCTCAAAGGGCAGAATGTTACACTAAACAAAATAAACCTTAAGATGTCCCCGATATGGCTCTAAATTATTCGAAGCAGTCTCAACCACCCGCTGAGCGCGTTAGCAGTCCAATTCGAAAAATAAAATATCAATTTTTTAAATAATAAAATCTTAGAGCAGTCACACGAAGTCATAGCGACCAAAATTTATTTGTACAGCAGTTTTAATAAAAACATGCTGTATTCTACCTTATTTCCATGTTATACGGTTGTTATATGAGTTGAGAACATGAAAAAATAACTTGGTAACACTGTAAGGAATCGCATAAATTCGAATAAAAACGTCAAAAATGAATTCTCAAGATCGTAATCGCAATAAAGTTAATAATATCGCGATGAAATTTGAAAATAAATAAAAAACAAACAATTGATGTGTGGCGTCGTTAGGAATTAGTGTACAATGCGGTTCAGTTTTATTAGGGAGTCACTTTTTTGGATGAACGACGTTTTTTGTAGATCTTTTAAGATTATTGAAAAAAAAAGTCAACCTGCTTTACATCGATTTACATGAATAGAGTAATTAATTTAGAACGGTTTTGGTACGTCATAAAATGGTCTAGCTCTTGATCATCATTGCAATAAATTAGTATTTTACGATTTGAACAAATTACGAAATCAATAAATTTAAAAATCTAGGACAACAACTCCTGTATAAGACTACAACCACATATATCTAGTTATATTTAAATCTTATTTTATTCTTAAACCAAAAAACTAAGATATATATATTTTTTCACATACGGGCGCCAAAGCCACCGAAACATTTAAATTGAATTCATCCCGTTTGATGTCAACCTGCGCACACGCAGAGGTAGCGAGTACGCCACCTTGTAGTTCCAATTACATTTACAATCTATCGGCGGGACGCGATTGGACGGCGAAATGTTACATTTGATCACTAGACCGACCACTTTATAGTGGAGTGAAAGGCAGAAGCGGAGAGCGATCTAGCTTTTTTATTACCATGATTCTTCTTCAGCCTAGCTTTTAAATATAGGTCTTATATTCTAAAGCAAATAGAAAAATTTAAAAAAAAATGAGAAAAACGAACTGTTTTTTCTCTCAGTTTCAGATTTGCCTTTGATTTAAATTCTAATTGATGAACACCAAAAATACAACACAATATTTTTTTACAGATTTAAATAAAAACTGAAAAAATCATAATCGTAATAGTCTGATCTCTAACGACCACGCTTGCAACACCTTATACTGATACTACAAGCCTAGTTAATCTCAAACAAACAACTGGACAAATGCACCTTCCCATAACTTCAACATCTCTTCAACTTATAAAATGGGCCATTATATTACCTAGATTATCTCGAGCCCAGAACACCCGCCTCAGCTCCTCAATCACACCGACCCGTAGCTATAAACGTTCGCTGTGTCACCGGATTGACATCCGTCTTCCATTACTCTTTGCAAAGGTGCCGACGGTGTAAGGAAGTCCCACAAACGAATTGCGTTACGCGCTCACAACAGATTCAATTTAAATTTAGGATCCTGAAGGAGACTTTTAGTTCTGTCGCCATTTTAATTGTTCGCACACAAAAGTAATGAGGTCGGTGAATTTATTGTGGTACGTATAAGTAGATGATGAATCTTGGGTGATTGAATATTTCACATTATTGAGCAGTATAGTGTTTGATAAAAAAACATAATAATTAGACCATTTGGAAGAGAGTGCAAAGTTTTTGTTTTTTTTTTTTCCTGGTAAAAACATCAAATGAGTCCTCCCACCCAGGGCACGGCGGGAGGGACTTTCAGACTTGTACTGACCAAAATCCACGGTCCTTCACTAGCCCTTTACGTACCGGGATCACGGTAATGGGTAAGTCCTTCAACCAGAGAGTGCAACGTTCGTAAAACATATTAATCTCGCTAGATAAGAACCCTAAAATTAGTGACTGGGACAAGTTATAGAAGATGGAAATGAATGATCAGCAGCTGAAGGGCTGAATTCACATTTTTTTATGAAAAAAAAAGAATCTACCATCTCTTTCCCATAACTTCACGAAAACATTCATAAGAAATCTGTTAACTGTTGCAACGGTAAGGTTCAAAGAAAGCTATTCCCATCGCACCGGATGCCATCCTGAACCTTACTCTAGCTAAGCAGCTTCTAATTATACTTACTTAATATAAAATCGCCGAGGGAAGGCAGTTTCCACGGACAACATCACATATCACGGATAATCATATACCGGAAACCATTCGCGACACACTGGGGGCCTACCGCCATCTCTTTTAGCAATGCTAACTTCTATCCGCAAGATTTAATTATTTTACGAGTATCTTTACAAATTATTCCCATAATTATTCGAAGCGGCCCAGGAAAAGAGTTCCTGGAAAGAATTAGGGGGAGGCCTTTGCTTAGCAGTAGGACAGTACAGGCAAAAAAATATTCCTTTTGTTTTATTCTGATGACTAACTCGTATTACTGTGAAGATTCATTAACAGCCAATCTGTAGATTTAGAAAAGAATAACAAACTTCCATCCATTCTCACAAACTTTCGCGTTTATAAATTTAGTTAAAAGTAAGATTACGCATCTTATAATACTACTTCAGTCCCGAAAAAAATATTGGAGCTAGATTCCATGTATTAAGTTTAAATCTTTTGCCCACTTTTGGTAAATTGACCATTGATGATGATGTTAATTGTGACAATTACGGCAATACTCTGCTTACCGTGGCGATGGCAATCTAAATAAAATCCAAATACATTTTGCGACAGGTTCAGCTCTTTCATTCACGTTCATCAGCTCCTGTTATAAATTATCATTAAAGAAATATTGTAATATACGATATGCCATAAAAGAGATGGTGGTACAGACCCTGGTCGTGGCGAGGTTGTTTTTACGAGCGGGTCGCGGAGGTGACACACTAGTAACAAATGCTAAGCAAATGCGGAGATGCGGCAAATGAGTGGTTATTGACTTATTTGCAATGTTGCTTTTGCAAGTTGCAAAGTAATTTTGTAAGAACAAGAAGTCTGTTTTCTTTTTCTGTAGTCAAATCTTTGTAAAATGAGATCTCTTGTTGAGATTTTTTCGTTTATGGCTTCATTCTGAATACTTAATGTCAAATGTAATAGATTATAATTAGTTTCTTTTGCATTGCAACACATTACAGTTTCAGTTTATTTATGATATAAAAATAATGCATAAAAGAGAAAAAAAAAAATTTGCATCTCCCGTCAAATCCCTTCTTATCAGAAAATTCTGTGACCTTATGGTGTTACTAAAACTATGTTCCTGAGGCGTATATCTATAAATGTACCAATAAACTCTGCTTACTCAGTTGTAAGAGCCAACATTATAATACAAAGTACCACAAAGAGACTGAAGTAATTCCACATAGAGTGCAATATATTATGAGTCGCACGAAGATTATTAAAGTAAATCTTTTCGCCAATTATAATGCGAAATATTGCTGAATTGATTTATATTTTATTTATGAATACTGTTCTGGATTAGTGCTAGCGGAGTTGTTTTAATAAAGTTTTGATAAACTACACTTTTAGGGAATTTGAAATAAAACGGTACAGAGTTGGTGACAGATCAATCGATGTGGATAAAAGATATGCGTATAAGTAAATTAATTCGGATGCTCACATTACTTATACCGATTCCCCAAACTGAAAGTGGTTAGTATACACCACGTATAGACACCGAAAGCAAGGGGAATGATACCTATAATAACCTATAATCTTTTATACATTCTATTCTTATAGTCTTTTTGCTATTTTTACACTATATATTACCACTTTTCTGTTTCATTAGGAAGACATTATTCATAGACGACTATACAGAACTAAAACACTAGGTCGCCAGTGTCCTGTTTACTCCTCTTAATCGTGAACACCCAGACCCACAATCACAAACAACCAGCTGAACATAATTCTAATGAATTCCGTTTAATCCCAAATCAGTTTTACTATTACTTATTCAACTAGACCCAGACAGGGGTTACTCGAGTCAGACTTTCTAGTGCAATACCACCACCAGGCAACACCCCACCTTATTACCATTTAAACAAGATGCAGATTTCTCTAACGTATTCGCTGTCATCTTCACCAAGCTGCTATTTAAAATTCAACTCTGTTAATAGGTGGTATGGTTTGGTTTAGGTTTTCTGGGCTAGTTTTTCATGGGCCGAAGGTATTGGCATGGTAGTTTCCGTGAGGGTCGCGGGATGATACCAACCTTTCACGCGTGGTTCGTTCGCCATTGGGCACATTTCATTCTTGGCGAAATGTTATTCATTGGTATTTGAAGAAGGGTGCTGGTTTACGGCCATTGTTGAAGAGGAGTAGCTTTCTATAGTGGTAAAGGTTATGCGTATCACGTTATTGACCTGTTGTCGGCTATGGTAGGTGCTTCTTAATACAACAATAGTGACCGGTTAGTAGCGGCTTTCAAGTAACAACTCCTATCTGAACAATTCTCTACCGTGCCTTTTACATATGCAAAGCCTTTTGTATGAGGCTCAATCCAATAGAAGCTCCTTGGAAATCAAATAACTCCATACATTATTTTGTAAACATCGAGACACCATGTACATAGACAATGATTTCAGAGGCCTTATCACAAGTTTTCACGTTTTTGTGACGTAAAGTTAGACGTTAATTTGATGGAAAAATTGTTTCTCGTTCGTAAAAAAGAAATAGTCTTGGTTCAGGTCGCCAGATAGATAATCATGCTAAAATAACAACTAACTTTGGCAACATAGAAACCGATAAAAAGAAAACACTTATTTTCATTCTAAATTTCAACTCGTTTAAAACTTTACCGGTCCTCAAAGTAATATATCTTCACCCACTGTAGCAGCGCAACCGTGCGGCATTCAATACATTTCACTATTTCACTCCACCTGCTAGTGTTAGTTATAGTTACCAGCGTCTATTGAAGCTACACGGTAACAGCTAGATTGTATGCTAATACCTGACCAGCTGATGCGCAGCTTGGAGGAGAATCAATGAGGAATGGGACAGAAGAAGATAAAGTTTGACGTAGAAACTTATTGTTGAATCTATCATCAATGCTTTCATTTGACCCAGCAGATGTTTAAGACTGCTGGAGCTGGACATTGTATTAGAAGCCTATCAATTACTATCACATTAAGCAGTCTACGAGTACCAGGGGTAATCATGACCAACATATTAAATCGAAGATTTAAAAAACATCATGCTTGTAACTCTCAGAAAGAAAGATGTAGTGTAGTCGACAGTGTATATTTATGTCGCCAGATATGTTAAAATGTGGAACTCACTACCCGCGTTTTTGTTCCCGAACGCAAACAACCCTAATCTTTTCAAAGTTAGAGTGAACAGGCTTCTTCTGGATAAGCTTACTCCATCATAGACTCTGCCTCTGTCAAATTGACGTAGACTTATACGCCTACCGGTTTCGCGGGACTTACGAATTACCATGACCCCGGAACGTAAAGAGCTATTGAAGGACACCGTGGATTTTAGTCAGTACTAGTCTGACAGTCCCTCCCGCTGCCTTGGGTGGGAGGACTCATTTAATGATTTTACCACGATAAAAAAAAGACTAGACTTATCCAACGCTAATACAAATTATGGGCAGTATATTTTTTGCAACTGTATTTCCCTCCCTCTATGTCTAATTACGGTTACACTTTATCTTTAGCACGTGCATGGTTTGTTGGCTGTTAAATCAATACCAGAATTATGATGAGAAGAAATGATGAAGCAGTATCAAGTCGTAACTTGTTCAACCATAAACCAATAAGTTGTCAGTCTACATATGAACGTCGTTGTCACGGTAGCGTGGCCGCACGTGTTATTGGCACAGTTGTCGCGTCCTCGGACGACACTTGCCTCACATCCGCGCGCAGCCACCGTGACGTCCCGCGCACTCGATCGTCTACGGGATGATGCACTATGATTTTGAAGCTATTGGATGCATTTGGAGAGTACAGATACTTCGGGTATAAGACCGGGAAGTGTGGGAGTTTTACCTTACTTAAACCACCACGGTGGTCACCTTCAGAATATGGAGGAATTACTCGTTAGACACCTGCGAACATTATTGATAGTAACCGTATGGGGAATACTTTGGATGCTATTTCAACGGGTTCTCAATTTGGAATACCTCAGAACATCAAGAGTATAGTTCCTAAGGCTTTCCTGATAGGCATAATGCTTTTACATCTCCATTGACATTATTCCGCGTCATTACTATCGCTTAACATACCTTCTTAATATAATTTAGTTCCTGAGATTATTCCATAAGTGTCTCTAGAATTGTCTATTGAGAGAATTATCACTGAATCAGTTCTGCATTTGAAGAAAGAAATCAAAACCTCCACCCATGAGTCTCCCTTATCGAAAGTAGCTTTGGCAAACTATAATCCATCAAACGACTAGTATGTAGAACTCACAATCGCCAACGGAACAGCCTGTACTCACCACTTGACACTGTACCGAACATTTGCATCACCGTTTCCCGGACGGGTCGCTTCCACCCGCTCCGACTCGGCTGCCGAACATAAATCGGAAATAAAGGACGGTTTCTCAATCGCGACCTAAGTAGAAATATCCTCTGCTATGATTTAATAGCAGTAATAGATTGGCGTTGAATACTAACGTTGTATTAATTGATAGTTTTTTAGCAAGTAGAGCATGATGAAAATGGATATCGAATACAGTGAACAGTCGAAGGTTTGTCGTTGTGATTAGCGTGTGTATTGCAAGAAATTGATCTGCTTAACTAGCAGTAATCAAGGAATTATGTAAAAACCTATCTGTCTCAGTGTAATAAAAGGCCTCTTCTTCATTTTCAGATAAAACTTGTCTTTCTTTGTAGTCAAAATAACTTACAGCCAACCCATATTTTCCGAAACCGCCATTTTCTCAACTTATGCTCGCACGAATGCACTTCAGTGCAAAATAAAGAGGTCATCACAAATATTCAAACATTCCTAAGCGCTACAATGTAACACACAATTTCCTACAAACCCGTACACTGGCGTTCAACCCGACTGACACACAACATTGATATTATTTAATGTCGTAATAAGAATTTGATGACTCGTTATTAGCCGAGGAAGGTTGTCGACGGCAAATGTTCCAATGTGACACAAGGTCGGCGAAGTACATGCAACTAAACGTCTTCTGACCTCATGAGATATTTCACAATCCGCACATTTTGTGGCCTTTGTCTTATAGAAATCGACACTGTAATTTGGAGCTAAATGTGGTATATTTTTCTGTTGGATTGCTGCAAGGATTTTTAGGTCATTAGGTTCGTTTTTGCAGTACGATATCCATGCTGTAGGTATGTAAATGAAATAACTGTACACTCTAATACTTGCATCCTCTTCTAATAAGTATGCGACTAAATTAAGAGAGTCATTCTCTTGAAGACCACACAGATTCAGATAGGATGTTTATGTCACAAAAATTATACGATTAGCTATTTCTGTCATGATTATCTCAATTAAATTAGTTAATTAAGCAACATTTACTGCATATTTGGATTCGTAAGAACTTAAATTATTGAACTTTTATGTTGATTTTAATTCGGTTAGATTGACTTATGACTTTTACATAAAATTCTAATCTTTATGCAGCATGATATCGAGATGGAAGCTACTTAAAAAATACAATTAGGTATCTGAGACGTTAATTTATTTAAGATTTGTCGTCATGATTACGTCTGTTGGCGTGTACGATTTGAAGTCAAGATATCATTTAGAAAAATATAGAACACATTTTATGAATGAGATAATTTATTTGCACTGCATTGTAAATTCTAATTCAGGTCAAAACCTGTCTTCTTTGACTAAAAATGTCGAATAAATACTTATGACAGATATCATACAAGACCTTTCACCACAAACGAACTAACACAATTTCATATGAAATACATTAAATCCGTCGTTCTATTTATGAATTCGAATTCGCGGCGCGGGCACACGAGCGGTGACAGTTGAATGCGCGCGCGCATCCCGGGCGCCCCTCATCCATATTGATCCATCGATCGATCTATGAGTTATTGCGGCGGCACTGTGTGATCCAGATCGCGATATATTCTATATGAGCGTGTTCTCTAATGCATTTTAATATAGCCCACGCGTGGGAAATGGATCATGGAAATGTCACGTTATGGAATATGGCGGATTGGCGGCCTGTCACGTTTTTCTTGGGTTTCTGCGGCTCTGCCTTTGAAGACAGATTTGAAGGAAGGATTGGTTTTTGTTTCACTATTCTAGCATAGCGATATGACTTGGTTTATCTCATTTTGAGGGAAAATCGATACATTGTTTTTCCTGCGTCTATCTTCAATTTTTATAGGCGGCGAGGACGCAGCATGTTTTCTTCTTCTATACCTACTTCTTTATTGGCCGGTATCATCATCACTCTATTTCCAGCCATATCATCCTTCACACACTCAATTCTTCATTTGTTTGGTATTTTCCCTCCTCTTAATTTGGAATCACATTTTCGTGAGGTGAAAAATTTCAAGACAATTTCTTCCTAACAAAGTGTGTCTTCTATATTACCTATTTGTACCTTCTGTTATACTTATACCATAAAATAATACCAAAAACAAATAACCCACAAATACACCAACATCTTCACATTAGAATACATAAGACATACGTACACAGAACGTACAAAAGTACCCACATAACGTTTAGTCAAGCTATAATTTCCTAACAATTGTACGTATTAAGTGTCTGTTATTTATAAAGCGAGATATATGCTCATTCTAGTATGCACCTTGTTTACATATGCACACAACTGGTTATAGAGGCTAACATATGTAATTGGTGGTCATTTGAATACAGTCACAAACACTATTAAATGTTTTATTTTTATAAATGGCATCTCATAGGTCAACCTAGGAGGCGGTCCTAATACTGTACTATGACTTCTAGCGATGGTCAACTAATTAAGAGACTGAGTAACTTTTAAAATTTGATTTTAACTACCCACTGTCCTAATTTTGTTCTTATTTACATTTTAGGTGTATGGTTCCGAATATTATATCTTGACAGCTTTTCCTATATTACTATGAAAGGGTCTTGTTTTAATGTTGTAATCTTATCTCCACGCTAAATAATTAGCTACTTTTATAGATATGAGTGTTCTTAACTGTACTTGTTCATACGTGCATCTAATTAGTTATTATTTTCTTGTAATACAATGAAATGAAACTAGTTTCAGCACCGGCGAGCTTATTACACCCACGATTTAAATGGAGCCTTTTTATGGTAGTCTACCTTAGCAAATGTAGTAAAACTGTAAAAGCAATGAATTTGTTAGGTTCTAACTTATCCTTGATGTTATGTGCATTGATAAGTTCTTAAATTTTCCTAATTAGCACACATCATTTCAAATAAGATTCGATAACGACGACGACCGATTTATTCTACCTAATTTGAGTTACAATTTTTATTGCTTTGGACAAATATTGCTAAAATCTATAAGAAATAAAAATAGGTAATTACTTCCCCGATATATTTTTAAACATTTTGAAAACTGACTAGTAAATTTTTATCATCTATCATCACAATCTTGTTATTTTGTGCAAAGGCTAACCATACCCTTTAAAGACTCATAACATCGTTTAGAACCAGTTCGACATTAACAACTAATTGTCGAGCCCGAGTGAACGATAACGTGCGTCGCTTGCGCAACGCGAGGCGGGGCGACAGCGACCAATCGTTCGTCGGCGCTGCACGCATGCGCGGCGCGTGCCCGCTATACCTATCTCTTGAGATCCGGCTTTTTGGGGTGACGTCACCTGACAGTTGTGTCAATGAGATATTGATATTTATAAATAGTTGCATGCTGATCATTTTTGCGGTTGCTAAGAATTTGGAATGTACGTCATCTACGTTTTCATCTCTATCATGAGAAGCCTACATAACAGATTGATGAGCAATGGTCTCTTACTGGTTAACTACAGAAAATGTTGTCGAGATACATTTTCAAATAAAAGAAAAACTCAATCACTGAAAAAAACTGTAAGATTAACCTTCAGATAATATCTAAAGGTCAGCCGAATTTTATGAATGCATTTAAATATCTCGACGTATCATGTTGCTACTCTGTAATGAACAAAGCCAGAAATATTACAAATACCTTCAAACTACACATTTTCTTCAAACATGGCTTCAGCTGCCTCCACAGTATTAGTTACTGCCGCACCTGTTAGCCATAAGCGTGATAGTGCAGTCGTACTTAGATCAGTCTTACAGTAAGCACTGGTAGCTATAAAAGCAACATTTTCTCAGCGGCTTTCCGTTAAGCGGTAACTCTAAAAGGCAGCACAATGCTTCGCTAAAGCGTAACTTGTGCAAAATTTCTTTTCTGCGAATAGATCTGTTTTACGACGGCATTTGTTTCGGCGCGCGCGCAGGCCGCCTTTGTCCTTTCATGTGCCGACACGCGTTTTTTTTACTCGCACACCCGACACAATTACTCATTGTTAAGCCTTTTTAGTGCAAATTGTTTTACTATTCGCGAACTTTTAGGTTTATGCTCGAAGCAGTACTGCGGTGATAAGACTTTTTACTATTTCCTCAACTGTTGTTGCCGCTAATTTTTGCATGTTAATTTCTTCTTCTATTTGAAGTAATGAGCTTGTATTGTTAATAAATAGTTAATGTTTTGTGTTTGGATATTTGAAGTCGGCCGACATGCTTGTTGCGATATTTTCATTGTTTGATGTGTAGTAATGTCCGTCATAAATAGTAAAGAGTTAGCCTGCACCAATACAAACCATTTCCTCAGTTAAGTCTTACGACTTGCGCAAAAGGTTGGGCATTCATACGTTACTTTCATTCTTTGATCTCAATGGAAAAGGTTTATTATTATTGTGATAGTAAAAGGTAAAGGAAAACGTTGTTGCTTTGCGGTCGGTATTCACAAACATGCCTGTTGGATTCACTTGAAACCATAATACGGCTTATTGATTTGAATACCAGCTGTCTGTAATTATTTTGTCATTTAACTTAGAGGAGGCTATGACGTATCCATATTAGGTAAAGTACATTTCTATTTAACTTGTGGTATTTAATACCAAGCACATAATAAACAGCCATACGTGTAGACTAGTCGCACCTACAAGATAAAACAATACCACTTGATATACGCACGAGATTCCATCAGATCAGTATTGTAATTCAATTAATCAGTCTAGCACATAATACTTTCAACGTAACCGAATGTGTGTTGATCGCGTGGGTATCTGTATCATTGTATTCCAATCCGATTATGAATTGAATCGATTCGGTGCAGCCATTGTGACTGACAATGACATGTCTGACAGCCGCGTTACTTTGACGACTTCATAGTAGTAATTTATTCATGTTTCTAAATTAGATTTGTTAGTGATGTCATTTGATATCGTTTTCCGGGTACTGGTTATTAGTTCCTATTAGTGTTATGAAGCATCTGTCGCCCAAATTAAAAGGAATCATTTTAATATTATACGGATTTGATTACCGTTTCTTTGGCCCATTAACTTGGGAATTATCTATGGTAATGCTTATTAGATTTTAGATACGCCTGTCCCTGATTGAAATCTTTGATAGAAATGAATTAATAAGAAGAATCTTTCGATCATCGTGGCTTACTGTACTTATGCCGTAATCGTCCGAAGGTATTGTATTTAATTTTTAACATTTTATTAAATACGTAAATTCCATACAGGCAGCACTGCTTCGTTGGTCAAATCGGCCGGCTGCTGAGCAAGGGGCTCTGGATTTGATTCCCATGACGGTAAAGTGTTCCCGGGTCGACGGCGCGTTGTGTTCCACGCGCGCCTCAAGGAGTGTCAGCATAATGACGGGGCCTGTAGAGGGCCATAGCCTGCCGGGGTCGCGGGACTTTCCCATTACCGTAACCCCGGTACGTAAAGGGCTAGTGAAGGACACCGTGGATTTTAGATACAAGTCTGACAGTCCTGCCCTGGGTGGGAGGACTCATTTGATGATTTTACCACGATAAAAAAAAAATGACGGTAAAGTGTTAATAATGTTTTCCATACGAATTCTTCAGTAATAATTGCCGGGTATAAATTTGTGTCCGTTCGATGGCAATAGGCTCTCCCTTATTACACGAGACTTAAACATAAGTTGCAATAATTGGGTGCACTATTAAGTACACTTAAGACAATGTTATGTTTCACTTTAATTACACGAACGTGTAAAAAAATCAGCACCTTTATTTAAACAGCCTCTATGTCCATTTTATCGTCTAGCGCCATCTATTAAAGGATCCACTTCACAAACAGTATCACTATCGTTTCATATCGCTATCGCTGACATCGCGATGCTCCACTAAGATAGCCAGCAGAGACACAGGTCACTTGTCATGGGAAGCGAGTCGGTGACTAAGCATTATGTCCACTCCGACTTAAGGCACCGTTTTCATGTAGTTGTTCAAATGTTTGTGTGCAAAATGAATGTTTTTTAAGTTATTCTGGAAATAAAGAAAATGATAAGACGTACTTAAAGATAATGGTTTAAAAGTTTTAATTTGTATATGCCTTGCACTAAACCGCAGTCTTCCGATCATTTATCTCTTTATAAGACTGATCCGTTCATAAAGTTAGACACACTAGAATTAATTTTATCTTAACTTAATTTCTAAAAAGCGTTAACTAAACTTCTCCTTAAAATCTAGCAAAGTATAACTTACATCAAACAATAGCAGTAATAACAAAAAAGCTAGTGAAGCGAAGCCGCGGCACATCATAATACTCCAAAAGTACCACTCATCGGTTTGATTCCTGGGTCAAAGGTTAGAGCCGAACTTCACAATAATATAATAGCTGTATAAAGGTCTAATCTAGTCTATTATTTAAATCCGTATCTAATATAATGGGATTTGTCCGTCTATTGACATTTTTAAGAGACATCTGATGGTTCTATAGAGGTTAATGAATTAATTCTCTTATGATTTTTCGCTGGTAATCGTTGATTGGGAGATAAGTTATGTCAAGAATGTCCGATTGATACTTTGGTCATGTATCAAAAAGAATACATTCAATTCTTAGCTTCACAGAGATAAAAAAGCAATGGCGCCTGCAATATACCAAGCCAAAATCAAAATTCCAATATAACGTTCAAAAGATAACAATAATAATCAATTCTTATTTAAATTAACTGTAGTTTTTAACATCATAAGCCAAATCATGTTTGTCATTCCATACGGTTGAGCAGATGTCGATGAAACATTTTCTTTTGATATACCAATAATCAATTGAATTCTTTCTAAATTCACGCAGATTGCATCTGCATATCACAAGTTCCAAGTCATCGAATACGAATCTCAATCAATTATGTTCAACAATTTCCAAACTCACATTCATTCATTCGAATTCCAAAAATTTGAATTGATTACGCAACGTCATTCGTCGCTTTGCATTCTAAGTTTGAACTACAATCGCGAAAACGGTTTTCCGTTACATTTTGAATTTTATCACAATGTCATAAGAGTGAAATAACATAGACGGAGAAAATATTATAATTGTTGAACTACGTGGGATTCCATATAATGAGGGTTGTTCCAATACCGATTGACGCAACTGTTGAAATATTTTGTCACAACAATTTGTCACGGGCTGTCAAAAAATCGCGTGTCACGCTGACAAGTCACGTGACAGACGTCCCGCTGCCAAAAGGGATGAATTATATCAATTAGGATCGATTAATCATTCGTTTTTATCGATAATCGATTGGTTAACGGAATCGTTTAAGATCAGAGGTGAGCCCCTTTTGATATGACAAATAATCGAATGAAAAATTGTTGAGTTTGTGTGTGCCCATTTTTTATTGATGACCTTTTCGCTGCATATCTCTTTTCAAATCTTTATTTCATTCATCATTAACAATATTATAGGTTATGGTAACATTTTTCGAGATGAGTTTACAAAATTGCGCATTGACATTTTGTGTGGACGTGAGAAAAAATATTGGATATTTTAAATCAGAAATGCAAGCCGCACCTCACGTATGACAAGCATATATTATTACATCTTAATTACAACTTCTCCTCATGATTCATTATTTTTTCTGAGTAATAAAGAAACAGCAATTTCCCCATTACCCATCAATTATCATATTAGTAAAACAAACGCTCAAACAGCGCGAAACAACGCTTTAACGCCAAGAAGCGCCAAGTATTAATTACAAATTACAATTAATTACTGTAACACGTGCATACAGTGAGTGAGCGAATGAACGAGAGTGATTGAGTGAGCGAATGAGAGAACGGTAGCCGTTGTAATTTTACTGATTGTAATTTATTTATAGGTAGTTCTTTTATTTTGACTAGATAAAATAGATTTAATTAATTTTCGTATATTTGATAGAAAATGATACAAGTTACTGATATTTAAAAATTGTCAGACAGCTTACAGAATCCAGATGCTCTCAGAAATCGCTAATTAGTTGCAAATATATATGCACTACCTATCTACCTAATTTTAATTGAAAACCAGTAGCATTTACAAAATAAAGCACTTGACTTCGTAAAAAAAAAACAACTACCTACGTATCTACAAAGAATCTTAATAATTTACATTTTAGCATAGGTCTCCATAAACCTAGACCAATTAACGCGACAATATTAATTGAACTGTTCGCCATATGTTATTACACTAATTGAAGCTCCATGTACCGATTGATCAATTTAATTGGACATTTGTACACGTTTCGATGCGCAGGAGCACCTTTGAACTTCGGTCCTTTTGATGTCCTTGCGGGCTTTAGATCTGTTGCTCATTTTATTTTCCCTACGTTTACTTCATTTTGTGAAACTAGGTAATGTCGATTGACATTTAGCTTTATAGTTTTCGAAGTGCGTTCATTTTGAAATATTGTTAAATGAAGTGATTTGCGTTTAACTTAATAGCTGCTTTTTATTGTCATGATCAATAATCATGATTTAGTTAATAATTTAATACGCAAACCCAATAAAAATTATTGTTATCTTTGTTCGCTACTTGACTTTTACGACCAACAACTCAGTCATCTGTGACTATTTATTCTGTAGAAAATTACGCGTCCATAATTCATTTAGTTACAACACTTATTTAACCACAATTCTACTTGGAATAAAAACCTCGTTATCTACAAAAGTAACTTAGCAATTTAGTATAGTTTGCAAGATGTCATAGGGACAGACAAACAGACGGCTCGTAATAATACTGTTACGGTTAACAGGTGTAACGTGCGTGAACCACAAGAGCATGACAAATTAACACCTATCAAAACGAAATCAAGAGTAGAGCCGACTCTATGTAGAGCCAGCAGCTTAGTATGGAGAAGGCTAAAGAATTAAATTTTATATGTTTATACTTACAGAAGATTCTTTTAATTAGTTAGGATCCTTTGTAAAAAGCTTAATCTGGACTTGGATGACACTTTTTTTTGTAAGACAATATTAACCTAATTAAAATGACATTGAATTCAGAAGATCAAAAGAGGATCTACCTATTTATAACACCTCTCCTTCTCCTTTTATGTTCACAAATAAAACTTTCTGATTCTGATTCTCAAAAATAATCTTTTGACATCTATCAAAATCACTTAACAGAAGGACACATGACGATATCGTCAACATAAACAAATGCCACTTTTGTCTGACAAAACCCCGCACTTTGCTCTAATATCCAAGTTCGCTTAAATACATTTTCTCTCCATGCTTTGTCCCCCGTAGCCTCACCGGTTCGGTTCCCGCGCCATTACACATTCGTCCCGCTCACTTATAACTCTGCTCGTACTTGTCTTTGTGAGAACCTTGCAGGTAAGCTATGGGAATTGAAGGAAAATATGGGGTTCTATAAAGTATTGGCTGCTTTTCTTTCTGATTCAATTTGGTGGAGATGATTGAAAGCTTTGTGATTGGTTGTTTCTGTTTCGTTTCTAGGATCTAATTCTTTGGCTTCAGTGTCATTTTTGTCTTTTCCATTATTAAAATCATTCGTATCTTTATCATTTCTATTTATAACTGTTACTGTGTTGAATTTTACTTCAATATTATTATTACTCTTCATAAGTAGATGATTATTATCAAAAAACTCAATCTACACGTATGTCTATTTAAGTAATCTTCTTCAACAATCTTGAAGCAAAAACTGTGCTCTAAATATTTCTCATGTTATAACATGTTTCGGATCAAAGGTTCTCAAATGTCTGCCCATTACATTAATGTAGTATCAAATTAGTTTCACGTCGTGAACTGTGCCGTATGACAGCTGTGACGTGTGCCCGTCAAAATACAAGTTTGTGCATCGGAGTGAACATGTCTACTGACTACGTCTATGTTGTGATATCTAGATTAGATTTAAAATACGATGATCATTTTGTAACATCACGATTATGAAATCGTGACATTATTTTTTTAATTTAACCGTATTAGATTATTTTTAAAGACCTTACTGATTTGCTATCTACTTCAGCCCTTTCGTTGTCATTACTTTAAGCAATAACATTAACTAAATCGCAGCAAATGTTTGAAATCTAAACAATATCTAACCAACCACATTCTTCCACATGAATAACACCACTAACATTACTTCAATCCACCATTACGACATACCATCAGTCAGCGCTTGCCTCCACAAATGCACCTGTTAACCCTGCCTCAGAATCCCATAAACCCCATAGATTCCCACGAGGTCGCCGCCGAGCATCGATAATGGTGGTCACGGCAAATGACAGGCCGCCTCGTCTTTCACACGATACAAATAACATGTCTACCGAAACATCGACAGTTCTAGAGTAACATATAGCTATAGATAAACACATAGTACAACCGCCATCAGAGGAAGTGACCCTCTAATAATAAGATAAACTTGTCTTATAGTGCGATGAAGTTATTGATGAAGCGCCAAAAGCATGTTCAGAAGACAATCTGGTGTGAAATGTAGTCGACACTACAGATATTAATATTCGTGTCGTTACAGAAAACGCGCACAGTTCGCTGTTCTGCCCCAGGAACGTTAAAATATTATGTAGATTTAGAAACTCTGCCCCATAAGTATCACGAGATGTTTATACCATAGTGTACACAGATTTGTTACAATTTATTACAATTCACACCGGTGCGCATGGCATTTAAAGTTCAATGTTTTTACGTGGGTTAATTCAGTAGATTAACTCATCTGCGCACAACATTCTGTGAAGCACATAAATAGTGTCGAGAGTAGGCCCAGGCACACAGACCACGTAATCTCGATCTATACAAAAACATCTGTATTACGATAAATGGAACCTATAAAATCGATAATTTTGATTTAAATCGCGACCGCTAGTGCGGAAATTGGCCCGCACTACGACATTTAATGTGTATAATAAGAGTGCGCATATTCAGTATTTAATGGATTTCGCCACGATGTTTCATGCTATAGATTATTTCTGGAACCGCTTCTAAAGATTGTAATTTCGACACGTTTCAGTGAAGCGATTTACGATATAATTTATGCAGAAGCTGGTGTTATTAAAAGTATAGAAATTATGTTATTTAAGAGGTGAGTGCGGCTATCCTCTTCTGCGTATTCACGGGTTTTATTGTCGATCTCGTCTCGATAGACTGCAAGATACTCGTAGCATGGTGTCCGCAATGCCAGCAAGTCAGCCACTTAAATGATCATATTATAATACTTGTCAACAAATTAACTTGTCTAAATGATTTTATGAAACACAAAAAGGGCATTACACTAAAAATTAACTAGACATACTAATAACTAATCGCACATGTTTAGATTTAAATCCGGCATCGTGTCCGAATATAAATCAAAATGGAATCGATTTAAATAAAACGTTGGTTTTAATCATCGAAATATGAAGCTATTAATATGCTAATTGCATTTCCAGATTATAAACGAGATATATGATTGGAGACGGACTGACAACGGTGACAGCCATTTTGACTGCGAGGCTTTCGCGACTCAGGACTTGTCATGAGCATTCAATTTATTTGCTTGGATAAACTTTAAATTGGCTCACTGTAATATTAACCGTACAATATTACCTTATGGTTGTTTTTCCTTTGTGTTTAATTGTCTAAGGAGTGCGCTAAAAAGATGAAGGCAAGCGAAAATTAATGAAGTCATGTAGTAAGGGAATCGATCTGTTGCATCGAGTTACACGGACAGATTACGAGATTATTCGGGCCGTTTGCGCCGGCGCTGAATTTTGCATTTATTAGGTCAATAACCTTGACGTGTTAAAAAATATAATATTAATTTTAATACATGTGGCTCGCGGACAGTCAATGACAGACTTCGATCCAATTATCCCTTCATTTAGTGATTTGGAACGCTGATATTTAAACTGTTTTTTTTTTGTTTTCAATATGGCACAGGTCGTTTGTTCTTGTTCCTTTTTTATAATTAAATGTAATAATTACTCAAAAGTGATCCAACCTTTATGGATGCGGTTGATTGGGCCAATTATCGGTAATAACGTGTGCCGTGATTATTGAAATTGATCCCTATATGTGCGCAACGGTGTGACATCACCGATAAAAAAAGTACTGATCTGGAAATGCAAATTATTTTAATACCCTAAAAGTAAGCAACTCCTAAATTAACTTAAATAATAAAGAACATACTTGTAGACAGTACTGATTTCATTCCCATTACTTTTTAACTTTAACGCAGTATTATTTAAGTCTGACAGTTTCTCCCGCCCTGCCCTGGGTGGGAGGGCTCATTTGAATATTTTATAACAAAAAAAAAATATTATTGTATCTACTATATATATTTCTCGATTTAGGCAAACCAATCAGCTAGCCTATCTCACCCAATTCTCAAACAAAACTTACCTGAAATTCCGCTGACCCCTGAAAGCCTTTGTTCTAATTTGCTGCGCACGATTGGAGGAGCGATAGGCGACGGTCCCATGCTGCGTGATTTACTTAGCTAAGACCAGGGACACGGAACAGGGAACTAGTGTCGACACTTTAATTATTTGAATACTTAGTTTCATAGTAATTAGGTATGTGGATGGTTATGAGAAGTGGTCAACCATTTGAACTCAAACTCCTAACACAAAGCATGTATTTCAATTAGACCTAGAGGGACTTTTAATATTTTGTCATAAACATAATCAAACAAGAAATTTCATGTACCCTTGTACAGTCACAAGGCATAATAACATGTAAAAGTACTGTTATTATAATCTTCGAGTAGGCCTATTCTTCAAAATTATCTCTATGGAGAAGAATTGGCAAGAAACTCCATGGACACTTTTTTCGGCAATTTTACTTTTTAAGCCAACCATGGAAAAACCTCAAAAGAGTTACTATAAGGAACCATTTATAACTTTTGGTACTTGTTTATTCTCCTAAATATACCTAATTGTGAACAAAACGCTACCGTAGTAGCAATTAAAATTATCTTAATCACTCCTACTCATTGATTTAATTGCTTCTAGGACTCGACAATTATTACCTATTCACTCTTAAACTGTCCAAAAAACTTCCGGATCTCATTAATCACATACGCACTTACACATTAAACACACACACGCGTAAAATTGTAAATACGGTTTGTAGGATTACAGCTAAATCAAACCGAAGTAGAGAAACCTTCACAATTTTAGCGTTTCTAACAATTAAAGTCTCCAGTTCGTTGTTACCCTGCGCGTACGCATCCACCTGCATCTTTGCCGATCCCCGCTTGCTAGATAAACGGATTACTTCGTTGCCAACTTGGCTTTGGTCGTTTTCTCCCGATTGGAATCTCGGGAATTTTCTCAAAGTTTATTCCCGTGTCTTCGGATAAATCTCGCGATGTTTTGTACGCTTGCAATTGTGTAGTATTGGAAATGTTTTTGTTTTTAGGGGAAATGTTATCAGTTGTCTTTTGTAATGTCTGATTTCTATGTTACTGTAATGTTTTTGTTTCTTGATATTTTGGCTCAGCTAGAATATTACCAGATTTGTTTATTATGATCGGTACGAAGATTTTAAGCATAGTTGATAACGGAACTCCCCTGAAGTTGCTGCCATCATGGCAAGCAACTTCGGGGCAGTTCCTTTATCATTATTCCGTTATCAAACCAAATATGAAGTGAAATATAATTTTTATGTAACTAGGTACATAAATATTAAGATTTTTCAAATTCGATTCACGATCCTAAAATACCTTTGTACCTACACATTACGATTGCTTAAACTAAAAATCCCCAAGAAGTAGAAGTGTGTTCAACAATTCTCTTAATCAATCGTTTCTATCTTAAACATCGGTGTTCTTTAAAGTATGTTCAACATACAGTTAGACGCCTCATAACATTAACTTTAATTACTTTAAAACAAGTTAAGCCAAAATGCTCTCTTCATATTTTGCATCGCAGTATATTCTCCCCGATTACTATCTCACTGACGCGCGCGACTTTTTTCAACGTTTCGTTTGTAATTTAGTTAATTTCAATGTGAGATTCCGTATGTGAAAATACTAACGACCTTATTACAAAAACTAAATAAACCTTGGTTTAAATCTGAACTATCAAGTCCAGGCTTATCTACAGAACCAAGGTTTAAATTTCTCCGTATTACAAAACTTAGATAAAACGTGGACCTTAGTACCGTCATTTGAACCATTGTCTAAACAATTAAGTACACTGTGTGTAATAAAAATTAAATCTACCATGTTTAAATCAATTTTGGTTGAAAATAACACAAAAACAACAACACAATGGAAAAGTTAACATGAGATACTTTGACACACCTTTGACAGAAACTACTGTTAGACCATGGTTTATCGCAAAACCACGATTTGTAATAACGTTTGTGTAAACCGTAGTTTTTCGTATTTAAACCCCATTTTGTAATAAGACGGTATGGGAATAAGTACATTGGTGGTGATTTTAGCAAAGGACCCAGAAACTGGGCTATGGATTTATAGTAGCCACATTGTAAACACTACTGTTTTTTTTTTCGTCCGACGTCGGGTTTATATCTAAACCGTCTCCAACGTACTGGGCTTGGCTAGGCTAATCTTTAATTTGATGCTACGCTAGGCTATAATGACAACTAGCAGTGAAAAATGACTCATTCAATACTTTAAACCATTTACGACATTTGGAATTCAACACAAACAGGTAAAAATCCCTTAACTCAATTGCATCACTTTAATACCAACTCATCATCGGCGGCAATGATGATGAGATGAATTTCAATGACGTGAAGGGTAATGAGATATCACAATATATGAAAGTAATTAAACCTGAGTAGTATTTTTGATTCGCACTAAGGCCTCTGCCTCGAATCTTGCGGGCAGCGGGGCGGCGGCGGCGCTCGCAGTTCGCGCCCGCCCCGCTGCCGCGCCGCTGTTTCCGAGGGCCGGTCCATTTGAATGTATGCCTAAGATCCTGCCGCTCCCGCGCCGCCGCCGCCGCCGCCCCGCTGCTCGCAAGATTCGAGGCAGAGGCCTAAGATATCCAAAGAGAAAAAAATACAAGGCATAAAACTTATTATGTGTACAAATAACGACTAAGATGGCGACGACTTAATATTACAAATTATTGTCTGGGAATAAATATATGGATCCTAAATGACACATTAGTTTGGCTCACTCAAGGATCCCCAACCAATCCGAGATCCTTAACGATCTGACATTGTGGCCATCGTAACATGACCCCCGTCAGCTCGTAACTACTCCTTTTACTTCAACTCTTACATATTTCCAGTGTTAATCACATAATTTCGTTAATAACAGACGTTTTTCTGGATTTACAATGCACATTACATTATATTACGAGCTTAAAAAGTGTAAAAACCGTTGAAAGAACCATTAAAATGTGATACCGCCATTACAGTAACTCACATGATGACAGAAAGGGCACTACTTACGACTTTATTGTTATTTTTATACGAAACAGCCGACAGTTTGTAAAAAATAAGTCAATTTAATTAAAATTGTTCATTTATGCATGTTAAAGTTTATTCATTCCGAATTTTATGCAAATGATAAAGTTGTTTACGTTTTTTTTCGCTGACGACTTTGAGCGATGCCGACGCATTGACTGTAGGCATTCACTTTATGGTCTGCTTACCTCAAATGGTAAAAAATAACACAAATGATGACACATAACACGATCGTAAATAAGACAATCGCATAGATAAAACACAATGTAACGTGGTTATGCGTAAAAATAAACTTGTGAAAATGCGTCGCAGTAATTTTTCAAATATAGAACGCGTAGAGCGCGACACGTAACGCACATGAAATAAATCGCAACAATTAATATCGTTTAATCGATACATACAAAACGATTTTATCGCATATGCAACCAATAACATGCCCCATGCTCTTCGAAATTAACAACTAAATGACTGATTGGAAAATGCCCGATCTCGGTCACGGCATATTAACAGTGAATTGGGTTTCTGTGGCGGATTTTCAGTTGCATATTCGTTTATGTCGAGCGATAAGAGCAACAATATTGGTTAGTTCTGTGCGCGCTGTGAGTGTATTTTTTAAATGCTTTTTCTTACATTGTTTAAATTTAAATGCGTCTTTAAAATGTCTGTTGACAATTTTACTTATTTTTTTTTCCTAAAATGATACTTAGGCTTCCTATTTTTCTAAAAACTTGAATGTCATGATAACCTTTTCTAAAAGTATAAGAACCTGCTTACTTCTTCCCCCATAACTAACCTGTTATTCTCTATCTCCTAACCTTACCCAAGAAAACTTCATCAGGACCCCTCGGAAATAAAGATTTCGTAACTCTCTAACGTGAATCTGAACCCATATCCATTGTGTTAAAGGCGATTTTCCTTTTGTGTGTTTGTGTATTGCTTTGCATCTTATCTAACTGTCTTCTGTCTTTTCCAGATGAACCAAAAGTGTAAAGTCTGCGGGGAGCCGGCGGCTGGCTTCCACTTCGGCGCGTTCACATGTGAGGGATGCAAGGTAACTATCTAAAAAGTGTTTAATTCAATTTGAAAATCTAAACGTGCTGTCAAAAATTTGAAAAGAGAACACCAAAAGTTTTTTCTTTTAATAATGTTACTATAAACTGACCGCTTCCAGCCAGTCCTATTGGATATCTATAGAAGAGGGTCAGTAATGGACATCCTACAGATGATATCATAATGATGATGATGAAGCTGGCCAGTTGTAACGGCTAAAATATGTAGACGAGATGTTAGCATATCAGCTTTGGGTCTTAAACTGGGTGATAATGTGGTAGACCAAATATTTAAAAATTGCCTATGCTTTGAGACGTATGGAGAGTCAAAAAATATACCAGTTAATCAAAGTTAATGTAAAGCCACGTATAACACTGAACGTGTCGAGTTATAACGTATTAAAAACTTAATCAGTCTCTCAGTGCTTACCATGATTTTCTTAAAATATACTTTGTCACCGACCGATCCCGGCTAAAATAGCCAATACTCAAGTTGACAACAAAATATCGATGACAAATAGTACTCACGCCCTGGGTGAATCGGAAGGGACTGTCAGACTTACTAAAATGGACAGTGTTCCTTCATTTGCCTTTACGTTCCAGGGTCACGGTTACTTGCCAAGGTTATGAACTAAATAAAAACGCAACATATTATTAAATTGATAAAAAACAAAAAGAAAGAGTGTGATGATGGAAAGACCGTTGATTGATTTTATTTATTTTATTTTCTAGATCAAGTAAGTCCTCTAAAACGTACAAAAACAGTATAATCACAATACCAACAGGGCAGTAATTAAAAATCTGTGTAATCATTAATTCAACAAGCACTTATTTTCTAAACTTAAGTTATGCGATTCGTTCTAATTATTAGGAAATGAAAACAGAAAATCGGAAATGTAAATTTCAACAATCGTATCAAGGATCACTGGTTGTTGCAGACGGGCGTTTTAAAAACGCTGCTGGAATAGAGAACACTTAAAACTTCAAACTTTTGTGACACAAACCTCCTTTGTGAGCTATTGCACCATAATCCACCACGTGAGTCCAATATGGATAGGTGGAAGTCTTCTTAAGTCTTTTAAAAGGCATAAACGTTTAATCACCATACTAACTTGCATTTATCATAAGACTAGGTCGATTTAAAATACTATATGACCAACGTAAGACACTATGAATTACAAAATTAATAATAAAATATTTTTACTTGAGCTCTCGAAAATAAGCAATAATCATAATTTTCCACAAGACATCCTAAATTCAAATCCAGGACCTTGAAATTTAATCGCAACCATTGAAGGCACGAGACCTGACCAGAAACCAATTATTACAATAGCAGGGGTCCTCAACCTTTCTTCAATAAACATGAACCCATAATTAAAACTTCTCGTCAGCTATAAATGGCGATTTATAAACGTTTGCGTGACTTCATTAAAATGACGATAAATCGATTGACACCTTATTCGAATATAATTAGTTTGGCTATGTTAATCGATATGGGACAGCTGATTAATGGTCTAATTCTAAATTTGTTGGCATGTTGAAAAATTGGGTGCTGACATTTCAATTGGTTTTGAAGACTTTGATTGCCAAATCTATATATATAAAAGGAGAACTGACTGACTGACATATCAACGTACAGCCGAAACTACTAGGGCTAGGAATGTGAAATTTTGCACACGGCTTCCTATTATGATGTAGGGGAGCACTAAGAAGGGGTTTTTGGAAATTTAACCTTTAAGGGGGTGAAAAGGGGGAATTAGGAAAGTACGTAACCCACGCGGACGAAGTCGCGGGAAAAGTGCTAGTCAACTATAAATAATAATTGACTTTAATGTTAAACTAAAATAAAAATGCGCTCAAACCGCAAAATCACCCAAAAAACACATATGCATAAAAAATTGATTCCGTGATCGATTATTAATATCGATAATTGCTTTAATTCCGATTCTAACTCGATCCATCCTCAGTTGTACCACAATTACCGCACCATAGCTGGCCAATATTCAACTTTACTGTGTTAAAAATAAGGATTTTATAGTCTGCACATGTAAATGCCAATGTGTAGATATCGACAATGTCCGGGAGATGCACATCGATAATTCGATCAGCACGCATAATCATCCGTTATACTTTTTTTTGTGGATGCGTACTAAATGAGGTCAGTTTCTGCCTGAATCGCGTGTCCCACATGACCAAACACTTTCCGAAAACAAACGTAAACTAGTACATCTTTTAAAAATAGAACACACTATTTCCGAAATCAAAAAAATCATCCGTATCACTGACACAGGAAAGCTGGCAACATTGCCTCGTTGAATGTACAATTTACAAAGACTACGACTCTGTGTCGGTCAAGAATAAATAAAAAAAAAAGAATGTCAATTTTTTAAAGAGCACGTTAAAAAAGTCCCTTCCATAAACAATATGCAGAAAAAATGCGTTCTTAAATAAAATCGCGTTCAATTCTGTAAAACAATTCTCGATTAACAAATCAATCTTCCGCTACATTTATTGTAACAAGGGCGAACCGTACTAAACCCACTAGTCCATACAAACGACAATTTCCTTCTTGCGCAAGCGCAATTTGTATGAATGCAAGTGGAACTGAACGACAATGGCTTGTGCAAGGGTGGATACTGTCTCAGGATGTCTCGAGTCACAATGGCTGCCAAGGTAATGTAATCAAATGGTTTTTGGGTTAATAAAGTAGGCTATTTATAAGAAAAAGGCTATTAAAACAGAGCGATTTTGACAAATCGTTTAGCTTCAGAGAGAAATTAATGCGCACGGATGAGTTCAGACTAGTCTAGACTGTATCAAATTAATAATAATAAAAACCAGTATAACATGCTCTTAAAAGCCCACAAGATACCAACTAAATATACATTACAATTTTTATTTCTACAAAATATTACAGGCATTAAAACTCAAGAATCTGTACAACTATTTAATTAAAACATAAAAAGAGCTATTTTATCCCTTAAACTCGGTGGTTAGCGGTGATCGTTAGCGGGCGGTCGTCAATTTGTCTCGTGTCGTGTAATTAACTATGGCGTGCGCCTGCGCACCCGTTTGTATGTAAATACGTCGCACGCGACTCGAACCCACGGACTGAACGGTTGATTGTTGTGCTTGTTGCTTGATAGATTTATTTTTTGTTCGCTTTGGTACTTACTGCAATATGTTTCGAACGTTGATATATTTAACTGCATCTGTTTCTTTGATCGATGACTAAGTTGTTTATTCTAACAGTTCAGCTGAAATCTTCTTTAGTTTACAAGATTGGCGATTCAACGGCAAATAAAATAAAGTCTTATCTGTTCAAGAGGAGATTTATGAAATTGTAAAGCTTCAACACCAGAATTTTTGAATCGAGGTTCCTTATACGAGTATCATCATCTGCCTTGGCTTTGAAGAGAGAACTATGGGGCTGTTATTATTCAGCCATAAGATCCAAATAACATCTATATTATGTATAATTATGAAGCACCACCAGTATTTGTAACTTAAGCTGTCTCATCGGGCCTCTAAGTCTTTAAAAACATGCTCTGGTTTTGTCGGCGATCAGTATTATAACTGTCGCTCTACCTTTCAAATCTTAGCTATCTAGTTTAAATCTAAGATAAATACTAATCAAACCAATTTTCAGCATTACTTTAAATAATTTCACGGGCAAATTTTTAACCTAGATCTTACATAGTATTGCGTAGTATTTTCAAAATGGATTCTGAATCAGTTTCGATATTTCGTCGGCTATTTTCCGGCTTGTGAACTTAAGTGCTGGTTTGGCAACGTTGCTTGGTACACCATAAACCTTTTGGTTGCTGGATGGTTATCTACTGGTTACTGGGTAATGGGCCGTGGTTATTTGGGTCGGTAACGATGAATTGTTTGTGTTAGATGTTGGTTTGGGGTGACTGAGATATTTATGTTTGATATACGCAATCGTGTTTCAAAGATATATTGAGGAGATAGAAGATAAAGATATTGTTTTTCTTTTAAGTGGTGTAATACTTTTGAAAGCACTCAATTTTAGAACTCAACCCGCTGTCTGATTTTGTAGAACATGAGTCTAAATTGTGCAACATTTTGTCGACTATAGCTCAATAAATAATTCTTTCAAACGTCTTTATAAACAAGTTTCAAGAAGCTACTATTTAACAGCCTCTGCCGATAAAACCAATCTCTCTAACTCTAAGGCCACTCGTGTTAAACTATCCTTCACCCCAGCTCACCTCATAAAGCAGCAACCGTAATGATAACGTACAGAGCATCCAAGAGTTACGCAATAATTGGAGCACAGCCACTAAGCCGGGTTCACACGTTTTTGCTGGGGTCTGGCGATCAACATCAATCACGGCTGCCATTAGCTGACCGTCTGAACCCACCGCTACTCGTAACTATACTGTTGATATCTTTTTTTTAGGTTCACCTTCTGTCCTTTGATGGTTGAGCGTCTACTGCTGGGTAGGAATAGTCGCTTTTTAGATTTGTTGCAGATTTATTTTAAAGTTTTTCTGCTAATAGGTTTTGAAGTGGACCAAAACTCCCGGTTAGGTACTTTATAATTTCATGGTAAATGACATTTGTGGCAGTTGACGATTGAGCGGGAAGTGCCATAGACTAGATCATAGAATGATAAAATATAATTGTCAAACATCACAACAAGGCTGTCACTGTCAAAAGCTCATCCGATAAACGTTCTAATTCGCACGGCCGCGTCATCGTCATCGGGGCGAAACGAATTATTTTCAAATTTAGAGCACATTTAAATTGCAGTACGGCACGCGATCGGGAAACGTTAGCGGAAAAGATATTTGACGGTTAGGGCGCGTGTATAGCTGGGTTTTGGCCAGTGGTTATGTAATAAATTGAAGAAGAATCTTTAGACTTTATAAGGATAAAGCATCAATTTATACCTATGAGTCGTGAGTAGTATCACTTCTGTTGAAGTGGCAAAAATTTGCAAAGAAATTGTTAGAGCAGCTCTTAATATGCATGAAGTGATTTTTTGATGATGTTGGTTTCAATATTATGTTTTATATAGAAAATCAACCTGTACTTAAATGCAATACTTACTTGCGTGTTTACAAAGTTGAACACACGATTACGTTTCCTTTTTATCCACAATACGTTCTACAAATGTTAAACGTCTGCCGAAAACCGTCCATCTCCCTAAACGACACTGCTCAGTTACATTTCGTAACCCGTTCAGTAATAAATCATCGCTTCTAATTTGCTTTTAAAGGTTTTTTCTAGAATTATCTGTGTATGTAATCGTATTGTGCGGAGACAATTGCCCTCTCGCCACAGCCGCGCCATGAAAGGCACCGCGCGCGTAATTTGTCAACGAGAAACCTTAAAGCGAAAAGAATAAACCTTAATAGCCTTGTCCGCTAATTAATACGACTATTTTAATAGGCTTTAATGCCTCCATATATTTAATTATATTTAAATCGATAATGACCTATATTGAGTTAATTAGTTTTCAATTAGATGTTCGAGTAAGTGCTAGTCAGGCTTTAATTAAATTCGTTTGGAATGGGAACTGTGAAAAAGAATTACTTGATTAGGCATGTGAGTTTTTATGTACGATAATCGCAAGTAGTTAGTGTTGGTAATCAATACCTACCTAGTTAGGAAAATGGTTACTTGCATATGGTCTTCCTGGTGGGCATTGGTTTCGTTAGACACAGAATTCAAGCTCTGTACAGTCAATTAGAAGAACATTCTTCGTTTGTACGGTGTATACGGTATTTTATGTATAATTTCTTAATGGTAACACATATATATTTATACATATTTAACTATTTACACACATATATATTTTTACATATTTTACATAAGTGGTTCGCCGTTACCACCGCTCAACCAGGTCCTGTTGAAAATCAGCGTCAGGCACCAGTTGTCTGGCATTTTTACTGAACTGAGCCTATTTGGCGCAGCGGTGGGGCAAACAATTTTGTATTTTACCTTTAATTTTATTTTTAAAATCAATGTTAATATTTATCTTTTTTTTGCACATTAAGTTTTGTGTATGCCCTGTGTTTGTACCAATCAATATTATTTCTTCCTTTCTTTCACCTACTCGACTAGCACATCTTGTGCTATCATTAACATGCCTACTTGAAATAACATTAAAGGAATCAGGTTATCAATATTTATTTAGCATATAACCTTGCAATGACAAGGTATCAATTAAAAACGAGATCAATATAAAACGGTTCATTTGTCGCAACGGCCGTCATAGTAGCGACACACCGCCTATTCACTTTGCAATACAATTCACGGGCCGAATCGATTCGTCTCGATTCTGAGAACCCGCAATCGATTCAAATTTGCACTTACTCACTTTTGCGTGTACGGTCTTGTTTTATTTGTATCGTTTCCCGACGATTAGTCACACGAATTTGAATTTTAAATCATTAATTTCTAGTCGACAATTGATTGGCAGGCCAGTTAATGATTGTCATTGTTTTAGAGAGGTTTCGTGTCGAAATTGTCAACGGACGCAACGCAGTTGGCACACCGATCAACTTATTGGAGCATGGCAATAATTTTTATTCCCGTCACGAAATCTGCAGCGGCGTCCGTCGGACATGTTGTACGATTAGTATTGTTGCATAATTTATACGATAGTGCCGGGTTCAAGGATCTATTGTTGTTAATAACGTTAGCTATTGTGTAACTCCTAACGTAATTGATAGGTCAGTAATTAAATTTTAACAGGTGAATTTATACCGGTCAGCTTCACGCATATATCCTATTTATTTCATCCTGGCAACTCTCAAAAATAATAATTTAAAAAATCCTCAATTCTAATTCTTACAAGTGTATCATCATTGTCTATGGATTCGATATTAAAAAAAATGTTCCAATTTCGAATGTGAACCTCGATTTCCCCGAAGAGCAAATCACGAGCGGTATCGATTCAAATTAAACGAATAATCGATTGTATTTGAATGTCAGAGCCAATCAAAACATCGCGGTGCGGTGCAGGTCAGTGCTTCCGAACGCAAACGCGGGATGACACGCGCTCGCATTTCCAACCAACATCATTTTACCATCGAAAAAACCTTGAGGCAATCAATTTTAAGGCTTGTCAAGTTAGGATAAGGTTGATTATTGATGATCTTGAAGTTGAAGAAGTGCAAAATGATATTGGTACGGGTCACCACAGTAGGAGAAAGGTCAAAATTTGATGTTGTTAATGTTATCTGGTCGTTCTCACGCTTGTTTCGCGTGCGTGATGCTGCCAACGGTTCATTTGGAAAGTCCACACGGGGTCTTCACTCGATTTGTCACACTTATCGATAAAAAATCGCATCAAAAATCGATATAACAAAATTAATCATGTGTTAAATTATAATTTGCATTGTGATTGAACGGTAGATTATTTTGAAGTTTTCCTTGATAGGCTAACAATGGACGGATTAGTCAGGAAAACAATTTGTCTCTAACTAGTTAACGACTGAATTATTAAGAGATTAATAGTGAAACACAGAATCATTCAAATGATTCACTAGTTTGAATACAAACACCGATATGCAACTGCAAGTTATCGATACAACTTTCAAAATTGGAACAGTCGAAGTCGATGCTCAATAGTCACTATAAAAAAAAACCCAAAGACTAAAAATAAATTCCTAAATTAAATTCAAAATATAAGACAACCATTCTTCCCCTTGACAGTTCTCCATATCGCCATGGATTCCAAATTAACCATACATTGTGTATGTATTTACTCTGAGGTACAAAGTAATCCCCATAAACTTGTGGGGTCCATCACCTATTAATACACCATAAAGCGCCACTACAAAGTTATGGCACAACATTTTGTTGCGATGGGACTAAAAGACCTGTTTTAGTGTACATAGGACCATATTTCATGGGTTATGGGTCTGATACTATAAATTTTCGCGGCACGCTGTCGTTTGTGTATATTTAATTTTGTTAGACTTATTAATGGGTTATTAAAACACCCACCAACGTGGTAGGGAATTCCGTTCCTGATTCTATTGCAGTACAGTGGCGACATCTATTAATTACAACTGGTGTCATGTAATCGTATGCAGAACACCGTCAAAAAGGCAGTAGCACACCTAGATGCAACACCTGTCAGGGGTCCAAAAGTCACTTCAACGGAAAAATAATGTGAATTGCGATAAATCAGTCTTTACAGGGTTATTTGTACAAAATTAACAAGATATCATGGGGTAATAAAAAACTATTACCATGAAATCAATCCTGAGAAAGAAAAAACAGGTATTTCATAAACAAAGGTTGGTATTTTTTACAATGAAAGAAGAAGTGAAACAAAATAAAATAACAAGAAATGATGAAATGATCCTGATACTGTCTTAAGTTCTAAAGAATTCATTCAATTCATCATAAACACATCAAATATAGCATTTCTGAAATAAAACTCGTTATGGTGATTATCTTGTAACGGCTTGTGATCGTTATACAAAGGGTTAAAGAGCGTGAAATAAATAAACTTTATCTTCGATATTATTGGTCCATTAAATCTTATCACCTAATGGACTATAAATAATACACAAACTATAAAACATTGTCACTCTAATACTCGCTGAAATTAGCGACATAAACTGAACGTACATACATACAATATCTTTAGGATTATTTTAACTCACATAAAAAGATAAATTATAGTGAGAATAACGGTAAATTCTGGCAATAAAATATAAACAAATAAACCTTTTCTTTAAGGTACAACAAAGTACTTAACAAAACTAAAATGAAAGAGTACTTATTCCAACTATTCTAAACATTAGAACAACTAACGCCATCTAGTGACATTAGCCGACATCTAAGAAAAGTTGTGTGTGTAATTAATAGAACTTAAATAATAAATGACTCCATATATTTTTATGATACGCGAGTTTATAATCACAAACATAATTATTACTCACATAAACCAGAAATCAATGTAACATCGATATATTTTTAGTTAAGTTCCTGAACTTTCAACAGGACTAAGGTGACCACAATTCAAGGTATTCCTAATAAATTCCTTAACAAAATCAAAGCACTAACAAGAACAATAGTGTTCACGTTTCGTCAGGGCCCGTGTTGCCTAGCAACGGATAATTTATTGTTCTCTTACGTTCACCTCTCGCCAGCGATGCGCGAGCGCATCCTTTGCTTTTATGACCGCGAGCTAGCGCGCAGTGTACAATTGCGGACTAGGAACTGAAATATATTGTTGTTTTTTTTGTTGTTGAGTATTTACTGCACTGTTTTATAGATAAAATACTTTTGTCGTTTCACGTTCGGTAATGGTCTAAGTAGGCCTTAAATACTTTCAAAATCATCACTGCTACATTTTTTTATTAAAGCTATTAAAATTAATTATAAATTCATATATATGTTTAAAGCTGCTTTCTTTTAAATAGATAATGTTTATCATAATCACAGAAACTTTTAGTGTAACCATCAACAAACAATAATAGATTAGTCATAAATACGAACATTAATACTCGTATATCACCCCCATAATCCCCAAAAAGCTTAAGAAGAATTATACCAAAAATTCGCCAATAATCTTTAAGTCCCATATTCTCTAAACATGCAGGCTACCACATATCAAAAAAGATTTACCACTTACTGCTAAGCCCTCATCAGCACCCACCCTAAGCCACCAGTCCCCCACCTGTACGCGGCGCGCGCGCAGGTCATAGGTGGCTGCGGCCAGGTCGCTCGTAACTTCGCCCGTCGCCCGGCGCCGCCCGCGACTCTTGCGCAACGCAGTCAATTTATGCACATACTGATTATTAACTACAAGTACTGTCACAGACATATGGTGAACTGTGCTGTACTGATCTACAGAACTTTTCGTTCATTTTAATTTTAATTTGTGGGAAAAGTTTTGAATATTAATTATGTATGGACTGTGTGGAAGTTAACTAGAAAAATATTGAGTACTAAGATGAGAAGAATAGAAGAAGACAGTTATGCTGCGCCTGCACAGTCCGTAAATAAATTCAGATAAGAACAGATGAATCTCTTCTATTGCTTTTTTTAAATAAAATTAATTACTGACTAGTATTATATTAAAGTAGTAAGTATTATATAATGGCCTGACTTGTAAAACGCATTTAGCAATTATTAGTGTCATTGTGAAGACGAGTTTTTACTTTTAGGAACTGAATACTTTTCTTAAAAAGGATAGCTGACTCAAATAATTGCAATTGATGTATTTTTTAGACGATCCATTACGGATTTAAAATGAATTATTGAGTTCAAGAACATTACAATTAACTATCAGTTTTATGAATTTGGACCGAAAGTGGTATTGAAGTTGCTATTAAACACAATTATTGTTATTAATAGGTTTTAATTATTTTAATACCACTCTTTGTTTAGATGACAGCAAAAATATCTCAGTAAACGCTGGTGCATAAAAAAAAACCAGAGTTACCAATTTAAAAAAATCTGCGAAACATTTCTATACGAGCCTGTACTTTAGAATGAAACATATGACGCAATTAATATAACGCATGCGACGGCTGCGATTCCCCACGCTTTTATCTACTCGATTAATTTAAATATCATATTGAATCATTGCACGACACTTTACTTTAATTACTTTAAACGTTTTAAATATGTTGGCGAGTTGCGTGGGGGCTTATCGATTGCACTGTACGACTGTCCTTTAGCTGGACTTTACTAAATAATGTAAGAAATATGTTTCTACCTTCTAGTATTCGAACAAAAGGTGGGACTGCATCTGATTTAAGCATATAAGGTTAGGTTAAACATATTTACTGTACCGTTAGTACCTAATGTGTCAAAGTCATACCAAATTCAGAAAATACGAACAATCATCAGCATAGTATTACAATATAACACAACGCACTTATAAGTATTTATTATTATCTTTTCTTTTAAATTAGCGATGTCATCACCGAAATAATGCTTTGTTTGCCGTCTTGAAATCACACTTGTACTCTAAAATATAAGGATGAGAATCCTTTGTGAGAATGTTATGTGGAATAACGCCGCGCACGCGCAGTATAATTCGCATCACGCACGCAGCACGTTCAAAGATGGCATTGTTTCAGTTTAAATTCTTCATCTATGACGTGATCCTGCAATTGGTCAATTGTAGGGTCACCATACTGGGATTTCCCATAATATGCATTCTTTTCTTGGCCATATTCACAGACATAACTTTTTCACACTTTCAAAAACTGTTTAAAGTTATGTTAGTGAATATGGTACTCCTATTATATCAAACTGACACGCAGTTTGCAAAATTTTGAATTTAATTTCTTGGTATTTTGTTTTTAACTCTTAGGTCATTTTATTCTTTTATTTTAAACTGTATATCGTCATAAGCTGTATAATTTCTTGGTCAAATGTTGAGGAACGTAATATTTCATAACAAATAATAATACTCTTAACACTTCTTAGCATATTCAACTGTCAATTTTTCAGAATGAGAATGTCTAATTTCGCAATTACAAGGCCAACATAGATATTACGTGAGGATTTAAATATGAAACTTAAGGACTGAAAATAAATTATTTCGCTACCTATGCTTAAATAAATTAACCAATTCATTTTGAAATTGTTTTCAATGTTTTCAAAAATATTTAGAGTCTTGAACTGTCAATCAATTCTTGTCTAAGAACTATTGGGAAAATACATATTTTACCAAATGTAAAATTATGGTAGTTCTTAATTCAATTTACTTTGACTTAGTTTTAAATGACTGAGATGAATGTACTTACATCTAAAAAAATTCCTATAGCATCATAAAAAGGCACAAAATAAACAATTTATTTTCCTTCTACTATTTCGGGACTGTCCCACTTTTAAAAGAAACATGGCGTTCGTAGCAGGTAGCAGGTGATTGTCATTCAAGCGACGCGGTGGCGTTTTGCAACCATTTTGGTAATGTTAACACGTGTATGTTTAGTTAACGCTCGTTTTTCATGTTGCCCTGGTACTTATGTGTCGTTGATACTTTAATATTTGTGCAGGAAGATAACATATATTGAGAATTTTGGTTTTAGGGCTTCTATTTAGCGAGATTAGAGGTATTCCGCACACCTCTGTTTATCACTGTACAAGAAAATGAGCTTTTTTATTTGTCTACAAGGCTTATTAGTTAGAAAAACGAAAAAAAACAACAATGCAAACTATAAAAAGAACAACAAATGAATAGATCGTAGGAAAAGGGCTATTGAAGGACACCGTGAATTTTAGTCAGTAAAAGTCTGACAGTCTCTCCTGCTCTGCCCTGGGTGGGAGGCCTCATTTGATGATTTAACAACGATAAAAAAAAACCTCATAAAAACAAAACAGTATCAAGTACAACACGATAGCAATCAAACAAATCGAGCACTTGCAATCAGCAATTTACTACGCATCTCGAAAAAAAAAAACTAAAACAATAGGCCATCACTTACGTAATAAATTTGCCGAAAAATCAAGGTCAAATGAAAACAAAACCATAGTTAAACGAGTAGCAGACCGAAACCGAAGCGGCCCATATCCACCGGCGACCGGAAGTGACGTCTTAAACCATGAACACGACATTTGTAAGGCGAAGTTTTCACTATCGGAGTTACGCGGTCCGGTAGGCGCTAACCGGCCGTGTAACTACGGCTTTGGGTCAAACTTCACCTAGTTGTCCTGATAGTGAGTCTTGGGAGCTCATTTATTGGAAGGAAATAAAGTTGTATGTCATCTTGACTCTTCAAGAACGGGCTAAACTTGTCCGGTTCTTCTAATCATGACACGGCGGGTTTCATATTGATTCTCGTTTGACCTCTATCACCCTTTGGGAAATCAGATTTTCACACGAGACTGCTAATCGATAGACAATCAATCTTCAAAGACACCCATTAAAAACATAAAAGGATCGACTCGAATCAAAAAGCATTTTTTTATTTTTTATGATAAAATATGGCACTCGAAATCTTCCATATTTAAACATCAGACAATCGTTGCCAAAATGCATATTACGTTAATGTAATGAAAGACAGTGTAGATACAAAAAAAATGTTTTTTTTTGTTTTGCCAGCCAGTCATAATGTCTCATTCATTCGAAAGATTCTACTTATATCAAGAAACCTCCTTTCCATAACTAACTCTATAGTTCTCAAATAACTAAAACCACACATTTTGTCAATAACGAGCTTCACATAAAGTGATATTTATACATAACGATGTCATTTTAATTAGCGAACTAAGCTAGGAGCAACCTTCGACCTCCCATTTCCAATTTTATTCATCACATGAACCATAATTCTTGGTCATCATACAATTATGCATATTCAATTGAGCTCTATGCAGTATGCATATGCATGGAACCGGTAGCTACCCGCTCTGCTGATTAAATTTAATTAAATAAAGCAATTGCTTTTACAGTTGACAGTTATTTACGGTTGCTTAATTAACGATATGACAAACAATTGTTAATTGATAGTTGTTCATTATTGTTCGTAGTGTGAACGTGAAATATGTTGCTTCATCGTATAGTACGAAACATTATCTATAAGAGGGGTTGCTATGTTGCCCATATAGTCATATATCGTAGTTATTACAACAAACGGTTCTAAAGGATATTGCCTTGTCTCCATTTGTAATTCCAGAATGAAATATTAGCGGAGAAAATAATACAACTGCCTTTTAAGAAAACAATTTTCTTACAACATCAACTAAACAGTCTTGTTAATTATTTTAAGTACTACAATAATTAACCAATGCTTTTCTCTATCTTTCCAGTCCTTCTTCGGCCGCTCCTACAATAACCTGAACTCCATCACAGAGTGCAAGAACAACGGAGAATGCGTCATCAACAAGAAGAACCGGACGGCGTGCAAGGCGTGCCGCCTGCGCAAGTGCCTCATGGTCGGCATGTCCAAGTCCGGCTCGCGCTACGGCCGCCGCTCCAACTGGTTCAAGATCCACTGCCTCCTGCAAGAACAACAGCAAGCTGCCCAGTCCCAGTCGCCACCAAGAGTGCCTTCCTCACCGCATCACCCTCTAGCGCCTCCCTTCCCACCTCACCTCTTCCCAGGACTCGCGAGACCACGGACAAAAGAGGAACTCGCTCTCCTCGGCTTAGATGACTACAAGCCTCCTTGCTCCGCGTCCCCAGACTCACATAAAAGCGGGTCTTCGCCAAAGTTAGACGAAAAGTCGAGACTGACACAGTCGCGGCCGCCGGACCGGCCGCTGACGCCGCCCAGAGACAACTTCGTCCCCCTCCACCTCGCCAACATCGCCTCCTTGCCCCACTTCCCCCACTCGCCCTTCTTACCCCCGCCGCCGTTCAGCCCGTTCGCCCACAACCACCCGCTGCTGTTCCCGCCAGGCTTCCACCCGATATACTCAAGACATCTATTAGATCACGCAGCGTTACGGCAAGCTGCTGAAAACAACAATGACGTCAGAATTGACGACCACAATGAACGAACAGAGTCGTCGAAACGTTTCTTCCTTGATGAGATCTTGAAACAACAGCGGTCTACTCAGCCCACTCCTCAGGAAGATGTGATTTCTGAAGCGGAATTTGTCCCGACGCCGCCGGCTGAAAGGAGAACCTCTGAATCTCCGCTGCAGGAGAACCCTATGGACTTGTCAGTGAAATCCGACGGCAGGTCGAGTTCCGCGCGACGAAGATCAGATGACAGTGAAGTAATAGTGCCAGACAATGAGGACGGGGAGTCCGGCAGCGGCGCGGGCTCCGCCAGTGAGGAGGAGGACGTGTCATATTCACAAATAAAGAGGATCAAGCTGCACCCTCTGGACCTCACCACCAAAGTCTGACGTGACTCGCCGCGTCACCTAGTGCCGTTACTTTAGACTGTATCCACGTCAGTGAATGAATCGAAGGCCAGTATAGAGGAATGTGATTTTTGTTTAAGCTCAAACACTCGAATGATGTTTGATTTGTTATCGCTTGAAAGAGTCTATCCAAATACGTATAATAAGTAATGTTTAGTAAATACAATGTTATTGGTACTTAACGAGCCCGGTATAAGGTTATGTACAAAACGAATGTAAATAAATAAATTATTCTTTGTATAGTATAAGGTAGGTTACTATAGATAATTATGTTTTTTGGAAGATGGAGACAGCCGGGTGTTGCAACATTCCATAACTGAGAAAAGAATCTTAAATATTTTTGTATAAAAGTTTGAATTATAATTTATTTCTAGTAGAATTTCGAAGTGTTGTTTGTGGTTGTAAAGTGTTAACTTCGGGTGCATTGTGAAGCCTTTTATATTTCTAAGTCTTCGTATTTCTATCTGTAGCTAAGTTCTATTATTTAATCACGACTGTCGGCTGTACTTTTATATTGATTTTGTAAAAATAAAACTCTTACTATCTCTTTTCGATTTTTGGAATGTTCTCTCTATTTTTTGTTTTGAAATTCTTTGTTTTCTTTTTTGGTTTCTATATTAGAAAGAGATGGTAAGAGCTAAAGGATAATATACTCGATTGTGACACAAACATTCCTATGATTGCTCAATGTTGATGTAAACTCTCTTATATACATTTCCATTTACTCAAGTAGTGAAATGATCTACACATTCATACTCAAATGTAATACTTTTGTTTGACAAACGTGTTTTTTTTTGTAAATATAAATATAGGTAGAGTGTTTTTTTATTTCGTAAACAAATGTTTGTAATGAATACATTCCACGGAGACGTACAAAATAAACTATTCATGCACTCGACTTTGGTTTTTCTTTGAATCATTCCCCGCCCTTTAAAAAGCAGAAGCATGACCCACTGACTATAATAGCTGGTACTGCAATATCTATAAAATCAAACTATTGAATTCAAATACTAAATACTACTGCTAATTAGATCCAACATACTAAATACATAGCTGGTCTGAAAGAAAACACAAACGAGAATTAAAAGACACTAATCACCTAAGCGAAGCAAATCTTTAAAAAAAAATACGTGTGGCGCTCGGAGACTGCTGCGGTGTAGCTATTGCATAGCATTTTTATCAACTTATGCAATTATAATTATTCATTTATTTTATTTATCAAAAAAAAGAAAAAATTATCACCTACCCCGAATATTTAACGAGAATATCATCCCATCGTTGCTCTATGTGAAGTTACTCTACTAATTAGGCTATGGACAGCCACGTCAATTTTCAAACCCCTGTTTACACAACTAGGCAAATACGTTGTGTTGGCAAACTATAATTGCCAACAAAAGATACCTATTACTAAATGATATTGATGCACCAAAAAGAACCTAAATCAACTAAATAAGAAAAAAAAACAGTTTCTTCCAATAAAAAGGACCTTGTCTAGTTTTATTCTACCCAATCCATAACACTAATTGATAGATTGACATGCAAATACCCGACCAAGGCGCGGCCACTAACAATCAATTCACTAATAAATCTTAGGATTTGTAACAGCAAAAAAACCGACAGAATGTCAGATATTTTACATAAATACGACAGAAATAATGACTCAAATTACATGGAACCAGTAATTTTCGTTCAAAGTCAAATGTCATATTTGTTGAACAACGTAGTATCTATATACCAAACAATTTATCGTTTGTGTCATGTTCTAGAAGTATATCAGAGGAAAAACTGATAATCGGCACGAATGGCATAGTGGCTGAGTGATCGAGTGCTGCGTAGTTAGTCGCGGGTTCGATTCCCGCACGGAACAAATATTTGTATGATCTGCAAGTAGTTGTTCCGGGTCTGGGTGTTTGTGTGTGTGAATTTCTATGTTTGTAAACGCACCCACGATACAGGAGAAATTCCAAGTGTGCGGCAACGTTAAAAAAAAAATGACGTCAAATGACGTCAAATTTTCTTTTCCTATTTATTCTAATCTGTACTAATATTATGAAAGCAAAAGTAATTTTGTCGTTTGTTACTTATTCATTCCTAAAACTGTTTGTCATGTGTACGGAAACGGACATCGGTAGGGTACATCGCACCCCAAAAAAAGTAGTGTTCTAGAGGGGAAAAACAGTAACGTTCCTATGTTAATAGAAGGGGCCGTGTATATGACAATATGACCTGAATTGATTGTCAAATTCTCAATAACGCAAGCCAAGCCGTGCCCTTATTGCCAATGTCTATGCTATCATTATCATCATCTGCCTAGCCTTTTTCCCAACTATATTGGGGTCGGCTTCCAGTCAAACCAGATGCAGCTGAATATCAGTATTTTACATGGAGCGACTGCCTGTCGGACCTCCACAACCCAGTAACTGGGTAATACGATACCCCATGGTAAGACTGGTTGTCAGACTTTAGAGCTTCTGACTGACAGTAACGATTGTCAAAGATCTACAAATGACAGACGGGACCAACGGCTTTACGTGCTTTCCGAGGCACGGAGGAAACTCGCTATGACAGATGGGCACCCATCCACAGACCAACCTCGGCAAGCACGGCTTAACCCGGAAAATCGGCCTGTGCGGCTGTATTTATTTAATAATTTTGTGTTCAAAAAACATGAAAATAATCTTAGAACACGAACCTCTACCAGCTCAAATGAGGTCTGAAGTCGTAGTTTGAAATACGAGTACATAAGAGTTTATGGTCCACCAGAGTTCCTAATACCGTTCTTTTCTTTAATACAGCGACACATAATTTTAGCTATTTGTTAAATCATCCAATGAGTCCTGAAGCCCTGGGTGAAGCGGGGGACTATCAGACTCGTACTGACTTAAACCATTCTCATCCTTCAGCTGCCCTTTACGTTCCACGGCAGTCTATCTGCAAGAACGGCAGACCAATCAAACATTAAGGCTATAGAAGGTGAGGTGGTCACCTTCTTCGCACACGTTTCAACATATCGACGTCACCTACATCCAATCACAAGGGTTCGCGACACCCATTAACTACCACGTTATGGCCGAGCATGGCCCAGCACGCACCACTCACTCCCACGTCACTTTGTATCTACATAGGTACTATGTACATGTGTCATATGCGTGATGTGACATATCGACGATGAAGAGTCAATAAATAATAACTGCAAAAACGCAACTTTACAGGAGGCGAAAAAAACGTTTCAAGTCCGTTTAATTATTTTTTTAGTATATTTGATTTTTTAAATGTTTTATGTAAACTGACTACAATATTATGCTTATGACTACAATATTAATATATTAATCAATGATTTTATTAGTTTTTAGATATATTTTAGATAGATTTTATTAGTATTTATTGCCATCGTAAATGACGTAACACCACTTAGTATATATTGCAATAATTGTTTATCTTGCAAAATTAATAAGAAACAGACCTAAGATCTTTGTCAGCATGTGCATTACTCTATTCTACAATAAATAATGCAATAAAACAAAAATGGCCAAAATGTTAGATATTATATATTGACTCTTCATCGTCGATATGTAACATGAATCTTAATGTTATTGTATACTATATACGAGTGTCTCGAATTAGATGCTTTGACTATTCAATAATGATCAATAAGTCATATTATAATTAGTGCTAGCTTCTGCCGAAGTAAGGCCCGTTTTTTTTTTCACTCATTATTATTCTAAAATTATTCTAGTGTAAGGACGTAAATTACTGTTAAATTTTAACAGAATCAATTCAGTAGTTTTTGCTAGAGTAACAAATATCCAAAAATCTATCCATTTTCCTCATACACATTTTAAATTTTAATAGTATTTAAACTTTTAAACATAAATACATACGTATTCGATGGATGATACTGTTGAAAGAATTGGCTCTCTCAGCTCTTGAATAGGAAAACATGTTAAAAATGTTGTTCCCATTTTTCTATAATTGACAACACGTTGATGTCCCCTAAAATTAAAGTAATAGGTACACTGTTTTGCCAAAACTCAGGTTATTTTCCTTTATTCAAAAATCAAAATCAAATGTTTTTATTTCACATAGGCCCATGAGGGGCACTTATAAAACGTCGATAGAGAGATGCTCGATTCGGGTTGGTCGATTCCATGGAGAAGAACCGGCAAGAAACTTAGATATGTGAGAAAAACGTAAGCCTAGTAACAAGGGGGGAAAGTCCTTAGTAAAATTAGTGCTACAAAACAAGAAATATATATATCCACACGACCTACAATGTTCTCACATTCACAGACAAAGAGTAAGGAAGGATCTATATAAAAAGAAAGCTATAAAAGCTGGGTTACTTCTACAATGTCTTACAAACTGTAACAAATCTGAACAGAAGGTGTTAAAGCTAAGGCAATATGATATTGCAAAACAATCAAAATAATAATTAAAAAAAACGACGGGTTGCACTCTGGGAGTGCCGGCAGAAGTGAAAACTTGAATAGTAATAAACACACACGAACATTCGCGCAAGCGCCCTGCGGGTTCTTACGAATTTTCGATCAGATCACGTGTCCTGACGCGAGTTTAACATTTTTTACCCATTCCAAAAAAAGTGCACAACGCCGCTAAAGAAGTTTTCACTTCACTTCAAAAGCATATACGGGAACAAAATTAAATAGAAGAATCATATTATCCTAACACGTATTAAGTATTAATCATACTGAAGGACAAAATAAATAAATAATATATTAGATACAATGCCATAAATGCAAAATAAAATTACCCAGATACAGTAAGAACATCAATAATTAACGTCGATGTGATAAAAATGACGTCAACACTGTGAATATTCCCGTTATACAGGAAAACTAATTTTCATTTTAAATATTGAGACATCTAAATAGGTAATGAGGAGCTCGTGGCTAAATAAATACAGCAGCACAGGCCGATCTTCCGGGTTAAGCCGCACTTGCTGAGGTGGGTGTGGATGGGTTACCATCTGTCATAGCGAGTTTCCTCCGTGCCTCGGAAAGCACGTAAAGCCGTTTGTCCCGGCTGTCATTTGTCGATCTTTGACAGTCGTTACTGTTAGTCAGAAGCTCTAAAGTCTGACAACCAGTCTTACCATGGGGTATCGTACCCAGGGGGTAATAACTGAGGGGGGAATAAACTGGGTTGTGGAGGTCCGACAGGCAGTCGTTCCATGTAAAATACTGATATTCAGCTGCATCTGGTTTGACTAGAAGCCGACCCCAATATAGTTGGGAAAAGGCTAAGCAGATGATGAATAGGAACCAATATTTAAAAACCGGCCAAGAGCGTGTCAGGCCACGCTCAGTGTAGGGTTCCGTAGTTTCCCGTCCGTTACAATAAGTGTTAATAAATATAACTTTGGAATGCGCGAACCGATTTCAATAATTCTTTTTTTGTTTGAAAGAAGATACGTTCAGAATAATAAAATACGTAAACGAAGTTAAAAAAAATGCTTGTATATATGATTAAATAATTGATTATACTACAAACTTAGTCCAGGAATTTTGTACCACCTTCTTGTTTTTTTTGCACAAAAACTGTTCTTTCCATCAAGTTCAAAATAATTTTCCTAGAAAGTCCTTATAAAGTTCTACTTTCCAGATTTTTTTCATATTTTCTAAACTTATGGTTCAAAAGTTAGAGGGGGGGGGACACATTGTTTTTGACTTTAGGAGCGATTATTTCCGAAACTATTGACATCATCAAAAAATGATCTTAGTAAACCCCTATTCATTTTTAAATACCTATCCAACGATATATCACACGTTAGGGTTGAAATTAAAAAAAAATCACTTTCTATTTTACATATAGGGGGGCTACCCTAAAAAAACATTTTTTTCCAATTTTTATTTTTGCACTTTGTCGGCGTGATTGATATACATATTGGTACCAAATTTCAGCTTTCTAGTGCTAACGGTCACAGAGATTAAGCGAGGACGGACAGACAGACAGACAGACAGACATGGCGAAACTATAAGGGTTCCTAGTTAACTACGGAACCCTAAAAAACAAATCGATCTCGGTGGCGTAACAAAAAATCGTGGCAACAGAAATGAAATAAATCAAATTATTATTCAAGATTCGCACCTAATAACTACTTAGCGCATTAGGTTACAAAAAAAAAACTATGATTGTAAATGTACCTTTATGCAAATTTTCGCGGTTACTGACGTAATTCATACATCATTGAGTAGTGCTTGATTAATATATGGTATGATCATTCGCGAAAAAAAACAATCCTTAAAAAAAATAAAGAGTAATAAAATAATATCATAAAATCATCCACAAAAATGTATCGAGCAGGGCCGAATCTTAGGGGGCCGCAGGCGGGCCACGTGGCCTGGGTGCTAGCTTCAGGGGGCGCTAAAATAATGAAAATGTTTGCATTATATTTTTCTATATTATCGTCTACAACTACATTACTCATTCAATGATATCTGTTTCCACGCTGCCAATTTTTTCTAGCTCGCTCGCTTTCGGGGTCGCGGGACTTATGATTTACCGTGACCCCGGTACTCAAAGGGCTATTGAAGGACACCGTGGATTTTAGTCAATCAAGTCTGACTGTCCCTCCCGCCCTGCCCTGGGTGGGAGGACTCATTTGATGATTTTACCACGATAAAAAAAGCCCTAGTCGCCTGTACCATACCTTTAAAATGACCATGTTTGCTATGAGTATTTCCGAAACATCGGAAAACACCAAGAAATAAACCACAAAACAGCACAAAATTACAAGAGGAAAAAACTTAAAATTTTTAATCATTCTGATAAATAACATACTTAGCTATATCATTGCGGTAGGTCGCGTGCTAAGGTCGTTAGCAGATAGATCTATGCATATTCATGACATGACGGACTCGGTGACTTTTTGCGGGTCTACAACTGATTCCATAGATTGTACTCCCAAGATTCAATAGGATGAATGTACAAGCTATTTGTACGTCCAACGTTTTTTCTGGCCATCGGTACGACTAATTAAAGGGACTGGTCAGTTCACTGGCTAAAGCTTTCATTGAGTTAGCTTGTTTATGTAGTATTACTTAGAAGTTGTTAAGGAAACTAGATTTCTTTTTATTTTATAATCAATGGTTGAGCTGAATGGAGCTTAGCTCCGTTCTTATTTGTTAAAGCTCCGTACTCGAAGGGTTAACCAACGGGATCTTATTAATTTGCTCCCGTTGTCCGTCGGTATGTCATCGGGCTGTGTCTCATGATGTATTATAGGTATATAGTTGAAATCACAGAATATGTATTTCAATTACCGCTACAGCAACTAATCATAAAAAGTAAAGAACAACGTTAGTTTTTTATTGATATCCGATTGTCAGTATCAAAAAAAATATTCGGCTATTAATGTCCCAATGCTGGGTATGGGACGAAAGATTTTTTCCAAATATTATTTGCGAGCGCTATCTCGAATCAGCCGTCAATATCTAGTTAATTAGTTAATATATGAAATAGGTGAACCAGAATTTCAAACGCGAATTGAAATCGAAATCTAAGATTATTCTTAAACAACATTCGGAAACGTATGCAGATACGTGACCCCGGTAGCGGTAGCAATCACAAACAACATAATTATTAACTCACCAATACATACATGAATGAGATCAACTGCGAATGGGATGAACCGTGAATAGAAACAACTGCTAATGTGACTAACCACGAGTGGGATCAACTGCGAATGGGAATGGGTCCAAGTGCGAGTGCAAATGGAACGAATTGCACATAATCCAAATATACATTAAACAAAGCTCTTAAAAAAGGTTTATATGTTAACGAGCCGCTTTAAAAACTGTCCAATAACGTTAATGCTCTATAAATTTTTGATTATTAAAGAAAAACGCGTTTATCCCCGCGTAACAAAGACGAAAGTACCTACAGCGTGATCTATGACTGTTGTCTCCATAATTCAACGCCCCGCGGCGCACGCGCACCGCGTACACTCATTATTTTTAAAACATAGCTCACTTATACGGTGATATTGCTGCAAAAAGTTGGTATATATTGCTGTAAAAAGTCTTCAGTCGCGGGAAACTTAATGGCTGCCTGTTATACGAGATTCCTTGCGCCCGCGCATTTGTTGCCATTAATACGATTTTCGATTAACTGAATGTTGTGTTATTTTTTTTATTCGTAAATACGCCTTTATTTCATTCATAAAGTTTAAATTGACGCCTCATTATGAAGACTGGTTTTGTTTTGATGATGTCAGGTGTTTACGATTGAGTGTCGGGCTTGTGTGGCATTTCAAGATTTTTTTTTTGTGTCATTGATCTTGGTCACTTTTGAACAGATTGACTAATTACTGAGCAAACTCTGTTAATTTAAGTTGACTGTAAGTGCGTGTATTTAATAAGATGACAATTAAAAATATTTTTACTGGTTATATTAGGCGCGACTACCCTCGATTTGTCAATTTCTATATTAACATTTAGAACTTGACAATCATTTCGGCGACACGTGGCGCCATCTATTATCATAAGAACGTAATTGCTGTTTTCCACGGAACAAATACTTTTTATACTGAACCCTATGTCCGACTGTCTGTTTCTGTGTACCTGGAAACGTTAAAGCAATTTCGAGATGATCGTTCCAGTAGTTTAAGCGTGTGAAAAGGTAACAAAGAAACAAACATACTTTCGCATTTATTAATATTAGCTAGGATAAATAAGTTAGAAGCAAGAAAACAAATAAGTTTTATTTTGTGGGTATGTTAATGTGTTAACAAAAATATCAAGATGACCTATTGTAGGTAAACAAAGGGTAGCTTTTGGTTCTAATGTTAACTTCTGTGTACTTATAGATTATCATTAATATTTAAAAGTACCTATTGATATTTATATCTTTAAATACCATAATCTTCTACTCAATACACTTCAATCACACACCAGAAATAGTTAATTCAACATCATGAAAGACAGCCATTTTACCACATTCCCGTACACAAATAAAATCAATTGCCATCGCCAATAAGCTTCAAGTTTATTTACATACATCCATCATAAAATAGATCCATACGGACAGATGGATTTTATTGTCATCCATACGATTTGAGCTAACGATCTAAAATACTTAATCATAAACTTGGAATCATAAATCGTTTTTAGAGCATGCTCTTGACTTCGTTATAGTTCGCTAAGGAGCTCATACAAAAGTACTCTTCTGATAGCTCATCTTAAGTATGTTATAGCAAATAGTTGTATGGCTAAAGTATCGCCTATGATTGAAATACGAATCAATAACGAAAACTACATAAATTCAGTCCGTTCAAAGGCAAGCTAAGCTGTTTAGCCTGTGTACACATTATTTTGGATAAGAATGCTACATGCATCCCATGGCAATTGCTGAATACATTTTCAGTTCTTACAGTGAGCAAATAGTTTTTTTTTTCAATGATAAAACCATCAAGAGTCCTCCAGCCCTCGGTGGAGTGAAAGGAAATGTTACACATTACTCACTAAAATTCTACCTTCATCCTTCCGTTCCATCACAGGGTCATTTTAACCTGCTTAGACTGTCCAGCGACCCAACAAACAGGTACGTTCTAATATAAAACTCATTCTATGCGACAATGTTATTTATTTATTTTTATTTAAAATCTTCCTTACAACTATCATTACAGGTTTGTTAGGTACCTAATGCAATAGTGTGACTTATCTACTTAAAATTAAATTAATTACAATATAAAAGAAAATAAACAATATAAAACATAACAATAAGAACTTTACGAGTATAATAGATTAAAAATTATAGGACATTACAACACAATATCAAATCAGACATTTCTACACATCATCATCTGCCTTGCCTTTTCCCAACTATATTGGGGTCGGCTTCCAGTCGAACCGGAAGCAGCTGAATATAATATTTTACATGGAGCGACTGCCTATCCGACCTCCAGTAACTGGGTAATACGATACTCCATGGTAAGACTGGTCATGAGAGCTTCTGACTAGTAGACCTCTGACAGTAACGACTGTCAAAGATCTACAAATGACAGCCGGGACCAACGGCTTTACGTGCTTTTCGAGGCACGGAAGAAACTCGCTATAACAGATGGTCACCCATCCACGGACCATCCTCGGCAATCGCGGCTTAACCCGTGAAGATCGGCCTGTGCGGCTGTAATTATTTAGCCACGTTTTATCGATATTAAATCACTATTTTACGGCATTCACAATAGAAATGACCCAATACAGAAGCTTCATAGTTACAAAATAATAGCCAAACCATTTCAAATACTGGTAGTAATGCTCATTAAAAACACAGTGCCTACTTAGGTCTAGCAGTCGTGGGCTAGGCTAGGTCGTCTCCTAATTACGTATTCATCTACACAAAATGACCTATAACATGGTTATTGTGCGCACACTTTACTACTGTTACACAAGTGGTTTCGACTTGCGTTAGGTATCGCTTGTGGCAAAGATGTGTAGAGCTAGATGTGGCAAGGAAGATCCCGGAACTGTACTATACTGTACTATAAAACATAAAAATATGGCATCTGTGGATAAATTAATAGCTGAAGGTAGACTCTATCAACGAGTAGTAAAGTGATAGTGAGTATAGTTTTTCCAGAAGTAAAAGAAAAGAATATAAGACGGACGTTTAGTGTTGATAGTTTAGGACTAGTTGGAGATTATCCTTGAAAATTAGACAGACAAAGCCCGGATTCACGATTGATGGAAGGCATAAAGGAAGAACCAAGGAAGGGATAATACTGGCTAATAATATGGGGGCTTTTCTCATCAACCTGTCTTGTTTGATGTTTCCAGATCTACGAGTATAATATTCATACAAAAGCTGAGAACAAATTCACACTGATTCTGTCACTATTTCAAAAAGTCTACCATTAAATCTGCAGTCATCATCTTTCTCCCTTATCTCATTTATTTGGGGTTGGCGCAACACGTTTTCTTCTTCTTATACTGTTGTTAACCGCGTCATTCAAATACCTAAATATAGAATTCTACAAGAGGTTTTTGCCTATGAATGGGACAAAATAGGCAGTAGTTATCATATCTCTATTTGTCATCTAGTACCACATCCAGCTCCCTAGATCTCAGAGCGGAGATGTGCCTGCTCGTAGCGCGGGTCAAGGCGCTCCGCTCACAACACACGCGACCCGCGCCGCGCCGCGACGCTAACAGTACCCGTTGCAGCCGCAATACGCCATAACTCTTATGCAGACACGTTTGCTAATGAAATCTAGTATTTTTAAGAATTTATGTGACTGAGGACCGTAGGGGGTTTGGTAAAGGATTGTAGGACGAAATAGGCAAAACCAACGATGAGAATTTTTTAAAGCACGTTTCCTTGGAGATAACAACAACATTAATACTCCCATACACGGACAACCAAACCCGAAACAGCTCTGGGCATAGCCTAGCAGCCAATCGTTCAACAACTGCACGAAATGTGCTGTCAAAACACCAGCTAACATACTCCACATAAACCCTTTTTTTTACTTGGTCAAATCATCAAATGAGTCCATCCAGGACAGGACGGGCCCTCCCGTCATGCCCTGGGTGGAACTGTCAGACTAAATTCCACGGTGTCCTTCAATAGCTTTTTACGTTCCATCGCCACGGTTGCCTGATAAGTCAGTCCCGCGATCCCAGCAGGGAGCGGAGAGGTCCTTAGACCCAATTTTGTATGTATCTCTTAGTGACGTAAGGGTTTTTTTTTTATCGCGGTAAAATCATCAAATGAGTCCTCCCACCCAGGGCAGGGCGGGAAGGACTGTCAGACTTGTACTGACTAAGATCCACGGTGTCCTTCAATAGCCCTTTACGTACCGGGGTCACGTTAATCCCTTGGTCCCGTGACCCCGGCAGGCTTTGGCCCTCTACAGGCCCCGTCACTATGCTGACACTCTTTGAGGCGCGCGTGGAACACAACGCGCCGTCGACCCGGGCATGGTCCATCCATGGTCGGACAGCGAGTTGCCCATTATTCGCCGCCCGCATGCCCGAGTGACGTAAGGTTTACTAACAGTTTGTATTATTTGAGTTAGTCGTGAGGAAAGTTTTGAGTATGATTGTGGACAAGAGACAAAGGGAAAATGAAGGAACTATGTGAAAGATGGAAAAAGAGATAGGGATGAACTTCTGAGATGACAACGAATCCACCAATCCCAAATATATTGGAACTAGGACTAACGAAAGATGGGTCGAGGGCGCGTTGTGTTCCACGCGCGCCTCAAAGAGTGTCAGCATAGTGTCGGGGCCTGTAGAGGGCCAAACCCTGCCGGGGTCGCGGGACTTTTCCATTACCGTGACCCCGGTACGTAAAGGGCTATTGAAGGACACCGTGGATTTCAGTCAGTACAAGTCTGACAGTCCCTCCCGCCCTGCCCTGGGTGGGAGGACTCATTTGATGATTTTACCACGATAAAAAAAAGGACTAACGAAAGATGATGATGAAACGTTATACTCAGTTTAGTATGTTTCGATCATTAATATTTGAAAACTCCGACTGACTTCCTCTAAATGATTAAATTGGAGATTTAAAATTCAATTATGCGTTAACTCAATCAGTGTCAAACGAGTGTCTGCCACTTCCTTCTGCATACTTGTTAGATGTCTGTTTTCCCGCAATTTCATAAATTAATTACTAACTTATGTGTGCGTTCAGAATACTTGATTCATAATTTAGTATACGGTAAGTTATCAAAACTCATATTATAATACTAGCTTCGTGGATGGTTTATTTCTCCATTTTGAGTAACTCTGACAATGACATCTTATAAATATCTATTTGACCCAAATACGGCTAAGCCTATAATAATTAAGGAGATTCGCGGTTCTACAGAACAACGTCTATGAATAAAACAGAAAAAATAGTTTTTGTTTCTACGTATTTTTCCAGGATAAAAAGTTTCCTATTTTATGCCCAGGATAATAAGGAATAATTATACCAAGTTTCATCGAAATCGAACCGTTAATTTTCACGTGATGCCTGCATATACAGACAGACAGACAGACAGACAGACAGACAAAAATTTTTTTAATCACATATTTGGGTTTGGTATCGATCCAGCAACACCCCCCGCTATTTATTTTTTCAATATTTTCAATGTACAGAATTGACCCTTCTACAGATTTATTATATGAATAGATAATAAAAGTACCCATACATTTTTGTAATGAATGGTAATTTCCTAGAATAAAAAAAAACAGATGAGAGACATCCCGCAGATAGCCCTCATGCATTTCAGTCTATAGAGTGGCGGACTAAATGGCCTTTACCTACCGCCCTGTATAAGAAGAAAGAAAGAAAAAAACATTTATTGGCACACGCCACAAGTGCACACAGTATCATAGAAAACTAAGAAATAGAACTTATGCCTTTGTCAAACGAAAGCGAAGCGTTTCCGAAGCGATACCGAACCGAAGCGTGACGTCAGTCCTATAGTTCTGTCACGCTATCGGATCGCTTTCGCTGTTCTGTGACTGGATTCAAACAATTCCATACATTACAAATAAAAACGTCACGCTTCGCATTCGCGACGCCTGACTGTTTGACAAAGGCTTTAAAGCTAAACATTTTTTAAAGTGGTATAAGCAAAACAAGAATACAGGCATATACCGTGTGACTCACGGCTGCGCCAAAAAGGCCCATTTCAGCATAATGTCAGACAACAGGTGCCCAACGCTGGTTGTCAAATGAACCTAAATGGTGAGTGTCCGAATGTCAATTTGGGTGTGGGTAGTGCGAGAGAGACTGTCTTCCTCTTACTGAATAAAAACCACCCAGTACCGTTGGTTGCCGTTTGCATTCCAGGGTCATGGGACTCTGTGTAGACAGTCCTTCAACCGCGGATATAGATAACATTCTCACTGCCAAGGTGCGTAATGTCTGTACTTGTTTCGGCAGTACATATACTAAAATTGGAACGTTACAGAGAAGATTAGCATGGCCCCTGCGCAAGGATGACAAGCAAAATCGTGAAGCGTTCCACATTTTTTTTTGTGTCGCGGGACTTACGAATTACCGTGACCCCGGTACGGAAAGGGCTATTGAAGGACACCGTGGATTTTAGTCAGTATGAGTCTGACAATCTCTCCCGCTCTGCCGTGTGGGAGGACTCATGTGATGAAGGTGCGTAATGTCTACGTTACGTTAACATGCATGACAAAATACAGAACTCTCGCACGTTCAGCCGACACACTACTATCAAAACCACACGCATCACCTTCAAAATTCATACAAAATACCGCCTTTTAACAAACGACAACGTTCAATAAACAGTTTCCAATATAACCGTTATGGCTAATAACCGTCGCAGTGTTTATAATGATATCGTCGCGTGACTCTAGCCAGGCAAATTGATAATTTTATGAAATTAAATAGCATAAATTAGTCTGTAATGTTCCCACTGTTGGGCATCCTCAAACAGAGAGATTGACATGCCTGTTGGTCTAGTGGTTAGTGATCCTGACTGCTATGCCGGAGGTCGTGGGTTCGATTCCCACCCAGGACAAATGTTTGTGTAATGAGCACGATCATTTGTTCTGTGTCTGGGTGTAATTTATCTATAATATTTATGTATTTAGAAATATATAAGTATGTTTATCAGTTGTCTAGTACCCATAACACAAGCTCTGCTTAGCTTGGGACTAGATGGCGTTGTGTGATAGTTATGAAATATTTATATTTATTTATTTATTTAAAGTGGGCTTTTATCCAAGACTCTGGCTTAGTTTAGGTTGGAAGATATCATATTTCTTCACAATTTGGTTCTAGGTTATGCCAGTTTCATCACTTGTAATGTAAAAACATTAGATAAAGAGACCATTGAAAAATGTAACAATTTTCAAATCTTAATGAATTATATTATTATTATTTTACGAAAATGTTAAAATTTGACGCCTTATACACATACAGGTACATTTCATTATAATAAAACGCTCTTTATTTACAAACATCTTCACACGTACTTGGATGTACATCCAATCACATTACTCTACCCGAGTATCAAACGCCGACCTTCACATGTCACACTAACGACCGTAAGTCAAAAGAGACAGCTTTCAATAAACCTCCAACCATAACATTTGTAATGCTAACTAGGTGTTGACCACGGCTTCGGTTGCACATGGTCGAAAGTTATTTGCCTACAGAATGTACCGCACCGGGATAAAAATGTTTCCGGATGGTAAATCCATACTCACGTCATACATTATAAGCACAAGTTTGCATTTTTGCGCATGCACAGGTGCACTCTCTGGTTAAAGAAAGGAGCCTATCAAAAAAAGGTTCGTTATCAGGGTAAATAAACCTTTACTTCATAGTCCGATGGAACGGCAGTCCAACATGACCAGAGAACGATCAATCGCAGAACTATCGCTCACATGCTTTCTATGATTTTGAAATATGAGCGTTCCAAAAACTTCTTGGCCCGACCCGGAAGCCAAACCGATAAGGAGACCCTCAAAAATCACAATTACAACCAACATTCCAAAGGAATATTTAAAAGTTTTCTCTATAAGTAACAGATGGACAAAGTGACATTCATTTTAATAACATTAAGTGTAGCTAGAAACTCAGCCAGCCCATCACCTCTCTATACGGATGTGACGTCATTGCGCAAGCGCAGAAACATTGGAAATGGCACGCGACGTAATTAATACTGCGGGGGTCACGACCCGAGGTCGCCCGGGGTCACCGGGGTCTACCTATTGGATTTTTGGCCGATATTCAATACAGAATTGAGAAATATTTATGGAGTGAACTGTGAGTAATTGCTATTAAAATCGTGGCGGTGTCTGTGATGTTTGTGTTTATACTGTTTGTAAAATTTTAATTGGCAGTTAAAAGTACTCTAACAAATCGTTTAAATATTCAATATTCATGCTTAGTTATCAACTCCCTAATCATAAACGCCATTTTTGTGTAAGTTTCTCGGACTTGGAGGAGCTATCGACTGCTGCGCTGCGTGTCGCGGCCTCAAGGGTTCGATTCCCGCACGGAAAAAATGTTTGTATGATCTACAAGTAATTGTTCCAGGTCTGGTTGTTTTGGGCGACTTGCTGTCCGACCATGAACCATGCCCGGGTCGACGGCGCGTTGTGTTCCACGCGCGCCTCAAAGAGTGTCAGCATAGTGACGAGGCCTGTAGAGGGCCAAAGCCTGCCGGGGTCGCGGGACCAAGGGATTACCGTGACCCCGGTACGTAAAGGGCTATTGAAGGACACCGTGGATTTTAGTTAGTACAAGTCTGACAGTCCCTCCCTGCCTTGGGTGGGAGGACTCATTTGATGATTTTACCACGATAAAAAAAAAAGGTCTGATTGTTTGGTATGCGAGTTTAAATTTTTGTAAACACACCCACGGTACAGGATAAATTTTAAAATTTTCTTTAAATAAAAGAAAATAAACTAGAAACTTTCTTAAGGTATCTTTTTGACATAATACGACGAAGCCCATTATAAAATCATTTAAGTACTTAAATTTCGCACCAATTAAAATCAACATTATACAAAACAATAAATACGTCACCATTATCATAAAATGATTGCCATAGCACACCTACTCATTACGAAATAAAATCTGATTAGGATCATAATATTCATAACACTGCGAAAACTTTTAAAAGCCCCATAATAACTTGACACATCACAGGGGCGCTGCTTGCTGAGGCAAACGACGCCCACCTGTCAAATCCAATACAATTAAAGGTAGTTCCAAATTCTATCACGAGTCAAGACATACTGGTTATAAAGACCATACTGATAGGCACAAAAATATGAAATAATTCTTAAAGCACATTAAACAGACTATTTATCGGTTATTTGAGCCCAAAATGGCAATCAGACTATCATTATTAATTGAATGGTAGTACAGACGCCAGCACATCAACCTACCTCAATTTGTCAAATTTCTTTATCAGATTTTCATCCTTATCACAACGAGGGAACGGTTTTGACCGATTCTGGTAGGTTGACCTGCTGGCGTCTGTACAGCGTTACTAATTTTATACGTCCGGCTTTTGACAACAACGGTAAGAACAGTAGTATTGTAAGAAATTATGGTTTGACATTTTAAAACTGTCACCAGTAGATCAAATGTTAATGGTCACGCACACAAATACGCAATAGAATGCCATAAAACATTTTTATAATATAGAATACGAAACTGTTAATTTCTGTCGTGGTCGTAAGCAAAAACTAAATTTTTAAGAAATAATATAACGGAAATAAGTGTAAAGACTACTCAAGACACAAAAATGATCAAACCTCGGCTTCGATAGTCGTAGACATTTGGTTATAAAAGAATTAAGTTAATTATTGACCTATTATTATGTAGGTCATTTTCCTAAAATAATCTTTAATTTACAACTAAAGCTTTTCCAAAAACTTAAAAAAACAATCGAATTTTTTTGCCATTAACAAAAACACACACACAATACAGCTTTAGTATTCCCTCTCAGACAAAATAAGAAGTAATCAAATGACAAATCCTCACCCACATATTTTAAATGATAATTAAAACAAGAATATAACATAAAATACAAGAAACACTAATATTTTATGTAAATATAACTTTTTTTTCTAACACTAAGAATAAGAGTAAATTCTTGGCATACTCGGGTCACATTACTACAGGTTTTGAATTTTATTTTTATAGTTTATGCTTTTGAAAGTAGTGGTATATTATATGATATATTGTAATGGCGTTGCTACTACAAAATATATGGTATTAATTACATAAAGCCATGTTTTATACACATAATATTCTGTCGTATCTGTTTAGATAAGATCGTCTTATCAGTCAAAACTGTACATTAATTTTATATTTATTTATCTACGACAGAGAGAGCAGTGGTGGCCAAGTGGTATCGGCCTCGACTTACGAGCTGCAGGTCGTGTATTCGAACCCACTCAAGCGCATTACTTTGTGTAATTTATTTCATCACTACTGCTCTCAAAACGGTGAAGGAAAACATCGTGAGGAAACCGACATGTACTAGAACCAAAATTTCGAAGACATGTGACATCTACCAACCCGCACTGGGCCCGCGTCGTGAATTATGGCCCACTCCTTTTCAAATAGAGGAGGCCTGTGTCCCAGCAGTGGGAACATTTATAGGCTGATGGTGATGATCTACAACGGAGTATTATAAATGTTGCGAAACATGAATATATTTCCCAAATTACCAAAAGTATTTGTTGATATAATTGATGTCTAAGGCCGAGTAAATACGCTGTATCACCTAGTGTTATGATCAGTTCTTCGCTTTACAATCATAATATCGTAACAGAAGTATTACTATTGTTTACCCAACTTAAAACTAGATAATTATCATGTTTATTATTTGTTTTCCGATATTTCGGTACTGTTACAAGTGTGATGATCACGAATCAACTGAAGCACCTGACCATGTCAGTTTAAAAACTTATGTTACTTAAGTTTTTAAAATAAGTTATAAGTTGTTAATATGGGACAATATAAATATTGTCCCATATAAAAGGTGATGAGCCTATTAACATCATATGGACTTAAATCTAAACTGTTACTGAGAAATACGTATACGACAAAACCTTTGATTCGATAAAATGATAACCGTTACTTCAACATCAACAACATAGCTTAAAACAAAACCGTATTACAATCCAACAAAATAAACCAGTATTCGAATCTAAATAGCAGATGCACCGAAACAAAGTACAATCGTAAACTAAACGGATAGTTTAAATCTATCAATAGATTCAAGTAACATCTTGTAACCCAGTATTGTGTCACCCGCAGCCGAAGGCTCACGAGCACTCACGAATTAGCCCGACGTGCTCCGAACATGTAGTTCACGAAGGGTTATAGGTTCACTCAAAGATTTATTAACGAACCTGACTATTGAGAAGTTTTCGAATAAGTTGGATTTTTAACGAATAAATAAATCTACGTTTTGTCTAGGGTTGACAAAAACCGATAATGGAACAAATCCTTACAATAGGTACCAAGATCTCATGCGTTTAGGTATTTATGATGCGACAGAGAAATATAAACGTCAACCGTAAATTACCTAGTAAGGCTCGACTCACACCAAAAGAGCGGCGAAGGTCAACGAAGCGGAGCGCAGTTTCAGTGTCATATGAATTTTAACTTTATTTTCATTAAAATAAAATTTATTTATTTATTTTACTCTTTTGGTGTGAGTCGAGCCTAATATATGACGTAGATATATAATTCAGAAATTCATTTAGAGCCCTCAGAATCGTCCATTAAAAAAAATAGCTTAGGTTAGGATTGGACGATTATGAGGGCTCTAAAAAAAACCAAAGCCATATCTTTTACAAAGTAACTGAAATATTCACAAAAACAATATCTCTATTGTCCATGACATCTTAAATGGTTGATTTTATGTTAAAAACTTTACAGAACATACTGTTTGCATAAGTTTTCAATTGAGGATCGACATAAGAGTCTGCACCACCAATCATGACCTGGGGAAAACTCGAGGTACTACAACTTTATAATGCTATTTGATGTAATGACTTAGACACTAGAGCCGCGTCAAAAGGAATTCAGTCGTGGCGCGGTCTCTAATACCTTTGTCAAACAGACTGGCGAAAGCGAAGCGAATCCGAAGCGATACCGAACCGAAGCGAGACGTCAGTCCAGTAGTTCTGTCACGCTATCAGATCGCTTTCGCTGTTCTATGTGACTGTATTCAAACAATTCCATAAATTACAAATAAAAACGTCACGCTTCGCATTCGCTTCGCTTGTCTGTATGACAAAGGCTTAATCATGCTTTTCGATAGCTTATGTCAGTCCCATACAATTTTTGACATTTACCTCACCGTTAGGTCTCCTCTGTCAAAATATCATCAAGTCAACCCTCTGCTTATCCAATTTCCATCGTGAATACTTCTACATCTCAATCGCTCGTGCTCTAATCCAACAGCTATGTTTATAGAGCATTTATCGAGCGAACCGATCGACTGAGCATCGCTTATTTGTTCAGCTAAACGAGCTTAATGAGATGTTATTAGACGGTCGGTGATGAATTGAGTAGCATTGTGTTCATCTTACTTAGAGGTAAATACTTGAGCTATATTGAAAGGTAAGATACTGGTAGTAAGAAAAGTTTCTTTGAAAGAAATAAAAAAGCGCGTACAACCCGAATCTCTTAACCTCTCGGGCGCGTTACGTACACCCGGGTGTACATAAGCGAAAACGCCCCAGCGCCTTACGTACACACGTCTGTACATAACAGACAGTCGCTCATTGGACGTTGATTTTTATCATTTTCAATTATAAATCGCCCGAGAGGTTAAAAGTTAGAATAAACATTCTTCTTCTGGGTAAACTCACCTCTGACCTGGACTAGAGTCAAGAATAAACTCAATTAAAAAACAGAGACATTTTTTCGTGACACTGAAACGCGTCCATACAGTAATCAGAATAATCTATTTAATTACGAGCACAAATCACAAATAGTCGGTAACTGCACGTCATGACTGAGACTGAAAGGCTCACTCTACACTTCTACTCAGTATAATGTTCTACTACGGGGGTCCACAGCACAGCGCTGATTTACAATGATTACTCGAAAAAGACGTTCAGAAATCAAGTCATTGATTTTCTGCGAAATATGTATGTGTTCTTGGTATCGCCAAGTTTGATTTTTTTTTCTCATGGTAAAATCATCAAATGAATCCTACTACCCAGGTTGGGACGGAAGGGACTGCCAGACTCATACTGACTAAAATCCACGGTGTAATAGTAATAGCCCTTTACGTTCCGGAGTCACGGTTATCAGACGAGACTGTCCCGCGACACCAAGTTTGGTGTAACGTAGTAAGTTGGAGGTCAGATAAGCAGTTGCTTGTATGTAAAATACTGGTCAGATGCAATCTGATGGACTGGGAAGCAAGCCCAAAAGCCATGTAGATGATGGTCTTATGAAAATGCTGGCGATTTATTGGCTGGAATAAGTTTGACTCGATTTTTTCCGTTCTCATAAATATGGACTGTATTAATGAACTTTGTATTGAGCTTAAAGTTGACCTTCAATGATTATTTGAAACGTATCAGTTCAGCGTTTTTTGCGAATACAATATTGTGCAAAAAAATACTTTTAATAACATACAAACGCACCTACTTATTAAACGAATTATTTAAGTAACATTCTGCCAAACGTTACATAAGCATGATAAATGACTGTTACAAAACCCTCAAAATATAACAACCAATGTCATACTTTCAAAAATTATATGAAATAACGAGTATTTCGCATAATAGCGGTTCTTCGCGAACCGATATGTTATTTCTGCGATTGTGTTTAACGGAGACATAGGTCACAAGTTCAGGGGGGAGCTTTAATGACTTATTCATGATCTCCAATCGTGAGCACCTGGCTCTATTTAGAAGATGAAGTCATACCTTATATGGTATCGATATATCGAAATAATATTGATTTTTATCGAATAATCGGCGATCGTTATGGAAATCGGTCCTTTGATGAAGCGCTTTCTGCAATTAATGTGGTTCAAGGAAAAGGAGAGTCTGTCGTGAAGCTAATTGGATGGTTACGCTGTCTTCCGTTTTGTGTTGAGCAAATATTTAAAGTATTTTGAAAGATTGTGCTTTATTAATCAAGTTGTAGGTAGTGTCGACAGAGTCACGAATAAATTAGGACTGGAGTTTGCGATTCTATATAAAGATTGATTGAGCTGGTAAAAGAGACGGAATTCCTTGCCCTATTGTAGTCATAGGAATACTTTTTTTTATTAAATTATAAACTAAATATTTTAAATGGATGATTATTATAAAGCGCTTACGCATACAACATGAACCTCCTCAATGTTAGAGTGATCAGGCTTCTGCTGGGTAAGCTCGCTACATCGAATTTGCCTTTTTCAACCCTGACCTAAAAAAAAGTCAAGAAAAAAGCCATCTTTAATAAAATGTGGTAAGTTTAAAACATTTGTACACCGGCAAACTTATATATCAACATTAGGAATTTCTCCTGTGGAGAAATTCCTAATGTTGATACAAACACCCAGACCCGGAACAACTGCTTGCAGATCATACAAATATTTTTTCCGTGCCGGGATCGAACCCGCGACACACTGTGTAGCAGTCGATTGCTCAGCCACTGAACCGACCGTGTCGTCGTCGTCGTAATTAGTAAATAACTCTGATTTTACTTTTGCAAACTGTCTGTGTGTACTTTTCTACCACGTGCTGGCGACACCTCAACATTATTTGATCAGAAAAAAGATTCTACCAAAAATGGAGATAACCATCTATGGTTATGATCAGAAACTGTGGGATGTTGTAATATTATAACGAGTATCGATTAGAAATTCATTCATTAACAACGTTTGATCAACTTGATTGGTTTGTTTTCAACCTTAATTAATTTTACGTATTAGTTTTCTAAATCATCTTGGAATAAACTACATATTACTCAAAGACTACAACGAACAATATGCAGGTAATGAATTCCAACCCAGACCAACAAATTACTGTCTGTTAAATGTTTATATCTTCACAATTTACCCTCAGAAATACCAAAAAAAAAAAAAAATCGTGAGTACATATCCTAGAACTGGGTAAACAGGGATAGATTATCACACACATAGATAACAAGTCGACCTATAATTTATGTCAAAGCTATGAGATCATTATTACAGACGAATTATGTCGGAAGATATACGGGGCCGTATTATGACGTCTTAAAACCAGGCTTGTTCCAGTGAGTGAACGAGGTGGCGCTACACGACTTGTATAGCTCTGTCTCTTTCACTCACTGGAACAAACCCGGTTTTAAGACGTCATAATACGGTCGCAAAAAGGTTATGTGCTAAGTACTCACAACTGCATACCTGTATGACCAGTTTTTTGTTTATGTTCAGTTGCGTTTACAAACATAAAAATACACCAAGACCACAAATACCTGTAGGTCAGACTAATATTTGCTACATGCGGAGGTCGAACCCACGGCATGCTGCGTAGCAGTCGATCGGCCAGCCACTGCGCCGACCAAGTCGTCAGGAATGAATGAATATGATGATAATATGTTTTATGAACGTGGACAAGCCGAAAGTAATATGTAAGGATCTTAACAGGTGGCGTTCTGCAGTTCCTAACCAAATGGGAAAAAGCGTGAGTATTTATTTGTATTAATTCAAACATCTTTTATCAAATCTCACTCACATCACGACTAACAAAGTCCTGCTCCAAATATTGAACAATAAAAACATTGGAGGCGCCTCTAATCTGTCATGAGCAACCGTTGTGACGCACAGACAGACGAACAAGACAGGGGTCAAGCGCCACGTATTATATAATTAGATCCATAACTACAACTTTCTATGTGAGAACGTTTAATAATGTCCTCTACCACTGTAATCTTTGCTGTTCAAAATTTTCTAATCGAATTGAAAGTTACTAGCCTTCTTTTTAAATTATCTTCTTTTTTTTAGCGTGGTAAAATCATCAAATGAGTCCTCCCACCCAGGACTGGAGGGACTGTCAGACTTATACTAACTTAAATCCACGGTGTCCTTCAATAGCCCTTTACGTTCCGGGGTCACGCTACCGACCCCGGCAGGCTTTAGCCCTCTAAAAAATATCTTATACGAAATTATCCGCAATGAAATCTATGTATTATAAAACAAAAATTTCAACGAAATTCATTTACCACTTCTTAGTATTAATTAAGTAATTTGCAGCATACAATTTTAACAAATTTTGCCGTGCGACTAAAAGTTAGCCAGATAAATACCATGATAGGTATAACAAATAGTCACAGAAAGTGGAAAGAAACGTTTATAGACGGTCCTAGAGACTTATGTGCCTACAAATTAAAAGACTAAAAGACTTCCTTAGAGTCCATTCCTCCCAGTGCAGGCTGAATCTAAGGGCAGGAACACTTACAGGGTGGAAGGAGTCTAAAGGTAAAAAAGCCCTTGGGCGGGAGGAGTAATTTGATTTTCCTTAAAGGTTCCATGTCTGTACCATCTCACTCAAAAGTCGCCTCACAAAAATCTCATTGAAACAAATAGTAGTTCAAATTAATGTAACCCGAGTATTTAAAAGTAGTAAACAAGGCGGTCCGTTTGTTCTTATCACTCCAGCGTCCCGCGGCGCGTGCGCCGATCACGGTGCACTATAACGATGGTTAGGCGAGGCGCACACCATCGACACTTCACCGGATATTTTGTATTATTGCATTGGTGTGCTTGCTGCTTAATGTTGTTAAAAGATGTACTTATACTACTTTTATCTCGGTGTGTCTGTCCTTCTCATATCTTGATTTTAGGACGGTAAACAAACTAGTTTAATTTTTCTTTTAGTTTAACAATTTATGCGTTAGCGTTCACTTTGTTCACCCGGGTGATATCACTCAAGTAAACAAAGTGAAATTAACCCGTCGTACCTAAAGGGTACGAAAATATAAATATATAATTGTTTTGAGTTTAATTTTTGAAAGAGAGGCGCAGTATAATCAAAGTATACAACGTTATAAACTATCTAATCTTAAATTAATAAAAGGAGATCACTATTTTAATCTCTAAATTCTTGTCTAATGGATTGCATTGGACGCGGGACTGTATTGGTCTCGGGACTGTACGAATTTCCGTGACCCCGGAACGTAAAGAGCTATTGAAGGAAACCGTGGATTTTAATCAGTACGAGTCTGACAGTCCCTCCTGCTCTGCTCTGGGTAGGAGGACTCATTTGATGATTCTACCACTTAAAAAAAAAAAGAACAAAAAATGGATCGCATTCCTTTTCTTTCAGTAAGAACCAATCTTAAAAAGTTCTCGTAATACATTCGTGATTTTCATACTTAAATCTATGAAATATAGCTATCCATGTAAAATGATATCTCGTCATAAAACCCGCGAATTGGTCACAGAATGTTAAACACGGCTCATATCGGCACAATATTAAGATATTCGTGTCGCAGTAATTATAATTACAAGTGCTGTACATTGACTGGGCGGAACAGGGCGATACTTTAGTATGTAGTGGAGTGAGTAGAGACTGAGAATACGTAGGGTTCAAGTACTAAAGGGGATCGAAAAATGCAAAAATTAAAAACAGCAATAAAAAAGGTGGCTAAGCTAACTTTAAGTTTATTTGTTTTTAATTGTTTAAAACTGGCATCCCGCTCCGGCTTTGCTCGGATTCTTTTCGACCTACTTGGTGGATTTTCTGAAAACTTTGTTACAAACGAAGCTTGTCCTAAAAGTTAAGAATACAAAAAATAAGTATCAAGTTTGATGTAGCCTTTCGGAATTCAACTTCATTTCAAATTTTGTTATATTTTATAAATATTGGTAATCCCGCCGGAATCTATATTTCTTGATAGCTACAACCTGAGGTCATTTAAGTCAATGAATAGGTTACTTCTTGACAGACAGACGTGCTTCGTAGGCGACCACATCATCGCTTACCATCACACGGATTTTTTTTATCGTGATAAAATCATCAAATGAGTCCTCCCACCCAGGGCAGAGCGGGAGGGACTGTCAGACTCGTACTGACTAAAATCCACGGTGTCCTTCAATAGGTGGCGGTCAAATGCGAGTTTTTCTAATTTTTTAATTGTTTTTTCTAATTTATTTATTTATTGAGCAATAATAAAAAATACATCACAAAAAAAATCGAGGAAATTGGAGGTGATAGTATGTCTCTATTAGAACAACTAACAATTAAATTATACGTATACATGTGGTCGAACACTATTTTATATGCTTACTTAACTTTTAAAGGTCGACGCTATTGATTTTTCCAATTATACGCTTGTGGTTGATCAACGGTAATCGTATTGTGGTAGGTATCTACACAATATGTGGATAATGCGGTTTTTGCTTTAACTATCTTCAGTAATATTTTAATTGGTAGAAATGGTAACCTTATTTCTACCAATTTAAATATAACTGGTAACAGAAATTGATAGAAATGGTAACCTTATTTCTACCAATTAGAATACTACTTCTAATATGACTGCTCCAACTTTGAAACAAGTGGCTGGGTGCAAAAAGGCCAGGTGTACAGCTTTGAAGAGGTCGCAGTGGACAGTGATAGGTTGAGCTTATTGTTTATTACTATGCAATCACGGCAAGGGTGAATTTGTGAGGGTGCAATATTGTGACGTCATGCACGCTTTTCTAACATTTGCACGCTGGAAACCGAAACAAGATAATAATGATAAAAATTATTAAGGAAAATGAATTCGCGCATAGTATATTTCTAAATATTTGACAGTTGGAGGTCATTCACTTGTTCAACTTTATCGTGGCCGCATAATACAAACTGAGTTTTAGAGAATTAGTCGGTCTTCTCTTCAAAGACGTTCCAGGACCAAAAACAGGCTCTCGTGCTACCAAATCAAATTATCCTCACTCGCAAGGAAAGCATGACGCTAAAACACGATAATTTTACATTCAAAGCTACCGCCATTTGTACGGAGAAGTCAGTAACCTACACAATAATCTTTAATTACTCGTAAAATAATGAATACGGAATGAACTGACGGCATATCGCGTGCAAGCTCGACACGCATCCAAATTTCGCGCCATAGAAAGTTTCGTCGACATTGAAATCGATTAAATGCCAATGGGAATTTCGCATTGCGCATCACTATGTGTGTTTGAATGTGATAATCCATTCGACTTGCAAGTAGGGTAACCATTTCTTAGTTTGAAAGTTCCTGAACAAAAGCCGCAACTGTTAATGTTCCATTCAAAGGAGAAAATCTATGGACATTGAACTTTTTAGGTTTTTTCCAGTTTTGTTTAAATTGCTTGTATTTTAACCAAAAAGTTATAATACATTTTACTTTTTAATCTTTATTATTTCAGTGGATACCCTTAATTTGAAAAAAAAAAAAACAAAAGTCAGCCAGGACCACTACGTACCTACGGAGCCACAATGTCCGGACAAAATCTGACAGATGGAAACATTATTTACTAGTTAAATGAAGAAAACTGTTTGATTGTAAAAAGGATTTAATCGTGCGTGTCAGGTCGGTGCTACCTAGCAATCACAGGTAGACTTCAGCTCAAAATATTTGCATGCATGTTGTATGTTTTTGAGTTACGAGTCTATTTTTAATCTTACTGACCACCCGTCATATTTTTTTGAAAATATTTTTCTTTGGCTTTTGTTTTTAATTTGATTAGAAGGATAATTTAGCTTGTCAATGATTAGTTAAGCACCAACAAATTACTTTATTATTGTTGGCTCGTTGTAATTTAAGTGGTTAAATGGTCACATTATCCATTCTTTATAGAAGTAACTAATGATCTAATTCTATTTATTTTCTTCATGCATTATATTTTTATTAGGCATATTAGCCGATGTTCCCAAAGTTTGTCTAGGCTGTCATAAAAAGTAATAGCGCAAGCCGGGATGCGACGCAGCGAGTCGGGACAATAACTTCACTCGATCGAGCTAGCAGGCAGAAGCTAATAAAATCACCCAATTAAATACGGGTTGAACGGCTGATTCCAAAATTCACGTGTTTACACTTTAATTATATTTTTTAAAGGTAGCGTTCTGTGGTGAGAACGCGCAAGTAACACACAGAATGCCACCAAAACACAGCACCTTTTTCATTCTCAGCCACCCAAAAAAATTCCAAACAAGAGCATCACATACTCAACCAGATTATTTCCCAGTTAAGCTCACATAGATCAGCTTAACTTTAAGTTCCAAACAAACATAACTCACTTGCATCCGACCAGGCTGGTATCACACCATCGATTTAATGAGCATTTTATTCATGAGCGCCATCGATTGAGTTATCAGCCTCACTCGGTACTGGACCATTAATCTAATCACCGAAATGGCGTTACTCTAAATGTTTTATGTTTTTTTAGAGAATGGAGTAACGTATGAACGTATTTGGTTTATCTTTGGTAAGATTATAAATATCTTTAGAAAAAGTTCAGAAAGTGAGAGAGATTTTAGTAACCCAGATTTCTTTCCCGATAGCTTCAGTTTATTGTGAGCTCTTTTACCAGGTTTTATTTAATTAGCCTTGTTAGTTGTTTAAATCACTAAAACTGGTTACAATGATTGCATCGTTTATTTGTTAACCTGCACTAATGAAAAGAAATAAATCTAACAATTTCTCTTGTACTGGTTGACGATGCATCATGAGGGTGAGGGACAAGGCGACGTTAAAAACAAGTGGCAAAAACGGGATACGACATAAGCTGCTGAAAATCTTATAGCATTTAATCTTTATAGAAACACTGTCGAGACCCGAGCTGTCAAGTCATGTACCAACTAAGATAACAGTAATCTTTACACCTGTAAACATAAACAACATAATTCCCTTCACTAATTTTAATAATGACTACCAAGTTAATTACACACTATTTGTGTTAATAATAAGCGATGCATCATCCGAACACATTGAGGAATCGAACACTAAATTAAAATCAGCGGACAAGTGACAACGCCGGGAGGCAAAACCTCTAATAATATACAATCTAGGGAACTGAAGAATACCTTATTTTAATAAATAATAATTAACTTACATCAGGTCATAGGTTACAGTACAGACTATGAAGAAATTACCTTTTTATCTCCGCATGTCGTAATTTCTGATCTCGTTTTGTATGAAAAATGGCGGCCATTTTTCTCGGCGCGCGCGCAACCGCCCGTCTTACTAATTGGTCGATGACGATATGTTTAAGTTGGTTTTATTTATGACACCATCGAAAGTTTAAGAGAAACTGTTCTTGACAGATGATCGGCAAACGTTATTATTTCTGATAGGTTTATTATTCATGAATATTCGAACTGTATTCTTATGAAAGTGATTCTGTCCAATATGGTAAAAGAGGTTGTAAGGAACGGATGCTGTCAATGAGGAATAGCAGTAGTGTAGTAGTAGTAATTTTAGTATTAAAATGTGAATTACGTGTATGTAACCACATTTCTCCTGGAATGGACACCAAGGTTCAACGTGAAAAGATGATCTGGTGAATTCTGACCAGAGGATCGCGCTGTACACAAGCCGCTTCCAACCGGGCCAACCGATGATGATGTCTTACGGAAAAAAGGAAGACTCATGAAATAACGACTGACATGGTATGGAAGAAGAAAACATCTTGCACCGATCACAAATAATTTGGGTATGATGTTTAATCTAAAAAGGTCCACAAACATCACAGCAGAAACAAATAATGATATATTGAAATTAAATTGTATAAAACTGTTCAAAGCAATAGTAACAAAATCTAGATAGTACCTGTCTGATACTAGTATGACGAGAACGTCGAAAGATGCCATCGATCAAATGATTACGCATAAACTGCCGACAAATTGCTTATGTCGAATGCTAATCTATCACCATGACTACATCTGACAACAGAGATCGATACATCTTACGATTTATCGCCAGCTATGCAAGCAAGATGAAAAACTGGCGGTTTAAATGGGGTAATATATTTGTGGATGACGCTGATAGCGCGTGACTTGTGAGACAAAGTTTTAGTCACTTTGGAATCTAGTTTTAATTTCACACATTCTTCTTTGTCTATGTTAAATTGTCAGGTGTGTGAAGAGATAAAATCAGAACCATGGTAAACTTCTTATTCCGATACTGTACTTATTTCTGTACGATGAGGTGCGGTTCACCTGTTACTCAGGGTGATGGCTGAGCTATCACACGAGCAGTGGCAGACAATCAGAGCCACCTGGCACGGGACCACTATTCAGCCAGAGTCCGGCCTCAAACAGTTTTAACTGTCCACCGTGCGTCGGTGCGCAAGAGTCCCAGTTCCCGCTGAGTGATCTCACTTCATATTAGACCTCATATTTGCTTCTTTACTCCAAGAGCAAACCCATTAAGAAACCTCATTTAATGTAATTCGAGGGGGTTGGCACTGTAAGCCGAGTACAAGCCCCACCTAGTTCGGGTTTAGAAGCTAAAACTTTAGTACACATAATTATAATCATAGCATTAAACTTCAAATGTATACTTTAAACGTATTGTAATATTGCAAATCTTTATTAAAAAATATGCCTATCGATTTCTTAATGAAACCTATTTGCTATTTTCGGTATCGTTACCGTATTATGACAAAATTGGCGGATGGTGTCCTGATGCTGTTCATACAAGCATGTAAATGTATTTCAAATCTTAACATTCAATTCTAGAAGGTTTAGCATGTAGAAATGTTGCTAAAAAGCTACTGTAAGCTCCTAGTCAATTGGTTAGGCAGTTGCGAACGCGTAACTAAAGACTTAAATACTAACTTAACTTGTATAATTATAGATTTTATTGCACATTGATGGAACATATCGATGTTTAACGAATGAGTTTGTAATCGATACGCTGCTCGATTATGGGATACATAGCAACAACAATCGATTGATCGATTCGTTTCAGATATGCTTTGTGATCTGTGGATGGAACACCCTATTGATTAATGTGTGTGTTGTAAAACAAGTCAGGGTTCCATTTCTGGACGACACAAAACATTGTCGTTAACAATAAATGGCATGCCAGCTGAGGTGGAGGATTGCCTCTGCCCCACGCATTTCCCCTCCTCCTTCGCTAGCATGACTGCTTCACAGAAGGATTTGTCTCCTTCCCATTTCCCCTCACTACGTAATATGACCTGTCATCGCTGCCTAATCGCCTCCTTGAGGACACGACACACGACCGTGTATGTGACACGTAGACGTATCATCACGCTTCCGAATCCGACACAGGAAAACTCCGAAGCAACCTTGTCCAGTGAGTATTTGCTTTAGACGGAAGCCAGCAACTCTTCAAAAAGGGGTCTTACCGCCGTTACTACAATGTGCCCATACCTACCTACTCAATTTGCCTTGCGTTCATTGCTACTAGGACCTTTTGGCGTTTCAATAATATTGTAAAGATTTTAGAAATCGAAAAAAAAAAGGTAGCGTTAGTTCCAATTATGAATAATTTCAAAATTAAATAAGCTTATGAAATACACCTAAGCATAAGTTTCTCCGCAAAACCTACTTACTAATGACTCTGCATTGTTTTTTCCATCCGGTTGCAAAGTAAGATAAATCACACCAATTACGGAAGCACTTAAAGAAGTCCATCTCCAACCTTGTGACACTCACGTACCGTTCCACTTTGCTGATAATTTCTCAATTTCGGCGCTGCACACAACAAAACTGTCAGTTGTGATCCCACTAAAACCTGACCTCTTCATTCAGAGGTACAAGCGGACCATTACCTTAATATTTTCTAAACCATTCCAAAAAATATGGTAACAAAAGCGGCGGCTATTAAGCCACTAATGTCGCGTTCGAATGAATCATTATTTTTAGTGGCATCTCCGCCATATTAGGAGGTCAATTCCTTTCGAACAATAAGAGGTTAGGTCAACCTCGCGCCAAAAATGGACAAAATGTCACCCGCGATCTGGAAAACGAGTCAAATACGTATTTGTTCAGAAAATTTGCATTGAGATACATAAATAAATCGCCGTTTTAAAATTAAAATATAAAGTTTATTTTATGTAGCCTGTTTTTTTTAATATTTAGTTTTAATTAAATATCAATATTTTTTTGTTTATATGACACATAAAAAAAGAATGACAAAATAAGCAAGTTATGAAACAGCACATGGCATGGGTACGTTTAAGTAATGTTCTTTATTTAAATGTGGCCATCTCAGCCGTGATTATATCTGGACAAGTGGGCACAGAGGTTAATTATGTGTACAGAGAGTTCGCAGTTACCCAATTGTTCCAACCATTTTGTTTAAGTTCAAGTTTCAAAAATGAAATCTTTAAATTAAAGGAGCTTTAAAAAGTCATATTATTTTTAATTTTACGAAATTATCAACTTTACATCATCATTCTCCTGCCAAAAAGGAATTAATTGATTATTCGACATCTGTGCAGCATAAATTCTTCATTCGCACTTCTCTATCTCTATATCTCTCTAACCAACTCTCCTCAGTAGTCACATCCTTTCTAGCCATATCATTTCACACAGTACCTCCAGTCTTTCGATTTTCCTTTACTCGTAAACCATTTCGAACTGAACACACGTTCTACAATCATACATTGACAAGCTTTTTCTGGGTAAGCTCACTCCACATTGTAGACTTTGTCTCTGTCACCTCTGACCTCTCTATCTGGACTAGAGTCAAAAGCAAAGTAACCTCAAATTAAAAAAGCTGCACTAAACTTCATCCTACCAAAGTTACATCATCATGTCACTCAAAACAAATAACGCATCTTCCTTCCTCTCCAATCTGTATCACTCCACAACCACATCACATAACCCTTGAAAACCTTGTCCAGCACTTGACCCCTCACCTGCAGTTGACAGGCGAACAAAACGCTGCGCGCGCGCCGCGGGCCGCCCCACCCCGCGCTGAGAAAGCCGTGTCCTTTGCGCGCGCGCATTGACGGATAGCTCACATTATTACGTCGGTGCCATCAGCGGGTAATGAGCGTACAGAGTAGTTTGAGGAACAGAGAGGTTTGGTATGACATGGTTTTCTGGTAATTAGATGTATTTTTGTGTGAGAAGAAAAAGATTAGTCGTGACAACCCTTCCGCACGCGAAAGACATCTATCAGTTTATTACCTTTATCATCATGATAATGGTGAAGAGCTTTAGCAGAACCTCTGCCAATAATGTTCTTTGACCCGCTACTTGTACGATTTAAGCCAATGACAAAAGAAGTGTCCTGCTAGATTTTGGTTTTCCCCAAGCGTCATATTGGAAAATGTAACCGTAAACCAAACTATTTACCTACATTATAATTTTCAAAACGGTTTTAAATAATTCCAAGATAAAAATTCCTGGTCGCGGGACTAACGAATTACCGTGACCCCGGTACGTAAAGGGCTAGTGAAGGACACCGTCGATTTTAGTCAGTACGAGTCTGACAGTCCCTCCCGCCCTGCCCTGGGTGGGAGGACTCAATTGATACTCAATTGATACCACGATAAAAAAAAAAGATAAAAGTTCCTAATACGAGTTTGTTTTAATACTGTTGAGCATTCACAGTGAACCAGGTAAACTAGTACCGAAACATATTCAATAATAGCTGTTATAACCCACTATGATAGTTCTGCTTTTTCCGTTAAATCGAATATCCGTAAAGAAATCAAACGATACAAACATTTGAAACTTTAAATCTAAATTGTAGTGATTTTTTCATTCTCCACGCTCAAACCCAAGGAAATTACTGACAGTTGTTTTTTTTATACAAAATTATTATAACAGGAAGAAGTGATATCCTGTTCAAATAAAATATGAAATAATTTACCAAACATGGAAAAGGATTTTTATATTTCTAGAGTAATTAAACTAACGACGAAACAGATCAAGATTACTGATAATTATTTTCCGCTACGGATTTACGGAGATTTATGATTTAGGCATAAACCGGGGAATAAACGTTGTTTGTGAATCTAGGATTCAAATGGTTCTATGCAATGTTATTTAGTTCTCTTTTTACACCTTTATTAAAGGTGAATTTATTCATAAGGCTTTTACACTAAACGCTAACGTCGTAACTTTTGTATTTTGCATCTATTAGTGTAGTGTAGAATTTGGTTTATTGAAAGTTTAAGCTAAATCGTTAATGTCACCCACGTTCTATATAATCGGACAAATCAATCATTTAACTCGAACTTCTCTGAAACAGCTGAAAACTTCAAAACCATGTGACACTTTTCAATACTTCGTCGCCTCTACTTTCCCAGCCTACTCTACACATTTGTCGGTCACATCGCTTATCGGAAAAACGTCTTGCGGCCTGTTATCTTTTATAGTTTGGCCAAATTGTCGAGCGTTATTTATTAAAATGACGCTGCGACCTGCCCGGTGAAATATGCGATGTCTTAGCGACAGGTCAGGGCAGGGCTTGTATCGTTGACAAATTGAGATACTTCGTGGTTTAAGGTGGATAGATAGATGAAGACTGAGGGGTGATAACAAAGAGTCGTGACTTTGTAAGTTTAGCTATAGCAAACGGTAATGACGAATATTAATCAGGGCCATATGATCATACAGATCTTACATGTTTACATTATATAGGTACTGTATCTTACAACGATTTGTCACAACCGGCAAACGCCATGTTTTAATTTGATGGCGATTATCAAATATACGAAAATATGTCTCTTAAAATTACTCAGGTAACGAAAGACAAGGCAACAAATCAAGTCGGTCGTGCCCCAACTCTTGGGGACGATCCTTCAACAATTACTTAAAGGTCGTGACCAAAATATACTCATAAATTGTTATCGAAACGAGGGCGAAGCATGCCGATGACAATTATCCGCTATTACGCGTCCATCCACGAGGCACTCCGCGAACTTAATCCTGCAACTAATGTCTTAATTCAACCGCCATCTTTGAATCTTCGCAGCTTGAATTTAGAACGTATTTTTCTAACCTTCGCCTTTGATACCCGCATAAATAAGTTTGCTGAACAATTTTAGGCCATTTTATACTTTCAATCTTATTTTAAAATAGATCTTTGTAAACATAAAGTGTTAAGAGTCAAAACTGTGTATCAAGAAGTTATTTGCGCGTAAAAATAAATTGGTAATAACAAAATAATATGGCGGTCCATCAGTTGCAGTTTCCCGCGTAAAAAGCTTCTAAACGATTGCAAATTGTTGCGAGTATTGGAATCGGTTCTGACTTAATGGGCGTATTTAGTTCGACAAGTTTAGTGCCGAAGTAAACTATAAAATCATAAAAGCGGTTCTATTATGTTTCTCTGAAGCAAAGGCATGTCGTATCAGGTGCAATTACATCAGTCGAAAGTACTATCAAAGCTATTACTTAATGGGATGAACTGAAATGTAATAAGTATAAAATTGTTAATGTTTCTTCTTACTGAACTTTGTTATGGAAGTAAACTCATTTAATGACTATCGATACGTGACTTGATACTCTTTCGATCTAACATCCCAAGATTTTTCAAATTCTATAAAAGGTAACGTAATATGTAGCCGATATATGTTTTTCTTTCATTACCGAATCATCATGGAAACGATCCATAATCAATGGAATTTAATGTTTTTAATAGCAATATTTATATCGTTTCACCTTAAGCAGATTTAACTAGCGTAATTTCTTAAATAAACAGTTACTTAAATAATCGATTCGTGGGAAAGCAAATACATTAACAGTTCAGAGTAACAAAATATATAGATCAAATTAACGATTTTGACATCACGCGAACGCGTTTAATAATTTAAATAACGAGTAATATGCGCGTTTCGAACATTTGGAATACCACAAATTCAATATGGCGTCAGTTTTCTTTTTTTTTTAGGCAAAGGATTCCTGTCATTATGCCCATATATTATCTTCACGGGGCGCTCGACTTGAGATAAAATTGTTGGTAACAAATGTTTCACGTTGTGTTTGATAAATTCCACATGATTTTATTTTACTTTTATTGGAGTATGACACCGTTAATTAAGCAACATATTTTAAGGTAATTTAAGGGTCGTTAAAAAGAAAACGATGTTCTCTCGTGTTTTATGTTGGGTGTTACACAGTTATGACACAATTTTATTTGTAAATAGTTACGTTTATTATTTTATGTTTGTTTGAATAATGAGTCGAATGAACTTTAAATGTTTTACGAATAAAATGAGAAACACTTTTTACCTGCCAGTATGTATGACGTTTAATGTTCTTCAGGATGCAGCGTAGTCAGCCCTGAAAAAACACAAATGTCAAATTTAATCTTTTGAATATCATGTCACAAGTTGTGATATGAGTCAAAGGTCATATCTTAAGATCTATGAACGCCCTAGGGCACAAATTATACAATTAATATCTAGAATCTAAGTTGGGACCGTCTTTATACCTAATCATGTTTTAAGCGGTAACGATTTGATAATATTACAATATGATAATATTATTCATTTAAGTAACAGACGAGCATTTGAAACAATTTAAAAAAAGAATTTTAAAACTTACTTCGCATTTACTAGACGTGAATTGTGGACTTCGTTGCTTTTCCAGAAGCTCCAACGTAACTTTTTTATATATATCTTTTTGTCCATTAGAATCACAACACGGCACTAACAAACACATTCGGCGTCGTTAATTTTGCATTTCTTCTTTTTGTAACAATGCGTCAAACGTCAAACTATTACGTATGAATATTTTTTGAAAGAGGCAAAGACAGCTAGCTCCATACAGCCTAGTCAGTTATTTGTCACAAGAGCATAGGGCCCGCTGTCGCGTAACTCAAAGTTCATATCTGGTGATCTGTGAAGGCAGAGTGTCCCGCGGGGACGTCCTTAACGGGACAAAATTATTGTTATTGCCACCAAACTAATGTAATTATTTTAACCTATGGAATATGGGTGCGCTCGAGGTGATTTTGTTTTGAGTATTTTTTGGTTTATACTTTTTGTCGAGAAATAATTTGGTTAAGCAAAAAATGGAAAGGTGCACAACAGGATTTCTCAATTTATTGGCAATTTTTAGATCCCAATTTTAAAATACTCAAAATTAATTAAAAATCGCCTTTTCAGTAAAGAATTAAAAACTGCTGTCATTTTTCCGTTTAGGTTGCCAAGAAAACTAATCTCATTCTATCAAAACATAAATCAGCAGCTGAGCTGACACAGCAAATTATACTTATTCACGAGTCCATCAAGTGCTACTGAAATTAAAATAAAATTACCAATATTAAGCTCCCGAAAAATCGTGTTCATATCCCAACACTAGTTACACCTTGCACCCAACCCGTGCACCGCCGTCGTATAATTTATGCCACCGTGCGCCCGCAGCGCCCCGCGTCCCCAGGGCCCAGCGCGACCCAGTGGGGCCCAGTGGGACACTTGTTACGCCGATTTATGAGGATGGGACGCTCCGCATTTTATTGTTTCTACTCCGGTAATGTCCGCTTTACGAACAACTTTTATTATTTATTAATTGATTCAAAATGTCTCTTGTCGATTGAATAAAATTTTGTTTATGTCCCGCTTTAGGGACGACATTTTTGTGTGTTTCGTAGTTTATTTATCAGATACAGCTTAATAGATTTGAGAAATGGGGATAGATGCGTCGAGATATTTTTTTGATAGGAGAAAAATATTGTCATGCCTTTGGAATAAGGTGCTTACTTTCTAAATAAGATGGAGAGGCTGTGGTTTGCCTTTTGTTACTGATACTAGTTTACAGTACATCTGTTGCCGAAGGAATTTTAGCTGTTGCTGACTACATATGATATGCTATTATCAAAAATATAATTAGAAGATTTTTATCAGCTCTAGTTTCTGAGTTTCAGCTATGTAGGTATAAATCAGAAAAAAACAGTATTTACTAAAAAAAACTTAATAAAAAAAAACATTGAGTTCTAAAAAACTTCGTTTTAAAGCGCTTCTCTGATGTGTAGACTTTGGAAAATGACGTATCAGAGACCAACAATAGTCAGACATCATATTTGTATCCCAGAAACCCTGATAGCGCTCTTCCATGACGCGTAAGTCCTGATGCATACGCTCTCCCTGCTCTTCGCTAATATCTCCTAAATTTTCCGGAAACCCGTCCAGGTGACTATGGAGGAAGTAGAGTTTTATGCTCATATTGCACCTCATATTTTTAATTGTAGCAGAAGGTCTTCTACAAGTTCAATATAATTTTCAGATTTTTTTATTTCCGAGAAAATTCTGCATCACAAAGACGAAAGCTGTCCAAGCCTTTAGTTCTAATTTAAATCTCTTACAAGATCATCTAACTCATTATGGGAAAAGCATTTTGGCTCATTTGACATACCTTCAAAATCAGCATCATTTTGTGATGAGCTTGGTCCTTCAATGTCTTGTTCAAAGGGTTCAGATATATTTTTAGGCACTGAAGAGTCAGGTGAACGCTGCACTGGACGTTGAACACAACTAGTACTTGGGTGCTGCCATTTAGCTCGACTTTTAGTGTTTAAGCCGTTTACGGTCACGCTACAAAAACAACTGTCTTCGAGATGATTTCGTGGTTCTCGCCAAATATTCGGTGTTCAAGAAATTAAAGGCATTTCTTTTACCACTTTTACATAATCTTAAATATTCCACACACGATTTATAAACACAATTGGGAGCCCAAGACTTCTCATTTTTATCCAAGAGCATACCAAAATACTCAAAATAGGTATTTTTCACCAACTCTGATATAACTTTTCTACAATCGTTAAACACATTCTCCGCATATATAGCAAAAATGATCTGGATTGTTTAAACAACGTCTCCTTGAACTACTCATGACGCAAAAACTTCAGATACCAATCTGAACACAGTAAAATACGCCTGTTATCGATTAATATATACGCTTGAACGATAAAAATCAAAAACAAAGTAACTCGAGCTGCTCAAAAAAAATTGAGGGTAGATTTGACAAAAACAAGTCATAAGTAAACATTATCAACCATAAAATTCGCGGCAACAGACAAAAAGTAAAATTTTGTAAACTAGTGTAATGATCGCATGTCATGCGGGGAATTTTTAATCAACTAATTACATATGCATGAGATGTATAACTAATTTAAGGAAAATAAAAACTTGGGCTGACATCACAATTCAACATTTTCAGTTTCCTGTCACGTTACCTTATTTTATAGTAAAATTGCGTTACCCTGTGAACATACAGTTATTTGGTACATACCAAAGCAAACTTTCTCAAAAACCGGTGACTCAAACAAAATTTCATCGTTTTCCTCAATCTTTCATTCACGATTACAGCTGGACACGAGATAGTGATTTTTCCTTGAACCGCTTACATCGAAATCACTGGCTCCATCTAGCTGCGAGCGCGGCAAACGTGCCACGAAACATGAATGCGGTACATTTCACCACAAGATTGCTTCTATTTACTCTCGTTTAGGGTTAATCCGTGATTGCACGTCGGCGTCGGTTGCGCCGAATGAGAGGTTGCAGTCGGCGGGTTAAAAATAGGGCTCACCCTAATTGATGACCCTTCACCTCTAGTCAAGATGTGTGGTCTCTAGATGTGGCTTATTGCTTTTCTAGAAAACTTTCAATTTTCCACTTTAAATTGTATTGCATAGAGTTCAAAGACGGCAAGTGCCAAAGGATGTCATTACCTAATTTAAATTTAGTCTAATTCAGGATATTGCTACTTATCCTCTTGATACCACCATCATTCTTATTTGTTTGTTTTTGAACACCGATCTTCATATAATAAAGGTCAAACATAATCCTTAGATTCAAGTCCCTTCTAGTGCTACTGGTGGATACGGCTCCGAGATTTCGTCGTGCTCCAGATGTGAACTCGTGTTAGTAAGTTCGTGATCTATCTACCTATGTGTATGAATACATATGCAATTGTTGTTCACTTGATACTAAGCTCATTACTGGTATTTTAGCTTTTTTTTTAACGTGGTAAAATCATCAAATGAGTCCTCCCACCCAGGGCAAAGCAGGAGGGACTGTCAGATTCGTACTGTCTAAAATCCACGGTGTCCTACAATAGCCCTTTACGTTCCGGGGTCACGGTAATTCGTACAGTCCCGCGACCCCGGCAGGCTGTTATTTTAGCTAGCACAATTTTCAAGTATCACCTAGCTTATGTGGATTTTCGTTACCTTAAGTATCACGGGCTGGCTATTCCTAAATAAAATATTTTACACAATACCAATAACTCAAAACCAGAAGGATCAAATAACAGCAGCATTAACAAGCCACATTAATCAATACCTGTATCCACATTCTCTTAGATAACTTACTATCTCTCAATCGATGATGATTGCTGTCTCAGTCGTGTTCACGCACAACACTAAAAATACTCAAGTCTTAATAAAATGCAAAAAATATATCGATGAGCACTATATATCTATCGATAAAGCATCTGAGCGAGAAAGTAAGACGTGAGATATGTCGAGTGGAAGTTAATTACAAACACCAAGGCGACAGCGGAAATGTTATACAGAGTGAAAATATTAACATGTAATAAACAACTGCGCGCGCGCACATAAGTCCAATGGAACATCTCATTTATTCAAAGAGCACTGATTAAATAAACTCGAAACGAATACTCATTAACATCGTGATCACACGATAAACTAAATCGTACCCATTAAAACATACTGCCCTATACGCATTAGTCGAGTTGAAAAAATCGATACCAAACAACCCGATTCGTCACGCCATGTGATCGATTATACGTCTACTCCAATTAATCGTTGCTCGATTATGGCTGTATAATTATATAATAATAAATCGTTTTGCATTATAAAGTTATTGATCTAATAAACGCGGCCCGTCTAAGGTTTTGAGGTGTTATTATTGGGGGTAATGTCTTCATTGCCTTTCATGCAAACCGACGCGTGATTGATGGCTGCCATATCGATATAATATCGATAAATTCGACTACGATATTAAAATATTCAAATAATAAAGCCTTGATGAGCAATTTGAGCCGTTGTGAAGTTTATAGTGCGCCATACCAAAAACGTAATATGCAAACATGTTTATGATTCGCGATAAAACGTTGCGTTACAGCGCTTGTCCGTCTGGTATATCGATATGTAAAGTGACGTGCCTATCGCTAACAAACTCGGCGCTAATAATAAACTGTGTAATAACTATGATTAACGCAAGTTTAGCTTTACATTAGCTCGTGCGGCGCACGTTAAGAAGTAACGCCTTTAGAACACATTTTAAAAATCTTAAAGTCAGACGTATAGACTACGGAATTCACACGGTCGGTCAGTTTTATCGATGGTTTCAATCGATAACTTTCACAATCGATTTTCATTACACTATATAGCTATAAAAATGTAATAGTTCGAAGTAACACAATCGCTTCTTATTCAAACAGCTTCGCAGATTTTTCTTGTTAAAAATGAGTGTGAACAATTTGTCAGTGACCTTTGATCGCAGTCCGATATCAGTCGATTTATCTGATAGCAAATGGCCGATCGGACAAATTAAAATGATTAACAAAGCACTACAATCCGTTGCGTTACCATTCACTATAAAGGCCGATAATTAAATATTTATTCGGTTCTATCAGGATCGATAGAACTGTTACACTGAATCGATTCGTCACTGTGGAAATGTTCAAATTGCCGGCTATCAAGATATATAAAACGCCGTGAAATACATTTGACAGACGAGCGAGAACAAAATCTATATTTGCTCTGTCCATTATTATCTACATTACTTAATGTAGATACGTCTATTTGTTTGTGCATACAATTTGGATTGCGAATTAGGATTACACTGCGTTTAGAAATACCGTTTAGATTTCGCAATAAGTTTTTAATTCTAAATCAAAACGAATTAGAAACGGCTGTTACTTCAGTCAATAACACCATCATGTGATATATGTGAAGCTGATAGGTGTTTCAATTACATTTAAACGATTCCCTGAGCTTAACAGCTGCTGAGTACATAATTTAAAATCCTCATTAGATTCGAAATAGTTTTTAATAAATCCAGCATATTCATTCGAAATTAAAATATTCACATTTGGCCGGCGACGCCGCGTGTAAACACTAGTTAATTATAATAGAGGATTTATCGATATAATTGAAAGCATTTATCTATACTCACACATCGGTATCGGACCGTGTTCCCGTAAACCGTGATAAAAATCGAAATATAATCGATATATCGATGGAATTTATTCGTCACGCGATCGTGATCGTCTGAGATTACTTAAATGCAACCTTTTGGCCACACGCTTTCTATACAAATAGTTTGAACGGCGTATCAATTACCAAACACACGGTTTTAACGTTCTGTAAATTGGAGTAGAGTGATTTGTTGTTTGTTTGGAACACACACTCATTTGTTTTATTGCCACGGTTTACTTTTGATAGAAAATCGATTTAAACGGAGTTTTTGAACGTTTTTTCAGTCATATAATGTATTATAAATACTTAACAGGTCGTACATTGCTTAGGAAATTGGAATAGTCAAGTCATCGAATGACGAAACGGCAGTTTCTTTTTGTTTTTTTTTTTGTAAAATTAAACACGATCATTTTAGACTCGTATATTAGCGTCTTTGAGATGATTCTTCTTCTTTCTTTCAATTTAGAGATGAATTTGATATTTTAAAGATGAACATTAGACCGATCACATTAACAGTTTAGCAGAACGACGCTAATTCCGATACATTCAGTTCAAAAAGTGTTGCTTTCACACCAAAACTTACTGCTGTATGAACTACGTTTAGCAATACCGTGTTTAAGATCAATATTGTTCAACTGGGGGCTATAAATGTCATTTTTTTTACGCTTGTTTTCTCTTATTACTTGCTCACCGTCTGTTAAAGTTTAAATTTTCGTTTACTTTAGTCTGTTTAATGTTCGTAGTTTATTTTCTTTATCGTGTTTATATCAGCAAATGAGTCCTCCCACCCAGGGCGGTACGAGAGAAACTGTCGGACTTGTACTTACTAAAATCCACGGTGATAGTGATCCTTCAATAACCCTTTACGTTCCGGGGTCACGGTTATCTAATAAGACAGTCCCGCGACCACACGTACCTAGATAAGACACATAAAAAACATTGAATTTAGTACCAGTATTAATGAAGTTACTTTAATGTTAATTTGTAGTTTGATAACAGACCTCCTGTGGTTGTGGAGGTCAGATAGGTAGTCTCCGTAAAATGATCGTAGCAGCATCAAATTAGGAAAGTCGACCCTAAGATAGTTGGGGCAGATGATGAATAGCAGACTTCGCCTGTATGACCTTCGAAGAAGGTTGCATTTTGATCTAAAATTGAAGTATGATACTGTTCATATTTGATTCCTGAGAAAACTGGTTACCTATGCGTTTATAATTTGTTAGAAATTGAAGGTTCAAAAATCTTAACAGACGAGGACTGTTTTGATTCTAATTTATTTTTAATAGCTTAAAATGTGCCTGCTAGGCAAAGACCTCCCTTTTTTCTGCTTTAAAACCTCTGTGTTTTATGTGATGTTAGATTACACGATCTCGATCAGATCGTCACAGCACCTGCGCTGCGATTGATCTTGCGATGTCCTGTATATCATTTTTTTAATCGCAATACTTTTCTAACAACGGAATCAAAATCAAAACCCACGTGTACGTACTTATGTCTTCATACCGAGGTACCTACCACATGTTCAATTAGTGCACTTAACAATCGGCTCCTAATGCGTGATATCCGACGGATAGCCACATCCGTCCTCACACAAATTAACTGAGATACGGTTTATTGAAATTACGATTATATTAACGGTTTTTTTGTGTTATTAAATATTTTTTTGGGTGTATCTGCCCATTTCATTCCAATATTGTTGATGTTCTGTACCCTTTCCATTCATTTTCTTAGAATAGGTGTACTGTTTGTGACGCGACGAACGTAGAACTTTATATGTGTAATATGTGTGTGAAAAAAATATTAATCGTTTTATACAACTTTTACTAACAAGTCGCGAAGAAAATAAAAAGTCTTATATTTGTGTACTAGCTCGACAAAATGGACAAAAGAGCTGATAATTATGTTTGTGGAATAGGAGCAACGACCCTGTAAGAAGTGTTCAGTTACATAAATGACACCTTCTCCATTGAAAATAGATATATGTGCAAGTCTCATTTAAGACCACACTCTTAAGCAAGAAAGCATTTCAACAATATGTTAAAAGTTCACCAAAAGGCTCGAAACCCGTAAAGAAACCAGTCTTTGGAATAATTTAGCGTATTTTAATGAACAACTACCATAAACTTTACACATGGAAATAAATCGACCACCAACATAGAATATCGGAAAACAATCATCTTGCAGTACTTAGAGACTAATTGTTGTTTTTCGCTTTAACTCAACAGACATAAAACTTTACCGCGTCCAATGGAAGTGTCAGTCTCCGTTATTCAGTGATTATTACGACATTTTTACACGCTCATGAACCTCACTCGAACATTCACAGTTTTATACAGAATCCACGACAACCTTCAACGTCTCCCGATGCATCAATTAAACCACTCCGTCCGATACGAGAGTGCACGAACCGTCACGATTATTATATTTAGTCATAAATGGCCTGGAGTGAGACACGACAATTAATTTTTAAAAAAGAAACTCTCATATCTTAAATAAGTAATTGAACGATGCTAAATGTCAACTGTGACCAATTAAAAAAATTACATAATCCGCACGATAAGTGTCCGCGTTACGGGACGCCTACGACACGACGACTACTACCAATAATATAAATCGCCACGATCGACACACAAACGACAATATCAATTAAAAAAATTATCACCAATTACCTCGCGGCGGGTCGTCAAACATTGTGTGTCCGAATTTAAATACTAATCGACATTTAATTTAAACGGGAATCGATTAAATCGTACCGATTCTCGACGCCCGCTCATTTCGAGTGTATGTCTTAATTGCAACATCTTAGGAGAGGATCTTTTGGGGCCGTTTATCGGTAAGAGTCGGCCGCTTAATTAGTACGTATCCCCTGCGCATGCGTCGATGCAATCGCCGTCTCACCTCTCTATTCCTTATTCGAAACTGCAGCTTAGGAAGCGTCGTCCTTTACGCACACTTACTTTCAGTACTGTAACGAGTAGGACAGAGATACATTTATGTGTCCTAAGATTGTGATCGTGTCGGGCGCCGGCACCCAGCGTTCCTAATGCGTGTTTTAAATGTTTACTAATGAACACGATTATTTAAAGTGACATTTTCGGATTTCCCTCTCGGCCATTACAGATACTTGGTATAAAGTCGGGCCGCGCTTTATGTGCTGTATTAAAATACAACAGTTTTATACATGTTGTCTATGGTGTGGCGTCGGGTGGCATTCCGATGCTATTTGAAGGCAATATAGATTGGTGACGAGCATCCACTCGAACTTTGACATCGTCATATATTTTGGACTTTTATATCGACAGAAACATAAATTATACGACATTTGGGTGATATTGAGTGAAATGAGCAGTCATTAATGGCCCATGAGTGGGCAAATGGCTTGTAGAACAGATGAACACAAAACTTTAAGCTTTAACAGTCGTTAATCTTGAGCTTCGATTAGAAATAAGATTTAAATTGATGTTTTTCTGGATGAGTTCTAAGACATAATCCATATTACATAATAAAATATGTCTATTAGTGTATAGCTTATGACTCTTGGCTAGTATTTCATACTCTTCTGTCTTTCGTCCCTCATTATCCACAACATATATACCACGACGCCAGTGAAAAACCTCCAAAACAAAATTAAACATATATACTCTGGTGTGTACTCAATGTTTTCACCAATCCTGTATAGAAAGAGAATAACATTTTATCAGTTATAAGATCATCACATAAAACATTTAGATCACCTACCACATTCTGCACATTTTCGTCACACGCAGAAAAGCGCCGAAACCAAAAAATAATGTTATGCAAATGTAACGTGGGCGTAGTCTCTAATTGAGCACTAAAGCGGGCGGTGCCGCGGCGGACACTAGTCTCAAATTATAATTTATATAACCGCCTATCTCTTCACTTATAAAAGTGACTGAGCTCACAAATTCGTGACATAAAAGGACCTAAACAAAATGGCAGCAATAATGAAGAGATTGTTGACTTTCAAATATGTTGATTTGTCTTTTTTTTTTTGGGGACTGGAAAATCATGTAATGAATTACTCCTCCCACCCTCAGTGGATCGAGAGAGGCTGTCAGACTCGTACTGACAACAAAGCACCTACAGGGTTGTTTTAGTTGCCAACATAATAGTAGGCAACTAAAACTATTTTACGTTATCGTGGATTTGGAACGCAAAAGGTAATCCTTTTGAGTTCCAAATCGGTAACCTAATAATACATTCCCGCGACCCAGATATTCCCGCGAATTGAAATTACCTACTGAAAATTAATTTCAAACTTGTTGAAATTCTTTGTGAACCACGTTATAACTTGTTCAAAAAAAATTTCAGTAATCTAGATTCGTTTTCAATGGCCAAAAAACGCAACGTTCAAAAGTAATTGCGACCAATCTAAATTAATTTGAAATTACCACAAAATAAATAAAACTATTTATGCTTTGTGCCTGATTGAACACCACTCATCAATGAACATAAAATAAGAAATCAAACCTCTGTGGTTTTGCGTAGGGGTAAATACGTGTTCGAAGGTGTTAAACAAACTCTAATGTGATAATATTAATCATAACTGTTTGATATTAAACAGCTGGAAACTGTGATAACCAATTGTTATAAAAATATCCAATAATAAACCTCAATAATTCGATCAGTCTTTTTAAACGAAACTAGCGACTCGCCCCGGCTCCGCACGGGTGTTTTCTCTACTATATTATGCATGTTATATTCATATAAATCTTCCTCTTGAATCACTCTATATATTAAAACCGCATCAAAATCCGTTTCGTAGTTTTAAAGATCTAAGCATACATATGGACGGACAGGCAGACAGTGGGAATCGACTTTGTTTTATTCTATGTAGTGATGTATCTTCGTACTTTTCACCACTTCACAATCATTCAGATTGTGTAATAATTTTTAGGTAACTGAAATAGACATATAGATGTAATGACGTGATTAAGGATCTTAAATCATATACAACATCGTATATACTAAAACGTCAGTTAAATACTACCAAAAAAAAAACGACGGGTTGCACTCTGGGAGTGCCGGCAGAAGTGAAAACTACAATAGTAATAAACACACACGAAAATTCGCGCAAGCGCCCTGCGCCGTCTTACGAATTTTCGATCAGGTCACGTGTCCTGACGCGAGTTTAACATTTTTTACCCATTCCAAAAAAAGTGCACAACGCCGCTAAAGAAGTTTTCACTTCAAAAATAGACAATTTAAGATCATTCCCGCAAAACTCATGTCACACAGAACTTCAGATTTCAAAGAAACATCTATCATAAAACAGCGGGCCTCCCGCGGCGCCGCACAATAATTCAAATGTCGAAACCCTAACAGGTATCATAGAAAAACATATTAATATAAACCACACGTCATTCGAGAAGCCGTGAAATATAAACAATAGGTTATACAGCCTCTTAATCAAGAGCCAATAAAAAAAAAAACAACAAAAAAATTCAGGTCACATTAATATACAGTGATATATTAAGCATAGTTTCTGATAAAATATGGTTGTGTTAATCGTCAAATTTGCATATCATCAACAATTAGGGGACCTCCCATCGATTTACGGTTCAAAAGTACGGTTTTACGGTAATTCGTATGTATATGGACGATTTAGTCGCGTGTCCGACGCGTTGTCCTTAATGATATAGCTGATTATATATTAAGTGATGCGTATACTGATTGTCTATTATATATTAGATGATATATCGTTATGAGATTTTTAGTTTTAATGGTCAATCTTCAGATGAGCTACGGAAGAATTTCTGTGCTTCATTTTTCGTTTTAGTTAGATAATTTTAAAATGAACTGGATTCATTAACAATGTTTATTCTGAATCACCGTTTATCCATATTTTCCACGAAGCGAAACAGTCTCATATTGTTCTAATACTACACTTTTGGAGGTTAATTTTTTATTCATTTTTACACTTATAAATTACATGTTTAAATATTAAAAAAAAAGCAATAAAAAACATTTAAAAATATAAAAAATAGCAGTCCACCAGCACCGGGAACAGGGTCCGGGCTACCGGTGGTCAGGGCTCCTGAGAGAGGAAGGAGATTAATTATTATAATGTTTATATTTGTTGCTATACCTGGGATAAATAGTTTTAAGAAAGCTTAATAGTATTCATATAAAATAACGTACTCAGTGTTTAAATAGTAACATAAACATAGTTACAATGATTTCATTGTCTCGCCTTGACATGAGCTCAACCGATATCGGTGCGATTAAATGAACGTGCGTGCAAAAGACATCAACGCGTTCATAACGATGAAGGAACTTTGTACTGATATAAAAATGATAAAGTTAGTTGACTTTTTGAAGTCTATGTATAAATTGAATTGTTTTTTCAGTACTCGGAACTGAATTCCATAACATTTTTATATTTCGTAGAAAAAATGCAATTCGCTCACGGTAAAAACTTATAAATAAAAAATAATCAAGTGATACGTATCTTTTTCCCATTTACACACATACCTACATCATAATCATATTTTTATCAATATTAAAACTCCCTGAATTACTATTTTGATCTGATAGCTTATGTTAGTACAAAAGACATCAACGCGTTTACACTAAAAAGTACGAAGTAAATAGGGGTTAATAAGAAAAGTTGTTTTCAATAAAATAAACCTTGAATACATATTTTCACACTGGTCTAAATTACCATAAACGAAGACAGTTTTCGTTTATCTAAATTATCCTAACTTATAAATAGGAAAATGAGTTTATATGTTACGCTACCACGCCAAAATGCTGGACCCATTTAAGTATTAAGATAAATGGGATCCTTTTTTTATTGTGGTAAAATCATCAAATGAGTCCTCCCACCCAGGGCATAGCGAGAGGGACTGTCAGACTCGTACTGACTAAAATCCTGACTGTCCTGAATACACCGTGAAGTGGCGCGGGTGGGGTGAGTCCCGCGACCCCGGCAGGCTTTGGCCCTCTAGAGGGAGGCCCCGTCATTTTGCTGACACTCTTTGAGGCGCGCGTGGAACACAATGCACCGTAAGATAAATGGGATCCTAAAGAAAATTAAAGTAATAAGCTTCTACCCGATCTACTGAGCGAAGACAGGGGCCAAAACTAGTATTAAAATAAATATTGAAATCTGCTTTCCCCTACTTACCCTAGTATTTTATCTCCGTACGTGTTTACAAGCTCCCATACAACTAGTGCGTTAGGTAATTGGTATGATGTCCACCCCGCTCATAACATATTAACATTCAGCAGCGCTCCAGATCACTATCGAGCGGTAGCGATGTTACACACGCTATTAAGGATGTTAGCCTATTAAATAATCACTAAAGGTAACTGAATAACTTGTTTTATAGATCTTTAGTACGTTATCTAGTGTGAGTATTGAGAGCGTTTGCGCAGAACGTCATTTTATGAAACTTTAAAGACCATATTTAATGAAATTACTGAACCAATTTTAATGAACAAACATACGGATAAAGAGGACACATTTTCATTTAAAGTTAGGCTAGCGTTTGACCACTATGACACCTAATAAAGCACGCTTGCTTAGCAGTAACTTATTCTCTCTTTCGAATATGTTGAAAAAGTAATCAGAGAAAAGTTTTTGAACGTGAATCGCGAGTTCTATTTATTTCCCAATCAACAGAGTAGATAAAAGAAAAAAAAGTAATTTGATCGCAATATGTATTGTGATATAGCTAAACTAGCGCTTTTCAGCTTTGATCCCTGGTCAGGATACATATAAAAATAAATAAAAAAGACAACCGTGAGAAAATCAACAATCTCAAAGATCAATAGAGATCCCGCTAATTGGGAACTATAAGCTTAGTACCCACAAGTACATAAAACGAGCATTTTAAGCAAAGAGTGCACCATAACATATTAATATATAATTTTATGAAGCATACACTTTCTAAGGTTGGATTACACAAAGATTTTTCAAAGTGAAATAATCTAGCGTTTATCATAAATAATGTTTAAAATTGATTGTATTGAGTTTATATGTATAATCGGTATATTATCTTACATATTACATCCCAATATTGTTATCGTATCGGGCAATTTTATCAGGCACCTCACGACACCCCTACCTCCTTTAACACAAAGTTTGTTTTCCTTCAAAAGAGATGTATAATAAAGATGGTATAGAATCAGTAGCGACATCCTATCCGAGTTATTCGATGCGCATACGCAACAATTTGAACGTAATTTATGTTCAGTTCGCTTCCAACCGTTACGAATAGGATCAGACGAGTTATAAATATATATTTTTTATATATTATATTTGGTATGAGTTTTCACAGAGCGAGTTAAGGCGAGGTGAACTTTAAAACCTCTTTGTTTATACAGTCTATAAAATACCGAAGCACGTCTCGATGTATAGAAGAAGAAACCAAAGACACAAATGGATGTGTGAAGGACGATGTGACAGCTGAAATGGCGAGAAATAAAGAAATATGGAAATAGAAAAGATATGCTGCGAATATCAAGCTTACAAAGAATATCAAGCTAGGAGGCAGCTGATCGCGGGTCTTAGGAATTACCGTGACTCCGGAACGTAAAGGGCTATTGAAAGACGCCGTGGATTTAAGTCAGTACAAGTCTGACAGTCCCTCCTGCTCTGCCCTGGGTCGGAGGACTTAATTGATGATTTTACCACGCAAAAAAAAAAAAACTAGGAGACTACTTGACATATCCTGAAATAATAAAAATAAAGTGCTGGACAATATTCTTTCAAGATGATTACTTTTGACATTCGTACTTTTTAATTTTACTAATTTAAAAGTTATAGGTAGCCCAAAGAATACGCGAGTATGAAGCAAAAACGCCTTGAAATAATCAAATAATCTTCCCTTCTAAGATCTACCTAGTAGGTACTAAGCAAGCGTGCTTCGCCTACCATCAGAGGCGAGCCTTCGCTGAATAAAAAAAGCCTCTTCTCACCAAAACCAATGACAATGACCACAATCACATCATAAACCAAGCCTTCATCACACCATCACTTACGCAGTAGCGAAATAAAACTCATTTACTGTTAACATGATGCTCTTATGTTAATTCAATTATGTCCGTAACGGTACTGTAGTTCCACTAAACTGTCATATGTACGTGTTACGGTACAAGTGCGAAAAGTGGACAATACTGGTAAAGCTAGAAGTTACGGACTTACTTGACGGGACTAAAGACATGTTATGTCCCCTGTCTATACAACCCTTTCCCAAGATTTTTGTCGGCTTCCAGTCAAATTGGAAGCAGCCAGTAGTACCAACACTCATCATGTAAAAGTAGCAATATTCAGTCATAATGAAGCCAGTGTCTATCTGACCTTCGCAGTCCAGTAACTGGTTTACACGATACCACTTGTTGACTGATTGTCAGACTACCTATCAGAAGTTCAGATGCCGAAAATCTGAACTTTTATAATAAAATAAACTTTAATAAGTCCTAAGGCTTAATCATTGTAAGTATGAGTATCAATAAATATTTACTTTCAGTTAAGAAACATTGACAGTTCAACAGTCGTAAGATTTTTCAGCGAAAAAAATAACGATGACATAATTAATAAAGACCACATAGTATGGCCAAAATAAGTACCTTCAATAAAATACTTAACTAGAAACATCTAAAACTTCCAACAAGCCATCTTTTCACCGTAACATACATATTTATTGTCCACCTCACATTGTCTGGGTGATGTAAAAATTGATTTTCAATGTAAAGTTTATAGCTTCAATGCGTAGGAGTCATTGTATTCGGGGTCAAATATGGTCATAAATTGTTATATAGGAATGTAGTGTTAAAGAGCTTTCGTGCTTTTATGACGAACTGTTAACAGATATCGTCGCGATCTACCAGACTCTGGGAGTGGTACTTGTGACTTAAGGCTCTTAAGTTGTGAACTTGTCAAGTTGGTCTCTTAAAACTTGAGTGAAAAGGTTGGTTATGGAATTAAAGTTTTAAATTTTTGTTTAACAATGTTGTGGGTTTTAATACTCGTGAGAAAATTGGGAAAATCGACATTTGTTTGTGATTCATAGTGTCTGTTTGATTTTCTTCACTCTTATTCTCCATGTCACTGCCACAGTTCATGTATTATTATAAAAAAAACTTCGAGCCCCCAAAATTACACAGGTTGATACCTGTGATAGCGTAGAGGTCACCTTGACTGCATGTTTGTAGCATTTAGTAGGCAATAGAAGTTGTAATAATTATTTTTAACAGGCGCTCCACGTGAAATGACTTCCAGTAAAACTGAAAATCTACCCTAGCATAGTTGGGCAGTCCCGGGGTCGCGGGACTCACGAATTACCGTGACCCCGGTACGTTAAGGGCCATCGAAGGACACCGTGGATTTGAGTCAGTACTAGTCTGACAGTCCCTCCCGCTCTGCCCTGGGTGGGAGGACTCATGTGATGATTTTACCACGTAAAAAAAAAGCATAGTTGGGAAAAGGTTATGTCGACGATGAATTGAAAATTGGTAAGTTCTACGAGTACTATATTAAGGCGGACCATTTTCAAAACATAAATAGTTCACAGTACAAATTACAAATCTAAATGTATCAACAAATTCATGTCTTATATTCATAACAAGTACACTGTTCATCCTTAAAGCTTTTATTTTTCTTCCTCTGTGATTAATGCACGAGTGCGATTGGTAGTAATTACCGCTGTCAGTTCGCATTATACTGCATTTGTCTTATTAATGCGTTAATAAGATATCTTGTTAAGGGATTAATAAACCAGGATCTTTTCCTGCGATCTTTGTATATCTGTATTATTAGTTCAGAAAAATAAAATGAAACTGCGCTTAATTTGTAAAAATGAATAAGATTTTGTGGTCAAATGAACATGATTTAATTAGTCTTATCATTTAAAATGTCTTGTTTGTGAACGTGAACATCCTGTATCGAAATAATTGCATTAATCTTTTTAATTATTCTTGCTGCTTTCACATTGTGAACTTAAAACTGGGTTTACAAGATACTGGGTGGTACATTTGGTGGTAACTTTTAGCATGTGATCAACACTAACCCGCCATATTATATTTTCAATAAATTTTCTTGAGCAATTGTCACTACCGCCCCCTGCACATTACATACAGCTTGGTAAATCATTTATCAGCATCATTCACTTACCGTCCCGTCCCATGGCTCCTTAGCACAATTCCCTAACTGTGTAGGCCGGAGCATAAAGAAAATTATTAGCTGCATTACTGTTTAAACTATTTTAAAATATTACAGCTCACGAGAGTTCCATAAAGATTTCCTCGTAACAACACATAATCAATCACCGCGGCCGATCAAAGACAACATTGACACATAAAGAACCGCCGTCAAATTACAATTTTACACCCGTACGCACACGCAATAAAAGCAACACCACACTTTTCCTTTACAATCCAAATTTCTCAACAATAACAAGGCGTTAAGCCATATAATCGTAAAAAAAAAACTCGCGAGTATCGACCTAATCCGCGAGCGCAGTCATTAGCACACAGATAGATTTACAATAGCCATAATCCTTTCTGAAACTTACTTCCATACACATCGATAAATATACAGCTACATTAGCAACATATCAAAGAAAACTCACCCTTATTAACTTCGATATTAAGTGTCACAAGTATTTTCAGGGGCGGTAAAGTTATCGTTGGTAATAGCTCGCCACCCAGGGCGCGCACAGCGTCTATAAATGCGTACAATTTACAACGTTCTTAACTTGAAGTTGAAAAGTTGGTCTTGTTACGTGAACCTGTGAAGATAATGGGATATATAGGAAAAAATATTAAGAGGATATATAAAGTGAACTAAGAAGGTTTTATCTTGGGAGAGGATGATATTCGCGACTATGTGTGTGGGGTATTTTATCGCTGGCAAGCCTGAGTTATAAGGTGACTCGTTTATAATAGCACCTTATGTTGCGTTGTCTAAGTTATCTTTACTGTTAATTAGCTTGGCTTTATCTTTTGCGTAAATCGGAGCAACATCCGGGGTGATATTTTAGTAAGCTGAAACGTTATAAGCAGAAAGAAAGAATTATGAATTAGGTCTCTATAACTGTGTACCTTACACCCTCTAGTTAAACAATGAATATGATCAGGCGTGTTTTGCGAAGTGTTAAGTAGGAGACACCCCTGAATATTTTCAACTTCTTTCGTCTGATACTTGGTGTAAGGTGATGGAAGTGTATCTATGTAATTAAGTTATATATCGTTCCCCTAAATGAAAACCTAACTAATTAAAAAGTACGTGATTCGAGTTGGTGTGGTGTTTTTACACGACTGCCCAAAAAAGGAGTATCATGTTTTCACGGTTCATGTATGTCTGTATGTATATTTGAAATTCTCTTTATTCCGCCATAACGTCTGAACGCCTGAACAGATTTTTCTAACTTCAGTTACCGGAGAGACCTTTTTGAGTTATGAGAGTTTTCATCGGGTTTTCATTACTTGAATTTTCGTTACTATGTTTGATTTACTTCCTACTTTCGCATGCGCAGTTTATGGATGAAGTATGGTACAGTCTTCCTACATCACCAAAGAGTTTATTAAGATTCTCAAATAAGGGCCAATAAAGACCCACAATCAAGGCAAAATTCAGTATTCCACAACAAAGTTTCTGCAACAATGTGAGGGTTATTTATTATTTTGTTTTGTGTCTATTAAGAATTTAAGATAGGTTCGTAAGCCGGTCGTAAATCTGTGGTGTTATCAAAATGCCGGCGCTGCAGGAAAATGATAGATAGGACTCGGTTTATAGAGCAGCTTCGTATCGGCGGAGATAGTAAAAGACGGGTTGCGACCTGCGAAGTAGCCGGAGTAAGATAAAGGCGGTAGCGGGGCGAGAAGCGAAGCCATCAGCGTGTGGTACAAGTGATCATGTGAACTTTTACTTAGTGTTAGGTCAAAGACAACAGTAATAGCGTAGCATAGAGTAGTAATCCTACTATCCTACTTCCAACTAATACGAGTATTAGAAATGTGTACGTTTTTTAGGATGGATGGATGTTTGTTATTCTTTCACGTAAAAACCACTGTACTAATTTGGATGAAATTTAGTACACAGATAGTTTATAACCTGGATTAACATAGGATAGTTTTTATCCCGATTTTATCTTCCCGCGGGATAATTTTCGAGTTTTAGCGGGCGTAGCGTAGTAAAGTTACATGTGTCAAATTACGCCTATTGTAAGGTTCTCCTTTTTAAGATGTTTGACCAAGCATATCGCTAAATAGCGAAGAGATTCGAACTTCTCCGTCGAATGTCCGTACCGCACTGTCGATAATGTGAGAGCCATCCCATGCGAACCCATCGTTGCTAACAAGTGCATTTCTCATTTTGGTTGTAAAGAAGAGAGAGAGCCTTCCTATGATCATACTGGCTTAACCCAACTATAATTAATTGTTAGGGTCGGCTATTGGTCGCGGGACATACGAATTACCGAGACCCCGGTACGTAAAGGGACATTGAAGGACACCGTGGATTTTAGTCACTCAAGTCTGACAGTCCCTCCCACCCTGCCCTGGGTGGGAGGACTCATTTGATGATTTTACCAAGATAAAAAAAAGAGGGTCGGCTAACCATGTGCCAGTATTTTATACAAAGAGAAGAAGCAACTGATTCTCTTTTCCAAGAGGCGATAGGTACTAAAATACATTGGAGGAGTTCTAAACATATCAATCGCTTATCTACTCCGAGTTCTAAATATTCAGAAACGCTGCCAACTGGATAATTTTAATTATTTATACTCCATGAATAGTAGTGGTATATAGGCGGACTTAATGCCGTTCAATCAGCATGTCATCAACATATCATCACACACGAGAGACTAGTCTGTACTCTGTAGTACTTTTTTTTTATCGTGATAAAATCATCAAATGAGTCCTCCCACCCAGGGGAGAGCGGGAGAGACTGTCAGACTCGTACTGACTAAAATCCACGATGTCCTTCAATAGCCCTTTACGTTCCGGGGTCACGGTAATTCGTACAGTCCCGCGACCACTCTGTAGTACCTAGAGTAGAATGAACTTTACGTAGTTTACACGATTTCTCGCATTATTCATCAGTCTCGTGTCCTCATTTACTAAATCTGTTCGGGGTAAGCCTGCTTATTCCATAATTCTTCACAATTCGCCATCTCAGCCCATCATCAATGCGGGCAGCGAGAAATGGGCAACTCGCTGTCCGACCATGGACCATGCCCGGGTCGACGGCGCGTTATTTTCCACGCGCGCCTCAAAGAGTGTCAACAATGACGGGGCTCTCTAGAGGGCCAAAGCCTGCCGGGCCCCGTGACCCCGGAATGTAAAGGGCTATTGAAGGCCACTGTGGATTTTAGTCAGTACGAGTCTGACAGTCCCTGCCACTCTGGCCTGGGTGGGAGGACGCTTTGATAATTTTACGACGCTAAAAAGAGAAAAAACATCATCATCAATGTCCTACCCTTATTCCAGTTCTTTTGGAATCAGCACGCCACGATTTCTTTTTCCATACTTCTTAACTGTCAACTCTTTTCTAGCCGTGCTATGCGGGTCGACGGCGCGTTGTTTTCCACGCGCGCCTCAAGGAGTGACGGGGCCTGTAGAGGGCCAAAGCCTATCGGGGTCGCGGGACTCACGGCGTCGGACGTCGCAAGACGATCTCCGGCCACCGTAGGCGCGGGCATGCGGGCGGCGAGTAATGGGCGACTCGCAGCCCGACCATGGACCATGCCCGGGTCGACGGCGCGTTGTGTTCCACGCGCGCCTCAAGGAGTGTCAGCATATTGACGGGGCCTGTAGAGGGCCAAAGCCTGCCGGGGTCGCGGGACTTACGCATCACCGTAACCCCGGTACGTAAAGGGCTAGTGAAGGACACCGTGGATTTTAGTCAGTACAAGTCTGACAGTATGGGTGGGAGGACTCATTTGATGAATTTACCACGAAAAAAAAAGCCGTGCTATCCGTCATGATACCTTACACACCATCATCGTCATAATGATCCTGATTAACGCGGTGTCGGTGCAGCGTCTCTTTTTCCAATTCACTGTGTTGGGCACAGCATGTATTTTTCCATACTTCTGTATTACTCGCTTCTATGAGTTTCCCTTTTATCTTCAACAGACAGTCCCTGAACAACCACTCATATTTTTTTAACCTATGTTGTCCCACTGCTAGACAAAGGTCTCCCCCATAAATGTCCACTCTTCCCCGTGTGCGGCTTTCTCCGGCCAATTTGTCATGAAGGTGTCTAGGTCGTCACGCCAGCGTTTCCTAGGCCTCCCTCGGGCAACGGCGCCCGTCTGGCACCACCCAACCACTCATAGTTCATTCAAATATTTGTTCCGTACGGGAATCGAACCCGCGACACGGAGTACAGTAGTTAATCGCTCAAGTTTCCCGTAGGTACTTATTTTCCAGAAAAATCTTGGTGGCCCATCAAATTTTTGCGCAAATAAAATCAACAAATATTTTTTGTTGTAATAAACAACATAATGTCGTAACAATCATAACAACTTTATTTTTAGTTGACGACTGTTGTTTTCTTCATTTATTAACAACTTGACCTTTGAATTAATAAAACCCTGTGTTTGCACTATTGATTAACATTTCAACAGTTGAAGTTTGTGTCATTAATTGATTAACGTAGGTATAAAACGTGAATAATAAGATTTTAAATTAAAAACAGAACGTGCTGATATTATGAAGAAGCATAGCATCAGAATATGTGTTGTGACATTCGCGAATTTACTAATCGGAATCTAGCTGAAATGAAGTTTTTTTTTTATCGTTGCTCCACACTAGGAATTTCTCCTGTGTCGTGGGTGCGTTTACAATAGTTATTTATGCAACTGTTGTATAATCAGGGGTATTAAAACACGAATGTGGGTTTATCACACGAGGCGTAGCCGAGTGTGATAATAGTATCACATGAGTGTTTTAATATCTAATTATAACATTTGCATACAAGACTTTATCTACAATCATGATGTGAATCCTCTATAAAAGATTCTCGTACCATAGGGTGTTGTACAGTGTTTTAAGAACTATGTAAATTCAAGAAAAGTCTAATTGCGAAGCATGTAAAATAAACAAACCTTAATAAGTAAAAGTATTATTTATCATTTTTGTAAACAACGCACACAGTAATTGTTTGTATGCGATTTCCAATATTCGAGTGAAAAAATGGCGCGAAATAACACGATAAGACGAGAATCCGAAATTACGAATTAGTCTACAATATATTGTTCTTTTTTCAAAATTTTAGCGATCTGGTGGTGAAAATGTCATTGCATGAGAATGTTCTTTTTTTGAAATTCATAATATCACGCGTTTGGATGATATAATGATCATAATATCATTGAGTGTTTTAATGTTGGCAATAAGCTAAATTGTTATAGGTTCTTTTGTAGAGGATTAATAGCATGATAGTAGATAAATATATAAACTCACATACACAAACGCCCAGACCCGAAACAACTACTTGTAGATCATACAAGTATTTGCTCCGTGCGGGAATCGAACCCGCGACACGCAGCGCAACAGTCCAATCGCTCAGCCACTGCGCCAACCGTGCCGCCATTTTGGAATGATTGTAATTCTCCTGAAAATAACTACCAACTGATGTACTGATTTATTTTGACCAGAATGTTTTTTAGATTTAGACAGATCGTTAATACCTAAATGTATTCATTATATCGGCATTCATTTAAATGATTTTGAATACGACCATTGTAATATTTATTAAATATTATACGATCCAGATTCGCAATAAAACCCACAAACTGACAGTTGATGGTTGCAGAATTAGTTCGATGCGGAATTAATTCCTCAAATATTCACATGGTTAATTAGAATGAGGAATCACGATATTATAAATTACAATTACCTTAATTACACCATAATCAATTACAGCCAAATCTAAACTATAAATTAATTCTAAACATATTGAATGGTGAAATTGATTTATTAAACTAATTTACTACAAATGGTTTAAGATCTGGAACTAGCTCTTAAAAAGCTAAATTTTATACATGCCTTGACATTTTTATTTGATTTTATATTAACTTTAATTTAGAAGATTTGTCATGTTGTTATAATTTGTCAACTTCGACATGTTTAAATATGAAATATTATTCCATACATTTATTTTTGGCAACAACACTACCTTTGATGCTCTTATGAATCCCTAATTTCTTTGTAATATTTAAGTAAGTTTAAGGAAAGATTTTTTATCCAAATCAGTTCTTATTCATGTGTTTAAGGTTTATTTTAATACGCAAAGGAAACCCTATGTTAATTCCACATTGTGACTTTAATATTTCAACAGAATCTGTCGTAGAAGTGCTAACCAATTTATAGTCATGTTTACTTCAATCGTGCATCCGTTGCAAAACATATCTTATTTTGGTTTTGTTCTGTATGAGGTGTGAAAATAAGCAGGCGACACGAATCTAAGCTATGTCAAAGATCATCAGTATACGTCATATCCTGTCTTTTATTTCACACATAATGTTATTTTCCCGAACTAACGTATGTTTACCTACCTTTTCATTCTTTTGAAGTTGTAAAATCATCAAATAAGTCCTCTCACCCTAGGTGCAGAGGATGGGACTGTTATGCCTTTGTCAAACAGACAGGCGGAAGCGAATTGTTTCCGAAGCGATACCGAACCGAAGCGAGACGTCAGTCCGATAGTTCTGTTACGCTATCGGATCGCTGTCGCATCTATGTGACTGGATTCAAACAATTCCATACATTACAAATAAAAACGCCTCGCTTCGCATTCGTCAGGCCTGTCTGTTTGACAAAGGCTTTAGAGTCTTACTGACTAAATATTCACCCTATTCCTTCAATAACCCTTTACTTTCCAGGGTCACGACTCACGGTTCATCTAATCAAATAGTCCCGCGATTATTTACCTACCTTGCTAAATTCTTCTAGGAAATAGATTTTTGTTAGACTGGCTCCACACTCAACGAATTTTTCGGCAAGATATTTGTTGCACATCGTCAACATTGCGTTTGCAAAAACTACTTTAGAATTACTTTATTGTTTGTCCACTACATTTTATTTAGTAGTTTGATAGCCTGTTTGATACGAAACTTGAGGCAATACAGAACCACCATTTACATATTCGTGCTAGTACCTCGACTTCGCCTGCCGGGGTCGCGGGCCTGCCGGGGTCGCGGGACTTTCCCATTACCGTAACCCCGGTACGTAAAGGGCTAGTGAAGGACACCGTGGATTTTAGTCAGTACAAGTCTGACAGTCCCTCCCGTCCTGCCCTGGGTGGGAGGACTCATTTGATGATTTAACCACGCTAAAAAAAAAAAAAAAAAAAAGTACCTCGACTTCGGTCGCGGGACTTACGAATTACCGTGACCCCGGTACGTAAAGGGCTATTGAAGGATACCGTGGATTTTAGTCAGTCAAGACTAACAGTCCCTCCCGCTCTGCGCTGGGTGGGAGGACTGATTTAATGATTTTACCACGATAAAAAAAAAGTACCTCGACTCGTCACTCATTATAGGGTATTTGCGGCCTGAGAATACCACTAGCAAAACTTTAGGGAAATATGACTAATCTTCGAAATATATTTTCCCAGAAAAGTGATTCAACAATAAGTTGAATTTTACGACCCAGATAATTAAAAAGCATTTAATACAAACACGAGAATGAAGAAAAAAAAAGAAAAAGTCCGTTGTCCGAACTGCTCAAACACACAAATTGAATTAATATTTTATGGCGTCAATATCGAGTGATGTCACCGGCGGCGCTGTAAAACTAATTAGAGCTCGCATGTCACAGCTGTTTTATGGCGGCCATTACTGTAGAATGTCACCTATACCTCGCGGATAAAGGCTAGGTCACACCATACAAACGAACCGAATATAGACAAAGAAAGTCTTCAACACCTGAAGCACGCTTCAACATTTTTTGAGCTTCACTGCAGAAAAAATATCACTATTAAAGCTCACTTGAAAGTCTCTCTCTGATCCCACTGCGAAGCCAGGTTTAGTTCAATAAACTATTTAAAGTGATGAAATAAAGGGAAGTGAAACAAATTGTGACCATCGATCCACATCACCATCACGAACGGTGGCCCATATCCTTTCTTTCTTCTTGCACAATACCACCTGAACTTTGAGGAACCTGTCCGAAGAAGCCACTATCGACGCCGTTGAACTGACAGAATTCTGGTCAAACCTCGCTCAAAGCTTTACATTCTAAATCACGAAAACCATGAAGTTAAGAAGCCGTAAATTATCGAAGTGTAAAATTTTTATAACACTGAAAATATATACTACGTCCCGGAAACGCAAATCGCAATTAAAGTAACAGAGCGCTCCACTCAAGATAGGAGTAATTTGATGATTTTCCAACCTAAAAAAAATAAACTTGTCGAAAGCTTATGTATATCTTTTCTAAATTAAACAAAAGAGACAACACTTTTCTTTTTCAATACAAATAACCAATTTTAAAATGGATAACCCTCGACTGCTCGTTGACTATCAGCCGCAGTCTAACTGCACCTTTGCCTCACCTACACATCGCATCTAATAAAGTTTTATCTGTTTACATATCGGACTACGCAAATATTATAAAGTTCACGATCCGAGATTGACCTTAATACGCGGTTCCGTGATATGTGGCTATTTCCTGGTATCAATCAAAATAGCTCTTAAACTGAGCTGTAATGTCAAGTACCACTGGAGTGATTTTAACTACTGTTGTCGCTTTTATTAGCTGTCTTACAGTATTTGTTCAATGACGAATGGAATTAATGATCTAACTGACTGCTTGCTAACATTCTTTATGTAAATGTGCTGAGAAATGCAACATACAGAAAGTTGTATAACTTGGATAAGAGTACTTACAAATTAAATTAACAAAAGTCATCTAATCCCCAAGTATCAAATCCCTTATTAATTCGCATCGAGTGGTCGGCGCTGTAGGGCGACCACCCAATATGTCAAATTATTGAGACTATTAACCCCCGACTGCAGTGCTCGTAATTGTGCACACCACTTGTTAGACTCCCAACACATTTGTCTGGGGGACACCCTGTGCGGGGACTAGGGATGTACTGATCACTAGAGAATGGGATTTTAATAAGTTTTTTGTTGTTTGTGGTTTTTTTGAAAGGTTCAAGAGTTTATAAGAAGGTGCAGGTGTTAACATAGTTCACAGGCTTTACGCCAGTTACCTATGTTTACGTCCCAAAAAAAAAATGTTTTAGTCCAGGAGTAATTTTTGATTTCAAAACCCAACAACAGTTTACCCGACCTGGGTTTTAAATCCAAGCCATAACACGCAGACGTCACGTTTGCAGCGATTTCAAGTAGTACCCAATAAAAATTAAGTCCAACAAATACTGACCAGGTTCACAAAACAATAAGTCACAGCGACCATGATATTAACCAGAAAAATACAGCACATACCATTAAAGCTTAAATATATCATCTTCGCAATAACTGCTTAAGTAAATCACCTCACCAGTAATCTCCCATCCCTACAGGACCCGAAGACACTGAGCAATAACATCCTCCGTCGAACGCGTATATTTAACACTATAAAACAATCAACTGACTTAAAACAAGCAAAAACAGCCCTTAAGCATATCAGAACAAGAGTTTTACCAACCGCAAGAATAACGTAGCTGGTAACACTTCAGATTTCGATGACAAATACCGCTAGATTATTCTTAATAAGACCTTAATCCGTTGTGTTAAAGGTTTTAACAGCTGTATGGGTAATGTGGTTATTCATGCCGGTCAAAACAACCTGCCGTGCGCTGCTCAACGTTTGATTTATTCGTACAAAAGCAAGTTGGTATTAATTCAGTTGGTATTTGTCATTGGACGTGAGAAAGTGGTTTATTATTGGCAGACAACGGGACATATTACTCAGTGGCTGTGACGTGGCTGCCCATTATTTATTGTTATTGTTAGCCGATATTTAGTGTGGAAGCTTCGGTATGTCGATGGCTGTGTGGAGGATGTTATATTTCAAGGCTTCAATTACTGATTTAAATAAAAACTTTTTTTTAAAAAAGGGAACCGACTTCAAAAACAGACACAAAAAATTTAAAATAACTTTTCTTTCGGAAGTCGGTGGCTTTGTTTTTTATTTCATTGACCGACTTCCGAAAGAAAAGTCCTCCTCTTTTTTTGAAATCGGTCAAATAGCGTCCATGGAGTTTCTTGGCCATTCTCCCCATAATGATGTTTATTTGATTTTGTTTTAATCATATAGGGAAAATAATTTACTACATCTCTATACAATAATGTATTCAATTGGACGGGAACCAAAATCAACATCTGGAGTCACTTCAGGCTTCACCCAGGTGGAAGAACTAGGTGCAGCACGAGTCCGCAACCAGAAAAACATCATGACTTCTTTTGCATGAGCTCTGGATGTAACGAAATGGACTGTCAGACTCATACTGACTAAAACTCATCTTGTTCCTTTAATTACCTTTCCAGGGCTGCCCTGCGGCCGTATTATGATGTCTTAAAACCAGGCTTGTTCCAGTGAGTGAAAGAGACAGAGCTATACAAGTCGTCTAGCGCCACCTCGTTCACTCACTGGAACAAGCCTGGTTTTAAGACGTCATAATACGGCTCCTGGTCTACTACTACTACAGTACTACAGTACCTTGTGACTGTTCTTTTAATTTTTGTTTTCTTTAAAATGTAATGATCCAAAATAAATGCTTTGAGTTTTGAAACTTCGAGTTAATATCATACACAACAACTTCATGCGCACACAGCAAGATCCTTTACTAATTAATTAATGTTGACTTTGTAAAATATTTTGTTAAAGTTATAAGTTGTGAGCAAATACTATATTTTTTGAGACGAGGCTAGTTGTACTCGTAGTGTCGGTTATTAATATAAGTTTTTCCTTTGTATCCAGTTGATCGCATCTAGCATCTATTTAACGCTATTTTACTTTTCGATCTAAAAAAAGACAATAATACTCATCATGTTCTTGACCGCATAATTTAAAACTCGAGCCATCTTCATCAGATTAGACGTCAAATCCTCCCGCCCACGCCCGCAGCAAACCGCTACTTAAAATTAAAAAGTCCATCCACTTTCGATTCGCCAACAAATGACCTCACACGCACACTCGACTTCGCTCCTTTATGGCTCTTTATTTTCATACACCCACGCGTGAAAGTGTACATTTTTATAAAACAATTGTTATCATATTTATTTTGTATGTGTTCATTAGACATTCGTGGTGGAGGGCTCTCGAGGCGGGAAAGTTGGACGAGTGGCCGATTCGACATCGGCCTGTGTTTCGAGATCCACAAGTGTCGGTTGAAGATCGGTGCGAGTAATAAGTGCGATTCCCAGGCGCGATGACTGGACTCGACTGAGCACCGTAGAGAGACTGTGATTTTAGCCTTTATTAGGATCGACGACTCATTCATTTTTTTTTTTTTTTTTTTTTTATCGTGGTAAAGTCATCAAATGAGTCCTCCCACCCAGGGCAGGGCGGCAGGGACTGTCAGACTTGTACTGACTAAAATCCACGGTGTCCTTCACGAGCCCTTTACGTACCGGGGTTACGGTGATGGGTAAGTCCCGCGACCCCGGCAGGCTCTGGCCCTCTACAGGCCCCGTCAATTTGCTGACACTCTTTGAGGCGCGCGTGGAACACAACGCGCCGTCGACCCGGGCATGGTCCATGGTCGGACAGCAAGTCGCCCATTACTCGCTGCCCGCATGCCCGCGCCTACGGTGGCCGGAGATCGTCCTGTGACGTCCGACGCCGTGGGCGTCTACCACTGCGGCTGGGATGGAGGGAGGACGCTGTCCTCTCCCTCAGGCGGCCCGCCTCCTCCTTCACGAGCATGACTGCTTCGCAGAAGGAGGCGACCGCTTCCCACTCCGTCTCGCCCCGCAGCATGGCCTCGACCAATGCCGGGCGCGAGAGGTCTCCGCCTATCGCCGTCGTGAGGACACGGCGGTGCTCTGCCCAAGCGGGGCAGTCCTGCACCGTATGCTCCACCGTGTCCTCCGGACGATCCTCGCAGTGGTGACACCCAGGCGTTTCTTCCCTCCCTATCAGACACAGGAACCTCCCGAAACTTCCGTGTCCGGTGAGGACCTGCGTCATGCGGAAGGTAAGGACGCCGTGACGCCTATCCAGCCACTCCTCAAAGAGGGGTCTTACCGCCGCGATTGCGGCGTGCCCGGACTCATTCATCTAAGTTGGTTTATCGAGAACTATCTGAAAATCGAGATTTTTAATTTTTTATTTGCACTAAATGCTCAAGGCTCAAAATCCATTACCCAACGTTCAAAAAAAAATGCCTTTTATCGTGCAAGCATTAAGTTTCTACAAAAAATTATATTTTATTATTTTTAAATATTATATTTTTTTATATTTTCACTAGAAAATAAATCACTATTAAATACCTAATGATTATGAAAGTACAATAACTAAAAAAAAATAACAAAAAAATCTGCGTGTAGCCGTGCACGAATCCCACGATATCCTGTAGCCTAGTCACCCTATCACTCAAGTTATGAGCTATTGTTGTTTTTGTCTCTACTCTAGCTTGTCTCTGCTTTGTGAGATAATTTGTGATGTTACAATAATATTCGGACAGAGGCGTGGAGAGCCTACGAGTACGTACGGTAGGAACGTACACGAATACATTACGGCTCAAGTTTATACACAGAGTTGATTAGTGATTACTTCATGATTTCGGAATAGAAGTGAAACTATATACGTATACCTATACGAACATTAGAAAACCCTCGTTGGGTCGCGGGACTCACGAATTACCGTGACCCCGGTACGTAAAGGGCTATTGAAGGACACCGTGGATTTTAGTCAGTACGAGTCTGACAGTCCCTCCCGCTCTGCCCTGGGTGGGAGGACTCATGTGATGATTATACCACGTAAAAAAAAATAGGTATTTCATAAGCATAATCAGCCTATAAAGTTCCCACTGCTGGGTTCCTCCTCCTGTCTGGGAGAGTGTGGGAGTGTTATCGACCACGTGGGCGTTGTGCGGGTTAGTAGATGTCACAATATCTTTGATTTTTTTTTCTTGATAGTTACCGGCGCTTCAACCTACCCGAATACGTCAAATTTTGCCAATCGAACATGAACCTTCTTGTTTTGTGATAAAGTTGAAAATCCTTTGCAGTTCGACAGATTGTGGTAGCTTGATGTGCTGGCGTCTGTACTAGCGTACTGAAAAATGTATCTTCTACAACTACATACACAGAAAGCGAGCATTCAATTAGCCTTTCGTCAAGATGTTTTCCTGCATCGATAAGGAATGTGTTTTTTCACAAACAATTACAGATACTCTATAAAGCTCCAGTTTTTTTGTAGATCAGACGGAGTCTCTACGAGGGACAGTACAACGCTAATCCAGTATATCATGGCAGCTGACAGCCCAGGCCTCTCAGCTGCCCTATCATTTTTTTTTTTAATATTCCACAACTATCACACAACGCCATCTAGTCCCAAGCTAAGCAGAGCTTGTGTTATGGGTACTAGACAACTGATAAACATACTTATATATTTTCTAAATACATACATATTATGGATAAATTACACCCAGACACAGAACAAATGATCGTGCTCATCACATAAACATTTGTCCTGGGTGGGAATCGAACCCACGACCTCCGGCATAGCAGTCAGGGTCACTAACCACTAGACCAACAGGCCTGTCAGATATATATTACCAATTACTTAAGGCAGTGACCAGACTTGACAACGCGGATGTAATGAAACTGGTCAGAAAGAATTCAATTCAGGACGTTTAGACACGAAAGCAGACTCAGACAAGAGTCACTAGGTAACTGACATTTTATGTAATGCAATAACATAACACTTGGACACCTGTCGAGTGTGCAAACACATAATAAGTGTGAACATTATACGGTCACTGTGGCGTCAAATCATGAGTGCTTTTAGCCAACCATTGAGGCTTACAAAGGTCAGATGGAACTCAGTTACCAAGACTATCGTAGATATTACTTGAATCATAAATCTGAACAAGATGACACATCAAATTCATCATCATTTAATTATTGATTAAACTCCCAAAAATATGCAAATAGAGATCCTTGTTTATAAAACTTTTGGGAAACCATTTTGAAACATATTTTACCTGTATATACAACTAGTTACTTTACAGTAGAATTTTCATGCTTTAAAATTCTTGCAAGTACCACTAGCTTCAACTTGACTGGTTACTCGTGAAGATTTTATTTGATAGACTTTGTCCTAAACTCCCTACCTACTTTCATCGCGTTAAATAAATAAATAAATATTCCACAACTATCACACAACGCCATCTAGTCCCAAGCTAAGCAGAGCTTGTGTTATGGGTACTAGACAACTGATAAACATACTTATATATTTCTAAATACATACATATTATAGATAAATTACACCCAGACACAGAACAAATGATCGTGCTCATCACACAAACATTTGTTCTGGGTGGGAATCGAATCCACGACCTCCGGCACAGCAGTCAGAGTCACTAACCACTAGACCAACAGGTTAAATCAACCAACCAAGGATAGTGTCGGCAATGCAAGCCAAAAGTAAATGGCTGCCATTGACACCTCACATTGCTACCTGATACATCCACTGGTCATTATCAGCTCCAGCTTTATTACATCGCCCACACTTCATTCTGTCACATGATAGGGCGCTAGGTCTAATGAAGATTTAGGGAATGAACTTAAGCCTTAATAGTTAGCCCCTTCGTACAAAAGGCGACGCAAGTCTCCGATACCTTACAACTTTGGCATCCTATGACATGCCTGTGTACGAACCTCTATTGATTTTTATTGTAAGGCCTCTGCCTCGAATCTTGCGGGCAGCGGGGCGGCGGCGGCGGCGGCGCTCGCTGTTCGCACCCGCCCCGCTGCCGCGCCGCTGTTTCCGAGGGCCGGTCCATTTGAATGTATGCCTAAGATCCTGCCACTCCCGCGCCGCCGCCGCCGCCGCCCCGCTGCCCGCAAGATTCGAGGCAGAGGCCTAATAGTCGCCTGTATACTAAAGTCGTAAGGTATCGGAGACATGCGTCGCCTTGTGTACGAAGGGGCTAAGACATTTCTTTCGAAGAAGCTTTGCACTGCACTGCACTGATTTAAGGCAAAGCTTACATTAAATAGTAAAATAGTGATGACGTTTATTTCTAGATGTAAGTATGACTGAAATGAAATACACATACTTATATTTTGATTCATAATTCATGAGTCATCATTACATTCCATTATCCTTAGTAAAAAATGTATGTTGGTGTTGACGTAAGCCAATATCGGTAAATAAGGTTTCAAATTACAGAAAAATTAATGCCATAGACTATTGGCCATATGAAAAAAAATTGTAGACGTAAATAGATTATTTATTTGAAATAGATTTTCAATCATAAAACCGAAATGGTAAATCGAGTCTCAGTCAGGTCTTCATTTCTGTTTTTAGGGACAATAATTGAAGAAGTAAAGGACAAGTTTTCACTTTGAATCAAGCACTTTTTCAAGATTCCAATTTTTCAAACTGGAATGATGAAACTTGTTTTCTAACTAGTACATCCTCAGGACATTCTCACACTCTCATCCCCACTTAATAATTCGCCCACATTCAAGCTATCTTGATAAAGGTGTTACCTCCAATGAAGATAGAGGCTGGACAGTGACGCATTTATAAGCTTAATGGTTTTCAATTAACGCGTAGCTTACCGTTGTTTCTACGACGTGGTTGGAATGCAATCATCGTATGTAAACACGTTCAATGGCCATTATCTGCGCGCATATATACTAGTGATAACGTGAAGACTTAGGCAGTTGTCCTATCGCTGGCGAGTAGCGAGAACGGAGAGCGCGTAGTTCCCATAGTTTTGTCACTGGGTTGCCAGCAAGTGTTAAAGTGCACCGAGCGATTACTTGTACTGCTTGCGCAACACTGCCCGTAGTTAGTCTCTCGGCGTGACCATCGCTGAACGAGTATCAGCTCAATGTTACCTAAACTAATGGAGCGAATCCTCGCCAGCAGGACGAGCAGTAGTGATCAACTAACATACCTACCTACCTATGCATGACATTTGATTACACGGAAACGTAGGTAAATCTTATTGAATGTTCCTTGTGCAAGGAATTTAAAAACTTACATTTACCTAGTCGCTTACTCGCCTGCGGTGGGACAAGTGCCTTAGGTGGAATGGGAGTTGCAGTAGCTGTGCAGATAAGTACGTATTTATTTATTTTATTTTGTAAATGCGATGTAATGTGGTAGTTTTGTTGGTAATTAAACGCGGTCATAGGTGTAAATCTTTGGTGATAATGGTGGCAATTTTACGGCTTATATGAGCACGCTACGCGGTGTAGGAATTGAAAGTGTGGCAGCGCATTGGATGAAACAGGCGACAAAGTAATTGGTTCCAAAGGCTACAACTCACTGTGAGTTTTCGTCACGAGCCTATAGTAGGTCCACTGCTGGGGACATAGATCTCTCCAATCGCATTCCATTTCACTCGATTACTGGCTGCACTCATCCCGCTGTTACCAGCCGCCTTGCAAAGATCGTCGCAGACTCTGCTGACACAAAGTTGAATACCGTTTTGATATTGGTTATCTATGATTTTATATGAATAGAAGTTATCCAAAATTAACACGACCAGCCTGTAGCAACCCCCAGTTCCACATACGCATCTCCAATGGTACGACATCCAGCTCGCTTTTCTGGCACTTTCATCCAGCTTCTACCAGAACCTTGCGGTATTAATCGTCTCCCCACCAGCCCGAAGATGTTCCACCATACACTGGCTGACTCCCGTTCTCAACCAATAAACACGTCTACCCCAATTATCATGAGTTCAATTGAATCATGAGGTAAATTGAAGAGCATATTTGAGTATTTCTAAACACTATTTCTCTATAAACACACTTTATTTCAGGACCAAAAAAAAACAATTCTTGTTCTGAAATCAATAAATAAGTAAGATCATTGAAATCATTAATTAGTGACGTCACAATTTGCAAATCTATGAGAGAATCGCGGTTTTGACAGCTCATAAAAATTATGTCAGTTGGTATGATTGATTGTTCAAATACATAATTGCACATAATTATGTTGACAGATAGGATAATTATTTTAGTACTTAAAATGCATCTAGGTTCTTGTAGATACACCGGCAGGTTAGGTATGACATTTAATAGTAGCAGGTCACAGGTTGCGGTTCGCAGTTAAAGATAGCTATATAAGGTAGGGACACTAGTAATTACCTACATGTTGCTAATATCCAGTTTTTAATACAAGAACATCGTGTTTTCTAGTCTGGCTACTAATTAATATGTTGACTTAGCAGCCTATAACAACAGGGCTGCTATAACCTATTCGATAGCAGAATTTTTACTTACATTTGAACTGAGATAAATATTTTAACCACATCGTGTCAGCCAGGCAGCAATGGTGGGACCTATCACCGTCTTTGAAATTGGTTACCGTCGATCACCACAGATAACAGGTAGCCTTTGGTTCCGTGTGTGGAACGCTATCTAGGAGGTAGATTTTTTAGACTTTTAAGACTTGTAAGTTGTTAGTCTATGGTAGAAGGAGTGTCGTTTCGGTAAAAAATCTTATGTTAACGAGAATATGTTTTCTGTACTTTCTGCTCAAAGCTTTAAAGTAAAAAAGTAAAGCAATAGATATATGACACGAAAAAGGCCTTACATGATGTAAGCACGGATACTTAGAAACCAGAGTTCCCAAGCTTTTACCGAGATTTTTCTATCATTACTCATATATTATGATTGCACAATAAAAAATACTTTATATTGATTGTAGTGGAGTAGATCCGAAGTCGCCGTGTCATAGGTTACCCGCCCACACGTAGTCCGCAGCTACAATAACACGTGCTCAATGAAACGCGGGAAAATGGCTGTCGATTTATTATTTGTGTTGAATTTTATTGCATCCAATAAAATAAAAATGAAAGACGCTCTGACGAAAAGGTGGTCAGTAGCTTTCTCCTTTCTGATAGTTCAAAGTTTCCCCGATTTTGTCATGCCTTTTACTGGAGTGTACCTAACCCTATATCTATCCACTTCGATCAGGAAGTAAAGATATTATCTACCTATTTGGTACTTTTGCTACGAGAACTGTGATATCATAAAATCGGTTAGGAAACTATTAGCGTTTTATTACAGCGTCATAGATCGCGTTTTATGTAGGTATCTACTTATAAAATACATCTGATGAAAAAAATGGGGTCTTATCACTCGATAGACAACACGGTTGGAGGAGTGTGTGTACGGTTGGAGTGCTGTCGCGGATTCGATTCCCGCGTGGAGCAAATATTTGCAAGTAGTTGTTCCGGGTCTGGGCGTTTGTGTATGTGAGTTTATATTTTGTTTGTAAATGCACGGTGGAGAAATTCTTAGTGCGGGAGCGTTTAAATTTTTTAACGTAAGTAGGACGTGTTTGACACAAATTATACCTATTTTAGGGGCTGCTTCCTACCTAATGTTTTTGTGGTTGATTGTTGGGCGCGGTGTCTATGATAACTGCTTTAGAGCACGAAATCTATTCTAAAAATAGTTTACTAGGTACTTATTTAATAGGCACTTAGTTGAAAGACCTCACCTTATGGTAGCGCGCACATATTTCGTTATTGTGACCTAATTTGCTACACAATAAATACAAAGAATATTAAGAGAAATAAAGGTCATACTTCACTGTCTTGCCTAAAAAATTGCTGCCTACTTTAATTAGAATTATTGGTAATGACTAGGTAAGTATGAAGATAATCCAATCTATCTACAATATTGTCGTGATCTTTATCTAAACGTGCAATTTTCTCCAATATCTACACAAACATATTAACTGCTAATCAAATAGCTATAAATGCCAAGCCTGTAATTTCTATTTAGACATCCATACCCGTCTCACCTAACGCAATATCTTCACAACTGTATAATTAGTTAGTTAATAAAAGCTACGAGTTAATTCCACATCACACCATCGCAAAACTTAACAATAAGGAGAAACGTAGAAATCCGAGTTTAAACAAACATTTGATCCAAGTACCGTATTAGCTACAACTTCCTCAATTAACATGTATTCGAAGGTATACTAGAATATAATTACAACGCAGTAAACGTGCTCCGTAAACAACTAACACTCGTTTGGTTTGACGCACAAAACGTTTATAATAACATCTTCTAAGAAACCTTTAGGTGGTCGCAAACATTAGCTTTGTTTGAGCGCCAATTTAGACTGGCCGAGCTTTCATACTCACCAACTTATCGTCATCGACTAAACAAGGGAAAACATACCTTATATTGAGCAGTAAAAAACTCCCAATATTCGCAAAAGAAAGCAACATAAATGCTCTTAAATTTTAATTGCGAAACACAGCGGACGCACACGTCTTGTGTATTCGCGAATGTGTTAATTCAAAGCAATGCAGTTTGCTTTTAATATGCACTTATATGGCGTGCACATTCCGCAGCACTTAGTTTGCTGATAAAAGCGCACTTTTGTTCGAAATACAAAGACATCCGTGACTCCATGAGTCATTGCAAACTGTTGATTCGGAAAATGTTGCTACTGTTTATGGCAAGGCGCTTTGACTTTTGTTTCATGTGTTTGGAGTTCTTCGTATGAAGGCATTGAGATGCAGGTTCCAGAACAATCAACTCGTTAGACAACTACATAATCTTGTTCCAATGTCAAAACGTTATAATTAGCCCTCATTAAAGTGCTACACGCGCCCATCAAGCAGAATTTGTCGAACATTTAGGCTGCGGTTCGACTGAAGCGGAGCGGAGACGAGCAGTGCCGCGATTCACCAATCACATGGCTTCAATACACATGTATCTTGGTGAAACCGCAGCCTTAAGCTGATCTGCAGCAATTGTCTACTACCTTGTCTGTTTCGATTAACACACTCTAAAATACTGCTATCACCAAATCATGCTAGGTCGGCTTGGCTAAGCTGCTACACTGCATGTCGCAGGTTTGAATCAAAAACAAATAAATGTTTGATAAAGTAGTATTTGTTCCGGTTCTTTCTGAATATGAGTTTAGTACCATTCGTGATTCGTACTGTGTTTTAATAAAGGTGATAATAAAACGAACCTTTTATGAAACTTAATTTTTATTAATCACTTACAACTAAAATTTACCCTAATTGAACTGTAAGGTTCGTTCACAAAGATCTTGTCGCCCGGACGTCTATAGTTCTATACGAGGCTTCAAATTCAGTACTTCATTGAACAAAATTGCTATTTACAATACCGTCAACATTCCTAGACAATATTCTGGTTTCATGGATACTTAAACACGACATTACTATAGGCATAGGATAGGTATATGCTTAGATAGGGTATAGGATAGAGGCGTTTTCCGCGCCATTTTGTATTGGCACTTTCCAGCGTATTACGGACGTCTGCGCATTTTTCGTACCAATTCACGAGTAGAACAATAATTGAACAAGCGCAAAATATGAAATATTAAGCATATTATGCAATCATACAACTAAATCTCAATTGAAATATAGTGAAAGTAAGTAAGTAATCTTATTTTAATGAGGAATATTTATTATTATTTGGGCAATTGGAATCCAATGCACAGAATAAAAATTCGTACACACAGTAATCTTGAAAAAACCAGCTCCTCATCATGGAAATGAATCATTCGTTGAAATCGTCAGTCAGAATTCAGGAGTCCAATTTCACCCTTACATTAAACTACACACACTTTGAAACACTTAATAATAGACGAACCGGGCAAAATCTACTTCTCATTTAGGTTTCGTTTCTTGGTCCGTCACATATCTAATGTAGATAGTGTCATCTGGTTTTGGATCTTCTATTTGTGTCTCGTCTAGTTGAGAGCAGGCAATGGCTAGGGCTGATCCATCATGGGAGAAGCTGAGGGATGAGACGGCTGTGTTGTATCTATGGAACTGACACAGTCTCTTCTTGTTGAAACCATCCCAGATGTTGACGTAGCCATCTGATCCACCAGTAGCAAAGGTGTTGTAAACGGAGTGGAAGCTTATTGCATTCACTGGGTAGATTTTTTCGAGACCTGGAAAAGGATTCATGTAAATGTTTGTGTTTAAAAGTTTAGTGTCTTAACCAAGCTTTAAGCCAATGGTTTTGTCAAGAACATGCCCATCATCATTTAAAAACAACTGTTACAAAAACTGACTAGTGCAATAGACCCATACACTAGTTTTAAATAAATATATGCTGTTTATTTAGTGAAGTGTTGCATTAATAAATAAGTTAGTAAATTAAAGATATTGCTCACCACCATCCTTAATCCGATGACACTTAAATGCATACTTCTTTTTCTGTACCTCTGGATTACTATCCAGGTACTCAACAGCAACCCTGCCCTCAATAGAACTGAGGACATAGCCCTGCTTGTTAGGGAACACTCGGATGCACCGCGTCTGATACTTGAGGGAGGATTCACGTCTCTGGTTGACGTGGCCCATGTTTCTTACATCCCATACAAAGATCTTGCGACCCGATGTTCCCACAACAAATTTCTCGCCTACTATGCTCATTGTGTATACCTGGAAGAGTAAAAATAATAAATTTATTAGAAAAAACATCTTAATTTGAAGATTATGAAATATAATATAAAATAGTTCATTTACAAATAATTCTGGATTTCATAATTTTAGAACTAACAGCAATGTTTTCCTTAGCTGATTTAGCTTCTATTTCAGTTGTACTAAAGCTTCGATTATTCACTCCTATCAACCAACTTAGACAGACTGAAAGCATTAAGCAGGTTCTCATCTATCTTACCCTCTCATTTCCCTGATTATAAGTTCCAACACAATTCGGCACACGGCTGTCCCACATCTTGACAGTACCGTCCCAGCTACCAGTGAGCACAGCATTCACTTCAGTAGCAAACTCCACACATCGGATAGCTCCTTTATGTTCACCCAATGTTGTTTCCATACTCGCATTCAAGTCATACATCTTGAGGATCTGGTCCAAACCACCACTGTATGTGTGAACGGCATCCTGAAAAGAAAATTCGAGATAATGTAGGTTTTCTAAAGAAATTCACTACTTTGGGGCTTTTTGGGGTTCTAATTTTTGGTTAATTGCAAAAAAGTTTTTTTATTGTAAGAATTTAGTGAATGACAAAGTATATGATACTATAAGATTAAAACTCTAACCATAAGTTTTAAAAAAAATGGACTCTTGCCAAAAGTTAAATGTGTGAAACTGAGGTTATATACTAAACACCAGAACACCAATACCCACACTGACCCTCTGATTGCCTCTGTTGATAAAATTATAGTAAACTTATATTGTAGTGTAGTTTTGCTGGCTTCCTTGAACATTATTATGTTTTCATTTATTCTGTTATTTTCCAAATGGTGTTTTTTTTTTCTTGTAATTTAATACAATAAGTTATGCCCGAATAACCAAAGTTCTTCAGATAAAGAGAATTATCTACCTGCAGTGCATAGCCTCCACTCAAGCACACAAGCATGCAAAAACAACAAAATGCTTACCCTGAAGCAAACGTCCAAAACGGGCAGCTCGTGGCTGTACTTATGGCGCTCCGTGTTCGACGTGACATCGTACAGCCTAACAGAACAGTCCCACGACGACACCAGCAAGAACTGATTGGATTTCGGGGCAAATTTAACGCTCGAAATCGCATCATCAGGTAAGCTCTTTAATTTGAACTCGGTGCGGGACTCCGCGACCCGCGTTACTGTCATTGTGGAAGCAATTTTGTTAGCTAATAGAAAAGGTCACAAAAAAATAAAAAGTGCTCTTCTTTTACGAAGAATACCACGAAAATTAACGTAAATAGCGGGTTAACCGCAAGCCAGTTTGTCCGTCAGAGGCACAACAGATAAAAAATGACAATTGACTGAATTGTCTAAAATTAACACAAATGGTGGAGAAACCAAACGTAGAGAAAAAAGCGCGGGAACCTTGAAACGAACAAGGCGCCAAATCCTAAATAATTCAAAATTAATTTGTTTTATATTGTTTTAGTGTCTCAAAATTAGTTGTAATTATAAAATAGTAGTGGTTTAGATTTGTAAATAGTGTAATAAACAATGGGGGGAAGTGGAAAGAAGAGGAAAAAAGGGGAGCCCCCTGATGGTCGAATTGAACGGGATACCACGGAGACTTCTTCTGACTCTGATGATTCAGCAGACAACAGCAGGAAGTATACAGTATTTAAAGTCCCTGGATACTCAAGGAAGTATCCAGAAAATAGCAAGAAAACCGAATACATAGTATTTTTATCTCATCAGACTGAGCGGCAATTTTCTGACAAAGACAGACTGGCTATTTCACACGCTATACGCAAATATTGCGTCACTGGCATATTACATTTAAAATCTATAAATAAGTATAAAATAGGTATAACATTTGACCTATCCAACAATGCCAATGTATTCCTTCAAAATAAAAAACTTTTAGAAGAAATGGGTTTAAACGCAACAATACCTGCAGTCGACACCGAGGTGACCGGGGTTCTTACTTCCGTCCCTACGGATTTGTCTAATAAAAGAATATTTGCTTTGATTGGAAGTTCTAGAAATGTAATACAGGTGAGGCGTTTCATGCGCCGCGTACTAAGTGAGGGTGGCGCGGTCACGTATGTCCCCACTCAAACTGTTGCGGTTACTTTCGCCTCTACCGAGTTGCCGCAATACGTGTATCTTGACTCCTGGATACACGAGGTAAGCTGTTACGTTCCTCCTGTCAAACAGTGTTTGCAATGCATGAAGTTTGGACACATTGCAAAATATTGTAAGAATGAAGTTGTATGCTCCATATGTACAGATAAGCATAGCTTTAAAACTTGTAAAGAAGATCCTAAAAATGCTAAATGTGTCAACTGTGGTGGTAACCATGTTTCCATCTCAAACACTTGCCCGCAGAAAAAAATGAAAATAGAAGAGAATAAAGTCAAGTCCAGAGCTGCTAAGTATTCCGATTTATTTAATGAACATTCTTTTCCAAAATTAACACAGAAGAACATTGAAACACAGATTATTAATTTGACTAAATCAGATTTTTTTATGAATACTTTAACAAATGCTATAACTAAAATTATATTAAATCAAAAAGATAATCCTATTAATTCATCCTCCATAAAAGAAATTCTGCAACAAACTTTCCGTATGAGTTCTTCCACATCTAATAATGGATCTTAATATAATGCAGTGGAACGCACAAAGTATTTTAAGTAACAAACTTTTATTAACCCAATTTCTTCATGAGCATAACATACATGTTGCAATTATATCAGAAACCTGGTTAACACCCATCAAACATTTTAACATTAGAGGATACAAAATAGAAAGACATGATATTGGAAATAAACACAATGGTGTAGCTATTTTAATTTGCAATAATATAAATTACAGAAAAATAATTACATATTCTGATAATTCTTTACAAAATATTTGTGTAAGAATTACTGTAAATAGTACAGAAATAAGTATAGTAAGTTTCTACTGTCCAACAAATTGCACTCCATCTTTTGACAAACATAAATTTGAATGTTTAATAAAATCTGTGCCTGAACCAATGATATTTGCTGGTGATTTCAATGCCCATCACACATCATGGGGATGTAATTCTACAAATTCAAGAGGTAGGGATATTTTAGAGATTGTTGATGATAATAATTTGGTGTTAATGAATAATGGTGAAGTGACAACAGTCGGTTCTTTAACGTGGCGTCCAAATGCCTTAGATTTGTCCATAGTTTCCCCATCATTGGCTCTTTCTTGTGATTGGTCTGTTCATTGTGATCCTCTTGGCAGTTACCACCTTCCTGTAATTATGAAAGTTTTTATCAATAATAGTAATATAGAAAGCACAAGCAATAACACAAATTTGCCCATTTATCCTAACTTTAAAATGGTAGATTGGAAGATGTATGAGCAAAATGTAGATATTCAACTATCTACTTTTCAGGATCAACATGTTGCTCCATTGGAAAGTTATACAGAGTTTTGTCAACTTTTGCATTCTGCAATTAACAAGTCCCTTCCTTATCATAATACGACAGCTAGTTACTCAGCTGATTATTCTATTCGTAACTCTTATAGGAATTCGGTAAAAACCCTTCCTCTTCCTTGGTGGAATAAAAAATGTTCAGAAGCGGTTCAAAAGTCTAAGTCAGCCTATATAAATTTTAAAAATAATCCGTCAGAAGAAACTTTTATCGAGTTTAAAAGATTACAAGCCCTCAAAAAACTTACTTTGAAAACAGAAAGATCAAATAGTTGGGTTGAACTTTGCAGTTCCTTTAATCGATGTACGCCTCTGTCCAGAATCTGGAAATATATGCGGAAATTTAATAAAACATATTCTTGCAACAATAATGATGTCAATTGGATTCAGGATTTTTTGGAAAAATTTACTCCAGATTATGTAAATAATAAGTCAAATTTTCCCATTGCCAGCGAGTTAAACTCTGAAAATATCTTTTTAGTAAAACCCTTTTCGATACAAGAATTGAAGTCTGCTGTAAATTCTAGAAAAGATAGTGCTTTTGGACTGGATGGTATTCCATACATCTTGATAAAAAAGCTCAGTGATAAGGGTTTGCACACTTTTCTCAAAATATTGAATAACTTGTGGTTGAACAATAATATACCTCATACATGGAAGTCTGATTGTTTGGTACCCATTTTGAAGCCAGATAAGCCTAGGTCTAATCCAGATTCTTATCGTCCTATTGCTTTAACATCCTGCGTTGGTAAAATTTTTGAACAATTAATAAAACAAAGGTTGGAATTTTACATAGAACAAAACAATATTCTACCTGCTAACCAATTTGGTTTTCGTAGGGGAACATCAGCTCGTGAAAGTATTTGTCAGTTACAGCTTGATATTCAAAATAGTTTAAATAACAAGGATTGCTTAATGTCAGTATTCTTTGATGTTGCTGGAGCCTTTTATAGTGTAAATATTGATGTCCTTTGTTCTGAATTACTTCATATTGGAATTCCAAACAAAATTGTCCACTGGGTTCATGAATTCTTAACTGAAAGGAAAGTTTATGTTAAATATAATGATAAATTACATGGGCCAAGATTTGCTTCAGTAGGAGTTTGTCAAGGAGGAATTCTGTCTCCATTAATATTAATTTTGTACATTCGTCGTTTAAATTTGATTCTAGGTTCCAAAGTAAAAAATCTTCAATTTGCTGATGATTTAGTTGTGTATTTGTCTGGGAAAAATTTGGAAAATATGACACAGTGCCTTAATAAAGCATTGGAAGGATTGTACATGTACTTTTCCTATTTAAATCTAGATATAAATGCACTTAAATCTAAACTAGTCGTTTTTGGTAGAACTAGCAATATCAGTCCTTCTGTTTATTACAATCAAGTTTCTATACCAATTTTTCATGAAGCTAAGTTTTTAGGTGTTACCTTCACTCATAATTTGGCTTGGAAAAAATATGTTGAATTGATATGTTCTAGAGCTAACAGAGTTTTTAATGTCTTGAAGTCATTGTGTAGAACGTCCTGGGGAGCTGACCCAAAAATATTGTTGTTATTGTATAAATCTTTGATTCGTAGTCATTTTGAATATGGTTTTCTCTGTTTTGCTGGTGATAGAAGGTTAGTAGATATTCTTGATAAAATACAAAATAAAAGTTTGAGACTCATTACCGGGGCATTCAAAAGTACGCCAATCAATGCAATGCAAGTTGAATGTAATCTTCCTCCATTAAGTATAAGATTCTCTTACTTGAAGGAAAGGTTCCTATTAAAACTTTATAGTAAAAATAATAATCACCTGTTTTCCAATTTAAAACAATCATGTACATCATCCATTTGTAACTTATCATATATACTTCAAGGCTTTCCTCAATATGTAAATTTTCTTGAAACTCTGCAAATTCATAAGTCTTCTATTTTACCATGTTATCAGGGGGATTTTGACAGCAAATTTCCTGCAATTGACATCATTATTGATCACAATTTATCCAATAAAGATGATGTATACAGTAAATTTCATGAGTTTACTTATCACAGATTTGTGTATACTGATGGGTCTAAAACTGAGTCATCAGTATCATTTGCTATTTTTGATGCGCTATTGAATTCTGGTACTGGTTATAAAATAAACTCAAACACAAGTATATTCACAGCCGAGGCTGTGGCTATACTTGCTGCCCTAAAGCACATTAGGAATTCAAATGACGGATGTTGTCAATGGGTTATAGTTAGTGACAGCATGAGTGTTCTTGAAAACCTCAAAAATAATAGGTTGAATGCAAACACAAACTATTTTATATCATTAATAAAAGAATCTTGGTTGCATTTGTCTTTTCATAACATTAAGGTTTTGTTCATGTGGGTCCCTTCACATGTTGGTGTGATGGGCAACGAAAGGGTTGACTTTTTAGCTAGAGCTATAACAAATTCTGATGATGTCCCAGATTCAAGTAGTTCCCTCAACATATCTGTTCCTTGTTCAGACATAGTTCCTCTGTTGAAAATAAGGTCTATTGTTAAATGGAAAAGACACTGGAATCATACAGTTCAAATAGAAAATAAAGGTATGTGGTATGCAGTATACAATATTCCCATAGGAACCATACCTTGGTTCTGTAAAGTCAATACTTACATGAACAGGAAGTTTTACTCCACCATACTCAGGCTTCGTTTTGGTCACTGTCGACTAAATTATCATTTGTGTCGTCTGAAAATTATACAAAGTCCTCTTTGTGATCATTGTAACTCTCAAGCAGAGCAATCTCTTGCTCACATTTTCTTTGAGTGCCCATCTTTTGGCATCCAGCGCCTTGTGCTGATGGATGAGCTAATTGAAATTTATGGTAGCCCTGTTTTGGTACCGCGCTCCATTCAGGCTCTTCTTGTAAATAGTTCGACTTATGTAGCTTTGTTTAATTTTATTAATAATACAGTTGGACAAATATAACTTAGGGTGTAATTTTCACGTGTATATATTATGTACATTATATAAATATCTCCTCATTGACTCTCTTATAATATAATTTGTATTTTTAATTAGTTGTATTGATCCAAATACTGATTTAAGTAAATAAATATAATATAGCATGTTAACCTAACATTCAGTTGCCTAACGTCAGTTGGGTTTAAAAAAAAAAAAAAAAAGGAATTGACACTCGGCTCTTACAAAATAACTTGGACAAATTACTTGGACTTGACTCATGATTTTGTGGAAACAAATCTTATAAATGGATTTTATTGAAATAAACTGAAGATTTATATACGGATTAAATTTACCTGGAAATTAAGAAACTGATGAATTTACCTGGATTTGATTACTTCGGAATACTAATGACTTACACTGGAATTACTTACTTATGGATATAAAAAACTAATGAATCATACTGGATTTCCCTACTTTACAAATACTGATGAACTGGATCTTTTACCTTACTCAAGAAAACTGCTAACTGAAGACTAGGCAGCATGGTCTCAGACCTTAGCCTGTTCTGAAAAGAACAAATTAAAAAAAAAAAAAAAACCAAACGTAGAATCCAAAATAAATAAATTAAAAAGTGATTACTTAAAAAATCACATTATATCGTTAGTTAGTAGCAGTTTCATTGCTGTTTTTTTAATTTTCATTGGAAAAGTTATTACTGAAAACACTGTTCTCATGTTATTCATTTGGTGACGTAACGGAATACAACATGTCTGCGCAAGAATAATAAATATGAACGCATCAAAACAAATATGAAAAATTCTAACTTTCATGAGTAAAATTTTGCTAGCATAATAAAATAAATAAGGATTAGTTTTTCGAAATTCATATTTCATTAGTAGCTTAAAAGGATCACGAGAGAGTAACTCAGAATTCCAAAAATACCTTCAACAAGATTGTGTAATCTGGTGACGTTTACGAACGCACCTTTATAATTGACATGTTTGTGATGAGGTGTGAATCGTAGAAAGAAATCTCCGTCTCGCAGAAATGATTTCACAAAAATCTATAGTTCCCTAAAGTTTTGTGATGTTCCATTTGTGCTATCACGATACGAGTATACAGTAATACGATAACAATATAACAGTGCCTCAATAAGTAACATAAATGATTATAAAACCACCGCGTAACTAAGTCGGTTCCGATAGGAACGAATGGAGTGATCAACTTATGAAATAACGATGCAAACCAACTTGAAAACTAAAGAAATGTTTATAGTCAGAGCTCTAGAAAAGATTTTGGCTGATAAGGACATAAAAAGGTCCTACCACAGCCAACTGAAGAAGTCCTGCGAGGTCGCTTTAGGTAAGACCTACTGACATTTTAGTGTATCCAATAACGTAATAAGTTCTCAATTGTGTTCAGTCCTTATTGTATTATCATCTGCCACTAATTAAGTTAAAAATCTACAACGCGATAGTTTTATTGTTATTGATAATCTATTAGATAGTGAATGTATTGACCTTGGTTTAAAAAGTCGAACCCTACTTTACGTTATCATAGTGTCTTCTGAAGTGTTTTCGACACAGTGGCGAGCAAGTCAGGCATTGGATCGAATGTCAGTGGTGTGTGTGAAACCAATAATGTGTATAATTTGTAATGAACTAGTGTGATAGTATGTAATATGAACAATGTTCACTAACAAATACCTCCTACTATTGTTGGGTGAGCTTACATGTTGATGTGAAGTCACAGTATCATGCAAAACTTTGCATATGTATATTACATCACACCTAGATTGCTGTTATGCCTAAAGCAACCTGTGTTTCAATTAGTATCAAAATACTAATAAAAACTATACTAAACATACAATAATGTGGTTAGAGAACTTTTGTGTTTCTTCTGTAAACACCACAGCTGACACTCTGTATACAAAGCCTGGTAATTGCAATATTATTTCCTCATATTCATAAACCCTCATCACTCTCATCAATCTGTATTAGTCCACGGCTGCATTTCCTGAGTATTAGTCTAAAAAAAATCATAAATATTTTAACTGGCTGTTACCACACCAGCTTTTCCCGCATTTGTCTAGAAAAGTTATCGCACTGGAGCATATTATTGAGGAAAAGAGTATGCGATGTGTTATAACAGACTACAACCTCTCTCTGAGCCAAATTTCATCAATCGTTCAGCCATTCTTACATAATTAAGTAACAACAAACATCCCTGCACACAAACATCTAAACTTTCGCATTTATAATGTTAAATTTAGATTATATTATCAGAAACAAAATACCAATCTAGTGAATCGTGATACTTTGTATCATTGATAACAACATTTCTTTTATTATCAGTACTTTTTTTTTTACTTGGTAATATCATCAAATGAGTCCGTCCAGGGCACTCCCATCCAGGGCAGTCAGACTGTCAGACTCATACTGACTTAAATCCACAGTGTCCTTTAATAGCCCTTTACTTTCTGGGGTCAGTAGAAAGTAAAGGGCTATTAAAGGACACTGTCCTACGGTAAGTCGTGAGTCTCATGACCCAGGCAAGCTTTGGCCTTCTACAAGTGGGGCCCCCTTCACTTCGTCACTATGCTGACACTTCTTGAGGCGTTCGTGGAACACAACGCGCCGTCGACCCGGTCATGCTCCGTGTTCAGACAGCGAGTCGTCCATTACTCGCCGCCCGCGCCTACGGTGGCCGTGGCTGGAGATCGTCTGCCATTATTATCAGTACTTGGAACAAAAATAATAGTTCAGCTTTAAGTGGTGCCCATTGTTTGATCAACATTGTAACATATAGTAACTTAGTATGCAATCACACTTCCTGTACACTTATGGCAGGATTTGCTAGAAGTACTTTATTATGTAAATAGCCTCCATACATGGCTTTGACAGTTCATTCATAATTTTGGCACTCAGTGCAACACTGCCGTCCTCTAACTAAAAGGCCGTTAAGTGCAAAAAGTAGTTTTCGAGAAAACGCTAAAATTGTGAATTGATGTCTCTTGAAAAATATGCTATCTAGGAACAAGGCTGCAAATTATATATGTAGGCATAGTGTTATTGCACAATATGTTATATGTTTAATTCATTTAAATTTATTTAAATTCATTTTCTAATTTTTATTATGCATTTTATGTGGTTTAACTGCACAGCAATCTTCCTGTATCTCCTAAACTATTAATCATAGAAAAATGAGTCTTAGACCAAAAGATAGAGCATCGAAAGTTCTATAAGACTACATTAAAAAGTGAAAAACGAGCAACTGTGGCTTAACGGCCTTTTAGTTAGAGGACGGCAGAACAGGAGACCACACATTAACATTTATATTATTCAACAAAGCTTACATACTGTTATCTGTTATTGTAATGGTGAAGGAATATTTTTATGACTAGTATTTTTAATAAATTTGACCACAAAGTCTTGTGTGTGTCTATCTGTGGTACCATATCTTAAACCGGTGAACCAATTTGAATGCAGTTTTTTTTTTAAATTTGAAAGCAGGTTTTCTAGCATTTTTAGACATTTTTTATCAATATTGGTTCAGTAGTTTAAAAGTCATCAGCCATTTTCTTGTGTGTTGGGTTTTTTATATCAATTAACTTATTCATTTTCTGCTACTAAGAAGTATGTAATGTGGAAACGTCATTACATCATCTTCCTAACCTATCTCTATCCTTCTTGCCCTATAATTTTTCCAATTATGTTAGGATCAGCTAACCATATAGACCACTATTAGGGTAAGCCCATTGATGCATTAGGTAATCCAGAAATTCTAATCATATAACCAAACATATTTTCCCATAGATAACTAATGACTTAGTAACAAAACTTGCTAGAATATAAATTAAACAATGTTTGACTTATTTCCATTAAAACACCCTTACTACGCCCCATATTACAGAGTGTCATTTGATTAGTTGAAACTAGTTTTAAGTAACACTTGAGTCTTGATAGATGTTGTGTCATACGAGCCTAAATATGCAGAGACTTCACCACATTATAGTATTTAATGTTGATACAATTGGTTAATATCTAAATGAAAATACATTAATACCATCGCCATTTTGAAGTAAAATGCAATGAACATTGTTATTGATTTAGAATGGATATCTGATAGTTGTGCACTTATAATTCTCAAGTGTGTCTGTGTGTACATAATTGTTTTCCTATTTCGTCATTCATTCCTACCCTTAAAACAATTTTTCCTTTTTGTGAGTCATTACAGTTTTATGTAAGTATCACTAAATATTATTCTGATTTCTAATAATTCTAAATATTTGAAAAAGGCTCTCATAATGTTGTAATCACAAAAATATTTTGGTTTTATTACAATTATTAGAATAGATACATAGAATCTTGGGCTTCCTTCAAATGTTTATTTATTTTGAACCAAGGTCAACTTAATTTTGAAATGCAACCTTTTCACCTATAATTTTCCAGTTAAGCTAGCTTTTAGTGTAATTTTTGTAAATTATTCACTTCCTACTTAATTTTCCATAAAACAATGTACATCATTAAATGGTAACACAACATTATAAAGGTACACATTTTCGTTTGTTAATTAATGAAAAAACATTTATAATATTATTTTATTTTAAACAAATTCTTTCCTTCCGCCCGTCAGTTATCCTGTCCAACTACTAAAATAATTTACCTAGAAAAATTAAAATTAGAGGCATGACTATTAACTTTTAGGTAACATTGTTTATAATCACTGTCCTCCCAAAGATGTAATAGAATCCATTGGCACTATTTAAAAACTTTGTTGTTCTTTGCAGAGGAAATCAAAACTGAATTGAAAAATGGAGGTCAACCTGAGTCATCAGAGAGTCCTACATCAGGGACTCTGCCTCTACCCAAGAATGACGCTTCTAACATTATCACAGCAGAAAAATACTTCTTACCATTTGAACTGGCATGCCAGAGCAAGGCATCCAGGATAGTGGTGACAGCTCTCGACTGCCTACAAAAGCTTATTGCGTATGGCCATCTCACTGGAAACATTCCCGACTCTACTACACCAAGAAAACTTCTCATAGACCGAATTGTTGAAACAATCTGTAGCTGTTTCACAGGACCTCAGACTGATGAAGGAGTGCAGCTGCAAATAATAAAAGCACTACTAACAGTAATCACGAGTCAACATGTCGAGGTTCACGAGGGCACAGTACTGCTTGCTGTCAGAACATGTTACAACATCTACCTTGCAAGCAAAAACCTCATCAACCAGACCACAGCGAGAGCAACCCTGACACAGATGCTGAATGTTATATTCACGAAAATGGAAAATCAAGCTCTTGAATCAGAAGCCAATGGTAACAGTAATAGCAATACAGTACCAGAAATACCACACAAAATACCTAACGGTAATGTTGTGTCAGACGAAACACCTAACAATACAACTGAAGAAGTTAAAGAAGTAGAACAAACGCCTACAGAGGAAGTGGACGAAGTATTAGAAGCAAAAATGATTGCTAAACAAATAGTAGATTCAGTTATAGATAATGCCATAAGTATTGCAACTAAGAAAACTTCAGAAGAAGTGGCAAATAGTCCTGATAATAATGAAAATCCATCGGATTCTCAAGACAGTGGGAGTATTACCCACGAGAGTAATGGTCAAGTGCCGACCGAAGCCACGATACAAAGAATACCATCACAGGAAAGTGTAGATGTTGCTTCAGAAAATGATAATTCAGTCACAGCTAAGTTCACTCATGTGTTACAGAAAGATGCTTTCCTAGTATTCAGAGCTCTCTGCAAGCTTTCAATGAAGCCACTACCTGAAGGGACTCCAGATCCTAAGTCACATGAGCTAAGATCTAAAATTCTTTCTCTTCATCTTCTCTTATCTATTTTACAAAATGCTGGTCCAGTATTTAGGAACAATGAAATGTTCATCACAGCTATCAAGCAGTATCTCTGCGTGGCGCTATCAAAGAATGGCGTCAGTTCTGTACCTGAAGTATTCGAACTATCTCTTGCTATTTTCTTAGCTCTTTTGCAAAACTTCAAAGTGCACCTTAAGAAGCAAATTGAAGTATTCTTTAAGGAAATCTTTATGAACATTTTGGAGACCTCGAGCTCTTCTTTCGAGCACAAGTGGATGGTCATCCAAGCACTGACCAGGATCTGCGGAGACGCGCAGAGCGTCGTAGATATATACGTTAACTACGACTGTGATTTATCAGCAGCCAATTTGTTCCAACGATTGGTGAATGATGTTTCCAAAATTGCACAAGGAAGGCAAGCTTTAGAATTGGGCGCTACGCCCAACCAAGAAAAGTCCATGCGAATTCGTGGACTCGAATGTCTAGTCTCGATATTAAAATGTATGGTAGAATGGAGCAAAGAACTTTATATTAATCCAAACCTACAAACCACTTTGGGAGAGAGAACCGCAAAGGAAGACCATGACCACCACAGCATCAAATCTCACGGAGGATCTAGTCTTAGTCTAGTATCTACAGGATCCAGCAATATTGGCAATAGAGAGACATTAGATTCTCCAGAACAGTTTGAAGTATTGAAACAACAAAAAGAGGTTTGGGAAACTGGCATCGACCTATTTAACAGGAAACCAAAACGCGGAGTCTCTTTCTTGCAAGAACAAGGTCTCTTAGGAACATCGACAAAAGAAATCGCTGAATGGTTACTCACCGACGAAAGACTTGACAAAACATTCGTTGGTGAATATTTAGGCGAAAACGAAGATCACTCCAAGGAAGTGATGTACTCATACGTAGACTCGATGAATTTTGCGAACATGGATATTGTGGCAGCATTACGCTATTTCTTAGAAGGATTCAGACTACCCGGCGAAGCCCAAAAGATCGACAGATTAATGGAAAAGTTCGCATCTCGTTACTGTGAGTGCAATCCTAACAACACGCTATTCATGAGCGCGGACACCGTCTACGTTTTAGCATTTTCCATAATAATGCTAACAACTGATTTACATTCGCCGCAAGTCAAGAATAAGATGACAAAAGAACAATACATTAAGTTGAATAGTGGCATTAGTGACAATAATGACTTACCTCGTGAATATTTGTCACAGATCTATGATGAAATAGCTGGTCACGAGATCAAGATGAAGAGTTCTTCGAAACCAGGGAAACACATGATTGCTAACGAAAAGAAGCGAAAACTGATCTGGAACATGGAGATGGACGTAATATCTACAGCAGCAAAGAATTTGATGGAGTCCGTGTCTCACGTGCAGACTCCATTCACGACGGCGAAACACGTGGAACATGTGCGTCCTATGTTCAAGATGGCGTGGACACCGTTCCTCGCAGCTTTTTCAGTTGGACTGCAGGATTGTGATGATCCTGAAATCGCTTCATTATGCTTAGACGGCATTAGGTGTGCTATCCGAATCGCCTGCATTTTCCACATGTCTCTCGAAAGAGACGCGTACGTACAAGCTCTCGCGCGCTTCACCCTGCTTACTGCTAATTCGCCAATCACAGAAATGAAGGCAAAGAACATTGACACTATAAAGACGTTGATCACAGTGGCACATACAGACGGCAACTACTTGGGATCGAGTTGGTTGGACGTAGTAAAATGCATTTCTCAGTTAGAACTCGCGCAGCTCATCGGAACGGGAGTGCGGCCCCAATTCCTGTCCGGGTCGGGTATCAAACCACAGCCAGACTCGCTGAAGTTTAGTCTAATGTCGCTGGATCCGAGCGTCAAGGAACATATCGGAGAGACCAGCTCTCAAAGTGTCGTTGTAGCGGTAGATAGAATATTCACAGGATCCACGAAACTTGATGGTGACGCTATTGTAGACTTTGTCAAAGCGTTATGTCAAGTATCCCTAGATGAATTAAGTCATCCCACAAACCCTCGAATGTTCTCACTCCAGAAGATCGTCGAAATATCGTACTACAATATGGGTCGCATTAGGCTGCAGTGGTCTCGTATATGGCAAGTGCTTGGTGATCATTTCAACAAAGTAGGTTGCAGCAGCAACGAAGACATAGCTTTCTTCGCAGTGGATTCGTTGAGACAACTGTCTATGAAGTTTATCGAAAAAGGCGAATTCTCAAATTTCAAATTCCAGAAAGATTTCTTGAGACCATTTGAACACATTATGAAGAAAAACAGCTCTCCGACAATCAGAGACATGGTGGTACGTTGCATCGCCCAGATGGTTAACTCTCAAGCGCCCAACATCAAGTCAGGTTGGAAAAATATATTCTCTGTATTCCACCTAGCTGCAAGCGATCAAGATGAAGCGATCGTAGACTTAGCATTCCAGACTACCGGCAAAATTATAAATGAATTGTATGAGAAACAGTTCCCTGCCATGATAGACTCCTTCCAAGATGCAGTTAAGTGTTTATCAGAGTTTGCTTGCAATGCGAAGTTCCCGGACACGTCCATGGAAGCTATCAGACTGGTGAGGTCTTGTGCGACCGCTGTGGGTGCGTCACCGCAACTGTTTGTGGAGCACGCGGGCCTGGAGGGCGAGCCCGGCGCGCCTGAAGTAGACAGGGTGTGGCTAAGGGGGTGGTTCCCTCTACTTTTCTCCCTATCGTGTGTCGTCAGCCGCTGCAAGCTAGACGTGCGCACCCGAGGACTCACTGTCCTCTTTGAGATTATCAAAACTCACGGTGATTCATTCCGTCCACATTGGTGGAGGGACCTATTTAATATTCTGTTCAGAATCTTTGACAACATGAAGCTACCAGAGCATCAGTTGGAGAAGAACGAGTGGATGACTACGACATGCAATCACGCGTTGTATGCCATCGTCGACGTCTTCACGCAATACTTTGACATTCTCGGATCCCTCCTATTAGAGCAACTGTACGCGCAATTACATTGGTGCGTGCAGCAGGACAACGAGCAGCTGGCGCGCTCGGGCACCAACTGCCTTGAGAACCTCGTCATCTCTAATGGCACCAAGTTCTCAGAGGACACATGGAGTAACACGTGCCAGATCATGCTCGACATCTTCAACAGCACGCTGCCCACCACGTTACTCACGTGGAAGCCCGACGAGAACGAGGAGGACACGCCCCAGGTCCGACACGGTATCCTGAAGAAACCCCAGGGAGGAGACGAGATCAAGTCTTCCAACCGGGTGTTCAACAGTCTCCTGATCAAGTGCGTAGTACAATTGGAGCTCATACAAACCATCGACAACATCGTCTTCTATCCAGCCACGTCAAGGAAAGAAGACGCCGAGACCCTCGCCCTGGCGGCCGCGGAGCTGACCGGTGGCACGCCCGGCACGGAGCAGGAATGTCAGCGTGAAGAACAGGGAATGTATCGACTACTGAGCTCGCCACATCTGCTGCGACTCGTCGAATGCCTAATGTGCAGTCACCGCTTCGCTAAAACTTTTAACACTAATAATGCACAGAGAAATGTGTTGTGGAAAGCTAATTTCAAGGGCTCCGTGAAACCGAATATGTTGAAACAAGAAACCCAGTCGTTGGCGTGCGTGCTCCGGATACTGTTCAAAATGTACAGCGACGAGACGCGGCGGGACCACTGGCCTGCCGTGCAGAAGAGTCTTATCAGCATTTGTTGTGAAGCGTTGGAGTACTTCGCTGGAGTAACGAGCGAAGCACACCGGGACGCCTGGACGTCCATCCTGCTGTTGATCCTCACAAGAATACTGAAGATGCCAGACGAAAGAGTAAGTATATTTTATTAAATAACCTCAAGCTTATGTACTTACTATTATCGAAACAATATAATGGAATTAGATTGTATTGTAGATACTATCGGACATGATATGATAGTGTCGCGATTTAAGAGTCGAGTTGGTTGATGTTATGATTTTACGAACAATTCACGTGTCGCTGAGCAGACTACTTTAACAATCAACAATATGTTTTGTAGAAAGCAAGTAGGTATATTTTTTGCAGATAGAAAACACGTTTCGCGATATGTAAGAACTGTTGTTGATTTAAAGTAAAGTTTTTATTTAGCATACATAATGTATCGCTATCGTCACGCCGTTGTAACTTCATTTCAAGAGCATAACATAAAGTGGTTGCAAGATGCGCAAATAAAGTATTTACATTCAGACTGTACAAATCTATTGACGGGAATCGAACCTAAGAAGGTCGTAGCCACGTCTTTGTGATGAGGTCATTGTGATACATAGATTGTGGTCTGTGACCGAAAGCACCTTGAAGATTTTTTACTGTGGTTTTGTAGAACATAGCTAGATATTCATGTACCAATCAATACGCCCGTTACGTATACACTCAAGGATGCATTAAAATTCCGCAACACCTAATGCAGCTATCTCCGTGAGAGTCGTTTGTAGTTTCGATTACAATAACCCAATTACGTATTATTGATTCAACTAACGCCAAATGATATCATCACCATACCAGGTCTATGTTATCAATATGCAAACAATAATGAGCGATGCAATGTGTTTCAGTTTGCGGCTCACGTATCCAGCTACTACCCGCTGCTGTGTGAGATCACCTGCTTCGACCTCAAGCCCGAGCTGCGCTCCGTGCTGCGACGGGTGTTCATACGCATCGGGCCCGTGTTCAACATCGTCACCAACGCCCAATAACAATACAACACTAACAAACAATATGGCCTTATAGTTCTCTAGGATAAAGTATGACTTTGATGTTAATGTTAAAAATAATACTTCAGTTGATTCCTTAAAATTTAATGTAATATTGACAGCAATCAGTACTTCAGTAGTATTAAAAGTGATCTATCATATTTTATAGGGTGTAGTAGTCCTATTTATAATTTATGTTATAAATTATTGATTTGATTATCAAGTTAAATTTTTAAATTGTATATTAAAAAGCATAGAAGTTGTATCTATAAATTATAATAGTTTATTCTGTATATTTGAAAGTTTTTACTGTCTGGGGAGCTGAATTCACTCACTGCTACTATTGCTTGGTATTTCTTCTAGCTAGACTGATCAGACTGTGATTGTGAAGTTTTTCTTTCTCACGGCTTTCCATGTTTATCATTTTTTATTGGAGTGACTTCAGAACTCGCACGCAAACTGATTATTATTATATTATTCCTTAAAATAAAAATCATTAATTTAAAAGAAGTCTGATTTAAAAAATCTTCAGTCCCTCAATAGACCTCTCCAGGGAGTCAAGGTCCCAGATGACTAGTTGTCCATCCAGTCCAGTGGTGCTGAACTTGCGCGTGTTGGCCTTCGTGCCATCATACAGGCGGATGGAAGTTATAGCATTCTGGTGAATGGAATCAAGCAGAGTGTCGTTCGTTTCGATGCGCGCCTGGCGATCCAGAGACTGGAACTTCTTCATGGCTGATAATCCTCCAGACTCCTTCCTCTGAGTATTATCCAATTTGGCAACAAACTTAATCTGATTACCTTCATGGCAGTACATTAAAGGAATGCAGCTATGTCCTGCCACAACCAGGGAGTTGTTGGTCACCCAACTGCAACCAAGGAATGGCAGGTACTCAGTCTTCAATTTTATGATACCTCTCCCTTGAGTAGCATCAGCTACATTTATGGAGCTATCATGTCCCACCCATGCAACCTTGTTCCCATCTGCTGAGAAAGATACACTGTGTACCCATCCACCACCATTTGGTGAGTTGGGGAATTCTGCCAGCATTTGTCCCAATGGAAGCTTCGTTCCCCAAACATTTGGCCCAGGTTGGTCTTCAATATCCTTGATGTATGCTGAGTACACCCTCACTTTAAAATCAGCTGAGCCAGCAACCAACAGGATATTGTTAGGGTGCCAGTCAATGCTGGTGACTGTTGAGCGAATAGGCTTCTTGATATGCTTAGACACCCACCAGTTATTTTCCTTCTCAAAATAGCAAATGGAGATCAACCTGGCTCCAGAGCCAACAGCAAACTTGTTTTCCATGGGTGACCATTTCACACAAGTGGCAGCTCGGTTGATGCGGAGAAGTACAAGAGTAGTTGACCATTTGCCGTCATCTCCCTGGGTCCACACGTAAGCATTGCGGTCCACAGAGCAGGTAACAATGCGGTTGGTGTTGGGAGCCCAGTCAATGCCCATCACCTTCAGGTCATGTTCCACCAGGTTGTTGGTCTGCTTCCAATCATTGCCCTCTTTCTGATAGATGTGTACTTCATTGTTGTTCGGTGAAAATGCTATTTCTGTAATACAAGAATTTATTTTAAAAACTTGTCATTCAAGGTTTTTCAGTCCCCAAAGACACTTGTGAAATATATTTTTTAAATTCTAGCTTTCATAAAATTATTAGCTTCTCTGCGACTTCTGAATCATTTAAGAACACAGCATGGGGTCTCATGATCAATGTTACCTAAATGGATTATTAAACTAGGTAGGTACTTGTCAAATTTGTAACAGGTACCACTAACTTAAACTAACAGAAATTATGAAATTTATTAAAATCTAAAGAAAACAGTTCAATACTTACGAGTTCTATCCTTATTCCATGCATGGCAAGTCACCGGTGCCACTGAGTCACCAAATGTAAGAGTTTGAGACATTTTAAAGTTTCTGAAAAATTAAAGATGATATTTTTAATACCACAAATCTTGGAACGATCAATAAATACCATTTTTTGTGAATATTTACCTCAAGTTTCTAAGCAAACGGGAAGTCGGTCACACCCAACGATATCAGTTGATAAGCAGAAATTCGCGGACTCTGGGCAGTCGACACGAATTCCTGAAAGTGTACACATATAAAATTTCATATCAAGAATATCACCCTCACAGTCAGACACTAATTAAAATGTTTTTTCAGCATTTATTTACCTTAAAAATTCAGAAAACTAAACCACAAACGTCGAAGTGACGTCAATAAAATTACCGAACGAAACGAATGACTCATGTTACTCAACTTGAATTCTTGAGATGCGTTTCCGAACGAATATTTTTTTTTATTTTATACAGTTACCTACAGTTGCCATATCGAAAAAATTAAGTTGTCTATGAATACTGAGGAACCATAGACAATAAATTGAGAATCGACCGAAGAAAAACATGTCAAAATCAAATTGACACTATTGACAGAAGGGTTCTTTCAAACAAATAAACGCGGTCCGGAATATTTGTTTTTCGAGAAAAATAAATACAAGCAAGTAATTTTTGGGTAAATTTAAATTAATAAGATTCTTTTCCGACATCAATAAAAACTATGCCTGGATCAGGTATGTTTATAATGCTACTTGTTTTTCGATGGTAACATATTGATTTTATTCAAAAGCAGGTGTAACACCAACTTATTTACTTAAACTCAAAAAATTATCCAGGGAAACATTATCGCGGCAATCGCAAAAATGGTAACAACTCTGGTCACACGCTCGCCTCTGTTGCGCGAGAGACCGCGGTCTCCTTGCCAGCAGACAGCCCCGTGCTAGCCATATTCAAAGCAGCTGCCGACAAACTGACTGATCGTCAGGACAGGCATGAGCGACTCGTCAAATTGTCGCGTGATATCACTATTGAGAGCAAAAGGATCATATTTTTACTGCATTCGCCTATAACGTGAGTATAAATAATTCTTTTAGAAGTTGAATTACTTAAATGAAAAGAACTACGTATTTGGGGTAGTAAGGCTCAATTCAATCATACAATCAATTTTCATCTTTATGGAATAACTGGTGTGGAATATCTCATTGCTTTATTATGACCATAAAAATATAATGTACAGTAACTGTTTTCTTCATTAGTTGAAAGAAGAAATCGGTCAGTGGGTCATCTCAGGGGTGCTAGGCACATTATTCATTTATATACTTTTGAGAAGTAAACATTTTCAGAAAGGATTCAGAAGAAAAAACTCTCACAGAAGCCAAAGAACGAATTCAAAAGCTTATCAATGGCCCAATCAGAAGTATTGGCTTGGAGCTTGAATACAGCCCTGCACACTTACACTCCAGGGCTGTCACAGCTGGATTCCAAGAATATGTTGAAGCCAGGACCCTGCTATCTCTCATGGCAGAGAAAAGGATCATTACTTACCCAGAAGTTCAGAAGGAATTTGAGTATTTCATCACGGATGATGATTATCAAAGGCCCATAGTAACAATGATTTCAGAAATGGACTATATGCTGGGCCTTGCTGACCTGTCCGGAGAACTGATGAGGAAGGCCATCAATAGTATATCTAGTGGGGACAGTGAGGACTGCTTCCAGGCTTGTGATATTGTCAGGCACTTGTATACTGGGTATTTGGGTAAGTTGATACAATGGATTTTATTTGTTATCTAGTTTACTGGACCTATGATTACTACACAGAACAAATAATTAATTGTATAACCTACAAATAGTTGTTCAGGTCTGGATGTTTGTATATGTGCCAACACGAGTGGTGGCAATTGTAAAAAAAATGTGTTTTTGATCGAGAAATACCTTGAAAGAACTTATCTCAACACCCCTCTTTTAAATGTCTACTCCAATCATTCAAACCATTCACAACTGAAAGCTATCCAAATGTTTGCCTACTGACTGCAACCTCCGTTACTTATCCTTATAAGTTAATTTTTTCAAGAGTTGCCAGTGTCAGAATTGGCTATTTGACGCAAAAATTATAATTAGTCCGTCACTAAGATTATAAAAAAATATTCAACCCGAATTTTTTCTTTTGTTTTGTACACCAAAATTGATGGAGATACGATGCTTTCAAAATTGGCAATACGTCACAATTTCTATTGAATTCTGACATCACGAGCCCCCACTCTCGAGATTTGATCTGTTGTATTTTGGTGAATATTCATTGATTTTACAAAAGAAAAAATACATGTCCGTTATTTTTTAAAACTCTAAATGACGGACTAATTATATTTGTAATTTATAGCTACTGTCAAATAGCCAATTGCTGTGAAAATTGACACTGCAAGCTCCTGAATGCAGTTTAACCGTCAACCTACTTATTGCCACATCTTGTTCCAGGGGTTACCGGGGGCCGCTTCCTAATGCGCAAGCTACCAGTGACCCGCGCCAACGTGAACAAGGTGGAGATGGCGGTGTACGCACTGCGCGTGCGCGGCGGGGAGACGCCCGCGCCGCTGCTGCTGCCTGCCGCGCAGCCCGACTGGGAGGCACCCGCCAACCTTTCAGATGATGAGGGATACTATTAAAGACTGTTCCTTGTAGCAGGCATTTTGTGTGGAGAAAAGCGTTTGTAGGCAACTTGAGGATGCCATTGCATTTTCAACTTCAACTAACGAGCTAAACGTTACATTTCTAACAGCGCATTCTTTGTCACTCACGGCATTTCAAATTATCTCTATAAATTCTGAGTGACATGTAAATATTTAAAAAGGAATATTTAATCCTTAAAAGTTTTATGAATAGACTGGCTTAAGCCCGCGAGTTCACATGAAAAGTTCGGTAATTGTCCCATGGGATTGGATAAAACGTATCCTATGTGTTATTCAAGGTTATAAACTAACAGTCTGTCTGCCAAATTTCAACCAAATTGATCTTCGTTTTTACGAGATATAGAAACAAACAAAACGTACTTACTTTCACAGTTACAGTATTACTTATAATGTAGGATGTACTTAACTTGAATCTACATAATTATATTGCATTTACATAATTCAAATATAAATTCTCCAAACTTTACCATAAGACAACAATGTAGTCATAACTTTGTTAAAGTCTTGGGACTTCTGTATTCAGTTTTAAGATAAGCTTCAATATAATAAAATAGTGATATGGATTGTTGTGTTTAATTTTGAATTTGTCAATACCGTATCTATATTTATCTCTCAATCAATTTATCATTCAGAAAGAAAAGCAATGGATAAGTTATAACACTCCTTTTTTTGGGCAGTTGCGTAACAAACAAAACAATGACGGCACGGTTGGTGCAGTGGCTGAGCGATTGGACTGCTGCGCTGCATGTCGCGGGTTCGATTCCCGCATGGAGCAAATATCTGTATGATCTACAAGTAGTTGTTCCGGGTCTGGGCGTTTGTGTATGTGAATTTATATGTTTGTACCCACGACACAGGAGAAATTCCTTGTGAGAGGCAACATTAAAAAAAACACCTTTTTCCCGTGCCTGCCGCGGTCACGGGACTTAGTTTATCATTACCCTGGAACAAGGGGCCTGACAGATTTAATCACGATAAAAAAACGCCTTTCTTCACTGGCCTAAACTAAACCTACATCAGCTCTTCTCTACAAGAATGATGAGCTTATTTTTTCAACTTTATGTTCTGACCACTAAAGAAAAATCGTAATTGCAGCGCTGCTGCGACGCTGTCTTTAAAGATAGCACTACTAGCGTTCTAAAAACGCGAACTGCAATAAAATGAATCTTTATCAATTATCTACTCGCATCGTTTGAGCAGTAGAGTAGAAATTATTACAGTAGAATATTCCACTGCGATTTGTATCGCAATGCATATTATGATGTTATGCCAGCAAGCCGACGCACATTGAATAAAAAAAAAACAGAAATCTTAGAAAAAATAACGTTTATTATGGTGAACTAGCACTCCTAAAAATCTTGCGAAAAATCTTGGCTGTTCGGAGCGTCACTGGGGGGCTGCCACTCATCCGACTCGTCCGTTCCGTATGGATCATTATCTTCATCCGAATCCGCGTCGCACCAATCTTGTCTATGCAAAGTCTTCCGAGCTCTCTTGCCCGTCACTATAAGATTACTGGCGGAGGAATCTGAGACATCATCATCACTAACAGACACATTCCTTTGCCTCCTTCTCTGTCTATTACCTGGTTAAACGAAGTTCATTTTAAAAACAAAACACTTATAATAACTCCTCTTTTCACAATCATAATTCAACATTGATTTATTGAGTAATCGATTTAAAACTCGTAATCGTAATCAACACTGTCGCCATCTGAGTCTTCGACTTGGAAACGGTCATCGTAAAAGTTAACGGAATGTGCGTTTATGTAGAAGATGTTGCCGTGGCGTTCGACTACTTGCATACCTGTAGGACATAAAAGATATAGGTCAGTAATCAAGTACTATCTTACATACACAAATCCATAAGAAAGCAGTGGCAACACCGAACAGTTTTATTAATGTTTTTTTGCAAGTATTGCTCAGTCAATTCTCTATTTCTATGGTAAGCATAATCTTATTCGATCATTAGAGCTCTACATAGTATTTCCCCAAGCAAAAGACTGACAAAAATCTCCAAAGAAATCAGAATACAAACAATGAGAACCGAAAACAGATTTTAAAAAACATGACCTTTCTGAAATAATCTTAGATTGATATAAGATTTAGGGCTCTTGTTCAAGACCGGTTTTAAAAAACTCAGTCAACAGTATTGTATCAAGGCTTGATCACAACGCTAGCGATGAATAATCAGCCTAGCTCTGTAAAAGGGGGGGGGTGGCCACGGTTCAACCATGGATAGGCCCAACTAACGGGGCAATCTGACCTGGTCTAGGGCCGTGCGCGGGCGGCAGTGTGCCGGGCGGGTGCGTGTGCGAGCTCCAGTGTCGCGGGTCGCGGCGGCGGCACGCGGCCCCGTAAGGACACACGCCGCGCTCGTCCGTCCCCCAGTCCGCGTCGCTGGGGTGACTGAACTGCGTCTTGTGCTGCGGGTTACGTCTGTAAAGAGGAAAAAGATTAATGGAAAGTGGTAATCAAGAAGAAATGCTGGAAGTTTTCAAATTCTAGTGATGTTACATGCAATACGCACACGTATTTAAGTCATGACACATCGATTGACGGTGTTACAGCGCAATCGATGCTGTAATTTCTTATCAAATTATTACGTGACAAAATAGCATACGTAACTCACCGGTAACAATTGGCTCCATAAATGCACCTTTCCCTCGGAAGTGGTGGAGGTTTCGCTGGCGACGAGGGCACAGGATTGTCTTTACTGGTGTCGGATGAAGCCTGAAACATGATATTATATACACCACCTACTATATATTTTTTTTCACAATTATATTATATGTCTTATTTTTCACATCTAATTTTACCTGTTGACCATTACTAGGTCCCGCAGCTGTATCTGTATCATCACGCTCAATTTTCACTTTCTTAACATCAACAGGACTAGATTCTGTGAAACTCTGCTCTCTTTTAAATGGAGACCTTGCAGTATTTGCTGAAGGGTGTTGTGCCGGTGGATCATACGGTTCAGTATCCTGGTCAACCACTTCTGATTTTACAGTTACTTGGTCTGCAGTTTTGGTAACTTGTTCTTCTATTGAAGTATCAGTGGTGGCTTGTGTCGCAGCCCCCTCTTCGGCATCTGGAATTAACTAAACCTTATAACTACTTACACCTTGCCCTATAATAAAAGCACATTACGATACGAGTCCAAATGCGGAAAAGGGAGCCCCTAACAATAACAAACTACAAAAGTCAAATGATAAGTAAAAATAATTATATTTAACTATGAATATAACAATAACACCCATGTGAACTCATGTTCCACAGATAAATTAATGAATCTTTTTTATTTTAAAACTAGCTCCAAGCTTGCAAGCAGAATGCAGCATTTACCCATATGCAAAAATTGCAAGCTCTAATACTAAACATACAAACGAATTTTCATCATCAAAATTGTGCAAAGAGGTATTTTAATGTATTTCTTATCGGCAATTCCTAATACAAGGAAAAAAAACAGCTTACTTCTCAACAGTGATGGTGAAGTAGATCGGACAGCATCCGCTTCTTCAGCACCAACATCAAAATTTATTGCACTTTCTTCCTTCCCAGCAGCTGCACTGGCATCACAAGATCCATAACCCAGTTCCCTGACTTGTGCTGTCTGGTTTAAACTCTCTCTATCACCATAATCTACTGCATTAATAGAATTTGTAATTATTAATTTACTTTCTTCAGTAGTTACAACATCGCATTGTATGACTTGTTTATGCAAAGAGTTAACACTTGAACCAAACATGCTTGTACCTGAGGCTTTTTGACTATCATCAGAAATCGTAGCTTCATCCTCTTGGTCAGCAGTTGTACTGTTATATGAAGAACCATTACCCAGTACCCGTACTTCTTCTGCCTGGTTAATTCTATGTTGTTCATCATTATGTTCTCCATTCTCAGTAGTTTCAAAGATTGTTGATCCTTCTTCTATACTGTCTTGATCAGGACAATGTATGACTTCATACCAGAAATGATCAGGCAGAAGACCAAACTTGTCACCATGGCAGAGGCAAACTATGGTGTCTTGATGAAGCAAATGTGTTTCAATGGTCTTTTTCATGAAGAAACATGGATTTTGATGTAACTGAAAATAGTGAAAGTAAATGTTATCTAGCTTGCAAAAAATACTGAAAAATATCAAGTTTAAAACCCTGATTTTTACTCACTGATTTAAGCTTGACAGTATCAAGTGTTACTTCCAGCTCAGCATGGTTTCGCGATACTCTTTTATCTGTTTCATCATTCTAGACCGGTAAAAATTAAAATATTATGCATTGTCGGTGATTCCCTGATGGTGATGACTCATACAAACAATGAAATCGATTAAAAAGATAGATGAAAAAATGTGCAACTTTATTTATATCCAAAACTCAAGCAATTTGTAGGTAAATTTTACTTGAAATAATATGATTAAAGAAACTACAAGTTTGAACATGTTTTCACTGAAAGTAACTTACGTGAAGAAACTTCCCTCTTCCAATAACATGTTTACCGACCGGCAATTGTATTTTACAGGGTTCTGGTGTATCGATTCGCACTAATTTGAATACCATTTTACCGTCTTCTTGAGTGGTACCAAGTGAAACATTAAAACGATTTTATTAAAAGATTCACTGAGAAAATGCGTTTGATAAATAAAATTGATATCTGATTTGACATTGACACTGACAGATCAAAACAAACACCAACAAAAGGAAAACTATTTTTTTCACAGGTAATTTCGTACGGAACATCATTGCAAACGTTTTGTTTACAGTATTAAAAAAAGAGCGCCTGCATCTCTTCTTATATTAAATCTGTATATGTTATTAAAGAATAATAAGAGGTTGGTTATTATTGTATAACAGTATTAAATTAAAAATATTAAGTAACTAAAGAAACCGGTTTCTATATAAAGTGCCGAAAAAAAATTAAATTGATAAATGTCAAAGGTGTACACTTGTTCAGAACTCAACTAAACGTAACAGTGCAATAGAATGTCAAAATTCTGAGAAGAAAAATAATCGAACTTTTCACTAAAGTGTTTCTCAGAATAACTTGTAAATAGTAAAATGATTAAAACAACAGGATCTGGGGCTCACAGGCCACTGTCTGGTCAGTTATATAAATACACAAACGTTGTGAAGGGCTGGCAGCAGCGCTGGTTTGCGGTCGACCCCGAAACAGGAGTTCTGTCCTATTACCTGTTTGATGGACCTGGAGACACTATTCAGCCTGGACAGCCAGCCAGAGGGGAGGTAAAGTGTTGATGAGTCAGCTGCCAAATGGTCATTCAGTACTTTAGAACATTCCGATGTTTTGTAATCTAGGAATTGTTTATTGTTTTACCACAGTATGTCTGATAACATGTATCGTCATTTATCATCTAAGATAATAAAACCTAATGATAACAGAAATAAAAATTGGAAGCCACAATGGCTTTCTTCAAAAAAACATGGGTGAGTTATTTAAAATGATTATTTTTAGGCGCACTTAGCAGCTGCTGTGATATGTCCTAGTGATGAAGATTCTCGTACGTTTACCATCAACTGTGCTTCCGGGGACATGCTCAAGCTGCGGGCCACTGATGCGAGGGCCAGGCAGGAGTGGGTCAATGGGCTGAGGGCCATTGCCGAGATACACACTAAGGTATATGATGTAAGATGTTGAACATACATGAATACCTGGCTAGGAGAGAAGGATGCCCCTTCTTTAGGTTATCTGTTGGTCATACCTACAATACCTTTGCATGCTCAAATATAAACAAATGCGTTAATTTTAAGACATTATTTCATAACAATAACATAAAAATTAAAAGATACAGTCACCAACAGATCGGCCTACCCAAATCTGTAAAAATTTTCCAATCGAGCATTAACCTTCCTCTATTGGGATAAGGTTGAAAATCTATTCAAAAAATTTAACAGATTGTGGTAGGCATATGTCTGTACAAAAAATAAAACATTTGACCCAAATTGATTTAGTTAGTCTGTTTACATATTTATGTAATAATTCACATAAATTGATAACTTGTTAATTATTATTCCAGGCTATGGGTGCCAATCCCCCGCTTCAGCCAAGAGAACAGCTTGCCGTGCATGATGCCATGGCTTCAGCCAGGAACCAGCTGCAGTCCACAGAACTGAGGTTATTATTATAAAGAATTAATACTTGTAATACCAGAAGGGTTTAAAGGTATCAGTTTAATTAAGAATATTATAATCAGAGATTGAAGAATAATTGGAAGAGTTTAGTTGCCTAAACTATTGTTTTTTTTAGGCTATAAATTATATTCACCCAGGACTAATGTATATACTATGTAATACTTCAAGAAGTCGTTGTAAATGTGTGGGCAGATAATAGGTTGCAAAGTGTTGAGTCAAAGCCAAAACTTCATGAGAAAGAAGTCACGGGAAGAAGCAAGTTCATATGTTGCTTATTTTCTTAAGTTTAGTCCGATAAACTCTTCTTAATCTAGTCTCTGATTAAATAATAGGTAGTTTATTCTTCATTATAACAGTTGTGCAGAAGAGAAGATATTGTTTATTATTGAGGAGGCTAAATAATAACAGCCGTCAGGTCGGTCTTCAAGGTAAAGTATGTAAAGACATATCTCCTGGCTATCATTTCTAAAACTTCGAACCAATCATAACTGTTACGTAAAAGCTCAAAAGCCTTACCAAGGGGTATCATATTACACAGTTACTGAGGTCACTGTTTATCAGTATTTTACTCCGTGTAAAATACTGGTATACAGCAGCATATTTATAGTTAGACTGAGCTGACCCCAAAATACAGTGTTGTTGCTTGTTCATATGTATCTTCAAATAAATGTAATTTAATTTATGTTTCCAGTGATGCAGCTCTCGCGAGGTGTATAGAATCAGCAGACTCTCCATTCCCGCACACAGATCCTGATTTATTACTTTTAAAAGTAAGTTAATTTTTATACATCAGGACGTTTTTAATTTAATTCCATTTGTTGCAATTTTATGCAGTTGAAACTAATGTAGTGCCATTCAAAAAACATTTACGGGCTCACCTATTTAAACCAAATGTTTAGGCTTTATTTGGACTATTTAGTTGATGGTTTATGTGAAGTTTGCACAAAATCGGTCGACCAGTTCCTCATTTACCACACTTTTTTGTAACAAATGAATTAAACCGTGCGAAGCCGGGATGGGCCGCTAGTTGTGTATAAAGTTTCTTTAAAATCGGTTAATTTATTTCGGGAAATAAGAATTTGAACTTAGCATAAACTGTCTTTAAACTTATTTCCGTGCAGGCCACATCAGCTGCCAGCATGCAGTGCCTGCTCCAATGTCTGGGTATCTTGCACCGACAGCAGCAGTACTCCACCACAGTCAGCATTTCTAGCAAACATTCAGACATCGACCACCACTAGGTCTGTAGCTACTGTTAACTACCAAGTTGTTTACTTATTATGTACTGATAGTATTGACAATGCAATGTGGAATAATACATTCGTGGTTATGGAAAGGAAAAATAGGTAAAAAAAAGGACAAGGAAAATAAGAAAAATCTTTTGGAATGAGGTGTCCAATTAATGGAGAAACATGTTTGACTATTTTTGCCGTAGAAATGGCGAAGTTTTGAGCTAATCTTATTTAGATAAAAAACTAGCTGTTGCCAGCGGCTTTGCCCGCTACAACTCGAAAATTACCCGAAAGAAACATAAAACCGGGATAAAAACTATCCTATGTGTTGGTCCAGGTTATGAACTATCTGTTCACAAAATTTTATCCAAATCCGTTCAGCCATTTAGGCGCGAAAGAAACATTATGTATGTTACAGACTTACGATCAACATTTATTTTTGAAGTGAAAACTTCTTTAGCGGCGTTGAGCACTTTTCTGTAGTGGGTATAAAATCTTAAACTCGCGTCAGGACACGTGACCCTGACCGAAAAAGCGTAGGACGGTGCAGGGCGCTTGCGTGAATGTTCGTGTGACTTTATTACTTTTAAAGAAGTTTGTATGCTGGATACATTCGTTGCTAGGTAACATTGTTTATAAAAGATGTACGTCACATTGGAAAATTATTGAAATAAAAAGTCAACCATTTTTGCGAGTTTTACTAAAATCTGTTCACAAGATATTTCCAACAATTACTATTCAAGTTTTCACTTCTGCCGGCACTCCCAGAGTGCAACCCGTCGTTTTTTTTTTATATTAGTGAGATGAAAAAGTCAGAAACGGCTAGACTGATTTGAATAAATTAAGTTAAAGTTCAGAAATTTTACAAAAAAAAACGCAACCTTGCAGACCTAGCCGAGGGGTCATCTATTAACATAGAATTATTATTAAAGAGTCAAAAATTCATTCTGTTAAAAATATGCTGAAATATTCTTCACTTAATAACATATTAAATTCATAATAAGTATTGTGTATTGTTCCACATTGCATGTTAAATTTATAGCTTCAAAAGACAAGCATTGTTAACATATCCTCATGTTTTCCTTATAGCTATACACTGCTGGTGTCATATAAATTGTAAATATTTTATGTAATTAATTTTAATTATAGTGATATCTCTCTACACTATTGTAATTTACACATCTATGTAAATTCGGTTTTAATCCGAACTATATTCTATGATTTTGTAGGAATGTTGGTTCATTTGTACCTATTTATTAAGATAATAATAGCAGCTAATAAAAGTCTTCTCATTATACAAAAGCTTAGTTTAAATACCAAAACCCATAAAGAATCATCTGTAAACGAAACGTCATGCTATAACATAGCATTCATTATATAATTTATAATGCTGCGTGAGCCTGCCGCCCGAGGGGTGACCCGCTAAACTATACGATATTGATTGCATTTATTTCTTGGTGCGATGCCAAGTGCCAACAAGTCGCCATGATAAGATATTTAGCTCAGTCAACGCACAGTTATAGAGGTAAATTCTTGGAACACAATAATTGACTTCGTAACTTTGTTTTGACTAGTTACGAGGTCAACATATCAAAAGTCCCCGCCCCAAGCCCTTGAGCTGTGGGGTAGGGGGGCGGTTAAAGGTACCATTTTTTTTTTTAGTTTTTCGTTTGGCTTGGAAACCATGCGTGCGACGCCGATAAAGAGTTAGGCGTCGCCTTTAGTAAGTAGGGCGACGCCGATAATAAGTAGGGCGACGCTTGTTATGAGAAGGGCGACGCCAATAATGAGTATGGCGACGCCGATTACGTGTAGGGCGACGCCTATAATGAGTAGGGCAACGCCTATAATGAGTAGGGCGACGCTTATAATGAGTAGGGCGACGCCGATAATGAGTAGGCCGACGCCTATCATGAGTAGGGCGACGGCGATTATAAGTAGGGTGACGCCGATAATGAGAAAGGCGACGCCGGTTATAAGTAGGGCGATGCCGATTTATGAGTAGGGCGACTCCGATAATAAGAAGGGCGACTCCGATAATAAGAAGGGCGACGCCGATTATAAGAAGGGCGACGCCGATAATATGTAGGGCGACGTCGATAATATGTAGGGCGACGTCGATAATAAGTAGGGCGACGCCGATAATATGTAGGGCGACGCCGACAATGAGTAGGGCGACGCCGATAATGAGTAGGGCGACGCCGATTATAAGTAGGGTGACGCCGATAATGAGTAAGGCGACTCTTGTAATGAGTAGGGCGACGCCGATAATGAGTAGGGCGACGCCTATAATGAGTAGGGCGACACCGATTATAAGTAGAGCGACGCCGATTATGTGTATGGCGACGCCTATGATAAGTTAGGCGACGTCAATAATAAGTATGGCGACGCCGATTACGTGTAGGGCGACGCCTATAATAAGTAGGGCGACACCGATAATATGTAGGGCGACGCCGACAATGAGTAGGGCGACGCCTATAATGAGTAGGGCGACGCCTATAATGAGTAGGACGACGCTTATAATGAGTAGGGCGACGCCGATTATAAGTAGGGCGACGCCGATTACAAGTAGGGCGACACCGATTGTAAGTAGGGCGACGCCTATAATAAGTGGGGCGACGCCGATAATATGTAGAGCGACGTCGATAATAAGTAGGGCGACACCGATTATAAGTAGGGCGACGCCGATTATAAGTAGGGCGACGCCGACAATGAGTAGGGCGACGCCTATAATGAGTAGGGCGACGCCTATAGTGAGTAGGACGACGCTTATAATGAGTAGGGCGACGCCGATTATAAGTAGGGCGACGCCGATTATAAGTAGGGCGACACCGATTATAAGTAGGGCGACGCCGATTACGTGTAGGGCGTCGCCTATAATAAGTGGGGCGACGCCGATAATATGTAGAGCGACGTCGATAATAAGTAGGGCGACACCGATTATAAGTAGGGCGACGCCGATTATAAGTAGGGCGACGCCGACAATGAGTAGGGCGACGCCTATAATGAGTAGGGCGACGCCTATAATGAGTAGGACGACGCTTATAATGAGTAGGGCGACGCCGATTATAAGTAGGGCGACGCCGATTATAAGTAGGGCGACACCGATTATGTGTATGGCGACGCCTATGATAAGTTAGGCGACGTCAATAATAAGTATGGCGACGCCGATTACGTGTAGGGCGACGCCGATTACGTGTAGGGCGACGCCTATAATAAGTAGGGCGACGCCGATAATATGTAGGGCGACGCCGACAATGAGTAGGGCGACGCCTATAATGAGTAGGGCGACGCCTATAATGAGTAGGACGACGCTTATAATGAGTAGGGCGACGCCGATTATAAGTAGGGCGACGCCGATTATAAGTAGGGCGACACCGATTATAAGTAGGGCGACGCCGATTGTAAGTAGGGCGACGCCTATAATAAGTGGGGCGACGCCGATAATATGTAGAGCGACGTCGATAATAAGTAGGGCGACACCGATTATGAGTAGGGCGACGCCGATTATAAGTAGGGCGACGCCGACAATGAGTAGGGCGACGCCTATAATGAGTAGGGCGACGCCTATAATGAGTAGGACGACGCTTATAATGAGTAGGGCGACGCCGATTATAAGTAGGGCGACGCCGATTATAAGTAGGGCGACACCGATTATAAGTAGGGCGACGCCGATTGTAAGTAGGGCGACGCCTATATTAAGTGGGGCGACGCCGATAATATGTAGAGCGACGTCGATAATAAGTAGGGCGACACCGATTATAAGTAGGGCGACGCCGATTATAAGTAGGGCGACGCCTATAATGAGTAGGGCGACGCCGATAATGAGTAGGGCGACCCTTATGATGAGTAGGGCGACGCTTATAATGAGTAGGGCGACGCTTATAATGAGGAAGGCGACGCCGATAATGAATAGGGCGACGCCGCTAATGAGTAGAGCGACGCCGATTATAAGTAGGGCGACGCCTGTAATGAGTAGGGCGACGCCTATAATGAGTATAATGAGTAGGGCGACGCCGATAATATGAAAGGCGACGCCGACAAAGAGTAGGGCGACGCCTATAACGAGTAGGGCGACGCTTATGATGAGTAGGGCGAAGCCGATAATGAGTAGGGCGACGCTTATAATGAGTAGGGCGACGCCGATAATGAGTAGGGCGACGCCGATAATGAGTAGGGCGACGCCGATTATAAGTAGGGCGACGCCGATAATAAGTAGGGCTACACCGATTATAAGTAGGGCGACGTCGATTGTAACTAGGGCGACGCCTATAATAAGTAGGGCGACGCCGATAATATGTAGAGCGACGTCGATAATAAGTAGGGCGACACCGATTATGTGTATGGCGACGCCTATGATAAGTTAGGCGACGTCAATAATAAGTATGGCGACGCCGATTACGTGTAGGGCGACGCCTATAATAAGTAGGGCGACGCCGATAATATGTAGGGCGACGCCGACAATGAGTAGGGCGACGCCTATAATGAGTAGGGCGACGCCTATAATGAGTAGGACGACGCTTATAATGAGTAGGGCGACGCCGATTATAAGTAGGGCGACGCCGATTATAAGTAGGGCGACACCGATTATAAGTAGGGCGACGCCGATTGTAAGTAGGGCGACGCCTATAATAAGTGGGGCGACGCCGATGATATGTAGAGCGACGTCGATAATAAGTAGGGCGACACCGATTATAAGTAGGGCGACGCCGATTATAAGTAGGGCGACGCCGACAATGAGTAGGGCGACGCCTATAATGAGTAGGGCGACGCCTATAATGAGTAGGACGACGCTTATAATGAGTAGGGCGACGCCGATTATAAGTAGGGCGACGCCGATTATAAGTAGGGCGACACCGATTATAAGTAGGGCGACGCCGATTGTAAGTAGGGCGACGCCTATAATAAGTGGGGCGACGCCGATAATATGTAGAGCGACGTCGATAATAAGTAGGGCGACACCGATTATAAGTAGGGCGACGCCGATAATGAGTAGGGCGACGCTTATGATGAGTAGGGCGACGCTTATAATGAGTAGGGCGACGCTTATAATGAGGAAGGCGACGCCGATAATGAGTAGGGCGACGCCGATAATGAGTAGGGCGACGCTTATGATGAGTAGGGCGACGCTTATAATGAGTAGGGCGACGCCGATTATAAGTAGGGCGACGCCGATTATAAGTAGGGCGACACCGATTATAAGTAGGGCGACGCCGATAATATGTAGAGCGACGTCGATAATAAGTAGGGCGACACCGATTATAAGTAGGGCGACGCCGATAATGAGTAGGGCGACGCTTATGATGAGTAGGGCGACGCTTATAATGAGTAGGGCGACGCTTATAATGAGGAAGGCGACGCCGATAATGAGTAGGGCGACGCCGATAATGAGTAGGGCGACGCTTATAATGAGGAAGGCGACGCCGATAATGAGTAGGGCGACGCCGATAATGAGTAGAGCGACGGCGATTATAAGTAGGGCGACGCCTATAATGAGTAGGGCGACGCCGATAATGAGTATAATGAGTAGGGTGACGCCGATAATATGAAGGGCGACGCCGACAAAGAGTAGGGCGACGCCTATAACGAGTAGGGCGACGCTTATGATGAGTAGGGCGAAGCCGATAATGAGTAGGGCGACGCTTATAATGAGTAGGGCGACGCCGATAATGAGTAGGGCGACGCCGATAATGAGTAGGGCGACGCCGATTATAAGTAGGGCGACGCCGATAATAAGTAGGGCTACACCGATTATAAGTAGGGCGACGCCGATTATAAGTAGGGCGACGCCGATTATAAGTAGGGCGACACCGATTATAAGTAGGGCGACGCCGATAATGAGTAGGGCGACGCCGATTATAAGTAGGGTGACGCCGATAATGAGTAGGGCGACGCTTGTAATGAGTAGGGCGACGCCGATAATGAGTAGGGCGACGCCGATTATAAGTAGGGCGACGCTTACAATGAGTAGGGCGACACTTACAATGAGTAGTACAAGAGAGTATGAGTAGGGCGACGCCGACACTGAGTAGGGCGACGCTTACAATGAGTAGGGCGACGCCGATTATAAGTAGGGCGACGTCGATAGTAAGTAGGGCGACGCCGATTATAAGTAGGGCGACGCCGATTATAAGTAGGACGACGCCAATAATAAGTAGGGCGACGCCAATTATAAGTAGGGCGACGCCGATAATAAGTAGGGCGACGCCGATTACAAGTAGGGCGACGCTGATAATGAGTTGGGCGACGCTTATGATAAGTTAGGCGACGCCAATAATAAGTATGGCGACGCCGATTATGTGTAGGGCGACGCCTATAATATGTAGGGTGACGCCGATAATAAGTAGGGCGACGCCAATTATAAGTAGGGCGACGCCGATAATAAGTAGGGCGACGCCGATTACAAGTAGGGCGACGCTGATAATGAGTAGGGCGACGCTTATGATAAGTTAGGCGACGCCAATAATAAGTATGGCGACGCCGATTATGTGTAGGGCGACGCCGATTATGTGTAGGGCGACGCCTATAATAAGTAGGGCGACGCCGATTATAAGTAGGGCGACGCTTATGATTAGTTAGGCGACGCCTATAATAAGTATGCCGACGCCGATTACGTGTAGGGCGACGCCTATAATGAGTAGGGCGACGCTTATAATGAGTAGGGCGACGCCGATTATAAGTAGGGCGACGCCGATAATAAGTAGGGCGACGCCGATTATAAATAGGGCGACGCTTATGATTAGTTAGGCGACGCCTATAATAAGTATGGCGACGCCGATTACGTGTAGGGCGACGCCTATAATGAGTAGGGCGACGCCGATAATGAGTAGGGCGACGCTTATGATTAGTAGGGCGACGCCGATACTGAGTAGGGCGACGCTTACAATGAGTAGGGCGACGCTTACAATGAGTAGGGCGACGCCGATTATGTGTAGGGCGACGCCGATAATAAGTAGGGCGACGCCGATTATAAGTAGGGCGACGCCGATTATAAGTAGGGCGACGCCGATAATAAGTAGGGCGACGCCGATAAGATGAAGGGCGACGCCGATTACGTGTAGGGCGACGCCTATAATGAGTAGGGCGACGCCGATAATATGAAGGGCGACGCCGACAATGAGTAGGGCGACGCCTATAACGAGTAGGGCGACGCTTATGATGAGTAGGGCGACGCCGATTATGAGTAGGGCGACGCCGATAATAAGTAGGGCGACGCCGATAATGAGTAGGGCGACGCCGATAATGAGTAGGGTGACGCCGACAATGAGTAGGGCGACGCATATAATGAGAAGGGCCAAGCCGATAATGAGTAGGGCGACGCTTATAATGAGTAGGGCGACGCCGATTATAAGTAGGGCGACACCGATTATAAGTAGGGCGACGCCGATTATGAGTAGGGCGACGCCGAATATAAGTAGGGCGACGCCGATAATAAGTAGGGCGACGCCGATTATAAGTAGGGCGACGCCGATAATGAGTAGGGCGACGCCGATACTGAGTAGGGCGACGCTTACAGTGAGTAGGGCGACGCCGATTATGAGTAGGGCGACGCCGATAATAAGTAGGGCGACGCCGATTATAAGTAGGGTGATGTCGATAATAAGTAGGGCGACGCCGATAATGAGTAGGGCGACGCCGATTATAAGTAGGGTGACGCCGATAATGAGTAGGGCGACTCTTGTAATGAGTAGGGCGACGCCGATAATGAGTAGGGCGACGCCTATAATGAGTAGGGCGACACCGATTATAAGTAGGGTGACACCGATTATAAGTAGGGCGACGCCGATTATAAGTAGGGCGACGCCGATAATAAGTAGGGTGACGCCGATTATAAGTAGGGCGACGCCGATAATAAGTAGGGCGACGCCGATTATAAGTAGGGCGACGCCGATAATAAGTAGGGTGACGCCGATTATAAGTAGGGCGACGCCGATAATAAGTAGGGCGACGCCGATTATAAGTAGGGCGACGCTTACAATGAGTAGGGCGACACTTACAATGAGTAGTACAAGAGAGTATGAGTAGGGCGACGCCGACACTGAGTAGGGCGACGCTTACAATGAGTAGGGCGACGCCGATTATAAGTAGGGCGACGTCGATAGTAAGTAGGGCGACGCCGATTATAAGTAGGGCGACGCCGATTATAAGTAGGGCGACGCCGATAATAAGTAGGGCGACGCCAATTATAAGTAGGGCGACGCCAATAATAAGTAGGGCGACGCCGATTACAAGTAGGGCGACGCTGATAATGAGTAGGGCGACGCTTATGATAAGTTAGGCGACGCCAATAATAAGTATGGCGACGCCGATTATGTGTAGGGCGACGCCTATAATATGTAGGGCGACGTCGATAATGAGTAGGGCGACGCTTATGATAAGTTAGGCGACGCCAATAATAAGTATGGCGACGCCGATTATGTGTAGGGCGACGCCGATTATGTGTAGGGCGACGCCTATAATAAGTAGGGCGACGCCGATTATAAGTAGGGCGACGCTTATGATTAGTTAGGCGACGCCTATAATAAGTATGCCGACGCCGATTACGTGTAGGGCGACGCTTATAATGAGTAGGGCGACGCCGATAATAAGTAGGGCGACGCCGATTATAAGTAAGGCGACGCCGATAATAAGTAGGGCGACGCCGATTATAAGTAGGGCGACGCTTATGGTTAGTTAGGCGACGCCTATAATAAGTATGGCGACGCCGATTACGTGTAGGGCGACGCCTATAATGAGTAGGGCGACGCCGATAATGAGTAGGGCGACGCTTATAATGAGTAGGGCGACGCTTATAATGAGTAGGGCGACGCCGATTATAAGTAGGGCGACGCCGATAATAAGTAGGGCGACGCCGATAATAAGTAGGGCGACGCCGATTATAAATAGGGCGACGCTTATGATTAGTTAGGCGACGCCTATAATAAGTATGGCGACGCCGATTACGTGTAGGGCGACGCCTATAATGAGTAGGGCGACGCCGATAATGAGTAGGGCGACGCTTATGATTAGTAGGGCGACGCCGATACTGAGTAGGGCGACGCTTACAATGAGTAGGGCGACGCTTACAATGAGTAGGGCGACGCCGATTATGTGTAGGGCGACGCCGATAATAAGTAGGGCGACGCCGATTATAAGTAGGGCGACGCCGATTATAAGTAGGGCGACGCCGATAATAAGTAGGGCGACGCTGATAAGATGAAGGGCGACGCCGATTACGTGTAAAGCGACGCCTATAATGAGTAGGGCGACGCCGATAATATGAAGGGCGACGCCGACAATGAGTAGGGCGACGCCTATAACGAGTAGGGCGACGCTTATGATGAGTAGGGCGACGCCGATTATGAGTAGGGCGACGCCGATAATAAGTAGGGCGACGCCGATAATGAGTAGGGCGACGCCGATAATGAGTAGGGTGACGCCGACAATGAGTAGGGCGACGCATATAATGAGAAGGGCCAAGCCGATAATGAGTAGGGCGACGCTTATAATGAGTAGGGCGACGCCGATTATAAGTAGGGCGACACCGATTATAAGTAGGGCGACGCCGATTATGAGTAGGGCGACGCCGAATATAAGTAGGGCGACGCCGATAATAAGTAGGGCGACGCCGATTATAAGTAGGGCGACGCCGATAATGAGTAGGGCGACGCCGATACTGAGTAGGGCGACGCTTACAGTGAGTAAGGCGACGCCGATTATGAGTAGGGCGACGCCGATAATAAGTAGGGCGACGCCGATTATAAGTAGGGTGATGTCGATAATAAGTAGGGCGACGCCGATAATGAGTAGGGCGACGCCGATTATAAGTAGGGTGACGCCGATAATGAGTAGGGCGACTCTTGTAATGAGTAGGGCGACGCCGATAATGAGTAGGGCGACGCTTACAATGAGTAGGGCGACGCTTACAATGAGTAGGGCGACGCCGATTATGTGTAGGGCGACGCCGATAATAAGTAGGGCGACACCGATTATAAGTAGGGCGACGCCGATTATAAGTAGGGCGACGCCGATAATAAGTAGGGTGACGCCGATTATAAGTAGGGCGACGCCGATAATAAGTAGGGCGACGCCGATTATAAGTAGGGCGACGCTTACAATGAGTAGGGCGACACTTACAATGAGTAGTCTTCTTCTTATCGTATGGTTGATGAACAACCTGGTGTCAGAGTTTAAACCGCCTGTAGGCCTCTGACATGGCTTCACACACCGTTGAAAAATCTCTCAGGTGTGCTGGTTTCCTCACGATGTTTTCCTTCACCGTTTTTAGCAAATGATAATTAATTTATAATACGCACATGAATTCTAAAAGACATTGGTGCGTGCCGGGGTTTGAACCTGCAACCTTTGACTTGGCAGTCCAACGGTCGTACCGCTCGGCTATCACTGCTTTTTTACAATGAGGCGACGCCGATAATAAGTAGGGCGACGCCGATTATAAGTAGGGCGACGCTTATGATTAGTTAGGCGACGCCTATAATAAGTATGGCGACGCCGATTACGTGTAGGGCGACGCCTATAATGAGTAGGGCGACGCCGATAATGAGTAGGGCGACGCTTATAATGAGTAGGGCGACGCTTATAATGAGTAGGGCGACGCCGATTATAAGTAGGGCGACGCCGATAATAAGTAGGGCGACGCCGATTATAAGTAGGGCGACGCTTATGATTAGTTAGGCGACGCCTATAATAAGTATGGCGACGCCGATTACGTGTAGGGCGACGCCTATAATGAGTAGGGCGACGCCGATAATGAGTAGGGCAACGCTTATGATTAGTATGGCGACGCCGATACTGAGTAGGGCGACGCTTACAATGAGTAGGGCGACGCCGATTATGTGTAGGGCGACGCCGATAATAAGTAGGGCGACGCCGATTATAAGTAGGGCGACGCCGATTATAAGTAGGGCGACGCCGATAATAAGTAGGGCGACGCCGATAAGATGAAGGGCGACGCCGATAAGATGAAGGGCGACGCCGATTACGTGTAGGGCGACGCCTATAATGAGTAGGGCGACGCCGATAATATGAAGGGCGACGCCGACAATGAGTAGGGCGACGCCTATAACGAGTAGGGCGACGCTTATGATGAGTAGGGCGAAGCCGATAATGAGTAGGGCGACGCTTATAATGAGTAGGGCGACGCCGATAATGAGTAGGGCGACGCCGATAATGAGTAGGGCGACGCCGATTATAAGTAGGGCGACGCCGATAATAAGTAGGGCGACGCCGATAATAAGTAGGGTGACGCCGATTATAAGTAGGGCGACGCCGATTATAAGTAGGGCGACGCCGATTATAAGTAGGGCGACGCCGATAATAAGTAGGGCGACGCCGATTATAAGTAGGGCGACGCTTATAATTAGTTAGGCGACGCCTATAATAAGTATGGCGACGCCGATTACGTGTAGGGCGACGCCTATAATGAGTAGGGCGACGCTTATTATGAGTAGGGCGACGCTTATAATGAGTAGGGCGACGCCGATAATGAGTAGGGCGACGCCGATAATGAGTAGGGCGACGCCTATTATAAGTAGGGCGACGCCGAGTAGTACAAGGGAGTATGAGTAGGGCGACGCCGATTTTAAGTAGGGCGACGCCGATAATAAGTAGGGCGACGCCGATTATAAGTAGGGCGACGCTTATGATTAGTTAGGCGACGCCTATAATAAGTATGGCGACGCCGATTACGTGTAGTGCGACGCCTATAATGAGTAGGGCGACGCTTATGATGAGTAGGGCGACGCCGATACTGAGTAGGGCGACGCTTACAATGAGCAGGGCGACGCCGATTATGTGTAGCTCGACGCCAATTATGTGTATGGCGACGCCTAAAATAAGAAGGGCGACGCCGATAATATGTAGGGCGACACCGACAATGAGTAGGGCGACGCCGATAATGAGTAGAGCGACGCCGATAATAAGTAGGGCGACGCCAATAATATGTAGGTCGACGCTTATGATAAGTTATTCGACGCCAATAATGATTAGGGCGACGCCGATAATGAGTAGGGCGACGCCGATAATGAGTAGGGCGACGCCGATAATGAGTAGGGCGACGCCGATTATAAGTAGGGCGACGCCGATAATAAGTAGGGCGACGCCGATAATAAGTAGGGTGACGCCGATTATAAGTAGGGCGACGCCGATTATAAGTAGGGCGACGCCGATTATAAGTAGGGCGACGCCGATAATAAGTAGGGCGACGCCTATAATATGTAGGGCGACGCCGACAATGAGTAGGGCGACGCCTATAATGAGTAGGGCGACGCATATAATGAGTAGGGCGACGCCTATAATGAGTAGGGCGACGCCGATTATAAGTAGGGCGACGCCGATAATGAGTAGGGCGACGCCGATACTGAGTAGGGCGACGCCGATACTGAGTAGGGCGACGCTTATAATGAGTAGGGCGACGCCGATTATGTGTAGGGCGACGCCTATAATGAGTAGGGCGACGCCTATAATGAGTAGGGCGACGCTTATAATGAGTAGGGCGACGCCGATTATAAGTAGGGCGACACCGATTATAAGTAGGGCGACGCCGATTATGAGTAGGGCGACGCCGATTATGAGTAGGGCGACGCCGATAATGAGTGGGGCGACGCCGATTATGAGTAAGGCGACGCTTATAATGAGCAGGCCGACGCCGACTATGAGTAGGATAACTGTACAGCTTTAGTTAATTCGTAAAGCTTATAATAGTTGTTATGTTGCTGTAGAATTAAACGATAAAATAAAACTTTGTTTTATTTTGTGGAAGGAATATATTTTTCGTTTATGTGATAAGACCGATATAACAAACATTGCTAAGCAAGAAGACCATCGATACAATAAGAAGGTTTTATATCTTCACATCCACGATACTTTTTTTAAAGCTTGGACAAATCTCGAAGTCTAATCCTACAGCTTAGCATGTTCAGTCTTGGTCCAAACAATGGCTTCGTAAACATGTCCGCCAATTGCAATTCTGTAGCGACTTGTTTGACAGCGAAGTCTCTATTCCGAATACATTCTCGAATGAAGAAATGTTTTATCTTGATATGTTTTGTTCTCCTATGGAACTCATAAGGTGGGTTCTCAGACAACCTTATAGCAGACTCATTGTCAACGTAAATTGTCGGTTTTTCATTCAGGTCTGTTAAGTCCCTTAATTCCTCCAAGAGTTCTTTTAGCCATAAGGCGTCTCTCGCAGTTTCTGTCAAGGGTACGAGTGCAGCCTCCGTTGAGGAGATTGCAACTCTTAGTTGTTTTTGGCTTTTCCACATGATGGGACCGAAGAATTGGAAAATCATCCCTGACGTCGAATGGCCAGTCGTTGTGTCACCAAAAAAATCATCGTCACTGAAACATATCAGCCTCTTCTCCCGGCTTTTCGTGAAGACAAGCCCTTTGTCTATAGTACCCTTTTTTTTAACGTGGTATAATCATCAAATGAGTTCTTCCACCCAGGGCAGAGCGGTAGGGACTGTCAGACTCGTATTGACTAAAATCCACGGTGTCCTTCAATAGCCCTTTACGTTCCGGGGTCTCGGTAATTCGTACAGGAGGTCATACAATCTTCGTGATAGATCACAGATTGACAGACCTAAAACATTTGAGGATTATATTATGGTAGCTGTTATGTTGGTGATAAATGAAATTACTTCTTGATTATAAAGTTTATTAGCAGACGGACATTAGACACAGACCGGTACAGGTCAGTGACGGACATGACAGTGCGACCGGATACATAGACAATCCATAGTGGTGTAGGTACATGCTTAATATAAAACTAATTAGTGATGTTACAACATCCCCCCTGTTGAGTTCTAATTAAACCTCTGACAAATACTTAAAAGACATACTTTGCTATGTAACTATCTTATGACAATTATACATACTTAAAAATACTTATAGTTACAACTTACATAACATTCTTACATATTATGTACTTAATTATAATTAGCCCTCAAACGTTTAAAAGATGCTATGAATAGCAAGGATAAGGTCAAATGGTTAGAGGCTATGCAAAATGAAATGGAATCATTGAAAGAAATGAAGACTTGGGAATTAGTCGACCCTCCGAAAAATCGTAAACCATTGCCATGTAAATGGGTTTACAGAATTAAGAATAATCCAGATGGTGCAATTGAGCGACAAAAGGTCAGACTGGTAGTGAAAGGTTTTTCACAAAGGCGTTGATTATCAGAAGACTTTCAGTCCGGTAGCTCGCCTCAGTAGGTACTATAAGAGCTGTTTTAGGAATAGCTGCTCAAGAAAACTTAGTACTTCAACAGTTCAATGTATCGACTGCGTTTCTAAACGGAGCGGTAAAAGAGGAAATCTTTATGAAGCAGCCAGAGGGTTTCAATGATGGCACTAAGAAAGTGTGTAAACTTAAACGCAGCCTCTACGGGCTGAAACAAGCTCCTCTATGCTGGAATGTCTGCATATCAAAGTATCTTAAAAACTCAGGATTCAAGCAAAGCACAAAAGATCCTTGCCTTTACTTACGTGAACAAAAACCGTTTCGGCCCATAAACACATAGGCGCTTTTGATTCCAACATCATGCATCTTGCTTCTTCTATAAGGGTTCTATTTTTCCTTTCAGCGATTCCATTTTGATGTGGAGTGTATGGTGCTGTCAACCTTCTTGCTATACCATTTAGCTTCAGATATGAGTCAAACTTCAAATTTCGGTATTCCGTACCGTTATCGGTCTGTAGGCATTTAATTTTTTCATTAAATTTTTGTTCCAAGAATTTCCCTCTATACCTTGTTTTGAACATTCGTTGACTGGGCTAATGGCCGAGTTTAATCATAATTTCTTTCTCTGTTGAACGGTTGAACTTAAAGTACTGCCTAACTTAGAATCCAATATACTGTATGTGAAGATAAGTCCTCTCGACAAAGGTTTTATTCAAATAGAAACCATAGCTTAGATCAATAATGGTGACCACATAGATTATAATATTATAATGACAAATCTTTTGTTTCAGATTTGCCAATAGGCTAATCAAATTTTTGATTATTTTACACTTTTTATTTACATTTATATAAGATAACTCTTGAAGTAATAAAATGTGTGACCAAGAGTTCAGGACCCAACGCATCGATCCGCGCTATCCAAATCAAAATCAGACCAAGTATACGAAAATAACTTTAACAGTATGAAAAATAACGAATGAACTCTCATGGTTTAATCACATTTGGTAAGCATCGATTCGCATTTAGTTGGATGGTACTGCACTACTGTGAAGGATTATCCAGCCAGCAGCGTCAAAATCATAGTCTGTCCTCAACAGATTTCCAACTTTATACTTGGGAGTGCGTAAAGTTGAAAGTTTCGACGCTGTCCGCGACGCGTCCTTTGAGCATAGCACTGCTGATAAAGTTCCAAATAAGCTGATATAATATTCCCATGCGGTCGCTTGAAGAAACATCTTTCATCATACTTTGGCGTTTAAACCACAACCTGAAACATGTAAAGTCGAGGGCCGTAATAAGCATCTTCATTAAAATTGCCATTTTTAATAGATATGCGAATCGATGATGACGAATGTGATTTCATCTACTGGCGTAGACAGGGTACCTTTGAAATACTGGCGTAGACACACAGTGGCTACATTTATTTATCAATTTCCAGAGCATGCTACGACAATTACTGTGACTTCTACAGATGCCAAAGATTGTTGGGCGACGTGGATGATTGCAAGATATTTAAACGTTACTTCGAGACCATTTGCCCAAACTTTTGGATAAGTCACTGGGACGAGCTCAGAGGAAAAGGAGCATTTCCAGGACCAATATGAAGCGAATTATTGTTACCCTCTTGAAATATAATGTTTTTCAAAAGCATTTTGTGTTTATCTTTAGCTTCAAGTGTAATATGTAAATCATGGATGCTGTGAATTGTGCAGGTGTACATTTATAATTTATGATGTAAAATGGGGGGTATAATTCTTCCATTACTTGCAAATGAAACAAAAACAAATGGAATTAACGCATTTATTCCCTAAATCACAAATTGGGCCTAAGTAAAAATAAAACTCGCATAAATTAACAAGTCAACGGCGACATTGGAATACTTTAGATCCTTCCCGCAAAGGTGCCTTCAGCCCGTTGGGAGTCCCACTTCTCTACCCACTCATTGGGGCACAGAGACTTGAAGCAGCGCTGGAAGTAGTAGCATGGCTCGTACTTCTCGCCACGTACCTTCTGGCACCGGTGGAAGTCCAGGTAGCTGGCATAACAGTACCTGTAGAAAGGATTCGGTTGTTTATTCCTGATAATTTTACCATGCATAGGTTCTTGGTCGCGGGACTCACGATTTACCGTGACCCCGGAATGTAAAGGGCTATTGAAGGGCACCGTGGATTTAGTCAGTACGAGTCTGACAGTCCCTCCCGCTCTGCGCTGGGTGGGAGGTCTTATTCGATGATTTTACCACGATAAATAAAAATGCATAGGTTCTTGGGTTCAGAGTGTGCAATAACATTTTATTTTTTAATGATAGCCTAGAACCATTTAAAAGAATTTCAAAGTAATTATGGATTTTAACATGATTTACTCTACTTATATATATATTTCTTTAATGAGGACAAAACTCGAGTGCCGATAGCATTTATCTTCTTTGGTATCAGATAAATAATAACTAAACTACTTCGTAATGAGGAAATCTGTTGTAAACTGCAGAATAAATAGATCATGAATAACAATGGCACTAATGTCAGTCATGGTAACACTCAATCAAATCATGATTTTATAGATTATTGTTTTGTACAAACGACAACTTACCCGAAAAAATGTCAAATTTTACCAATCGAACATTAACCTTCCAGTTTTTTTGGTTTAAAAGCTATTAAAAAAATTGACAGATTGAGGTAGGTTGATGTGCTGGCGTCTGTACTACTTACAATTAAATGGATGTTTGTCTTGGAAAGATTCCTCCTATGGCATTCTTCTCCAGATAGCAAGAGTTATACAAGATTATCTCTATTACTTACGCAAAACATGGCAGTGAGTTGGTCATCACCAAGTTAGCCTCTGGGAACAAACAGGCGGCCATAGGAAAATAAAAACTTATGTTACCTTGTCTGGTTCTGGTTAGGGAACCGCGGGTCGAAAGGTGCGGTTTTGATGTCGGCGGGCGATTTGATCATCTCAGGCATGATGCTGCAACGAAACACAACCTAGTCATTGACATCATTCTTTATTTAGAATCTTTCTCATAATAAGTCTGGCATCTAGATATACTAATACAATAAACACAGTTTAAAGTATAAAATAAAAATTGTAATATTATGTAAATACATTGCAGAGGTCACAATAAAAATCTTAACCCTATTTTATTCAGTTAGTAAAACTATTATTTCACAAGAGGTCTAGTTTTCCGTTCTTCCTCACAGGAAGTTTCTCTATACTTCTTCACTTCCTGCATATAAAGTGACCATGCGTCCTTAGGCGCATTGTCCGCCGTTTGTTCGTCTATGGCTTTAGCCTTTTTCACTAGACCAGTCTTTAGAACCCTGCCACCACGTCTCTTTCCAATAAAAGGCAAAGCAGGCTTTTTGATTTCTGGTTTCTTTTCTGGTTCAGCCTTTTTAGTCACCTCCTGCATCTTCTTGAACATTTCCAAGAAACTTCCATCATTCTTGATGGGTATAGGGCCAGGTCTTGATCTAGATGTTGATGCTTGCATGGCTTGATCAGGGATCAGTAATTCTGCAAAATTAGGACCTTCAACTTCAGGTGGGTCACCATATTCAATGTCATCAACTGTTGTTGATTCAACTGCACCGGGTGGAGGTTTAAGTTCTTTAGGTGGTGTTTTGGTTTCTTTTTCTTTGTCCTTTTCTTCTTGCCTGTTTCTGTGCATTTTCCAGAAACGTTTCCTGTCTGCCACTGTGAACTGTCCTCGACGCTCATCATCTGTCGGCGATCCAGAGCGACTGCGTGAACGACAACTGTGCGATCTCGATCGGGACTTAGAGCGACTGTTTCCTTTTCCTCTCGACTTGGATCGGCGTTGCGACGTAGACCTAGCTTTGCTGGTTGAGCGCCGTTTCGCACGGCTTCTCGAACGAGACTTTCGCTTCGTCTTTCGTTTAGATTTGGATCGTGATCGCCGCGGAGGTGTTGACCGCCTTGATCTACTGGAAGAGCGCGACCGTGAAGGGTGCGGGCTCCTCGACACCGATCGTTTGCGCTTCGAGTGACGAGGCGACGGCGAGGGTGATGCTGATCTCGATCGAGATTTCGAACTTGATAACACTCTCCTATACATTTTAGGTGGGGTCAGCCTACTCTCTCGTCCCTTGACAGGCGTGTCAGATCTATCCCTAGGTTTTTTATGTACTTTTGGTGATGTTGTATGAGATGACTTTTTAGCCTTTTTTGAAGTGTTAGATTTCTTTTTTAGTTTTCTTGGTGGTGTAGTAATCTTTCTAGCTTTTTTATCTTTTTTGGAATGAGATTTAGAATCCTTGCTTTTCTTTTCTCTTTCATGTGATGAATTGCTTAGCCTATCAACACTTGACATTCTGTGCACATCAAATCCATCAAGAGATCCAGAAGATCTTCGCTGCCTTGCCGTCACAGACTGATCACGACCACGAGTCTTACTTAACTTTTTTTTATAAGCTCTATTGGATGCAGAAGAATCTGATGAAACAGATTTCCTTTTCTTATCTTTCTTCTGTGGAGAATATGAAGGTGATCGAGACCTTGAACAGTCACTGGATGAATACTTCTTGCGTTTTGATGTGCTCCTTGATCTACGATGACGACCTTCTTCATAGCTGCTGTCTCTTTTTTTCGAGTAGGCACTTTCTCTTCTATCATAGGGTGACACACTTCTAGAATTGGTTCGGTAAGACCTTCTGCGTTCATATCTGTCAGAGCAAATAGGCGAATGTGACCTTTCGCGTTTTTTTGGTGGGTTATAACTGGTTGATTGCTGTTGAGAATAGGTCCCAGATTCGGGGTACTTTCCATAATAGGTTCCGTCGGGGCGCTGATAGTAGTTAGGGTCGTAGGCGTAGCTGTAGCCGGCAGGGTACGCCTGGTAGTCGTAGGGCGGCGCGCCGTACTGACTGTAGCTGACGCCGGTCCAGGGGTCCGTGGTGGGCATGGCTCGCGGCGGGGCGGCGGGCGTGTAGCTGGGCGCGCCCGGGTAGTCCGCCTCAGCGCCCGGCGGCCCGCCGTCCCACGCGCCGCGATACGAGGACATACTTATCAGAGTCCCCTCGCATAACCTGCGGCAGTTTGTAGGTGCGCACACACCTACAAACAGAATAACTTTTTGGTGTAGACAGCAGCTCTACATAAACCTCGCTCGAGAGACACCCTCGCGCATCGATTACATTTTTCATGTTTCGTTGATAAATAATTTTATGACGAGAAACAACAAATTACGTAACACGAAGACGAAGAAGAAAATGTGCCACTAAAGCATGCGTTACAATTAAAGCAAGTAAAGTAATTGAAGAATTTAACGGAATACCTCTGTTACATGCTCACCTTTTCACAAAATAGCCTTTTATCAATAATTTAATTCAATAGAAAATGGCAGCGCACACATTCGCTACTCAAAGCCCATAGACAATATCACAGAGCACGGCACAGACAATTTTAGAGAATACGCCATTTTACTCAAAAAAAAAATAGTCCGAAAGAAAGTTTAAATTATTTAAATCGTGTTTTTTCTTAAAACGTAAACCAAAATTGACGAAGATATAACGCATGTAAAAATCACAAAACATCACTCGGTCGCTATTATTTTATAAGCGTTATGACGTCATAATACCCGAAGCCTTTTGTTTCTCAATATTATAACGACTTAAAGAACAAAAAATTCGTGTTTACTATTTTTCAATACCATGAGTATGTTTTGTTGATTTTGAGACTTGTTGAAAGTGTGACCTGGAATCCTGTCTACAGGAAAAATCTTTTTCCTCATTACTTTTATTTTATTTTACTACTTTGTAATGCACCATCAAACATTAAAAAAAAAACAGATATTCTCATAGAAAAATGACAAGCAATAATCACCATAACTTAAAAATATATGTCATAAAGACAATTAACTTTTATAAAAGGAGGTTTTCACAATGAAATCTATAAAATTCTCTTGTAACAGACGGACCGAATAGATTTTCAATCTATTTATGCAGTAAAAACCGCATACGACGATACGACCATTGCCCATTTAACAGATGGTCCATGCAAGGTCCATGCACTAGTATTGTTGTATTGGTCCATGTAACATTACAGGTCTAAGGCTGCGGTTGAACTGAGGATGAGTAGAGCAGTATGGAGCGAGCTGTGCCGCGATTCACCAATTACATGGCTTGAATACACATGTGTCACGTGGTCAGCCATGTGCATCAGCCATGTGATTGGTGAATCGCGGCACAGCTCGTCTCTGCTCTGTTTCGATCCGCCTCAATGGAACCGCAGCTTTACTCTGTGGTCATAGAAGGAAATAAACCAACATAGCTTCGTCTTTGGCCTAAAGACCTTGAAGCCATGCCAAGAAATATTGCAAAAAAAAAATAGTCTGTGGTCAAATTAGTCTGTGGGTCTCTTGGCTGTATGGGCTCAGCTCCCTTTGCCTGTCCCAAAGAGGGCCGAAAAGAATAAAAAAAAAAGTCTGTGGGTCAACTGTCAAAGTCATCGTAGCAATAAGGCCCGGCGCGCGCGTCTGATTTTGCCATTTTGTTTTGTCCGATTTTGGTCTGATTGTTAACAATTTTCATAGCGTTTTACGGAAGTTCAACAAAATTTTGTGAAATAACTGGTGCTCATGAGTAAATCTAAAGTATCAGCAGAATGGAAGAAACGTGTGAAGTCAGAATACATGAGGCTACGCCAAGTAAAGGTACATTCACACAATGAAAGTTTTGTACTTACCTTCTTCACCGTATGTATCGTACTGTCGTGTGTATATTTGGCATTGGTGCCTCCTAGCATAATACACAAACTAGTCTAGGACTTAGTCAGTATTCACTTCATGTGGCTGATTTTATTGAAATGGAGTGTCCATTTCGGATATTTCCTAAACAATTTACATAATTTTCTATTGTAACAGAAGTGTACTCATTTTATTTAAATAATTTCAGCGCTTCAAACGCGTAGACGAGGTAAAAGTGGCATGGGCCCGCAACCTGAATATTATGTCGGAGTCTGTAGAGGCTCGTGACACTGAAAGTAATGATCGTCCAAGGAAACCATTTTGGCCACCAGCTGCACCCGTACCTAACCACGAGAGCCTTATGAAGAGAGCTGAGGTGACATGTACAGATGGTAATCATTTTCAAGTCTAAGTTACACTAGCTTTCCCCCACACACGCTGCTCAGCTCGTATTGATTGTAGCGTGATGTTTTATAGCTTCTAGATTTCCTCGATAAGTGGACTATCTAACACAATAAGAATTTTTCAATTCAAACTAGTAGATCCTGAGATTAGTGCATTCAACAAAAAATACTATTCAGATTTATAGATTATAGATTAATGTACTCTTATAAGCATTGAACAGTAAGCTGTTTGATGTTGCATATTAATTTAGAATTAAACGCCTCAAAGTCTTATATAAAGAACAGCATGCATGTTGTACCCAGTCCAATTAGCCTGAAAAAAGTTTTTATCATTTGTTTGTAAACATATCTTATACATTTGCTTGTAAACACATTTTTTTTTGTAATAAATGAACACAGGTCCTTTACTTTGCAAAAGTCAAAATTCATTTAGATACAAGAGTTCAGTTTGTGAGTTTGTTTGTAGAAAGAAATCTTTGGAACTACTGAACTGACTTTGAAAATTCTTTCACCAGTTGAAAGCTATTATTTTATTTTTAAATTGCACCTGTGGGTCACTTAGGTAGTTTAAATTTATAAAAGAATAATACACTAATATTATTATCAAACCTTTGTCCACAGCCTCAGGAATAGTGACAACGCAGCAAGTTCCAATCCGTATAATAAACTCTGTGAACCCGATCCCTACAATGTACACATGGGCCCCCACACAGAAGAACTTCATGGTAGAAGACGAGACAGTTCTCCACAACATCCCGTACATGGGAGACGAGGTCCTGGATCAGGACGGTACATTCATCGAGGAGCTCATAAAGAACTACGACGGGAAAGTGCATGGTACATCTGCTTAACATCATTACTCTTATGTTTGTGGACTGTGCCGTTATTTGCATGATTGATGTAGAAAAAAAATCTGTCAGGTTCATTGTTAACATATCAATAGCAAAAAGTTCCAATATGTTTGGCCCATTAGCTATGGAAACTATACTTACACAATACCAAATTTTTTTGCTGTTAATGTTGTCTCTATCAATGTCTTTATAAAAACCATATAATTTTGTTGATAGACATTACTTTGTCCTCACTGGCTGCTATAATATTATTAATACTTCTGTCAAACATACAATCAAGAAAAGATGTATCCTCAACATTATGACATTGGTTATGTCCATATTTGTTTACTGTAGCCAAAGTCTGGCACAGCTCAAAATCACCACAATCACAGTTTATTATGAACAATGGCTCTGTCCACAGACAGCCACATGAATTTAATACACATTGGTGTGTGGTGCACACATCTATGCTTCTAGAGATAGAACAATATTATTAAGAGTTCATGAATCACAGAAATTACCTACAGCAGATTTCATTCTAGCAAAATAGGAAAATTTCTCTGATTTATGCTATATTCATTAATTAATGAAAGTAATATTCATTTAACATTGATGTTTCAAAGTAAAGTTAAGAACAAAGAAATTTTTAGATTAAACAGAAAATATATCACAAGTATCAGTATTCTGTACACCTCATAGGCCTTCGCACTCACACAGTCACGCTTGTCGTGCTTCATAGACAATATTCACTACTTTTACAACTTGTTCATGCACATAAAGCTTTATAAAATACTTAAATTTTTATTCATATTATCACAAATATTTTTGACTTTGCTGGCAAAGATGACCAGGAGAAAATTTCGTCGGAATACATCATATTTATATTAGAATATCCACATCAGACATTACAATTTTTTAAATTTACTTGTCCCTTGTAATAATTGCACAAATAATAATGTATTGAAATTTTTTTTTGACGTCGTCCTCCTATTTTGGTGGAGTAGAAGGGACTGTCAGACTCGTACTGCTGACTGAAACTGGGGGTCTAGCGATCCCCGACGCCCTGAACACCTATTTGGCGGCGGGGATGTTAGGAAGAGGATAACCTCTCGTATTCGGCCTCCTCCTTCATTCGACTGCTTCCCCTGTCCCCTCGCTTCGTACTAGGCTATGGCCAGGACCAGGCCCAGACGCGAGATATTCGCCGCTGTTATAGATCACATAGCTAAAGTACTAAGGTAATAAGACTGTCGAACTATTACACAGGTGACAAAGAAGGGGGCTTCATAGACGACCAGTTGTTCGTGGACCTGGTGCACGCGCTCATGGCGTTTCAGACTAAGGAGGAGGTGGCTGAGGAGCGCCGGGAAAGAGAGGCAAAGAACTCGAAGGAGGAAAAGGAGAAAGAAGTAAGGAGTATTTTTTTGAGATTTAACATACTAACTCAAAGTTGCTACACAGAAATAGGCTCTTTTACTCTAAAAAATTATTTGTCCGAAAAAATTTTAAACCCGTATTTTTTCTTTTGTTACGTAAATCAAAATTGACGAAGATAAAAAAAAAAAAAACATATTCCACAACTATCACACCACGCCATCTAGTCCCAAGCTAAGCAGATACAACACTTCTAAAAATCACAAAACGTCACTTGCTCGGTATAATTTTATAAGGGTTATTATTATGTCACAGCAAGCCCCCTTTGGACCCACCTCACGCATAACGGACCACCTACGAGTCCAAATGCGGAAAAGGGAGCCCTTATCAATTAACAATAACAAGCCCCCTTTGGAGGCATTTTATCTTTTTCAATATTCATTTATATATAAAAAAAAAACAAAAAAATACGTGTATACAGCCTGTTAGTGTAATCAGTCTTAACCTTGAAACCATAGGTAGTTGATTTAATTATAAAAATGTTTGTCTGAATTTAAAAATAAATAAACGAATTTTTCTTTAAAAAAATCAAAAATGTTTCTGTCCTACACCGTCCGTTAATTCATGGATACTATGCGCCCGAGTTACGTATTCACTGCAAAGGGCGTTAACCTGCCAGTGCGGCAGGTTAACGCCGTCCGTTTAACTACATACCTACATAAGTTTTAACTAACTACATCATTGTAATAAAATACAGGTAACCTGTGATGTAACTAACTTCCCTTCATACTTTTCCTGGCTTAGGACAGGCAAAAATACCTACCTTTGTTGCGTGACGAGTCCAGATGTAAGTTAGGTTATCACCCGACGCGGCGTAAACCCGAACCATTTCTGTCCACTGTTCGTTTGTGTACGACATAATCACTAAACACTAACACTTGCGCGAAAAATTAACGGTGGGGCCGCGCTCGCGGCGGGCGTACGTTACGAGACACGCGTTCGATAGCGACACTGCCGGCAGACTGGTATGCGCGGGCCCCGCGCATACCTCAGTCTCTCCCCGCGCCGCGGGCGACACGGCGGCGCGGGCGCTCGCGGCTTATTTGATCTACTTTACCTTTGCGTAATAGGGTGAAATAATTTTGGGGAAAAATGGAGACTTTATTGAAAAAAAAAAGGTTTTATTTTTTTATTGAATTTACGTTCTGTAAGTGATACCAAACCACTGGTTTCAAGTTTAAGACTGATTACACTAACAGGCTGTATTATTTTTCAATATTTTTATATGCAGTAAAATTCTCTATTCTGCAGGGATAAGGCCAATAAAACTTTGTCCAAAGTCCTGGCTTTAATTAATAGAATCAAATTATTTATTTCCAGTAGTCGCGTTTGCCATAGCTAGAGCCACGAGGCAACTTGCTAGGCAGAGATGTATCCTCAGCGCGACAAAATGTCAGGACAAAACTTGTTACCCGCGCAAATTGGCTTAGTGAAACTTAAATCCATCTCGCAAATAATTTTCTGAGAATTTTTTTTTGCTATCTTAACTGGCAGAAAGGCCCATGCAACTTTTAGTATGGACCTTGGCATCAATTTTTTTTTCTTTTCGCCCGTGATTAAATTTTGGCCACAATTAGACTACTACCTAAGAAGTCCATAGAAAAAAAAATTAAGTTTCTAAACCGTAACCAACCAGAGATATGGCGGTTTTAATTTTGTTCTAATCAATGTAATGTTGGTTACGGTTTAGATTTTTTAAAATATTTTTTACGAAGTTCTTAGGTTGCGGTCTACAAATGACCAACATTTCATTACAGGGGAAAGAAAAAAAAAATTGATGCCAATAAGTTGCATACCCCTTTAAAAGTTAAAATACGAATTTTAGAAGTTCCTATAAAATAAATTAATGTTGTTGCAGGCCTTTTTTTTTTTTTTTTTTTTTATCGTGGTAAAATCATCAAATGAGTCCTCCCACCCAGGGCAGAGCGGGAGGGACTGTCAGACTTGTACTGACTAAAATCCACGGCGTCCTTCAACAGCCCTTTACGTACCGGGGTCACGGTAATCCCTAGGTCCCGCGATCCCGGCAGGCTTTGGCCTTCTACAGGCCCCGTCACTATGCTGACACTCTTTGAGGAATTGTTGCAGGCCTTGGCGAAAGAAAAAGGAATATTAGACCGTAAAGATAGAGAAGCTCGAAACTCTAAAGAGGATAAAGAGAAAGGAGTAAGTTACACTGAATTATCTATATTCTATATATAGGTATAAAAGGAGAACTGACTGACTGACATATCAACGTACAGCCGAAACTACTGGGGCTAGGAATGTGAAATTTTGCACCCGGCTTCCTATTATAATGTAGGGGAGCACTAAGAAGGGGTTTTTGGAAATTTAACCTTTAAGGGCGTGAAAAGGGGGAATTAGGAAAGTACGTAACCCACGCAGACGAAGTCGCGGGCGAAGTGCTAGTTATTAATAAATATTTTATTCACCTGACTTTTGAAGAAAAACTCGAGGAATTAGCAAACTCGAAAATATAATTAAGAATGCTTATATTAAGAAAGTCGACGGTACAATTGGTGCTGTGGCTGAGTGATTGACGGCTGCGTTGCATGTCGTTGCGGGTTCACAACTAGTTCTTCCAAGTCTTAATTAGGTCTCACAATTCCAGTACTTCAAATATTAGAAAAAAAAAATACAATTATTCGAATAATTCTAATATTCTCTTTTTAACCGACTTAAAAAAAAAAAACGGAGGTTATAAATTCCACCCGTATGTATGTAATATATTCAGAACTACCCAGTTTTCGTATATATGTATATCTATATCAGCGTCTGAACAAATGTGCCAACTTTCAAAAGTGTAAATCTATGTTTTTATGTTCGCATATCTCCGGAACGACATGTCCGATTTAAGTAATTCTTTTTTTGTTGTACTAGGTATTGTACAACTTAAGGAATTCTGCAAGTTTCATCAAAATATTTTTTTAAACACATACAAGAATCGAAAGAAACTACCAGAGGGCAACGGTAAAAAATATGAGCTTGAGATTGTCAGAAATTACGTTCGCTTTTATTATTTAACAATGATTGGAGTTCACATTCCCAAGTAACGAAGAGATGAGTATACTCTCCTGATACATGTTATTCTCACCAGGTGGCCAAGGAAAAATCAACTGAAGACCGCAGGGAGTCCCGAAACTCAAAAGAAGAAAAAGAAAAAGCAGTAAGTACCACTTAAAACTTTTTTTAAGCATGTAATATTTAACTAGGTACACAGAGGAGGTTCTATGTCAAGAAGAAACGAGGGAAGGAGCGTCAGGGAAGAGATTGAAGGAAGAAAAAGGAGATGAAGTAAGATGGGTTGTTTTATTGATACATGTATACTAAACAGGTACCTGTGATGCCCTTCCAGTCTAAAGATGAAATAGCTGACCAGTTCAAGGATCCAGAAGTACCAAAGGAGGATAAAGATGTAGAGGTGAGCCTTCGCTTATTGTATTGCTAGTACAGTTCACTGCATGATCATGATAACACTTGATCTGCCAAAATCGCTCTTATGGTCTCACATACGCGAAGTTCAAATGTTTCCATGGATGTGTAGTCGACTGTACAAAGACTGAAGGAGAATTTAATCAGGTGGGGTTTATTGCCTTCTGGCTCGATAACTTAAATATTTATATTAATGATATTTTAAAGTTCCTCCGTTTTACAGAAAGAAGCAAGCAAGGAAAAAGAGAAAGATAAAGAAGTAAAAAAGGATGGTGATAAGAAAGCGCTCAATGATAAGCAGTTCCCTATATTCACCATATTTCAAGCTATCAGCATTCAGTTCCCTGATAAGGGAACAGCTCAAGAATTGAGAGAGAAGTAAGTAGTACTAGTTTGTTGATCTTGCAGTTCACTTTCTTTCTTTTTTTAAGCGTTGCCCCACACTAGCAATTTCTCCTGTGTCGTGGGTGCGTTTACAAACATATAAATTCACACACACAAACGCCCAGACCCGAAGCAACTACTGGTAGATCATACAAATATTTGCTCCGTGCAGGAATCGAACCCGCAACACGCAGCGCAGCAGTCCAATTGCTCAGCCACTGCGCTAACCGTGCCGTGATAATGACCTAGTTTTCAATATTGCTGCGCTGTCTGAGCAAGGCGGCGTAGAACAACACTGCTGGCGCAACAGTGCTATCGCTGCTGAGCTCGTTATGCTATATAAACTCATAGACAATATAGAGGGGACCATAGTGTTGCAAATCGAGATCAAACCTTTAATCATTTTCATGTATTTTTCCCAGATACATAGAGCTGACGTCCCGCAGCGACCCTAACGCCCTCCCCCCGGAGTGTACTCCCAACATCGACGGTCCGCTCGCGGAGTCAGTGTCCCGCGAGCAGACCATGCACTCTTTCCACACGCTGTTCTGTCGACGATGCTTCAAATACGACTGCTTTTTACATCGTGAGTTCACTTTCATTTGTATTGTTGAGATGGTAATTAGGTAGACATTTTTTTATGTAAAGTATGGTCTTCTGCCAGATTTTGGGTATAAATTTGTGAAGACTGGCACTAATAGTGATTAATTTGAAAAATACAAATACCCCTCTTATAATTTCTGTTATTCTAAATTTTTAAGTATATTTTTCCGAGTTAAATACTCAAGGTCCCAAAATATACGTAACTTTACTTATTTATAATTTTAACACTAAATATCTAGTATAAGTATAACGCTAAGCTGTGTATTCCTAGGGCTGACTAGTATTTGTTGTTCTGTTTGCGCGCAGGAGGTCAAACGGCAGGTAAGGCCGTACCGACTACCATCACCATCGATATTATTATTATTTATGCTATTGTACTCTTACTCTACACTATGAATTAAATATAACCTATATTCAACATGTAGAACTAGAGCCTTTCAATAATACTATAAAAAATATTATATGATACTATAAAAAAATAAACATAAATATCCACCAATCGCTTTGTTCCCGTGAGATTATGATAAAAGTAACTTTTTTTAGTTTATATATTGGGCCCATATATCAAGTCGAATTGCGAGACAGTCAATTCTGACTTGCGATTATATCGGAACTTAAAACTGTGCCGTTTGAAACATCTCAAGGAAAAAAATACCCAAAATAATTATGTATTTACCATTTATTATTTTTCTATCATGTAATGTACGAATTTTATCATATATTAATATGAATTATTAACACAATCATATCAAATTATTATTTTACTTATAATATCTTATACTATAAAGAAGTTATTATCGAAAATGTCCCATAATATTATGCTTTTATTTGCTCATGTATCACGCACATTATTTTATTCATTTATGTATAAGATAAACACTTTACCATTCACTAATTATTTAAATATATATTTAAACTCATGTAATATGACATAAAAAAGATTATATTTAAGTTTTTTTAAATCGTAGCTATCATTTTATGAAATAAATTTACATAGGAAATAGTTTTAACCGACATCCATCATCAGTCTCAAATAAATTATCCGCCACGTAAGTTGCGAATCATTTTTCAACATCAGATTATTATTTAAATTCTTAAATTTATTTTAAAGTGAAATATTTTTGTTAGAAGTCAAAATTATTAAGTTTCTTTCTTTATTATAATTACAATTTTCTATAAGATATATGTCAAAAAGAAAAACTGCTCATTTTCATATTGCTTTGCAAAACTATGTGATTTTAATACAATAATAATTGTCATTGAAATGGTTCAGGTTTACAAGCGTGTCACCCGGGACCCAACTTGACTAAGAGAAAGGGACCTGACCTTAAACCGTTCTCTGAACCATGCGGTTCCAGTTGCTACATGCTTTTGGTAAGTTCATTTTGTATTTAACTACCAGCCAGTCCCGGCTTCATTTATTTACAAATTATCGACTTCCTCCTGGATTTTTAAACACTTTATTTCGTACAAACTTTGCCTTAACAATAACGATCACGATATAATGTTATACAGTATTATATTATTGTCACAGGAAGGCATGCGCGAGAAACTGGCTCGCGAGAAAGCGGCGGGTGAAGAGGACAAGGGCAAGACACACGCCATCGACTCGCCCAACGACGCCTCTTCAGAGGACAGCAATGATAGCAACAAATTCCAAAAAGGTAAGCATTGCTACTAATCAATTTATTGATGAATATTAAAATTAGTGATGAAATGGATCATTTCTTATGCCACACTAACGGGAAATGTCTTTTCGCTATAATAAGTTTTAAATGTTCCTATAAACATCAATCAGTCTTTGTCACAAGATACTAATTATATGGACAGTTGTAGGCAGCAATAGTAACTCAAGCAACAGCAACTGGGCTAATGGCCAGCTCAAGACGAACGGCGAGGGGTCCGCTGAGACGACTTACAACGCTTTAGGTAAGCATTTTAACACACAAAGAACAAATGTCACGGTATCGAGTGAAGCCGCGGGCAACAGTTAGTAGTAAATATTATGATTATGTTGCAGGTTTGACAGTGGGTGACATCGACTCGGAGTGGACGGGATCTGACCAGTCTCTGTTTAGAGCTCTCCACAAGGTGTTCCCCTCCAACTACTGCGCCATCGCTCAGGTCATGCTCTCCAAGACTTGCCAACAGGTAAACTAGACGAACATTATATCCCGTGTAGTAGTGCCTTACCGTGGGATATTTTCCGACCTCGACGAACGTGATCTATGTCCAAACTACCTGTGTCAAATTTCGTCCATATCCGTTCAGCCATTAAGCCATGAAACATTATGTCAAAATGACATACTTTACTGTTATTTATTTGTTGCAATAAATGTTGCCTGTGCAAATACAGCCAAGTAAGAAATCCATAAAGCTGTCAATTTGCAGTCACTATTAGTCAAATTCTAACTTAATTACCTCGTTCTTTCTTTTGTCCCCTATCTACCTAGGTCTACACGTACTGGATCAACACCGGCCAGGAAGAATGTCGCGTGGAAGCCGAACTGACGCCTCCGCGCAAGAAGAAGAAGAAGCATCGCCTCTGGTCCGTGCACTGCCGCAAGATACAGCTCAAGAAGGACTCCGCCTCGCATCATGTGTAAGATAACCTACAGCTTCATTCAACAAATATTATTCACTTGCCCAACATCTTTGAACTACTTAAAAACAAAACTTAATCACATCTGGGTCAGGAGGGTTCCTAATTTAAGTTCGAGTGGGTATTGAAATGTTGTATAGCAATACAGTCTGTTTTTTTTTTCAAAATCAACAGGTTCGATTCCAGGCCAGAAAAATAGTTTTTTTTAAATCCAAAATTACACATTTAAAATTCATCAAAATTGACTTCGAGACTCTTTGAGCATTTTCGATATTGCTCGTAGTCTCGGATTCGGCCAAGTTAGAAAATTCACCCTGTATAAAGTTGTTTGATTTAATGGTCTGTATGTCTACCACAAGCATAAGTATGAATATACTTTTATCACTTTAGACCACCATGCTGAAAGCAAATCCGTCACTTGCATACACTTAGCAGTAATGTGTATACACTTAGCAGAATGAAAAAAGCGAAATTCTCCTACCATATTGATAAAACTTTTGCATCTTCATGAACCTTCTATTTTGGAAGCCATGCTATTACGAAATGAGTCTTATTTCAAAGTAGAAACCAGTATTTCACGAGAAAATCGCGTTTGAATTTTGTTTAGTGTATACATCTTATTGCTCGTGACTGTACGCTCCATAAAATGGTGTAAATTTATCAAATAAAGGTTATGGCGATCTGTCAAAGCATTGTGATGATCTTTTTGCTTAAGTAAAATACTTTTTGGTTTTAACAGTTACAACTACACGCCGTGCGATCACCCGAACCAGCCGTGCGACAACATGTGTCCATGTCTACAGTCACAGAACTTCTGCGAGAAGTTCTGTCAGTGCAGCAGTGATTGTGAGTTTTATATTGTATCAATGATCTGCAGGCTTTGCACAAATAAATTTTAAAATAGAATATAGCTTTTAACACTCAAGAATCATGACAACAAATTTTATCGCCTTATAATAACAGAATAGATTTATAAAGGTGCGTTAGTTTGGTCCAACTAGACTCAATTCCGTGTGATATAATTTTCAATACGACATTCTTCTGATAGATTACGATTTTTGTTTGCTTGTCCAATGGTTTATGATTTTTTTTTATGATGAAGTTTACAAGCCAGTATACAAACGCTTTTTTTTACGTTGTAAAATCATCACTTGAGTCCTCCCACCCAGGGCAGAATGGGAGGGACTGTCAGACTCGTACTGACTAAAATCCACGGTGTCCTTCAATAAATTCAAATCATTTATTTCAATTAGGCCATCAAAGAGGCACTTTCAAACGTCGAATATTAACATTAAAGGAAATGGGATGGGGTTGATTCTACACCCATTCGCAAGGGTAGGTTTGTATGAAGAAGAATGGGCCATACTTACTCTGTTTAAAAATGTTTTACATATTATAACATCATTTGACACAAATAATGTGAAAGCAATGTACTTTAAAAATCTTGCCTAAATATTATTAAATAAAAAAATAGCAAAAGGCAACCTACAGCTATTATTTTACTATTACAATTTAAGAAGTGTGTGAGCATTAAAATTTCAACCAGCTTGATTCTGCTTAAACCCTACATTGTACTATGGAGCAGAACTAGCATGTTTCCAAACATTTTTATCTTGATAATAATCTTCTAATTAATTAATAATATGCTTGTTTACTAAGTGTATTTTTTATGTGACTTTTAAATTTTCTTTCATTTACAGCTAAAATTTCACTAGGTATTTTGTGTAACATTTAACACAGTACCTTATCAAATATTTTTTGACTTTAGTCTAAGAATAAGGTTGATCAATTATATCTTTATTTCTAGTATTCAAATTATGTCTAAAGCTTATTTTATTAAAAAACATGAAGATTTTTCCTAACATGCATTATATTTTCATAAATAAATTGACAAGGCACTGTCATTATATTATTCTTTTTGAATGGTTCCCTAAGAGATTCGCGACGACGTAGATTGTAAATTGCTCTGATGGCTCTCTTTTGCAAAATAAAAATGGATTCAATGTCAGCTGCCCGGCCCCACAGTAGAATGCCATAAGACATAATAACCCTTTACGTACCGGGGGGGTCACGGTAATTCGTGAGCCCCGCGACCAGTATACAAACGCTGCCGAAACATTTACTATTTGCTGGAGATCTGTTCACTAACATACACACTAAACAAGATCAATACAAACATTCCATCTTTCCCCAGGTCAGAACCGTTTCCCGGGCTGTCGCTGCAAGGCGCAGTGCAACACGAAGCAGTGTCCGTGCTACCTGGGAGTGCGCGAGTGTGACCCCGACCTGTGCACGGCGTGTGGCGCGGACGCCCCGCACGCACACGCGGGGGGAGGGGGGGGCGGGAGGGGCGCGCACAGGCCGCACGCGCCGCAGGTGTTCTGCAAGAATGTGTCCGTGCAGAGGTGAGACTAACTATACAGTCAGTGTTACCTGCGAGTGTGACCCGGACGCCCCGCACGCACACGCGGGGGGAGGGGGGGGCGGGAGGGGCGCGCACAGGCCGCACGCGCCGCAGGTGTTCTGCAAGAATGTGTCCGTGCAGAGGTGAGACTAACTATACAGTCAGTGTTACCTGCGAGTGTGACCCGGACGCCCCGCACGCACACGCGGGGGGAGGGGGGGGCGGGAGGGGCGCGCACAGGCCGCACGCGCCGCAGGTGTTCTGCAAGAATGTGTCCGTGCAGAGGTGAGACTAACTATACAGTCAGTGTTACCTGCGAGTGTGACCCGGACGCCCCGCACGCACACGCGGGGGGAGGGGGGGGCGGGAGGGGCGCGCACAGGCCGCACGCGCCGCAGGTGTTCTGCAAGAATGTGTCCGTGCAGAGGTGAGACTAACTATACAGTCAGTGTTACCTGCGAGTGTGACCCGGACGCCCCGCACGCACACGCGGGGGGAGGGGGGGGCGGGAGGGGCGCGCACAGGCCGCACGCGCCGCAGGTGTTCTGCAAGAATGTGTCCGTGCAGAGGTGAGACTAACTATACAGTCAGTGTTACCTGCGAGTGTGACCCGGACGCCCCGCACGCACACGCGGGGGGAGGGGGGGGCGGGAGGGGCGCGCACAGGCCGCACGCGCCGCAGGTGTTCTGCAAGAATGTGTCCGTGCAGAGGTGAGACTAACTATACAGTCAGTGTTACCTGCGAGTGTGACCCGGACGCCCCGCACGCACACGCGGGGGGAGGGGGGGGCGGGAGGGGCGCGCACAGGCCGCACGCGCCGCAGGTGTTCTGCAAGAATGTGTCCGTGCAGAGGTGAGACTAACTATACAGTCAGTGTTACCTGCGAGTGTGACCCGGACGCCCCGCACGCACACGCGGGGGGAGGGGGGGGCGGGAGGGGCGCGCACAGGCCGCACGCGCCGCAGGTGTTCTGCAAGAATGTGTCCGTGCAGAGGTGAGACTAACTATACAGTCAGTGTTACCTGCGAGTGTGACCCGGACGCCCCGCACGCACACGCGGGGGGAGGGGGGGGCGGGAGGGGCGCGCACAGGCCGCACGCGCCGCAGGTGTTCTGCAAGAATGTGTCCGTGCAGAGGTGAGACTAACTATACAGTCAGTGGCCAGAGAGTAGTGTTCAGCTATGATTCATATTAAACATTCGCAAATGTCCTATGCGACACGAATACGCGCGCTTGTTTCTAGTGCTACTTAGGCCAGGAATCCAGCAAAGCGGAGACGAGGCGAGCAGAGAGAAGATGTTTTTGAAACAACCAAAAGATTTGTATTTTGACACATCTCTCCGCTCAGCTTCCGTGGAGATCGCTGTGCGGAGATGTGTAATATTTGTATGGCACGATGGAAACGGAGATGTGACCTGTGCGCGGACGACGCGCAGTGGAGACGAGAGATGTGAGCGACCTGCAGTGAACAAGGTCCCCCCCCCCCCCCGCCAGCAGCCCGCCTGCCGCGCCGCACGACGTGCGAGCACCGTGCACACATGCACGCACGCACGCACGCACACACACACGCACGCACGCACACACGCACGCACGCACGCACGCACACACACACGCACGCACGCGAGCACACGCCGCACACCGCACACATCTCTGCTTTGGTGGAGTCTCGACCTTAAACGCTCTATAAACACTTTCTACATGAAGCCCGTCCCAACCGTAGTCACTCCCTTAAATTGGATGATTCTTATTTCATGATCGAAACAATTTTCGATAAGATCAGTATTATTTCAGCAATTTTCCACCTGAAATCCAGCCTTCAGCCCAAAATCTTAAAAACTTTAAATTTTGATTCATCTGTTGTCACCAAAGCGTATCAAGAGTGTTAACCAAAAAAGCTTAATATCATTCACAGGACTTTTTTCTGTATAATTCTTAAATCTATATATCTATATCTATACAGCCTGTTAGTGTAATCAGTCTTAACCTTGAAACCATAGGTAGTTGATTTAATTATAAAAATGTTTGTCTGAATTTAAAAATAAATAAACGAATTTTTCTTTAAAAAAATCAAAAATGTTTCTGTCCTACACCGTCCGTTAATTCATGGATACTATGCGCCCGAGTTACGTATTCACTGCAAAGGGCGTTAACCTGCCAGTGCGGCAGGTTAACGCCGTCCGTTTAACTACATACCTACATAAGTTTTAACTAACTACATCATTGTAATAAAATACAGGTAACCTGTGATGTAACTAACTTCCCTTCATACTTTTCCTGGCTTAGGACAGGCAAAAATACCTACCTTTGTTGCGTGACGAGTCCAGATGTAAGTTAGGTTATCACCCGACGCGGCGTAAACCCGAACCATTTCGGTCCTCTGTTCTTTTGTGTACGACATAATCACTAAACACTAACACTTGCGCGAAAAATTAACGGTGGGGCCGCGCTCGCAGCGGGCGTACGTTACGAGACACGCGTTCGATAGCGACACTGCCGGCAGACTGGTATGCGCGGGCCCCGCGCATACCTCAGTCTCTCCCCGCGCCGCGGGCGACACGGCGGCGCGGGCGCTCGCGGCTTATTTGATCTACTTTACCTTTGCGTAATAGGGTGAAATAATTTTGGGGAAAAATGGAGACTTTATTGAAAAAAAAAAGGTTTTATTTTTTTATTGAATTTACGTTCTGTAAGTGATACCAAACCACTGGTTTCAAGTTTAAGACTGATTACACTAACAGGCTGTATATGTATATAAAAATGTTATGTTGGTTTGTGTATGCTTTAAAAACTCAAAAAGTACTGCACTGATTGAGCTGAAACTTTAGCATGATATGTAATCCGCATCAAGGATTGTTTTTATCATTTTTTTTTTTTTTGAAAAAACTGTTTTTTTTTGTGCCACAGCGAAGCGGGGCAGGGAACAGCTAGTATTAAATAAAACTTAATCTGTATATAATTTAATAATAAAATATCGGACTACAACCTAAAAGGCCCATGCAACTTTTAGTTTGGACCTTGGCATAATTTTTTTTTCTTTTCGCCACTCATTAAATTTTGACCACAATTAGACTACAACCTAAGAAGTCCATAGAAAAAAAATAAGTTTCTAAACCGTAACCAACCAGAGATATGGTGGTTTTAATTTTGTTCTAATCAGGAGTGATTTACTCCCGATTAGAACAAAATAAAATCCGTTATATCTCTGGTTGGTTACGTTTTCGATTTTTTTTAATATTTTTTACGAAGTTCTTGGATTGCGATCTACTAATGACCAACATTTCATTACTGGCGAAAGAAAAAAAAAATTGATGCCAATAAGTTGCATACCCCTTTGTTCATTTAATAAAGACATTTTTGAATGACACATTAAAATTTGTTTCCCCAGAGGTCTGCACAAGCACCTGCTGCTGGCGCCCAGCGACGTGGCCGGCTGGGGGATCTTCCTGAAGGACGCGGCGCACAAGAACGAGTTCATCTCAGAGTACTGCGGAGAGATCATCTCGCAGGACGAGGCTGACCGACGAGGGAAGGTCTACGACAAGTATATGTGCTCCTTCCTCTTCAATCTTAACAACGGTCAGTTAACAACCTTCATTATCTACTTAGTTGGTTTGAACAACATTTAAACCTGAGTAACCTATTAACATGGTCAACATTCAATTAGCGACAGGGTTAGCGCAATGACTGAGCGATTTGACTGCTATGGTGCGTGTCCTGGGTTCGAAATCCGTACAGAACATACATTAACATGATCTACAAGTAGTTGTTCCGGGTTTCGTTGTATGTCAGTAATATTAGTAAATGCCCCCATGAAACAGGAATTATGTCTAGTGTGGGAATATCGTAAGTTCTAATAAGTAAACCGTTTATTTTTCCGCAGACTTCGTGGTAGACGCGACCCGCAAAGGCAACAAGATCCGCTTCGCGAACCACTCCATCAACCCGAACTGTTACGCGAAGGTGATGATGGTGAACGGAGACCATCGCATCGGCATCTTCGCCAAGAGGGCCATACAACCTGGAGAGGAACTGTTCTTCGATTACAGGTATTATGGCATGTTTTTATATCTTCCTGCTATTATTTGATTATATCCACACATTGAGGCTCTAGACCATTATATCCCATTCGCACCTCATGGAGCTGTCAGCAAACTGACGGGGCTTGGAAGCGCCTAATGCATGTCAGGCAGAGTAGGAGAACACATGTGATAATCATCCACCCCAAAAAAGGCCGCCGAGAGAGGCTCTCTCGACGGCCTTTTAGTCAGTTACATTAGAAATGATGACAGATAATAGACAGTTTAAATGTATGAGAGATACATAACCTATAGTAAACTATATAGATTCTGATGCAAGTCATTGTAGAAATACGAAATGCTTTGGAAGTTTACCGTGTCATTATGATCAGTACTTTTTTTTTTTTATTGTGGTAAAATCATCAAATTAGTCCCACCCAGGGCAGGGCGGGAGGGACTGTCAAACTTGTACTGACTAAAATCCACGGTGTCCTTCAATAGCCCTTTACGTACCGGGGTCACGGTAATTCGTTAGTCCCGCGACCATGATCAGTACTTCTAGATAAAGTTTAACCAAGTGAAAACAAAGTATAATTAATTATACTTTTCATAGCATGTACAAAATTATGGGATTATTGCATCATGCGTCTACCGAATTTTCCAAGTAACAAGCGAATGATGCAATCGAATATCATTGAGAAATTGATGACGTAACTTGTAATGTCTATTTCCAGATACGGACCTACCGAGCAACTGAAGTTCGTTGGCATCGAGAGGGAAATGGAATTCTTATGAGAGCAAACCAAACAGTCCTAGGACAGACATCCCGCCACGACGAGTTTCAGCGAGCCTTCGACTGAAGACCTGAAACTGTGTCAGTGATGTCGCAATAAACTGTTTTTGTTACGGACATCTTAGTTGTAAGCTATGACGACTGTTGTTAGCTGTATTGTTTTACAGTAACCGGGTGTAAGGCTGCTTTTCCACCAGAGATGCTACGTTGCTATGGATGCGTTTGATATCCATCAATCATATTCATTGGTACACATTGCACAGCGGTGGAAACGGTTTCAACTAAGATATGTTTTTTATATGGAAGGATGCGTGCTATGGGTCGTCTTCCTATCGATACATCGCATAGCTCGAGCGACGCATCTTCCTCGCGGAGGTACTTAGCGGCGGCGCATCTTCATAGCATATCTTATTCGCACATCTACATAACTTAGCATCAGTGGCAACGGTGACATAGTATCGTAGCTCAGCTTTTACATTCTCGCAGGATAGGTGCATAGGACATCTCTGGTGGAAAGGCACCCTAAATATGGCATGACGAGTTTTAGGTTTTCGGCTATAACAAGTTGAAGAGCTGGCCTGATAAATTGTGACCTGGGTGTTTTAAGAATCTGAATTACAAAATCGCTTCCCCCTCTTTTTGTAAATTAAGTCATTTTAAAAATAAGCTGAATGTACAGACTAAGCTGAGCGACGTTTAGATAGACTTTTATAAATTGTAAGGTATTCTTGATGACTATTGCTGTCGCATCTATCGATCAGCGACGCCTTTGCGACAGAATGGTCTCATCCTAAATCTCATGTGTTATATTCATACCTGGATACTGAAGTTGGTGAATCTTTTAGAGGACTTAATGTTATGATTATTGTAGAGACGTGAACTGATTATTTACTTTTTTTACAATAAATAATTTTTAATCATTGCATGCCCTTGTTTTCTTTCAAAATTAAATCAGTGTCAAACCGTTTTTAACCTTTTAAGCGCTTGGCTAAATATCAATTGCAGTGCCCCTAGCGCGCGGCTACGAATCGGTGAAATAAATGCTCCTCTTTAGCTCCGATTTGTAAAATATAATGATGTAAAGATGCAATAAAATCGAACAAAACAACAGAAATAGTGAATATTCTCTGTCGCATAATTACGACACGGGCGGTAGGAGCACTGAATTTTTCATACATTCTTTTCGGATCTAAAACCAGAAATATAAAATAATAAAATTATAAACAGCCTCTCATAACACAGAAACTTTATCTAGTAATATTAGAAACATATGTAACACATGGCTACATGCATGCTAGTAACAGTAGTAACCACATTCAAACACTGCCCTAATACATGTGATAAATGTTTTTTTCAGATTAGATTAAATGTGTGTAATGATAACAAATATCAAATAGTTTTTAGTACGATTGCATTCCTACGAGTACATATTTTTTTAGGTCACTTATTCAACTGTTTGACTGCTAGGGACTATGCCAAGGGTTCTAAAAAAACACCATTATTGCTCAATAGAGTGTAATATTATATTAAAATTCACAAAACAGTAACAACATTGGAGTATGGTTTAACACATACAAATTGTACAAAACTCATTTGAACTGCATTGTCTAATGAAAATCACAAGTTTCTTGACTAAAATAATGTGCTTAGGTTGACCCCATAGAGACTAAAACACTAAACAAACTTACAATTCTCTAATACTAGGCTCATAGCCTGATAACTTCTGTACCTTATGATCACAGACCCAATGTTTCATGAATCTGGGCATTTTTATGAATTTGTATCGACTAAAGGGAATTTTTAAGGGATAATCAATGTCTTCTAGAAAGAAATAATTTAATTAATTGGTTAAACTCTATTATCACATTTGTGGGACCCAAGCCAAAAAGACTTACAAGTAACAGAATGCCTAATCAATGTTCAACATTAGGTCTGTGATGACATTTGTTAATCACAGGAACCATCCAGCCAGCCATCTTTCCATCGCTCATGAACTTTGGAACAGTCAAATATTGGTTTACCAAGTTTGGTGTTCACAGTGTTGTGACGCTCGCACAACCATTTTGCTAGTTCATCTCGGGATTCTGTCCGTGGTGGGTGTTTTTTAATGCTGAAAAATAGTTTCATTTTATTATTTAATATATAACACAAATGTTTAGAAGATTATAACTTCTTTAAATTTGAATTTTGCTTGCTGAAGCTCCCATAAGGTTAAAAAAAAAATGTGGTATAATAATCAACTGTGTCTGGGGCAGGACGGGATCCCTCCCATCCTGCTGTCAGACTTGTACTGACTAAAATCCAGTGTTCGTTTAATAGCCCTCATGTTCCAGGGTTACTGTTAGCTGATGATACAGTCCTGTGACCACAATTATGTATTTAAGATACTTTTAATATAATTTTTTTATTTAAAAAACTTTCTAAATTACTTGCATTTATATAGGTCAGTGATATTATTTGGTATACATACTCATCTTGGAAGTCAAGTGCGCACGGTTCACATGGGTAGAACTGAGAGAAAATATTGAAGAACTGTGCCATATCGTTTGACTGCTTCCTAGTTGGTATCTTAGGGAAGTAGGACACCATTGAGTGAAGGAAAGACCATGTTGCCGTGCCAATCTCATCCTTGTCAAGAGGACAGTCCTTCCGCCGTGGAGGTGGCTAAAGAATTTACAAGCTACTATATTAGATTTTTAAATAAATTGCAGTGCAAAGAGAACTTGGCAAAGGTAATACAGAACAAGAAAAATGCATAAAACTAAAAATTCAATTCTGTGAATTGTCTTTAAAGTCTATACATTCTGAAAATGCATCATTATATTAAATCCAGGCGCCACAACATTTATTTTTTTCCGTTCAACAATGTATTGACACAATCAGCTGTTGCATCTAGATTGCATCATTCTAAGATAACCATCAGAGACAAATGAAATAAACTGATATCGAAGAAACAATTAATCCCAAACAAAAGAACATTAAGGCTTTTCCTAAGATTCTGATGCCTATCTGCAGACCGCAGATAACTAGAAACTTCGAAAATTACGAAACATAACCTCACCTGTTTGTTTTTGGGCGGTGATGTGAAAGTCGCTTTGTTCTGTTTTTTGGCCCAAGTCTTGAAGTCTGAACAAGCCCTACATGGCTTGTCCTCATCAGCATGAGCAGACATCTTCAGTGACCGAAGTCTTCGCTAGTGCCCATCTAACTAACCGCAGTATTAAAGCTTGTTTGTACTGAAACTACATTACAACCACTTCGGTGCGTTCAATGAAGAAAATTACTGTCGATTACTGTCGTCTAAAATCAAATATTCCCAAATATATTTGTGAAATTGCCGGTTTTTGAAATATTTTTAATTTGTGATACTGCTAACGAAAGTCAAATTTGTGTCATTCATTTTTAGGGTTCCATATCAAAAGCATAAAACGGGGCACTATTACTAAGGGTTCGCTGTCCATATGTCTGTCTGTCCGTGTGTCACCAAGCTGTTTGTCATAAACCGTGATGACGTGAGGACAGTTGAAATATTCACATGTAACGTATTTCAGTTGAGGTTATAACAAAAAATATGGGTAGCTCCCACACAACACACAGAATGTCTTTGCTTAATCCTGATAATGGCAACAGGTAGACGCTTGACATATCCTGAGAATATTTTATTTTAATAATATTTTTTTAGTTTTTTAGCCACACGCTTTCATAGAAAATGTTAAGGAACCCTTTATCCACGAGTCCGACTCGCACTTGGCCGGTTTTTTGGCACATGCAGTTGACGTAACTCACATATTGTTGCCAAGCCTAAAAAAATAAAAAGGTTGGGATTGGATCACAGACTAAGTAAACTGATTAGATCAAAGAAGGGATATCATAGACTAATAGGATGGACTCAGCAATAGCTTGCCTAAAATTGACTTTCTATAGAAAAAGATGAATACAATGATTGCTTTTAAATCTATGCAAATAATTATTTTTTAATACAGTTGCATGAAAATTTACATTTTATGGGGGAGTTTTCTGTGCGTAAAATGCAATTTCTCGCACTAGTTAAATAAAAAACCGTACTACCAACATAATAAATTAATATGGGCTCTCTATGCAACCAAAGAGACTTTAGTCTAATCTTTTTTCATTTTTACTAAAGTATTAATTCAATATTTTTTTCTTCGTTACAAGACTGATAATAATCATGCAAAAAAAATGAAATTTGTTATTTGTTTGTTCAAATAATAAAGCAATATTAGTATCGACATAAACAAAACATTGGCTGTATGAGTACACTGCCTTTGCGTATGATGACAAAAAATATACTTGGCGCCATTTTCGTAAAATTTTCTACGCTAAGTGAAATTTTTTTTTATTTATTAAAATTTTTATTTCTTCGTTCGCAACTGTATTAAAAATAGTTGTTCAATACACGTGCGAATCTGTCTTTACAACTCGTTCCAGCTATTGACCCTCGCCTACGGCTCGGCTCAAAAGTTGGAACTCGTTCATAAAGACAGACTTCTCGCACTTGTATCGAAAATAACTATTTCACTCTTTCTAGAGTGATAATTTTTATCTGTCAGTTGGCTATGGAAGGCGCGGTCCATCGCGTAGTCCAATCAGCGAGCTCGGCGTGGCGCGATCCTAGCGTGGCATGCGCACTTACTATGAAAATGTATGTAAGTCGCTTATCGTTTTATGTGACCACTACATTTATATTTTCATAGCAAGTAAGCACGCCTAGGGTGGCGTATCACGCTAGCGTCGCGCCACACAGAGCGGTCCGTTTGGCATAGCTTCTAACACTGGCCTTTAGCCATGCATCCGGGTCGTCTCATCGGTGTGCTGGCCGCATTGGTTCGAAGTGGCACAGAACAAGAGCCCTTGTAGAAACTTTGTTCAACACTATCCAACAAAATATTGCGTTCATTCTGCCAAAGATACACACTCCCGTAAGATATGATGTGCAGATTTTTCACTGTGAATAGACTGGTTGTCTGTCACATTTCTGTGCTTTCTGAGGCAAGGAGGAGTCTCGACAATGAGGCAGTAAAGAGGGAAGGTGCTGGAGTGTCTCACATCCTGTCGATTAACTGAAACCGCGACGTGGTTGACTTGCTCGCACATTAACCGCTTCCCCGGCAAGACTGTTCTCGACTTTATCACCAGACCTTCGACTAATATCACCACACTTTGTGTGCCTCGTTCGATATAAGCAGTTTTGCGATATAGTAGGCGGTTTCTGCCCGACGTCGCCGGGTGAACTTGACTAAAAGTAGCTAGCCTTTGAACGAACCGCGTGCTTGGTATTATCAAGCCATACTGCATTAATAAAAACTAGGTTCTTTTTTAACTGTTTAATATTTCTTGCAAATAAATTCATTAAACATGGTCTCAGTATCAGCATATCGATTTTAAAATAATAAGTACTGTTGGATTTTATTTAGTTCTTCAAACACTGAGTTCTTAACAAAACATAAAATTGACTAGGTCATATAAATATAAGAATATTTCAAATACTAAACTTAAGCTATAAGGCTTCATTGGTCGCTTCGAGGGCTCAACTTGAAGTGTTTCCACAAATAGCAACGATTTCTGTAACAAAAAAAAGGTTTTATTTGTAAGTGAGATATAAGATAGTTATTTCAGGAATATAGGTATCATATTCTCGGGAATTTTGTGAAATGGTGAGTAATGTATTGTAATTTTAACAGTGAAAAAAGTTATAAGTTAAATACAGAACAAAGTCAGCCTTTCTACAAAAAGTTAAACGTCTGTTCAACACTTGTATAAAAAATGTGTTACTGCAAAACGGCCCTAATATCAACTTCAAATGTCGTTTTGCAGTTGACAGTTAATTTAGGCAACCGATGTTTAACTTTTATACTACACCTGCGTGGAAAGTACCTTGATACTTTATCAAATTTACGGTAGAAAGTACATCTCGCATCTGAGCGGGAGAAAACGATTTCTCTCCCGCTCAGATGCGTTTTCTCCCCGTATCAAGGTACTTTCCACACAGGTGTAGTATAAAGCACTATGTATCACTCGAGAGAAAGTGCGAATCCCGATCTCGGGTGTTTTAAAGCCCTCGCCTACGGCTCGGGATTCAAGCGACACCCTCGACGGTAATCGGTCAGTCTCCTCTTGGTGAACAATGTACTATTCTGTAGTATGGCGGATAATGTTCAACTGAATCATATTATAATACTAAACAAGCGAAAGTTTGAATAGATATTTGTTATTCAATAACGGCTTAACGCTTTTATCTTCGGCATAGAGATAGATTCCAGTGGTAAGACCAATAACTTACTGTCAACAATGGCCTGCAGGGCGGTGACGGCGGGCGAGGTCGGCAGCTCGTGCAGGAAGTCGCGGCCGTCGTCGCAGCAGCGAGCCAGCAGCGGGTCCAGCGGGAGGCTGCCCAGCAGTGGGACTTGCAGCTCGGAACACATCTGTGCGGCGCCGCCCGTCGTGGCCGGGAATATCTCGCTGCGAGTCTGGAAACGAAAGTGATGGGAGAGTTGCATTTCATCTTGATAAATCGAAGATATTTTATCCGCCAATTAATTTCTTTAAGACTCCCTTTTGTATTGGAAATTAAAAAGGTATGATTTCACAACCAAGTTGAGGTCCTATTGGTGGTTGGTGAGAAAGAGGAAGGCCAAAGAGAAGACGTATGTGTGAGGAATGGTATGAGAAAAAAGGAGTAAATATTGCCGTGACAGTCTAACAAAAGAAAAAGGAAGTAGTAAACGTGTTGCGCCGACTTGACAAGTTGAATGAGATAAAGGTAGGAAGATAATGACAATCAGGTTATAAGTGTTACCCATTGTTTGTAAAATCCCGGCTCTAACAGTTTGTAAAACCTCTTTTCATAGAAACAGGAAAATCCTCTGACCAAAAAGGTATATCTGATAATCAAGTAATTCAATTTAACACAGCAGACAGTTTACTTTGTACATAGCGATTAAGATATCGCCAAAACCAACAATGTGGTGGAACAGAAAGATAGTCCTTTCCGTTGTCGACTCTTACTGCCTTATTAATAAATCAAGAAGTAAAGTTACGCCACAGTTATTCCTTAAAAATGTATGGTTAGTCTGAAGATTATCCTGGTTGTAACTTTAGTTAACGTTTATTAATAAGGCTGTTACAGACTAAAACTACAGTGAAGAGTTACCTTGCAGTTAGGACACACAAACAGCGACATATTCTCCAGCACTCCCAGGACCGGCACCCCCAGCTTGGCACAGAACTGCAGCTCCTTCCTCACGTCCAGCAGCGCGACCTCCTGAGGGGTGGTGACCACGAGTGCGCCGCGCAGGCCGGCCGACGTCAGGTACTGCACCGCTGACAGGTGCTCGTCTGAAGTGCCTGGGAGCAAACAATCATGATTTTTTAATTTGACAAGGAAACTTTATAATCACTCTTATATGCCTATCTGTAGCAGTGGCGCGAGATGGAGTGGGAAGCGGTCGCCTCCTTCTGCGAAGCAGTCATGCTCGCGAAGGAGGAGGCGGGCCGCGTGAGGGAGAGGACAGCGTCCTCCCTCCACCCCAGCCGCAGTGGTAGACGCCCACGGCGACGGACGTCGCAAGACGATCTCCGGCCACCGTAGGCGCGGGCATGCGGGCAGCGAGTAATGGGCGACTCGCTGTCCGACCATGGACCATGCCCGGGTCGACGGCGCGTTGTGTTCCACGCGCGCCTCAAGGAGTGTCAGCATAGTGACGGGGCCTGTAAAGGGCCAAAGCCTGCCGGGGTCGCGGGACTCACAGATTACCGTGACCCCGGTACGTAAAGGACTACTGAAGGACACCGTGGATTTTAGTCAGTACAAGTCTGACAGTCCCTCCCGCCCTGCCCTGGGTGGGAGGACTCATTTGATGATTTTACCACGATAAAAAAAAAAAAAAAAAAATCTGTAGCAGTGGCAGAGGAAAGACAGCAAGTTAGATTTTGGAGTACATTGTGCTTACAAAAACAGTTTGTTAAAAAAAATCGTTTGACAAAGAAGCTGGTGCGAGGGTTATAAAGAAGTTCTTGAAAACATATTAAAGTCTGGAATGAAAAGCTGAAAAATTAAAATTTTTTTTTTTTTTAATTTTCCAGTTTTTCATTACCATCCTGCACTCGCAAAATTACGAGAAAGTTATGTTGAAACAGATAAACTGTACGAAAAATGAACAGGACGTGAGTGGTGAATTTCAGCCCACTACTCTTCTAGAGAGAAGACTTGTGTGCCACTGGGTTAGGTCAGTACTTAAAGCCAGGTTAGGAAAAAGTAGACTTACCTGGCGGCGTGTCTATTAGCAGATAATCTAATTCTCCCCAGTCAACTTCACTCAGAAACTGCTTGATCATACCTGGAAATAACACGACATGTAATACATTATTTACTTCTTCATCATTTGTATTTGTATAATGTTTAGACAGGCCTGTTAGTCTAGTGGTTAGTGACCCTGACTGCTATGCCGGAGGTCGTGGGTTCGATTCCCACCCAGGACAAATGGTTGTGTGATGAGCACGATCATTTGTTCTGTGTCTGGGTGTAATTTATCTATAATATGTATGTATTTAGAAATATATAAGTATGTTTATCAGTTGTCTAGTACCCATAACACAAGCTCTGCTTAGCTTGGGACTAGATGGCGTTGTGTGATAGTTGTGGAATACTTATATTTAATGTTCATCATCATTCCCGTCTTATTCCATAACTTCTATGTGAAATATTATTGATGGCACGGTTGGCGCAGTGGCTGAATGATTGACTGCTGAGCAGCGTGTCGCGGGTTCGATAACCGCACGGAAAATAATTACGTAATTACATGCAGGTAGTTGTTCTGGGTTTTGTGTTTGTGAATTTCAATGTTTGTAAACACACCCACTATACGGGAGAAATTCTGGTGTGGGTTAATGTAAAGAAAGATTATCCTCACCATTTTTCTTAGGTCCTCTCCATATGACCGCGTCGTCGGGACTGCCCAGCAGGAATCCGATCGACATCAACGACAGATTGTCTGTTACATACTGTGGACAAAATGGAATATTTACATTATGGTGGCTAGATAATAAAAGCCGTACGGGACGATGTTTGAAGTCAAGCAGTCATTTCCTTTTATTTTCTCTGGTGGTTCATTGGTATCGGCCCCTGATTTAGGAGTAGATCGCAGGTTTTAACCCAGATTCGAACATTACTTTGTTTATTTCATCACCACTGCTCTCAAAACGGTGAAGGAAAAACAACGTGAGAAAACTGGCATGTCCTAGAACCAAACATTCGAAGACATGTGACATCTACCAACCCACGTGGTGGATTATGGCCCACTCCCTCTCACAGAGAGGAGGCCTGTGTTCCAGCAGTGGGACCATTATAGGCTGGTGATCATGATGTACTGATCGGCGCCACGAGCGTGTACCTAAGTCGTTTTATCACATAACTCGCCTTGGCATTCGTTCGCCACAAGAAACGTTAATTTAAAAAGGATGACATTACTCTTTTCATTCAGTGACAGGCTTGATTTGAGGGTCGGTGAACATGAACGCGACATCGCGTTCGTTACTACTAAGTACTGATTATTAAGTTTTCCTTACTGTATTTAGTAATCAATGTATTAATTTGAATCTTTACAAAAATCGTCGCTCACCAGCGGTATTACTTTTTCTGAATCGCAAAAAAAAAATTGGTTTAACTCATCTAATTTGGATGATCTAAATGTAATTTATAGCGTTCTAATAACTGTTTCCCGCGGCTTTGCTTCCTCCTTTATGTTATAGCCTATGACCGTATCTAGGGTAATTAGACCCTAGAGTATCTCTGTACCAGACCTATCTCTGTACAAAAATAGATCGAAACTTGTCCAGCCGTTCAGACGGATTTGAAAACGGAACATACAAACACAGATAGGTTATCGTCTGGAATAACACATAATACAGATTATCTTAATACTACGATCAGTTAATTTTCTACTATAACAAGAACGAACGCCGCGGCCATAACCTAGTTTAGTAATTACTTACAACGGGCGACCATCCTGATCCAGAGTTGTGTACTTGTTCACCTCGTACTCCCAGGACACGAGGTTGACTGGGCCCGCAGATATCCGCGTCCAGTATACCCACCTGGAAACAAACAACGTAACTTAGTTCGACGACACGGTTGGTGCAGTGGCTGAGCGATCGACTTCTGCGCTACATGTCGCGGGTTTGATCCCCGCACGGAACAAATATTTGTATAATCTGCAAGTAGTTGTTCCGGGTCTGGGTGTTTGAGTATGTGAGTTTCTATATTTGTAAACGCACCCACGATACAGGAAGAAATACCTAGTGTGGGACAACGTTAAAAAAAACCCCGAAAGGTGCAAGTAAGTGTGATATTGAGCTGTAACATTTTTTGATTGGTTAAATGATATAATAACAATGCCATGTCTGCTACTTGCATACTTTTAGCTATGGCAGTAGCTTGCACAAAAGGGTATTTTGGGTCTGAGAGAACAAGAAAGGTTCTCAATTCGACTTATGTAAAATGTAATTTTGCTACAAGAGAAACAATAATAAATGATAGTGGCCAGACCAATATGGTTATAGTGGTCACAACGGAATAATGTCCGTCGGGTTAGTGGTTAACTGTTATCTTTAATAATAGATCACCTTGGAAAAATATTGCTGTGTCAGCCGTGGGGGCAATAAAAGTTAATGGGAAAAGTTTTAACAAGCCATAGGAATGTTATAAGTGTTTTGAGCACAACACACAACAGTGAGTTTGTCCTAATGAGATGTATAATTATTCTATAACGACACACTACAAAAGTTTGTGAGTATGTGTTACCGCTCGACGTATAAAATGATTAGACAGAATGATATGAAAGTCTACTACTAACGTTTACGTGGCGGAAGTGGCAAGCAAAAGCTAATTTAATATATCGTAACTCTATGTTATAGTAGATGCCGTGTAACCGTGTAAACAAAACAAGCATGCAGTCCACCGCTTATGCATCGACAATAATAAATTACCCCATAAAACCTGACCTATATACGAGGCACGAAGGTTGTACCAAGCTGTGCCACCCTCAGGCTGTACCGTGCAAATTCTTTGCCACCGAGCCTTCGGAATCAATACACGTGTTGTCTGTGCTCGGTCCTGAATTCCAAAAACAAAATATTTTCCCGCGAAAATGGATTTCGGAAACGCGTATGAACGACGCTCGAGATATAATAGGGTAAAGATTTTTCATTCATTATTTTTTCTAATTTTCCGTTTTTGAAAACATTGTGTCGCATCGTGACGTTTTAATAAAGGTGTAATTGAACAGCTGGCACAAACGTTTTGAATTTATAAATAAATAATTAATTTGGACGTTGTAACATATTTTATTTTTTCAATTAAATAATAAAGATAATTTTAATCAAGTGTATCAAAGATCCGGTTACGACAATACGGTATTTGATGTCTCTCCATTCAATGATAATTCGAAAGCGCCTAAAACTAGTTTATTCGAAAAAAATAAAAATGTTTTCGTTTTATAAATACAACTCCCACCGATAACAAAGGGGTTATCCACGGGGTCACACACGCCCCCTATCACACCCGTTTGAAGAATAAGTAATGAAACTCAAGAAGTCATCCAAGTGCATTTAAAGTGCATTCATTTATTGCCTTTGAAAGTTCAGTGGTTTCCCTAGATAAACGTTGATTGATTGAACAACACATCTTTTTTTCTTTTAGTAGCCACTAGCGACCCGCCCCTGGCTTCTACAGCGCGACCTATCGGGTCCAAAAATGCTTCCTATCTTTCATGCTGGAACCTTAGACATAGATAGATAGATAGAATATTATTTATTATGCACACCATACAAATTACAGATACATGTAAATTGGACACAGATTTTGCCAATTGGTGACACAATGGGCGGTCTTATCGCTAAAAGCGATCTTTTCAAGACAACCTTTGGATGGATTTGAAAAAGAAAGGAGAAACAATACTGTAGGTAGTCTACGGTGTAAAATTTACCAATATACAAAAATACACACATACAAACACAAAATATATAAACACATATAATAATAAGTATGAAATATCGCAAATAAGCGTTAGAGTCACATGTTCAAGAGGAAAGGTAGTGGTTTTTGACCAGATTTTTAAAAATGGACAAGCTTTGAGCGCGCCTTACTGAGATGGGCAAAGCATTCCATAGGCGTACTGCTTCGACAGTAAAAGATTTGTCGTAAAAACAGCTAGAGTGCATTGGCATTTCGAGCTTCATAGAGCATGGACCGAGTGTTATCTGCTTAAAATACCATTTACTCATCATCTATCTTTGGCATACATCTTTATTTTTCCAAGACATCTTTCCATCTAAACTTTCTTTGTACGACATAGATATGATAGATATATATTTTGGTTCGGGAAGGATCAGTCTATGCTTTAAGTCTAGGACTGGAAGAAACTATAAATATTCACAAATATTGAAATTGGTTGAGTTATTTCGGATATCAGCGTGTAGTTACAGAGCTATGGAATATGCGATAATTACAAAAACGCGCGTGAAAGTTGAAAAATCAAACAAATCAACGAATCTAACGAAAATTATTCATATATGTGTCGCTCAATGATAACAAGCAATATTGGTGTACAAACAATAGTATTAGTTCCATCATGCTTGCATTATTTTTTCATGTTTACATCATACCATGTCAACGAAGGTTAAGCCTCACAAACAGATAAGGCTATCTCATAAAATTAAGTCAAAAGTAAATAAGCATAGATAAAAACCTGTTCAATGCATATTTATTGACAAAACCACTTATATCTGGATTATAGGTTGAAAGGTTTTCAACAATGGAATGTTTTGAAGAATAATAATATGCTTGTCTGTTATACAAGGTCTAAATTATGCAACAAACTTAAAAGTGGGTGACCTTAGTTAGAAGGTCTTTGGGAGGCCTAAGAACTTGTGACCATGATACATCCATACCATATCAATCTAAAATTTTATAGAGAGCATTGTGAATATAGTGCAAAACTCAGTTTGTGTGTTTAGTTTAGAAAAACATAAACCCCAGGTAGGTTAAAAAAAGTACATAATATGACCCCAATCCTTCAAACATGAGTAGGAAACTATGGGAAGAGAAGTACCCAACACCTGCCGACTTTGTCAAACCCTAGGAACATTTGCCTCCTCGATATGATCCTGCAGTGGCCTACCAGACAGGTACGCAATCAATTGTGAATACAAGTGGACCACTGTAAGCAGACTAGGCAAATAGGGGTTAAAGACACTTTCGACACTCAATGTATTTGTGGTGCTCCCAAATAGATCAAGGTCTATTTGCTGGAATGTCCTGTGTCCCTACACTGGCACATTAGAGGGCTTGAAGAATGCTACGGGTGCATGAACAAAGTCAGTTCAGTAGTGTTTAAAAACAGAACAGATCCACTTACATTAGCATCAGGGTTCCTAGAAGCCAGTGCATGTCCCAGTAGAGATGTGATGGTGCTTTTGCCCACTCCTCCCTTCCCTGACAGGATCAATATTTTGTGCTTCACATTTGAGAGACGCTCCTTGATTATTTGGATAGCAGGGTCTGGTCCGGATACTGCACCTTTTAAAAAGATATTGAAGTTTTTATTGTTTTGTACTCCACCAAATCTCAGTTTGTCTTTTTGCCTTCAAATTATTGACAGAAATAGAAAGTGAAAATGTTTTAAAGTTTTATGCAAGCTTCAAATGTCTATGCCCAGTTTAAAATGCTGCTAATTAAATAAGTAAAAGCCATAGCATCATATAATTATTTCAATGTAGTATACTGTAATCTCAGATCATCATTACATAAACATTTAACAGTCACATATTTGAAACTATGGTTTCTTTACTGACTCGGTTGTGTATCGATAAGACTATTCATAACATTTATTATTTCTCCAACCCCTGATAACACTGATAAGATAGATATTTCAAACAAATCTCAAAGTTATTGATTTTGGTTGCTGAATTATCTTCAAATATGTCTCCTAAAATGAGATGACAGAGCTAGTATAGTTATGAATATTTTAAGACTCAGTTCAGGTGGTTTTGAAATAAATAAGTTGTGCTGAATAATTGCAATGTCATTCCTTGTGTTATTAAATCTGAAGCTAATTCTCCAAAAGTGGGATTGTAAGACGCAGTCAACTCAATTAATCTACTGGTGAATCAATAATATACGTGTATACAATCGAGACTAGCATTAAACATTACTGCAAAACAATTTTTTTTGTAAAACAAAAGTACTAAATTAAACTATGCAAACATTTTGAATAATTTATAAATAATATGAGTCCCGATAGTAGCATCTAGTTGCACTGCAATATACCAGTTAAGCGCTAGATTATAGCATTTACAACAAGTCTGAACAAATAACTGATGCAACGTCAATGTTTGTTTTAACACTTACCTGAAGCGCAAATGTTTTGGTTAGGACATCCAGCGCATGCTGAGGCCTTCCCAGCATCGTCACTTTGGGTCCCAGGACAATCTACAACAGAAAAGTGCAGGGTTTAACGAAAAGGTCCAAGGTTTTATGAAACTGTTTCATAGGTTATTTACTTACGCTGTGGCGCGTTGTCTGGTACAGAACTCATGTTTGCTTAAAACTAAAGACCATGCACCTTTTCTTAGATATTGAAAACACTATAATAACAATTTTAAATTAATTTCACGTCGCGTCGTGTATCGTAAAATTCAAAGAGCAGATTTGAGAAGATTGTCAATAGCTGTCAAAATAGTTATGACAATAACGCGATTGACACTGACGGATTGTATTTTGTGGTTGGTCATTTTGAGCTGCGTTCTGTTCATGACTGAAATGTTCTTTGCAAAAGGCAAAATCCTACTATCGTACTAATATTACAAACGTGAAAGTTTGTTTGGATGGATGTTTGTTACTCCTTCACCCAAAAACCACTGAACGGATTTGGTACACAGATGGTTACTATCGTTGAACAAATGTGATAGTTTTTATCCAGATTTTATTTTCCTATGGCATCATTTTCGATTTGTAGGGGGCGGATGGCAACATCTAGTTCTTCATAAATCTTTGTGCTGTATTTTTTTTACTCATAATAAAATGAAATTATCGTATTTTCGGTACTCAATACAAACAAAATAAGGCGTACTATTATGCATACAGCATTTTTATTTCAACATCTATTCTTGCAATTTCAATACTTTCGGCTTCCACGAAGCAAAAAACTCGCCGCCCACTCCACTAGCGGAACGTCTGCGACTGTATGATTAATCTCGATAAAATCATATCATAGAAAACATGAAACGCTGTCATACAACTTATATTTTTCAATGTTTTGCTGCGTTTGCCGCATGCAAATACGTCGGTGTAAATAAGGCGTTAGAAATCTGTAATCTTGAATGCATTGTAACGTGTAGGATTGGGAAACACTTTGCCATTCCATTATTTTCCGTCAGGTTGTCTAATTGGAGACACGAAAAATTTCAATTTTGAATTTAATTTTTTTGTTTGGTTTAGAAGATTACCAATTCCTCAAAATTTTTACATGTTTTGACGAAAAGCAATTATCGAAATGGCTAAGGAAGTATCTATGTGCACGGTAATATGCCAAACATTATTTGATAATAAAATTTTACAGAAGCTTGGTTCGAATTTTCTCTTTTATGTATTTTCTAGCAACTCCAACAATGGTCCCCGGTAAAAGAGATAGCGGGAGCACCCAGTGTGCCCCCACAAGTCGGCTACTGCTTCCATTCACCGAAGAAGCACCCATGGAGGCCCATCATGGGCTACGAGGAGATCGAGGTGACACCCATGTAAGCTTTCCTTTTTTTTTTATTAATATTAGGCATCTTCATCGAGAAAACTGCAATTGACACTTTGTTTCTACCAGGCCCTCACAGCCCATCACCAACACGATGGTGGACCCATGCTACACTCCAGCGGGCATGGCCGCGGAGCCGCTTCGCTTCCCCAACTTGGTGACCGGCTTCGACCGGAGTCCTGAACACGCCGCGCGCGCCGCCTTGTACACCCGATACACCCAGTACGAGTGGAATCAGAATAGCATCAAGAACTATAACGAGTCTGATGCAAAGAGGAACTTCTCTGAACGCGTGAGAGCTGATATCATGAGGATGTTGAGGTAAGCCATAAAAGCCATGCAAAAAAAAAACGGAAACCTATAAAAATACTTTAAGCCATACAGCCTTTGCATTTTCTCTGCCGTGTCACTTCATGAAACATGAAGAGTTTAAACATTTTTTTCCGCTGGGTGTCTGACTGATCTTGGAGTATTACAGGGAAACCGATGAGATCGGCACACAAGGACAGAGAGACTCCGGCCGGAGGATCGGTGAACGAATCACCGACACTACCTTTTGGAGGAATGAGGTGAGTAGGTCAAATATCGTATGATTTTATATCATGCCATGCATCTCCTCCAAATAGTTAATTACAACTAAATCTCAGCAGTTAGCACGTTACAGATCGCCTTTCTCTCTTATAAAGCATAACTTATAAGCAGCAGCGTACTTAATAAAGTTGTGGGGAAAGCCTTAACAGTTGAAGAAAGTTCTCTCTCTCTCGACTGCTATCTTGTACTTTTACGCATTTGCTGGTCAATCTTTATAACTGAAGGTACGTCGGTAGGTCTCAATAGAGATGGAGCGTTTAGTATCGACGTGTGAGAAGCTGAACGACACGCGAAGGCAGCTGGAGCGCGCCATTGCTGGCATTGAGGGACCGCTGCATATCGTGCAGGAGTGCTTGTACCACAGGGAGAAGAGGCAGGGTAAGCGCGTCACATCCAACCTCTTCTTAACTCCTCAATATAGGAACTTCTCATCTTTTATCAATTAAAGCAAGCTCATATTTTTGGGGTTGTAAGGCCTCCCGCCTTATAACCCCAAAAATATGAGCTTACTTTGTGGTAGGTTAAATACGCTTGTGAGGCTGTGGTGTGCTCGATCTACAAAAATTCATCAACGTAATTCACGCAGATGTTACAGTTCCTTGCGTCTTCTTCTGACCTTTAGCCTAGTCTAGTTGATGTTACGCCCACGGTCACAAACCGTAATAAAGTTTACCCTTTAGTTTTATTCGCAAATGTATGTGAATGATTTGCTAGCTGGGTCAGACTGGATGCGGAAGACAGACTGCGATGAGCTGAATTGTTTGATTAATGGTGGTGTGTGTACTGATCAATCTTCCTTGCTCTATAGGTCTGGAGCAGGTGCACGACGCTGTGGAACAGTCGCTGCTCAAGGAGGTGGCCATTCTACGCGAGTGCCAGGACAAGTTCCGGAATATGCTTGAAAAGGTACAAGTCGCATTAATTCTAGATTTCAGAGCTGCTAGAGAATTCAGGGAACAACAAAATACTAGGTCAGGAAGATGATGATGATTCTATATTTTTACAATTAATTGTTTATCTCAGAATTATTATTGATAACGGCACAAAATTGGCCTGTGCTTCAATTTGCTATAATGACTGTGTTTGTTCTGCAGGTGCGGGCGCAGTCAAAGAACTGCCGCGCGACACAACACGAGCTGGAGACTGACATGCGCAACAAGGAGTACGCGCTCGGTATCGACTCCATGTGCCATCAGATCAACAACTTCTCCAAGGTAAGGTTCGATCTGAAGAATTTGTGCGTGCACTGGGAAATCGTTACTGACTTCGTGTGGTGTTTTGAGTAGTAACTTATACTGGTATCCCCGCAGGGTCTACAATTCTACGCGGGCATCGAGCGCTACGACCCGACCGTGTGCGACACAGAGCGATGGGCGGCCGCGTCCGCCGCCACACTGCAGCGCTCGCAGTCCGAGCGGGCCAAGGCTATACAGATGCTCTCAGGTACACTCTACTGAACAGCAACCCATGAGTCACGGCCCAGGACTCGAACCTTATCGTGTTTGGGAGTAATCCGGGACCAATTCAAGCAATAAGGATTCGGGGACCTGGATTGTTTCGATGCTTGGCAGACAAAAACCTGACATTATTTAGCAATCGCATTCTGCGTAAAAATATTTGTAGCCCAAAATTCATTACATAGCCATCTAGATTGCGTGGGGCAATGTGGACTTGGTTCTGTATTTAGGGCAAGATATCAGGGATACGCAACAGACATCCAAGCCATTAATAAAACCTTATTTATGGATATTGTGTCTATGTCTTACAACCGACTTGGGGTGGAAGTCTGTTTACAGTGTTCTAAATGGACTACGGCAACACTTGCTCAGGAAAGCCCTAAAATGGAAGTGAAATTGTTGCCATAAAACTGTTTAAGAGCTTTAATTTATGCAATATGCTTACCTTGATTTTAATCCCACAGATACAGAAAACCTGATCAACGTATCGGCGACACAGATCTGGGACCAATGGAGTAACTCCAACAGCGCGTTCACCCGCCGCATCGCGGAGACCATCGAGATCAAGAATAAACTGCAACTACATCTGCACAAGGTAGGAGAACCACCCTATGGAACTATTTCAGTCTAATATCTCAAAAAATAAGATATTTTCTTGAGGAAGAGGCTTGTTACTAAGAATGAGCTTTGAAAAGCAGAACCTAACATTTTAGTCTTAATCTCGCTTTACGAAAGAATGAATGTGCCTAGAAGGATGTCTGCTTACTCCTGTGATGGCTCACGAATAATAAGTGGGAGGGAAAACAACTGGAAGTCAATTTAGAAGGACATCACAATTTATGACGAAATCACAATCAAATTGCTTGATTCTGGAACTACACTACAGTGAACTTATATTTTTGACTAATTTCAGATCCAACAAGAGATCTTCGACGTGGAGAAGACCCTGGAGCTGCTAAACAAGGCCATCGAGGACAAGTTGCAGCCCATGAAAGTGGCTCACACGCGACTGCAAGCCAGGACCAACAGGCCACATCTCGAGAAGTGTCGCGATGAGGCACAGAACAGGTTAGTAGGCCTCCTCATACGAAGACAGTTGTTCATTTTGTATTCTTTCTAGGCGCTACCCGAAATCTTTCTTTACCCCAGTTCTTTCCATGTAACTAAGATGAGAGAAATGTTTCATATAGTATGCCGTATGGATATTAATATCTATTGGAATTAGACCAAAGAATGAGTAGAGTAGCATTTAGCGCTAGGAAATTTTGACAATTAGGGGAAATAGAACACAAGTTACACTGACTCCATCACCTCCCATAACTTCATACCTTAATGTTAAAGGTTATAGTTTTGCTACATACGCCTATAGTCTCCAATGGACAGGTAAGATTTCCTAGCACAGACACAATTTACATAACAGATGCTTTTACTAACAGACTGGTAAAAGAAGTATGCGACCTCCAAGAGACGATGGAGACCCTGCGCTCCAAGATAGCAACCGCCGAGGGCACGCACCAGACCCTGCTGGGAGTGAGGGCCGGCCTGGAGGCCGAGCTCAGGAACAAGACCACCACGCTGTTCATAGACCGCGACCAGTGCATGGGCCTGCGACGCGGGTATCCCGTCACCGCCGCCATCAAGGCATAGATACCAACAGTGTCGTCTGTTCCAATGTATGTTTGTATATTGTCTGGTTTACATTCGGAGAAATTAAAAGTGAAATAAAAATTGTTAAATTACATTTTGGCATCGTTTTTCTGTAGACCAACCGCTGTAATGAGTCTGCGCAGGGTCATACTCCACGACGACAAAAGATTCCGAGAGAGGACTCATTTACCACGGCTTTACATTCGTGGAGATCAGAAAACCCTGTACTAACCTCTCTATTATAGAATAGACAACATTCAGATCCACCACCACAACCCATTATTTATTCGAGGCTTATTGGTTGCTGGTTAGCCCAACAACCTACTATTTTAGTAGGACAGATGAAAATTAAAAACTGAAGTCAAAATAAATACCAACAAAGATGCTGGCTTTTGTCTATTTCAATAATAAAACTTAACAAAAACAGTAGCATTTCTGTACACAGAACACTCACTTGCATACATTACGTCTTAAATCCTCCAATGAAGAATATGTTTGTACTACAAAGACAGCCGTCCTAAACCAAGGACTCGTCATAGAGCTAAATGCCTCAAAAAAATTGTTCTTTTAAAAATCTATGGGTTGAATACTTTCTGCTTCTCCCGAGTCAGCTCTGTAATTCTGTGGTTGGCTATTATTGGAGAAAAATCGGAGAAGTTTTTAGCATGCTTCAAATACCTACTCAACGTCTATGAATACTCTAGGATAGATCACTCCACAAAATAACGACACGTCATACAAATGCTAAGAGTGATGATGCCCATGTATCCTCAACATTTGCAAGTGAGTGTATACATAATTCATTTCACTTTTCTAAGCTAAATTCTCTTTACTTGACATATGAAGGCACAGGCAGTTTCATGCCTTCCTTAGCCTCAAAGAATGTGTATGATAACACTATCTCGTCCACAAATTCCATCCTTGGGTCGTCCATAAACTCAGGATCAATGTAGAAAAATACTGGCATGTCCACCTGAAAATAAAGATTAGTATTAATGTTTTGTACAGAAAGGACTCCCACTTGCGCTGTGCTATGCGATATGACACAAGCATTCGATTATGTTGACCACACTATTTTAATTAATAAACTTGACACATATGGAGTTAGAGGCAATGTTCTTAATTTAATTGAATCCTATATATCTAATAGACGACAAATAACAGCCATTTCGAGAATAGATAGAACAAAAAAAGAAACCACTTATTTGTCTCAAGAACGAATAGTGAAATTCGGTGTACCCCAGGGAAGCGTTCTGGGACCATTATTATTTATTATATATATAAATGACTTTCCGAACTCTACTGAGCATCCAATGACTCTTTTTGCAGACGATAGCACGGTGACAATAGCATGTAAGAAAACTGACACCTATGAACTTGACATCAATAATACTCTGGCTTCTATAATTCACTGGTTGGACAACAATAATCTAAAAATTAATTTAAATAAGACACAAATCATGCATTTTAGTCAAAGAATGCCAATAAAAAATGACATTAATTTAAGTTATAAAAATCACATGATAAGTAGAGTTGTAAATGCAAAATTCCTAGGACTAACCATTGACAGAAAACTTGATTGGAAAGATCACATTGACGTAATTAGTAAGAGAATTAGCAGTTCTTCCTTCGCACTATATAAACTCGCCCCAATAGTAAATACAGATACATTGCTTACTGCCTATCACGGACTTGTTGCATCGATCCTTAGATACGGAATTATTTTCTGGGGAAATTCCACACATAAACATATTATATTTAAAATGCAAAAACGATGCATAAGAGCTATGTTTGGTCTTCATACAACAGACAGTTGCAAACCATATTTTATTAAATATCAAATTCTCTCACTTCCCTCTTTGTATATATTGGAAACATTGTTATTTGTTAAGAAGAATCCCCAACTGTTTCCGAAGTATTCCGATGGTTCCGAAAGAAGTCAACGCGATAACCAAAGACTTCGTTCTCATAGTGCTAAAACAGCTCTCATGAGCAAGAGTGTATTCTGCATGGCTCCAAACCTATACAACAAGGTACCAAAGACATACAAAGATTTAAATATTGACAATTTTAATAAAACTATGAAGAATTTTCTAGTAAATAAATGCTACTATAATGTTGCCGACTATTTAAATGACATTATTTAGACAGTTTTTTTTTTATTGTTGTATAAATTTTCATTTTTGACATTTTTATTTTACTTTTGACATCTTTTATTTTATTTTATTAATTACTGTATTCATTTGAAATGTTCTATTAATTTTATGTAACTGCATGATTTCATTGTTTTAAGTCATTAATATTGTATTTGTACGCCTTCCAGGCAAAACATGTTGAAACTTTATTTTTTTACCAACTGTAAACCTACACATGTTTTATACAAATAAAATTATCTTATCTTATCTTATCTTATCTTAAATTGCATGAAAACTTTCTGCCATTACAAGAATCCCAACAAGTATAATAAATGCAAAAGTGAGCTACACCAAAACTGCGGGACTTTTTTCACCAGCTCAGTTGGCATAGTGGCTGATTTTTCAACTACTGCGCTGCGTGTTGCAGGTCCGATTCACCCAGAGAGATCAAAAATTGGGTGATCTAAAAGTACTAGTTTTGGGTCTTGATGTGTTTGTAAACACACCCACAATACTGGAGAAATTCCTAGTGTGTAGCAATGTTTTTGAAAAATGGTTATATCAATAATAATAGGGATACATGGGACCCTGGAAGTGGTTATGGATTACCTTTGGGGAGAAATATCCCCACATTTCTCCCCAAAGGAGAAGAGGAAGGGGCAAAGTTCCAGTCAAAAGTTAGTTTATTGTAGTACCTTCTCATGTGGATTGAGTTGCTGTTCCTCGAAGCAGAAGCACTGTATCTTATTGAAGTACTGGCCAGCCTCAAAGGGGATCACATTGTATGTACTGATGCCTGTCACTGGCTTGTCTGTGGGGTTGAGCGCTGTGTAAAATGCTAGAGCAGTTTCACCTGGTACTACCTGAAAATTATTTTTTTTATATAACGCACAAGTTTTAAACACTTTGTTGTAGAGTTTCATAAATTGTTTGGGTACAATGGAATACTTATGCTGATAGAATATATAAGAAGAAATAGGATGGCTTTTTCATTTCTTTTTTACTTATCAAATAAGGTCTTTTATCTAAGGACTAGTTTCAACTTACTGTGATATCATGCTGCTGGGGTTTAAAGTTCCACTGCATGGAGGAAGCTGTGTCCGCATTGAATCTGATCTTCAGGGGTCTATTCTTAACAGCTGTCATGTTGCTGATGTTGTGATCAGCCTCTGCTAGACCAGTGGTCCCACCATAACTGTATGCCTGGAAGAACATTGTGTACAAAGAAGTTTTAAGCTATTAAAAAACCTTTTTTTGATTATGGTATTTTTGCTGTTTACAACTATGGTAGGAATGTGAATAGACATCACAGATAGACACTACAATATTAGTTATTGAAATACCAGGTAGACTGCCCTTTTTGTCAGCTTTAGCATGACAGATTCAACATCATTGTCTCATTATTATTAAAAAAAAGAAATGTTATCAGAATAGTTTCATGGATTCTATGGTACCCATTTAGGGCCCCATGTCCAAGACAAAATAAACCATTTAATACATCATGAAGAATATGATAAAACGATTATCTAACATAGGTTATCTTTAGCTTACCTGACAAAATATCCTGTAAAGTGGTACAGCAGCGTAACTTAAACCTACGGTCATAACACCAACCGCTATCATATAATTAAGTGTCGATTTTATCTTATGCTTCTGGTCATGGGCTCCGCGACTAATAAATAAACTTGGTTGAATCGGTCTTTTGGGTGCTAATATTGGGCAACTTATAACCAAATTACTCCTAAACGTATTGACCAAACAACGGTTCATGCACACAAGACGATTCATTTTGATATTTACTATTCAACTTTATTACACACGAACTTTTGTCATAGAATTATTTCATTTTGCACTAGAAATTCCTAAAATATTGTGCAAAAAAACATTCTTATCACAGCCAAACCGCAATTTGACATTGACAGTTGAAATTTGACATTACTATTTTTTAAATGGCTGTTTATTGTTTGGCATACCCATTTTTGGCACATTATTTTTTTGGTAGTGTCTTGTTCGCATAAAATTTTATTTATCAAGATTTTTTAAATTTTCTAGATTACAAATTAAATTTCTAATACTGCCACCTTTTGTGTTATTTGTGTGCAACTCCATTTTATAAAACTCCAGTCCAGTTACTGTAGGTCCGGTAGGCAGTCGAGCCATGTAAAATACTGATATTCCGCTGCGTGTGGTTCGACTGGAAGATGACACCATTACAGTTGGGAAAAGGCTATGGGCTATGCACATAGCAGATAGATGACTTATAAAAATATTGCCAGATTTAAAAAAATAGTCTAGAGTGGCGGGAAATTAGACTGCTCAACGGAAATAATTGTATTATTAAATCCATAATCAAATGTATTACGCGCTCTGGACTCCAGCCCGACATACAATAAAATAATGAAGTTGAAATGGCGTAACTAAGGAGATGCGTATGTTATGTGGTAAGAAATGGAGTCCACCATTCTAGGAATTAAAATAAAAACAGTTTAATAGTAAAGAAACACGAAGTGTGTATGAACAGTTAAGTAAAGGAAAACAAAGATAGTGTAAAGTTGATTTCAAATAAAACTTCCACGTCCATTTAAAATTAATTAACTTTTAATATCACAATATTGTTAATACTTCCTCACGTCCATTGATCATCATTTGTATTCTAGTGCCACTAATTTGTGTTTCGTCTTGATGTGAGCATCTGTGTGGGTTTTTTGGTACGCTTTATAGGTACAATCCAGAAACGGACATCTGAACATTGGTTCTTTACCACATTCGTATGTGACGTGCCTTCTATACGTACTTTTGTGTCTGTACTTCCGTCTACACTTCTCACATTCATACGACATGTCGTAGTGTGACCAAAAGTTTTTTGTCTTCATTGGCATAATCGGCAACATGTTTTGCATCATTGTTTTAAAGAAATCCACATCACCTGCAACAATGAGATGAGAATCTGATTCTTTCCTTGGGTGTTATTTCGAGAAACTTTTCTTTGTACTTAAACGCGTTAACTTTGCTTTTAGTAAGTTGGTCTCTAGTGTGATCTTGACCTGGAAGTAAATGTGAAGAATATTTACAAAATGGTTGTTACTCAAGTTAACGCGTCCAGTTTTGGGCCACTTTGATATTTACAGTATAAGTTACCTACCTAAATAAAAAGAAAACATAATCCAAGCCCCTACTTTTATTTGAAGAGTCGAAATTGTTAAATGCGTCACTTAATGCAAGCGTTAATTTTTATGAGCAATTTAAATCAGTTTTAAGATCCCATTATTGTATTCAATAACTTGAATGCATTTATCGGAAACGTTGGTAGAAAGTGACTCAATCGGTGGTGTCAGGTGTTTGTTAGACAAACAAGTCGTTTATTGAATCAAGAACATTTATTCACATGCATAATCCAATTTAAAAAGAACAAACCAAACACACTCGACTTCACTGAAAACAAAATAAAAAATACTTCAAACATTAATAATAATTAACATTATTTTGTGCTGCTCTCACTGTGATGTAATATCCACTTTAATATTGAAACTAACTTAAGCCATACGTATGGATGATATTTTTCTAAGTTTTTATTAGTTATAACAAACAATCAACAATATTTCTATAATATGTATTCAAATACTGTAGGCAGGCTTGTGCAGTAATAGTAAGGAACTTCAGCATGAAATATAATTATTTTGGAAATTATAGTCACTTTCATGATAGTAGCAAAATGCATTTGTAACTAATTACCAAAGGGTCGGAATTAGGTAGGAGTTATTTTAGTACTTGCATCGAAATGTCGATATTGATATGGATCTTCCCGGGATTTCTAACAGACAACCACGTGTGAAAAACAGTTTTACAAATAAATAATAATAATAAAAAAAACATATAGGTTCCCGATACCGGTGGGCCACTATTATTTATATTTCAAAATGTTTTTTTTTTGTTTTGTTTTTGTAAAAATATTAAAAAATGTATATAATAAGTAAAGAAAATGAATAAACGATAAAACATCAGAGATAGATTGTGTAAAAGTATATAACTTTTTTATTTAATAAATCACGGGATTTTTCTGCTCTTTAAAAGTAATTCTGGGATTTGGGACATATCCACTTTATTCTTTCGCTGTATGGAATCCGTGTAAGTACATGAACAACTCTACCTAATTCCGATCTATGCTAATTACATTGGTTCGCATCTTTGGAGATATTTTTGGTAATATAATTCTTTGGTGATATATTAGAATTGGCCTCACGGTCGTAACATGTTTTATAAATTATTGACTAAAATAATTGTGAGTCAGATAATCTACCACCGATTTTGTTAATATCTAAACTAATTTGTTGGTGGGTCTCTAGGTTAAACTTCGTAATAAAATATAAAATTCTAATCTATAGGTACTCATACCATGAACACTCATTACATTATTATTACGTCTGATGGTACATTCGTATTTCTCAACACCACATAATTATTGAGTGCTTAAGTTTCTCTACAAAAACTTAACATTAAATAACCATAATAATTTACTTAACAATAGTATATAAAATAATTATTATAAGGCACTAATTTCTTATTATGGCTAAGAATCGACTGGAAGATTCTTTGGTTTAAAATATTGCATGATTCAAAATTTGAACTCTTTTATAAGGTAACTTATTTAACAGTAACAAATGCAAATAATAAAATATTCTTAACAGAAATACTGTATCTGTATCTATATACATTGCTTCTGTCACAAATTTTCTTGTAGTAATAAATTTTCTTTGGTAACAAGGAACACACACTAAACAAACATTAATAACAAGAACAAGAAAATATAACAATCTATTAATATTATGCTTTATCTTTAAATATAAACGAAAACACTGATGTCTTACGTATATACTCTTGTCTATATCTTAAGATTTATATTCTTCTGAACCATCGACCATACAGTCGATATTCTGAACTGAATCAACATATTCTTTAAAAAAAGTAAAAAGCTGCCTTCTAAGCTACCGAGTTTCGTAGACAGGATTCCTTAATATAAGGTTAGTAATATTGTTTCTAGTTGTGACGTAATACTTGTGTTATTGCTAACTTTATGATACATTATGTTGCTTCAAGTTTTGTCTTTCATTTTATTATGTTAGGTACTGAATTTTACTAAATAATGTTTCTTAATTATTATTTTGTTAAATATTGGTAACTGACGTCTTTCGATAATATCTAGAAATTTTCACCAGCGCCCCTAACGGTCAATCGAAGAACTAATAAGATTTTTGCAGCACAGATTTATTGTTGATGAGATTAAACGTTGCAATTTAAAATCGTACAAACAAACTAAACATTATCATATGTTGTAAGCAGAAGATAACAATAAATGTTTTCTTATTGCTCTTTTCTGGGCATTTTTGTCCACGTAAATTGCTGATGTTTTACCTTACATTGGGTAATGCGCACATCATGATTGACTATTAGAAGCATAGTGATCTCTACTTTAAAAAAAAGTTGTTTTTTCCAAACAGGTACCTAGTAAAAAGTATGATGACGCGAAAATAACGTCCTAGTATGATCTTGGCTTACAATATGTAGGATAGATTACATTGCTGTCGGTGCGCTGTCCGTTTGGCTAAAGGTTGCCATTCTGTGAAGACTCAGCGCCACGACAGTGCTGAAGCAACGGTTTCTCTTTGGTGGATTTTCAATTATGTGGTCTAGAGCAGCAGTCGGCAACGCGCGACCTGTGATTGTTTTGTAAACTGTTTTTTTTTTTTATAACAAATGAGATAGCCTTATTAATAAAATAAAAAAATGCGGCCCGCTGTAACTCGATTTTGTCACTATGCGACACTTGCGTTAAAAGTTTGCCGACCGCTGCTCTAGAGCATAAAGATGAAAATCTATTACCAGCTCAGCGTAGTCTTATATAAAATAGCATAGCCGTGCCGTTGTAATTATCATGAGAACAAGGTAACCAGACCGCAATTATCTAAAGTGTCGCATGCGGATATAAACATTTAATGTATGGAATTAATACTGAATGCTTGCTCAAGTTCGCTTGTGCTCAGATTTGAACACTATTTGCATATCAATATGGTTCATATTTGTAAAAATACCAGCTTTATTTAGCAGAATAAGATCGATTAGGCTACGGTCTGTGAATCTTGTCTTACTAGTGTTACATAAAATTACATAACGGCAAGGTTTTAGATTATAAAATGTCCAGATTCCGTGTTCAAAACAAAACGTAACGTCATTTACGTAGGAATAAGCGAAGGGGATATTTTTTTACTTCAATTCTCAGTGACCTCCTAGGAATCTGGACAAGGTGTAGTCTGTCAGTCCCATCAATTATTGACAGGACTGACAGACTTACATTTTTACTTACATTATAAATACAAAAAAAAATACGGCAAGATGTAAAGTTGCATGCCTACACGATAATTCTTTGGCACTGAAAATTGCACTGGATACAAATAAAAACAATGTTGTCTGTATTTTCTTCATAATCTCACCACTCTCTCGATTCGGTTGAAGTCTTGAGTTAAGTATAAGGTCCAGACGTGTTGCTTCATGGTAACAGTTACAGCTGCAACAGAAGAATTTTTAACAGTATTAGTAATACCATCTTGATAAGATTCAATTTGATAGTGATGAGAAATGTGGTATTTACAAAAATTTTTTGTATAGGTCGAAGTGCTAAGCGGAACTGTTTTATAGAACGAAAATATTGCATGCAACTAAGTCAAAAATGGAAAGTAATCGGTTGCTCTTTAAAAATTTAAAATAATCATTTAGGTTCATAGTTGAGAAGCTTCAATTTGCTGCAGACTTTTAACAATTTCAATTTCTCCAGTTGCATACTGTATAGAAACTAATGCATAATTGGAGTGTAAATGGTAGTCCCACTACCACTCTTCAATATCGATGTTCTAAGTTTGTAGCCCAGAAGGAAGTATATATGATTATTTTCTTGGAGTAAGTAGGAAGTGTTATTTAGAACAATCGAAACATTCGTTGGTTAGGTAGTTTGTTATTACCATGAAATATTGTATTCATTGGCCACGAGAATAGGAGATCTAGGCAAATTCTCAAGAGTAAAGTAGGTAACAACATACTTGAATCGAAAGTATAACGGCAAGTGATTCGACACCGCGTTAGTAACAACGCAAACTAGTCGGAAGGTTAGTTTAGGAATAACAAAGTTACTGACATTGGAGGCCTTTAGCGGCGGGTCATTCAGACACGAAATCCACCTTCTCCGGCATATCTTTATGTAGATGGCGCTCGTGTAGCAACAGATTGTGTTTCTGATACGCCCTGTACACACAGTACGGACATTTGAAACTGGGCTGTTTTCTACACTCGTATTTTATATGCCGTTGGAGTGAGCCCTTGTGCTTGTATTTGTTTCCGCAGTCGACGCATTCGTACAGTGTCCACCCAGCCTTACCGCTGCTCAACCCAGGCGTACCATAACTCAATATATAAGGAGTGTACAACTGTGCAACTGAAATTAAACGCAAATAAAAATAAATACGTGCACATAACAGCTACCACCGTGTGTAAAGCGAAGCCACCGATAGAAATGTGCTACCGTGTGAAAGCGTAGGAAAATGCACCATGTCTCCCATTAATTTGCTCATATACTACTGGTATTAATCTAATACTATCTCCCTTATAGACTATTATAAATTAGCATGCAACCAGTTATGCATAGTACCAATAATTAGTTACATATTTCAAATCAGAATTCATTGAAATTAATATTTTCAATAAATTCTCATGTTTTTATTTATGTGAATAATCTTACATGCATACTTTCGATTTGAGTAACATTAATACTCAATGAAACCGAGATTCACAACCTTTGATAACTCCGAATTAATAAAAATCCCAAACCGTTCATAACAGATATTAAAACACATACATACCAAGAATAGCAACTTTATTTAAAATACAAAAAAGGTTATAAAAAATACAATCAAATGCATTTTAATCACTGTAACTTCTTACTGACAGTAAATTGTATCTACAATAACTACAAAAATATTCTAGGTAGTAATTTCTTAAACAATAAGAGTAACTAGGTATTGTTCGTAACATCACTTGGGTCTTGATACTGATACGAGAGGGCATAGTGTCTACTAAAATAATGTACTCCTCTGTTTTACTTCATCTACCAACAGTATTTTTTTCCTTTATCACAGCTATTTGTGTATGTTGTATAAAAATAAGTTGTATATGTTTTGTCAAGAGTATATATTTTCTATAATAAAAAGAACTAGTCAAAAAGCACTAAGTCTATCATTTAACTTTTTAAATAAAATGGTTGACGACGTTGTACGGTTATATCACAACCTAGAAATTTTGCAATATGTTACGAGTCACTCTTGATTAAACTGAACGTTTTCATTTAATTTGAAACATTTTAAACCCTAATGACTAACTTTTCGAAGGCACTTAGTTTTAAACTGACAAGATTTATATGGTTGTACTTTGTGAACTCTACATTTTGATTGTATGATGGTAACTCCAGCGGATAATAATCTAATGTGGTAGTTTGTTAGTAAAATCACTCAATTGTAACTCGGTATGTCTCGTGACTCTGTATCTGTCTGTTAACGGTTAACTAGAGCTACGACGGTATGAGTTTACATACATGCTACCACTTCCTAAGCTTAAAATAATTTCTAAATGGTAATGTATAAAAATACTTAAAACTATGTGGAAGATTAACGGAACTTCCTTGACATACCAACATGATTGTGCTTAATTTATTTATTGTAACAAACCTTTAATGGCAGTGTATCTAATTTCAAAAGATTCAACAATCAATTTAAGGCACTCTCCTGGCCTAGTATTCACATTTAAATTGGCCCCAAATTTAACATTCAATATAGTACTAACAGATATTCATCTCGAGGAACTAAAGAGCCAACCAATCTTCACACATTTATGACAGAAACATATCAAGCTTAAATTAAAAATAAAATAAATGCAGTAGATGTAAAGAGATCTAAAAATAAATTGAAATAAAAAAATTAACTTATGAGTATTACAATAATAATGGAACATGCATTTATGGCAAAGAACTAGTGCTTGCTAACTAGGCGAAAATAGCTTCATTTTCATTAAAACTATGATATACAGTAGGTATAGGACTTGTACACGATCGTGTTTGTCTAGTACACCCAAATACATTATCAATCCCAATCAAAACTCGACAGCTGTGCTTTACAAACTGAATACAATTTGTCATATCTAAGTTCCAGTCGTCATATCTCAATTTTCAGCGTTGTATCACAACTGAATACCCATTATATCTATAAATTCAGATTTAGAAGATAGTAACTGCAATTGGTAACAACATAAATCCAAAATAAACTTGTATTTACTCAAACTACCGCCTCAAACAACGTACACGAAACCAGGAATGATAGTTTACAATATTAAATGCTGTACATAAAAATATAAAAAGAGAGTAAAACCGTAACTATACAAAATCACTTTTCGACTTAACATACTGGATAAATGCAATAGTTGCAAACACTGCTACAATAATGTAACAGCGAGAATACTATTAGTAATTCGTCAAATTGTTCAAGTTCATTAAGGTCTATATTTCGTCATCATAACTTCGATTGTTACGTTAATTACTCGATTAGGTAACGATTTAAGGCACTGTTTTGTGACCTCACGAATGGCGATTATATCTAACGTGACTGTCTGACGCCACTATCACAAAAGAGATTTCATCACATTTATCACAATAGGGATAACTTGGGAATTTGTAAGAACTTCTCTATCTATACGTTTTGTATATTTTTAAATTTAACCTCCTAAGACCTCGTGTCCTATTAAACAAAATAGAACTTTGAAAGTAAACAATTATGAACTGTATTGACTTTTGTATTTTATTTAAAGAACGACAGATCCACCCCCCTTGCTGCAAATCATGCGGGCTTGCCGAACACAACAAAGGAGTTCAGCGAAATGTGCTATTTGCCGCCTATACGAAAGCGTCAACTTGCTGCTGGCAAGGCAGAAGTTCTTTTGTCACAAAGTTTATGCAGTAAAGGATTAAATTCAATCTTGTGCACTCGTTATGTTAACGAAAAATAATTTATCGGAGATACGTAGGATGATCGGTGTCGTTACCGCATTTAAATAGAGTTGAGTAGGTATATTTTATAATCATCCTAATGGGTTAAAGATAGTGGTAAACCATACTTAAATGGATTCAAATATAACAAAAGATGGAATACAGATTTAGACTATTCCCTCAACTACCAAGGTTGGCGAGAGATGAGCAGGCTGTTGCCGAGTTTTTCCAGTCTTGTAACTGTTAGCTGGGCTACTATCACAAATCATTTGCAATAGTTGTGGTAACCGTGATTAAGTTTAAACTTTAAATTTGGATGCTATTGACGGAGTCGGTGTGAGTTTGTCGACGTTGCCGACAGTCAAGAAACTACAAAGTCCTATGATTGCGTTATTTCCATGGATCCGAGCTTTAGAATACCGGCTACATTTGAATCTGGTAAAAGACGTATGAAGAAGTACGGTCGTTCGCACACACTTGAATGAAAGCGTGATCGCATACAAAAACAGTTAACGACTGAAGACGAACTCGCTGAACAAGAGCATATTATTTGACGGTGTCAGTGATAAAAAGCCGATTTTATAAGGTGCCAGTTCGACATTCATGGACACTTCAAACCTTTCTGGAAGAAAAATTCACACACGATTTTATACTCAAACGACTATGGAGTAAAAGAAACATTGAAGTTGTAGAAGAATCCTCCACTTCGCAAGATTTCGCTGAACTACAAACTACGTTAGGGCATTTGTCTAAACTGTCACAGTGATTTTGCGGGATAAAAATGCAATAAAAAACATCCTCATAAACTATAATCGGTTGGCCATTTTCAGAACAGGATGCCTCACGCAGACATCTGGTGTAAAGGTTGTCATTTGCGTTCAATACTTGTGACTTTTGGGTCTTAGGAGGTTAATAGACAAATGATATGTAAAACCTAATTTATCATTGTTAAACGTTCTTATTAAATATGGAGTATTTCTTTAGTGACTAAAATTCACTGTTATCGAGCTATGTGCAAGCGTCGACGTTGTCCTGCTTTATGTATTGCTCGGGCTTCATGTGCACTTCCCGGTGCATTCTCTCCATGTGGCGCGCGATGTGCATTTTCTGTTTAGCGCGATACACGCAGTAAGGACATTGAAATTGTGGCTCTTTACCGCACTCCCACTTCTGGTGATTCCGGAGCGAAGACTTTAGTTTGTAGACTCTCCCGCAGTCGGGGCAAGTGAAGCTGGGCTCGCCGGGCGTGGGCGGCAGGGACGGCGCCGTGACCCTCATGCCGGCGAAGGGCAGCGCCAGTCGGGCCGACCACTGGTCCCACGACAATCCTCCGATCCTAGTGAACGACACGTCTTCAGGTCCACCACCGCCGCCGCCTGAAATCGCGGAGATGTATCATAAAATGGGCACGTGTCGCGGCCGCGCACACAAACGCAACATTCAACATTCCCGTGAGGTTAACAACAGTTACAAGCAAAACATAAATACATGTTATATACATAGTAAACATATACATACATACACATAAATAGATGTATAGATATACATATCATAAATAAAGATAATATTCTACTGTGAGTGTCCACCGAGTGCTGTGATGAAAGCTTTGCAAAAAGGAAAAGTAAAAAAAAAGAACAAAAAAAGAAATAACGTTTATTTTTAATAATTGTATCCTTTTATATCGAGGATTCACTGTTTCACAATATACTTTCTTGTTTACAGTGGTTTCCGAAGCGACTCACAAATTCTTTGAAAATACTAGGCATGTAAAGAAATCTCATGGTGTTACTGGAGCATTTTAGTCACACAGCTTTTGTCATTGTAATAAACATTTTGTTAATGAAATGTAGTCTCCCGACCCATGGGCTTTCTTGTCTACCTGAAATTATTAATTATATTAGTATGAACGAAAAAGGAAAAAGAAAATAATGCAACATGCGCAAGTTGAAAACTCAAGCTAGTGGGTTTTGATGTTTTTATTGACGACCATGCGTACATGCGTTGTTAATGGACGAACAGATATAATATGCGTGACAAAACGACTTACCTAATAAAAAGTTTTGTCTTTGTACATACAAGTTACAAACGTGATTTATGTAACAACATACTGGAATCGGCAAAAAAAATGTAATGAAGCAAGGAAAACACATTTAGTTTTGATATACTATAGCTATATTTGATTAAACTTTTCTACCAAGTAAACCCCAATATATTCATATAAAAATCACACTAATCGATAACTACTCCAATAACATTAACAAACAACATAATAACATCCATTTTTTATATAAATCCATACATCTGTACCTCATACCGCAATCGTAACACGATAATGAAGGGAATATTGCATATATCAAAAACATTATTTTTCTATGCTTAGCCATGACTTGTTTCAACAACAAATAACATTCTTTATGTTTTATCATCACGTTAAAAATCTAATACTGACTTTGGTCAAATAGCTTTGTTATCCTAGTTCAACAAAAAATATCAACAGTCAATATGCTAAACGAAACATGAAAATATGTTATTGCATGTAAATATCAGTTAATATCAAGACAACACGTTTAAACAAAAGTATAAATTTTGAACACATTTTATATCCCAGTTCACCAAAAATTCTAACCGAAAATAATGTAAAATATCAATAAATATGTTTTATAACTACAGGTAACATTGTAGGCACATTATTGATGAGCTTTTAACTAACTAATTTGCAAATTACTCCGAATTTTGGTATGTATAGCGACAACTTTGGTTACAGCACACAAAAATTCGGAATACTGCATTACACAGGACAAGAGTCCTTCAAACATTATCCTAATAAATAAACAACATTAAAATAACTTTGGGTTTGCTACAAAGAAAGTAAGGAAGACAAGGTAAAATGGTCCCATGTACTAACAAATTAATGGAAGAAAACAATTTAAATAAATTACAAACATGAACAATAGGGGCGATATAGCGAGACTAACGATTTGTCACGACATGTTATGTAGTCGTAAATTATAAATAATCTACCCGTGGTGGAAACTACCGTAGTTAATGTTACAGATACCTGACGGAGCAGGTCAAGTGTTAATGTAATATCAACTAATTATTTAATATCATTGCACTAAATTATCAATTTGGAATTACTCCTTTCTAGGGAATGATAGGTCATTAAAACTAACAAATTCGAGTTAAATAATGGATATTCCAAAAATTTGGTTGCAATTACCCTTTTACGGGTCAGGTGAATATGACAGTTACGTCGATATCACTTTGGGAAGGATAGCTCCTATATACTAGTTTCCATTGGTCTAATATTTAAAATTACGGCGACCTTGGGTCATATTCTTCTGAATAAAATACTTAGGGTCAGTCTTAACTACCATAATAAACTCTAAAACAAAAACAACAAAATTAACACTAATGCCGTTAGGGAATGTGCACATTACAACTATTTCTTTAGTGTATATTAAAATGTCTTCAACAAAAAAATAATGTAAATATAAATAAAATTATTGCAGTACCGATTTGGTTAGGTATCTACTTTGGTCTAAAGATTTTTTAAATATATTCTTCTTAAACGTAACTAAATAGACGTCTTTTTATTCCGCCTAACTTTGTTGCTAGCGTATATGTACCACTCGTTGTTGTGGTGCTTCCTAATGTGTACGCCTAGGTTGCCCCTCTGTTTGGCCTTGTAGGAGCAGTAGGGGCATTGGTGGGATGGTGCCTTGCCTCCGCACTCCACGTTCTCGTGGCGCCGCAGGGTGGACTTCCAGCGGTACTTCTTACCGCAATGCTTACATTCAAACTGTCGGCTCGCGTCATCCGAGCTGTTGCCGTCTCGTTTCCAGTGTCCTTTCATGTCGGGTTTTGTATCGAACCCGTCGTCGCCGTGAATACTGCTCGAGTTACTCGGGAAGCCCCCGTTGCTGTCGTAAAACGTATCGGACTCCTCTGGCAGTACTATGTCGTCGGTATCGTCATACTCGGCATCTGACTCTGTGTCGTCTTGTTTGATAGGCATGTTATTATTCTGCATGAACGCTTGCTGCAAGAGATGCGCCTTAATATTCTCCGGAATGGAGTTGAGCGTATCGAGCGGCAGTTTGGATAAGTGCAGAGGTGAAGTGTAGGGCACGAGGTCTTTGGTGGCGGAGGGTTTCATGATATTAGTGACCTGGATGCAGGAGGGCACCAGCGACACCAGCGACTGCGACTGCGCCTGCTGAACGGACAGCAGCGACAGCAGTGCCGACGGCAGGTGGCTATCCTTGTGCAACTCTGAAATACAATACATTAACGGTATTGCAAATAATAAGTTAAGCGAAACTACGTACTGAGTCTTGTTAATTCTACCAAAGGCTAAAATAAAATTAAGGAACCAAAGAAATGCGTTATAATAATAAAATATAAAAAAATAATTTCTGTTAGAAATTATAAAAGGCGAAGCTTCTAAATTCATGCAAAACATGCACAATCCAAATAACAGAACTGATTTTAAAACTTATCTTCCCATAAGAACATTATCGGAATGGATTGGGTGATATTGAACGAATACAAAATTAAAAGTCACCGAAATCTTTTATCGTTTAATAGCTCAAAAAATATTGAATATCAATCATTTATCAATACATAGGTAAACATGACGCTTATAAAATTTAACTTCAATATTATCTAAAGGAAGATCAAATAGTTTTGTAGTAGTAATAAGGCACTAATAAAGCACTGTGGTGTGATATCGGCGCAACGCGCGAGTGGCTCTACTTGACTCGGTCAAGCGCGGACGGGTGCGCGTTGGGGTGCTTCTTGTCGATGTGCTTCTTGAGCTCGTTGCGGCGGTGCTTGCTGTAGGGACAGTACGGGCACTTGTACTGCGGGTCGCGGCCGCACTCCAGCGTCACATGCCGCACGAGGTTCTTGCGTGCGTTATAGCATCTCTGACAGTTGGGGCACTTATAACCCTTCTCAGTCTTATACTGTGCACACGCCAGGGCGGAGTGCGTCGGGAGTATGTTGTATGGGGACGAAGAGGAACGAGACTTGCCGTGCGGTCGATTAGGTGAAGATTTGGGTGAAGATGAAGGTGAAGATTTAGGAGACGATTTAGGCGAAGATTTAGGAGATGGTTTTGCAGATTTATTCTCCACCACCTTTTTGTTTTCCTTCGCTTCCTCGGTCGCGCTGATCGGCGGTGGTGGAGGCGCGGACTTCACAGGTTTCAGTATCGCTAGGGTGGTAGTTGTTGTCTCTGTGTCTTCGTCTAATCTTTTACTACGAGTCACGATATTATTCCGCGGTGACGTGTTCCCTGCAATAAAAAGTTGAATACAGTCCGTTTATCAGTCTCCGAAGTTAACGCGGTAACTAACAGAATTCAAGTTCAAAAACAAATAAAAACAAAATTTATAATAACAAAAAAGAAATATATTCAAAAAAAAAAAGGAAAAAACTTGGAATAAAACTAAAACGAGATAATGACTGGCTTAAGTATAACAATTCAACAAAATCAAAGTATGAATACATATGGATAATCAACTGTCCATATATATGGGTCAACAATAAAGAATTGCAAAAAAAAAAAATTCTCAAATAGAATAAAGACTAAAGTTTTACAAACATTAGTCAAATCTAAACTTAATGTTCTTATTCTTAACAATTCATGTCTTATAAACTCTTTTATAATGAAAAACAAGTGCTAAATGAAAACATAATCAAGAAAATAATTTGCTTCAAAAACACGCATTATTTATTTTTCTGGAAGACGCTCCTTCTGTGTGAAGGGATGTTTCTGAGCAATATGCGAGATTAATGTTTTTTTCTGTGAATATCTTTTCCCGCAAATCTCACACTTAAACTGCGGTCCTGTGATACATTCGTATTTTTCATGTCTCAACTTATTCCTTCTATACTTATAATGTTTCTTCTTGCATATTGAACATACGTATAAACGATCTTTATTTTCATTTTTACGATTCCCTGCCTTAGTTGCGTCTCGTTTCTTTTTTGACCTTTTTTGTATTGTCACCAATTTTTTTCTAACAATCTTTCTGACTTTCTTTTTATCACTTTGGTTACATCCATCTTCGCTCTTAACATCGTTGTTCTTAAAGTACCCACGGGTTAATGGAAAAGAGGTTTTGGCGTAATGAGTGTTAAACATTTCTACCAGTTCTGGAAGTGTAAATGAAAAGCGAGAAATAATTATTACAAAGCATTGGTGTAAATGACACAAATATTATTATTGGAAACTGAAATGAAAGGAAGCCAAGGTGGTGGTGGATAGTGTCGTATAGTTTATGAACTGCTTACAAGCGGGTGAAAAGTGTGCGTAAGAAAGATAGCAGAGACGAAGGAAAATAAGCGTACGGTAACGTTAGCAATGTCGTGTTTGCTGATTTAAAAAGGTAAAAATATATACTTCATTGTTTTTGCCCCATGTTTATGTCCTGTTGTAGTCTGGTGTCTTGGCTTCAAACGTTAAATTTTTTAAATGTCCTACGAAATAATTGCATAAATAAAATGAAATGCGCATCCACTAGGAACTGGTCGTGTCTCACCATGCTTCCGATAATTTTATTTATTCTATTAGATGTAGACCTAGTGAACATGCAAAAATTCAACGAAACATGTTTTTCTTATAATTTTGAACATGAATTGCTAAGAAAAGACGTCTGCAGTGAAATCACATGTGAATGCAAAAAAAAAACGAAAATAATAAAATAAATAAATAAGCCACATAACCATCAACTACGTGGACAATGTAAGTAATTCACATTTACCTTCATTTGGGGCGCCGCGTGCAGACCGTCCAATCTTCTACAAACATTCAATTTAACACTTGTGCTTTAAAAATGTTTTCCCCGATATTATTACTTTGCGAAGATGAACCAACTAATTTTAAAAACCCAATAAAACATGGGCGAGGTGAGGTGTCGTGCTTATTCAACTAAATTGTACTACATATTTAATGACTATATCATTGACAATAAATACGTAAAAAATTACTTACCTATGAAATAAACCATTCCACTCCAGTGTTAGACTATTAACGTATTTAAATAGTAAATAGTAGCACTACTTGCCAAAGTTAATTGCAACGCGTGCTTTCTACGACAAAAATACATTACTGAAGCATGCAATGATCTACATTCACTAAGATCCCACATCACAAACATAAGCGTAACAATTTCTGTGTATTATTAATGTAAACCTATACTTACCTTTCTATTACCTCGCCTCAAAAAGGGCTACATTTTATAAAAACCTTGTTACCAAATTATACCTTTACCTGATGCACTGGAATATCTTTTTCTTAACGTAATAAAATATAGAACTGTAATAAGATTAGTAGTTTATAATAATATTAGATACTAATTAATATAAGATTGGATTTTCACATGTGAAAACACTAGCACTCTCTTATCCACTGTCGTGAAAATATAATATTTATATATAACATAAATAGATTATTTTAAGCAATGACTGTTTGTCTATTTCAAATTATGGGAAGACATTGCGCATTTCATCCGTTCCTTGTTTGTCTGGGACAATTAACTTTTTATATATTTTTGATATGACAAACAGAGTAAGATGACATAAAAATATTTTTTTAAAAGTTAATTGTCCCAGACTATCAATTGAATCCCATGTGACATGTCGCGTTGTTTGTTGAAAGGTACATTAAAAAACATCGAAAGCAGTGTCAACGCAACATGTTGTCTGAGCGAGGCACCGACGCAGGCAGCCGCGGCCGCGTGCGGCGGTGCCGTGGTACAGGTGTGCGGGCTTACCTTGCGACTCTCGCGCGCCGTCACTCGAATTCATAATATCATCTTGAGATCGTTCCATGTGCCATTGGAAATCTGTAACGATAGAATGTGCCGCTGAGTGAAACATAACATATTACTGCATTTCAGCACATGGAATGTTATCCTAATCTGAACTATAAAGAATCTTTGGCAGTGTCAGGTTATTTATTAAAACTGGTTAGTTCGCCTTGGCAGAGCTCTAAAGACACTGTCTCTAAGCAATTCTAAAATGGGACTATTCCAAGACATATTTTTTTATCTCTTTTATACTCATTTAAAACACGTTTACTATGTTTATCTACTGAATAAAATATTCTCTTCTTTTGTTTGTTTCACTTTATTAGGGCATTCATTTAATGATCAGTCACGGCTGATTATTTTCACTTGTTTTTGTTGTTTTCTTTTTAATTAAATGCTTGTAATTTAAGATATCTTGACAATAATCTGAATCCATCTTATGGAATTGACTTTCAACATTTGGCTAGAGGTTGAAAATTATAGTTGACATAGCAAAAGCCACTTCAGGTCAGAATTAAAGTGGAAAAAAAGCTGGAAAGTAGGAGATATACAAAAAATTGTATTTGTCTCTTTTTGGCTATACCAATATGACCCACATCTAATCATTTCTTATTATTTGAGATAAAATAAAGCATGTTTCACATTCAGTATACATTGTTGTATTGTATACTGGTCTGGTTTCCGCAAATGGAAGGTCCATGTATCTAAAGGTTAATTACACATGCTTCATCTAAAATGCTTTACAAACCACATGATACTTAAGTTACCAACTCCTTTTTCTTTTTTAGGTGGTAAAATAATAAAATGAGCCCTCCCAACCCCAGTGGAGTGGAAAGGACTGTCAGTTTCTTCCTGAATAAAAATTAACCCCGCTCCTTCAGTTGCCCTTTGCATTCCAAGACCTTTAAAGACGGTCCTGCGACCTAATTAGCGAAGACTTCGTGTCATGAAAACTAAAGACACTTACTGCGTACAACATCATTGTGAGTGACAACAGGCTGTTCGTCAGTTTCCTCATCAAGTGTGAGGTCCTCTACGCCGTCCCTCTGCAGCTCCTCCTTGCATGCGGTGTCGTCTCCGTTGCCTTGCGCGTTGTCGTTGGGCGGCGGGATCGGTACAGATGGCTCGCTGGACATGCGACGTGCTTTCTTCCGACGCCGTGTTGGACTAACTGACCCTTCGCGGCTGCTGTCTATACTACCGTCTCGGGCCTGGTGACAATTTTTGTTTAAAATTATATTTGCTGTTAATAATCTATGAGAAGTTGAAAGTGTGTTTTTTTTTTTAATGATTGATCAGGATGCAGAGCCCCATTTAATATTTATTTTGTTCTGATTTTTTTATTTATTGTTTTACTAGCAACAGAAATACATCATCTGTGAAAATTTCAACTGTCTATCACGGTTCATGAGGTACAGCCTGGTGACTGACAGACAGAGAGACGGATGGACAGCGGAGAGTGTAATAGGGTCATGTTTAACCAATTAGGTATAGAACCCTTAAATTGACTCCAAGATGAAGTGCATTAAGCATGTTATTTTAGCAATGCTACATTTAATGACTTATTTTGTGAGTTTAAATATTGAAGTTTCATATTTATTTTTTTAACACCAAGTTCACACAGAAAACTTAATAGAAGCTTTGATGTCCCTGCAATAAGCAAATTTCTCAATATATCTACCTATTTCTGTTAGTAATATGTAAAATGTTGTATTCTTCAATGGCTATTATCTACTTATGTGACTTACTTAAATTATACAAGTAGGTAGGTACTAATTTTATTTTTCCTGTTATAAACAAATAGTAAATTGTTTACAGTCCCAAACACCTTATTTCCTCAAATAATTGCATTCTTGAAAATTATAGAAAATATGTAGATGCAATAAAATAGCAATGACAATAATAATTCAGACACCTTTTAGTAGAATAATTATTATTAAATTATGCAAGTCATGTTCTTGAAAGTTAAGAACAATATCATTTTCATGTAAACTTTGCAAATCATTTCATGACTAATATAAAACAGACATTGCTATGTTGTTACATGTGTTCTGTAGTCCAACTTTATCTTTTGTTGATGAATTACACAGTACATACAACGTCTGCCAACACACATGAACATGGTGCCAAGGTTTAACATTTGAATGTTTCTGTAACTTGTGATGAGAACATCTAATCATGTGAGATACAACTTTTTGTCAACATTCCAAACGCATCTTCTTCTGTGTACCTACTTGTGATATTTGGTCTAGAATGTATGTTCTAGAGTGTCTTTGTTTTGAAGATAAAATATGCTTCTAAAGCTCTTTAAGATTACAAACCTGTGGTGGTGGTGAGGGGGCACGAGGCGGGTGTGCAGCTACAGCCTGCGCAGGGCGCGACGGTGGCCTTGAAGGCTTATTGTCGGAGAGTCCCTTGATCTGTAGGGACTCAGCGGCTTTCAGCAGTGCGGCCAACTGGTCTTGTGATATGTTGACCTCACCGCGGTACATGTAATCCATCATTGCCCTCAATTCAGCATATTTTACATCTTTGAGGATTATTATTGGATGCTTATCATACTGCTGTGATAATACACTCTGAAACAAAATCATTCAACCATTGTTCATTTTGTTTACTTTTTCACTATTGGCTGTGTTTGTAAATATTCTACTACTAAAAGCTAGTCTCAAATAACAATTCATTGTTAAAAGTAAAATTCTCTTTCTATTTCATATGAGGCAAAAATCAATTAGATGTAATTAGTTAATGCGCCAAACACTAGCATGTCATTAAGTTAACAACTGTTAATGGCATGATGTTAGGTAATGAATAATTGCAAGCAAGTATTTAGAAAAAGTAGTAGAGGCAACTTTCGGTTGCCAACTCATCTAGGCACCTATGTACACTGCCTAATTGCTAATACATGAAAGCTAGAATGGTACAAGTGGTATGTTTATTAGAGCAAAACTGTATTGCCTTGCAAGTAACTTAGACACGATTGTAATTGACCTACATTGTAATGAGTTGAAACGTACCTCGAAATAGGGACTGCATGCCGATAGGACCACTTTATGTGCCTTGAGCGTCTGTCCTTCTGCAGCCAGGGTGCAATCCACGTGCATACCCTTCTCGAGAAGAGTGTCGAAAACAGACACCAATGTCGACTGATGGTTGTTCCACCTCAGGCAGAACTGTTGGTCGTCGTCCATGATGCCGTCTAGCCACTCGCCGCGCCCTCAGCCCTACAAACGAACAAATCAAAGCAATGTATAAACAAGGTCTAACACCACGCAATAACTAGGCCATTTAGGAAAACTTCACTATGGCTACACAAACACTGGATTCTCAATGATTATCACTGTATAACGTTAATTATCTCACCGAATCACTTCATACGATGAGATCACGCCCCAACTTAACTAAATTAACTTTATGGACCACATACGAGTCGTCGTAAGCGACGCGGCACAAAGAAAATGGCCGCTTTTCCAGCGCGACAAAAAATAAAATGGCGACGAAAATTCTAAGTTTTACTATTTTCTGGGCAAACTTTTCATTACACACATAAACTGTTCAAGTTCATCGCGTTGCTAAGGTACGACGAACATCGGAAAAGTTTGAAGTCAACAAAGGAACTTCTGAGAACTTTACTTCGAAAGTTCACGAGTGGAAATTTTCAAGATGAAAAGTCCTAGCAATAAGTAAGCCCATAACGGAGCCGTAACGCTATACCAAAAGATTAAAATGCTTACCTTGACTATATCATTAACTGTTCAAACGTATTTTAACACTTTTATTTCTTCCTATTATTAATTGCCACTTTAACACATTTGCACACCCGCCAGCTTTCTTGAATGAAATTGAAAACACTAAACTAAAACTATGCTATGTTGCAAGTTTAGAGAAAGGCACCTCTACAAAAATCCAAACGAAGTACAAGTTGGAAGCGACGCGAATGACCCAAAATAAGCTCCATAATGTTGCCATTAGCAAATAAATAGAAAGCTTGAAAAATAGCAAAAAACGTTAGTTAAATAATGGCCATTATATAAATTAATTGTAAAAATAAATATTTTTAAAGTATTCACATCTATACTTTATTCTTTTGACATGGCATACAATGAAACAAACATTATGTATTTAGAACACCGTGTCCTTGACCTACATTTAGACGGCACATCTCGTGATTGTGAAACGTATAATTTAATAGAAAATACTGTTGCAATTTTTTATATATTTATTGTTGTATGTCTTCAAATTATATTACTAAATTTTAATAATATTGTACGTACGGATCTCTAACATAGCTGTGATTTTGTTACAAAATCATTGCAAGTGTGATGCATAGCGCCATCTACTGGTTATCGAGAAACAACTTCAATGCGTAGCTCTTCCTTTGAAACTTCAATCGTCCTCTAATGTAGCGATACATTCGAGTATTTTTTTATTGATGCGACGTTGACGTCGTTGTTTTTTTAATGCAATTGGTGTAGGAACAGTTTCTATTTTGTTTTTAATGATGAATAAATCTTATAAAATCTGCTTCTCTTAAACTACAGTTTTATATTAGTTAAGTTTTAGCGCGAAGGGTGAAGTATTATCAGGATTGTTTCAAGTGAAAACTGAACCAGAGCAGATCGCTGTGATACTTCGGACAGGGATCTGCTCTGGTCCAGTTTTGTACAACATTTATAAATTAATTACATAAACAAGAGCTAGATAACGAAAACTATCAAATTGTCAACCGCATGTCAATTAACTTTAACAACTGCCAATCAGATCACTTGACATCAGTTTAATTTTGACATATCGTTCTAGAAACTTGGCGTTATTAGTATCTGGCATTTAGAATTAAAAAGACTAAGGTTTAACTACCCCGTGATTCCAGAGACACAGGCTTACTGTTAGAGTAATCTTCCTCAGGCCAGATTGCTGTCACTTATTCAATCACCTAGTCTTTTAGAGTAGGCAAGTGTCTTCACACTTGCCTACTCTTAACGGGCACATAGTGAAGTCTGAGTTTGATTATATTGAATGTTGGACCTCCGAAAGTACCCAAGTATGTAATACGCAACTACGATTAGAACTAATTGTTGATGGCTCCATATTGTGACGTCTTGCATGTTTTTCTAACTCTTGCACATTCATGAAAATAACAATAACAAGTTAAATGGCGATACCAAACATGGTTGAAAATTAATTTGCACAAAGTATTGCTTGCTAAACGCAATTTTCAACTGTCATAACCGTCAATGATCTTTCATCAGGATGGAGATATTTGCCGTTTTTGTTCTTATTATCGTAGTCGCGTATTATACATGCAATTCCAACATTTATTTTACTGTGGATCTATATAGGCCATGATATGCTATGATATTTCGGCGCAGACATAGCCCAGTGTCGTGGGTAGAAGCTAGTATTTTAAAATTAAAAATGAATCGTACTTTGTAAAAAGTCAATAGAAGGGGAAAAATCTGAAGCAATCCTGAATAACCGCTATTTGATGTGCTGCAACGAGTCGACCTTCGTCCGCACACAATGAGTCCATCAAAGTCGCCAGTAATCTACCAATTGACGATCGAGTGTGTGCAATGCAATCACTATTGTGTCAAAGTATTGAATATATGTACCTATAAACTGTAGGTATCTTTATACATATAAGAGTAACAGATACTATACCAATGTCACTAGAAGGTGCTTTGGTAATTGATAATGGGATTATTAGGAGACTTCTTAGCTATAATTTATGAAGATCTGTTCAGGAATTTGATGACCATCATCATATTTTTTTTACTTGTCGATCGAGTATACAGTCGCAATGTGAACCCCAAAACACTGACACTTCATAGGCTTCCACACGGACAATTGCTTGCAGTTCGAGCTCTCGGCCCGCTATTAACTGAGTGGCAAGCCACTGAGTTGATAGCGGGCCGAGAGCTCGAAAAACCATAAAGGCTTAAACTGGTGGAAGCCATGTGAGCAGTCCTTTGCCTAGGAGTGGCAGTGAGGTGATGCAGCCAGTAACTAGCCACGGTCTCCCATCAAGAGAGGAATGGGTATGCTGTAAGTTTTAATATGCTAGTGGTTGGCGATGGCGCACGTTGACCCAGATGTTGTCCAAGTTTGGCATGTTCGCAATGTGAACAAGCCCTCTTTAATAAAAAACCATAAAAATTGCTTAAACAGCTCCAGATAGTTGTAAAAAGCAAGCAAGGACGGAAGTAAGTAAGGTAGGTAATCAAACTTCCATCCATCCTTGCTTGCTAACTAACCTGGAGCTATGTGTTGCTTGTATGTGGTGGCGAAAGGTCATGTAAAATCTAAAGCAGAAACATTGAGGCCTAAAAGGAAAACTTAGGATTCAACTAAAAAGTTATTGTTAGCTGTGAGCAGTGTAATAGAAAGGGAAATCAACCCAGTTTGTTTTATAACGCTAATCACTATCACTACAGTCTCACGGCCTCTCAAGTCTCATGAAAATCGTGCTAAAGGAAAGGCTCTAAAATAAATATGTTAATGAAACTATAATTTAGTTGAAACTACCTTCCAATACTATGAAAATTGTCAAGTAATACCATATACGAACTTATAAAACATTCTTCTACAAAATATTTGGGTAAGGTAATACAAACAAGGAAGTGAATACTACGGAAACTTTTTCCCGTAACTCGAAGATACAGCCTTCGCTGGCTCCCTCCTACGCTTTGTCGCTTCGTTATAAAAAATCAATAGCATTAGTAAGTTCGTACAAACGAATTATACGAATCTCTTTGTGTGCGTCGCCAGGCTTTCAGTGTGCGGGAAACAAAAAAAAACCACGAGCGAAATTCTTGTAATAAAAATCAATCGGAGCGGAGAGAGAAGGCGCCGCGCGGGGCGCCGACTGGTCGGGCGGCCGACCACCCCCTGCCTCCTCCCTGCATACCTACACGAGCTATAATGCACCTACCCTCCCAGCCGACTTCCCTGTCTATCGCCAATTTTAATAGTCAACAGTCGTTTTACAAAACTTCCTCGTTTGATAAACAATGTATCTATAATAGTCTCGAAACTTTAGACTGTTTCCTATGGAGTTGTAAGTGAGTCTGGCTGTGGACTGTGGAACACATTGGAGCGGCGCGGCGTGAGAGGGAGCACCGAGCACCGCTACAGTGCGGCGCGGCCGGTTCCCGGCAAAAAGGCGTTTGTTTTTATTTCTTTGGCGCGGAAAAAAATGAGCACGCGCCCGCCCTGCACCTCCTAAACATGCGCCACGCAGCGACGCAGACTCGGCCGGGTGTGTGCCGAATTCACTTTCATTTGCGACATCTCATCGTTTCCCGAAGGTCACCGTGCAGTCGCGGGTGCCGGGATAAGTCCGCGGTGCATGTGTGACGCGGGCGAGTGCTTGCGGCGGCCACCGCTGACCGACTAGGTGAGTCGAGTGAATTTCGCGCCCTCGTCTTCGGCAATTCCGTTTCCGTCGCGTTTATCGGCACCCGTTTTGCACCGTCCTTCGCCTTGTGCCGGGAAGACGGTGAAAGTGAATGTGTTTTCGTATCTCGCGGTGTGTCGGGGTCGCGCAGACGTGCGCTGCGGCCGGATCCTCGAATGGAAAGATGTGACGCGACGAGAGAGGGTTAACCGCGCAACTTTACATTCACTACTTTCCTCCACCTCTGACAGGTGATTGCGCACGAATATACACGTTAAAACAATCTCATACAGTCGCTTATCCTAAAATCTTATAAGTTTTCTCTATGTACAAAGTTTTGAATCAGTCACGCGAGTTTGTTTCAGTTGGAAGTTTCTACATCGAACTTCATATATACGTTAGCGACATGCAGAAGGGCTTTAAACAAACAAAATTAAAAAAGCTTGTGAGACGGTCTGGCTTGCTAGCGACAGAGAGAGAGAGAACCAAACTTTGCACTCTTCATTTGTGCACCAATCGAGAAAAAATTCAATAAAGCTCGCTTCCTTTTGTCTAATTGCCTATGTAAAGCTACTTATACGATGGCGATTGTTCGATTTCTGCGACATTCCGGGCTGAACATGGGGTGCCACGTTGTTGTTTACACTTGTACTTACAGAATAGCTTTAGCGCGCTTTTGTTGTAGTGATAAAAATGATTAAATCGTCAACATAAACTTGAATTCATAACTCTTAAATGTAACACTTCGAGTATATCGCCGTGAAGGATTTATTTTAAGACATCAATCTTGTAGCGGAGAAGGGATAATAAGTTTTTTTTATTTGGATCGCTAGGAAATGCCTGGGTACGGCCTGTCGCAAGTGAAATGCGAACCGCTCTCGGATGAAGAAGACAGCGACTCACAATTCGCGCACAGTTATCTATCCAGTCAGGTAACTTTACTTTAATTAGCATTTAATTATTTAGCTGCACGATTTTCGCGGGCACTTCAATGATTTAGCGGTACTTACTTACTTTTTTATATCTTTTAATTATAGTTTGCAGTTGTTGTCTACTTTAGATTAACTACTTTTTGCTTAAAAGTTAACTTTGTGCGTATATGTTTATGTGTTTAATGATCTATGTACCTACTTACACGCCATGAAAGAAGCTGACAGTTAAATTGACTGGAATTGGCTCCAACAATTTCTTATTAAACATGCAGTGTTCCTCAATCAAGGTTCAAAATCTTGCGAAAAACAAACTTAGTTTCGAAAGCAACGCCTACATTAGAACATTATAAGATAAAGATAGCAATTTGCAGTACCTACTAACACTAACGCAAATTCTCTGCTATAATTTCTAGCTCAACGCTGAAACGCAACACGCGTAACCACATCTCGCAAAACAGTTTTTCAACCGCTAATCGAATTATAAAAACTTGTTTCACATTGCCTACTTTAATTTGTAGTACAAGTGTTATATTTGTATCTGAAAATAGGTATATGATTTTATACAATCTGAATAGAAAGCTGACGTGTTCAAATTTTTTACATATTTTCGCGAAATTCTTTCAAATTCCTTCTTTTAATTGTTTTAAAGAACTCTGGCTCCAAATCTTGCTAATAACTTGTTCTAATAATGGGCGATTTTACCACTTATAGAAGATACAGACACAGAGAAATATAGATTAGGTACCCAAAAATATTTGACACGTATTATTTCTTTTGTTACGTAAACCAAAAACAAAGAAGATACAACGCTTCTAAAAATCATAAAACATCACTAAGCCTTTGTCATACAGACAGGCGTAGCGAATGCGAAGCGAGGCGTTTTTATTTGTAATGTATGGAATTGTTTGAATCCAGTCACATAGTAAAACGAAAGCGATCCGATAACGTGACCGAAATATCGGACTGACGTCTCGTATCGGTTCGTTATCGCTTCGGACTCGCCTGTCTGTTTGACAAAGGCTTTAGATGGTATATTTTTACAGACGTTATGACGTCGCAAGCCCCCACTACCGAATTTCGTAGCGTTTTATCTTTGCCAGTATTCATTGATTTAACAAAAAAAAATGTGTTCATTGTTTTTTAATACTCCAACTGACGGAATAAACAAATTTTGAATTTATTTGTGCAGTAAACTACCCTATTCTGTTAACCCACTTTACTTATCAAGCTACGCCCTTGTGAGCCATAGTAGGTATAAATTATACGTAGTGTCAGTCTGTCAGGACTTCCAATATGAGCACGTGCGATGATTTATTTCACCTTGTTAACTCACGCTATCTAGGCGTTTGTCAAACTGCTATTCAAATGTTAAAAGAATTGATTCTTTTTACTAAGTAATAATATTCCGAAAGAAATCGATGCGGTCCTAGAATACACCCTTGGGGAACCCAATCATTGTTGAAACTTATCTACTAGGTACTTCTGGTCATTGGACGAAACAGTCTTAGTCTAGTACATATAAAATTTTAAAATAAATTTCCTGCACAGAGAATCATAAACTCAAGGAATATATTGGTGACTTGATAAATAACACGGATTTCGCCTCGGCTACATCAGAATACACAAGGGCAAAACAACTTGACCTATTTAAAATCCTATATGATTAATTTGCATACAATATACATGATAAGACCGATCAATTACCTAAGTAGATACTTATTTCACAAAAGTGGGTATAATCTCAATTTTCAATTTTGTCATGATCCATCGTAACATATCTGACCAGGGCAGTGGCTTGGAGGAGCTGGCACCGCTGGCGCCGGCGGGCCCTGCAGCCACGCCGGTGTGCGTCAAGCAGGAGCGAGCTGACTCCCCTCCAGCTTCAACGCTGGAGACACTGGAGTCAGCACCACATAATGCTAAGGTACTCCAGAATTTTTGAATTGCGTTGTACCTCAAATCACGCCGAGTTTTAATACTGCGTAGGTATGTAATAAAAAGAATATAATAAGTGCGAAAGTCAATTTGCTTTAGACATAAAAGTTTATGTCTGAACCTAATCTTGGTCAAGTCATCAAAATGTCGTGATGATAAGTCATGTAGTTACGACGAACCTCGAGTCCAAAAAAAAACGATATGCCGTACCCGATAGGTTATGTTATGTTGTAACAAGTATAGTTAATTCAACTTATTAATTGGATGTTGAAATGAAAAGAGCTTTCACTACATGATGATAACGATAACACAATGATACATATAAGACATGATAAGACTTAAGTATATCAGCGTCAATTACGTAATTTTATGACTTCATTTACCCGTAACGAAGTAATTTATTATTGAGAGGCTAAAAATACATAAATATAAGAATACAAAATTAAAATAGAACTAAACTAAACTGCATATTATATAGCAACGAAAAACGTAACGTAAACTAGTTATACTTAAATAATGTTTATAGACGATGGTCTAATTACCGTTAATAGCCGCTACCAATATTAACATATTTGTTCGTTGTGTAAGCGAAATTAGTATTTAAGTGATAATTAACATACAAAACTAAAGATTCGTTAAAATGTTCAATAGGTAGGTATGTAATGAAAATGACAAATTCAATATTATATTAACCTGTATAGGTTTATATCAGAATTATATCGCCAAGACCCCAGATCAAAAAAAAATAGGGCCAAGACTTTTAAAGTTACTAATTTTTATGTCTACAAAATATTTCAATATAAGAAAAAATGTACCGTATTTTTTTTGTTTGTCTAGAGTGTGTCCTTGTTGGATCGTCACATGGAATTTATGAACATCACCGAAGTGCCTGATTCCACTGACTTCATGCCGCTATTGGCTGTCAAGGATGAGCCCTCGTCCGAAGGCGGTATGTATCAAAATATTGACGGTAAGAAGGTATTACTTATAGCAGCAATTCAAACAAAAAGGTCTTTTTGGAACCAAATATTGGTCACTCATACGTTACAAATTATCTGCTTAAATACAGAAAAGGCCATAAAAAAAGCACTGGTAGCTTGTCGGATGCTGACTAATGAAGATAATCTTAGTTTAAAATCTAGACTATATTTTCAAAAAATCTCTTTGCGACTCTAATTCCAACATTCCGAATCTTTTTCTGTCCTGCGACTTGGCTCGGTCTAGTCTAACTAAACGATCCGTCACTAACTGATTGTGCGCCTCATTTTGCAATTAATGAGATGCCTTAAGTCTATAATAGATTCAGATTTCATACAGATAGGTGTGTTGAATGTTTGACTTTGAAGCTTTAAATTATGTGCATTCAGTGCATTGTTTTCTGTAGGGGTATCGATTTCATGTACAGTATCTTCTTACCAAACAAAAGACCGAGTAAACATTTATTTATTGCGCGGAAGAAGTGAAAAATGTATAGAAAGTAACCTCTATTTGATTGTCATGGTTAATTTATTGAACATTTGAAGATATGGTAGGGTAAGTTGTGAGCTGCGTAGTTACGCACGCTATTTTAGAACGGATTAAGCAAACCCGTTTTTTGCACTCCCTTTCGCGTGCGCGAATATTTGTATTTTTATTTGAACATGAAGAGATTGATGGTCTGATTCGAAACCTGTTTTCGCCGTTATGGTTGGTTGCTAAAAATCTTTACAAATTGTATTTAGCCAGACATTTTCAACTGCCATTTGTGATTTAATAAGAAGGGCGTCTCGCATAGTGCATCCTTCGTTCCTCAAACCAGATTTCTATTATCCGGTCGTTCGTTCGTAATACCAATAACATTTGAACACTATTTATCTATGTATTTTCAGAACAACCACATCTCAGTGGTGAAGACACGAGTGATTCCTGCGGCCGGCAAGCTTCGCCTGCTCCGCGGCACAGCCCCAAGAGCTGGACCCAACAAGATATGGAGCGAGCTTTGGATGCTCTCAGAAACCACCAAATGAGCCTTACGAAGGTGCAAATATAGTTGTGGATGTATAGCTAAATCTTTTTTTTTTTTTTTTTTTTTTTATCGTGGTAAAATCATCAAATGAGTCCTCCCACCCAGGGCAGGGCGGGAGGGACTGTCAGACTTGTACTGACTAAAATCCACGGTGTCCTTCAATAGCCCTTTACGTACCGGGGTCACGGTAATCCCTTGGTCCCGCGACCCCGGGTATAGCTAAATCTAGCATGTAAATCATAGTAGTGATATATTTTTGCGCTATGAACTGTAACACATGATAAACATTACGATTTAATGGCTTAACGCTTGAAGATTTTAATTTGGGCAACCTCAGTCATATCTCCGCGATTATTAACAAAGTCATTCCCAATAGCAAAACAGATTGGAGACTGTCGTACTGTTGACCATATGATCTCTGCTGTCGACGCTTGCTCCCTCGTCTGTATAATGAAAAAGGGGGACGCGTACAATTCCTTAGGTGCTTGTATTTAGATTTATTAATTTTATTATAGCAACAGTCGTCACGGTTGGGATCCCACAGTTTACATGCGTGACGGTTGTTGGTAACCTTCACAAGTGTACTGTATACTTATAATTTATTTGATGCCGCAAGTATTAGTTTCTATGAGACTTGTTATGAAGTGAGCCTATTAACTTGAAGGATGAGATAATACAGTACTTCCTACTGCCTTTGTTGTTCGACAATGCCTTTTTTTTTCTTTTATAAACGTTTTTGTTTCTATTACTAGTTTTTGAATAGGCAGGTTCTACTGATTTGTAGTCTCATATCCATTACCTACGTAACAAATATTTCACGGCAGGAATTTCAATTTTAAGGTATTATTTATTTCGGTATCGTCTAGTTTTAGTCATAAATTAATAATCTGTGTTAGGAATGATCACCTAGTATTTTTTTAGTCGATTGAGGTAGGTTGATGTGCTGGCGCCTGTACTTAGATGATAAAAATAGTTGCATTTTTTTAAACTGTTTCGGTAAGCCTGTGTCAATCCACTGCTGGGCAAAGCCATTTCCCTATTATATTTTTATCAGATCCAGGGCCAATGTGACCATTACTTTTTCGAGGTCTGCCGAGGAAAGAACAATGATTATTCGAACTTTTACTTTATCTTGTTCCAAATCCAGGCGTCAGCGACGTACGGCATTCCGTCCACGACGCTGTGGCAACGCGCGCACCGGCTCGGCATCGACACGCCCAAGAAGGAGGGCGCCGCCAAGTCTTGGAGCGAGACCGACCTGCGGGGGGCGCTGCACGCGCTGCGGGCCGGGGCCATCTCCGCTAACAAGGCCAGCAAGGCTTATGGTATGATGTGCTACATGCATATTTGTATGATTGATCCAACGACTTACCACAATCCGATTTCACGCTTAAACCACTAAATCAATTTTAGCAAAGAGATAGACGGGAGCGATTGGAGATGTTAAAAGAAGTAATATTTCATGTTTCAACCAACTTTCCAGGCATTCCTAGTAGCACGCTGTACAAGATAGCCCGCCGGGAGGGCATTCGACTGTCGGCGCCATTTAACGCGGCGCCAACCGCGTGGCGGCGCGCCGACCTGCAGCTGGCGCTCGCCTCCATCCGCTGTGGCGCCAGCTCCGTGCAGCGCGCCGCCACGCAGTATGGGATACCCACAGGTGACTAGTACGACGCGGTGCCTACAGCGTGGCGGCGCAGATCTGCAGAAGACCTTTAAGTCAGCATTGACAAGCCAATGGCCTAAAACATAATATTCCATCTTAAAAAAAAAAAATTGGTTGAAGAAAAATTCAGTCATTCATTAAATGCGCAGTTGGGACATTTCACATCAGCTTCAGAAGGTTCAAAATCAAATAGTTATATTTCACATAGGCCCACGAGGGCATTTATTTTAACAAACAGGTGCACGGTTCGAGTTGGTCTATGGAAAAGAACGCGAAATAATCCATGTTTGAAAATTCATTACTTCACTACACTAATCAAGTCCGTAATGTTGACAATATTTGCAGGAACGCTGTATGGTCGTTGTAAGAGGGAAGGCATCGAGCTATCCCGCTCGAACCCCACGCCGTGGTCCGAAGACGCCATGGGCGAAGCACTGGAAGCTGTCAGGTACCTACTTAACTATAATACTTTGCTGTGCGCTGCCTAATTCTTTTAGCGCTTGAATGCGCATTAAATTATAGAGCTGGACAGAATTTTTAATTTTTAGGAGTTTTAATTTTTTACAGGATTGGGCAGATGTCTATAAACCAGGCAGCGATCCACTACAACCTGCCCTACTCCTCTCTGTACGGACGGTTCAAGAGGTGCAAATATCAGATGCAGGTATGGTTCCAATCAGTATGTTTTATTATAATGATTGGAAGCTACCTTGATTAAAGGTAATATCATCAAATGCCCTGCGTGGAGCGGAAGCGATTGTCAGACTCCTACTGACTGTTGCTCTTTGCGTTCTAAGGCTGTGACGCAGTTGAGGCAAGCGTTTGGTCTTATGAACCCTGACAATTTGCTGACTTGAGGTGCGCGTGGTTACGACGCGCCGTTGGCCACGGTGTTTTGTACCTGGAAATACATTTTTCTAAATATTCATGTCTACAGGCTGATTTAATATGAACCCTTGAGCGATAGGGCCGGCACGGCACTGTCACCCCAGTACTACTTTTGCATCTAAAATTCATATGGCGGACACACAACAGCGTTCTAGTCGATTCATTCGCAATTAAAACCCTGTTGCAGAGTGTCCCACAGAACCCGCAGCAGTCACAGCACGATCCTCACAAAATGGAGCAAGAGCAGCAACCTCACGAGGTGCAACAGTACTACCACCAGGTTCCACCCCACCAAGAAACGGACCCGCACACATACGCCCACATGCACGAGTATACCCACACCCACGACCCGTATGGACAGGGGCAGTACTATCAGGGTTTTAACAGTATTGCGACCAGCTGAGAGTATGGTCCCACCTCTAGTAATGAGGGCCTTTGACATTGTCTATACTAAGGTAGAAACATTTTAACGAAACCCGAGGCTACTCGAAATTACTCTAAACTTACAATGGTGGCGGTCGGGTGTCAGTAATATTTTTCTGCCTTTATTTTTTTATTCTTTATGTTGCCAACCATTCCGCCTTTATTGAGAGCGTGAATTAAACATTTTTAATGTAATGTCCACTTTAATATATTATTATAATACTTAGATGTCGTTATCTTATACGGGTTGTATTTTTAAGAAGTGTATATGTGTAATACAGAATGAAATTCGATTTTTTAGGAGTAGGTAACTGTAATGGTATTAACTGAAACTTGATTTCTACACCTACAGTATGACACAAAAGCCTAGGAGCCAAGCCAGTGATTGATGTTTTCTACAGGTTGAATAATATACTTGAAAATTTTGAAATAAGATTTCGGCTTTTATGTTCTGGTAAAACAATGTCATGGCTACATAATAAAATTCATCGCTGATTTTATTTAATTTTTTTGTGAAAAAAATATCTAATAAGTACAAGTCAAATACAGAAGATTTACTTATTGTGCAGTATTAGATTATAATTATTTTCTAAGAAATACGATAGGTACTAGAAAACATACTATACTATAATTATTTACAGGATCTGATTGAGTTATTAAGCGATTTAAGTTTTTCTCCGTCATCTTCAATCACCTGTTATTACTTGAAATTGAAAACAAATAGAATAACTTGACTTTCATTAAAGTGGTTAGGTTAGTGGTTACTCATCAATTGTTTTTCGGATTTAATCAGCGAATTAAGTACTAACTTAATTTATTCGTTGCAATTTATATTTTTGGGTGATTGTGTGTAACACACTTTCTGCTGTCGTCAATGTTTTAGTACGAGTAGCGACATCTATTAGTGTAAGGTAGGAAACTGCTAGATGTAACTGGAAGAAAACTGCCACTAAAATACGTAATTAGCGAATAAATTATTTTATTTTGATGATATGGCTATAATATTGAATTTCATTTGTAACGTCGTCTAAAATTGATTGGAAGGAATTTTGTAGAGAAATTTTACAGAACCTCATTATAATTTTGCTAGTTCGGCACAGAGTAATGAAATCGAGCATTGTAAAGTCTGAATATATTTTATTTTTTAACTTAGCCGAACACATTTTAATGTCTTTGCCCCACACTAGGAATTTCTACTGTGTACAAACTCCTAGTGTGAATTTCTACTGTGTACAAACATAGAGAAACTCACATGAACGTACATATCGACGGTAGAAAGCGATTTTGTCGTATCTCAAAAAATGGGTATTTCTTTTTATTTCATTTTTGTATTCAGATAAAAAAAAAAAACTTATCAATGTTTTTCTAAGACGTTTTTTTATTATGATACGACTTTGACTCTTTCTTAACTTCTTAACTTCTCAACGAATTTTTTAAATAGTTTTTTGGCACTGGTGTAAAGTTCAACTTTTCGAGATACTACAAGATTGCTTTCTTGCGTCGATATGTAAGTACCTACCTTTAGTAAAGGAAGCAAAAGCAAAAATTATATGTAGATAGTATTTTCTTTTGTGGGATTTTAGAGATGTAGAAAAAATGCTATTTTAGATTCAGAAAATATTTCTTTCTTTCCTTCCACATTTTAAAATGAAAACGGTACCTTTTGTACCTTTTTAGGGTATTTTCAATTTATGTATAAGTGAACAATTCAGCAATATTAGGACAAGACGTAGTAGGTATTTACTATAAGGTCTAATATATGCCTTTATTTAGAATCAAAGTATCGAATAGTTATACAGTAGTAATTTAATGGTAAAGTGGCAATTCTTTGTTATTCAAGGAAACATACGAAAGAATTAATAATAAGATTGTAACATTCTGTCCACACGAAATACGTAATTTTAATGTGATAGATTATAGTTTATAAGTTGTTTTTGTTAATTACCTATATTTTTGAAACCTTTTATTTTAGCGTTAAAAATTTCGTAATGTGTAGTCGGCCAGTAGCCGCTAGGTGGCGTTTCTTATTGTCACATATTCATGAATAGATGGCGTATTTTTTAATTATTGTAATGTTAATTTTAAATTGTAGTTGTCAATGTTCAAACTAGCAATTGTCTTAATTTAATTAAATGTGCGATATCTACCACCGGATAGTACGTAGACCTATATATAAACTTGATAGACTGAATTATTTGTTTATTTGTCCCTGAACCCGGAAGTAGTCGAAACCTACGAAATTCAATAGGGTATTTTAGAGCATATATAAATTGAAAATCTGCTAAGTCCGTCAGTTAAAGTATTGAAAAATAATGGACACGATTTTTTATTTTCTTCAATGAATATTGACAAAGATCAAACGTTTCGAAATTTGGTAGCGGGGGCTTGTGACGTCATAACGCCAGTAAAATTAAACCGGCCGTGTGATGTAGATTTGTGATTTTTAAAAGCTTCTAACTTCGTCAAAAATTAAAAAATAAGTTTTAAATATTTTTTGATAATCTAACTTTCGAATAATAAAGATTCATATTTTTTGAGTAGAATAGCCTATTCTAAGTGGATGGATTGGTAGCAAAGCAAGCTGGTTCGTCATCGTTACGGCAGTTCATTCATGTTCATCATTAAAGTTTTACTTATCCGGTATTCAGCAGTAGTCAGTAGTACATCTGGGAATACTGGCCCTGGATTCCCTAAAAATTGCTCCATCTGTTGTCGCCTAATTTTGCGCAGTAAAGGGCTAAACATTTTGTGATGTGATAACCCTAGTTAATATAATGTTCCCACGAATCCATTACTGACTATATCGGTCATGATGGCTTTTATCAGCAATCAGCAGACAAAAAAATATTATGTTAGTTCTCCAATTTTAATTGTGTGATTTTCAAGTTCGTTCTCAATATATGAAAATACATGACTGTATGTTTGGTGTAGTATCGCGAGAGCCACTATTAAATAGATACTATGGGTGCGTTTACAAACGGAAACTCACATTCAAAAGTACCCAGACCCAGAACAACTACTTGTAGGTCATACAAATATTTGTTCCGTTCGGGCATTGAACCCGCGGAGTGCAGTGATCGATTGGTCAGCCACTGCGCCACCGTGCGATTGCGGTGTAAGTAGCAATCAATTTGTTCGAATAACCTCATACTGATGACTTCACAGGGTGACCACTATTTTCCAAAACCAATATTCTCTGACTTTTCCCGGTTTTCCAGGCGCTTTTTCAAGTTTCTCCCTGACCATAATCTTAAATTTTTTACCATAAATACTTCAAATCACGAAATTGACAACGAAAAAAAAAAACGACAGTTAAATCTCGAACCCTGACCAAAAAATTAGTAGTCTTCGACCGTATTCAGTTAGCGTTCTTAAGGTGCGCTGGAGTAAGCCCGCTTGAGCTTCCCTGACCTCCTTTAAATTTCCCTGACTTTTCCCGGTTTTCCAGAAAGTGGCCACCCTGCTTCACTTTTGAAGAGACTTGCCAAACATCGCTACGAACATTTTCATGATCTCTCTAATTTCATTGATCTTTCTGAGTCTAGTCGATGGGCGTCAAATTTTTTTGGTGAAGATTTCAGAGTTGATAGTCGCAACGGCAAAAAGCTTGCCAGAATGTTCGTTGGAATGCTCACTAAAACGCTTTCGTTTGCTTTTCTGTAATGTAACATTCTCAAGAATGCTCATTACAAGAGAATAAGTTTATCAGCGCTTTTAATGTGCCTTGTTCGATTATTTCGTATTCAATAAGGAGACTTTCTCGTATTTTGCTGGCGTCCTTTAATTATTTACTAAATAAAACTATTGTTTGTACATAAAAAAGTCACTTTATTTGTTATCTACAGTTAGATATAAAATAAATTACATAATGATTCTCATGGTTTCGGCTGCGGCGTCCATAGCTACAATATACAACATGTTCATACATCTTATTCACTTTACAATTAAGTAAGAATATACCATTGCACAAAATACAATTTTATCATTCGTCATTTGTTCAGTTCTAGTTTATTTCGGCATCTGAAATAATATTTACAAAAGTGTATCTATTCGACAACAGATGGCGCTGTACGACGTCAGTAGCGTGAAATCCTAACCAGTCAGTGCAGTGGTATAACGCCATCTAGTGTCAAATTATACAAAACTAATAGAGAAAATTACAATAGATTGGTATTTTCACTAGGATTGTCTTTTCTACAAGTTTTAATAACATAACCGAAGTTAAACAAATATATAAGTAGATAATGAATAGCTTCTTACTACTTACTATAGGGATGAAATGATATAGGATCACTATTTACAATATGACATCAGAGATCATTACAATAGATACAAAATGCTCAAAATGCGTTCGGTACACACTACGGGTCTACGTCACAGAACAATATCAGCACAAACCACAACGACTCACCAACATCAATGTGTGCATGAGATACATGAATTTATTAGTTCGATGAATGCTGATGAGCCTCCGTTGTTTGTCTTAACGTATCATTACATTAGTTACAGTACAGAGCAGTAAATTACTTCACTGTCAACAATAAAAATATACAAAATTGGCAGTGTAGTGATTTGAGGTAATGGAACTAAACGGTGGAGTATTTTACTGTCTCTTACGTCAAGCGTCCAGGTTGTTCCAACTAACTGGACGTACTTAGGTTAGGTTAATTTTAATTTAAGTGACTTGAGGCGCTTTTGTCTAAGTTACGTATATTGCCAATGTTGCAGTGGCGCTGCGAAATCACTTAAATGTATGTCCTTCATCAGTCATGGCTGCGAGGAGCGGGAGGACGCCACGGCCGCACCTCGTCTTAACACTAGTTACGTATATGTTGTGCGTCGCGCAGATACACTAGGACTAGACAACGCGCGACGTCTCACTCACAGTTACACTAACGTCACTGGCGCGTCACTATCACGAGAACGTCATCGGGTCAGCTCACCGGCAGCTGGCTCAGTGAGGCTGCTGAGAGTTGTCGGCTCCGGCAATAACAGGCAAGAGTCGAATTGAGCGGAGCGGACACGAGCCCCGGCCGCACCGGTCGTCCAGAGGGGAAAGACTGTCATCTGTCCCAACTTACAGATAGTTGAGACAAGTGGATTTAGTAGACAAGCCGAACGGACTAGACGGGTCCGTAGTCGGAGAGCGGCTGTCCCGAGCGAGCAGAGGGCGCCACGGTGGCCGGCGCGTGCGGCACCAGCGGAGCGGACGGCGCCAGCGAAGGGGCCAGCGGAGCGGGCGGCGGCAGCGGGAGCGGGAGCGGGGCGGCGACGGGCGCCGCGGGCGCGCGTCACACGCCCTTCACCAGCGCACGCGCAGCCGGCGCGGGCTCCCGCCCCCCCCGCCATACGCGGCGCCACGAGTCCAGCGTCTTGCCCGACCAGATCCACACGCCCGAGGTGATGCCCACGGCCAGCGCCATGAAGTACTTGAGCATGAGCGCGGAGTACAGCGGCCGCGGGCCACAGTGTGCGCCACACGCCACGCGCCGCAGCCACAGCTCGTGCCCGCCCGCCTCGTACGCCAGGCAGCCGATCACAACGCCGGCCGGCACCGCGTACAGTACGCTGAACACGCCGATCCGGATCATCAGCTTCTCCAGCTTGTCAGCCTTGGAGCCAGCGCCCACGCCGCCTTGCCTCTTGATCACCGAGCGGATGCGGAACAGCGACACGAAGCCGGCCAGTAGGAACGTGGCGCCGAGCGCGAAGTATACAATCAGCGGCGCCAGCACGTAACGTTTCAGATTCTCTGGCGATGAGTTGCCGACGTAACAGATGCCAGCAACAGGGTCACCGTCCACCGCGCCCGCTAGTAGTACGGCGACGGTCTTCGCGGCAGGAATGAGCCACGCGGCCAGGTGGTAGTACTGTGCGTGTCCCGCGATAGCTTCGTTACCCCATTTGAGTCCTGCGGCGAGGAACCACGCAAACGACAGCACCACCCACCATATGGAGGAGGCCATGCCGAAGAAGTATACTAGCACGAAGACTAGAGTGCATGCACCCGGGCCGTTGGCGGAGGTTCTGAGTAGCGCGCCCTCGCACACGACCTCGTCGTGGCCGAGCGCCAGCCGCGCCAGGTAGCCCAGCGACACCATGAAGTAGCACGCGGACAGGTACACGATGGGCCGCTCGGGGTACTTAAAGCGCTGCGAGTCGATCAGGAACGTGGTGAGCGTCATGAGAGTGCTGGCGGCGCACAGTCCGCCCCACATGGCCACCCACACGGCCGCGAACTCCTTCTCCTCGCGCGTGAAGAAGGCGCCGCGGCACGGCAGTGCGCACGCGGCCACGCCGGCGACCGCGCTGGCGTTGTGTAGCGCGCGCACGCTCACCAGCGGCGCCCGGCACGCGCACGCGCACGCGCCCGCGCCCGCGCCGCCGCCCGCGCCCGCAGCCGCGACGCCCGTCTGGCAGTTTTTTGGGTCGGAGCAGGCGGGGCGCGGCGGGCGGCGCGCGGGCGGGGGCGGGGGCTCCCGCGCGCGCTCGGTCTCCTCCATGCACAGCTGGTCGGGGTCGCCGGCGCGCGGCAGTCGCTCGCACGCCATGCGCTCGGGCCACTGGAAGCCGTACTTCTGCATGAGCGGCGCGCAGCCGTCCCGCGCGCGCTCGCACACGCTGCGGCAGGCCGGCAGCGGCTTCGCATAGTCTTCGATGCAGATGGGCGTGTACACGGAGCAGAGGAAGAACTTCAAGTCCGCGGAACATTTAATCTCGACAAGCGGCCAGTATTGGTGGACCTGGAAATGATAATGAAAGATCATAAATAAAAGTTTCTACTAAATTGAATTTCTTAGAGGACGTCAGAGTTTTTTAATAGAAGAAAGAGAGCTTGTACCAAGACCACTAAACTGCAAGGAAGTTATACGACCTTCGAAGGTAGATAAGTTACATTGTACGAGATACGCACCTCAAGGCCAGCCTCCTCCTGCGTGTCGTGGTCGAGCGCGTTGGGGAAAGACGTGAGGTTGTAGCCGATGCCGCGGCACATGGGGATGGTGATCTCCTGGCAGCGCGGCTGCAGCGCGCTTCCCTGCGCCACCAGCGCGCCTGCCAGCGCCCACCACACCAACATCTTCATGGTGTTACCAGAGCCGCATCTGGAATGATGGAAAAAACAGTTTAGTTTAGGTTTACCAAAATCTATAGTAAATTAGGCTGACAATTAGCACTTTCTGAACAACGCAAAAATCTAAAATAATGCAGTACACATAAACTCCTGTCTTTCGTTACTTCCTATAGTTGCTCTGGGAATAAATTCCCCAGCAACATGTCTGTCTGTTAGGTTAAAAGAAGTTGGAAATAATGAAAAGATTGGAAATAATGAGATTTAGATAACCAATTTGAAGAACTGTAGTATGACCGAAATGTCATATCTATAGATATAATAAATCTGTAGAAGGGTCAATTCTGTACATTGAAAATATTGAAAAAATAAATAGCGGGGGGTGTTGCTGGATCGATACCAAACCCAAATATGTGATTAAAAAATTTTTTGTCTGACTGTCTGTATATGCAGGCATCACGTGAAAACTAACCGTTCGATTTCGATGAAACTTGGTATAATTATACCTTATTATCCTGGGCATAAAATGGGATACTTTTTATCCTGGAAAAATCTTATTTTTCAGTTTTATTCATAGACGTTGTTCTGTAGAACCGCGAACACACATTGCATTACCCGCAGTGGATTCAGTGCCGTAATATTTAGAAGATGTCATTGTCAGAGTTACGCAAAATGGAGAAATAAACCATCCCCGCGAAGACCGACATCCGCGCGGACGGAGTCGCGGGCGGAAACTAGTAATCAATATGTCTCATCTCGGACTTAATAAAACTGCTGTACTAAAAGAGTAAGTATGTATCTCGAATGTCGTAAATTATCAGAAGTAAATAACTTACTACACACAACAATCACAATCTACTACATTTTCTTATCTCGTTTTTCAATTAAAACCTAACATAAATCAGGTTTCTGTTCCACTATACAAAATGTTTTACACAATAATCTGCACCAATTTTGTGACACTCGACCAACGATGAAATATGTGAATAGTAAGTGTTAGAGTAGAACATGATTGTTATTGTTGATGCAAGTGAATACTCTCCAGGTAGGCGGTGGTATCGGCGCAATCTGGCCGGTATCGCGGCTTATCGCTTGCTATCGGTACACGGCGATTACACAATATCAGGCGTCGCATTGTGCTCGCGACTACTGTTCGTTTATTGTCGTACCATGTCGATAACTTGCTGATAACTGTGCTGAATTGTTTGGGGAATCCTTTGCATTGCGTATTTACTGCTTATACGTCATAATTTAAAGTCTATTACAGTGCAGATCTGATTTTTATTTCAGGATGATGTTTTTCTGTAATAATATTAAGTAAGAATTGCCACTATAGTCATGCTCTTGTTCTTATATCGCAATAGCTTCCACGAGTTGATAATTCCTTCTAATTTGTAAGTAATTATCGCTTACGAGGTCAATGTTTTTGTTCATTAGGTCAATATAAACATTAGCATCATCAAACGAATGCCGCTAATAAATGATGAATAAGTAATTAAGTCGTTTTTAATTTTATTGTTCTACATTTTTAAACTTCTAATTGGGAAAACGATTGTTTTTGTCGGAAAAACAAAACGGAGAAAATTCTTGAAACAACTTCTTAAACATTATATTTTATTGAACGAAATACACATAAAAATGACTAGGAAATGTTTTCAAACACTGTTTCGACATTTAACACTCGTAAGCTACGAAATCATTGGCAATAAAAAGAAACAGATTCTACAGCGTTCAAAAAAAACCTTCAAGAATTTTGAATTCGTCCCGTTACATAGCAGAATACCAATGCAGGTCGGTGGCATTCGAATTAGTGGAGTTAAATAGTTTTATTTATTTCTGGACTAACACTAACATGTGCCACGGTACATGGCGCTGAGGTAAGACCAGCTATGCACGGAGAAAGGTGCAGTCGTTGGTATTCTGCCTACCGTGATGAATCTCACAGAACTTGCATCGTGACACGTGTTGTTTAGCTATCTCATGTAAATTTCTTATCGCTGTAATAGGTGAAACTAAATGCAAAAGATCCTCAAGATTTACGGAAATCTTGATAAACGCTCTCTTTTCGTAACCCAATGCATGAGCTGCACTCGCTGATTTTACGGTAACGGTTTTTTTTTAAGGTAACTGTAGATGCTACCAAGTGGGGTAACCACATAGTGACGATGTCTGTACCTCTATCACCCCCTTTATACTACACATAGTTTTATTGAAGATCGTCGTGTGAATGTTGACGGACGAATTGTAACGGTCCTTCGAGCCGGATTTAGAATTTCGAAAGAAGAGAATTTGCAAAACATTATCAAATAAACGTTTAAGATAACTTGGAATATTACTAAAACTAATTTAAACAGTGGATTTAGCTTGATTTTGGTGCCTCAACTGATGTTCCACGAGTTTAAGATTTGTTTGTTGATTGCTAATCAGAAACATTTCAAGCCTTTCAACAGTATTTAATTAAACTTCATTAGGTTTAAACCAGTCTCCAACTAGTTGATCTGTGTTTTTCCCGTCACACTCGTCCTCCGAATCGTCGGTTAATGCGCTTTTAACGACACGCCATATCGACACATGGCCGCTACAAGCAGACAACACTGATTCCACCGTTAAATTAAATTAGCCGTGAGCTATTTAAAATTCTGTGGTTACACCAACTTAATTGTAGCATGGACCGTATAATAGGGGCTTTTTTGTACAATTTGTACTAATCAAATGTTATAGAGATCTGTGTTTGTTCAAGTTAGCACCCAAATTCGTCGAGTTGTTTTTTTATCGTGCGTCCATCTGTCCGTCCCTTTCTCGGGGCGAAGGATTATTATCATAGGACGGCGGAGAGGATGGGTCGGCCAACGTTTACCACGACGTTTAGCTGATAATAATACTCAGTATCAGTTTGTTGCTAAAGACCCTTTGTAGCGTCAGTTATCTGCCCCGATATATTAATGAGTTTATTGTACGACACGCAATAATTCAGTCGCGATTAACACAACAATATAAACTGCGCAGTGAATGGTTTCTGTCAAGACGTTTATTTATTATAACTGGTATTGGTTCTATTTTAAACAGCGTGTAATGAAATCTCATAAAGTTGTAATAGTTATGTGCAGGCGCGGATGTTAGATTTGTTTGATCATTGATCAAGTACGGGCCGAGACGATGTAGTAAGGATGTATTACATACATTATAGACTACGTTTTTCTACCATTGTTGTCTCTGCGATTTTCAGACCAAGTTTAGCTGGGTATTCATCAAAGCTTATCGGATTAGTCTCGAAGGCACGAGTAAAAATAAAGTTATTCATGCATAGCAGTTTAAAACTACAGGCTGCCTTTATGCCTTACATTCCCAGTACCCATAAAAGCTTAGGTCCAGGAAAGATAAGCGGACATTTTTATTTTTTGGCACAAATAGTCTAGAGTTCTAGCCACGACGTCCGCAGCGCATAACGGTCAGCTCGCTAATGAAGCGTAAAAACGCGCATTATGCGTTTAATAAGGCAGCGATTTGAATTGAATGGAATCGAAACGTATCGTAGTTGGATAAACAAACGCGCTCGTAAAACTGAGCTGGTTCCCGGTACGACCGTACGATACGCGTATGCAGACGTAGGGTAAGGTAATACTGCAAGCGGGGAGGAGTTAATTAGTCATAGACTTCAATTAATTAGATGAAATACTGTGAAAGGAACTTGGGATTTTTCTGGTAGATGGTCGGTCATTGACTAGTAAATGTTTCTAAATAATAATTATGTTTCCTACTTCTAACAATACTAAAAATTTAATTCGTGGGTGTGTCTATATTAGGTCCGTTAATGTATGAACTGTTACGTCGTACTTATCAACAGCGTGCCAAGTTTGATCGCGCTTTTTGTCAGTTGACTGCATTGCTTCCTTATTGATTAGGTAATCAATTAATCATAGCGAGTTATTGATTCTGGTAGCCGACATATGAGTTGAACCAATGGAAGTATTTATAGATGAATTGGCGTCTAACTTTTATAATCATGCGTGTCGCGCGTGTTGTGCATTATTATTTTTTAATACATAGTTGTTATAACATGGTTTTATATCATGGTTTTATAACACGTAAGTTGTCAGTTTCTTGTGTCAATCAGTGTTATTTAACACATTTAGTGTTGCTAATGGTTATTTTATAGTATTGTAGGTATTGTTTGTTATCCAATAACAACAAAAATGAAAGAAAAGTTTTTTTTTAACGAACAATGGGAGGCTAGTCTAGTCTATGACTAGCAAAGCGAATACAAATCCATTTGAAAATTGCACTCGGTGAAATAGAGCGTCGTATTTTTTGCTTACAATACCGCTCCGCTGTCAATGCGGGCGTGCCCTACCCTTTATTACAGTCGCACGGTTATTCCGCTTCACTGGAAATAGTAATAGTTGGCGTCGCGAGTTAGCAACGACACCTTATAGCCCGAACGTGTTCCCGCCGCGGCCAGCCCGCAGCACGCAGCTCCGCCGCCGCACCGCGACCTGCCGTGTTTGCTTTAAACCTAATTTTATTGAGTTATTCAGAACTGGGCTATTTGTATTAGTTCCGCGTCCTGGCTTTGCGTTAACTCGACGACTGTTCAGAATGGAGCCTGTGAATGTATTCGCGTGAACGTATCGCGAGTTAGTCGCCAGGAAATTGAGCCGTTTCTTTACTCGTTATCGTTACATGTAAATCTCACGGAGAAAGCTACATTTATCATAAATATTTGACAGCTTTCATAGATTATTTTGGCATTAGAAAAGTCTTTGACTTGAAATAAATGAGTTGCATCCTGCCTGCGACTGGCGTGGTGCCACAAAAAATAACAAAAACTAGTCATAAAGAAACACTTCTTAGGTGTCATTTTACTCGGTGTTTGTCATCTGGCTGGTCGATTAGGTTCGAAATTGGCATATATTCGTGGTGCTCCGAGGTTGATGCCCGATCGCCTGGCCGGCTGCCAAACTGTTTAAAAGCTTATAGACTTCTGTTTTGGGACAAGTTACTGACGTGGGCGGGTCTTGGGCACGCCGCTATTTATAAACTTACAGCACGAATGCCAAACATTCACACATGAGCGACTATTTTAAATATTAACCAGTTCAGTTTTTTGTGACCATCATGATTGATGGTGTTAAATGTCAAGCGAATGTTGCGAAATCAACGTTCCAAGCGATGATTTGACAGTCGGCGTGTCAAAATATCAATTTTAAAGAGCCTGAGGTATCAAATAGACATTTTTTGCGACTGTGAATATTTTTCGATTACATCAATTAAAAAGATTTATTTTCATTTCGTCTGATGGGTTTAACAAAACGACTAACGAAAACCATTTAGTGAAAGGAACGCAATGACTAATGAAGCATTTCTAAAGCGAAAAGGAATGGAGGAAAGGACCTCCTGAAATTTAGGATTCTATACATAGCTTAAAACTCTATTCAATTACAATTACCTAACACCTACGAAAGAACTTTATGCTAAAACTAAACTATTTAACCTACAAAAATTATACACATACCACACTTGCATACTAATTAAAAAAATTCTAATGAACAAAATACACTCACAAATCACTTTCAAACGTAAAACATACCACTACTACGCTAGGAATAGGGATAGTATAGAACTACCTTCAGTAAGAACTTTATACGGAAGAAGAACTATTCAGTTTGAGGGAGCGCAGATTTATAATAAATTACCGAAAGAAATAAGGGATTCTTCATGTATTAATATATTTAAAAATAGGTTAAAGTTGCATTTGGCCAACCAACAATGATACAACACTACCTACATTTTGTACTCGATTGTTCGAACGACGAATAACCTATAACTTAAGTTTTTTTTTTTATGTTAAATTTCTCATATTTAAGTGAACTATGTATGTTCTTTTTGAGAAATAAATTTCTTTAAACCGAACTTTCCAGGAGCCAACTGTTTTTAAAACCTTTGTCTTTAAATTAGTTTATCAGAGGAATCTTATCCCCGCCATCTCTTACATCTTAGGACATACATTTCTACGTTTGTTGCTAATGAAAATGCGTACAAACGAGGTGTGCACGTGGTCAAATGTTCGCAATCGATACGCGCACTTTACGAGCGCCCAGCTCATCGCCAGAGACGAATAAATGGAGCGGCCCACGACCAGATCAGCTCGAGAAAATACATGATCATGTAGCAAAATAATGAATACAATTAGCGTTTTATGGGTAAGCATTTATTTTGCTGTGATAAAAATGGTGATATGTCAAAAAGGTGCATCGTTGCAGTAATATTCTCCATTTATGTCAGTAATTTAATCCTTTTGACAGACTCACGAGACTGATTGAGACTGACTTACTGTCGATAACGTTGGAATTGTCTTTTCAGAAAAGTTTATGCTTATTGGATAGGTGAAACGAACCATTCTAATATCAGGTTACTTTTTTTTTAACATGGTAATATCATCAAATGAAGGGCAGAGCGGGAGGGACTGTCAGACTCGTACTGACTAAAATCCACGGTATCCTTCAATAGCCCTTTACGTACGTACGTACCGGGGTCGCGGTAAATCATGAGTCCCGCGACCCTGACAGGCTTTGGCCCTCGAGAGGGGGCACCGTCATTTTTGCCGGCACTCTTTGAGGCGCGCGTAGAACACAGCGCGCCGTCGACCCGAGCATGGTCCATGGTCGGACAGTGAGTTGCCCATTACTCGCTGCCCGCATTCCCAATATCAGGATACTGAGACTTATAAAATAGAAACAATATGAAGTCTCAAGCTCATCGATTCAATTACAACCGCGTCTACGGCTCCAATTATCATATCTCACATAGTTTGTAGCACGTTATGTGAATAAACTGCTGGTTTTTAAACACCCGCGATTGGCGCCTCTGATCGCTGCGTAATTATGACGGCGCGTTTATCTCATTACATTCCAACGTTTATGGTGCGCCAGTCCCATCAATTGTTGTAACATCATGTGTGGTTAGCACACGACCCTAAGATATAGCTATTATTTACGTTTTAGTGCATAAACAAATGGTGTAGATGTTTCCGTTTCACACAACACGCTTACCATAACAGCCTCCGTCCGTACAATAAAACTATTATTGCTTTAATTTTATAGTTATTCTTATTTACGAGGTTGCACAATGGCTGGACCCACATCTCGCGACCACGCGGCGCGGCGCGGTCGGCGGTTGCGTCGTCGTAAAAGCGCGCGACTTGTTCGTCGTGTCGCGTCGTCGAACGCTATTTTACGACCGATCGCTTCCTGTGAACGCTGGAGAATATTACTAGTACATACATGATGTTGGTACATATCTCCAAATATGCAAGCTACTCCAAAGTAGCGCTAAGTTTAAAACTTCGGCCATTTCGCGCCAAGGTATGAGTAATGTGCTTCCTGCCCACCTGGGGGCGAGTTATGGGCTAAAGTTGTGAGGCATTGACGCTTTTACCCTAATGGTGACATAGCCCGTGGGACTGGCGAAAGGCCAAAATTCAAAAACAGTATTCGTTAATTTACATGGGGAGTTTATTTATTAGGAACACCAACATCGGAACATACAGAACAGATCATTAAAAACAAAAATATATAACATAGAAGTCCTGACTTCAGTTTTGGAAGACATTTCTTCAAGCTAACTTTATGCTAGCTTAGGGTGACTCGTGACTCCAGTGATCCCATGAAGCTATCCCTCAATTTATAGCCTGTACAGCCAACTCCACATTACAACAACCACACCACAGACTACGCAATAATATGCAGAGTGACATCAAAATAATTTACGATCGAGTTGGGCCGTAAACCCGGGATCGCGAGGCCGCAGGAGTCCACCAGTTCCGTGTTTACCACCTATAAACCAGGCTTGGCATGCCAGAGGGCGACACTTGAACCCCGTACGAAGGAGGTTTTACTTATGTGTAGATCTAATATGTGGCATATTGTAGGCTGTATTCTGTCTTCCTGATGCGGTAATAAACTTGTATAGGTGGTGGAAGTGATAGACAAATAGACACAGACGTAACGCAAATGATATTGAATAATTCCACGGTGATTCAGTGAATCTCGTAACAGACGCGGGATGCTGATGTAATCCGCTAGTCAAGTGCGCTTGGAATTACATTTCCCTTCAACATCCATCAAACAATCTACACTACATATGTACATTGTAGCTAGATACCTCCCACCGATCACACAATACATGGGAACACGTAACAGCTTTAATTATTACATGAAACTGAACAAAAACCTACCGATGCAGGAGATTAACCCCGCGAATTAAACAAGCTACGCCTCGTTAAAACCTACGAGTCGTTCTGTTTTTTTTATTATCTTTGTTCTTCCAACTTATTTGCATGATTGATGGTCGTATTAAATGTTCAAGTATATGAAGTTATTTTTTGGCAATGTTTCGGTTGTTTTTTTTTGTGAGTTAACGAGAATATTGTTTGACGGACATCTTGTAAGGTTAGAAGATTAACGGACGCGTCTTGAAATGTTTTTCGTTTGTGTGATGTGCAGATTTGCCGCCGCTAATAATTTGATATGTGATAAATAGATAGACTTTGATTGACGTATCAGAATAACATCAACATGAAGTGAGAGGAGCCGAATAGTTTTCGGATTTAATTTTAAAGTTTGATAGCGGTTTATTTTTTATTTGGATGTAGTGTCGACTATGCATCAATCAATCACGTAAGGTAGAAATGTACCTAGATTACCGTCGGACTAAACTAATACGCTTTATCTAGCCGCCTTTCAGTACATTTTGTTAATTATTTTAGTTTCTTGTTGAATTAAATATTTTTAGTACATAAATTCACATCAATCTTGGTAAGGAAACAGCCAATGCCAAGCAAGTCGAGACCCTGACACAAATACTTTATTTTTTCCTTCGCGAAGCAATATCCAAGACTAACCATTTAAAAGCAGGTCGCATAACAATAAAAAGTTACAAGTAGCTGTTGAAGATAATTCAGCGATAGGCGACTGTTTTAATAAGCCCAGTTTATCTAGACCCGCGGCGAAATAAAGAACTAAAATAAAAATCTGTTGAATTTGACATAACTATTGACATTTTCCTTAGCAAACAGCGCCACTACAAAGTTTCAAGGAACACTGGTCACTTTGTAACTGTCAAAGTTTAAAAGTGAAAAGTTGTCTCCATTATTGTGCTGCCTTATATAAATTTGCATTGTGGGTCAAATCGTGAGCATTGTTGCGTTTAACGCGGTTCATTTCAGAATAAACGATGATTGTGGAAGAGATAAATGAGGAAAGTTCTTTGAATTGGACATGGTGTCAACAACGAACAATACTTTGTGCTGGTTTTGTTAAATTTACTACTTCTTAATTTTAGCGTTGTTATTAAAGTACATACAATATACATGTACAACGCCGTTGTACATGTATATTGTATGTACTTTAATAATTATATTACACTCGTAATATTTCTTTCTGAGAAAATATTGGGGAATTATTTACCACATTTTCCTTTACAGTCAAATTGTTTCTAATTGGAATAATTTCTTTAGTAACAACGATTAAACGTCAGCCTGTATAGCATCGGACGGATATTTATGGTTAAGAGTTGCTTATCTTCCATAACGAATGAAAAGAATGAGAGCACTATAGCGTCATTATGAAAAATTATGATATGAATTACTGTACAAAGAAGGGCTCATTATTTTTCCCACAAACATATTTCAGTTCACATCACACATAGATACTGATCAATACCTCATTGTAATTAATAATGAATAAAAATATTTTATCTGTTCCTAAGTACTATGGTGTACAAGGCGTCGCTCGATGCGCGGGCGCAAGAAAGGCCCATTGTAACATTATCACTAGCGAGTCACCCTGGCTTCTTGCATGCTAAATGCGTACACAGCTACGTGATTAATGGGCCGTACGCCAATCACTAGGAGGTCTGCCCACCCCGTAAAGGAAGCGAGCCAACATGGCTGCCGGGTGCAATGACCTGTGGGGTAGGTATGTGCGAAAAGTTGAAGATATGAGAGGCCTTATCTTTCCGCTTATTTTCTTAGCCGAAGAAAATTCTAAGCGATTTGATACAGATGATGAGTCAGCGTGAAGGAGCTCCGTAATGTCGTGACACGGTTCTCTTTTTTTTTCAGGACTAAAGATATATTGCCTTATATCAGGAAAGTATGTTAGCGAATGATTTATTGTCTTTCAGCTTCTTTTTATGGACTACACATCGGTGTTGCGTTGACATAAATACCGAACACGAACAGTTGGGGCCGAAAATAACATAAAGTTTACGAAGCTTGTTTAAGACAAAACGGATAGAAATGTCAACTGGATTAGCTTCTATCTCTGATTTCGTCAGTGTAGATGTAACATATCGCATGATACCCGCCAATGGAGTTTTCTATAAAAAAAAGAGATTTATTGCTACCAGATTAGGATTTTCGGAGATTATTTCTTACACCCATATTTAAAAGCTTTATCTCTATGCAATATAAGTGTAGATTTCTCGATACCCAATGCAACAGCTGTTTGATTTCATGTAATTCGTCGTTAAATCGCGCTGCCATAAACTAAGTGCCGTTCTGGTGGAAAAAGCGAGAATATTTCCAGTGTGGGAATGAGATGGCGCTAGACGACTTGTATAGCTCTGTCTCTTTCCCACAGTGGAATCACTCTCGCTTTATGACGTCATGGTAGGGCACCTGGTGTTATTTTATAAACATAGCTGTTCCTCTACGTTCCTTCATGGAGTTGTTACAAGTAACAATGGCTGCGTGTGTGTTTGATGTCTTTATTTACTATTTACTCGTGTTTCCAGTTTCAGGGTCCCGTACTCGTTCCGCGGAAGCCTATTGTTGTGGCACCCGACTGTCTGTCTGTGTTGTAACAGACTGAATTTCGTGATGTTTACGATTGAAGAGCGTTTAACGCATCTTTCGAGATAATGTATTTTTTGGGCAACATTTTGCAACATGAATATAAACCTCAAAAAAAAAATACTTCAGTCTGGATACATTAAGTAAGTTCCTACAACTTTAGCGTAAACTTTATGTTATCATTTGTTGTTGTGGGCACCAAAACACCCCATTTTTACAAAAAGTAGCTTCAATGTGGAACCTTTGTAACTTTTATGTTCATTATTTAGGATCAGCGGGTCTAAAATCACCACTTAGAGCAATGTTGTTATCTTGTAATGTTGCAAATTGTTCTTTATAAATTATTTACTCTAGATTTTGCTCAGCAATTGAACAGAATACTCCGAATTTTAGTGCAATTTTGTTAGAACATTGATTAAGCAGCAGTTTTACCCGCAGTAAATAAACAAAGTTCTGAAATTTGATCATAAATATTTTGCAAAACAAGTTAATACTGTAAACAAGCTCATATTAAGTTATTCGCTAACGAGTTAATCTTCGATAAGTATTAGCTAACATGACACGCACAGTGGCGGCAAACAAAAGCTAATGCCAAATTAATGAGGATAATGCGTAACACTAATAATGAACATTTCCGCTGAGTTCACGCACATGCGAGTGAAAAACAAGCACTCATTTGACATTTGTAACAGATGACAATAACTAAACTAAACTACGTAGTAATATCCATTACAACTTTTGTAAGTAGCATTTGGCAACAAGTTGGTGGTGACTCAGTAATGTTATAATTTAGGGCTGTCTGTTTTATAAATTGATAGTTTAGAGAGCTTTAAATATCGTAGTTTTATAAAGATGTCTTGTTGTAAAGATTTTACTAACACAGCAATGAATTAACAAGAATCTGCGGGATAATTATACTGCCTCTGAGTTCAAGAACATCAAGATGTCCAGTAGACAAAGTTTTCGAACTTATGAAGCAGGTAATAGATTGGAATATCTTTCAATTTTTTTAAAATTTAAATAAAATTATATTCGTCTGAAATCTTCGGCACTGTTTTATTAAACAGGTCCACTCAAAGAAGAATAGAATGCTATGATTGGTGCTGCCGTCTCGCAGGCCGATTGACGTAACGCAATCAACGAGGGTCAACGTTTTCTCGTTCCTCGCAATTTTCCGCTTGACAAATCAAACTTATGCTACGGGCTTGGACTGACTGATGAGCGACAGCGGGAAAATGATCTTACAAAAATTGTATGGAAAGGTTTTTACTATCATGCGAAGGTAGATGCAGTAGATGACATGTTTTAGAATTTGAATTGACTAGTTCAGTAACAGCTCGAAAAGCAAAATGTGGAGTTTTTTTTTCAAGTTAGTTTACGGCCACCGTAGGCGCGGGCATGCGGGCGGCCAGTAATGGGCGACTCGCTGTCCGACCATGGACCATGCCTGGGTCGACGGCGCGTTGTGTTCCACGCGCGCCTCAAGGAGTGTCAGCATAGTGGCGGGGCCTGTATAGGGCCAAAGCCTGCCGGGTTCGCGTACCAAAAGGGCTATTGAAGGACACCGTGGATTTTTGTCAGTCAAGTCTAACAGTCCCTCCCACTGCCCTGGATGGGAGGACTCATTTGATGATTTTCCATTATAAAAAAAAGATTACGTAATGCTAAGTCAGAGTCCTACCCAAACTATGAAACGGCATTCGGAATTCAAATCCTTCAAGGCTGCTATCCGCAGTCCGCACTAACTGCAACGCATAGTTTGCGCTCCAGGAGTCAAAGTTCTAAACAATTTGGGCGGTTTTCGCTAACAGTGTTAACCCCAGCTACCTACCTGCGCGTCGCTTCCAACCTGCACCACAGGAGACACTTGATATTGCCAATTTAGAATTTTTTAATGACTTTTATTACCGAAAATTTGAGAGGCCTATTTGGAGGAACTATTTTTGGTTTGGCGGATGAAATTAAGTTGTAGCCTTAATTTTTTGTCTCTTAGTTTACCAGATAGGAGACTAGGACTAATCGTAATTAAACGTAGTATAATCATAGAATATAAATATAATAGGTAAAATTAAATAACTACTCTGATTTCACTCAGGCACTTGACAATTCTGAGTTCATCTTGATTTGGAATTAAATAGGGACACAATTTGCCACCATATTAGTCAAACTACCAAATTCCGTCGACAGGTGGCGTGCGAGTGTTTGATATTGAAAAAATATATTCCACAACCGGCTTTATGACATTTTAATGTAAATGTTGGTCCGCTGTGGCGGCTCCACATTTTTGCGATGCGATCGTATCAAACACGACTAGTTCCATTACCACTTTTATTGTGAAATGAATGACAAACTTTTTGTGTCGAGTGTACTCCGACCAGCCAGTGTTATGAATACGATTTTAATATTAAATTATCATTATAAATGCTGAACATTTGAATTTATGAGACAATTTATCACGAAATGAGATGCTAATATTTGTTGAAATTGTGATATTCATCAAGTATTTTATAATCTCTTGGCACACTATCCGATGAGTAGTTTTTTTGTTTACAAAAAAAAACTTGGCAAGCAAATCGTGTACGTTCGCAGGTACGATTTCATCTGGTCGCACTCAGCAGATGTTTGCGTCCGATATTCCCGAGAATGGCCGCTAAGATTTACGGATATCCGGCTCGAGATACAGCGACTGTGTGGATACAACTGCTATTCAGATGCCTGTGCCCGGAATGTCCATATCTTTACCGCATCCTTCAGTAAGGTAACAATTTCAGGTTTTGGCTTCGTTGAGAGCTTCGAGCGAGATATCTAGGACGCTCGCACCATTGGCTTTCAGACCCTTCGGAATTTAGATGTTTTTAGTGCTTTGAAACAACAATTTGGCAAATGCGTTCGAAATCGTAAAACTTTTAAAGGGTCAGCGTCCGAATAGGCGATTTGTTTCTAAAGTTTGTTGAAAGCGAGAGCACTTAAAATGGTTCAGAACAGAACGTTCGTAAAGTAATTACGTCTTTGTGCTAACTAATGCTGACATCACTCAAAGGAAACTAGGACCCATAAAAGTAAGAACAATGACTCGAAGCGTTCGGGAACAGCTAATAAGCTCTCATTTCGTCATTTACGTCTATTTGAATAGCCGAGCAATTTGGGTCAATAAAATCTTTAGAGACGCCAGAAAAGCTACTGCGTACCTGGACGAGATGCTTGCAAATATTTCTGCAATAATTTTTATAATATTTTGTTTTAAGAAAACAAGGACGTATCTAACAATGGCGGTGTAACGGTGCTCGAAGCAACGGGAAACAATGGAGCATCGGCGTCACCAAATGAATTTGTTGTTTGCGAATTTTACGAGCTTGGAGACAATTCTTCTCGTGTCCATTATTTGTGTCAATGCCTTTCTAGTGGAATCTGGTCAATGCAAATTGTAATAACTTCAATAGATTGTGTCCTTGTAAGTTTGTACGATTTTGTAAAGCAATCACAATCACTGATGTAGAAGTTAATTAATTAATTCACATCTATACGCAGGCAGTTACTTTCATCATGGTCTGAATTACCGCACAACTCAATTGCGTTTCATCTTTGATCAAGTCGAGTGTACCCCGAGTACGGTAGTGGAGCATCGTTAGAAATGTCACTCCCTTTTGTTTCAAAAGGGGCTTTTTTCGTATCGATCCCTTGCAGGTAACCGGGAGCGGATGATTTATTACCCGGCTTGTTTGTTCAAATAATCGATGCCCTGGCGAAATCCACCGCGTCACACGAAATGCGCCCATAAAATAACTACCCCACGTTTAGTTTTTGAATGAGGTGGATCGAACGCATCTCGATTTAATGGCTCTAAACGAAAATACCGTGCGTGCAGTGTTGGCTCGCCGTAATATTTGGACAATACCGAGTGGGCTTGCTAAATTTCCATGCGAATTTATAGCAGCACTAAATCGAGGAGTCATCGTGCCGTGTGCCGTCAGCAATATTGTTTATAATAAAACAGATATAATTTTCCTTGCGCTAATGTAAACAGTCGTACATTACGCTCGTATATCTCGCTTGACATCCGATAAAAGTTTCATCGATGAAGCATATTACCAGGCTGTCAGCGAGACGCCTTGCCTACATTCTGGATAGTAACGACGGCGCCGTCGGTATCGATTTCTACATTCTTATTGAATTCATAGTAGCACAGTACTTTTCACTGTTCCATTTGCATTCCGCCTTTATTGCTGTCAGTCTCATTTAGCACGTAAACTTTCGAGCAGTTTTTTTTTCCATAAATTTCCTGTTACTCAATCGCTCAAGATTATAAAATTATCATTTAGAGATAGGAAGGGAGTTCGCGATAATAAGTCATGCTAGTCTGGGTTATTGATATTTTGTCAAATAAACATGTAGTGCGGTTGTAATAGAGCATCGTTACAAGGTATAGTGTGTACCCAGATTGCAAGATAAGGCGCTGATAGTGTACATTATCAAATCGTATAAAAAAAGTTTCTTTATCAGTGGTGTGGAGAGGGACATGTCTTCCGTGTTAACAAGTCTGTGAGACATCGTTATGTAAGCCAACTTTGATTTTGAATTCAGAATGGAAAGTTAGCTGCCTTTATGAGCCATAGACAATATTCTCAACTTTTCATAAGGCAATTCCACAGTGTTCCTAATTCCTATTAGTTCCAATGAACCGGTGCCTGTTGGTAGTTTATCACAGTGTGGAACACATGTAGGAGCTTCACCGATAGTGGTGGACACGTCGCTATCTATGATCGATCACTAGTGCTGTTTAATTACGGCCAGTTATCGACGCGCATGATTTATTGATATTGCCCCCGTATCGCGATACTGTGTGACACAGAAATAACTTTGATTGTAACTTGGGCTTCTTGTTAAAGATTGTTTTATGAACCTAGTGTCGTAAAAGATAGCTTTATGGAGTTGCTACTACTAATAAATGATTAACTATCCGATTGAAACTCAATTAATTGGTAAGGTTTTTTTCCGCTTTTTTGCTGTCATAACATTATTTATTCGAATGAACCTATACAAATAATGATTATCAAAATTATACATTCAAAGGCTATAAAAAATGAGAACCTCCCATTCTAAGTAGAGTCCATATAAAAACCGCGAGCATTTGTTAGTCATAAAGAGCAGAGCTTATGAATCAATAAAATCAACTGACACAAAAACGTTAACCCATGTTGGGAATCGTAGGTGATGCTCGGAAGGAAAGAGCCAGGTTTGTTATGATGAATTTGGATTAAGAATTACCTAATTCGATTTGAAGCAAGATATCTTACACAGAAAAACGGTAAACAAATTAAATCTTAACTTTTCATAACATCATTAGCGTCAATATTAATTTCAAAACGACAAAAACTTGTACAAAACAAGGAAAGAAAGCCAATGGTGGGTAACAGCAAAGGGAAAATAAAACTCATCAATTTAACAATATCTTTATCAAGATAGCCTTGAGTTGTTTGTCGGAGATTAATTGCTAATAATCCACTTAGCTTCACACAACATGCATCATCATTTTAAGATAATACAACGTTTTTGTGTTCATTACACACTTATCAAACCTTTTGATACGAATTAGGATCGTGGATTTGTGACGCTCAAATGTGAAGTAATAGCGAGTCTTTCTTAATTAGTAATTCATTATGTAATTTGCCAGTCGGTAAAATGATTATTAAATCATATTTAAATGTCTCTTCACAAACAAAAATAGTTTTGAACAGTGTTCTGATTTAGAAACTGTCAGTGTTAGTTTAGTTTTCAGCCATAAGATTCATAATAGACGAGATTCGCTAAACCCGAAATTTAACACATAATGTCGCTCACAAAGATTTATGTTCGAAACTTTCAGAGAGCACCAACTGACAGCTTGTTTAGAAAGTCTATCCAAGTTCATCAAAACTCTTTACACAAGTTTTTAAGTGATTCCTGTAACGTCCGCAAGTGAATAACAAACGTACATCGATCAAATATTTTCTAAACACTCATTGTATGAAGCACGTGTTGTTAAACGGGCACTTGTCTTCAACAGCCAGTGTTATCGTAATGAATGGCCCTGTTGATACTGTGCTACCGTCTGCCTGATACTGGCCACAACTACTGTCCAATCCTCCTAACGGATTACATTTGAAACGGTGTTCCATTTCCTTTTTTAAATAAACCAGAGATTAGGCAACTTTTTTCTAAGGATGTTTTTATTATTTATTGCAAAGATTTTAATCGTTTACGGTCTATTTGGTTTGAGTAGTCTAGACTTTAACGTTTATATGGTTCTCTCTGCTTCTTGGAGGGGAGTGTGGGCAGAATTCCAAGTGGTATGAACATAACTGAGACGCGCGGTATCGGGAGTACACAGCAAGGCGAGTGTTGGTTTTACAAGTGTGTTTGCTGGAGCGTCGCGACGCGTCCTAGAACATTATCACTATCACCATTCTGTGAGACGTTTCCTGAACGCGTCTGTCTGGAGTTATTTATTTGTCCGGGGCTAATTCTATATGTCTGGTAATCTATCTATATATCCTCTTTTCAGTGGTGTTGACAACTACTCATAAAACCAATATAAGTAGGGCACAGCTACAGACCTAAACATTGCCTGTAAAGAATTTTATACCCTAGCGAATATCTGTCCAGTACAAAATGAGGAAAACCAAAAACTTGACCAGGCGTTATCAGCGAAACACACTGAACGGTTAAAAAAAACGTCGAAAGCGTTCGTTTTTTGGAGGACCTTGTAAAGCTATGGGTGGGCTGGGGTTCTGTACGATATATAAATAATTTGATAAATGGCGGGCAAGACGGTAGCCCAGCGGGCGTGCATCGCTCGTTAATGTAGTTAATAGTTGTTCGTCCCCCCCCTAACTCCGGCTAGACACACAGGACCTACTTGTGGGCTAGACTCGTCTGAGAGAGGAGATTAACGAGAATGAGATGGTTTTCTTTAAAATATGATAGCCATGACTTAGGAGGGAAGGGTGCAATCCAGTAGGATTATGTCCAGACCAAAGACGGATGAGACAGATTTTAACTACTTATTCCGAGAAAGAGGCCTGAGTTTTTTTTTTATTCTAGATTAGTGAATTGTTTTCAATTTTTAACTACTTAATATAAGTTAGTACCTCGAACTTTTATGAATAAAAATTATTATGAGTAAAACATACTATTCCAGCCGACCTTGTTTATCTTAGATGCAAGTTTAATTAAGAGATAAGATAGCTCCAAATATAGATGTGGCTACTGTTATCGCCAATTCTGCTTTACTGCCACCGAATTCAAACTCATTTGAACAAATCGATTGTTTGATATCAAAATTAGTTTTATCGTAAAACGTCTTGTTGACACGTAATTGTAATTACTCTTTCAGTTAAGTAGAGGATGTACAAAACGAGCTAATTAAATATGCTGCCCTGTAATTCGACGGTAATTTATGCGAGCTCAAATTTGTAAAGCCTCGTAGCCGGGAAACAAACACGGCATTGTTGGCCGCGTGATCCGTGCGTGTGATCCCGCCGTGTTTGCCCGCCAGCCCGCCAGCCGGCCAACGAACCCTCGCAGCAGCCTTTATATCCATTCAAATAAGCACTAATTATATTTGATGCGTTTTACCTGTAATTAGGAGGTGTTAGAAAATGTGAAACAGTGTTTAACGGTTTCGAAACAGTATTCGGGGATTGTTTACACGCTTACGTATACGATTAGACTTCTTTATGAGGTGCTTTTACCATCGCGCCCACGCTACATCGCGAATACAAACAACGATGCCCAATCTAATGATCATTGTAAACATTACTCACTATTTTATCCACTTTCGTGTGGCGCAGTGTTTCCTACACATTAGCAGTTGACTTGTAAAATTAATCACTATTATTAGTACGGAACACATTCTGTTCACGTTTCATTTTATGAATATAAACAAGCGTGGAAGTTTTAAAAATGGAACACAATAAAGTTGATCTAGTCTAAACATTTTAACAGGCTTTATAACGCACTTTCGTCAACCTGCCAGGAATAACGATTAACAACTTTAAAGCATGGACATTTGTTTTGTATTATTAGTGTGTAGTTTTGGAATAGATTCGCGGACACTTAGCGAGCAGTTAATACTCCCTTCGGCAGGAAGATGGGCTCGGAAAGTGGTAGGTAGCTGCTCGTAAATAAAGGCGTGACTCAGTCGGCCGGTGGCGTTGCTTCGAGCTATTTTCGACTTGCAAATGAGAAAGTGCATCGACAGTGGAACCCTATAGGTTGGTTAAGTGTTCCAATATAGATGCATAGACGACTACTATATTGACTTCTGCATAGATAAGTAGGCAACATGGTGTAATTTCTTTGCACTCCAGGTGGCGAGAGCGATGCACTGTCGCGCCCACAAATGCATGCATGTATTTTCTTTCCTCGTGTATGCAAATAAAATTTAGTTTTCTTAACCGAATAATTATACAAATGTAACTGGCAATGGTACATTAACATTAAAGTTTTACACCTGATACCTTGACAAGTTTTTTTAATTTTATTGTTGTAAAGAATGCTGTGTAATAAAGTTTGTTTTATTATAGTTGACAACTACTACTAGAAACGGTCGGCTCTAAGGACATAAATTAGTACACATTATGATAAATCAACCAGGGTTGGACCATAACATTACATCATGGAAAATAATGTGTTTATTACATGATAGATTTATTTTTGTGTGTGACTGTACGACCAGTTGTTTTGAATTAAAAATCAAAATGATTTTCTTTTCTGTTCTTGATTATGAATGTAAGAATTAAAGTTTTAGCCTGATATAAAGCCGTCAACACAGATAATGCCGGTTATCTAGACCAGATTATAACAAGCCGTGTTTAGTACACATAACGGTCTCTCAACTAGTCTATACTTAGATAAATCATGCATCGGAACTGCAGCCAGCAGTAGATAGGTGCGTAGGGAACATGGTTCATATCTCGTCAGCAGACACTTATCGCCTCAAAACAAATCCCAAACGCGTTATCTCAAATACCTGCATACGTAAATACATCGACATTGAATCAATATTAGATAGGTTACCTACCGCAAAGCACGCTCGGTCGTCAGCGGCCGGCGGCGGGTGACACGCCACTACACTCACTGCACACTGTTTACTTCACCGTCGTCTTAAACAACACCTAATTGAATCCATGTTATCATTTAAAATATCGATCAGTCACACGCGGTGCGAAGGGTCTCAGGCGACGCCGTATATTTTTACATTCAACGTCGAGATATTTTCGATACCAGTCCGGTTTTTAGTAACACACACGAGTTCACAACGTTGTTTTTTCGTTTTGCTGTTGTAGCCGGTATACGAACTTATTGTCACAGATCAGCTGAGCGTATGTTTGAAACAATATCGGGTTTACGTAAATCGTGCGCGGAGCAAACACGTATCGACACCACGGCGCGCGGAGCGGGACTGATGAGTGAATGAACGGAGCGGAGTTCGCTTCTCTTCGTAGCGGGTGAAGTGTGTGCGGGGAAGGAATGAAGGACGTTAAGCGGTGAGTTTTACCGCTAGATGGCGATGCAAGGTTTTCTCAAACGAGTTTTTTTACAAAACTAAAATAATTACGTGGGTGAAGATTGAGGGCCGGGCGGGCTTCGCTAAACGTACGCCCGCCTCCTTATAAATTAGGAAAACGTTTTCAAATTATTTCCCGTCAAACATTTACTCTCCAATTCGTCGTATTCCTTCGATGTCCGGAATCAATTTACGCGAATCCACTTTAGGCATTTTAAATTTTCCCACCTCCTGTTTGCCGTTTTCAACGTGACGGAAATTAATGTGTGCATTGCTTTCTTTAACGTCGTGGAAAAAATTGCTCGTTTTCCGAAACGAAGCGTGGAAAGCTCTGTAAATGTAAAAATTCTATTAAATCACGGATTGGGCTGGTAATCGCGAATGGAAATCGATTAAAGTTTGCGGAGGCACTCGGGATGGATTCTATCAGAGGGCCGATCGCAGGAGATGAACTCATTCTCGATTCCTCATTCCTCCGAAAGAGAATAAAGGAAAATGTTCGGCTACTTATAGACATAAATGCTTTTAAAAAGGAATTATGGACGAAGATTGTATCTGTCAATTTACTTTAGTGGGAAAAGTTACCGTTAAAAAGATTTTTTTGAGAACTTTGTTTCTCGCCATTTTTCATATTGTGTTGACCGTATACGAACCTAGCACAGTTATCTGAAATCTGTGTAGGTGTGTAAGAACACCAAAATTCGTGATTATTCGTGAGTCCGGCGTAGTGCCAGATCTCCTTGTAGGACTCAAACAAAGGGTTTCGAAGTGTTATCCAAATAACTAAGTACGAAAGAAAGTAGTGCATTTGTGGACATTACTAACTCATTCTTTTAAAGTATGTGTCATTCACTGTTTACCAAAATGCAGGCTTTTTTTAAACTCGTTATTTTTTACAAGTGTCTGTTGCTAGAATTTCTTTTGTTTCTTGTGTTACGGGTGAATTAATGTTTAATGTGGTTTGTATTAAAGTAGCATGATGTAAACCCGTCTCGTTTAAATAATGACTACCATAATTAATTACCGTCCGGGTAAGCAGACAAAATTAATCGAATGTCAGTCATCTTGTGTGCATGCGAGCCATAGGTACTTAGTTGTATAACGAGACTGCATTATTGTGTGATAGTTTTATTAATAATCTCAATTACACATTATCAAAACGAGAAGCCACGTTAAACAATTAAATAATTTTTCATGGTGTTTTAATTAATAAACCGCAGTGGCGTTAGTGGCATAAACAAGTTTGGTCTATGGTATTCTATGACAGATGATAGGCACGACCATAAACAATGGAGTGGGTGCGATAAGGACAGATAAAAGCTGATTTATAGTGTGGCGAGCGCCTTAAATCAATTATGGTGACGGCCGATATAAAAATATTGGATGATAGAGTGCAGCCTATTTGGAAAAAATGCTGACTTATTTTTTAATGGCTCGGTAAACAGTTCTATGTCTATATTTGTGTGTTGTGCCGTGCCCTTTCTGCTTATCTTAGATTCACATAGCTTATATTTTTTCTTCTGTTCAGCACTGATTACAGCGCTAAGCCCCTTTTTCGTCTAGATTTAACTTAAGAATTTATTTAAATAAGAAAGGTATCAACGATTCATGTGTTTTTTTTTAGTTAACAACTTGTAATAGAATTTTAAATAAGTTCAAAAAAGAGTAACAAAGTTTGTAAGATTTCTTTAGTGTGCTAAAGTTTTAGACTAGTAGTCTTCGTCTAGTATCTTTTCTTCAACGACTTTCAAAAAGTTTGACATAAGCTCTACCAACAATTTCGTTCATTAATTAAATATTTTTTGTACACGTAATATAGTTAGGTAAGTAATTATAATACATAGGTATAGGCATGTCTATCTGCTCCCTCGGTGTATCATTAGATCTGCTTATACAATCTTCGATCAATAAAATAGCTCTAGTACTATTACTGATCGAAGTATAGAATAGTGAATTTTCATTTTTCTTGTGAATCTATGTATCTATGTATGGACATTTCAACGAGTAATACTGGTTTTAAACTTCCCTTTAGATTTTACAATCCTAGTCCACATTATAGTCGATGGATGGTCCTAACAATTAATGTCCATACGTATGTTAGATAGCGCCGATTACTAGGAAACAATAAAGCAATAAAAAGTTCAATGAAAACATTATTAACGTCAATTAAATCAAATAATTTGTCCGATAACGCGATATAGTCAGCCTGTATATCGCGCAGCAACGAACTCATTATGTTATCTGTAATTTATTTTTATTATAATAAATTGCAGTATTTATTTATGGCAACGATTTATATTATAACGAATTATCGCTTGTACGGCGATTAGGAGCGGCTCGATAGATTGAGTGCCATGTTTCATATTCTAATATGAATAGATCATGATTCGTGGTGCAACATTAAATGCTACATGAGTTAACTGACTCCGAACTAGATAATATTTGCCGAGCTTGACTGGCAACGATTTTAGATAAGTTAGAAATTGTTTTGTTATTTTAATAATAATCGCCCGGCTATTCTATTGCTAAATCTTGTCAGAGTACATAAATTGTGTATTTCAAACAAGTAGGTAAGTCCTTAGATATACTAGATTGTTTAAAGCCTGGTTTGAAATTTGCTACCCGAATTTCACTTGCTTTTATAAATTAAACCTAACTTCGTTTTTAAAATATCATTACTTGAAATGAAACCTCGAATACTAGAAATAGCAACCCTAGAAAAAAAGGGCAACGACGAAAAAAAGATGACAGTTACATTGCGCTGTTAAAACAGTGTCCTTTTTCGGCAAAGAAACTCTCCAAAAAGCCAGCACAATAAAAACTTTTCACGGGAGTACCAGGACATGATAGCTAGTAGTAGGTCGCGTTGCTTACCGGGGAACAGAGGCACAGAGCGTACACTCGATGGCAAACAAACGCCCATTATGTACACATACGTGCATGTGGCATGCCGCCACACAATGGTAAGGTGGGCTGGCTGGGCGCACTGCACTACACTGCCCGGCGAAATACGATACATGCTATTTGATTAAAGTGGTTTATAAGAACTGCAAGGAGTGAATTTTTGTAATCGCCTTAATGGTTCCGGAGAACTAAGTCTAACATGTAGTTCGAATCCTTCGAAGCCAGTACTTTTTGGAGCGTGCGAAAAAGTATTATGGCGATAATATTTTAATGGCACAACATTTTTGTGCTACTTATTGGCAACTGTTCCAAGCTTTACCATATAAAATCGGAGCTTAACTATAACCTTCCAGCCATTAAACTCCATTTATTGAGTAACTTAAGACTAAGGATAAGTTTTAAAGTGTACCTAATCCTCTTTAGCACTACTTATGCATGCCTGGTCGCCAACTATTCATGCGCAAACAATTCATAGTCCGGATTAGTTGGTAACCGAGCGGAGGATTTCATATGAAATGTGTCACTTCCGTGGTAATCGTTCGAGCACGGAATGATACTATGAATTAGTGCGAATGATGACCGCTCCGCACTGATAGCCTTTGCAGATATCATTAATTTTAATGAAGTAATTGCTAATTTATTTTTAGATTGAAAGCTGATGGTTAGTATTTAATTAGTTGTCTTCGGATGGAACAGAATTAATTACCATTAACCATAAAAGAAATAAGTGGAAGGCTAATTCAAAGAGGAAAGAAAGCCATATTAGAACTCATTTTGCAAACAGGACGCTATTTTCTGAGTTTTTCCTAAAAGTTTATTCCGTTCAACGCATAAATGAGAGTTCTTTGTTGAATTATCCACAATAACTAATTTGAAAGCTTTCCTCGAACGTTTATGCGATATTGTTTTCATAATCAGTATCGTGAAAGTCACAATCCGTGCTCAGTGCGATATTTATCAGAAGCCCCAGGATTATGTGAACAGATGTTAAATCCTGGTAAATCGGGCTCCGTTGAGCCGGCCCGTTACTCATCAGCAATATGGTTTCAATAAGCCATTAGCCCTGTGTTCCTAGCGAGAGTTATTACAGCCAGCGCCGCGGCCCCAGCATGATTTGTAACAATTTGAATAGCTAGTAATTGTTAGGGTTACTTCTATTTTTATTGTAACTTTGTTATTTTATATTAAGGGCTAATTTTGGAGCAATTAGGCTGTGGCTTTATAATTCGGTTTTGTGTAGGAAGAAAACCAATTCTATTTTTGTAAATTCTAAAGGTGAACCAACAGGCATTTTTATAAATAAATTGTCGCCTTGTTCTATAAAGTTTAATGAAAGGGTATTTAATTATTACGTCTACGTATTCTTCGGCAATGTTTAATACTTTCAACTTTTTGGCAGTGAAAAAAGCTCTAAAATTGCATTAAGTTTATAAAATAAAAATAACATTTTCATGCGTTTGTGATTTCTGAATGTTACGCAGAGGTGTTTACAAAAGAACATACACATTTCGCCAATACCCATGTAACAGGATGCGAGTTTATTGTCATACCATAGACTACCACGGCTTCTACTGAGAAACACTTTTTAGTCAATTTTTTTTTATAGCAATTCAAATGTTTCTCCCAATGAACGCCCGAATCTCTCATACGTTGGAAGCTCGTCCAATATCAGCATTAAATTTGACCCATTCACCTTTCCAATAAACGTGGAACAAGCCTAAACAATATTTTTAATCGTCCAAAAACCAATAAAGGCATTAATCATTCAGCCTGAAACAATACGACATAAAAAGCGACAGTGGCATGCGGGACCACAGACAATAAATTTGGCGGGACCGTCGCCCCGACAGGAGTTAATCTTTGTACCGTTATTCAAATACGTTAGCTAGGTATTGCGGATTATTTTATTTGTGTGTAGCGTTAGTTCGGCCATGTTCCATTGTTTTAGTGTAATAGGATGAGTACCCGCATAATAAGCGAGCTTTGGCTAAGTCAACGCTTTGCCGGTATTCAGTTTTGGAGTCAATGAACTACGTTTAAGCTAGTCAGTATTGTTCCCAATTATTTTACTGTATTCTAAATCTCTGGGAAGTATTCGAATAGCTGATAAATATTTTTTTTATTTATATTAATTTTTTATTTAGTCATAGGCTCGCGTTTGAACACTATCTCGCCTGATGGTAAGCGAAGATGTGGTCGACGGTTAAGCACGCTAGCATGGAAGTAACCTCTTCACTCTTGACTTGAAGACTCCAGTCTGTAAGGTTGTAGCTATCAGGGAGAAACTTTTAGCTAAAAAGATATTTACAAATCTGCATTTTGAAATTAGGTAAAGTTAGTTTTAACTTTTATTAAATGATAATATTTCAGTTGCATCGAGAGTTGTCTTGAGATAATCTCATAAGCATATAGGTCCTTTTTTTATCGTGGTAAAATCATTAAATGAGTCCTCCCACCCAGGGCAGGGCGGGAGGGACTGTCAGACTTGTACTGACTAAAATCCAAGGTGTCCTTCACTAGCCCTTTACTTACCGGGGTCACGGTAATGGGAAAGTCCCGCGACCCCGGCAGGAAGCATATAGGTCCTAGGTACATTGTACATTGGCTAAGGTACTAAGACAGGACAGTAGGCAGCTAAACAATTAATGCAGTAACTCTACTGCGGAATGTGCAATCAAGGTGAATAATGAAGGCCTTGTAACTGTTCGCCGCATCGATTAACGACTATTTTCATACCGTGACACTGCCTGATTTACATATCTATTGATAAATGAACTGACAAAATGATGTTATTTTAAAATACGATTGGTTATTAGCGTGTTTTTGAGATATGCAAAGCATCTTCATAACGTTTAATTCAATATTAATATTTGTGTCGGCACACCTCAAGAAAATAAAATTAACATTTTAAATTGTCATGTTCAAGATAACATCTTACAACTTCAGATGTAATCAGATACGTGTTCTCTCTTCTTATCACAATCCTATCTCAAACGTTTAAACTATTAAAAATTCTATGAAAATTATATTCAACATATTTTAATATCCGTTCGTTTTGAGCGTACCTGCGTAATCCGCCTAGCGACTGATAGGCGACCGCGATAAGGGCGTAGGATACATGGAAACAGAAGGCCCACAGAGATTATGTTATCTTAAAATTCTTCTAATTATGAACGTACATAGCATTAAGTTATTTTAAATTTGTGTAGACTCAAATTCTATTTTTTTTGGTTTGCTCTAAACCAAAAATATTAAGCCACTATTGTACGCCATAATTGGCAAAACATGCAGATCAATTTGTTATTTTTAAGACCTTGCGCACATATGATGTTTGATGCATACTCATGTTCTTACAATAAATATTATTCTATTTTATTATTTTCTAACGTACCTACTGGTCAAAGTGTCCTGTCTAAAGTTAAGATTTTAATCTTTTGAAAACATCGATGTTTCCATGACTTTAAACACGAATAAGAAACAAAAAAAAATGTAAACTATCATTGCACTTTGCGAATCGGAAATACTCAAGCGCCAAATTTCGTAGCGACCACGGGCGAAGCAAAAGGCGTATTTTTTTTTTTTTTTTTGATATGGCCTCTCGTAGCACAACAACTCTAGAAGGTTGATGCTACTTAACCGGACAATCCTGCGGTGGCCAAAAATTACTTTAAGGCCCCCAGCCAGGGCTTACAACTAAAGTTCAATTAAATGAACGTCACTAAGGGCACCCCCTGCGGGGTTCGGGCCTAGGCTTAGTGCGTCATTGAGGGGGGGGGCAGCAAGGGTCAGGCTGGGTCGAATTATTATTAGGGGAATTTAAAGCTACTTGCTCAGCTTCGCGAGCTGGCTTGTCGAGCAAGGGTCGGGCAGTAATATTACTGGGAGTTCGCGGTGGGCCTCGTCGGCGGGGCCGGAAACGCGGTCGGTATCTGTATTTGTATTTTCGAATTGTGCTAGTTTCCCTACAGCTCTCTTGGAGGAGGGTTATGGGATCGTCTGGATCTAACAGGGTATGCCTAGGGCGACGGATTTTCCCTATTCTAGTTGGGGTGTATCAGGCGGCCGATGAGATGAGCGGGTTGGGATGCTTCTCGGCTGAGTCGAGAAAACGCTTTGTAAGGCGTTTCATAATCTGTTTTATTGTAGGGATTTTGAGATCGACATGGAGTCGCTCGTTCCTAATAAACCAGGGTGAACCCGTGGCCTTTCGGAGAAACCGGTTCTGTAGGGTCTGCATCCTATGGATGTGATGGGATTTTGAATGCGCGAACACTGGGCACGCGTATGTCAGAATGGGCCGAATGCACACGGTGTAAATACGCAACTTGCACTTGAGTGACAATTTGCTGAGTGCATTCAGCACCGAGTGGAGTCTACCGAGAGCGAAAGCGGCCTGCGAGCGAACCGTCTTTATGTGCTCTCCGAAGGATAGACGTTGGTCTAGGATGACCCCTAGGTATTTGGCTTGCTTCTCTCAAGGGATAGGCTTGCCGAACATAGAGATCGGAGTGGAAGCAAAAGGCGTAGCGCGTAGTACTCAGCGTAGCTCGTAGCTATTTTCTTTTACGCATAATTTTAGTGATTGAAAAACAGGTCTACTGCTTGTGACGGAAATTGACCTACCAAGAAGCAAGGGTACTTGCTACGGTTTGGGGTTCAAAGTAGAACTTCTGTCTTCTTAGTTCTAATGTCACGTAGGACTTAGTGCGTGGCGGACGGTTTAATACGCCACCCTTCCTCTCTGACAGTTTCAGGTATTTTTGGACGACAATTTCACTTCTATTTGCCTAAAAGCTTTTAACAGGGAAGTAGCTTTAACTATTCAGTTTTATGAACTGTTCTTGTCCTTAGTTTTGATGGAACGAATGTGCTGAAATTCAAATACTCTTTTTGTTATGGCCTTTAAATGTGAAAAATGATAAGACCTAATTTCTAGACTAGGTCTTGAGTTCCTTTGCCTTTTCTCATTCAGTCCATTCAAAGGTTGACGGCAAGAAATCGTCATGTGGCAAAAGATCGTTGTACACTCGATTTAAACATTGTTGTTTTTTATTTTATTTGGAGTAAAATAAAGCGCCTTAAAACAATTAAAGTAAATAACAATCAATATAAATAAACATACAAATCATGGTGAAGAATTATAAGTGATACCTCTATAAATATAAATATGATAACTCTATAAATATCTAAAAGGTTTCTTATCATATTTCTTATTTATGGATTATCTTCAAAGATATCGATTACATAAATTGCCTAGACAACAAATGTTTATGACGCCCCCCCCCTCTAGAGGGCCAAAGCCTGTCGGGTTCGTGGGACTTATGATATACCGTGATCCCGGTACGTAAAGGGCTATTGAAGGACACCGTGAATTTTAGTCAGTATGAGTCTGACAGTCCCTACCGCTCTGCCCTGGGTGGGAGGACTCATTTGATGATTTTACCACGTTAAAAAAAAAGACAACAAATATTTGAGTAGACAAGGAGTCTACAAGGTCCCCAGACAAATGAGGTTCTAATGTCTTAACCTGTAGTTAGTAGTTATCGTTAACTGCCGTCACTAATGCGATGGTTACCAGATAAGTAACGTGTCATTATGACTGCATTGTTGAAAAGCTTGGTTATTGCTATTTTGGTCTTGAACATATTAATGAGAATTACTAGACAATTCATATTGTTACTATATGTTGTGCTATACATTGCGCTATTTGGAAATTAAAATGTTCTCTCTTTGTTGTTGTTTATTTGTTGCTATCGGCATCTCTTTCAAAGTTATCTTTCGCTCTCTGCCTTTTCTTTCAAATACTATTATTTCTCTAAGAGTGTATTAATAAGTCACTAGGAAAACCTGTCTTAGGAATCTCATAGTAACTTTTTTGATGAAGAATTGTGTTCAGCATTAGAAATAAAGATCAAATACATCCCTCCGCACTAGGCAATATTTTTTTTTAAACATTGCCCCACGTAGTAATTTCTCGTGTTTTGTAAGTGCGTTAACAAACATTTAGACTTATATCCACAAACACCCATACCCGGAACAACTACATACTTGTGCATCAAACAAATGTTTTTTCCGTACGGGAATCGAAACTGTGACACGCAGGACAGCAGCTTGCTCAGTCACTGCGCTAACCTTGACGGCACGTCAAGTCGAAGATAGAAGAATACACCTTCTCCATCTCTGTCAATTTCAAGCAAGCATAATAAACGCCAACGAATCAGTATTGCCATACAACGCGGCAATGCTGTCAGCGTTTTGGGCACTGTTCCCGTTGACAGCGATGTGGACGTATTCTTGACGCCCTTTTAATTTTTTTTTTGTACATATAAATAATAAGTTTTTATTTATAGTTTATATATAATATTGGTAGGAGTAAATGATACTGTGACGTTTGATACAGGAGAATGGAAGAAAAAAACGTGGTGCGCAGACCTCAAGTAAAACGGGATAAGGGCAGGAAGATGATGATGATATAATATTAGTATAGTACATTATAATATAGAACAATAATATATGTATTATTATTCATATCTTTACAATTCAAGACCACCCCAAGATCTCCACGCGTCGCGACAGTTACACAGTGCTAACAAAAACTAAGATATCTTGTTACTGCAACGTATACCCGTGAGCGTGTGCGACGGGATCCGAACCCGTTACCCCGACAGACCGCAACACACTACATGTTTCATTGTCAACTTATGACTGCTGCGTGATATGATACTCCATATCTTTGAATGCTCATGTTGTTACGTGTGATCAAATTAAATCAAGTAAATTATTTGTGTACGCTGTTTATAAGGTACTAGCACTTTTCCCGCGACTTCGTCCGCGTGGGTTACGTACTTTCCTAATTCCCCCTTTTCACCCCCTTAAAGGTTAAATTTTCAAAAACCCCTTCTTAGTGCTCCCCTACATTATAATAGGAAGCCGTGTGCAAAATTTCACATTCCTAGCTCCAGTAGTACCGGCTGTACGTTGATATGTCAGTCAGTCAGTTCTCCTTTTATATATATAGATTCTATTTCATGAGTTTATGACTAAGTTAGGACTGTATTTTTTAAAATAATATCTTGTCTATGGTTTAGATTTTGGTCTAATTTTCATCCAGCTCAAAAGCAGTGAATGCATCTGTTGCATGGTGCAATTAACTTTTCAAGTGATTTAATTGTGTTATACAACATTATTTTTAGTATATGCGAAACCTGAATATAGTTCAGAATCAGTAACTGATTCGATTCCAATAATTTTTACACCATGTTATTTTTTTTTTCAAAAATATTTTAATTAAATTTTATTACCAGTTAATTACAATACAATCACCGTACGGTTAGATACCTATTGCCAAGCTATTATCACGAGTGTATAACACAGGAGACGCGGTTTACGCGGGTGTACCGCGAAATGAGCATGTTTATGAACGTACAACCAGGTAATATACATACTTATAACCTTGTGATTTTTTATGATACGGTTTTAAAATTTCGTACATAGATTCTTTACACAAAAATACTAGACAGGTGTATCGGGTTTCGCATAAACAAAAAATTATGTTGTATATGTTATATTATCACTCATAGCTATTAATATTCCAAAGATGCTAACAATGTTGATAATTGTTGATCGGCTACATTTCGTTTCAAAAACTAAACAAAATAGCATCACAAAAGTGCCAAAAGTTGACAAACAGGTATCGATCTAGGTACACTATTGCTAGTCCTGTGAACATAACCGCTGACAGCCGCTGATTACAAAGATTGCAATTGTGCCCAACTACAGGACGCCTACACAATCTACAAATTACCACCGTTTTCTAACACGGTAATAACGCATTTCCCTAATTCAAGACTTAGGCCTATCCACAGACTAGCTAACAAGCACTTAACACGCTGTATATTTCCATTACAGGCCCATATACAGAAGTGGAACACTTTTTACCCGAGAAATGCAACATTTGTATCCAACCAATGTTCTTGCTCAACCGTTACTGCTGTACCATTTACATAACAATTTAATTGAACATTTGTTATGTATTGTCGTTCTATTAAAGCGGAGTATTCACTACTCGGGCATGCCCACGGACAACTCTGCAGACATACCCGTTGCCCGGAAGCTAGTGTAGGACTGTCGCAATCAGTCTGGCAAACTTGCCCGTTGCTTGTGCGCGCAATCTCGTTTCTTCTTCTCATTCTCATTTTGCTGCACCGACATATGTCCACATTGTAAACTGATTGTGGTCTATTCAGTGTATTGTGGCGACAGACATGCCCGTACAAAATGCCCGTGGGCATGTCCATTTAGTGAATTCCCCGCTTTAGTAGGAACTAGTTTGTATTTAGACCATAAATCTTGCTCTAATTGTATGCGAATTGCCTGGAGGGAACATAGTTCTTTCATCATAGTGGTGTAGTTTGTTTTGCTACCGGCTAATGCAGGATGCAATTTAGTAGGAGCTGGTGCAGAGCGACAACCGTTTGACCTCTGCAAAGCAAATAGAGATGACACTGCAATATCCTCCTTTAGTCTTTTGGAGACTTCGATTCGTGACATAGATATTTTGTGACTAATACTGTACTGCAAGATTGAATATCAAATAAGATAATAAGGCTCCTAAATGAGGTGTGAGTCTGAGGATTTTTCCGTGCTTTGAAGTTTTTAATTATAAATTAAAAACTTGAGACGTTTCTGTGTGAGTGCGCTCGGGCTCTGTGCTAGTGCAAGTTCCAGCATTGAGATATCATCAATAACGTCATCCTTGCCAAATTTGTTCCATAGGTCTCCCTCTATAGGGATACTTTTATGTAAAGTCACACACAATAGTTACTAACCAAATACAATCAAACAATTATATCAACAAACTACTACTATAAAAGCCCGCAATAAATCATGCCTTATTCTAATCTGTGCTCACACAATCATAGCGCCGTATAAGGCAATAGAGTGCCTGACCAAATTAGCGAGCGGGCCATACGGGCGCATTCTTACGGACAACCTTGAACCAGTTGCGCGCGCGCATGCCGGCTGTAGGGCTGCCCTCAGGGGAGAGTGGTAAGGTGATTCATGATTTGATAGTGTTTTGATTTGAGAAAGAGGCTTTTGAGGTATGGCAATGGCAAGGTTTAAGGTTCTTGTTTGTCGCGGGACCGTATTAAAAGGGTACATTGGTTATGGAACGCAAAGGGCAACCGAAGAAACAGGGTGGATTTTTATTCAGTAAGAGTCTGACAGTCTCTTCCGCTCCGCCCTGGAAGGAAGGACTTATTTGATGATTTTACCTTTGAAAAAAGTTATGTACTTTGATCTGTTCTAATATGTGCTAACCAGCAACCAGTTAGGTTAGAAAATATAGTACATTATGATGATAGTGAACATTTTCATGAGTTCTAAACAAACATTTTTATAATTTTGTAACTTTTTTGGCGAAATAAATAAACTAAATGTTAAAGTTCATTTACTTTTTAATTTGATCAGTCTAGATTAATGGTGACCATAAATATACACAGTCGAAAAATAAATCAATATCAGACCCGTAGGCTCACTAAAGGCAATCACTCGTAATGGTATTGCCATGTAACACACCACATTATTGTTATGGCAACACTGCTCTCATTTGTCACGAGTCGAAGCTCACATAATATTTAGGTTTGTTGCGGGAATAATTAATCGGATACTGTATTGAAATCAACTGCGTAACAATGATATTTGCGGTCGTTTTACTTATTGCAGTGGTATTTGTTTGTTAATTTTAAATTGTAATAATTGAAAAAACACATAAATTTATCTATCTGTCTTTGAAAACTATCTGTTGAATTTTACGTTGGATTTAACCAAGACTGCCTCCTTGGTCTAGAGATCTCAAGCGCGACTATTTAGCGTCAAGACTTTTTTTTACGTGGTAAAATCATCAAATGAGTCCTCCCACCCATACTGTCAGACTTGTACTGACGAAAATCCACGTTGTCCTTCAATACGTTCCAGGGCCACGGTTACTTGTTAGTCCCGCGACCCCGGCAGGCTTTGGCCCTCTAAGGGGGCCCCGTCATTGTGCTGACAGCTCTTTGAAGCGCGCGTTGAACACGACGCACCGTCAACGCGGGGAGCGTGAGGCGCTAGGTTTAATTTTATTAGAGGTAGCTGCGATGGAGTCTGGTTTTGTTGAATTCCAGTAGACGATTAAATAATCATTTCCTGTTATTTGTGCCCCATTTCCAACTTTTTGCCGGTTATGGTAAAGAGTTTGAGGTACTACACCTCTATCTAACATTTTATACAGGCTTTTATGTCATATACCTACTTATAATTCAGGGCTGTGCAAAGACGAATACTTAAATCAAATGCTCACTGCGTTGCGTGCCAGCCCTGTTATTGGAGGAGCACGGGCACTAATCGCATTCGACGTGCGCAAGAGTGCCCTACGCGAGTATTTCGCAACTCCGCCCCCCTGACCCGACACTATGTCAATTTAGTAAATAAGGGTTACAATAATATTATACCTCATTACTTATTTACTAGGTTCTACTGACAATATTGGTTACTAGCTTCCGCCCGCGACTCCGTCCGCGCGGATGTCGGTCTTCGCGTGGATGGTTTATTTCCCCATTTTGAGTAACTCTGACAATGACATCTTATAAATATTACGGCGCTGAATCCACTGCGGGTAATGCAAAGTGTGTTCGCGGTTCTACAGAACAACGTCTATGAATAAAACAGAAAAATAAGATTTTTTTTCTACGTATTTTTCCAGGATAAAAAGTATCCTATGTTATGCCCAGGATAATAAGGAATAATTATACCAAGTTTCATCGAAATCGAACCGTTAGTTTTCACGTGATGCCTGCACAAACAGACAGACAGACAGACAGACAGACAAAAATTTTTCAGTAGTCGCAAGGACTAGATCAACTAGGAAAAAATACTTAAAATAAAGCTTTTATAGATGCTCTGCTTCAGATATAATTTAAAGTCATGTAGAGTTTCGTTCAGAAATTCAAATACGATGATTCATAGTGACATTTGCTACCAAAGTAAATTTATTATATGTAAATGATCAGCTAACAAAATGATTAAGATAACAACATCATAAACTTTGCGGTCTTTTTAAATTAAGATCCCACAGATTTTTCCTTATCAGAATTAGATTAGATAATAATCTTTTAAAAACAAACGAATTTTATCTTTTCTTTCCCAAAGAGTCAATATAGCCATTAAACTCGTGAATATAAGGCTAATGGCAGTACATTGAATAAAATTAGGATTCTTTAACATTCAATTAATTATGGTATCCAAGATATGGAGTGGGCGACAGACGATCACTTGTAACTGCCAAGGATACTTGTCTTATTTAAATTAAGTTTGTTTTGACAAGGATGCCTGTTTTAGATTCTTGAATAGATTATTATTAAGTTGTTATGTTGATTTAGTATTAGCATCGTCATCAGCTCGACTGGACTATAAAGATGATGACAGTACTTCTGGTAATAAAAATATGTTTTTAATAGTCTGATTCCTCTGTTCTTCTCATTATGTTTGATGTAACAAAAGACTACCACACTAAAAGATGCCTGCAAAATTAATACAATATTTTTGATCTGGATCGCAGACTTGTTCCAAGAACTATGCGCAAGAGTGTTTTTTACTCACTGTATCCTTCTTGACCGGATACCGTCCAATAAGGGTGCAGACAAAAAGATAGACCTGATAGCCTGCATACATTTGACTGATAAATAATAGATTGCACTGATTTATGTCAATACTGTAGAAATGCCTTAATAGGTTACCGCGGTCCTGCAACAGAAAGAGCAGAGTTGGTCTGCATTAAACTCGACGACTTTTACAAAGCTTATTATTGTCTTTCCTACCAAGTATATTATCAAATTCGATGGATGATATTTAAACAGGTGGAAAAAGATTTCTTCATTTGCTGATTACTCTGATTCCTAATGAATCCCAGTTCGTTAGCAATTTAGCATCGCTGGGAATGCGCCTACGTCGCGAGTCGCGTGTCTAGACAATTATAAACAATAATGTGCACTAGGTGGCGCTTGTGGGCGTGTGATAAACTGCGCCCGCGCATGACTCGCCCCCCCGCGCATTTCACATGTAAATTATTACAAGATGTACTAGATAAATCTTCAGCCTATGAATGCGATTTGCAAGTTTAACTGAAGTAAAAAATATATCATGTTTTATAGGTGTTGTAAATTATTGTGCTTGCGTGTTCGGACTTAAGTGGGTTTTATATTCGAATGGACAACCAGTAGCTTTAACAGCATGCTTAAATGTTGTGGAAAATTTATGAAAACGTGAGAGAGTATTTCGAAAACATTTTTATTCGTGAAAGAGTACACCCGAGCTCGGGCGAGAGTGTGGTTTCAAAGCAGATTTATGACGATCTCACAGCAACATTGATTATATCAGACACCCGCATTAAGAGGTTAACATGACACAATCAACATTCTTTTCACAATACCCAGAAACATTTTAATGAAGATCCAAAATCATGAATGTAATGCCATTCAAGCGTTGCATCCGCCTGTGTGGCCATTCCTAAGCTATCTCTGTTCGCAATCTTTCACACGCGCCCAGGTGAAGTTTTAAACATTTTCATACGAACCAATATAGCGACATTATGTAGAAACGACGTAGAATTGAATTATTTAACGATCGAACGACCGGCCTGGCCGGTTGACGGAGATAATTTAATTTATTTATTTTAACAATTTTATCGTGAGTTATGGGCGAGCCTTTACATGGAGCGACTGTTAATGTCGTTATGGTTATGAGGGTTTTTTGTATGGTCTGAGTTGGTTTATTAAAAGATAAGTAGATTTTCTTGCGGATAAAGAATTTGTAAGGAACTTTTGGTAACTTTTGCAATGGCTTTTTCAGGAGTTTTGTTTATTTGAACAGAGATGGTGTTAAATCGACACGGACAGATGGTGGTCTCGCTACGAACAGCGGAGGACACTGACACTGTTCAGCATATTTTGTATTAGAGTCCGGTCTACGACCGCACCAAGTGCTCCGAACATTAATGAAACTTATTTCAAGGTTTGTCTTTATTCCCAATAGGTGGTTATCAACAGTTTCCTGATACCCTCAATTCCAGCCACAAAAGCAGTCGTTCCGTGGTATCGTGCGATCTAAACGTCCGTGATACCAGGCGCGCAGCACGCAGCAGGAGGCAGAGTGAGGCGTTGTACTAACGGATAGTAATCGATACCGTACATTATTTACGACACACGACCACCGATCGTCTTTTATTTGCGCTCCTACGCACACCGCATGAAAGTTAAGAGTATGATCGTAGTTTGATTTATTGATGGAGCATGGAAAGAGGATTAATACAATGTTTGTTGGGCGAATTGATCGGGAGGGTATAAATGGCGAGATGAGCCTTTATGCAAAGGGAGGCGTGGGATGTTAGCTAGTTAAGGACGTCTAGTAAGCCTTGAATGGCTCCAGTTAAGGTGTTTCTTTTTCTATAAATGAGTGTCATCAACAAGATCCGCTCCATTATTATCTTGTTGATGATACTACAATCCACAGATAAAATAGATTAATCTGACACATTGCTGACTATCAACGAAGAATAAATAATAGTGGAAATTAACAGGTAATGCCCCGAATAAAAACAACAACACAGGAAGGTAGAGCAGAAGTAACATTTGTTAGATTTATTGAAAGGTGGAAGCTTAGCAGATACTTCAAGGACGAAAAGTATGCAGTACTAGTATAAAGATTTAGGTACATAGATTCAATTTTATTTTTAGCTGAATTCGTGCCAATAAGACGAACACAAAGAACTTTCACGTACAAATCACTTGAATTGGAAATGTCTGGGAAACTAATAATATGCTAAAATATACAAACAACTAATAAGTACTTAATAGTAACGCAGCCGATCGGGGTGAACGAACGAATGAACGAGATGCCTCGTATTAATATGCAAATACTGGCAACATTAACACCTCCCTCTTTACGACAAACACCAGATAGTATCGCACCACAGAGATCTTATAACAGACAGAAAATAAAAAAATAAAATCTTGATCGGTTTGTGATCATTCGTATTGATTAAAACGACTTCTTTTACGCCCCGCCCGTACAAATGAAGAGAGATTTTATAAGCTTAATGTGTATAATATATTTATAATTGGTGTTTTATTGCTGATTAAATAAATGAGGGTTTGATTAAGATAATCATGTTTGCAAAGCCGATAATTAATTGGTAACCTCGCTGTTTCAATATTTTGAAAAATCTCTGTGGGGCATATCTCATATCATATCTTATCGTTAAACATATTAAAGCAAATTCGCGGGCGGCATCTTTGAGATGGATTAAATTAGCATAATTTTAATATTATCGACTAAGCATCCGCTGTGTTAAGATAGCCTTGTTTGTGTAATTTAAGAGCGATTTATTTATAAAAGTTCAATTTCGAAGCTTTTTTCTTCTTTTTCCTTTATAATAAACTGTATAAATATCGCGTATGTTTCCGGGGTATAACCCGGTAGTGACGTCACCAGTATGGCCGAATTACTTCCAGTTAATTAAGTAGCTAAACAATTTGCTGGTAACTCCGCCACAGCCTTAATGGCCGCTCCGGTTACACTCGGTTCTAATTCCTGAACGAGTTTATTTTAAACTGTTTTGCGGAAGGTTAGGCTAAGGGATGCTAGGGGCTTAGCTATCGTCATAATCAGAGCTATCGTCTTTTAGTTAATCAGCTGGCACTGAATATCACTGTGCGTCGGGGGGTTAAGCTAAGCTTAATGAGTCTGATTTCAGACCCTTCAATAGTAAAAGTTTGTTAGGAATACTGAAACTCGTCAAAAGAAAAAAAGAGGAATACAAGGTTTGTTTCACATTGAGGCTGCAGATACAACGGGGTAAACAAACCGAACCTACTAAAAATATTTATGAGCACACACCCCCTATAAACGTGGTACTCGCACTTCCTCCAATAAAACCCATCTACATATTACAAGGCGGCAGTACTCCTTCAACTCGCACACATCGACATATAACTGCTCTATCACAAGAAACGCCAGCTAATTGCTAGTTAGCAGTGAGGCAGTAAACCGTCTCATTACTGATTCTGCCGACGGAGCCTCGAAGACGTGTCAATTCGACTAATTTGCAAATATATCGACAACGGATGCTTAAGAGGACATTTAGCTATCATAGAATATCAATATCGTATATTTTATTTATTAGATCTGATATACATAAGTACTAGGATCTCTAGAAATAATAAAAAGAAGATGGCGGATGACATAATAAAATACGGAATGATATGATCAGTACAAAGAACTTAGACGCCGCTGTGACACTATTAGCACAAAGTCAAGGTAACTAATATTGAATTTATAGACTTGTCAAGCTTGCTGGTAGATATTCATAGAAGTTTGATTATTTGAAAGTAGTTTACCCGCAGACATAATTCTTCTATCGTGTCTGTTTCAGATAGACGAAAATAGTAACAGAGTAGCCAGTAGTCAAAGCGATTATAGTTTGGCAACTGGCTATTCTTGCTGCTTACTACCCAATTTGTTTGATATAATATACTTCATAAGTATCAGTCAGGGTAGGTGTATTTGAAACTTAGCAACTGTTCGCTATTCGCCCTTATCTCACTACAGTATTTTCATTATAATTTTCTCAAAACTTCGCCACTTCTACAGCGTCGAAAACAACCATTAATAATTTTACAAATCTTTCTTTAATGTTCACTCGTTATGTATATGCTAACTTTACAACAACTTATTATGAGGGGCAGAAATCAGACTCATTGAAAATTAACCCCTCGAAACTCAGTGATATTAATTGCTAGCTGATTAGTTAAAAACGATAGTCCTGATTATGGGAGTTTCAAATTAATGCTTGATATTCCAAAAACTCACCTGTCTGAAAGTTCAAACAAAATTTATGCAACTACCTACTCCATGGCTTTCCACCCTAATCTGCATAAAGCTTAGTTGTGTATCATTTAGTCGTAAACGTGGGCGGAAACCAACCAGACCATAGATTACCATAGACAAACAAACAGACGGAACAACTTTCCAGTCCCATCCTATTTTAATGTCGGGTTTCAATCCAAAAGTACCGGAGTACTACATTTTTAATTTGTGGAGACCCAAAACTCTTGCAATATCGGCTTGTACAGTCACAGCTGACCACCTCATGAATTATGTAGGCCGCGTTCGCACTGGACGAACGTACCGCCACTCGTATTTATTTGTCGATGTATCGATACGTTTTCCGAATAGATATTCGATATTTTTGCCGATTATCCCCGCTGGCATGGGAACAGGAAACTGACATGTGTCATGTTGATTTATAGTTTTAGTTTGAAGTTGTTAGATAAAGTTTTTCGTCTTTCAAATTTCAATAAATTACGTATTTCCATGTCAGACTGGCAGCGGAATTTGTGGGAAATAAATTGCAGTGGATTTCATTTTCTAAATTCCTCAGCTAACTGGCACAGAAATCTAGCATTTCTAAGCACCATGCTTAGAAATTGTTGAATAGGGTCCCGTTCATGTATGATTCGGTATGAATGGAACATTCATGAACGGATCAATGGTACATTTAATGGCTAAGCGTCACATTGGTAGATCGTTCACATACTTAAGTTCCTATATTTAATGTTAGTTACCTTTGCTGCTCAGCAGTATATTTTTTCCTCTTTTTGTTCGTTTCTATTACATCAGACTGAAAAATTCCGTCTCGGCAAGAAAAAGGAAGTTCTTAAAGCATAGTAAAAACATCTGCTCAAAATCCACAGGAGCATCGGCTGGGTAATGAGTGTAAACGCGATCAGTCGCGCGTGCGTTGATTTAGTCGCGCGATTTGTGCCGCAACGCGTCGTTAGTCGCGCCGCATACCGTCCGCTTAAATTCCGCGTGATCGCACTCAAACGACCTTTGTGCACAGATTAGTTTCAAAATTGCCAAATGTTTTTTATTGAAAAATGTTGACTTGTTTGTAGTGGCCATGACTCGTGTTCCTATGCATTCGGTGGAAAAATTGGATTTGGTTCGCGTTCGACGTGATTAGATTTTTTTGGAGAATTTTATGAGGTTTTCTAAAATTAAAGAACCTGTCGATGAAGTTGTAACGGCCGAACATTTTGCGCCAAAAGTATTTGGCAATTTTAAAACTTAACTTTCCTTAAAAGATAGTTCAAGTTTGTCTTTGTCTGAGAAACACTGCAATTCACCCTACTGCATGATGAGATTTTCACCTAGAAATCTCTACTTGAAAATCTCTGTAAGAGACTCCTAAACATGCGAGGATCGTCCGGAGGACACGGTGGAGCATACGGTGCAGGACTGCCCCGCTTGGGCAGAGCACCGCCGTGTCCTCACGACTGCGATAGGCGGAGACCTCTCGCGCCCGGCATTGGTTGAGGCCATGCTACGGGGCGAGACGGAGTGGGAAGCGGTCGCCTCCTTCTGCGAAGCAGTCATGCTCGCGAAGGAGGAGGCGGGCCGCATGAGGGAGAGGACAGCGTCCTTCCTCCACTCCAGCCGCAGCCGCAGCGTCCTTCCTCCACTCCAGCCTCCTGCCCTGCCCTGGGTGGGAGGACTCATTTGATGATTTTACCACGATGAAAAAAAAAGAGACTCCTAAACATCGCCTCATCTTGTAGTAGTTCATAATAGAGAGTAAATCATGGTCCATTAAGTGAGGCTGGGTTATTCTGTAACAAAGTGTGTTGCTAGCACGGCACCGGCCCGGTAGCCGGCCGGCGATAATTTATGCCGTAATTAAACCGGTTATTGCCGCACCGAGAGCATTGCGCTGCATGCGCGGCACCGCACTGAAAATAATGCCGATACATTTTCGTTTGGACTCCGGAACTGTAGAGCAGTTTCAGTAAGTTTTTCAGTTAAGTAGTTTTCAGGGACGTAGAATATTCTGAAATATATGGTATGTTCTATTTAAAGTAGAGAAGAAAATACCAGACAACTGGCGAGAAATGAGTGTAGTAACTATGTATTAGGTCTACTTCTGCCTAATCCGTTGGGGATTACGGCCTTCAGCTCCACCATAGAGGTATTTCCTGATTTTTCTGGGCATATTTACTGATTTATCTGGGCGTATTTGCTGATTTTTTTGGGCGTATTTGCTGATTTTTCTGACCTAAAAAAAAGGCGTGTTTTTACGTATTAGAATCGCCTGCCCAAGTACTAGCTGTACGTACTGTTTCAAGGGCTTTATTCGCTTAGAGACCATATCGATGATGATGACATCAGTGCAATTGTACCTAGTTTGTCGAAAAACGTCTTCATTACAATACAAACTTCAGCAGCTTACCTACTCCATTCATTTACATAGTTAATTACAAGCTCACATTGTATGTAACTCGAGCTTCACAAATGAGACTTCATTTACCGAATTAACTTGATACTTAATTTGGTGCATTTCGCGATTGGCGTGAGTATCATTGTTATTGGCATGTGGACCACAAGCACAGTTGATTCGGGCGAAATTCAATCACCGAGAATTATCATCGAGCTTGTCAACTCAATACGTCAGATGAAGCTGGAAATGAGGCCAGTTTATATTACATGGATGTATGACTATTGTTCACTGTTTTTGATAAGATACAGTACTTTTGAGGTTTTCGTTTACAGTAAAAGACGGACATCCACACATAAACTAATTTCTTTCCTTCTGTTTTATCTGGGTAGACAGAAACTACCCGCTAAACAAGCATCTTACTGGGCTGTCTAAGCTGTTGTCTATAACTACCCCACTGCTGGGACACCAACCTCCTGTCAGGTTATGTTAGGGTGTAGGGAACAGACTATAATCCACCACGTGGTCCCAGTCGGCGGGATCGTAGACTATGTCAAAATGACTTCGAATTTTTGGTTTCAGAAAATGCCGGTTTCCTCAAGATATTTTTCTTCACCGTTTTGAGAGCAGTGGTGATGAAATAAATTACACAAAGTAATCCGCCTTGTTGGGTCCGATAAGGCGATAATACTGGACCACCATCACTTGTTCACGTTCCAAAGTTACACAAATTAAAGATAGATCCTTTATTATATTAGGTACAGCAACATTTTTCTGATTTACAGTTTACTCGATTCTGCGCGGAAAAAAGTTACATGTTTGTACCTAAATCATACAAACTTCTTTAGAAAAGGTCACCTGCAAAACTAAGAGGAGAGAAGCGTTAGAAATTTAAATTGAAAGATTTATTATTTAACTTCCTAAATTCTTCTATAAAGTATCGTGTAATGTATGGTACTTGGTACATTTAGTTAGTAAGTACATATTTGTTTAATCAGTTGATAGTACACGCCTGCGTAAACATACAAATATACTGGATGGCCGTGTGTTTGTACAGTACATAACTCTGATTGGATACTTCGGAATGCCAGGGTGTTTTGTGCTTCTTGTTCGTATGTGCTTTATTTCTGGTCACGGTTTAAGAAAACGATTCAAGTAAGTAATAGATACATTTTGTAAGAACGGATAAGCCAAAGGATACGAAATCTAAATGGCTATTATTGCAAGAAATCAGTCTAAATTTTATTTTGGATCCCGAATATCGTATAACCTTGTTCTTTTATCGCGAATGAGATCAATTTCTGTCGTCTTCACTTTCTCGTCGTATCGTCAACATTATCTAGTGTTGGCATCGTTAAGATTGGCACCTCTATTAACTTTTACAACATTCTCAACACGATTATTTTCTCCCTCGATCTCAAAATTCATATCTTTGATATTTATGCGGCCGTTCCATAAAATTATATTGAAATCAGATATTTTTTCGTCAGATCAAAACTTCGCAACGGTTAAAAGTTATGATAACTCAATAAATCTATAATAAGCGTTTCTAAGCGTTCATCATTGGCTCAATAAACCGTTTATTTATAACAAATAAATACAAATTTAAATAGCTTCATGCATTATTTATTATCGACGGCGTCGGATTGGCAACGATTTATATAACTTGTTGTAAATCTCTCTTTTCACGCCATTTTTCATTCCCATGGATCGAGTATTTTAATATTTTTATGAGGTGCTGAGTTGAGAAAGCTGATGTGTTGTTTTTAAAGAGAGAACATGACGGTTTATTCGGAGTATCGCAGTCCATTGCAGGGCAGAGCTAATTGGAAACTGACAGTTGGTGAACAGAAGAACAAATTACCGCAGAACCTCCTTCAGAGGGAATGGGCAGTAGACCACTAGCTACAAGGGCCCAGTGTGGGTTAGTTGATTCGAATTTTGGATCTAGGATGACAGTCATAGTGATAAAAAAATAACACATATCCACCTATAATTAAAGGTGTATAATTGTTAGAGAATTTGCCATTTTGAGAAGTTGTCTTTTTGTGACTTGTTGCCATATAATTTATTATGTGTTCGGTTTAGGTGCAAAATAACGAATTCTCAATATGGCAACTGAGTCACAAAAAGACAAGTTGTCAAAGCCTTTTTCTTGTACGTTGGAGATGTTTTCACTGGCTGAGAACTGCTCAAAGAGGCATATAGATGTTTGAATAGATTTAATTACAGTAACTTACTCTAATGACCTCTATTCCCAGTACACAGTTTAAAAGATATTGCTAGGAGTCTTAACACTATCTTTCAACGAGAAAAACTTTTCAATCAACGTAAGCAAATATTGTTGAAATAACATGCAGATTTAATTTTACATTCAGTCAGACAATGGCTGCGTTGTGCCTCAATTACCAAAATTGAACGAACGATGAACGAAACCCACGAATAAATATAATAATAAGGATGTGGGAAAACCTGTGTTCTGTTTTTATTTACATTAAATACATTGATGCACGTGTGTAAACTGTTGAACGATAAAAAGAGTGGCCAAATATTGATATAGTTTTAATTGAGAAAAATGGTTATTATTTTGGTTTAAAATAGTGCGTTTCATATAGTGGAGTGTGAAAAGGCGACTTTATTTAATAATGTAAGAACTTGTGAAAATTGGAAACATAGACAAACCAAAGAATTATTATGTTAATTCAGAAAGTTTTCTGTTACTGTAGGTAGCTAATGTGTACTAAGAAGCTATTGTTCACCAATAAATATGATGATGAAAGAAAGGCATTAGTAAGCAACGAACAACAACTTTAAAAGAAAATCATAATGCGACATATAAATCCAGCATTTAACAGCAGTCCCAAAAAGTAGTCTCGGTAAAAACAATTTAATATAATATGCCAGTAAAACTCCCACATCAGTGAAACGGGAACCATTCCCGTCAATCATTATTCATCATTCGACACGTATACTTCATTCACTTTCGCGTTATAACGAGTTTCGTAGTAAAATACAGATGCGTACGATCTTGGCTTCCAATCTAACCGACCAGGGTAAGTAGACACTCCGTTTTTTAAAGAAAACATGTTTTGGAAAGCTCAGGGAAGATTGGTGGTTGATTATGCACACGACAAATGAATTATTCACTTTTGTAATGGTAATTAGTATTCGATTGGTGGTGGGGAGCGTGGTGCGGCGTGCAAGCGTGATGTTCGCGACGATCTACAGCGTACCGTAAGTAAATAATGTGCTTTTTATGGTAAATCATTGTAAGTTGTAATGTAAGCTGCTGTGTGGGTGCATGCCAACTTCGTCGCGACTATTAAGAGGGTATTGGCTTAATGCAGACGGATATTGATAACTCATGGTGTACTCCCTTTGTGCTTTCAAGTGATTCAAAGAATGGCTAGAGAAAAGCTTTGTCTTACATACCTATTTATGTTTATGAGATACGTTTATCATGAAACTGTAATTTGATTACAGTTTGACGTCTAAATTGTACAATAAAACTGTTGTATTCTAAAGTGTTTGTAATAGCACTAATCTTTCTCAATCTTGTTAATTGATCAATCAAAATGTTGATTCTTATGTGTGACTCGTAGTAGTGTAGTGTGTAGTGTGTGTGTAGTGTGAGTCATTTGGTTTCACAAGTCGCCAGTTCCTTTTTCGTAAACGAAATCTTATTATTCAAAGCTATCCTGAAACGCTATGTCAGTAATAAGTAAGCAAGTTTATAGCACAATAAATCTATGAGATATAAACACTACTCGGAAACAACGCGTAGGCAGCGCATTTCCAACGCAGACACAAAACGCACAATATAAATTCAAATATGGCGCGAAAAAGCTTTCATAATGCAAACAATATTACTTTTAACAGGGAGATTGTGCAAATGGCGTTTTGTTGCGCGCGGTCGGCACCGACCACACACCAATATTTTTTTAATAACACCCCCACACACGCATCTATATGATAATGGAGTCGTAAAAGCTTCCAACGAAATATGTTTTCCTAATGTTTGCGAAAACAGATCTTTATTGAAAGATTTTACGATCGTTTTTAATTTTAAAGGAGCCATAGAGGTTTTATTGGAACGTCTGTGTGGCGAGCGTTGGAGGTCTGTCTCTGTTTCACGAGGACAATAGTGTAGGGACAACAAAAGCACAGCAAGAACTGTTGACTTAGGAAGTCGAGTCCGGGAGCGTCCGAGATACGGACCACCTACGCCTGGCGACTTGTATAAAGTGCCTCGCTGTCACAGAGGAGGAAATAATGGCGTTTGTTGCATCGTCCGCGTCCGGGTAACGAGCGAGATCGTAGCGACGAGATCGAGTGGACCACGGCGAGGCAGGCACGTTTATGATCGAACGACGTGTTATTCCATACGACATGCTACAACTTATTTAATGGCGTCTAACGTTAGTTTTATAGTTGACACAAATCATTCGAAATTAATACCCGTCATGTAGAACAGACATTAGGAAAAGTAGCGGGCTTTATTATGTTGAGAAGCTGCACATATAACTACACACGTGAGTGACCACCTACTGCTGTGCGTAGGTTTCTCACACTTACAAACTTTACTGCTCATAAATAAAGCGTTGATTAATCCGAGAGAGATTTTATGTCACGTCCAAATAAAATGTGACGCGGGGGCCAAATGAACACGTTTCCCCGACCGCCTGACTGCGATCATCTGTTAAACAAAAGATAAAAGAGAAATGCGACTAAATGTAAATAATTGAGCTCCAAAAACCAGTCGATTCAGTTAATCTATAATCGATTTCTTGTCGTAGGGAACGTGTAGTCGAGTTCGTGACAGATTCAAAATCGATTACGCTCGGTTCGTGCGCTCTCGATACATTAATTGGAACGAAAACACTGCGAGCGTCGACAAATATCTTGAATAAGACGGTGTTATTTTTTTTCGAGTGGAGGGATATGGCTCGTTAGTTGGCCACGCCTGCTGTCAGGCGCCGGGCCGTGCGTCTGCGGCCGGACCTGTCACTATCAGCGCATCTTCTCATTACCGCTGAATTGATGGGGAACACCGCGAGCGACGCGTGCAAGCGCTCAACTTCGCACCAAAAATAATAATGTGACATTTTTCAAAAGCGCTGTTATCGGTTATAAGGCGAAGCTCGTCACCAACAGGTGTGGTGTGTAACTTGATATTTAGACACGTAATAAGCGGGACGAATGAAAAATGCTCGAACGGATAAAAGTGACAGGATAGCTGGTGACAAAAAAAATACTATATTTTTCTGGGAATCGGTAGCGGAGACGTGAGATATTTGTAGTGATAATATTAGTTCTGCGGTGCATTTCCATGAACCGTGGAGTTTCTGGGAGTGTTCGTTGGTGACATATTAATTACTAATAGAGCGAGATGTCTGCGCTCAGTTTAGCTAGTTAGCTACCGATATCGTGTTAGTTTTAGGGAAATGTTGAATGAATCTAAACCACAACGTTTATTGCATTTCCCTAGAATGCATTGCTTTGCTACAATTGAACTAATTAATTATCCTTGGCCTTTTTACCACGCAACTACTCAGAAACAACAGGATATATTTATCGATATGTAAACATAATATTTGCGCGTAACCAGAGGTAAAATATTTTGAGCATAATTTTCCACAATTCAGTAATATCTGAAACATTCCACTTGTGGTATTCCTACCTATTTCAAGTTAAACTTTTTTGGCACGCACGAAGTAAAGTGAGTTCTTCATTCGAAAAAAATACCAAGCGTCGATCGCGTGTTCGGAATTCGAATTCAAAAAATCCCATTCCATTTGACAGCTTTGCGTAACAAACGATAAAATTGTCGAAGCAATCAATATGGCGACAGTTGAGAATCCGTTTAGTCGAATTTTATTATCAAAACACGACGCATATTTATTATAACGTTCAAAGGACTTGTGTATAAAACTGGTATGTAAGAGACGTGTTACAAATAAATATTTAAAGCCAAATTAAGAAATATAAAGGTTTGTGAACGAATAACAATAAAAAATACTGAATGTCGTGCAAGATCTTTCTTGGAACTCTACATTCATTCCACTCACCGTTATGGAAAACCGATAGAACTTCAATTCAAAATGTATCAAAATATTACAACTTCGACAAGCCCCGATTATTTACTACCCCTCTTAAAACTTAGTGTTCATTCCGGTCAACTTCTTTCATTAACATTTCGTTTCCATTTGCAAAATAAAGTTAGGTTCAGAAACAATTTGAAACTATGAAAACTTTGACTTGTTTATGCTGACTGGGTACGAGTACAATTCCCAATGAATACTAGAGAACATATTTTGCCTACTGACTATTCTGCTAACATAAATAAGGCTCTATTTCCTTCAAATTATTGACTATACAGTACCTATTTACTAAAGTATTGCTCAATTTGAAGTGTAATGGACTGAACAGATTTCCCGTGTAAAATTACAGATAAAAATACCTTGAAATAATGTAATATTACATTACGATTGCTACTGAAATTGCCTATAGTATTTAAGAACTTTTAATTTTAATTTTCTTGAACAGTTATAAAACAGTGAACATAAGTTATGTATGTGTATAACCTTAATGCAATGCCAAAAAGCCTGAAAATGTCTACTTCTGAAAGAGAACTGTAAATCTCTGAGCTTCAATGAAATCACGCCTAAGCCATGCGACTGCCATTTACCTTACAGATCATTTGCTCAGCGTCCTACTGAGTAACGCGACAATATCGTCCATTTAAACTTACTTCCGCGAAAGCCTCTAGAAATTGAATTGTTACAGGCACAAAGCGTCTCTTCACAACGACAGAGGCGATTCATCAAATTGGCAGGTAAAATGTTTACTTAAGGACAATTACAGTTAAAAGCCCATGCCAAATTCCATCATAAAGGCCTCCGAGGCGTGCCGTATCTCGTCGCGTCGTGCCATGAAATTGACTTTGTCACTGCCCATAAATCTTCCCGCCAAACTGGGAGAAAAAAGATGGCATCCAACGAATGCGTTCGGATTCACCCAGCGGATGTTTACACAACAAGCAAGCTCACTATAATGAACTTTTTTTGCGAATCTCTTTAGAAACGCTTTATTACGGTTTGAGGGATTCGCGCGCTTTACGAATTCTTTTGTTTATAATTGTATTGTGTTATAGAGTTGTCAAAAGGTTACACTTTTTTTTCAATATTTGCAGTAATAAATCTAAACTAGTGACTAATTTAGTTACCTTCTCGTTTTTTAGAAAGTTAGCGTTATTTATTGAAACGAAATGTTTAGTAGTTAGTCGACAGATTTAGATAATACTGTCATTACCGACGAGATCACGAAGTTAAACAGCTTCTGGAGGGAACGCAAAGAAAACAGATTATTTATAAATATTCTGAATCAATAAATCAACACATTGGCAAAGATAAAGCGGAGAGTATAAATAAATTAAAATAATATCGCAATAAAATATAATTGCCTTCATTTATTGCATCGTGAAAGACGCAGCTAAGAAATTCTGAGGGTGTGATGGTATCTGATTTGCATGCGAACGTAACTGCTGGCACCGACATATGCCACTATCGGGGAAATATGATGTTTTTTAGCTGAGCATCGAATGAATTAACATCGGCGGGTTGTCGTCGCTTCCTTCGCTGGAGTGTTGCCAATAAATAGTTTGGAGCGAACTTTCCGCGAGTGCGGGCTGGCCATAACTCTTGCCTCCGGATGGCAATAAACGTCACGGGACGCACTACCTAGCACTATCAATCCGGTTTTGCATCCAGTATCTCTCGTCTCCATCTCGTCGCCATGTTGTGGCCCGCGCGCCAAAATGACTGTATCTCTGTTGGACGGTATGTCGCGAACGTTTTAACGTAGGCAGGCCACACTTTATAGTGAGAGGAATGGCTTTCTTGTTGCTCAGTTTTCCTAGCGTTTTTAAAATCTCATCATAATAGCTTATGATAGAAAATCTATGATTATGCCTTACTAGCACCAGCACTGAAATTATTACTAAGTGATATCGTAGAAACTGCCTCAGGATGAGAATAGTAGGTTTTGTTCTGGCCATGAACATTCACTCTCAAAAACAATAAAGCATTACTCATACAAAAGATGTCAACTAATCTTCTGTAGGGACAACTTTTCAATATTTTGACTTATGCGGGCAGATAATCCGCTTTAAATTCTATTCCTCTGCAGCTTGTCCGCCACTCCAATAGAAATAAGACAAAAGGAACAATAATACACGAGAGAAAAAGACAGTGTTGCTATACGAAAAAAAATACAAGACGAGGGTTGTCTGGGCAAAAAATGGTGCCGTATGGAGAGCGGTCACTGTGGTCCGTTTGTTTAAATCTGTTTTACGATTGGTCGTAGGCTCGTAGGCAGACGTTTTATGTAGCTGCTGAACATTCAGCTTAGTAGCGTGTCCGCATTTGATTACGGCTGTTAAATTAGCTAATTAGCACAAGTTTATTGAGCGATTAGCTGATAATAATAGCTGTTTAAGTGGTGTTGACTGCTCGATTGTTTGTTCCAACTAATATAAAACTTGCCTGTAAAATAACTTTTATTCTTGTTTCTTTATGGAGGAGATTGTTAACTAAAGCAGTTAGAATAAAATCATAGACGTTTAAAATCTAGTTTCTAGTTAGTATCCCAGCCTCATTTGCATACAACATTGTTTGCTTAATTAGTCTGAACAACATGATCGGTTAATAAATACGAGTTCATACGAGAGAACGAGTGTCCGCATGACAAAGCACCTCAACCAAAGAATCTATCATTTTTTACCTCCCATAAAATAAACACAGCACTGACAATTTACAATCGAAAGCTAAAAATACAAACGTCACAAAACATGTCGCCGATGATTTATTTAACGCGATATTTATGTATGGCCGCGACAGGACGTGAATGGTGTCTGTTCCTTTTAGTTTACTTTACTTGCTTACTTCACTAATGTATTTTACAACACTATATCTTGGTTGTTTAAGGTTGATATTGGCTGAGATGACGGCATAAGTAAGTTTGTTCCTCCCAAGTTAACAAAATTATGTTTGCGGTTGATTTTCGTTGCTAAAATAACGGTGTGTAAGGAAGACTGTGTGCTGCGACGGTAAACGTTAAGTTGGTGTGTTTGGACGTGGTGTGGGTGGTTACAATAGGTGCGCGTGGGCACACGGGTGCGCTCGCGCAGCCGCAGCCTCGGTCTCACCTCACTGTTTTTATGACGTACATTATGCATGCAGATTTCATTATAGATTAAAAATTATAAATAGTCGAAACGATCGTAACAACGCCTCGGCGGTGATTAGTCCCACGTGATGGACGGCTTGTATGTTTTTAAAATTAAACGGTCGACATGTGATTTTTTATCAATAACGAGCTTGTTATAAATATTTAGTGGGCTATCGGTGAATTTAATCAATTTGGAAGGAAGCTTTTAATTTATAAGTTTCCAGTAACATTGAATTCTCGGAAGTTTCTTCTAGAGAGCTGTTCTGTATAGAATGTGGAAATAATGAGGTAAATTCCAACAGGTTTACTCTTTCCACTAAAGTTAAGGTGTGACAGTAAAGTGAAGTGTGAATCAAGGAAATAGTTTATCGAAATGTGGGCGTAGCCGAGGTACTGAACATTATTGCGACATCTGAACCCGCTGTTATAGATGCGCTTTGTGAACACCGCGCTGCGTTAGCGCAGGTTAGTGCGGGTCAGCCTGCTGTCACCCCGTCGCACATAAAACAAAGACGTTCAAACAGCTGTTTCATGGACAAGTAAGGGTTTAAGAACACTTTTACGGTCAGAGACAGATTAAACATGATAATAAGTTAGGGTTACTACACAAAAACAAGATAGAAGCATCTAGCTATCCATTGGTGCTTACAATTTCATATGACCTAATTTAGTACATGAGTCCAAACCTTACTAGGTAGTTGATCAAAAGCTCCCCCACGATCTTCATTATTTCAAATGTTTTTCTTAATCTGTTACACATTGACTACAACATATCTCACACTTTTTCCATCACCACAGTCAAGTAAAAAGCAACTTATTATGTCATTCCTAATAAAAACAGTTTCCTTTCTGCTGTCATTTATGTCGTAAGCAAGTCATTGGTAGAATGTTTTACCATAATATAGTGTACATCTGGCTGGCAGTCGGCTGTGGGGCCAGTGGGTGGCGCAATCCCAAACCCAACTATTTCTATAACCCAAACATCGGCCCCCTTCAGATATGGATTGTCATTGTCGCTGCTCACGGCTCTACTATTGTTTTCTCTCTTAGAAATGCCTTTTTTACTTGTACTCGAGAATTATTTGAATGGAGACAATCTATGGCTTTATTAATAGGAAATTCAGTTGTCTAAAATAATATTTAGTGACTAAAAAAAGATTCCTTTTTTACAGATAAAGGACATCATATTGTAATTTAAACATTTTCGTCGGAATACCAAAACCAACATTCATGTTCAATTCATTAAGGTAATTAATTATCACAGCGGGAACAAAACTCGCTATGACAAAAGCTCCATTCGATTATGAGAGATGAAAAGATTATGAGATAACGTCGCGCCGTATCCCGGTCCCACACACATTTGTAACATTTAAACGTTTTAAAATATAATGTCCACCGCACCGCCCGCATCCTTGTCGTAGTTAGAAAACAAAATGTCGTCGTGTTTGTTTGTTTTGTTCGTAAACGCATTCGTCACGGCTCCGAGTGACACCACCCTTTCCTGACGTGTTTACTCATTGTCGGAGTCCGGTTAAGTCAGTCCTGCTCAAGATTTGAGATAATCGAACGAAATCGGATATCACATGTGGGATTGTTAACTTTTAGTGTATTTTGTCAATGTCATGGTTAGCAGCCTGGCTGGAATTTCTTATAATATGAATATTGTTGTTTCTTCCGTTTTTAGTTTGTTTATGACTTTGTTTTTGAAATCTATTTTATTCATTTTAATGGTATTATTTATATTTGACAACAATTTTGTTGCACTATAACAGATATTATCACTTACACTGTCAGATTTCCTAGAACATTTGTATTTGGGAAAGGTTTCTATTGTGTTAAGTTCTCTGTTATTGTATGTTAAATTAATTGACGACCCTTGTCACAACATCCAAATTCAAGAGCTGACGTGACAAAACAACTGAATAGGTAACCACATAACGAGGGAACAGTCACATACTCAGAATTTTCTCTCGAAAAAACCTTTAAAGATGTTTTATTAAAAACCACGGCTTAAAACAAACGAAACACTAAATCAAACCACAGGTTTATGACCAGGTAGACGAGTTATTACTAAAACTTACGGATGTCATAAATTTCGGCTGGCGCGGAGCCTCTGAGGCTAAGTTTAATAGAATCATTAATATCCGACAGCTGAGGGCGAAGCTACCACTGCCTCGTACAGACGCAAGCCTCCCGTGCTACGACCTTGGAGGAAGGTCGCGTGATATTGATTATACATGCAAGTGTATGCACCATCCTTGGACCAGTTGCTGAGAGAATCAAACGGTAATGACTGTAATCTTTGTATAGAGTTCTGTCTGTCCTACTTACATACATGCTAATGCGACTATGTTCTATGATTATTTCATCGGATACAGTTATTTTTGAATTTTAAAACAACATAGAAGAGGACAATCTGTAATAAAATTGGAAAAATGGAAAGCAATATTTTTATATAATTAAAGCCAAGTCTTGTTCTAGAGTATAAAAGCGCTGTTATTATCGCCCATACACAATACTGTGTATGGGCGATAATAACAGCGCTTTTAAAAAAACACGTGCGAAAATTCTCTTATAAATTGATGGTAATATCGAATGCCGTGGCGGCATAAAATTGAACGAAGCCCGGCTGCCATAGTATGGGGTCTATTAGTATTGGCGGCATTAATTTGCATGCAGATTAAAGTATTCCACACAGGTATAGATGTAGTAACCAAGCGATTTTATTAATTTGCTGCGAGTCCGAATCAAAGGTCGCGGTGTCACTAACGAGATTCCAGCTTTCCCCATAATTGCAACCACTGTTATTGCACAAGTGTGAATGATAGCATTAATTAGTTTTATAGTTAATGAGATGTTTATTAAACAGTTAATTCAAGAATAGGTAGGTTTACTGAATTACGTAACGTGTGTGATAACTATATTGGTGAGGCGTGAACGCGTGATGCATTGCTGAATCAAAACATAACTGGTATTAATCGGATTAATACATATTGCGGTTGTTGATAGAAATATACACTATACAAGTATACAATGCATGTAGGGGTAAGTTGGATAGTAAATGTGTCTGAGTTAATAAAATCATAAATCAATTTATAGCCTTGAAATGATATAATTTATATCGTCACATGTGTTCTGGTGATGAAACCATAATAGTATTTCTAGAGTACTTAAACTAACTTGTACTTACATTATGAATCACTAGCAGAAATAAGAGCAGTTTTCGATCTGTGAACAAATAAAAGTATTTTTACAAAGTTTGCAAGCGATACGGTGATGTTATTTTATTAAATATTTGGCACTTTCAAATTATGCAGGCTCTCCGCGGGAGGCAGCGGTGAATTGAATGAAATGTGGTTGCGTTTGTTTCGGATTTATCATGTGGTTATAATGTTTTAATACTTATCGGGGAAGCATGAAATATCATAACTGCTAAATTACTTTATGTGGATAATTAATATCACTGCACGTATGTTTAACTAGTCAGTAAATAAAATTCCATCGCATCACGTATCGAGTGGGTGAATCTGATTAACATAATATTATGATGTACGAAGCACGATCACTTTGTTACTTGAAAATACATACGATTTCAGTTCTTCTGTGATCTGACATGTTAATGGCGAAGCAGTAAAACAGTCAACATTCGCAAACATGTATCGACTGTAACATAAACACTCTGATTTATTTGTAATGGAAACTGAACGTTTTAAAGCGAGATCTATGTTTATCGTAATTCCAATGAATTGCGAAAACAACGATCTCGTTCTTGTAACTCCAATCTCAAACATTGAAACATTATCCTCAAGCGATTAAATTATCGTAAATACAAAATAATCGTTACTGTATAAATTCCTAAACGTATACTTTATCGTTTTGATTCCGAGTGCGTCGTTCGACGTCGAAAACATAATTTCTAAAGGCCCACCATTATCCCCCTGGCTCGAGCAGCTGTCCCGCTGTGGGACGCCATTTTTTCGACCATAAATATCAATTCTCACAATCCAACAAAACGCATTCGTATTTATTTAGGCGTCACAAGTCGTGGTGTCTCGCAGGGCACGCATTTGGGACCACTTCCTTTTCCTTTTGCAAATAATCTATTATGCTGGTGAATGAGTCGTAAAGGTGTGATTTATATTGTGTTTAACTCGTAATGTTACTTTATTTATTGTTTGGATTTTAAAGTCAAATAATTTTAATGTTGCCAACTGAAGTGCACGCGCGCATGTAAATGAAGAAAAAGAATGCAGTCGTAAAATGTTGGATCATTTTATAGATGTACTCGCACAGTACTTACTGTGGGGTTTAATACACACAAACACCATAAAGAAAGTTCTGAATGTTTAAAATAAAATAGTTGACGGTAAACTGTGCAATCTTAGTAATGTTTTAAAATAAGATTTTATTGTTTGAGCGTAATGACTGGAGACTTGGAACTGCGGCCGTTCGGAAGTACATAATATTAATGACTTAATAGTTAAAGTTTAAGTGTCGGCGAGACAAGTTGAAATTGCCGGAGTAGTAAGTAATTGGTCGAGTAAAGTCGACTATCGGAGCGATTCCGGACACTTAGCTGTGCCAACACAATTAGCTTTAAATCTATTGGATGGGCTCTGAATTATCTTTAGAGATTTTAACTTTATAAACTTAAATCGAATGAGTTTAGTTATGTTATTGATGTCACTAGTGTTATTTGCTTAAATTTGATTTAATAAGACATTCATTATCTTTTGTAACTGTGACGGTCTAGTAGCTTTCTCAATGATTATATCGTCATACGTAAAGCCACTAACAATAAGTCGTTTATTATAGAATATTTTCATGTCATGGTATTTATATCTTCTAAGATATCGTGTGGAATTTAGCTCCCAGAACGACGACATTATAATAACATGAATTTATATTGATAAGTTGATAACATATAAATTAATAATGTTTTGAATACCAGTCCCACGTCTGCATTCTTGAGTGTCTAGTTTTAGAAGAGCAATTATTATTATCAATAGTCTAATTTGAGTAATGTTTTGTAATTGTTTTAATGTTTAAATAAATTATCTTTTATTGGAATTTACTCTTACAAGAAAATTGTTTTGGTATCTTTTTACGTTGGTAGATTTGTCACAATTTCTTTATGTTGATACGTACATACGGTATGTTGTTTTAATACTTAACATTTATTAAATTCTTCTTAAGGGATAATAAACGCCTTGATAGTCAAACTAGACAAATCTATTTGTTAAGACCTCATAAAGTTTATTTACATTTTAATAACGTTTGACCGTCTACGGAGTAGGTAGCCATATTAGTTCCTATTCAATATTATTATTAATGGATGGATTAACAAACACAGAATTTTGTTCGGGAGTTTTTAATAAATATTTTATTCATCATTGACATATCAAAACTTTGCAGCGATATTGGTATCTTGTTTGACAACATAAGTTATTTGCAAAAAAAGTTTTATGAAACACCGTTGTTTGTCAGAGCTCCTCGATTTTTGACCTCATTTTTTGTCTCGATTTGGCTCTTTCAACATTATTCCCTCTTTTCGTAATTTTATTACTTTGTTCTCAAAAATACTTCTCTTATCAGTGTTCTGACCTGCTGATACACTTGTAGTGTCTCAAATAGCTCTGTGTACTAGGTATCCTACATCAGACATGTGACGTACTTTCCGTATCTCAGGTCACCAGGCGCCTCCACCATTTGATAGCGTATTTAAATTTCTCGTTTTAAATGTAACAGGAAATGTTTCTAGATTTATTACTCCGACTAAAGGCGTTTCTGGCTTGATTTAGAGTCGAAGACAGCATAAACAAGTATTTGCTGTTTAACATTCTGTGCCAGGAGGTTGAGAGGAATGGGTCGAAGTAATTGACAAGGAATTTGTCACCTTACACGATGGTGATTTTTTTAACAAGGACGGAGAAGAATGGAAGGGGAAGAGTAGCGTTGAAGAGGGATATGTTTGTCAACGGATCTAAACAAAAAATTCTTGGAGTAGAGTAGCGAGATGCTATATCTAGAATGATGAATAGAATTTAAGCAATGAATTTGGATCACGCGTTAGATGAAGCAGAGAGATTATAACATCATCAATAAACTAACGTTGATATAAAAAACATTAAGCATAACTAATGAATACTTGTCTTTATCTTCCCACATCTCAAAGACAACGACATTGAAAAATCACCTGTTAAACAAACTACAGATTCAAAATTACTAACTGATGTTTACAAACATTTAGACAGTCCAAATTGTAGTTCTGACAGTAAAGCGGCTGCTATGCAATTAGTCGCAGTCGCATTACATAACCGACTCGCTAACGAGCCGACGCTCAACTAAGATTAAATCAACTGATTAGGAACTAATTCTGTCACCGACCTCTGGATTACTAGCCTCGTCTTATACTTAATAATCACATGCTTTAACATCAGTCGAATGTGAACTTTATTCTTTTAAAGCTACAACAGTATTTAGATTGGTGTTCAGATTTCTAGTTTTCGAAAGCAGTTAAACGGCTAATTCATGTTGATATTTAAAATGATGGGTTTAAAGTCGGGTTTAGATTGTCAAGAGAAGATGCAGGAAAATCTGAAGTGTTGAAACCTAGGATATGTATGCCACAAGAGTTAGATGAATAGGTAGTTAATGTGATTCATGTTAGTATAATAGAGTTAGAACGAGCAAGGATTATGTTAAATGATATAATTGGCTCGTTTATGAATCAAGGCTAAACGGATCGTTGACAGTCGCCTGGGCGTGAAACACTGGCGAGTGGTGATTAACACCCTACAAATAGAATAATTTATGAATTAGACATTCTTGAAACAGCATTTGTTTTGTGTTAGTGATAAAGTTCATAATACGATCATCTAGCTAGAATCATGATTTTTGGTACCTTACTTTATGTTTTGATTTCCAACTACTGATATTTTGTATGTAATTTGCAAAATAACCATTATGTTAATTGTTTTAAAGGTGGTTAAAAAAGCGTGTACAGTTGAACTTCCCTTTAATTTCTTATTTCCCTACCATGTACTGCTTCCACAAATAAAAATCCAAGACTAGAGATGCTCGTGTTCGTAAGTTAGCTGAAGTAATTCGGAAGCGGCTCAGCGGCTTCGCGCATAATTACAGGTGTACCACAAGGGTCTCATTGCTCATTAATATTCCAGTAATTGAGCCTGGCTTTCCTACTATTTCTAATTAATGTCTCCACGCCGCTGTCGAACTTTAATTATGTATTTTGTGGCTTAATTAAGACGTATGTTGAGGAAAAACAAGGAGATGGAATTGTTTTTAAAGACAAAGGTTTAGATGAAGATGTATTGGGTTCATTAGGTAGTATTGGCAAAAGCTGGGATAGATAAATGTCGAACTTTACTTGAAAAAATTGTGCGGCTGACGAAGTGGATGCAGTTAAACTTTAGATCTTTAGGCGTTTTCTTTTGAATACTAGCTCGAAATGAAAATATCATAACATCATTTCTGGATGGCATTTTTTTAAAGATAAACCTAAGCGCGAACTTATCGCCATCAACCAGACCAATCTCCAAGTTTTTAATGGAGTTGCATCTGCAAAAGTCCAGTGGAATAGCCAGATCCACTACTAATACATAGAGAATAAGAAAGTGAAAAACAGTTAAAACATAAAGTATTCGAGCTTGACTCCTATCAAGTAGTGCAAGGATTTAGCTGTGTGGCTGTGTCTATAACTTTAACTATTTGTTTAGAAATGTTTCTGTCACACGGCTACCTCATAACTAACTTATATTTATTGCTTATGTAACTATCTGCACAGCTAAATGCTGTCTTTTATAGCAGTTCAAGCTGGCTACCGAGATTTCGAAACAGAATAATTTTTAATCGAAACGCAGATATCGATACTTTAACTGCATCGATACCTACACGTGTAATAAAACACATAACGTTTAACGACACTGTCAAAACAACGGTGCGGGCTTAAAAATAAAATGATGAGCTATAAAAACTCCGGCGCAGGCGATCGTATGTCGATATTATCGTGAGATCAATGCTCAAACTACTGGACATCACTGGGTGTCACATTACGAGACACATACACGAGAAATATGAATATACCATCGATTCATGTCTAATCCATTGCTGCATCACTAGTAGTCTTAATTCAAATTGTCTGGTACAAAAACTGCGATGGTTATCACTATAAGCTTTTGAGCGATTTGTTCAGCTGTTTCGTGGTGTGGTTTTAATGTTTTTGTAGTGTGTAGAGTAGACATTAGTCAGCGGGTTGTCGCTATATATCACGCGATACCATCGGTACGTCTGTTCGTGCATTTTTTATTAATATTGTTATATTAGTAAAGTGACGTTTCTCTATGTGTGTTGATACATTGTTCATGTTTTTTCCGTTTGCCTTGTCTCAATTAATTTTGTTAACAAGATATGTGTTTACTTAGCAAGTAAATTATATAATATTATGTATCTTCTAGTAAAAACTTGTGTTCATTTAAGTTAACTGCCGTGAAATGTCCGTTTTAATAAAACATTATTTATTGACTAAAGATTTTATGACTTTATTTTCATTGTAGATATTTAAAATTATTTATTTAAATTAAACGTAATAAAAAACAAATTAAATTTTAAATGCCAATATTGTACTTTCACTTTTGTACCAATAAACCAAGATAAAGTTATGCAAGTGCGAAATCCAAATTTCCATGATTTGTCAGAGATATTGTAATAATACACTATAAATGGATGTTCTGTCATTAGCACGGGGAAAAAGCACTTCATGGTCAAAAGCTTTCCACCTAAAAAACCGGCCAAGTGCGAGTGGGACTCGCGCACGACGTATTCCGTCTATAAAAACGGCAAAAAACGTCTTTTGTATCCGAGCTCCCTAAAATAATTATTTCATATCAGTTTTTATTGTATTTTTTATTATAACGGGAACAGATATATATCATTTGTGAAAATGGACGACGCCATTTGTTAATGGCCGCTTGCAAATGACGTCCGGATGGCGCTTGCACTACGTTAGTGTTGTGTTTTGTTATCCCCATTATACCTCGGGTCCCCGTCTTATACACTGTTCCCCTAATAGGTCCCGTTTTACCCTTTGCGTACGGAACTCAGAAAAACGTCAAAAACTTTCGTAGGATAAGATTTCGTATGAAAAATTGAGTCTCAAAGGACACTACTTAGCTAAATAGCTAAAAACTAAAAATCAAGTATTAAAAGACCTATAAAAACTAAGTCTAGACAGCTTATCACACGGAGGAACACGTCCTATCTGCGCACATATGAATGGCTGTAATTAGGCACAACATTCGGCCGTGCCTATCGTTAGAGCCTCTCTAACTAATGAGCTTCTAGTTATTAAACTGGCCCTTTCATACGGCTCTTTATGAAGACCTTACTCTAGGGCTGTCCAGAAGATATAATGGTGTAATGAAGTTGAGTTGATGAATTTTTGACGAGCAAACCATTCATAATCAGCCTATAATGTGACCACGGTTTGATGATAGAGCAGAGTTTTTTAAACTTAAAATGCTTTGCTTGGCCTCAATCTAGTCCAGAAACAAATATGGAGCGAACTCATGACGTCTTAAAACCGGGTTTGTTCCAGTGACTGAAAGAGACAGAGCTATGCAAGTCGTCTAGTGCCACCTCGTTCACTCTCTGGAAGAAGCCTGTGGTGCCGTGGACCTCTAGGCCCCATTTTGTGAGATGGAGGGGGGCGCGCACTGAGCTCGCGTGGTTGACAACCACGCGAGCTCAGTTTGTGGATGTCACTTGTTTTATAATTGGTTACATGATATGCCGCGTTTCCTCACGAAACATCGTAAACATACCATTTATCTATATTTTGTAAAGTTTTATAAAATACACCTGAATTTTGATATATATGTTTACCAACTGTTGCCATAGCGATATTAAGATATCAATATCATTATTACGTCCTTTATAACTTATTAGATCTGATCGTTCTGCTGGCTTCCCATTTTATATGAACTATTGTTATTTAATTTCAATATAATCATATTCACAGTGTCAATTGTTTAGGCATAGAATTTCTGTGCTACGAGTATCTATGGCTTTATCATTTATTCAGCAAATACAAAAGCCTCTCTTAAATAAATTCTGCAGGTACCTACGGTTCTGTTCCATTTCTTTACAAGACATTTTTTTACCACCGAATTTATAAATAAACGAAGCTATAAGTTTCAAAAATCTCGTACATAAATCCGAAAAGTAATCTGGCAACCCTACGTGGCGTGTTTAGATCCCAAGAGGTGGTAAATTTATTTTTACTCAGAGCTAACAGAACGGAGCTCGGCTCAAATACATTTCTTAATCCTTAATTAATCATTTTTAAAAGAGGGATTACATCGCCTCCTTCTATTAGAGAATTAGATTAAAAGTTGAAAGGTTTATTAAAGTAATGCGGCGACCTTTCAGGCTTTTCATTGCGTTTCTTATCAGTACCGTAGATATGGTTTCTTCGTAGGAAGTTGGAATGAGATTTTGATAATTGGCCTTCGTGAAGTATTCGGTAAAGTGTGATTGGGTTACTGATTAAGTCATGGAAAAGATACACCAGAAAAATATAAAAGTTCGGTTAATATTGCAACTTAGGTAACGAACTTAATTAAGGTTTTTCAGCTGGGATTTATTTATGTCTCAATGTGTCTAGTCATTCTGTATTAAAATAGGGAAACATACTTTGTATTGTTCTTATTGATCAGAGCCTGCAGTCCATACCTAATTCTCGACAGGTGCAACATTTCACACTTGCCACAAACAACAGAAATATAATTGTCACTGATATCAGAACGGCATAAAATGATATTGTTGTGCTGTTGAGTTTTCGCAAGAAGTACAGTCATGAACACTATGCATTCACCATTGCAACTTGATTTTGTGATAGTAATATTCTCCTGCTAAACCTACAATACAACCCTTAAAAAATCGTGATTCTTCACTTCATCGTAGAATCATTCGCTGTGGTATAGGCTTCCTATTTCTTATCCGTTAGACTTCTTGGTAACTTGCGTCTTTCATCTCACTATTCCCTTCGATTTTGACGAAATGCATGGCCTTTTTGGGCAGCCTTTTTTTTCTTCCAACTGTGGTCACCATATCAACTCATTGTCATCCTATCACCCCACTGTTGGGCATACCTCTCCACAGAAATTTACGATAATTTGCTTTTCTGTATATTTGGACACGACTGTAAAGTACGTAACAGCAGTGAATCATGCGCAGATATCGAGCAGGCGAGCCGCTACCGGGTGCAGTGATGTAGTTACTGCTGTTTGTTTGTAAATTGAGTGTTTGTTTATTTGTATCGAGTATTGGATATATATTCGTAGTTGCCTTTGATTTACCTTCCGACATGTTTGGAATTGAGGATATTTGGTTAGGGTTTGAATGTTTGAAGTCTTGTTGCTTTACTATGTGTAAACTTGGTCAGTCCAGGCAAGATAAAGTAAGTATCTGCTATCTTGCGTTCGAACACGGAAATTAAGATAAATCTCATCTTACTGCCTGGGAAAGATGAGAAAGTGAGCATGGATGTGTATAATGTTTATTAATCTTCAACTACTGAACGGATTTGGATGAAAATAATAATACATTTTATGACCTGGAATTTTACTTAGGATACTTTTCTCCACGCAAGCAAACCCAAGTCAAGCCAAGTCCTCATATCAGTCCATGATAACAACTTCCGAAGTTTCGAGAGAGTGCCAGTACAGGAGGTGGTTGTTACCACGTAGTACATCAGTTTGTTATGATACATGACACCATGTTGTACAACTGTGCAGTGACGTCACTTCTTCTTGTTTACATTGCAAGTGGGTGGTCACGTTGTAACTTAGCAGCTTTCAATTACTGTTTTTATAAACAAGTTACTGTCATACTTGTCTAAGATCACTTTTTTGGGTGGAACAGAATGGATTGACAGACTCTGACTTAAAGTCCTATGAGCCTATTTCTTCGGTTGCCCTTTGTTTTTCAGGGTCATGGTGTCCATTTAAAACGGTTCCGTGGCCTATAAAACGTCGTTTTAAATTGCCTTTGTGAAGATTCAAGTTTTCTCTTATAGTTACTACTATATACCAAAAATCTACATGTTTAGAATGAAAACACAGAATGTCATCGCTCAGCGTGTGGGTCCATCACGGTGGTCTATGCCACCAAAGTCTGAATCTTTTGGTATGCAAACCACAATTTGTACAGATTACGGAGCCATACCGGGAGCGTACGCGCAGGAAATAGGCGCTAACACACTGCACGCACACCTAATATCAACCATTATTACTGTAGACCTATAAAAGGAGACATTCTTATGTAATTTATGCTCTGGACAGACAGACTAGGATTAGGATACAGATCACAAAGCTTGCTATAAGATGACAAAATATCGAGTCAGCTATAATTTCTTTTCCAATAAAACCAATACTAAATATATAATATTAATATTATAAAGCTGAAGTTTGTTTGGTTGAACGCGCCAAGCTCGGTTCGAATTGAAAAAATATTTTTGTGTTGGATAGTCCATTTATCGAGGAAGCCTATAGGCACGCTACTACCAATAGGAGCCGAGCAGCGGGAACAGTCAGTACCGAAATATATTATGGCGAATAAGTCTTGTTTCCTCTACCATAACTGTCACTATTGCCTCATAAAATCCTAGTCTTTTCTATCCCCATAGGGAACAAATATATTTATGACCTAAAAGTAATTGTTCCGGGTTGAGTGTTTGTGTATGTGTATTTCAATGCTTTTTATTTTTTTTTAAACGTTGCCCCGCACTTAAACGGAATTTCTTCCTGTATCGTGAGTGCATTTACAAACATGGAAACTCACATACACAAACACTCAGACCCGGAACAACTACTTGCAGATTGTACTAATATTTGTTCCGTGCAGGGATCGAACCCGCGACACGCCATGTGCGTGTCGTCAATAGTTTGTAAAAGCGCCCAGGACACAGGAGAAATTTCTAGAGTGGGACAAAAGCTGAAAAAAAAAATCTTGCTAGTCTCTATTTATTAAACTCCAATAAAATCTACGGTCTGACTCACGAACTCATTATTCACACAACCAGTTCCACAATCCACGAAACAATTCAATAACAAACAAAACAATATGCTCATAAATATAATATATTCGTTTAACTTAGCATGCAGTCGTAGACGGGCGACAGTTGCGCAATTATTGCTCCATTGTGGCCCGGCGCGAATTGCTCGAGCATTCCTCACTAGTGTATTGTGTTGAGCTATTTTTAGTTCGTTTGGATTGTGGATACTTCCTAGACGATCATGATTCATCTGGTATAGGGAACGGGGTAGACTAATGTTGGACTTTGGACTAGATTAAGACAACTGTTCAGCAGTTGCTGCTTTAATCAAATGCGTTTCAAAACGTGTTTTATAGAAAGAATTTTCAAAATGTCGTCTACTCAAGTCTAAAGTATTAAAATATCATGTTAATTTCTTTGCTTACGATTTCTTTAATCGGTGACTAATTCCGGAAATGTCCTCAATTCTCTGTTTCTGATTAATCAACGTTTTTTATAAATAAATTAGCCTGACACAATGTTTAATTTAGTGGACACAAAACCAATAACAAGATGAAGATTTAAAAACTAAATAAAGTTTGAGATCGAGCCATTCAATTTACAACCTGCGAATTTATAGTTCTCCATTAATAATTCTAACAAGCATGTCAGCATCTAAAATATAGTGTTCCCTTCCGAAAAGTAGCATCGATTTACGTAAAGATCGAAGCTTCCCCCGCGGCAAACTGATTTATATTCACTGAGTATACAACATTCCTACATTTCCTTTTTTGTTTAGCAAGTCGGTTGGTAGCTTAGAACCGCTACTTAGGGTATGAATGAGGCAAGCTATACCTAAAATAGAAGTTCTAGAAGCTGATCATTGATAACCTAAGGATGAAAATCCAAAATTGTGACACCGGAAGCCGTAGCCACGAATTCTACGTATTTGGCCGTAAAACGTGGAGCGTTCTTGAAATTTTACGACATTATTTGTATGGAAAATGAAAAAGCGCCTCTATGTAAGAATGAGAACCTAAGTTTATCCATCAAATTAATACAAGTCCCCGTTTATTTTGCGTAACAAAAACGTGAAACCTCGTGATAAGGCTTCGGTTACCATTTTCGATTTGAAGGAAGCCCATAGATGTCCCGTTGTTCTCGGAACTGACAAATTGTAGTCCCAGAAGTGAAATTATGTATTGTTATGTAGAGATTTTACAGATCAAGTCTCTTCTTCATAGGATTTTTTTTTTAAATAAAATATTCATAAAAGAAGTAATTAATCATCAATCTCATTATTATCTAAGTTGTGCATTGTCATAACTTTTTTATAAATAAATTAGCCTGACACAATGTTTAATTTAGTGGACACAAAACCAATAACAAGATGAAGATTTAAAAACTAAATAAAGTTTGAGATCGAGCCATTCAATTTACAACCTGCGAATTTATAGTTCTCCATTAATAATTCTAACAAGCATGTCAGCATCTAAAATATAGTGTTCCCTTCCGAAAAGTAGCATCGATTTACGTAAAGATCGAAGCTAGGATGTTTCATAGGATGTTTTTTTTTTAAATAAAATATTCATAAAAGAAGTAATTAATCATCAATCTCATTATTATCTAAGTTGTGCATTGTCATAACTTTTTAAAGTGCTACTACCATGCTATCAGTTTATCTGATCAAATTAATTTTTATAAGCGCTCTACAACTATACGTACTCAGTGCCGGAGGGTCGTCTGTAGGACACTCGGCAATCTTCACAAGTTTGTCTACGTGGCTCACTGAAAATTCGGAGATACCTTCAAAAAGATAAACGGTATCTGTACGTTCTCTAAATGTCCAATTTCTCGTGTTTCGTCGACTGTAGACTTTTTGTACCGGTCATGAACTAAATTCGTTTGTGAATTCGCAATTTTCTCGAGGACTAGAAATGAAGTTCCTTATGTGAGGCTTAAAAATGTTATTGATTTGTCTATTTTCCTGACCTTTTTTTTTATTGTGGTAAAATCATCAAATGAGTCCTCCCACCCAGGGCAGGGCGGGAGGGACTCTCAGACTTGTACTGACTAAAATCCACGGTGTCCTTCAACAGCCCTTTACGTACCGGGGTCACGGTAATCCCTTGGTCCTGCGACCCCGGCAGGATTTTCCTGACCTGGAAATGTATTCCAGTATTTAGAAGAACGGGCACGCCGCAATGGCGGCGGTAAGACCCCTCTTTGAGGAGTGGCTGGATAGGCGTCACGGCGTCCTGACCTACCGCATGACGCAGGTCCTCACCGGACACGGAAGTTTCGGGAGGTTCCTGTGTCTGATAGGGAGGGAAGAAACGCCTGGGTGTCACCACTGCGAGGATCGTCCGGAGGACACGGTGGAGCATACGGTGCAGGACTGCCCCGCTTGGGCAGAGCACCGCCGTGTCCTCACGACGGCGATAGGCGGAGACCTCTCGCGCCCGGCATTGGTCGAGGCCATGCTGCGGGGCGAGACGGAGTGGGAAGCGGTCGCCTCCTTCTGCGAAGCAGTCATGCTCGTGAAGGAGGAGGCGGGCCGCCTGAGGGAGAGGACAGCGTCCTCCCTCCACCCCAGCCGCAGTGGTAGACGCCCACGGCGTCGGACGTCGCAGGACGATCTCCGGCCACCGTAGGCGCGGGCATGCGGGCAGCGAGTAATGGGCGACTCGCTGTCCGACCATGGACCATGCCCGGGTCGACGGCGCGTTGTGTTCCACGCGCGCCTCAAAGAGTGTCAGCATAGTGACGGGGCCTGTAGAGGGCCAAAGCCTGCCGGGGTCGCGGGACCAAGGGATTACCGTTACCCCGGTACGTAAAGGGCTAGTGAAGGACACCGTGGATTTTAGTCAGTACAAGTCTGACAGTCCCTCCCGCCCAGCCCTGGGTGGGAGGACTCATTTGATGATTTTACCACGATAAAAAAAAAAAAACAATAACATGAAAGTTAAAAGGTAAAGAAATCTTCTCAAGAAAAATATTCATTCGAATGTGACAAGTCAAAGCTACAGTTATATGGAAATTCAAAGAAACAAAAGATGATTTTACCACGATAAAAAAAAAAGTATTTAGAAGAAACTCATTAGCATTTGTTACACGTAAATCTTGTCATGAACGAAGATTTTTCAAGCTCTATTCACTTTGGACGCGTAACTAACGAATACCGTGACCCCGGAACGTAGTCTGAGAGTCCTTCCTGCCCTGCCCTGGGTGGGAATACTCATTTGATGATTTTACCACGCTAAAAAAGCTCTATTCAATTTCTTAAATCATATCGTTATTGTAATGAAATGGAAGTATGTAATCACCGAGATAGGTAGGTATATGTATCGCAGTATAATACGTATGACTATGTACTCCTTATAAATTAATTATTGAAATAACGATAGGATGATGACTTTTGAGGAGATTTCTTAAGCTGCGAACATCTTTCGGATGAAATGGTCATAATATTGAATAATGGTGACGGCATTTATGATGAAGACGTGATGATGAGCTTCCCTGTTATTTATAAATACCAGAATATTGTCTCAAAGTCGTCACAATTTTACCGTGGTAAAATCATCAAATGGGTCCTTCCAACCAGAGCGGGAGGGACTGTCAGACTTGTACTGAATAAGATTTACGGTGATCCTTAAGTAGCCCTTTACGTTCTAGGATCACAGTTTCCTGAGAAGACAGTCCCGCGACCATTCATCACCAACTTACCTCAGAGAATATTACATACGTATCCTTATTACCTTCCCAGTACATACTCAGGCTTCACCGTGATGCATGAGCGTGTATATTAGCACATAGCTCGGTGTCTAGATGCCAATGTATTGCGCCGTACATCTTCCCAGTAACGCCTCCAACTGCGAGATTCTCGCAGGATTTCCGGACGAAAAGAATCGGATAACACTAGTGAATATTGGGTCTATCCTGGAAGGTTTTATTTACCTTGTCGAAGTAGCTCGCCTGTCTTATTTTGGAGGATTTCCTTTTGACCTTTCGAATTGGTTTTCTGTCTAACTTAACCAGTGTTACTATGATGTCTTTAGTATCAACAGATCAAGACAAGACGTCATAAATTCCTGGAACGCGATACCGATGAAATGTTCCATGTCCCAAATGTTCGGCAAATACTAAACACTTCGATTTTATGTGATTTTAACTTATTTCTTGGCAAAATGTCTCACTTAGATTCGTCCATGTCCCTATTTAATTATTTTGTCAGACAATACCTCAGAAAGTCGTCCTTCAAGAATTTATTCGCGAAATCAATTAAAAAGTTCCAGATGCAAAATATTTTCTATCCTGTGTTGTTTTTTATTTTTGTTCCTCTTTCAGAGTTTTTTCCAAAGGAGAGATTTTCATTTCAGTATCGGAAAAATGAGGCTAATTAAAAACATGGAACTAGGTTATTAGCACGAAATATTTGCTTCTCATTCGTCTTGAGACTGTATCTATTAGTAATGAAAATATTACGGAATTCTTTGAGTTTTTATTAATATTGAAACTAGCTGATAAATTCATCTAAGTATTTTCTACAAAGTGTATTTCAAAAGAAAAAGTATAGACAGTCGTTTGCTTAACTTGCACGTAGCTTTTAGCATTCACAAATTGTATTTATTTAAGTTTATTGCAGTTTGCACTGTACCTTTTCTTGTTTCAACATCCTTTTAGCACTCACAAATACAGACTTTTATCTTAAAACCTTATCAGTCTCGAGTTTTATCACAAAAACTATAATCCGGATGTGACGGAAAGGGCAAAAGAGCAGTCTGGTCACAAGTCAACATCACTAGACCCCAGTGATAATCTCTGGCCACAAAAAATGGACAAAAACTGTGACAAGTGATATGGAGCCCATGATCAGTTCGAGAGAGGATTATATTGTACGGATTGTTATTATTCGAATATAAATAAAAGATGCAATAGTTAAGACTTAAAGCTTTTCGAAGAACGGTGAGGATTATTGTTTTAAGTTCTTTTTTATTGAGAACTTGTACAATTAAAGTGCTTAAGCTGTTTTTCTATGATGAGTTTCGAATTTAACTGTTATGTTTGGTTATTTAAATTAATAATTTAAGAAAAGCTTGGACGTATTTTAATGTTTACAAGTTACTCGTTTTACACTCTTACCCGTCCAGTGAATTGAGAAACTGCAAACGTAGACCATACTCATATAAACCCGCGTAAGTCGTAATCAGCAAATCCGATCTAGTGGAATACCAGCAAAATTAGGACCGCGGCGCGCACAGTCCACAATATATTTTACACATTTCGAACGGCCCTACCATTCAAACTGTCGAATAAGCTTTGTGAAACTGGGACACAATTCACCAACTCATGAAATACTAAACATTTAAACGAAAATCCATTCAATATTTATCTCAATCGCTTTATCTCAGGTAAGGGCAAAAGTGTCAAATATTTTGACATTACCAGCCGTTTGTGTATCTATCCCCTGACAATCAGTGACATTTGTATTGTCAAACGAATAGTTTTGACATTCCTTTGTTCACTTCACAGATTTAGATAGTGCTGTGTGTCCCCGGGCTTAATAGTGATGCGTATTGTGAAGAATTCGTGAATGGTGAATAGATTTTGGAGAAGAATGGATTCAATTAAGTGGGGAATGGATTGATTCTAATCTTGTTAGTTGATTGTCATCGTTTGAATTATTTTGTATAGTTCCACGTGTAAGTGAAGTTGTGAAATTTTGTGTTGTGATGAGTACCCATCTATTATAATGAAAATTAAGTTATTGCGTGTCTGTCGAGTTCGAGGTAATTTGAACCTTAAGGCTATCTGTAGTTAATTTTGAAAGTTTATTTGGAGAAGGAAAATTCCAACGAGAGCTTAAGTAAGTTGTTGTTCTTGAACCTTAGAAAACGGATATGATAACGAAACACTAATAGTTTGGGAACACAAGATGATCAACTAAACAATCATGAAGCTTCAGAAAAACCTCAGAGTATCGCTAATTGAGAACAAACTCCGGAACGTGAGCTTGCAAAATAAAGAACATATAACTGTTAAAAGTCGCAGTTGATTTACGATTTGCATTTCTGAACTTACGTGTTGTGTACAATTTGAAAAATTTTTGAGGATAAAGAAAAGGGTAAACTTTCTTATGGAAATTAGTTGTCACACGAGTTCAGATTCTTTAAATCACTGTTTTTCTTTTAATTACAAGTAATATTCTTCTCGAGTAGATTCCATGACGAAATGCAGTTCCATCTACAACTCTCCGTTGTAATTATAGTCCAGGCTTCTGAAGGTTAACTACTGGTTAAAGAAACTTGCGTGGACATCAGTATATCACCTCGGTACTTAACAAAGCGCTATCTGGGCACATTAATCTAGTTGGCTTCGGTAGCACGCACTGGCTTCCAACTCGGCTCGGCTCGGCCGCCACACGCAATTAAACTTAAATACTTACTTACTGCTCCATTATCGTGGATTTATTGATTTAGATCACTTCGCAAACATTTTGGATATAGACAATGCTTAAGCAAGTTTTAGAAGCTTTATTAGTGCATTGAACGTTCTTGGTGCGTGGACTTTTATATTTTAATAAGAGTTGTATAGTAGTTAAGAAGTGCGCTACGTATGATTCTAGACAACTGAATTTCGCAAATTTTTGTGGGTGAGGATAGTAATGAACTTTTTCAAATAATTTAGAAATTAGAATCTAATCAGCCGTTTGGAACGTGACTCATTGGGAAAATTTTATTTTAAAAGAGGTCCACTAACATTTAGTCCTCGAGTGCAGAATAATACACACAGCTATCATAGTTTTATTTTTCTTTCTTCTATGGCAATTGAATCACTTCGAGCTATCGTAGATGAGATTCGGAATAGTGAAAAGATTGCTATGGCAGCTGTGTGGCTTGTGCAGCACTTGTGAAGGGACTTTTTGATAGCAAATCGATAGCAATAGTGATAATGCTGGTTTAAAAACCTTTTTTTTGTTTTGGTAAAATCATCAAATGAGTCCTCCCACTCAGGGCGGGACGAGAGGGCCTGTTAGACATGTACTGACTAAAATCAACGGTGATCTTTCAATAGCCCTTTACGTTCCAGGGTCACAGTTATCTGATGAGCCAGTCCCGCGACCTCGGTAGGTTCCCTAGGCCCCTAAGGGTGGGCACTCAGATTGCTGACAGCTCTTTGAGTCTCGTGTGGAACACGACGCGCCGCGTCCACCCGGGCATGGTCCATGATGGTCCATGATCACCGTCCGCATGCCCGCGCCTACGGTGGCCGGAAATCGCCTCTGGACGTCCGATGCCGGGGGCGTCTCCCGCGGTAAATATTTCAATGAACACATTTACATTGCTAATTGATACGATTGTCTGAGATTGACGCCACGCGTTTCAAATAATTACTGAAACAAGTTTGTTTAGCTCCAAATAACATTAACATGCAAATCCAGTTTATTGTACGAATGTTTTACCTAATCGCGTTTGTTACTTGTTTATTTTTAGTTAATTTTAGTTTTAAATGCGGATCGAATTGATGAAATAAAGCAATTTGTGTGGATTATTTATTGCTACTATTTATTAGTGTTTAATATGCAAATCGAATTTATTAACGAAATCGTCTTTTTTGGTTATAGTAAAATATGTTTTCACCTCGATAATTTATTTACATTCGACTATTCATCTATATATATAAAAATGTTATGTTGGTTTGTGTATGCTTCAAAATCTCAAAAAGTTATGCACCGATTGAGCTGAAATTTTAGCATGATATATAATCCGCATCAAGGATTGTTTTTATCTTTTTTTTTTTTTGAAAGAACACTTTTTTGTGCCACAGCGAAGCGTGGCAGGGTACAGCTAGTTACTTATATTTAAATTATGGGAATGGAAGTGGAGGCCCAGTGGTATGGGCACCGACTTACGTCGTACGTTGTAGGTCGTGGGTTCGAACCGAGCCAGGCGTATTACTTTGTGTAATTTATTTCATCACCACTGCTCTCAAAACGGTGAAGGAAAACATCGTGAGGAAACCGGCACGTCTTAGTATCAAAAATACGAAAACATGTGACATCTACATCAACATATAAGCTGATGAAGATGATACTCGTATGCCTGTGTGTAACTGCAATAATACCGCAATATTTATTTACTTCATTTCAGTAGAAAGTAAAGTAAACATTGTATTAAAAATCCTCTGTATTTTTTGCTACATTGTGTAAGTGTTGCACAAATTGCCAACATTGTTCAGTATTTAAATAAAACTGCTGTAGCGTCGTACACAGCGGTGGCGATACTTTCAGTAGATAGCTCCCAACGACCACTGTGCACACTTCTGTACCACAGACTATGTTGCAGACACGACACTCTTTTTTGTGTATGTGAATGTTGAAATCCTAACTAATATTATAAATGGGAAAATAAGTTTTTAACCCAAACTATGAATTTATCCTGTATCGTAGGTGCGTTTACAAGCATAGAAACTCACAAACACCCAGAACCGAAACATCTACTTGCAGATCGTATAAATATTTGTTTTGTGCGGGGATCGAAACCGTGACAGTCGAGCGCAGCAGTTCGTTCAGCCACTGCGCCAACCATGCCGTCAAAGTCAAAGTTCATTTGTTTGTTACCTTTTTACGCCTAAATCACTGAATCGATCAACCTGAAATTTTTCATACACGTTGTCTGGTAAACAGAGACGGATAATAGGGTAACTGTCATCACGAAGAAAGTACTGTTTCCGAGAAAAACAAAAATGACGTTCATATGGTAATGCACTCATTAACGTTAGTGAAGCCGCGTGCACAAGCTAGTCTTAATATATACAAATCACGGGTAAGTAATCTTCGAAACCACTCTACCGGTTTCAATGAAATTTTATGTGTGTCGTTGACTTTCTTCAAAGATAGAGCCGGTACATTTGCACCTGAAAGGAGGCGCTGGTAAGTAATAGTTTCCCGTAAGTATGTATGTGAAATAGACATGACGTCACACACCTTTTTTTTGGTAAAATCATCATATGAGTCCTCTCACCCAGGGCAGAGCGGGAGAGACTGTCAGACTCATAGTGACTAAAGTCCACGGTATCCTTCAATAGCCCTTTACGTACCGGGGTCACGGTAATTCGTGAGTCCCGCGACCACGTCACACACCTTGTGCAATTTTAATACAAAAACAAAGCTAGTACAATGTTATATTCTTAAGTCATAACTTGATTTACTTTAGAGTTAGATCTACAGAAATTGCAACCAAATTCTGATAAAATTTAAACTGATGACTTACCAACTTTTTGACTGACTGTAGTCACGGTATTGTATTACATTAAATTCCGTGTTAATCATCCTTCAAAATTTACACAATCGACAAACGTGTCTGTTGATTTCTTTAATCTTTGTGGTCTCCAGTTATCAGAGAGCGAGCATCAGGTCACAAGTCCTGGGGCGCAGCATTAAGATGAAGATAAGAGGCTGACCGACTGAGCGCCCGTGTACCACTGCTTAGCTCTGTGGGATCAGCGCCTGCGCCATCATGGCGGATTGGCGGACCTCCGATGACATTGCTGTCATGGCCGACTTCGAAAGTAGTGCAGTTTCTTGAAATAATATACTCTTTAATTCAGTTGCTTTTGAATTTTACATCACAAAAATCAAATTCGTTTGAAGAGGAAAAAGGAAACTTTTGTTCACGTCGAGATTATCACGAAATCCTCAGTCCGTATATTCTCTTTTTCACAGAATCAATTTACTTTTAAGTAGATATTTGATGTCAATAAAAAGAAGATAAATTCGTTACTTAGAGTATTTTTCAATCAAATGCTTCATTGTCTCTGTTGAATTTCTGAAATCAGAGTGGAATCGATCTCATAATGCTATTTGAGTTTATATGAAATGTACGTAAACTTTCTAAATAACAAGAAAGCTACATAAAATCAACTAAATAACTATCGACAGAGATCAGATAATAATCTAAAACATATCACATCTAGGGACACTACAGACAGCCTAAGGACATTACACGACAAAGTAAAAGATAACATCTTGAAACCCAACGCGGCAATAACTTTATCACTGGCCGTGAAAGAAAGCTCTCATTGCTACAATGTAATGCTTATGATAACTGCTGTTTATGTTGATGTTATCGGCCTGAAGACGAACGAGTGTGGAGACGCGCATTCACTGTTAACTGCTAAGAATATCTTGGGAAAAGGAATCGCGTGTTGGTATTAAAAGGGCAGTTTAGATAGTATAGGATTGGAATAACATTTTCAGTATCTGTTAAAGTTGTGTAATAACACTGATTTGACAAATAATGAACGATCCTCTCCTATCTCTTTTTCAGGGCTGAGTGTAACGGTCGAGCAGTTTCGTGATGGAAAATTCACAAACGAAGATGCGAAAAGTCTGCACAATCAACTAATTCTAGTGAAGTCGGATATAGATTGCCAGATAACTCCTAATTTATACAGCCAAGTACAAAGAAATACGTAAATAGAACATCTAAATAAAAGAACAATAAACACTTATCACATCCAGAGATCTTTGTGAAGATGTACTGTTTCGATGAAGAGCTAATCGTAACTGATGTATCGGGAACCGATAATATACAGTTCAACGACTTAAAGTCGTGTCGCGTCATCTTGTCGCACTCGGCACCATCTGTCGCAGTCGCTTCAAAATAATCCGATTACTTACGTTTCTTTGAATTTCCATATAATTGTAGCTTTGACTTGTCACATTCGAATGAATATTTTTCTTGAGAAGATTTCTTTACCTTTTGACTTTCATGTTATTGATAACGTCCTTTTTATATTTCTCAGGAAAAAGTTGGAACGTCAATTGCAAATTTGAGGTATCAAAATGAGTACACTGCGCAAAACAGCTGTTTGTAAATATTTGAAAGGTTATCGGTTACATTTTTCAGAATATGTATACTGTCTTGTGTATAATTAAAGTAATAATATCACTAATTAGGACATCGTCAGTCATGTCTGTATTTTTATCTCTGTTTACTGCAAATATAAAAACACTATGTCATAACGGATAACAGTTTTTTATTCAAAATTGTTCAATCCACAGCAATTTTCAAATATGTACACATTGCAAATAAATCTCCAACATTTGGCAACCCTAGACAGCGAGACTAAAAATTAATCCCGGCACATGTATTCACCTCGTTATCGATTTAATAACGATACGAGTGATTCGATTCTAATCTCGATACATAATCGGATTTGTGGATATTGTCAGCGAGATGCGATTCGTACCGAGTTTCCATTGTCGTGACTTGAACCTTAAGTAACGTTCACAATGAATGAAATGTGGAGTTGAAACGATGTTACGTAAAGGATTTAATGAACCGTAAACCTTATGTAGTTAAGAAACGTCAAAAAGTGCCTTTTTTAAATTCTGAGTTTAGCTTAATACGATGTTTAATCTTAATCTTTTCGGGTCTGATACAGTTTTAGATTCTGATAAACTTAGTTTTCAGTCTTCAAAAACAATAAATAAATTGATGTCTGATTTTGTGACCATCAATTGGTAAAACACTTCCAAGAGTTCCAATGTCTCATGTAGGTAATAAATATCCCAAAATACTAAGAAAATGAATATTGCGGATGAATCGAAGTGCGGATGCTTTTATTCTCCGAAGTTAGATCTTTCGAGTATAAATGTTTATGAATCATACAGGATATTACTTCCTCATAAAAATAAGCGATAAAGAAAATCCAGGGTGTTTCCGAGGAGGCAGCTAGTGGCCTTATTTCGGACCAGCTTTCAAGTTCAATATCGTCGGCCATTTTGTGATAATGTTTTAATTTACGATTTGAACAGAACCTACAAAAAAAATAATTTATTGGTGTGTAACTACCAGATATAAGGAAACGGATTGAAACGGGGCAAATTTTTCACATTTATCTCTAGGTTATATCTTCTATATATTTAAAATGTTATGTTGGTTTGTGTATGCTTCAAAAACTCAAAAAGTTCTGCACCGATTGTGTGAAAATAGAGGTCGTGCCACAGTCTATTGAAACAACGTTGAATAAAATCCCCAGAATATTCGTCTTTTAGTAATTAGGTACGTAAGCATTGTAGTTATCACATTAGCTCTGCAAAGCTAGTTCATTCAACAGATAGTAAAATATAACAAAACCGACAACTAAACACCACGAAACTGAATAATATTTAGTAACTACGTTATATTTAGGGCAGCATTCCTGACGGCAACACATCAGTATATCAAGTTACACGCATTACCGCGCAACACAACACTGTTGTCAGTACATACACGTGGCTTTACTTATTTATAGAAAATACCGCGGACGAATTTTTTAACAGAAGCAACTTTAGGGAATTAATGTGATTTCGTATCACATTACTGTGTAGTTTACTGAATGCAAGCGCCAATCACCATTTTCTGTATCATAAAAAGATATGATATATCACAAACGTCACTAAAAAAGTAATAAAAGCTCTCTAGAATACAAATATCGATTGACTTGATCGCTTCATTTTCGATTATTTTTCAGGCACTGGAGCTATTTCCAGCGCATTACGAGATTTTTTCAGCGACTTCAGAATGGACCCGATGTATGAAACAGCGGAGACGTACACTTTTATGCCTTTGTCAAACAGACCGGCGAAAGCGAAGTTTTTCCGAACCGAAGCGAGACGTCAGTACGATAGTTCTGTCACGCTATCGGATCGCTTTCGCGTTTCTATGTGACTGGATTCAAACAATTCCATACATTACAATCAAAAACGTCACGCTTCGCTTCGGAAACGCTTTGCTTTTGCCCGTCTGTTTGACAAAGGCTTTACTGTTAGTCAGACATTGTGACTCAGTCATCTTCATCATAATGGCGTCGGCTCGCAGTGTATCCGGATGCATTTCAATACGCTATGTGCGAAGTAGGTGGTAGGGACTATCAAACCGCAGCGCGCGATGTGACAGAGATGAGCACTAACTGGGGACACCCGCGGAGAGAAGTACGTACTTTGTCAAGTTTAATATGCACTACAACCATTTTAAGTACTTTTTTAGGTTGAACAAGCCAAAAATGTTTTGAAAACAGATCTTATTGTCCCCAATAATGTGGTCACTAGGAGGCGTCATCTCTCACACAGTTTATATTAGTATTTTATGACAGACTATCTGTTCTTCACAACCTCTTATCTGATTTCCACCAACCTCTTAGTGTATAATACGATAGGGGAACAGTGTATAAGACGGGGACGCGAGACGTGATGGGAAATCACACACTGACGTCCTGATGGCGCTTGCGCTACGTACGTAGAGTGAATGTCCCCATTATATCTCGCGTCCCCATCTTATACACTGTTCCCCTACACCTTGTGTTTGACTCAGTATAGTCTACAAGTACAACTGCTTACTTATTAAAGCGACAGTTAACAAACACGTTTAAAACCGCACCTCCTGCTATCTACCAAGATGTCTACCTAAGTTAGAAACTTGGAGGTGCAGAACTACAAACTGAAAGTTTTCGACGGCACGGTAAACAGTTTAACTGCACTCGTACGTCACGCCGCGGCTCGGCACGACGGCGGTACGGCAGTCCTCGAGAGCCACTTATAACAGTTATCAGAGTATTATTGGGAGATCGGTTACCTACACCAACTTTAACTTTGACAAGTATTGTAACTTGAACTTTGGAGATGCTGTTAAGATGGAGTTAAGATTTGACGTTTTAAAACTTGTCTTAAATTGTGAAGTGAATATCCATTTATATTTCTCATCATAATTATCAACTGAAGGACGTCCACTGCTGAACATAGGCCTCCCCCATAGATTTCCAATAGGACCGGATGGAAGCGGCTTGCATCCAAATTCTTCCATTATATTTTACATACTGAAACAATTTCTTTTTGTGACTTTGAAACCGTTTGCTAATGTGAAGACGCTTTGAGCGTCAATTAGAAACTTAATTGAAGTGTATACAAAATTATTATCATAATGATTTTTCGTCTCTTAAGTTGCTAAGTCTGTGTTATTGGTTTCATAGTTGATCACATGAACATATAAAAAGTTAGAATTTAAAGTTTTGAATCATTCATTAATTCCATTTAATATCACGGAATAACTGTATAAAAAGTATTTATCTGAAGTGCCTGTCTTTAACAAATATTTCAGTCCGTTTAGCTCTTCAGGAAAGAATTTCGAAGAATAACTAAGAGCCTAAAATTCGATCCAATTATTCTAAAAGATATTTTCTCTCGGTAAATTGATTCTGGAAATTTTCTTCAAATTCAATAGTCTTCCTCAAAAGAAACAATTATTATCTTTTGTTTCTGAAGGGTATGAAGAGCGACTTTAAAAATATTAGTTAATGAAAAAAATCATACCATAACGCCTCATGTGGGCTACTTACTCCGCTATTCCCGAAGGATTAGGGATACTTATTTGAAAGCTCCACCCATGTAATACGGGGCGAGCCTATTGTCTTCAACCGGGCAACAAGTCCAGGCTTCGGGAGATATTTCTGGTAGAAAAACCCAATAACACTGTTTACATTACCCGGGAATCATACCCAAGGCCTCTTACTTAGCAGGCGTGATGGCGATCAGACAAACGAATATCGCATTCGCTTTAAAATAACATTTGGGTCAGAAAGTCAACACTACAACGTAAATGGTGTTTCAACACTGCTATAATATTCTGGTATTCTGCTACTAGTGATACTATTTTAGTTTATTTTGGGTGACTCTACTACATTATGTATGTATGTGTCGGATGAGTAGTTCCTAGCAAAAGAAAGAATCGGTGTCGTCATTTTGCCCTATGTTTGATTTAAATCTTTCAAAATTAGTCACATCGCTCGTTATGACTAAAGAATTACGAATGTTATCGAATCATTAATGTACTTTCGTCCGGGTCCCCTGCAGAGGGCCAAAGCCTGTGGGGGTCGCGGGACTCACAAATTACCGTGACCCCGGTACGTGAAGGGCTATTGAAGGAAACCGTGGATTTTAGTCAGTCAAGTCTGACTGTCCCTCCCGCCCTGCCCTGGGTGGGAGGACACATTTGATGATTTTACCACGATAAAAAAAAATGTACTTTCGTCAGAGGGTATTCAAGTCTTCACGAACGGATAATTCAGATAACTGCGTTGTAGTCTATATTGCGCCAGGTTTACTACAGTTACTCATATAAGTAGATTTATTTATTTTTATTTTTACGTAGCGGCAATTATATTTTACCTTCGTAGTGTGAAGGTTAATTGGCAGTCGCAAAGTGGATTGAGTTCACCCAAAAGGAACTCCTGCGCACCGACGAAATACAGTAAAAACTGTTTGGCATCAAATTCCAACAGGATCGTGGTTGCGAACCAGCCCTGGTGAGGCCTACCACCAGCTGTAGGGTCGTTCAGCCGTCACCGCAGGTTACAGGAACTTAGTGGGCCACAAGTCTGTCAGCCAGTCTTACCAAGGGTATCATATCAAGTAGTAGCTTGGTTGTGGAGGTAAGATAGGCAGTCGCTCTGTGTTACACAGGTACTCACCGGCCATTCGATAAGACGGAAAGTCAACCCCGAAATAGTAGGCAGATGGGGGCAGAATGTGGTTTATTCTGCTCCAGTCTGCATCATCTCTTATGACTCTAATGGTACCGACGACAATTGTACTATAATATTCAATACAATGAACAGTAACTGATGCTCGAATTCTTTGTTTTTAACATCCCAAATCAACTGAAAACAGCAGATAAATAGCTTGAAATTAAGCTGAAAAACGAGGCCCATCCGACACTTTTCAGTGGCATTGTAAATGTTCAGTAATTAACGCCTGAAACGCGACGCTTCAGCCGGAAGCGAGCGTGTCGCTTACCTTAAGCAGAGCTGTTTTACTTAATTTTAACATTTCAGGGATAATGTGGGAAAAGTTTGAGAAATGATGGTGTTAGGTGACAGTAGGCTTGTTGTTGTGGAACATTTAACATCTATTTTGGATGAGTTTAATGGCTTTTGAAGATTGTTGAATGTTAAGCAGTGACTGTCTTTTTCAAAAGGGAGTGGGTCATCAAATTAGTCCTTCCGCGACTGTCAAACTTGACTGGCTAAAAACCAACCTCTTCCGACAATTTCTCTTTGCGATCCAGAGCCGCGGTGCCCGTTAAGACTCCTGTGAACCCGAATGAGGGTTTTTCTAAAAAATGTCTTTGCATTCCTGAAGATCTTCTCTTCAGTGCAATCATCGTCGTCGTCATGCCCTTATATTAATGTATCAATGTACAGGTTGACGAACATGTATGGATTTATGACAACTCCATTCTACCATGCCATCCAATAAACATGTAACAGAGTTTGAACAGTAGCCTATTCTGTTTCTAGTTAATTTTTCTCGCGAGTTAGAGCAAATAACTATGAAGAAATCACCAAAATATTACATTAAGCAGACAAATCGATAATTTCCCTCCGAAATAACTTAATTATCTGCAAGTTCAATAAATCCTAATTCCGCTGAGCTGCACACTCTTGCGCAGGGTGAACACATTGTAACCACGAGGTGACCCGCAGTGATTGACTAACGGCGTGCTGTCTAGCGTTATTGTTATTAATTACATATTTATTGGATGTCGTTTTAGAAAGGCTGAGGTCAGAGTGAGAGCGAGAGCGGGAATCGGTTGCAAAACTTCAACCATGTATAATGAAAAATCTGCATTGGTAAATGGAAAGAAAATCAGATATTCACATTTTTTTATTCTATTTATTATTTTATCGGTCTGCTGAAATTATTTGCGGGCTTTCCAAGCTAGATCGATCAGTTTATAGATCTTTCAGGTTTTCGATTATTCATAATAATAACATTTAAAATACAATATTTTCATGAATACTAGGGGAAGGATTTTCAGGTATCGTACAGCGCCCATCGTCCTTTGAAGGACGAGAAGCTTATTCGCCCAATTCTTCTTTTAGGTAGCTCATAGCTTGGGCGACTCGCTGTCCGAGGGCGACTCGCTGTCCGACCATGGACCATGCCCGGGTCGACGGCGCGTTGTGTTCCACGCGCGCCTCAAAGAGTGTCAGCATAGTGACGGGGCCTGTAGAGGGCCAAAGCCTGCCGGGGTCGCGGGACTCGTAAATTACCTTAACCCCGGTACATAAAGGGCTAGTGAAGGACACCGTGGATTTTAGTCAGTACAAGTCTGACAGTCCCTCCCGCCCTGCCCTGGGTGGGAGGACTCATTTGATGATTTTACCACGATAAAAAAAAAAAAAAAAAAAAGGTAGCTCATTAAAATCGCTTTCGCGTATCAAAATGTTTCACCCTAACTAAGAATTGATATAAATAACATTTTGACAAGGTTGGTGAGTGTGGCAGTCGGGCGGTGTGTATTGTAACGGCTGTAAATCGCACCGGACGCTGCGCCCGCGCCGCTCAACGTCAGCGATTGTAATTGCTCAACACTTCATTGATTTATTACTTACTGTATTCAAATGGAAGGGCGATCAAATTTTTGTATGATATTTGTAGTATATAGTTTAATGGAACGAAAGAGACTTCTAATTTTCATTTCGGTACTAATTTATTTGCGATAGCCAACCACCTGGGCTTTTTTCTTGTCGAGGTAAAATCATCAAATTAGTCCTCCCGCCCCGAGGCAGGACGGGAGGGACTGTCAGATGTTTTTCTGACTAAAATCCACGGTGTCCTTCAATAACCCTTTCCGTTCTGGGGTCACGGTGACCTGATAAGACAGACTCGCGAACCCGGCAAAACCAAACCCTTGCTGAGATTTTCCGCTTTTAAATAAAAGTCGTGACAACAAATGAGAATCTTTCCACAAAGCTAAATAAATCACACACTGGCAATCACACAAAATAAAAACACAATACCACAAAGAAATATTGTCATCATATTTATACGGAGAATGTCAACGAACAATAAATAACCGAGAAAAAGGGAAAGAGAGAGAAATCCTCCAAGACAAGCGAATCCAGCGCGTCTGTATGTATGTGGCAGTGATTCCTATGAAAATGTCCCATAACAGGCTTCATAGAAACCCTGAGTCTCGCACAATGAGGAAATATATCACGATGCATTGTTCACATGCGGTGTTCATGGATTGTGTAGTGGAACATTGGATAGATGAGTGGAGAAGTCTCAATGGGTAACATAAGAGGCCCTAACACAGGATTCCAATTTTTAGTAACGTTTAGCTAACGTAAAGTAAACTGGAACTTTGCAGTTAATTTGACGGAACACTTCTAACACTTACGAAAAAGCTGAGAAGACAATACGATGCTTAAAGTTCCCGGATGGCATGACCACCTCGACACTAATCCCAATTCGTGGAATGGCCAAAATTAATATTACATTCGGTCATTTTGTAACGAGTGACAAATGCATGTAGGCAATTACTACGTTATTCGGTCTCCTTTTCACTCTTTTTATTGCCACTATTTACACCAAAAGCTTAGTGAAGAGTTTGCGACCGCCTCATACCATACCATCACACTGTTGTTGTTGTTAAACTGTTCTTTTTATAGTCAAGACTTACAGCTGACTTTTTTTTTTTAAACGTTGCCCCAGACTACGAATTTCTACTGTATCGTGGGTGCGTTTACAAACATAGAAACTCACACACACAAACACCCAGACCCAGAACACTTGCAGATCATACAAATATTTGTTCGGTGCGTGAATCGAACTCGCGACACACAGCGCAGGAGACCAATTTCTGAGCCACTGCGCCAAACGTGCCGTCAAATTATTTAGTTTTTATCCTTTCTGTTTTTTTTGGTCACGGGACTATACGAATTACCGTGACCCCGGAACGTAAAGGGCTGTTGAAGGACACCGTGGAATTTAGTCAGTACGAGTCTGACAGTCCCTCCCGTACTGCCCTGGGTGGGAGACATTTGATGACTTTACAACGTAAAAAAAATCCTTCCTGTTTATTAGTATGTATTAGTTCTGTTGTTTTATACTTAATTTTGTTTTTGAATGCTCATTTTTTTTCCGTCAAATAATATATTTTCTTTCTTTATATTCGTATGAGTGGGACTTCTTTTCTTTCTCAATCATCGCAGTAAGCATTGCGTGAAGTGTGACGTCATAACATGGGAAATTCGGCGACGATTTAAGATTTAAGATGTCGTCAAACGTAAGATGAGGTGTTCACAAGGAATTGTGGATGTTTTACTGTTCATATGAGAGCGTTTGAAGGAGCTTTACGTTTGTACTCGCTGTGGAATGAGAGGGAAATTGAATTTGCGTGTAATATAAATAAAGTGAGAGTAGAGAGTAAGATATATAGAAGTGAAGAATAAATATTTAACAAGAGCATTATAGCGTGAAGGTTTCGAGTAGATACAAAAATCAGAATGTTGGTAGGTTCCGATTTTGATAACGATACACCTTATCTAAGACATTATCTTAGTGAGTCTAATGCAGTCGCCTGCGCATCTAGCCCTACTCTACATATGTTGTAAGGCTACCGGCCTCACCTTGCTTTAAAAACATTGGTTGTGACGTGCAAAAGTGTTTTTTCATAACCAACATATAAAATAAATATAATTTAAGCACATCTTTCATTTAGATAAATTCATTGAACAATCGAGTGAAATCCAATAATTGGTTTTAGGTCATGCTGGTTTTCTCTGGGTGTCATCGTTTTGTGATCAGTGAAAAAGATAAAGACCGATATAAATTGAATAAAGTAAGGTGCCCTTTGCTTCTGTTATCACTGTCCTCAAACTATTTATGAAAATCGTAAAACTTCGACGTGTCCTTATTCCAGATCCCAGTAGCCACCTACTATTCAGGCATAAACATGTTACCACATAAACTTATCTAAACTATTTATCAAAAATACTCGTAAAAGCTCCAGAAGGAAATGGCGGTTCTTAGCCATAACCTGGCTGTTTTAATTAAGTAGTTTTTCCTACTAGCAACATCGTTGGCCAATACCGGCTAAAGTACTCGTAGGTGTTGCCACTAAGTATCTAATTACGATATACGTGTTGCCAGGAGATGGTGCGAAAGATATGTACTTAGGTCGTTACATAGAATAATGACAACTGGAAGGAATTTTTACGCGATATTTCTTAGGGCGAGTTTTTAAAATCAGTAAAGTATTTCTTAAATCCTTTACATTTTAAATATAAAAAAAAATTGACGATAGTTTAACTATCGATCAAACAACTGGCCCTTAGACAATTACTGTTTTTAACTGACTTCCAAAAAAGGGGAAGGTACTCAATTCGGATGTTTGTATTTTTTTAGTCTGTATTCATCGATGGAAATTGATATGACACTTAACTAGAAATGTTATTATTACTCAGAGGTTATTTTCTTTTTTTTTTTCCTTCGTTCCACTTCTGGAAGAAAGTCTCTTACTCCTTACACTTTTAACGAACATGCGCGTCCTCCTTCCAGTTCTGACGGAAACTATCTAATTGGTCATGCCAACTCCTTCGTGGCCTTTTGCGACCGTAACTCAAAGGCCTATTTACATTTTTTTTCTGAGAGAGAAAATCGTGTGAATGGCGATTAAATGAAAAATATATTTGGTTTAACAAGCAGTTCATTATTCACGCTACTGAGTATTTATCGAGTAAAAATTAATGAAGTGACAGATTCGCGATGCTCCTTCCAGTTCTTAAAACTCTAAACATAGTAATTAAGATTCTCTGGCGCATGCGCGGAGTCGCGTCGCCTCGTACGGGGAACCTGCGCAGGCGACGCGGGCACGACCACACGTCCTTAGGGCTGGCAAGAAATTTAATTAATTACTAACGATTGATTAGTCAGCACGTTCGATATAGACTAATTGGAATTGATGGGGCGTGGTAATTAGCAGTTTATATTCAACTTACACATCCTTATTTCCGAATAGGATGTATGTAAATGAGTATTAAGTGGGCAGGTTTCCGATTATTGAAATAGGATAGTTCACCATGCACTATTGTTTAATGCTGTGGTCATTGTCAATTCCAACGATTCATTTTTTCAATGAAATTAAACTATTTTTTCAATCGACGGGGCAGAGGCAGCGGGGTGGTTGGGACCAATTCATATTTTTGCCAGTGTCAATATACACACGCTCCTGCCGGGGTCGCGGGACTAACGTATTACCGTGACCACCGTACGTAAAGGTCAGTACGAGTCTGATAGTCGCTCCCGCCCGGCCCTGGGTGGGAGGACTCATTTGATGATTTTACCAAGAAAAAAAAAAGTGCCATATACACCGTTACATGGAGATGGCGACACAAGCGGGCTTCATGATACATTTTGCCTGAGTCCACTCATTTCGCCAGGTGAAATTTTTCCAGGGTAACGTGGCCACCTTGTTCACCCAGGTGGACAAAGTGGAATTAGCCTTAGCTACAGCCCTTGTCCGTGCTCGGTGGAAGCTGCGAGACTTACCAAGAAAAACTCGTCTCATGTTGAATCTCACGTACCTTACCGTTTTAGTACATATGACACCTTGTTACCTACAGTATACGTATAGTACGCTGGCACGTCTGTCTGTCTGTGTGACTTATGGTGTCACGGCTCCTGCTAAATACTGCCCATGAATGGGAAACTTGAGATTATTGAGCTTATTAGAACTTAAGAGAATAAAATTCTAAGAACTTATCACATACAAATTACTACTGACTAATGCTCTATTTACTGATGGGTCGGGGGATCGGAATAATTTATAGGCATGTTGACAACATTAATAAGTTTGAAATCTGAACAGTCCATCAGTTAAAATTTTCAAAAATTATACTTATTTTTATTTTAAAACAATGAATGTTGCAAAGATAAAACGCATCAAAATTCGAGAGTGGGGTCTCATGACGTCACAAGCAAGTAAAAACTGTACTTCCTTGTATCTCCGTCAATTTTGGTTTACGTAACAAAATAAATAAAACCTGTTCAGCATTTTTTTGACAATCTCTCATCATGTCATGTCATGTCTCATGATTGACGAATTCTTTCTTTCTTTCTTTTCTTTTTTTTTTAAAACGTTGCCCCACATTAGGAATTTCTCTTGAGTCATGGGTGCGTTTGCAAACATATAGGTAAACTCACATACACAAACGCCCAGACCCGAAGCAAGAACTTGTAGATCATACAAATATTTGCTCCGTGCGGAAATCGAACGCGCGACACGCAGCGCAGCAGTCCAATCGCTCAGCCACTGCGCTAACCGTGCTGTCAATTAGATTTCGTCAGTCAAAAACCCTAATATATCAGGCGTTTGGTCGGTGTGCATTGCTATCTTTCTCTCCCGTGATATGTCACTGACTACTAAAAGGTTACTGTGCATCAAATTGCCTTCTTCTTGTTCGTGCACAGTCGTGAGGGAATGCTGCCATAACGCTTGCACGGCCAATAGATTGGTGACGCTTTTGTCTCTTTATTTGCGATTTCTTAAGACAAAAACATTAGATTACATGTGTTCTTTGTTAAGTGTTTATGCCTGGGGTCGCGGGACTCACGAATTACCGTGACCCCGGTACGTAAAGGGCTATTAAAGGACACCGTGGATTTTAGTCAGTTTGAGTCTGACAGCTCGCTCTGCCCTGGATGGGAGGACTCATGTGATGATTTTACCACGTTAAAAAAAAAGTATTTAGGCCTATGTAGATACCTGCAAACACCTAAAAGAAGTCTAGTTTACAAGGAAATAGAAAATTTAATGAATAAAGCAGTTCTGAAGAAAAAAGTTAAAAGCAAGATGAAGTCCAAGAGACGGGAGAATAATACAGTTAATGCCGTTTCCAAAGTACTTCTAAAATGACAAGAACAAGATAATCCGTTCATCAGCGATTGCTATCTGGTAACAACCAATAAAAATACGAAAAAAGCTAATTAAATCGAAACAACAGTCCTTAGAACACTCCTGACATAGGCAGGCGCGCAGACTGCATCGTAATGCGCACATTACCGCACTAATAGTACATTATACCTGAGATGGCGGTGAACCAAGACGGGGCATGGAACATAGCTAGCATATCTCCATTAAAGCAGTATGGCGTCAGTTTAAATATAGTTCAAATGAATTATTTAGCAAGGGTGTTAATAATAACGATGCCTGTATTGGCAGCCAGACAGTAAGTGATGATTTTTTATAGTTTAACAATGTTTATTAATGAAAACTTGTTAATTATAATATTAATTGTTATTAAAAAAACTTGTCGCAAAGCATACAACTACGTTCGGCTAATGAATTCCAAAAAATGCAGAAATATTAATATATCAGTGGTGGCATAGTGTATGTACTTCATTACCATAATTGTTCTGTTTTTGCTGCTTACCCCTTTTACAAGTACTGGTGATATATTTCTGTGTAAACTTATGTAAATTCATTCGTCAGCTCAGGGTTATAAAGGCAGGTGATATTTATTTATCATTAATAAAATGCAGGATTGCAGTTTATTTTGGTTTTGTTGCAGAATTCTGATTATTTTGAATATTCATGAAATTAATGTGAAAATTAGTAAGGTGATTTTGTCTCTATAACGGATGCTACTTAAGGGCGCGTAGCCAGAAATTTGGCAACGTCGCAAATAGCTGTCAAATATTTACAAGTTTTAATTAATTTGGTAATTTTACTGTATGAAAAAAATGAAAAGAAATATGGCTCTGTAGTGCACTAAAAATATATTTATAGGAATGCCATTTAAACACTGAATTTGATGTTGTACCGTTTATAAAACTATTTATTTGGTGTGATGAATTATTGCATTTCCTAATCATTTTTTAAGTGCACTACAGAGCCATATTTCTTATTTCCATACATTCATATTGAAAATTAATTAAAACTTGTTAATATTTGACAACTATTTGCGACGTTGCCTACTTCCAGAATACGCGCTCTTAAAGTACTAAATAAGTGGCTGGCCGAATAAAATACTCATACCCAGATTCAGTTAGTTTTCATTTGCTGTATAATTTTTTGGCAATACAAAACATTAAGAAAAATCCTTACTATCTACTCAAAGATCCTCCTATTAATTTGGACCTTTCGGGCTCCTCTCCTTTAGTTACAGTGTACTACGCTCAAATAAATAAAATATGAAAGAAAATATACAATTCTATAATATTGTACAGCTCATAAAATTTATTTTTGTAAATTCTAAGGATTCGTATGGAATGTAACAAAAACATTCCTAGATCAAAAAGGTAAAAGATAACCTCGACCTCCAAATCCCAAGAACACTACTCTAGTAAAACGGTTCCATTTAATTGTACGCAGAAGGCAGGCACGATCATAATATTATCGTCTTAAAACATTTGCTATAAGGCGGAGTGATAAGGTTCGCGGAAATCTGCGCGGGCGCCGGTCACGGGTGCGCCGGATAACCTCTGACATCAGCCATTATGGCTTGCAACTCAGTAACTGTAACGAAACAAGGACGTTTATGAACAGAAAGAGAGAGAAAATAGTTAAGGGAGAGAAAGAGAGAAAAGATGAGAGTTAGATAGAATATATTGAGGTGAAAGTACATTGCATTTTACTACCTATTAGTAAAAGGTAGTTAAGAAAAATGATCTACTTCCTAGTTCAATTTTTTTTACTTTTTGCAATATTAAAACATGATGTTACCGTCGTAATCAGAACTAAACTGGACTTTGAATATACTACTGGTCTCACAAGATCTCTGCTAGGTCTGAAATCTCGCGAGATTGCATTCCCTAATGTATCAAGGTTTAAGATTATGTTCCGTAATCTCGTCCTGATGATTTTATACAAGTAGTATGGACTTCCTTACATACTGCGTCGTCACATTATTCGAAGATGGGTGTTTTAGTAAAAACGAAAAACGCCCATCCCTATTTCGTGGTAACATCTCTAGCGCCACTTTTTCATCTGTCATTGTACTTTTTTGTGCAAATTGCGTTGTCACGCGTCAATCCAAATTTTTCGAAATATAGATATTTTATAGGGAAAATTGTTAAATATGGGTAAGAAAAAGGATCAGCGCGAGGTCTCAATCGAAAAACTTTACAAAGAACTTAAGAAACTCAAAAGACGAATGAAGCGAAGTCGCCGGCGCCGCCATTCCGGTAAGTTGTATTTTACAAAAGCGATTGATAGATATTATAGCTAACTAAATCTGCTTACACATGCTAAAAAAAAACGGAATTATCGACAACACGTATAAATTAACCCAAGAGCTTCCACGAGAGGCCAGCCACGGGTATAATAATTTTGTTAACGTAATTCAATGGACAATGGGCGAGTCCATTATTCAGGTATGTAAATTACCCGGGAAACAAGAAGTGATTGAGTTAATGTGTTGATTATATGTACGTACCCTATACCAGCCGGCGGTGTGGTACCTACCTGAAAATTCAATTCAGTGCTCCTAGAACTTCACGAGAGGCTAAACATGGGAAACCTCGGGTACTTTACACCCGCCAAATTGAGCTAGTACGAGAGGCTAGCCGGCGGTGTGCTCCTAGAACTAACACGAGAGGTTAGTCATGGACGCACTAAGTACTCTAGACCCGCCAAAATAGAGCCTTCACGAGAGGTCGGCCGGCGCGTCGGTACTGTAATATTGAGTGCACCTAGAGCTTTTACAAGAGTCTAGCCATGGTCCGTTCATAACACTACCGTCCCTTCCTCAGATGAGTACGACAAACACCGGGAATCAAGTAGCAGCCGCTCGTCCAGTCACAGCTGCCCACGTACTCGAAGCCGTTCACTAGCTGGTACTCCCTCACGGATCGGGAGCCATTCCCCTGCCTGGAGCCCATCACGTGCACGCCATACACGTAGCCGTTCACGTTCACCCAGTGTGTTGATAAATGAATCTGGCCAACCCGACAACCAGTCATGTGAACAAATGTTGATACCACTGGAGACCGAGGAAATTTGCAAAATCCTAGGAAGTGAAGGTATAATACAGGAAAAGAAAGGAGAAGACCTGCATTGCAGTTTAATTAAACGATGGTCAACTATACTTCAAGAGGGACTTAACTCAGAAACCCGTGATTCTATAAGGAATAAATATGACATACCGAATAATTGCCAGTTATTGATACCCCCCAGATTAAACGAAGAAGTGGCAGCAGCCATGAACGACAGTGGGCTTAAACGGGATAAGAGAATACGTGATAAGCAAGCCACACTGGCCGCTGCTATGTCTGGAATTGGACGAGTCCTTAATAATATGCTATCTCAACAGAATATGAAAGAACTAGAGACATTAAGTGATGCCTCACGACTACTGTGTGATTTATTCCACAGTGACACTGTGACTAGAAGGGCATTAATTCTCCCAGGTCTGAACAAGGACCTAAAAGATTTACTGGAAAATTCAAAAGTTTCTGAATACCTATTCGGAGACAAATTACAAGACAAAGTAGCTGCCTGTAAAGCAGTAAAGAAGTCTGCCCTGGAGTTAAAAAATACTGTAACAACAAAACCCAAACAACAAGTAAAACAAAAGTTTAACAATTATTTAAACTACCGGGGCCCTCAACGACCACAAATGCCTCGTCCGAGTGGGCCGAAACCGAAAATGAGGCGCACAGCTTATCAACAGACGACGTCGACGAGCCGCATCAGACGCTCTCCACAGAGGCGTCAACAGCGCCGCCAGACTCGCCGTTGAACCAGGTACAAACAGGCAGATTAAGATATTTCCTTTCTTATTGGGATAGTATTAATACTAACCCTACAATACGAGACTGGCTATCAGGTTATGAAATCCCATTTGAATGGGAACCCTCACAGAGCTCACAACCAGCAAACAATAATTTTTCCAAAAGGGAAGTGGCGTTGATTTCTTCAGAAATAAACAAATTGTTACAAATAGGTGCAATAGAGCCATGTGAACCTGTGCATAACCAGTTTCTCTCTAGTATTTTTCTCCACCCAAAGACAGATGGGACATGGCGTTTCATTCTAAATCTCAAAAAGCTCAATAAGTTCATTAATACAATACATTTTAAATTAGAGGACATAAGAACGGCCACCAGACTGATGAGTCCAAATTGTTTTATGGCAAACATTGATCTGAAGAATGCATACTATTCATTATCTGTGAAAGAAACATACAGGAAATATTTAAGGTTTAAATTTCAGAATGTGATATATGAATTTACTTGTCTTCCCTTTGGCCTTAGTACAGCACCATATGTCTTTACTAAGATTATGAAACCAATTATGTTCCACTTGCGGTCCCAAGGACTTATGTCAGTTATCTATTTAGATGATATCTTATGTTTTGGGGACAATTATGCTAAATGTAAGGAAAACGTAGACATTACTGTACAATTACTCAAAAACTTAGGTTTCACAATAAATGAGGAAAAAAGTTGTTTAAAACCCAAACAGAAATGTAAATTCCTAGGCTTTTACTTAGACTCCACCTTGTTTTCTGTATCACTTCCTGAAACTAAAATAGAAACAATACACAAAATTATTCAGAAAAAATTAAAATCAAGTCACAAGTGTAAGATAATAGATTTTGCAAAATTACTCGGTTTGCTTATAGCAGCATGCCCAGCAGTGGAATATGGTTGGTTATACACTAAAATTCTTGAGAGACATAAAACAATAGCCTTATTAAATAATTTTGGAAATTACAATGCAACTCTTAACTTAAATAACCAGGTCATAAAGGATTTACAATGGTGGATATCTCACCTCCACAATCATTGCAAAATAAAAGATTTTAACTTCAAATTAGAGATTTTTTCGGATTCTTCGCTAACTGGCTGGGGTTTGGTTTGCAATGACGTTAAGAGTCATGGGTATTGGACAGACCAAGACCAACGGTATCACATTAATTACCTCGAATTGCTAGCAGCTTTTATAGGTTTGAAAACATTTGCATCAGGGCTATCCAATTGTGAAATCTTACTGAGGATAGACAACACGACGGCCATAGCATATATTAATAAAATGGGAGGAACAAAGTACCGCCATCTTAATAATCTAGCTAGAGAGTTATGGCAGTGGTGTGAAAATAGAGGAATATGGGTCTATGCATCCTATATAAGCTCTAAAGAAAATGCCATAGCCGATAAGGAATCCAGACGCTCACATTCGGAAATAGAATGGGAACTTTCTGACATAGCGTATAGAACCATTGTAGAAAAGTTTGGTAGCCCTAAGGTTGATTTGTTTGCCAGTCGAGCGAATGCTAAGTGCCAGAATTATGTGTCATGGTACCCAGACCCAGATGCCTTATCCATAGATGCCTTCACCCTCAAGTGGGATGCAACATTCTTTTATGCATTTCCCCCATTCGCTCTAATAAGTAGGTCCCTTCAAAAAATAAAAAGAGAGGGGGGGAGAGGCATTGTGGTAGTACCCTGGTGGCCGTCACAGCCTTGGTATCCTCTTTTCGAATCTATGGTTACATCTGTGAAAGTAGTTTTTACACCTCATCACACTCTATTGCAATCTCCTTTCAGAGACCCACACCCCCTACACAAGACGCTTACTCTTATAGCAGCTGTATTATCGGGGAAGCCTTCATGAGGAGAGGAATCACATTGTCTTCAATGGAAGTTATACTGGCCTCCTTATCGAATAAGACAAGGAAACAATATGATTCTGCACTAAAGCAGTGGTGTGGCTTCTGTAAGGAGCATGAAGTAGACCCACTATCAGCATCTGTACCAATCATCATCTCATATCTAACCATCAAATTTAAAGCAGGATTGTCTTACAGCTCCCTCAATTCCATAAGATCAGCATTATCACTGGTCATAGGACCACATGTAGGAATTGATGATAGAATGAAGAGATTTTTTAAAGGTATTTTCAAATTGAGACCAAAGAAACCTAAATATGAAGAGGTCTGGGATCCCTGTATAGTTTTAAATTATCTTTCTACCCTGTATCCAAATGAGAGTCTTAATCTAGAAGTACTTACTAAAAAAATGGTTACCCTCTTAGCTCTTGTTACTGCCCACCGAGTACAAACCTTATCACTTATAAAAATAGAGAACATTTGTATAAATAATGAAAATATAAGTATTAAAATCCCAGACCCTATTAAGACATCTGGACCACATAGATTACAACCTAAACTTATTTTACCATTTTTTAAAGAAAACATAAATATCTGTCCTGCAACAACATTGTTATCCTATTTACATGTAACTAAAGATATAAGAATGCATAATTGTGATAAACTAATACTAACATTTAAAAAACCCTGGCATCCAGCTGCAACAGCATCTATCAGTAGATGGATTAAAGAAATACTATCTGCTAGTGGTATAAATATTATTAAATACAGTGCTCATAGCACAAGGCATGCAGCCACTTCGAAGGCCGCTGATGCAGGTGTTAACATTGAGGCAATTAGAAAATCTGCAGGTTGGAGTAACAACTCAACAACCTTTGCTAGATTCTATAGAAGGCCTATCATAAATGATCCGAACTGTTTTGCTCAGGCAGTATGTGGCCTTAATGATGATAATCGTGTTATATTGTGATGCTCATAATGTTTCTATGTGGTAGGGGTATGGCTGTAAATTAAAAAAAAAAAAAAAAAAAAAAAAAAAAAAAAAAAAAAAAAAAAAAAAAAGACTGATTATCATAATTTAAATGTTGAATTAACAGGAAGAAGACAAATTTTGTGTTGTTGATTAGTTATAAGAATTTAAATGTTGAATTAACATGAAGAAGACAAATTTTATGTTGTTAACTGATTATAAGAATTTAAAAGTTGGATTAACATGAAGAAGACAAACTATGTTGTTGACTGATTATAACATTTTGATATTATTATTATTTGATTTGTGTAAATAAAAAGACTGATTATAAATTTTTTAATTTTTAATTAACATGTAAAAGGTACATTTTATGTTATCTGATTGTAACATGATTCACGTTTTATAACGATAATTAAATCATTTTAACGTGTTATCACAACTTTCTGCTTTAAACATCTACTTGTATAAAATCATCAGGACGAGATTACGGAACATAATTATAAAGATCGGACTAACTTACCAAGTGACGTCCGATCCTCAATTATGTGAAGTAATCTCGTCCTGATCCTATTCCCGACCCTACCCAGAATATGTTTCAGATTCTAACCCTTCACGAAAGTTGTGAATTCTTTGAAGCAATGACAGATGAAAAAGTGGCGCTAGAGATGTTACCACGAAATAGGGATGGGCGTTTTTCGTTTTTACTAAAACACCCATCTTCGAATAATGTGACGACGCAGTATGTAAGGAAGTCCATACTACTTGTATAAAATCATCAGGACGAGATTACTTCACATAATTGAGGATCGGACGTCACTTCGTAAGTTAGTCCGATCTTTATAATTATGAGCAATGTGTACAAAAACATGCTGAATCATAAAACGGTTATGGGATACGTACTTCTTCTGACATAAAACCGACCATAACATTTCGATCAGCGTAAATGTTAATATGATTGAATCTAATAAGATTTAAGTACTACGAGTAGTACTATCTATTCAGGGAAAAGGTACGGATTATTCTGTAATAGACTACTGATGAGCAAAATACAATAGGTACTTAGGATTCCACGGATTTAACGTTGCCTTCAAAGTAGACACATTCTTTTTAACAAGAATTAATTAAGCCTTGAAGAGTTTAAATCCTACAACTAATTTCTACTAATAGTTTAAATTCTCATCAAGCGAATATCTTTGAAATGGCTGTTACAAAACAAAAAGTTAAAACGATAATATTTCAGCAGATTTCTCTGAATTTCAAATGGGCTGAATTCATTAGAAGTTTGTTGACGTTTTTACATTTTAATAACTCTGAAACTTGTGTTGTGTCTAAGAAGTTATTTATTCTTGGACTAGGGATTTCAGAAGCTGTTACCTGTCTTTATTAGTATTATAAAGCTTTGGTCATACTAGAGCGAACTTTGTGCAGGATGCGCGACAAAATTATGCGCGAAATTAACGCGCGTGTAGTCGCGCAACTGCGTCTTGCCTCCCGCAGAATCACATCAGTGTGACAGAGTTGTATTGTGAAGGTATTTCTGTGACTGTTAAAGATTTTTGTTTGTGAATGGCTTTGTTAAAGTCCAGGAATCATTTTGGATTAAAATAAACGTGTAATATGATGGTCCAGATGACGCAGCGTAGGAAGGCCTCCCAGTAGGTGGACCGACAAAATCATGAGTATCACGGGCAACCGATGGATGCAAGTGGCGAATTGTCTTTCGGCGTGGCGGTCTCAGAGGGAGGCCTATGTTCAGCACGTGGACGTCTTCCGGCTGATGATGATGATGAGACGTGTAATTCTCGTGGGACGGTTTAATAATCTGATTGTTACTTGTCTCCAGTGTTAACAATAATGTTTGCACAAACCGCCTCATTAAGTAGCTTTCACGTTATTAATCAAAATACCCTACTGAATACCTGACCAGAAATATAAACTGCCTGTTTCTAGCTAAAACAAGTATTTCTGTTCGCCATCTTTCTCACCACAAAAATATAATTAGAAATGCCTACATATATTTTATTTTTTCCATATCCGTGGTAGTCATCGCGTTGTCATTCGTATGTTAGGACGACCGTAGCAGGCGCAGTGTTGACACTTTTAGTAGTTCACGAGCGGTTTGTACCGCATGGCGTGAGCATTTTTTTGTGATGATTGCTGGTAGGACTAAGTCGCGGCCTATTTCTGTTAGAAGCTAAGTCATGCTTTTTGCTCACTTTCTCTACGAAATGTATATTCAGTTAGCATCGATCTGTCAAGAGGGCTTGTGGAACTGTGGCTTACTGGAATGTCCAAACAAAGTGGCATATTTAACGATGATAAAGCTCATCACGATGTATGAAAGTGACAGTCACTTGTTTAGATCCTCAATTTTTAACGGAACCCCTTTTCTTGTCGGTGGTAATTTCATTATGTTAGTTCTACCGGCCAGAGTGGAGCCGAAGGGACTGTCAGACTTTTGTTGACCAAAATCCCGTTTCTTCAGTTGCTCTATACGTTCAAGAGTCGTGGTTTTCTTCACAGATGATGGTTCTGCTACCCAATAGCTGATGGATCCCTCACTGTGATTTTAGTTAGACGATGAGGAGGATATGAAATCTTAGCTAAATAGAGAGAGCATCTTCTTTCATAGTAAAGAAGTATTCTTGCAATATAATATTGATGTAAAAATTAACACGAATTCAGTAATTATTAACCGTGCATACCAAATCCGTATTTTATATACTCATCGTGCTGTCTCCCGTACATTACACGAGGTGGTGTTGACACGTTTACATGCGCGAGCGCATTACAATTTGTAGCGCATGCGTTATTGCGCCGCGCGTCGACGGATTTATCGTGGGACATTGTTTCCACGTATGGCGTTCACATGTGTACTACTACTAAGCTCATAATAAGATTTGTTTGAAGACTTTCGGTACCGTGAAGATGGTAGGCCTTTTGAATAGATATGACAGGTTTATATTTGTTTTAATTTTTATTCATAAGGAATTCAATATTTCTGTCAACTCTTTTGAGGAGGATGACGGAGGATGAATGGAGTTCATGAAGGATTCAACGATATTTCTTCGTGAGAATCAATGAGTCTATTAAAAAAGTAAAGATTTTACTAACAGTTGAGCCGTGCTTATTATATGGATGGTCGACCATGTCTCATAGCGAATTTTCCTGCGTGGGTCGCTACGCACAAAGCGCTCTTGGTCCTGGCTGTCATTTGTAGATTTTGACAGTCGTTACTAAGGTGAAAAGTATTATTACCCAGTTACTGGGTTATAGAGGTCAGATAGGCAGTCGCTCCATTTAAAATACTGACAGCAGCATCGGTTACCCAGTCGAACTGACACCAACATAGTTGAGAAAAAGCTAGAAATATGAGCTCCTTATGACTTATTCAAATTTTATCAATTAATCGTATAAAACGGTTAACGAGTTATTTGAATAGATGTTAGTTTTTTATCTAATACGAGTATAACATGGCTTAGGTATATATATCTACATCCAAACATCGATAATGCGTTATGTTTTTCTTAAATAACATTTAAACCTCAACAAAAACTATCTCAGTTTATATTAGCGAATAAAAAACAAACAACGTTTTGTTTGATTTATTCCTAATTAGGCTGACCTCTACGGAGACCTCAAGTGCTAAAAACAGAGGATAAAAAAAAAACAAATAAATCATGTAGATAAGTTGTGTGTTTTGTTTAATGTGGGCACATTAATATTATTGATATCGTAAGGTTAAGACCTGATACAGACGCAATACTTTTATAATCTTCGATTAGCAGTTTGCGTTCTTTTAATGGTGGTTTGTTTTTGAAAGACATAAACTTGTAGATAACTGTAATTAAATTATTTAAATGTTTTCATTGTTTTTTGTCTTTAAATAATTTGCATGCCTAATATAAGGAAGATTATAAAACCCTAGCCGTCTTATTCCAAAATGGGGTTTAGCTAAAAACCCAGGTTTAAATCTCGTTAAACTACTGTTTACACAAACGTTATTACAAATCGTGGTTTAGCGATAAACCATGGTCTAACAGTCGTAGCTATCAAAGGTGTGTCAAAGTTTCGCATAGGAACTTTTTCAGTGTGTTGTTATTTTTGTGTTATTTTCACCCAAATTGGATTTAAAAATTGAAAGTTTAATTGTTAGTACACATACTGGATTTAATTGTTTACACAATGGTTCAAATGATGGTGTATGGCACATGGTTTATCTTAGTCCGGGTTTAAACCAAGGTTTATTTAGTTTTTCTAATAAGGCCGTATGTTATTGTAGCTACCTGTAATCTATGCAAATAAATTATACTTTACCATAAAATAAAAGGTTTTTAACTAAATCTAACATTAAAAAGGCCAGAGGTTAATATGCAAATTGACATTAAGGGCCAGTTTCGCCAGACTCTGTTAGTTAGTTTAATGCCCTGTTACATGTGTTAACCGACTGTTAAGGTTAGTGAGTGTTCCACCACGTGCTAATGTTACTTTAATTTCATTGATCGGCTGTTAAATTTAATGACTGCTCCATGGGTCCGTTACATTGGTAACAGACGATTAATACTGTCAAGATAACAAGTTTGTTTTTTTATATGGAGGTTTTTACTGATGGCCAGTACGCAGCAGACTAAAAAGATCACTACTAAAGGATCACGGCGACCTCACCTTCCGCCTGACGCAGGTTCTAACTGGATACTGTTGTTCCGGAAGGTTGTGTAAGAGTGGTCGTGGCAACCGAGTGTCTGGTACATGGACACTCGGGTGTCACCACTGCGTGGACAAGGTGGTGGCGAAAGGTGGCACCTATTCAGGCCATGTTATGGAGCGGCGGGTAATAGAAAGCAGTCACTTCTTTCCGAGAAGTGAAGTTAGTGAAGGAGGAAGTGGAATGGGTGAGGGAGAGACAATCATCCAGGTCACACGACAGATCGCGGGTAATTTCTAGCTACCGTAGGCGCGGGTTTGTGGGCGTTTTGTAATGGGTTACCCGTACGATCAAAGACTTTGCCCTAGTCGATGGCACACGCGCTTCATGGTCACGCGCGCTTCTAAGAGCTGGCAGAAAACTCACGGAGTTCCTACAGAACCAAATGCCTGCTACGATCGCGGGACTATCTAAACTGGATGTCGCGGCCATTGAACGCAAAGCAAAACCGACAGAACAGGATTTTTAGTCAGTACGAGTCTTACATTCTCTTCTGCTCCACCCAGGAAGTAACTAAATATTATTTTAACACGAAAACGATTACTCCAGACTTATTTAAAATACAAACTCTTTACACAACGAAATGAAAAACCTCAAACTCATTTTATTTTTTTATATTAATTAGCTGTATTATTGACATATTATCCAGCGAAACGGAAAAGTAGTTCAGTCGTCTATTGCATCGTTGAGTTTTTCATCTTTTTGTTTTAGTTGATTTATAATGTGAATGAATGGTTTTGTGTGTCATTCAAATAATGATGGATCTAGCAATGGTCTGTTAAATTGTCACCATGGAACACATAACATTATAACAGCGCTGTTAATTTTAAAAGCACATTAGCTAATGTCTGGTTGCAAAGAGTTTGGTGAAATTGGGTCTAAAGCAGCTAGAAAAAATAAAACTAATACAATAATAATAACTACCGATCGTTAAATTGGTAGTTGAGGTTTGAGTTAAATTATTGCATATTTTTTATTTAGCCCAGAAACGATGTTTCATTAGCTAAAAAGAAGCATATTGATTGACTTTGCATTTAGAGACTACAGTTTCTATTAGCTAACAGCTGCTTCAAGTATCTCGTGTGCTTCAGCCTTTATTGCGTCATAGTTAACGAGGTGTTAGTGCGCCGGCGCAGCTTACTTACATATATGTACCACATGCATGCTGATTGTTCTTCTAAGAATTGTTGCCTTTTATTCATGTTTAATAGCGCAGACCAAAGATCTTTAGAACTGACTAATTCATTCAGTTTTTGCATGTTTTGTTTCGATCAAATACAAATAAAGTTAAGCATGTTTGTATTTGTTTATTTTTTAGTTTACGACCACACAAGACTTGCAATGACTCATTCAATATTGGCTCTGAAAACAGAGTGTTTGTTTTTAAGACGGAATTTACTGTTAGTTTTTTATTTGAAATCAGATTGATTTGGGTATCTAAAGCATAGATATTCTAACAGTGAGCTAAATTAATATTTACAGAAATCAATTTGCTTCCTACAATGTAATCACCAAATTAAATTAATTCAATTACCATTCCAAATATTGCATCACTTTTAGTTAAACTAACAATCTCTTCTACCAAAATAACATGGTTATTATATTAGCTTAAGCCCGTGGCGTTGCCCGTGCGAAGATCGATAAATTAATAACGTCGTCGAACCTCATATCGATATAAAAAGTATCTTGCAATGTTAATCCAGGTTATAAACTATCTATGGACCAAACAACCAAATCAAAACAAACCATCCGTCCATCCTCATAAATTTTCGCTTATACATATAATAGGGGCCTAGTGTATAAGACGGGGACGTGAGGTATAACGGGACATACACTCTTTAGGCATACTTAACACAACACTAACGTAGCGCAAGCGCCATCAGGATGTCATTTCCAAGCGACCATTAACTTAACAAATGGCGTCCTATTGGCGCTTACGCTACGTTAGTATTGTGTTAAGTTTGCCTTAAGTGTGTGATTTCCCATCATGCCTCGCGTCTCCGTCTTACACCGCTCCCCTACTTGGTAGTAATTTAGTTTTGCTCCTACTTATCAGAAATCAAAAAGATACATTTATTACACCATCATTATTATTGGCTACGCTGTTCCATCCAATGCTCAATATACGTGGAAACCATTTTGTGCTATGTTTTCTTGATCTGATCTTGTACCTGCATTTTGAACAGTATTCACCTTATGTATACCACCACTTAATGTATACCAATCCTCACTGGGGTCGCCTGGTGGACTTCTGCCTACTCCTCCCTTAGAGAGCAGGCCTATGTCCTAGCAGTTCATCATAGACTAATCATGCTATGCGATATGCTATTACATGCAAAATACCTAATTAAACACAATCTAGCATTTCAATATGCCAGCAAGTTGTCTAAATAATTAACAGCAAGTTATGAGGCTGTGATGTCGTAAATAATGCAAGTTAGCATCGATGTATAATTTACAGTAATTTATAGTCGATAAATAATATCTAATTAGTCGATAGTTGCATTCGGCGCTGACTTATTGGAACCAGTTCTGATCAAATGTGGGTCGATAGAGAAACGAGAATACTGATTCGATGATTGGGATTACGTGAGTAGGTTTTATGTGTGGGGCGGGCAGAAAAGAAGGAATATATGGTGCAAAGTGGTATATCTATATATATAAAAGGAGAACTGACTGACTGACATATCAACGTACAGCCGAAACTACTGGGGCTAGGAATGTGAAATTTTGCACACGGCTTCCTATTATAATGTAGGGGAGCACTAAGAAGGGGTTTTTGGAAATTTGACCTTTAAGGGGGTGAAAAAGGGGAATTAGGAAAGTACGTAACCCACGCGGACGAAGTCGCGGGAAAAGTGCTAGTACCTACATATAGTGGTATAAAAGATATCAACTTTAGTACAGTAATGGCGCACGAGCTGTCGACCGTAGATTCGAATACAGGTGCTTTAGTTTAGTAATGGGTGACTCGCCTTCCGATCCTGGATTGCGTCGTGTTCCACGCGCGCCTCCAAGAGTTGCCAGGAATCTCACGGAGCCCCCATAGAGGACTAAACGCCTGCCGAGGTCGCGGGACTGTCCAATCGGGTAACCAAGATCTTGGGACGTAATGGGCATTGAACGAACACTCTAGATTTTAGTACCAACAAGTCTGATATTCCGTTCTGCTCCACATAGGGCGGGAGGACTCATTTCATGATTTTAACACCTAAAAGAAAACGCTTTAGTTTGTGTAAATTATTTTCTCACCATTATTACTCAATGGTGATGGAAAAAATGGTGAGGAATCCAACATAATATATTTTAGAACAATAGATGTCATGCGTCATCATCTACCATTACGTATTGGGCCCGCTTGCTGGAAAACGGTTTACTCCCTTGATAGAGGGGAAGACCTGTGTCACAGCAGTGAATATATTATTAACATTATATAAATATTAAAAAAAGGGAATTAATAATTGTGGTTACAGAAGTATTTGAAAAATAGAGCAAATTATTTATAAAACCATTTGTGTAAATTAATCAGAGTTAGCGAAGTATGAAGTCATCACTAAACATTTACCTACCTACATTTTAATTTGTGTGAGGATTTTTAAAAAAGCTATAACTTTTTCATTTGATGTTTAAATTAAAAAAATAAAAACAATGGCCGCCTGCCTCTACCGTCTTCCTCGCACTCTTGCGCACACAAATAACTTTAAATATTTTGACAGGCTGACGGTTTTATTCGCAATTGGTGTTAAAATTCAATATGGCGATGCTGATTCATGATCCCAACAATCTTTATGAAAACTATCAATAACCTTATCACGGGAAGTTAAGGTTTAATTTCCCACGGCAGATGTGTAAATCTAAGGTTGTGTTAATATGTTTGTCTGTAAGATAATAAATCAGGTGGCAGCCCTACGTATCATGTGTTAGGGTGCGCACACACTTGTTGCGATTTTGTGGAGCATGTGTGGAAGGTGATTATGTGCGATTTGTAAATAATTATGGTACAGTTTAATTAACACATGCAAATTTTGTTTCTGGTAATTTATGCGGACGTTAATGAGATGCTTCATAAGGATTTTCAAACAATGTAGCTTGGTCTTTATTAAGTAGGAATCAATTGTAATTAAGTTGGTATGTTGTCAGCAAATAATTCGATAGCATGTTTTTTTTTATGTAAGTTAATTAAATTAAGTATTTTATAATTGTTTTAAATTTATTTATAACTTTCATAACACTGTTTAGCCTAACACACAGATTCAGGCAAATATGCAACTGTGCCTTACTCTAATTATTGTTAAAATATTTATATTTTTATAAATAAATGATTACTATTACAATAATAATAATTCTGTAGACATTTTTGTCTACCGATGATCTATCAACCGATATTATTAACTGCTAGTTCGAGAACAATCATTTTAAATGGAAACCTCTTAATAAATAAACAGCAAACATTTCGACTAGGTTAAATTAGCCATTCTAGCCTAAATAGTGAAGGGCCGATTGAACTAAATAACAATTAGTGTAAATTATTAAATACATGTTTTAGACTAATAATAATAACATTATTAACGCAATAATAAGCTTGCAGGGAATGCCTGATAGAGCCATTATTACTTATTTATTTGTCCCGTTTAACGCTGAACTGGACTAAAGGCCATTACATAAATTATTCATGAACATTATCAAGTAATAGTTGAAACTTTGCATATTCCGTGACTAATAAATTCTTTAAAATAGTCTAATTATTGATGTTTTTAAAGCTGTGATAAAATGAAATGTCCTTTTAAGGAGTTTTATGAGTATACTAGTATCTTTAGAGTAATGAACTCAATAAGGCCACTTTTGAGCAATCTCAATGGATTTTGTTCTAAAGTGGTGTGTAAAAATTTAGTGCTATGTCTGTATAAAACACGTAACATCTCGCTTATTTTGCTCATGGAGTGAGGCAGGGGAGCACACCCTTTTACTATTGAGAAATACCTAATTGAAAAACGACGAACCATTGGCGAACCTGGGAATCATATGAAAGACCTCACGATCAGCAGTAACGCTTGCGACCGATGACTACATGAATGAGGTTTTATGAAACAGTCACATCAATAGGTTTTTATACTTTATTTAAACCACTAGCAGATTCTGCCGATTTAATTCTTAATATAAAAACTTATCCACCCTGTTATGGTCGCACCTTAACATGGCCGCTGTCATTTGTCAGGGCTGGCAGTTGTCGCAATAGCGTGGTCTCACGGACATCGTGATATCTCCACTGACACTTATGTATTCCTCCGTCGAGAGCGCGCCAGGAATCTCAGAGCTGTCAGGAGTGTCGCGACATTATTAAACTGAACACAAATGGTACAATTGACTAACAGCTAAGAATTCAAATTGGACGATTTTGGTGAATAAGAGAAGTAACACGAGCTTTCAATGAAAGTTATTATATTAGATTGATTTACTCACACTAGTTTGTCCCGTGTCGTATCAGCGTCTACAAACAGACTGGGAACAATTAACTATCAGTACAGCCGCAATGAGTTTCAAAAGGAAACGTCAGCGAAATATTTCTTAATGTGCTATTGTAAAAAACTAAAAAAAATGTAACCGACTTCAATGACAACCACAAAAAAGGTTTAAATAACCTATAAAATAACATTTCTTTCGAAAGTCGGTGACTTTGTTTTTTATTTCATTGACTTTATTGCATCAGAATTTTTCAAATCGGTTGATAATAAGCGACGGAATTACGCGCGAACAAACATAAAAATCATAAACATCCGAATTGATAACCTCCTCCTTTTGGAAGTCGGTTAAAAACATCAAAACTTGACTTTTTGTTGAAATTTTACAACAGAAATTGAATTTAATTGAAATGTTATTTTTCGTATTATTTAAAATAATCGATATTAAAATTCACATCAATAACAGTACATTGCAATTAGTAAATCAAATCAAATCTTTATTTCCTAAACAATTCCCAATTTTCCAATATCACCTCAGACTGATAAATTCACAACATAAAGTACACAATAACATTCTTAGTCCACATCGTTGCTTGTGATTAGTCAGGGCTGCCCCCGATCTCGTGACACAACTCTAGCTAGCACAAAGCCAGCATATGCCAAGAATCTGCCAGGACACTCACGACCACACCGGATTATCTAACTAGGTGAGATTCATGTCAGACTCGATCGCTCGCTAACAGCCTTCGAGATTAACTTCCCTACATTAGAATTAAAGTTTTATTTCCGTATTGAAACCAAATGGAATGAGGCAATCTCACAGCGCGTTTGTCATTTGTCAGGGCAGGCTATGTTCTCGACGACATTGCCCTCGTCAAGTTTACGAGAGGTACCCATGTCCTGGATTGCTCTGAGATAGCAAACTATGTAGATTAAACTTTTGTTAGATTGCTTTTAGAAGGGAAACAAGGTTTCCAATCTCAGTAGAGTAAATTATTACGTTACGACGTCCTTAATGTTTTTGGTAGTGATTTTAGTCAAATATAAATAATGAATGCCTATTCGTTTTGTGCGTCATGATAATACCGTCACCTTCACAAAGTCAAAACCACCCACGATACAAAAGAAATTCCTAGTGTAGCGCAACGTATAAAATTATAAATAGTAAAAACACATCATATAAGATTTGACAATTCTTGGGAACTATTTTCGGCTTATTCATTGAAAATTAATTAAAACCTAATAAAGTAAGTAAAGATGTTGTGGTGCATATTTTTGACACGCGTCCCTCCCGAGAGTCCCTAGTTATTTCACATATCTGACACATCGATTGATTTGACAGTCGAGTTCGCATCTATGGTATAAAAATCTACCATATGTTAGCTAACTTTTAAAGAACTTAACTCACTCTTTATCTTTTAGAAGTAGCCAGAAACCATAACATGCAACATGAACTGCTATAATCATTACATAGCATCATTCACATTTATTTATATGTTCTGGTCAAAATGGACACATGCTGCGTCAAATATCTGCATCAACAGAGCACGAATCCCCTCCGAGGCGCACAATTTGTCCACATTAGTCAGTTACGTCGGGAACTCGGAACTTTTGCGCAGACATACATAGCATCTATGTGTGCTGAGAAAAATAATGTCCTCATTTAACTGAGACGCGAACATATTGCAGCTATGAGCGTTTGTTCTCTGTTACACGAGAAGTTATAAAGTTGAGGTTACTTAGTCAATGTTATGGTGCTATGTTGTATTTAAACCGTATTTGTGTACGTGATTGTCTCAATTTGTATAGATTACCTAGATTTTCATGTTCATTTGTTGTAACTTGGCGGTAAATCAGAGATTCAGGCTAAGGTTTTCAAAGCTCATGTTATTTATTTTCTTTCTTTCTTTTGGAAACCGAGTCGTTGTCGGCTAACTGTCCCAGCCTCATGTGGTGGAAAGCTCAACTTTAACTTTGTTCGGGTGCAAGCTGTATAAGAGTTTGTTAAACTATAAGTACTTTACATGGAGCGAGTACCTTTCTACCTCCACAGCCTTGTTAAAAGGTTACACGATACCCCTTGCAAGTTTCTTTAAAACAAGTCCTAAAATACAGATAAAACTTAGACTTAAACTGATCACAAATAGCTTTGACCTCCACTTAGTTCTGCAGCTAGAACATATGACCATTTTAGCTTATCTTAAAGCAAAGCCGAACCTATTACACAATCCGTCACTCTCCGTATTACTTGAACAGTTCTAACTTTCTAAGTACCAACGAACACCAGAACTCTACAGCACCACACAAAGCAGACACAACTAAGTAAGTATTATAATTACCGCGCAGTGTTGCCAAACAATGTGGCTTGTAAACAGACGCTGAACAAACATGCGCGTGCGCACCCAACAGTTGCAACCATGTTGTGAACGGTATGCGCGGCCAACAACAGTTACTGAACGTAAAGTTTTTATACTTTCAAACGGTAAGTTGTACTTTGAAACTTGTATTTTGGATAGAGATACCCTAGGGCTAGACATGGTTTTTTTTCACCTGGTAAAATCATTAACTGAGTCCCTTCGGACTGTCAGACTTGTCCTTTTTTTTAAGCGTGGTATAATCATCAAATAAGTCCTCCCACCCAGGGCAGAGCGGGAGAGACTGTCAGACTCGTACTGACTAAAATCCACGGTGTCCATCAATAGCCCTTTACGTTCCGGGGTCATGGTAATTCACAAGTCCAGCGACCCCGGCAGGCTTTGGCCCTCTAGAGGGGGCCCCGTCATTTGCTGACACTCTTTGAGGCGCGCGTGGAACACAACGCGCCGTCGACCCGGGCATGGTTCATGGTTGGACAGCGAGATGCCCATTACTCGCTGTCCGCATGTCTATGATGGCCGGAAACCAATTTAAAACATTATGGAATTGGTATGAGCTACCGAAAAGCGTGTGTTGAAAGTAAAGTTGTCTGAGAATATTTCAACTGCACTATAACATGAATTGATGAACATCGTTTTTTTTATAATGTGTAGGTGATAGATAACGTTCAAAAACTGATACCAAAGCACAGTACACTTATTCTTTTTTGAAATTTGTAAATTCTCATGTAGTTCCTTCCGCCGGAGCGTGTGGGGAAAAGGTGCAGGAACGTGCCAGATACATGGGACAAAACCTTTGGAAAAGAAGAAGAAAATGCGGTTGAAAACTGAGATCTAACCATACATACATAATGTAATGACAAAATAAATGAGAACTAGTTCTGTCCTATTACATTTCGAGTATATCAAGTTTCCATTCCACTAATGCAACTAATTATCGTCCCCTACAACAAACAGTGGGTAGACTCGCGAATCCCCCACAATTGGGATATGATGAACTACGATCTAGTAAAGATTGCGTGTAGGGGGCGCTAGTGAGGAGCGTCGGCGGTAAGTGCCAGCAATTGTCAGTTATCATGTTACAGACTGCTGGGGTCGCGGGACCAAGGGATTACCGTGACCCCGGTACGTAAAGGGCTAGTGAGGGACACCGTGGATTTTAGTCAGTACAAGTCTGACAGTCCCTCCCGCCCTGCCCTGGGTGGGAGGACTCATTTGATGATTTTACCACGATAAAAAAAAAAAAAAAAAAATCATGTTACAGACATGTCGCGGAACAGGGGTGAACGGGAGCTTTTACTTGGACGAGGATATTTTCTCTTTTAATAAATAAATAGTACATTTTTTTCAGACGAAAAAAGCTCTTTGGTTAGTATACTAACAACTAACCAGAAAGACAAAATTCTACATTATACGCTACACAACACACAACTATATTATACGCCAGTGGCATGTAGTCGTATGAAATGCCACAGTAATGGTTGACTGATGGTAGAAAATAAATAAAGCCAAAAAACGATTTTACAATACATATATTTTTTGAGATTTTTCCTGCTCTTAAGTTTAGGTTAATGACCTTAGTGTACGATACTCAATATCTACTGCTGCTCATTATAATAATTAACATAATTATAACGCTCTATAAAATACTTGCGATAGGCACTAACAAGTTACAATGAACCCAGGTTATCCTTTTTTTTATCGACAAAAACTAAGTAATGTTGCTCCCATAATACATCCACATTTTATCGCTTATGAGAACGTTGCCGTCAATACGACACAAATCTAGACTTGGTTGGTACTGAGTCATTCTAGTGGCCGTTCGAAATGTTTGACAGAAACAGGGGATGCTTAAATAGGCGGACAGTGGTGACGACTAAGTGAGGGACAAAACATTAACACTTCCCAAATTTAGATCGTACCCAGAATCTTACGCCAATTCACGACTTCTGGTCTAAGCGGTGAGCGGTGCGATCAGCGGCGGCAGCGCGAAAAGACATTCGTTACTTGGTAGTACGCGAATTCACCTCTGGCGACGACTCGTGGCGTGTGTCAAACATTTCTATACAATTGATCTTATAGCTCGCCGTGCCGCGCTAAGTCACCGCTGACAGCGGACACCGGTGACCGAGTCATTACGTTCAGCAGTATGACTTCTTAGCATTAGACCAATGAACTATTTATAAAAGATAATGGTCCTAAAGGTTGTGGATGTCCGTGGCAGCCCTATGCGTAACTCGAGCTAGGTTTCGCACGTGATGGCAAACACGGGATAATGCTGGGAGGTGGCGCTGCTTGCTCAGCTGCACTTGACTTTTTGGCTAATGCTTGCTACAGTGTACATTTGTGGAGGATTGGGATGCTTGACATGTTTTTATTTTACGTGGTGTATGATATCATTAAATCTGATGGATTTAGCATACAGCCCACCTCATAGAAAGCCGTTACCAAAGCCTTTGGACACTTGTACAACCGCTTATCGAGGTATCGCTTGCACGTTGCTGTTGCTGACCTTGCAACTTTTTTACGCCCTTGTTTAGGGTGTCAGGATAGTACAGGAGCTGATGGACGCATCTGAGGACGCTAAACCAGTTCTGGGTCGACTCAATTGTCATCGACACGCTAAGAAGATTTGTCATAGTTCACCTATACATTTGTGCAATAAGTTAGTAAATAAATAAAAGTTTGAAACTAGAATAGCAGACACCTATAAGTCACAGAGTCTAAAAGCTATGCAGACCACTAATGTATCTAAAGCTTTGTTTGAAATAACCAATTAATCACCTGTCATAGTACAATATGTTCAGTACAATACCGATCACAGACCGCCTTGTACTATAAATTGTTGTATTGTTTTTCCACAGGTCACCTTGGATCTGTTTTTTGCTCAGGATTAGTATGCAAGTAATGTACAAATCTCCGAGACTGACAGCCGATCGATCAGGCTGTTGGCAATACGTAAGCTTCCTCTCATTGTTTTTAGATTTGAATAATCGCCTTATCTTTATGTTTAATTCTATTAATGGATTGTTTAAGGCTGTTGTGTCAGAGGCATAAATATTTTATATTTACTAAGATCTATTCATTAATGTAGGGGCTACACTAACGGAAAGTGCCGTTAATTTCCACGACAATAGTCTCTAAATGTTCGTATAAAAGTCCATCATCGCGATAATTAACGGCATTTCCCGTTAGTGTGGCCCTAGCATAAAGGTTTGTTTTACATACGATGGCACTTGTCTGTGCTTTAATATGTTAGCAAGCCTGATAAGTGTTTGTTCCTTCTTTGTATGAGAAACTCTTTTACATTAGGGGTAGTTCATTTAAAAAAAAAAAACATCGAATGAGTTCACCCGCCTATACTGTCAGACTCGTACTGACTACAATCCACGATGATCGTTCAATAGCCCTTTACGTTCTTGGGTCACGGTTACACGGTTAAATTTTCTGGTGATTATGTTCAAGTTAGAACGTTTTTCTCTTTCTAAATTGCCTTGTGTTTTTCTCGTTGAAATACCCTATTATCATAATGTTGTGAGACTTTATCTCATTCCTAGGAATCATAAGTAGACAAAGTATTTACACGAAATTGAGCGAAAAAATCGCTAAAAGCAGCTTGTTCTGGAATGCTGGAGCGCTGTTCGCATGCTAATAGCAGCTGATCGAGCATGCGGATGGCGTCCCGATCCGATACGAGCATCAATTTGATTGTGAGCGACGGCGCACTGATAAACCTAAGTGTTCGATTCACCATGTTAGATAAAAATGTATGTTTATGAGTGGACGAAGAGGGAATTGGAAATGAAGGTAAAGTGTGAGCCAACGGTGGTAAATGACGACAACGACTGGATAGCTTAGTGAGGCAGAGTGATTGAGATTATCTGTTTCAATTAATATTCCGAGAGCTGGTAGTCATACAACTAAAGTAGATGGAACATGAGGAGTGTGGACCAACGAAAAAGAGGAATGTAGTGAGATCTAGACAGGCGATCACATTTAAGTGTCAGAAAACTAGATTTTCATGGCATAAACTGTCAAATAGGAGAATTTATAAACACATCAAAATATCTATTTGTAATTTCCTATGTTTTTAAACGCACCCACGATACGATGAAGTGTTGAATTCACATTTTATTTGCTCCATATGAATTTTGAATGATATTTAATAACAAAAGTCGAAGATTCAATAAATAGATAAAAAATTATCACATCGTTCGCGGATTCGCATCTCGATTCTCAGAATCAAAACCTCTAAAACAACTTGACATTTACAAGCACTTCATAAATATAAAGTCCTTGTCATTTTATAATAATGACTACTCTACAAGTTAGTGTTATTACACACATATATCTACGCATTGTTTTTGGGACAGCCGAGCGGTAAAATCAATCATACGTTCGGGTAAAAGCCACATGATCGGGTCGGCTGGACACAAATCGAGCCGACTCAAACATCAATTGGTATTTGACAATACTAACCAATAATTCCAAATACTGATTTAGATCATTGACTTAACTACTAAGTGACGTCACAGTATCCTGGAGAATAGCGTTTTAACAGCTCATAAAAATATGTAAATTGATTAGTGGTGTAAAATTTTTATTTTTTATTTATTGAAATTTTATAACAGAGGTGTTCCTTAATAATAACCTCGCCAAACTGTGACGTTTATTAAATATTATTTTCCGATTCTTTGGAAACGAATGCTGAATGGAGGTTTCGTTGTTCAACAAAAACTGCCAAATCAAAAATGCCGACCCGAACAAGTGTGCACTATCCCTTCTTCTCGACTGTTTATGTTACCTACGTATCGCATTTTTTTGCACAGGGTATTGGTAAGGAAAACATCACGATATACATGGCACCACCTCACAAGAACAAGTCACAACAGCCCATGACTGCTCAGTTCTGCGAACAGCTGATATATGCACATATTGCACGTTTTTCATGTCCATCAGACAGAACTCATATACTTTTGACACGACATGTTTGGTGCGAGGGACAGCTCATTTGAATCTAGACGGAGATATATCGAAGTTTTTTTGTTTGTCACAGTTTTTTACGATACAACGGATTAAATAAATAGAAGTATGGCGAGAATTATGGTACTCAATAACGGTTTTTCTAAAAAGATAATAATAATGCACTTACAAAATGCGGATACAGCGATCATTGTGCCGGTAATCGTGTGAGCCAACGACTAATTTGACAACAGCCTCGGCGAACACCTGAGGAACCTTTTCTTAGGTAGTTGGGACTGGAACCCTAGATTTTTTACCTTTTACCCTAGAGCATAAAGTTGATAATCTATTATAGACTACTGAGCTTTTACGTCTATCGTTTGCCACTTGCCTATTGCACTTGCCTTGCATTGTTAGTTTCTTGATGAACGAATTTTAAAAGTTTTGAATATTAAAATAACTGCTTTGCACGAACTAACAAATAAATTATATGCAAATATTTAATTACTCAACTAAGCACAAGTACTTGAATCCTAAGTTTCGCAGACATGTCGCCCATTGTTACGCGCCCACATCTGCGTGTATGACAAAATCTCGTACATTACTGCGCGGGCCCACGCCGGCGCCCGCGCAGCTTGACGATAATGGTTATTGTCACATTGGCTAATGCTTGCACATTGTTTAAGGCTTGTTTGTTAGTACGTAAATTAGAGTAATTAATATTCTATGAGCTATTGTGGAGCTTTGGTGATTAGTCGGTATGACTGGCTGGCTATGTAAATAGTAAATGAATAGTTAAAGTTCTTAGTTAGGGTTGCACTTTTAGGGAAATAAACACAGGTGTGTGTTCCTGGATACTCCGTTGAAAAAGAGAATCTTGCGACCAGTAAATTAATAAATACACAGTTTGCTTTTAATTTCAATGACCAAGTAAATTGCCCAAAATAGACACTTGTCATTAGATAATTAATTTAAGGTAGCGGGGCCTAAGAACTAACGGCATGTCGATCTGGGTTAGTTCTTGTGGATTGGCGGATGTGTACGTAGTGTTAATTAATAAAAAAAATATTATTATTTTACCGCAACTGAATTATAAAATAGAGATTTATATGTCCTTTAAATTTCAAAAGTATGCATATTTAAAGTTGCTGCCCTAACCTTCAATCCACACAATTTGCTTTATATTGATCAGCGACATGCGCTTACATTACTAACATGCGCGCCGCCCACACCGGCGCCCGCGCACTCACACGCAAACTTCGTTACATGACTGACTAGGCTATTGTCGTCAACACACTAGATCGTTATTAACGTAAGCTTTTAAAATACAAAGTAATAGTGCTACACAATATATTTTTATTGTTTTGTTGAGTTTTCAACTTCTGGAGCTGAAATGATTAATTATTAGTAGGAAAAAAATTTGATCCGCTGTCAAAAAAAGAATTATTTTTGAGTTGTTAGCTCTACTCGCTTTTAGCTCATCACCAGGAATAGGGCAAGTTAGATGAAAGGTGAAAACAGGCTAAGGCCCCCAAATATACAATGTTGCGCAGCAAAAATTCCGCAATAAAATATTCCAATATTACCCTAATGCCTTTGTCAAACAGACAGGCGAGTCCGAAGCGATACCGAACAAATACGAGACATCAGTCCGATAGTTCTGTCACGCTATCGGATCGCTTCCGCTTTTCTATGTGACTGGATTCAAACAATTCCATACATTACAAATAAAAAGTCACGCTTCACATTCGCCACGCCTGTCTGTTTGACAAAGGCTTTAATTTGCTCTAGACTTCAATAATAATGCGTAATCTTCAGCATTGCGTAATAATCGTATTATTGTGTGTGGGCCGCCTAGAGATTGTCTTTTTTTCCTAGCTATTCACTTTCATATCCACGTCAAATTTTTCAACAAATATATAATTTGCCTTCAACAAACGTGTCGTGAAACCTTTGTGTTATAGTTAGTACCCAATATGGCGGTCCTGACAAAAGGCGCAATTAATACCGCCGTACCAAATAACAAGAAGTAACAAGTATTTATTTGCCTCACGTGCGTAAATCATTAGTTTATTATTATTTATTTACATACTCATTGTATGCGAGCGTCTCCCACGCCGGCGCCCGCGCAGCTTTGCCAACTTTACTATTGTCACATCTGGCTGTAGATCGCAACTAGTACAGACAGGACAAGCGGTTTACAAAGAGATGATTTTCCAGCATCCATTAAATGATTATATGATAATTATATCTCCAACTACATACCTAGGTCGTTATCAATTATGGGATGTTTATGACTCTGAGCTACTCCTTACAGAGGTTCATAATTCTATTATATGTTTCAAGCTTCTGAAAGGAAATTGTCCATCTATTACCCTTGTTCTTAGTTATTTGGGGTTGTCAGAATTCGCAAAAAGTTTTTGAAGTGAAAACTTCTTTAGCGGCGTTGAGCACTTTTCTGTAATGGGTATAAAATCTTAAACTCGCGTCAGGACACTCGCGTCAGGACACGTGACCCTGACCGAAAAAGCGTAGGACGGCGCAGGGCGCTTGCGTGAATGTTCGTGTGACTTTATTACTTTTAAAGAAGTTTGTATGCTGGATACATTCGTTGCTAGGTAACATTGTTTATAAAAGATGTACGTCACATTGGAAAATTATTGAAATAAAAAGTCAACCATTTTTGCGAGTTTTACTAAAATCTGTTCACAAGATATTTCCAACAATTACTATTCAAGTTTTCACTTCTGCCGGCACTCCCAGAGTACAACCCGTCGTTTTTTTTTTCTGTGACAGGCTATCATGCAGATTTTTTTTTCACATAATTGCTTACGTAGCACATGCATATTCCTTTCAGTCTTTATCAACAATTGCATTTATCTGAGATCCAAGAAGTGGAGAGAAGTATTTACTCTTACAGTCCCTCCCACTCGTTTGATGAGACGTCTCGTCGAGAATCTTCGATCAGCACCTACTAGAGATAAAAGATTATCTCAAACGGATGGACCTACTCCACCTACGACCACTTACCATTTAATTCCATGACTGTCACCCAATAGTGTGTAAACAAAGTGGCATTCGATAATAATGTTGGAAATGTCAATAATATTGAGTTGTATTGACGTAAGACAGAAAAGCTTATGTCAGTCAATACTTATGTAAGTCATTGTAGAAATATGGTTACATCTTGATCTCGTTTATCCAGTGGTCTCAAGATACAGCATTAGAGCAGAAATAGTGCTCTCGGTTGATTGTATTTAACAAGCATTATCTTGGTATTGCCCCGTCATTGTACTCGCTACGTGTTATCCAGGCACAATACTTTGGTCGCGGGACTGTACGAATTACCGTGAACCCGGAACGTAAAAGGCTATTGAAGGACACATTTTAGCCACGAGTCTGACATTCCCTCCCGCTCTGCCCTGGGTGGGAGGACTTATTTGATGATTTTACCACGATAAAAAAAGGTACAATACTTTGAAAGCAAGCTTCTAAGCCATGTCTATTCTTCAAATGTATCTTTTAAATACGGAAGAAATGCACGAGGATGCACTTAGTTCGTCGTAGCATCGTATCTGCATGAACCCTGCACATAGTCTATGTCAGCATTGTATGTAGTACGCCCACCGCGTGTCACCTCTACTAACAACAAGACAACCACGCGAACTTTGCGTGTGGCCACCATTCACGACCAATAACTTAGTACAACATTACTATCTCTACGACATAAAGCTCATTATTCCATAGCCAACTAATTAAGATAAAGATAAAATATATTATCAATGAATATTAATGAGACAGGATAAACTTACCGAGGTTGATGCGTCGACTACAGTTTATCTGAAATGAGAGTTATTCATTTAGTTACTGATAACAAGAGTTATTGAAGAGATTGAAGGTGAACAGTTTAATCTTATGAATGGTACAGATAAATGATAATGTGTGCTGTACTGGGATTTACGCAAATGTGTAATTATAGTCTGTTTTTTTTAATTAACTATTATATTTAGTTTCTAATTTATATTTCAAGTTTTAATAACCTAATTATTTAATTGAACGGCTCATAGAAAATACATTTAAACCCATAATATACCCTTAAAAACTGTAAATAAAGAAATAATATAGAAAAAATAGCAAGAAGAGAAAATAATATTCATAGGACGGCAAAACAATACGTCCTCATCGCTATGTTTCAACGGGAATAATCATATTTGGAAAAAGGAACACAGAACAAAGTTTCAGTAACAATTTACATACTATGTGAAAATCTGCGCGCGAAGTACCTAATTTTCTAAGTCATTTGAATAATAAGCGTTGAGAGATGCTAACATCACTAGGGACACAGACAGTTTTTTTTTTGTGTATGGCATCTCGCAGGTCAACCTAGAAGAGGTTGTGGGCTGCTTAACCGGACTTTTCTGTGGATGCCTTAAATTACTCTAAGGACACAGTTATGACGGCGCGTTATGTTCCACGCGCGCCTCAAGGAGTGTCAGTATAGTGACGGGGCCTGTAGAGGGCCAAAGTCTGCCGGGGTCGCGGGACTCACAAATTACTGTAACCCCGGTACGTAAAGGGCTATTGAAGGACACGGTGGATTTTAGTCAGTACGAGTCTCACAGTCTCACAGTCCCTCCCGCCCTGCCCTGGGTGGGGACTCATGTGATGATTTTACCACGTAAAAAAAGGTACACAGTTCAAGAAACTTTATACTAATACTAATTCCTTTTGGCAGACCTCGGCTACGTCACGCGCCAAAACCCACGTCGTCCACTAATAATGAACCAATTAGAAGACGTCTTCATCGAAGGCATGTAGCTCTACTTTGAACAAAGAACAGAGCATAATTCAGTATTTGCCATCCTTTTTTTATTTTATTTTTTAAATACGTTGCCCCACACTTATTTCTCCTGTGTCGTGGGTGCGTTTACAAACATATAAACTCACATACATAAACGCCCAGACCCGAAGCAACTACTTGTAGATCATACAAATATTTCCTCCGTGCGGGAATCGAACCCGCGACACGCAGCGCAGCAGTCCAATCGCTCAGCCACTGCGCTAACCGTGTCGTAAAATATCAATTATAATCAGTTTATGATGTTCCCACTAGTGGGACACTAGTCTCCTCTCTATCAGAAAAAAATACGTGTGGAGGAGACTCGGAGACTATCGCGGTTAAACTATTGCATAGCATTTAAAAAAAAAAAGCAAGAAAAAATTTTCGCCTTCCGCAAATATTTAACGAGAATATCATTTTATTTAAATTATTTTTGGTGCACTACTGTGATGAAGAAAAATAAATTATAATGAAGATTTAAGTGGGTATTTTATATACAGAATGGTCTGGATTAAAAAATAAGGCACTTTTAGTTCCGGTTACATGTCTGTGGAATAATTTTTCGAGTTACATGCACGCGAAGTAGCTACAGCTAGTCTGTCATATTTTAATACTATTTAAAAATCATCAAAAAATCCTCTAAAGAAAGTATCGAAAAAATATAAGTATTTTCTCCAAAATTAGCGTATTGACTTCATTGTCGATATGACTAGTTTTTATTTAAATCCGGAACTCGTTGGACCACCGTGAAACTTTAATGGAACCAGGTTTTTGCAGGCGCTGCAAACGTGATGGACAGACCAAGATCAGACCACCCACACGTATTCCCAGGGTCGAGAGAAGAAAATAATACAATGGAATGTACTACAACAGCAATTTATCAAATACTAGAGGTATGGGTTGATTTTTATCTCTAGGTGTTACATGATGGTCGCGGGACCAACGGATTACCGTGACCCCGGTACGTGAAGGGCTATTGAAGGACACCGTGGATTTTAGTCAGTACAAGTCTGACAGTCCCTCCCGCCCTGCCCTGGGTGGAAGGACTCATTTGATGATTTTACCACGATAAAAAAAAAGGTAGGTATTACATGACATGTTTGTGATCATCAATGTAATTACTCACGCCTAAGTATGTCTCTATATTGTTCCAATATGCAATTTGACAGTAACAATAAATTGCATTTATAATTAGTTCGTCAGCTAGCCTCACAAAATAATGGACACGCATTTTTTCTTCGTTAAAACAATGCATTTTTACAAAGAGTACATCTTTGTACTCTTTGTATATATATATATATGCATTAAAATTCGAGAGTGGGGGCTCCTGACGTCAGAAGCAAGTAAAAACTGAAAAGCCTTTGTCAAACAGACAGGCGTGACGAATGCGAAGCGTGACTTTTTTATTTGTAATGTATGGAATTGTTTGAATCCAGTCACGTAGAAAAGCGAAAGCTATCCGATAGTGTGACGAACTATCGGACTGACGTCTCGTTTATTCGTCGTCGATTATTTTTAGTGAATTTCTTACATATATAATTTTATTCACACATGCAGCAATTAAGTTGCACATGTTACGAGAACTTTATTAAGAACCAAAATTTTACAAATCAGAGGAGCACGAGATTTTTTCCCGTCATTATACGCAGTCTAACGAACTTGATTATGCATTTAATCATTCGTTAGGCGTGAGAAGAGTTTGGTATCTACTAATGTAAGTGTAAGTAGTAATTAGCATTAATTAACTGCTGAATCTAACAGGTTCGTCCAATGCTCATCACAAGTTCTCTGTCGGTGGTCTACGAGCATCGCCACGCGCGTATTAACGACGTCCTGTGCGAGTCAATTGCAGCGTTTACACGATGTTTATGTTATGTTTACACGAGTTTACACTAAACACAATAATTAGACACATTAAGAGTGTTGCCTGCGGGTTATATAGGATCGAGAATACGAGTATTGAGAATGGAAAGCACTTAGAATTTGACTACAGAATTTGATTCCATTACGATTTAAGGATGATGAGACTGTTACTTTGTCAAACGTCATGACCGATCCGACAGAACAAGGCCAAAAGAATAATTAACTGTTCCCATCTTGTGAAAAATCTAAGATAATGTGTATGTTCTAATTAGGTTGTAGTGCATGTTTTTTTTTGTCGCAGCTACATTATTCTGCCATAATACTAAGACTGGCTTGTTCGGTGGTCGTTGTTGTCGTTCCACAACGTCCGTGTGTCACACAAACAGTCCCGCTCGTTATAAATGCGTGCTGACCGCATCCTGCATTGACAAGCGCCCGCGCACACCACCATCACACCATGACACACCCGTCCCATAGTCCCACCACACAGCGCCACTCTTCCGGGTGGCGGCGCCTTCAAGATTTATGACCCACAGTAATGTGCGCAGAACTCAACGACTGTGAGTAGTATTCACTAGCTATTCCTGCACAGTTCTGTCTTTGTTTAAAATTCTACTATTTGTGGTTGCAGAATAGCTCACTTCGTAGTGTGTTACGTTTATGGAAAACCATTTTCAGAGACTATATATACGTAGGTACATAGTTCAGTTTTCCGTATACGTTTTGACATTATCACTAAAAACTAGCAATAAGATCAAGAATCTATTAATTTTATGAAAGTATGTATTAAAAGTTATATGTACTTCACTTTCATCACATCCTAAGGTAGGAATTGTTTTGGAAAGGACTAGCAAGTCACAGAGGTGTGAAGTACGAAAGTCACCTGCCTAACACATGCTTACCAACTTCCCTGTCCAATGAGTCATATATGACTCATAGGAACGTTAACAAGAAAGTTGTTTAAGTATCGTGATTTTATAAAATAAACCAAATTACGACCTGTCTTTAACTTCTACAGAATCCACTTTTATCATCATTGCCCCGTAGAGTCAAACTCTCGGCACATTTTATATTCACACAGAACTAACATTATCATAAATAGTTGTCCTTCGCCAATGTATGTTAAATAGGCTAAACTGTAACCCGGGTAACTCTCTGTTACACCGTATAACCCTCGGTACCCCGTGTAACTGGGTACCCGGCTGTAGGCCATGGACGTAGCCGGCTTCTGTAATCGAGCCATTAACTTTAACTACGTGCATAACTATGTTTTGTAGATAGATATAATATTCAGAGGGTTCGCGAGAATGTTAAGATGGGATTTCCTATCGAATAATGTTACTAAGATTGGCTTAGCTAAACATTTTTCAATACAAAGACACTCATGCTTATTTAGTTAATTAACAGTTTTACCAGTTATAGATCTACCGTATACACTTTGATTAACTTTTGTATAATTTATACGTACTGTAGTTCGTAGACAATTTTGAAAACATAAAACAGAACCGAAAAATATCCAAAGTAATTTCTATCTGACTCAACTTAAAGAAAACATGGCCGTATTTCATAAATTACGAGAAAATTGAGAGATCCCAAATGTAATTAATTTGCGCCACGACCCGAGGGTCGACATATTTAAGTACATCGTAACGTCATTACAATTTAACTTAATGTCATCGTAGCTCAACTCCAAGGGTTAATCTTTTATATCAGAAATTAATAAAGCCCAAGGAAATTCAATTAAACCCATTTTTGTAACGCTACGAGAATGAAAATGGAAAATGAGAGTTTTTTATTTTGAAACGACGACTGAAATGTATTTGTTTTTATTATTGTTATTGTTATAAAAACTGTTATTACTTGTTTGTTATTGGAATTTCTAATAATCTTTATTGCGGACTGTGATTCGAGTACAAAACAAATGAAACCTTACTTCATTTGGTAAGTCTAGATAAAAATCTACAAAGGTTGCTGACATTTTGTTTAGTCATTGTTTTGTTAAGGTTAAACTTTTATTAAGTGCGGTTGGGCCGGAAATGTCTGCCACATGTTAAGTGAGCCGTAAGCTAAAACGACTACAGATTTGGTCCTACTGCACGTTAGCCAGAACGAGGCCAAGATAATGGAATAAATGCTGAACTTGACTTCAATTATGAACGAAAGGAAATTTCTTAATTTTTTTCTGTATATTAAAGACTAATTTTATTTAACCTCTCGCGCGCGTTACGTACACCCGGGTGTACATAAGCGAAAACGCCCCAGCGCCTTACGTACACACGTCTGTACATAACAGACAGTCGCTCATTGGACGTTGATTTTTATCATTTTCAATTATAAATCGCCCGAGAGGTTAAATAGGATCTTTGTAGATATTGCCACAGCTGAAGCAAAGAAGTCTATTGAAAGACTGTTTAAATGTGCACGGATCAGGTAGCACTGGTCTTTTTGAAAAAATAGTACCTTCGTAACTTCACGCTTTTATCGGGTGACTGAACAGCACTTTTCCCCCACACGTGGAATCATGAATTTCGTCAATTTGTTCACAATGAATACGCTAAGCTTTTAGCGTCACCGTCATTTGACGCGGAAGGGCGTCATTCGAGTTAAATTGTTCCTTTCATTCGTTCACACTCAATTAAATGCACAAATTCTATAATGTGCGCCGATTCTATTATGTTCGCTGTTCTTCAGGCAGGGCTGGCACGCTCTGGTGACTTCGCATTCGATTTCTTATTTTAGTAAAATTAAGTTTTTTAAATCAGGACGCTTCCAGGCTACGTAGAGCTATTTTGCAAGGTTGGAAGCAGCTACAAGAGAGTTTATTTATTTATTTTATTTGTCTTAATTTATAATGCGTACAGCAAAAGAATGGAACATTCTACCTGCGTTTGTTTTTCCGAACGCATACAACTTTAACTGCTGCAAAGTTATAGTGAACAGGCTTCTTCTGGGTAAGTGAGTTCCATCGTCGTTTCGTCACCCCTGATCTAGACCAGAGTCAAGAGGAAATCCATCTCTATGTGTGATTTTCTATAATTATATATCCAATAAAAAGCTGAATTCAGTAATTATCGATCAGTTGGAATAAAAGGCATAGATTTAAAAAAAGTTGCAATTGTTGGAATTAACACAAAAAGCCATCTTAATAAATTGCGGGTTAAATGTTCAATTTAAGCACTTTGGTTTTCTGTCCCGTAGCCTACTAACCTGATTCTAACCATCTCCCTTTAATCTTATTGCGCTATAACAACTTTCAAACGACTTTATTTAATCGACAAACTGTTTTCTGATAACTCGATTACGCGCTCAATTCCCCGGCTCTTCTATTTCCCTGTGAAATCGATCAAGTCTCCGTGAGTCCATGAATGAGTTTGCTTAAGATTACTGTCAAAGTGACAACAACTTTTGAAAAAAACATTTGGGAAAGCTTTTCAGGCAACAAACATGATTACTTTACTAACGAACACCGATTAGTTGAATGTTCTTTACTTAGGACTAAAGTATTTGGAAATATTGGGGTATTTTCTTAAAAATCAGGTGATTTTATTTTTTAGTTTGTTTACTTTACGGCTATATTTCCGCAAAGGGCTTGATAGAGGTACCCACATATCTCACCTATTTGTTCCTAAAGGGCGAGAACGGACTCGCGTCCCAAAGGAGGATCAGGGTGGATTTTTGGTCGGTAAGAGTCTGACAGTCCCTTCCGTTCCACCCAGAGCGGAAGGATTCATTTAATGATGATTTATGAGATAAAACATTAATTAAAATGAAATATACAAAACAGTAAAACAAATGTCGTGTGGTAACCCTACTTTAAAGATACAATACTGCGGATCACGTCGGGTCTCGTCACAACATTATGACGGTGTATCGGCAAACAATTGGCGCATTAGGCCGGCTATACACGTGCGTCCACCGCTACTGTGTTGCCACTCTTTGTTACAACTTACCATCGTCTCCATTGTTGACTGAGGTACGGTATAATAATAATATAATAATAATAATAATAAACTAACTGTCCATTTTGATCAAATTCAAACACTACGAATCATTCGCGATCGGTGATTTTCTGCTACTGGCAACAAACCATCTTACCCATTTAGATGAAGACCATCTAATTACCTACTCAAATTAATTTATCATAAGGATAAAAGTTCTTTTCTCCAAAACAATAACTCTACAATGGAAACAGACCGAGACGTCAAACAACATTTTTTGCGTCGCATTAAGTCGCATTCACACCACAATAAAGCTCTTATGACTTGTCATTCCGTCCGTCTGAACAAATCCGCTGAGGATTTGAGACGTTACTTGTAATCTGTGAATGCGACACAATGGGACAGAAGTGGCGGGAGTGGCCCGCTTTACATGGAACATCGGATCCTGAGCAGATGTCAAATTGTGTGGTAAAATGACACTTGGATTTTTATTTTCGCAGATGTTGATATGATTGTTTAAATGTTACACGTCAATGTGGGCCGTGGGAGGAGCTGGAATTATTGTCGATTTATGTGTAATGGGAACGCGTTCACTGAAAATATTCATCATGACATGATAGAAGCAATAGTTCTGTAGCACCTAGTTAAAATAAGTGCCATTTTTCAATAACGTGACTAGCATTGAAACGTTTAAAAAAAAACGACGGGTTGCACTCTGGGAGTGCCGGCAGAACTGAAAACTTGAATAGTAATAAACACACACGAACATTCGCGCAAGCGCCCTGCGCCGTCTTACGAATTTTCGATCAGGTCACGTGTCCTGACGCGAGTTTAACATTTTTTACCCATTCCAAAAAAAGTGCACAACGCCGCTAAAGAAGTTTTCACTACAATAATGTTGAAAAATCAGACAGATTGTTGTTGTTTTACAGTTGATCGCTGTAAAAATCTGACCAAATGATACCACATTTGGTCAGACTGGACTCATCCCAATTACAACGATAGCGTGGAGCATCTCTATAGGATATGCCCCACCTTCTATCTTGTCCACTTTGTCCAACCACCTGAACTTTCCAGGACTTGAACGAAAGATAGAGCTGCGCAAGAGACTACGTTTTGGTCTTATATTACTTTTGTTCGTTAACACGCAAAGAACCAGACAGATTTTAACTGCGTGATGTCAGACATGACAATTTTTGGGGAGAACCTGCCAAACGTAAGTGGATGAGCGACAAATGGCAATGACAAATCTAAACCTCATCATAACTCCATTTCAATATGAAAATATCTTTCCAAACACCAATATGAATCCCCTACGTTAATATTGTCGTATCGTAATACCTTCCAGATGTTTTCGATTCAGAAATACTGATACATTAACTGCATCGCGTTCTCATTTGGAGATCATCGCGAACATTACTAATTGGCGCGGCGTCTCCTGAAATAGCCATGATTAATATAACGTGCTATATTCACGCCGTGCCCTGGGTGGGTAGGCAGGGGTTAATCTCTGAATTAAACACCTAATCATTGTGTTGGTATGTCTGATTCATATGGCGAGGACTTATTCTGGAGTTGGTTTTAATTGCTTTATGGTGGTAATTATTTAATTAGATTGTCTGTTCCAGTCAACAGTAAATTGAATCTGTTTTCACGTAGTGTCCGACCCGTCATCGTCACTAGCGACTCGCAATGTCTGAAAGCGAGGTTTGTCGACTAACGCCCTTTAATCTCAATCCAAAAATCGTTATTCTATTTTAACGTCTGCTTCTGATTGGATATTTCAAGAACTCGGATAGGCAAATTCGGTCGTTGATTGGTTACTGACAAAGATCCAACCGAAGATAGCAATCGAGATAGATTATTAATTTCCAGGTTTAAAGATATTTCGCTCTACGGGGCGACATTATTATGAAAAATAATAAATAACGCATTCTCCAGAATAAGCTGCCAGCATGTAACTTCAGCGTTGACAGTGTGCATGTAGTAAACAGCCGCGCGTCAAGACAGCTTAATAACTTAATCTGCGCATTATATTTATAGCAAGCGGCCGCGCGGGAAACGTCGCGCGTTCTCGCGATTAAACGTTCGGCACGCGTGTCCACAGTGTACCATCCGCTTTATTTTTATAATAGTGTTGTGATTTATTTCAATATTGAAAGTGTGTCGATAAATATGTCAGCTACATTCGTATTTATTTATTCGTAGTCATTTAGTTACATCAAATCTGTGCTTGTTATTTGGTTTGCGGTTATTTTTCTATCTGTCTATGAAAAGTTGTTGATGATGGATCTGTTATTTTTCTCAATTTATTTGAAATTCAAATCTCTCACACACGAGCATTTAACTTTGACTTACAGTTTGTTCTACAAACAATGAAAAAAAAAAAACGCTTACGCATGACGATTATGTTTACGTGCAAATGAATAATTTGTTCTTAATTACGTGAACCATCTCTGGATCTTCAATAAATGTTTCCGTTGTAGACTATTGTTTTTCTCAATGTTCAATTGTCGGCACGGTTGACGCAGTGGTTGAGCGGTCGACTGCTGCGCAGCACGTCGCGGGTTCGATCCCCGCACGGAAGATTTATTTGTATGATCTGCAAGTAATTGTTCCGGGCACGGGTGTTTGTGTATGTGAGTATAAAAAAAAGGACAAAATATACAACTACTATGGAAAAGAACACTTCTCGAGTTAAACCTCTTTCAGCGATTTCTCTTCTGTGACCAATGACGAGCCAGTTTCCGTCTGTGGTCTTCTCGATGTCTTCATCATTCTCAAGGCTATCGAAAACTTTAATGTTATTTAAATTTGTACCATGAACAAAAAGATTTCCAGGTACATTGTTCAGCGCCGGCTTCCAAACTACGGGAGTATAGAAACAAACGGAACAATGCCTTTTATTACTAGGTCAATGGGCACACCATTTTCAGTTTTTCTTTTATAATTTGCGCTGGTCCTTTCACCGGTAAGTTTTTACAGGTTTTTAAAACCTTGATCGTATTTACAGAATACTTGTGAAACAGTAGTTTAGGTGCAGTCTAAGCTGCGTCACCGAACTCTTTCAAAATCTACGAGATCTTGAATCCAAACTGATTTAGGCCTTTTGGCATTTTAAGTACCTAGTTGATATTATCTTCTGTAGTAATGTACAGGCGCCAGCACATCAACCTACCTCAATTTGTCGAACTTTAATGAATTCAACTATATTACAATAGTGGAAGGTTAATGTTCGATTGGTTAAATTTGATAGATTCTGGTAGGTTGACCCGCTGGCATCTGTATAAACAACATGACTCACAGGACACGATATTATGTGTTTGAGAAACAGCACCACATTTACTAGGACAGAGTCGTCTATGAACTTCGACTTGAACAAGACTATTTCTTGACCTAAAGAAACCTTACATCTAGTCAGTTGCTTGCCGGGGTCTCATCAGATAACCGTGGCCCTGGAACGTAAAGAGCTTTTGAAGGATCAGCGTAGATTTTAGTCAGGACAAATCTGACAGTTCCTCTTGTCCGTCCAGGGTGCCCAGAGGACTCGTTTGATGATTTCACCACGATAAAAAAACTAGTCAGCTGCTACAAAGTTAAAATGGTTATTTTGTTGATTGGTCAGGAAGTTGAGCAACTTAAAAGCCTTCTTAAACAAACAACGCTCACCATATTGTGTCAAGTGTATAATCTTTGGTTGTTCAAGTCAGGTCAAGTCAATTAAGTGTTGATTTGGTTGGTAACCATCTTGACATATCGTTATTTTTTTTAAATCTATTTCTACATGTAATGACTAACACAAATAGCCTTCTACTCTGTAGTGACGACTTAGATAATAGAATATCCAGATTGCTAGCAGGTCACTCACAATTGAAGCCAAAAACACGGTAGAAAAATTAACCACGTCGTTCGATTCCTACGTAAAACAAGTGAACATCTCCAAAGAAAACATTTAAACGTTAGCGTGGCGCTTGCAGAAACGTTACGTTTTGTTTCAAACACGGAATCTGAACATTTTTAATCTAAAGCCTATGTCAAACAGACAGGCGTGGTGAATGCGAAGCGAGGCGTTTTTATTAGTAATGTGTGGAATTGTTTGAATCCAGTCACATAAAAAAGCGAAAGCGATCCAATAGCGTGACCGAACTATCGGACTGACGTCTCGTATCGGTTCGTTATCGCTTCGGACTCGCCTGTCTGTTTGACAAAGGCATTAAACGTTAGCGTGGCGCTTGCAAAAACGTTACGTTTTGTTTCGAACACGGAATCTGGACATTTTATAATCTAGGAGTGAAGATTCTTACTTCCTCTCTTACTACATCGATCACGGAGCCACGTCACCAGAAACAATGTCAATCAAAGGCTGTGAGCACACTTCCCACTGAGGACGAGGACAATATTAAAAACAATCAGAAACCCTTTCCAGCCGCTCAATTGCCATCAATCACGTCTGGTTAGTGGGCAGGCAGTCATTACGCGGCGCGATCCATCATTTAACACTTGCTTATGTCAGAGGAATTGTCGTCGTTTGGACACAGCGGCTCACTGGGGATTATAATATGTCCTTATTTATTTATATGATTGACCGCAGTCGGTGATGTTGTTGCTTTTGAGTTCAAGAATTAAATTGGCTCTGATGACTTCTCTTTTTTTTTTGTAAAATCATCAAATGAGTCCTCCCACCCAGGACAGGGAGGGACTGTCAGACTTGTATTGACTAAAATCCACGGTGTCCTTCAATTGCCTTTTACGTACCGGGGTTACGGTAATTTGCGAGTCCCGCGACCCCGGCAGGGTTTGGCCCTCTACAGGTCCCGTCTCTATGCTGACACTCCTTGAGGCGCGCGTGGAACACAACGCGCCGTCGTCCCAGGCATAGTCCATGGTCGGACAGCGCGTCGCCCAAAACTCGCCGCCCGCATGCCCGGCTCTAATGACTTGGCATGATTGTTTCAGTCTTTGGGAAAAGACTAGTGAATATTTTCCTGAAGTTGGAAGTTTTTGTTGTAATTTTTTTTTTCAAGTTAATGGATCCATCTTTTATTTTTAAAGGATTCACGTGTGAATTGCATACATATTGCAGTAAATTGCGAATAATAAATCTACAATAAAATAAAATGAAAATAAAATAAAATAAACATTATTCTAAGCTAGTGGAACGTATTCATCATATTTACGTTACCATCAGTCTGACAGGCCGGCGCACCGGCGCACGTGCATATCTCTGCACACAAACACATACTATTCATCGACACCCGTTACCTCACTTCTGAACAAACAACACACCAATTAAACACACAATTTTCAACTGTTACTTGTGAAGATAGAGTTTAAAATTGATTGATGTTGTCTGAGGTAACAGTAACATTATTTTCCAAATGATATTTATCTAATTCTGTATTTTTTTCTTAATCTTAATGTTTTGACTCTGAAATCAATTTAGAAAGCACCACCATATTATTATACACCTAATGGAAAAGTCAATAGAGTCTATTTTATTCTATTTGTTTGTTATTCTTACAGAACGGAAGCTGTGGCGAGGGTAGGAATATATTTAGAGTAGTGGCGTCCAACGGATGCGTGTGCGCAACTATTCGCGTTTTAATGTTATTGCTAAATATGTTTATGTTTGTGTGTTATTGCACGTAAATTCTTGCGAAAATATTAAATTGTATTTACATTTTAATGTTGAAAGTTCTGTTAGTGTTTTATCTGTTGGGGATTGGTGGCTTTTCTCCGGAGTTTTATTAATGTACTAGTATGTAAGTTAGGTGCAACATGTCGGAAACAGGTTGTTAGCTCGATCTTATCGGAGGTGCAGGGATGCTATCTTAGTATTAACTGAGAGAAATAAACAGGCGCTACATTAGTAGATTTTATGTAGCAGATACTCGTACGTTATTAATTTATTAAGAGTTTATGCATTAGTACCTAACAAAGAAGAAATTAAACATCGATATTTACTTTAAATATAGTTACGGTGATCAGTCACAACTTTTCTTATTTTCAAAATCAATTCTTGACACAAATTCACTTTGAAATCGTGTCCTGAGGTACCGAGAAAATGTCTAGCAACCAACCTACTTCCGGTTAATCTAGAATTATCAAGAGACGTCAAACATCATGAATTCTGATATTCCTTCTACACAATCGCTATAACCGGCGCGCTCAGTGCAGGACTGGTAGCGAACCCACGTGTAAACACATGTATGGCGCGCCGTCCGCGTCCGCCGCCACAAATAGATCGCTACCATATCGGACATCTATTTCACTATAGAGCTTTAAATTTGTAGACAAGGTATAGAATAAAGAATGAAAGAAAGAAAGAAAATATTTTTATCTGACCCTGATTAAAACATGTCATGTTCACATGTACAGATACAGACACATACACTATTTTTTTTTAAATAGGGCAAACTCAAGGTCAAATTATGTATTTCAACTAAACCATCGAAAGTATTCGAAAGGCACTTTGAACGTCGCAAGTTAAAATTTTAAGAAATGGGATTGAATCTCCATTGGGCTGTAGTTAAATATTTTATCGAAAAGAATTAAAAGATTTCGAAAACAGATTCATGGAATTAAGGTACTTTATCAGTGTCTATCTGTTTTAGCCTAATCGATGTTAAGATAAGATGTTACTGGAACCTTGTAGTGAAGTCCTCTTATTTCGAAGAAAGTGACTGCCCAGCTTTAGTTACAAAAAGAGGTTAGAGGTTGTAACTACCACAGGTTTGACTTGCAAATTGAAGTATGATTTTACAGATACTAAAACAGGACCATTATATTACTGTCTGATTTTTGGACACAAATGCGTGGAAAAAGTTTTGCTTTATCCACGAAAATTGCATACTGGAAAGCCTTGTCTACCCCTGCATCGGTCTACAACCACCACCCCGATCCAGAAGCAAACGTTTTGATTGAGTCCACAGTTTATATACAACATTGGCTCGCTTGTTATTTCCACACCTTCGACTGTTACTCACGATGATCACAAAGACCTAACATCCACACACCAATCAAATTAAACACAACTGTATACTTAAGAAGTTAGAGTTGTATTTCAATTGTTGAAGTTTCCGTTGTTTAATCAAGCAACTGGCCAGTTATATTTGACAGGTTTATCGACTCCTGAACTTGTGGAGGAAAATGAACTGCATGGGTATGCGTGTTGTGATTGTGGACCGTGAGTGATGTATGCAGCGCTCGTAAACTTTAGTTTTACTGCTCCCGCGCTCCATTGGGAGAATTGTATCGTTTTTGGAATTATGCGGCTTGAAGCTAGATTTGAATAGACTTATGTTCTGACCAATGTTATGGGAGGAAAGAACTTTTGATCTAGTATTGTTGGCTGCATCCTGTGGTGGCCTAAGAATAAAATTTCAAATGGTTCGTGTACAGCCAAGGAAGTTAAGACTGCCCCTTTGACGGAATCCGCGCATGTAGTAAAGTGGTTTACAAGACGAAAAGTTAAGGTCTTTGATTGTTTTACTTCTAGACCCTCAACCAAATCCGCTTGAAATGCCTTTATATAGAAAGTGAGTACTAAAAAACAAATAGCTGACAAAGCCCTGAAAAGGTATTTAACCTTTGGCAATTGAAAATAGAGAAGTAGGTATTTTTTATTAACAAATAGTTATTTTTACCGATGGGAAATCCAACCAGGCTCACAATATCCAGTCCAGTGATTGCCAGCGCATGTCCCTGTAGTTCATCACAGTTCGGCGGCGACGCGCACATCCGCGGCGCGGGCGCAAGCGATCGATCCTCATCCATCACCGATGCCGGTGACACGCTCTTATTGGGTAATTGTGGGAGTCTGCCGCGAGGAGCAAAGTACACTGGATTGTTTGTTTAGTGGCTCATGTCTTTGTCTAGTTAGGAAGAATGGGAGCCAGTTGTCTTTGCTTTGTGGCTGGTGCTAAGTTTCTGAGAAGTAAAGAGTAAAAACTTCCCTTTTTGACGTAGATTAAAAATATGGATATGTACACGACTGTTTTGTGTTATTGTTAGGGTTCCGTACACAAAATGTAAAACAGGACCCTATTAATAAAACTCCGCAGTCCGTCTGTTTTGTATTTTATGTAGCTGCTTTAGCAAAAACTACGAAAAGAAAAGATCGACTGGCAATCGCTCAATGTAAAATACTAAAGCTGGATTTGGTTAGACGAGAAACAACTAAAATATTGGGAAAAGCTAGTCTAATGACGACTACTTCACTGAATATGTAGTATTTTTAGCCACACATTTAAAGTTTGGAAAATAAGAAATATCTCTCAACAGTAATGAGGAGGTATGTACGACCAATGTTTACCTTGTTGTAGAAAGTTCTCGAAGTGATGTTTAACTCAAGCGTGTGTTTTCATCGTCTTCGAGAAGTGAACTGCGTTAAAGTAGACTGACAAATATTTAATGTAATGTTGTACGCTTTCTGTATGTTGATTTAGAACTCCTTGTACTTACTGATGCCAAAGAAGTACTGATAGGAAATGAACGACTTACTTGCATGATGCGAATTAATGACATTGGTTTCGTAGAGGTTTATTGGCTGGTATACCAGCAAATGTTATATGCATATGCTAGCAAACAATCACAAACAATGTTCCACTTTTATCCTACCATTTAGCGTGGTAATATCATCAAATGAGTCTTCAGCCCAATGTGGAGCGGGACTGTCAGACTTGTACTGAATAAAATCCACGGTGTTCTTCAATAGCTTTTACGTTCCAGGATCATGGTTACCTGTTTAGACAGTACCGCGACCCCGGTTTCTGTCCTTCAGTACCACAAAATATTGTTAAAGTTACCTATTTACTGCTACTTATAAAACCGTGTAAGCAGCGAAGGTTAGGGCCAAGAAAATTAAATTATGTCGTGGCAGCACCTCAAAGTAGAAGAAAACTGAATTGTAATGATATTTCGGTAGAAGGTAGATGTCAAGTGATTCTAAGATGTCATAAAGTCTTTCGACTTCCTCGGAAATAGACGGGATGTCACCTCAACCAGGCCACCCAACCTCCCACAGACGACTCCACACAATCTACCACCGCCACCCTAATTCCACGGCAGAGTAATAAAAACAAAGTCAAACAGTAGCAGCTACTCGGTGCACTAACACTAACAACGTGACGCCCGTGGACAAACATTTGTCCACAATTATTGACCAATACCGGCCAACACCAATGTCATGTAACTATGCGTCGTCATGAGAGCTTTTGAATAGAGGCGAGCGTGACGAATTGGAATCATGAAAGGGTGACATTTTAAAAGTGGAATTGTCAATAACATGAACATTCAATAACAGCTTCAAAGTAATAAGTACTGTGAGCACAGGGGTATTTTCAAAGTGTAAATTCTGGAGTACATTTTTGTTTAAAATATTGTAAATTCCTTATCTTTTCTATTTGTCCCAGTAAACATAATTAAAACTTCAATTATATTTATTAGTGAAAGTTTGCTTAAAAAAAATCGCCTACGTTTGGTTTATTAGGTAGAAGGTATTATAAATCTGCATTTTTTATGAAGTTTGGTTTCTTTGGAGATGGAAATAAGAATTTTTCTCACTCGTTGCAGCTATTTCGACAAAAAAGCTCGTAAATTACAATAATGCATTCGAAAACATGCGCTGGATACAAGCCGATTTAACCGGTCGTATTGAAATTTATAGGAGAGGCTTATGTTCAGCAGTTGACATCCTACGGATGATGTTATAATGATGATGATTAGAAAATACAAAGTCAGGATCATTTTGGATACTTTCGTTACAGAATCAGTTTTCCAATCACACCAAAGTAAGTGTGGTAGTACACAAACAACTGTGTGTACTCAGTGTCCTGACACTGTTAACTCTATAAAGTACACATTATATTTGTACAGATGAGTAGCTCACACTTGATAGCCCCTAACCCCACGTACACTAGTTTTGATACTTGTACGCTGACCTAAGTACTACAGTGTACAATACAATGACGTAGACAGATAAGTCTTGTTACTTGAAATATTACGAAGGCCCAAGTCTGTTAATTTAAGTCTGTTTATTTTGCATTTTTTGAGGTGAAAACTTCTTTAGCGGCGTTGTGCACTTTTTTTGGAATAGGTAAAAAATGTTAAACTCGCGTCAGGACACGTGACCTGATCGAAAATTCGTAAGATGGCGCAGGGCGCTTGCGCGAATGTTCGTGTGTGTTTATTACTATTGAAGTTTTCACTTCTGCCGGCACTCCCAGAGTGCAACCCGTCGTTTTTTTTTTAAATTAATTTGTTATAGCGATGGCGTTCAATTTTTGTATTGTAATAGCTTGCCTTTCCAATACAAATAATATTATCTATTGGTTATTTTCACACTTTTGATACAGTAACATAATTCAATATTTTGGCATACTTAGTTGTCATAATGACAAAATGACATAACATTGACATAACTTATAAATCTATATCTATATCTATTCTAATCTTCACCCACTTTACTACAAGTTTTGATACTTGCTTACCAACTAAGTACGCCAGTCGAGCATGACGTAGACAGATCTTGATACTTGAAGTACCTCTTGAAGCAGACAGACACTACCCAGTGCACCCACGGGTAATGTTGACTGTTTCGAGATCAAGTCAAATATTATGATGAATCTCACGGCCGGGATGATGTTGATGATGTTAGTGTTGCTTGTCATTGTGGGGTACATGTACTTGTCAAGTAGATGTTGGCTGGTCGTGTGGTCAGTGGTCACCTCCCACGTGAATGGGTCTGGTAACGTTTAGTTGAGCTTTGCTGTTAATTGTGTTTTTATGTAACCAGTTAGTAGTGATGTAAGTTCATTAAACAAGTAGAAGAAGACCAAAAAAACACGTCAAATGAACTGTGTGGCTACTTATTCATACACTAGCTTCCGCCCGCGACTCCGTCCGCGCGGATGTCGGCCTTCGCGTGGATGGTTTATTTCTCCATTTTGAGTAACTCTGACAATGACATCTTACAAATATCTATTGGACCCAAATACGGCTAACACTATAATAATTAAGGAGATCCCTCTATTGAGCTACTGCTGCTGAGCTCGCGTTCTGTAGTAACTGAAAAATAAGATCCCATCCCATCCAAAAAGTCCATTTAATGCCCAGGATAATAAGGAATAATTATACCAAGTTTCATCGAAATCGAACCGTTAGTTTTTACGTGATGCCTGCATATACAGACAGAGAGACATTTTTTTTTTGTTCTGTAGTAACTGAAAAATAAGATCCCATCCCATCCAAAAAGTCCATTTAATGCCCAGGATAATAAGGAATAATTATACCAAGTTTCATCGAAATCGAACCGTTAGTTTTTACGTGATGCCTGCATATACAGACAGAGAGACATTTTTTTTTATCACATATTTGGGTTTGGTATCGATCCAGCAACTACCCGCTATTTATTTTTCAATATTTTCAATGTACAGAATTGACCCTTCTACAGATTTATTATATGTATAGATTTTTATTTCTTTAAAAAAAAAAACGTTGTTCCACACTAGGAATTGCTTCTGTGTCGTGAGTGCGTTTACAAACATGAAACAAATATTTGTTAGATTGCGAGGATCGAACCCGAGAAATGCTGTGCAGCAATCGATAGCACAGCCACTGAGCCACCGTGCTTTCAAAATTTGCGCATTTTAGAATAGATTATTTTACTAATTTTATCGCAATTCATATTCATTCAAATTATAATGATAAAGTGAAGTTTTTAGTCAGTTTAAGAGGCAATCAGGGGCTCCTCTTTACTAGTTATTCAAATAGATTTCTCATTCGAAACGAAGTTAACGAATAAAAAAAGTTGTATGCAAAGTCGCACGACTTTGCATACAACTTTTTTTATTCACACAAAGGATAGTGCAAAATATAATGAGACCCAGTCTTAAACCAATTGTAGCTCCGATGTAGCAGTGAGGCCAACCACTACATTCATGATCAGCCAATCAGTGGCAACGATCTAGGATTCAAGACCAAAGGAAAACTGCACGCGACGGGTCAGCGGTGCAGCGCTGCTGAGCAAGCTACTGCAGCGGCTGCAGGGTAAACATTTGAATACGAGCGTCGAAACAACATGCAGCCAAGCGCCGGGGATGCAGGGCTGATACATATACATTGGAGGAAATAGACTAAATACGGTGAGAGTATGATAAGTAGGTTATTTAAAATGCGGATACACTAGTCGTATCTATCTATTGTTACATGAAAGAAATTGTGAAAAGCGAAAACTTTAAATCCTTCTCCAGTTTAAAAAAAAATATATGTGGCACCCGGGGACTGCCGCGGTAAAATTGTTGCATAGTACTACTGTAATAAATATAAACAAATTATAATAAAGATATAAGTGGGTCAAAATTTTCAACAGGTTATGGGGCCAGCACGCTAAAACTGCGCCACTCTGTTTTGTTGTAGGAGAATTTTATAACTAGGTTTCATTGTGAAAACCTCCTTTTGTAGCTGGCCGTTCAGAATCAGTGAAAAAAGTAAATTGTCTTTATGACGGATATTTTTAATGATTGACGAAAAGACGTTAGACGATGCGGGGTGATAGGTATATTTCATTACGGAATTTCTTGATTCGGTCGCTTTTCTCTCAGAGCCCGCGATAAAAGCTATGCAATAGCTTAAAAAATCCCAGCTTTTATACAAAGTACAACTTCGTTCCAGGGCCGCGCCTCCATAGACAGTCCCACGACCCATTAAAATTTACCCTAGTTTTCTCTAGTTTTCCAGCAAATCATTAAGCACCCTGCACAATTAGACGTTCCTTAATAAATAAGTAGCATACACTGCTCTATAAACCAATACGGCGCCGTTCAACCCTGAACACAGCGTTGATTGCTGATTGCTTTAGCGGGCCGGCTCGTTAGTGCCGCCCGGCTGCCGTGCCGAGCCGTTGCCGCGTGCCGTCCTACCGCATGTCGTGCCGATAATTAGCAGCCGCAATTGATTGCACATCAACTAATTGATTGGAGATTTTGTTTGAACTCAAGTTCTGGGTGAAAGATTGGACGTTTGTATCTGTTTGGGTTGCTCAAGTTTTCGGTCATCCAAAACTCTTGAAGCCACAAAATCAAACCCGGTTGGATAAGCAAAACTGTTTGAGATTACAAATGAAGCGCTCGCTATAGGTGCTTTCTGTCTTATTTGACTTGGGTATTGGTAATTTTCAAGCTACATCGCGGATGGCATGTTTGAGGCAGTGGCTAAGCGATTAGAAGCTTGCTGCGTACCGCTAGTTCGATTCCCAATACGCAACAAAACATTTTTTGTACAGATTAAGTGTTGCAACAGTGAGTTTCAAAAGTGTCTGCATTCCAATCTGGGGGCACGGCAGTGCCCCAGCCAAGTCTCGAGCAAAACGGGCACGGCCGTACCATCTTTTCTCGATGCGATTCGCGGCTGTTTCGCCCCCCCTATATCTTCGACGTGGACAAAGCTAGGAGTTTAGGTTTTCGGTGAATAATAGTAGGCATTAGAACAAGCTTAAGTTCGAAATTACATGCCAATTGAATTAATAGTTTAGGAGTTACGGTCGATCAAAGTTACACCATTTTGTCACTCACTCACTGACTCACTGACTCACTGACCGATCATCAAAAATCTAAGGTACTTCTAGCAGACTTAGAAACTTCAAATTTTGCACCAAGATAGGTCATTAGCCACATATAAAGGAAAAATTATAAAAACATTAAAAAATAATATACCATAGAAAACAATTTTATATTTGCGGTTTGGCAAGAACATTATGTATGGATTTTGACTGCATTGTTAACTTTGTTCGTTGTTTAAGTATTCAATTGGATGAATAAATACATGGAATAGAAAAGAATAATAAAAATGTAATACATAGACTATAATTAATTGATACATAAAGTTCATAATTCATTAAATTAATAAAGCTAAAACTCCATTGTATTGCGATAAATTTCGATTGTATGCGCGCTCGATAGATGGCGTTGTACCTGTCTGAATCGCGCTATGGTTTCGTTACCGAGCGCAGTATAAGTAGTACTTTAAAATAATTCGATAATTTTCATTTGATAGCGCCACCTACCTATGAAAAACCATTTCGAAACTAAAAAAATATTGTAGCTATATTCGGAGAACTTAAGTTAGCCTTATTTATTATTGTTACTGAAACAGTTATTTAGGCGAATAGTTTATTAATATAACATAGACATAGGTAGTTACAATATCTAGTTGTTTACGTGTTATTTAGTTTAGTTATATTTATTTTGTAAGTTAGTAGATTTATGTTTATTTAGCTCGTTGAAAAGAAACAAAAGAGATAGAGAATGGGTTCTAAGCAAAGCAGTAGCTGAAGTCCAAGAAATTATGAGGTCACCTAAAAAAAAAGAAAGAAATACACTTACAAAAAATAAATGAGATCCCACCAAAAACATTAAAATAATGTAAAAAAATGCCAAGTCTCTCGATGCAGTCTTTCCATCGTAAAAAGTTTTGAGATCTCATAGAAGCCAAGTCCTATTCAAATTATTTTGTAGTTATAAATCAACATTTAGTAATTGTATCAATAGTTTTCTTTATATTATAATTATAGTGACTTGGCAATGAGCACAAGAAGAAACAAAACGGCATATTTGGAGTTGAAAGTCACACACCGCATGCGTAAACATTAATATCACAAAATTAATTTTCTTTTGGTTTATCCGTGTCGTCCCAACCGAATTTCGGCAACGGCAGTCAGTCTCATCCAAGACTAGTAAACTGCGCAGGACATAAATTATAATGCACAATTGCACAAGTGTGTACGCAAACACTAGTGTTAGTGTACTCTCGGTTCATTTACTTTCATAAAGCGATGGCCCGTAAGGTACTTATTTTTTATTATTGCATTGGAGCATGTAGTCGGTAGTGATCTTATCACAGGTCTCGTCAGTAACATTTGCACATAATTCCAGGCAGCAAGCAGCTTTTAATTGGTGCTCATTGCCAAGTCACTATAATTATAATATAAAGAAAACTATTGATACAATTACTAAATGTTGATTTATAACTACAAAATAATTTGAATAGGACTTGGCTTCTATGAGATCTCAAAACTTTTTACGATGGAAAGACTGCATCGAGAGACTTGGCATTTTTTTACATTATTTTAATGTTTTTGGTGGTCTTTCTGACTGCATGTAGAATACAGTCGAAAAGTGCACACATACAGCATTTAGCATGCATATAATATAGGTGAAATCTGTTCAAAACTTACTGCCTTTATACTTAACTTAGGTGCTTATATTATTATGTGAGATTAAATGCTTGTAAACGCATCTATGATCAAGGAGAGTTTCGAAGTATGGAGAAATTTTGTTTTATTGGAATTATACGGTACAAAAAATACAAGTTCTCAGTATCACTAAAAGAGAAAAAACACTCTAATGATTCCATCGGCAAAAAGTTTAGTAACTACGACTAACGAATACCGTGACCCCGGAATGTAAAGGGCTATTGAAGGACAACGTGGATTTTAGTCAGTACAAGTCTAACAGTCCCTCTTGCCCTGCCCTGGGAGGGAGGACTCATTTGATGATTTTACAACGCTAAAGTAAAAGTAAATATGAGTTTTCCTTAACATTGTCAATTTGGCAGCATGGCTGGTGCCACCGGGTGTTCCTAACACTGCCGGCTCAATTTTGAAAACGACGATAGAGTGACATCGTTTTGATCGACTTGCTATTAGGCCACTACGTCGTCGCCTAGTTCCGTTATAAAAAGTTTAGATATTTTGATGTAATGCTAACTTTTCTTTGCAATTAGTTATCGAACTGTATTTTTCTCAACTGTCATATTAGCAACTTTCTGCCTTTGATAAGAACTCCATTTCTCAATTAAGTTAGTTATCACGAGCTTTCACTTTTTTGTGATGTAAAGTTAACGGAGACTTTTACGTTAATTTGATGGATAAAATTAGTTTAAAACGCCTGGGTGTCACCACTGCGAGGATCGTCCGGAGGACACGGTGGAGCATACGGTGCAGGACTGCCCCGCTTGGGCAGAGCACCGCCGTGTCCTCACGACGGCGATAGGCGGAGACCTCTCGCGCCCGGCATTGGTCGAGGCCATGCTGCGGGGCGAGACGGAGTGGGAAGCGGTCGCCTCCTTCTGCGAAGCAGTCATGCTCGTGAAGGAGGAGGCGGGACGCTTGAGGGAGAGGACAGCGTCCTCCCTCCACCCCAGCCGCAGTGGTAGACGCCCACGGCGTCGGACGTCGCAAGACGATCTCCGGCCACCGTAGGCGCGGGCATGCGGGCAGCGAGTAATGGGCGACTCGCTGTCCGACCATGGACCATGCCCGGGTCGACGCGCGCCTCAAAGAGTGTCAGCATAATGACGGGGCCTGTAGAGGGCCAAAGCCTGCTGGGGTCGCGGGACCAAGGGATTACCGTGACCCTAGTACGTAAAGGGCTATTGAAGGACACCGTGGATTTTAGTCAGTACAAGTCTGACAGTCCCTCCCGCCCTGCCCTGGGTGGGAGGACTCATTTGATGATTTTACCACGAAAAAAAAAAAAAAAAGGACCTCAGGTCTTTAATACAGTTCATTTACTGAAATTGTCTATTACGAGACTTTACTATTCTAAACAGGAATTCTCAATAACAATGTGTCAATATGCAAAACCACAACATTTAACTAAAGGAATCATGTCACGATAATTTGAAATTAAACTCATGTCCCATATAATCAATTGTCCTTCACATTTGACCTGAATATCCGATCAAATGCCAAGTGAAAATGATCCTTATACCTTTGTCTTAGGGAGGGAGGGCTATGACAAGTAAAAACACGCTATAATGTAGGGTCAAGTGTTGATCACATAAACAATGATCTAAATGGCGTTACTGTCGACGCCTAGCAGAGTGGCGTAATAGATATAGTACAGAGTAAAGACCGAAGTACTGGTCTGATAGGTACTTCGAATTATTGAGTTTTACAATTGATTTGTGACATCAGCATAGAAAAGCTTGCTTATGGTAAGTAGAGTCGATTCGTGCATTGAAATAAGCTTTATTGACTTGTAAGAAAATTAAAACAGGAGGGCTTTTGTGCCCCAAGTCACAAATACATGGAAATCCTAGATCGAAGAGTCCAATTGAATCTCAGTTCAACCAAAAAGTTTTTATAGATGATCGGTTTTTCGATTTTGTCTTTATTTTTCTATGCCAAGTTTATTTTTACTAAGAAATGTTAAAAAGAAAATAAAATTATGTTAAAAAAGAAGCTTTACTACACAAGAAATAACAAAAAGCAATATTTGTATCTTTGTGCGGACATTGTGCAATAAATAAATACTTTCAGTTGCATAGCGGAAATCAAATTGACATTCGAAGAAATATTTAGGCCGTGTTGTTTAATCAGTGGTTAAAGTAACTTATGGTGAAATCTCATACGTTTTTTAAACAAATATTTAAAAAATGGGTTTAACAAATTGTTAGTTTAACTAATGATCAAACAACGCGGCCTATTACATCAGTAGTAATAAGTCACATCTCATTCCAAGCTGTCCAACACATTTAGCTAAACCAAACACAATCTAATAATACCCTAAACTTGATATAAATCGAACAGACAGACACACGGACAAGCAGACAGACGTCTAATTAGTTCCGTGAGTCGCGTGATATCTGACACGACGCCATCTTGTTATTGCCCGCCATTTGCCCGCGTTTAATCTTCTGCTAATTAATCTGTGGTGGTGAAGAAGTGGCGGCGTGATTTGTGGCTGTTATTTTGTGATTATTTATTTAACTTTGGGTCTTTGTGAAGTGCTGAATGTCTGTCTTCTGAAACTTGCGAAATCGGTTATAATTCAGACAGTTATTACAAGTATAAAATTAGTTTTCAAAAATAGTCTTCTTATCTTAGTCCTTAAAACGGTGAAGGAAAACATCATGAGCAAACGGCAAGTCCTGGAACCAAAATTTCGAAGACATGTGACATCATCCAACACTCACTGGGCCCGCGTGGTGGATTATGGCCCACTACCTTTTTTTTTCAACTCATTCTCGTTCGTTCGCAATATTTAGTACTCACCGACGTACTGCATGAATTTTCAAAATACAACACACTAGCTTTTGCCCGCGGCTTCGCTCGCGTAGAATTTGGTCTGCCTCATTAAGTTACGTGACCTTTTTTTTTAATACTTATATTTTTTTTATGTAACTTCACATCGTACATCCCAGATTTCTAACTTCAAAATTAGTTTCCATACAATCTTTGAACACCTATACCTAATATTTAGAGGGAATCTCTTGAGGGTGGAATTATCTGAATTCCTTTCTAAGTGCTCATTATTTTAGAGGGCCAAAGCCTGCCGGGGTTGTGGGACTTACGAATTACTGTGACCCCGGTACGTAAAGGGCTATTGAAGGACACCGTAGATTTTAGTCAGTCAAGTCTGACAGTCCCTCCCACCCTGCCCTGGGTGAGAGGACTCATTTGATGATTTTACCACGATAAAAAAATAATAATAATAGAACTCTGCAAATATGGTGTGTTTATAAAAAGTAGCCCTATGTCCTTCCCCGGGCTTGAGTTTATCCCATCCAGCACAAACGGATTACTAAACACTGACTAATGAACAGGTCGGACCAATGTTACTTGCATTTAATCACTACATAGTATAAAACAAAGTAGCTTTCTTTGTCCCTATGTATGCTTAAATTTTTAAAACTACGCTCGGCGATGAGGCGATTGCGAGTAATAGCGAATTGCTTGGATTGCATTGTTCGCCGCGACGCCGTTTCGCGCTCCGCCCGTGCTGCCGCCGCCGTTAGGCGCTCCGTTCAAGTCAATCATATTATCGTGATAACTTTTTAACTATTCGGCCAAATTACTTAGTGTGAAAGACAAAGTTTATCTAAATTAAATACTTCATGCGAGAAATGTATTCATTGGAGTCAGATGGCTTTGTTATTTTTTATTTCATTGTTTTTTTTTTTGCCACCAACTTCCGAAATAAAAGTTATTTTGTAGATTATTTTACCCTTTTTTGTGGTTCTTTTTGAAGGCGGTTACATTTTTTTTTGAAAAAGTTTTTTATTTTTCTCTTTTTAGTTAAAATATTCAACCTAAATTCTTGCCAAATACATATAATATAATCCGTAGCACTGGTAATAACATCCCTCATGTACACAATAAGCTAATAAAATTCCCTATCTCAAAAACCACTGAACCGATTTTGATGACACTTGCAGTATTCCCTAAGTTAAACGATACCTTTTTTTTTTTTTTTTTTTATCGTGGTAAAATCATCAAATGAGTCCTCCCACCCAGGGCAGGGCGCGAGGGACTGTCAGACTTGTACTGACTAAAATCCACGGTGTCCTTCACTAGCCCTTTACGTACCGGGGTCACGGTAATCCCTTGGGGTCGCGGGACCAGCAGGCTTTGGCCCTCTACAGGCCCCGTCACTATGCTGACACTCTTTGAGGCGCGCGTGGAACACAACGCGCCGTCGACCCGGGCATGGTCCATGGTCGGACAGCGAGTCGCCCATTACTCGCCGCCCGCATGCCCGCGCCTACGGTGGCCGGAGATCGTCTCGCGACGTCCGACGCCGTGGACGTCTACCACTGCGGCTGGGGTGGAGGGAGGACGCTGTCCTCTCCCTCAGGCGGCCCGCGTCCTCCTTCACGAGCATGACTGCTTCGCAGAAGGAGGCGACCGCTTCCCACTCCGTCTCGCCCCGCAGCATGGCCTCGACCAATGCCGGGCGCGAGAGGTCTCCGCCTATCGCCGTCGTGAGGACACGGCGGTGCTCTGCCCAAGCGGGGCAGTCCTGCACCGTATGCTCCACCGTGTCCTCCGGACGATCCTCGCAGTGGTGACACCCAGGCGTTTCTTCCCTCCCTATCAGACACAGGAACCTCCCGAAACTTCCGTGTCCGGTGAGGACCTGCGTCATGCGGTAGGTCAGGACGCCGTGACGCCTATCCAGCCACTCCTCAAAGAGGGGTCTTACCGCCGCGATTGCGGCGTGCCCGGACCTCGGTTGCGACAGTCGCTCCCTCCATACTGCCCTAAGTTAAACGATACCTAGCACAAAAAAAAAAGAATTATTTAAATCGGACGTGAAGTTCCGGAGATATGCGAACAATGAATCAGTCGATGCTTACTCCTTACTGTTAAGGAGTTGTACCTTCCATCATCAGCTCAGCTACATAAGATGATGATTACCATACGCAAGTACTTAAATTACTTCATAAGATTTACGAGAAACGATGCGTGGGCCTATAAAATTTGAGGGTTGCCCTCGATTTCTCCAACATCCAATCATCAGATCCTGATTTGGTGACAATGGGACCACACGGGAAGCACCAGCTTTTAAACAAAAAAAGAATCATGAAAATCGGTTCATCCAGTCGGTCGTTATGCGTAAAAAAATACAGTTGAATTGATAACCTCCTCCTTTTTTGAAGTCGGTTAAAAACTATCCTATGTCCTTTCTCAAGTTCCAAACTATGTCTGTACCAAATTTCACACAAATCGGTTCAGTAGTTTAGGCGTGAAGAAAAGACAGACAGACAGACAGACAGACAGACAGAGTTACTTTCGCATTTATAATATTAGTTTGGAAGTTTGGATTTGGATTTGGATGGATAATAGATTTCAGTTTTAATTCACCATGTTTCTTTACTCCTCTCTGTGAGTGGCACCCCAACTTACCGTAACTTGAGCCGTACATTTACGCCTATGAGTTAGTTCTGCCCACAAAATTGACTTTTAATTTAACACTATCTGAAATTAATTCAAACGTCACAGTTTTGAAATAAGTAATAGTTTCAAATTTCATGACAATTAATTTCCGATTGTCATATTATGTGATATATCAGAGTGTTTTCTATTACAATTATGTATGTAATTCCTTTTTTTATTGGCTTTATCGTATGTAACATATGCCTGCGTGATTTAGCTACGTACGTATTTAAATGTATGAAACACAGAATGTGTCATGGAAAATAAACAAACTTTTTCAAATAAAACCAAACAACAACAATCATTTACGATGATACCCTCAGGTACTTAGTTTCTTTTTGCGGGCCGTTTTCCGGTCCCAAAAATAAACAATATTAGCACATCCTTAGTGGCAGATATTTGTATGCGACGCATTAATTAATTAGCCTGGTGGAGATAACGACGTTAATGCGTCCCTCGACAGTCGGCATATCTTGCGCGCGACATATCTCTCGCTGCCACATATCTCGAGACGCGTCTTGTATGATTGAACACATCAATTATGTCCCAAGCATGCAATGGATGGCCGCTGGAATTTATGCGTTTTGTTTCATGGAGAATGTTTTCAGAGAGATTTAAAGAAAAAGTGGTGACAACCGAGTTACTTTCAGTGCGGCTTTTTGCGGGTTTTGTTATCCATTGTTGCTGACTTACTTGCAAAAATCATCATCAACGTGTGGCCTTATCTCATTTTATTTGGGGTCAGCGCAAGCGCAACACATTTTCTTTTTCCATTCTCTCCAGGAAGAAACTGGTGTGACGACTTGTTCAAAGACTTCATAAATGGAAAAAAAAACTCCGGAATTTTTTTTCAAGAACTGCTCGTCTATAATTCCTGTGTCTCTTTATTTGCTACAATATCCTTAAATATCATTTAAAAAAACCCTTAACATGAAGTATAAGCATCATAGTATTTTCATTTCAGTATTAAATGAAAATACATCTCCCTCTACCCGCCATCACTGGCACCGTGTCCCAGTAACTGGACCCGCCATGTTTCGTCGCCCAGCATTCGCTCGTAATTAACTACCGACAGATAACGCATCCCACAGCCACACAGCATCACGGATACGGATACGATTCCTACACAAACATCCATTTGTCCAACATTAACTAAACTCTAATCAACGCAGACGTGTCAAAGGGTTCTTTTTTATTTTTTTTTGGAGATGGAAGACCCTGCTCACTTGTTCAGGTTGTAAGGAATACGGTAGCACTTCGATACTCTTTTGGAATGTTTTAATTGACTACTAATTAGTGAACCAGTTTAGATTTTGATTGGGTTTAAATTATTGACATCGCTGATGCTTTCGAAAAGATTTTAGGTACACATTTATTTTAACTGGAATAGCAGCATGAGAAGGATGACATGTTGTAGAAGAGTAGCTTATGTTTAATTTGTTGTTATTTATAATAATCCTGATGCTGATTATCTTCGATAAAATTAAAAATAACAGAAGTCAAAAAATGTGTGGATCGACGGCGCATTGTGTTCCACGCGCGCTTCAAGGTGTGTCAGCATAGTGACAGGGCCTGTAGAGGGCCAAAGCCTGCTGGGGTCGCGGGACTCACCAAATTACCGTAACCCCGGTACGTAAACGGCTGTTGAAGGACACCATGGATTTTAGTCAGTACAAGTCTGACAGTGAGTGGGAGGACTCATTTGATGATTTTACCACGAAAAAAAAAGTAAAAATATGTGTTAAAATGAAACAAAAAATTATAAATGGAAATGGAGGCAGTCTTATCGCTAATAGAAATACTTTACAATTTTATTAATATCCACCCAAATATTAATAAAGTTAATTCAACCATAAATCGCACCTTTCCTCAGACATCAACCACGGTACAAATTTGTAAGACAAAAATTAATAAAAGGCGAGATATTCGCAACATTATTACAAGGCAGATTACGGCGAGGTCCCGGGCTCCAGCCCCGGAGCAAATCCCGGCAGGTCGGCTCAATATCCCGGCTCATGATAAAGTCATAAAGGCCATTGGGCTCACGTGTGCCGTGGAGGGGGGGGGGGAGGGGGCGTAATGATGCTATTTCTGGTGTTCGATGGAGAGAGGATGATTTTATAGGAAGAAGATGAGCTGCTTGTAAGGAAATGAGTTCCTTGCTGTAAAAGTGTTTTTGTCTGATTAGTTTTGGAGACGAGATACATAATTATTTATAAGAGGCCTAAATAGTTGTGTGGTTTTATATTTTACTCTGTGTATCTGGCAGATCTAAAATGTTTTTAAGGCATAAAAGACGTTATCATATTCTTATTTTATAACCAACAAAAATCCCAAAACAAGAAAAGTGCACAAAACACAACATGATAAGCAAGACTTCACATAAAATATTTAGCGAACGGCCCAACGCTTGCTTACATTCAATAAAACAGCCAACGACTGTACCTGTGAATGTAGAAGACGTTGTTACTGCGTTACTCCGTACAGTCGCGGCGAAAGGTGATAATGTGAGGTGCAAGTGATGGGAGGTCGCGGGTGCTTAGAACTCCTCAGTAGTGGCTAAAGCTTCGGTCACACACAACGTCTAATCGCTACGAATGCCTACTCGCCGCGAGTGTTCGCTGCATATGACAGGTTATTCGCAGCGAATGGTCACCGCGATTTGAGCTCCATTTTACTCACAGCGATTAGTCGCTCTGTGTGACCAAAGTTTATGCGTAAATCTCGAGTAAATGAAATGTAGGAGACTAGTCAAGCGATGAGGAGAATTAAATGATCGAAGCCTGCTCTGAGACCGGTCGACTCCCGCAAGGTCCTCTACTCTTTGGTTTTGGTGATTAATGTATTTGCCGAAATTGTATAAACAATGTAAGTTAACTTTATAAGTACAAAAGCTCAGATCTAGCAAGGTATTAGGTATTTTGTATGAAATATTCAGAACGTTTGCGCTCTTCTACGTTAACGCTTGTTTTATCTATACATATAATAAATCTGTAGAAGGGTCAATTCTGTACATTGAAAATATTGAAAAAATAAATAGCGGGGGATGGTGCTGGATCGATACCAAACCGAAATATGTGATTAAAAAAATTTTTGTCTGTCTGTCTGTATATGCAGGCATCACGTGAAAACTAACAATTCGATTTCGATGAAACTTGGTATAATTATACCTTATTATCCTGGGCATAAAATAGGATACTTTTAATCCTGGAAAGATACGTAGAAAAAAAAAACTTATTTTTCAGTTTTATTCATAGACGTTGTTCTGTAGAACCGCGAAACTCCTTAATTATTATAGGCTTAGCCGTATTTGGGTCCAATAGATATTTATAAGATGTCATTGTCAGAGTTACTCAAAATGGAGAATAAACCATCCACGCGAAGACCGACATCCGCGCGGACGGAGTCGCGGGCGGAAGCTAGTAGTTAATAAATAATGTATTTTCTGAGTACGAAGCCTTTTTAAAGTTTAATACTGAGACAGCTTTAAATTACTTTGCGCTTTAAATAATTTTTGAATAAGAATTGTTTTTCTAACTCTGATTGTAATAAACAACACAAAAATAATAATAAAAACAAGGAACAATAAACAAACAAGATAAAAAAAAAAAATCATTGTATTTTTATTCAGCGGTGTGTGACGCAAGATTGCACCAAAAGAAAGATATACTATATAAAATATACTAAGTTACTAGTACGATCGGGCACGCCGCAATCGCGGCGGTAAGACCCCTCTTTGAGGAGTGGCTGGATAGGCGTCACGGCGTCCTGACCTACCGCATGACGCAGGTCCTCACCGGACACGGAAGTTTCGGGAGGTTCCTGTGTCTGATAGGGAGGGAAGAAACGCCTGGGTGTCACCACTGCGAGGATCGTCCGGAGGACACGGTGGAGCATACGGTGCAGGACTGCCCCGCTTGGGCAGAGCACCGCCGTGTCCTCACGACGGCGATAGGCGGAGACCTCTCGCGCCCGGCATTGGTCGAGGCCATGCTGCGGGGCGAGACGGAGTGGGAAGCGGTCGCCTCCTTCTGCGAAGCAGTCATGCTCGTGAAGGAGGAGGCGGGCCGCCTGAGGGAGAGGACAGCGTCCTCCCTCCACCCCAGCCGCAGTGGTAGACGCCCACGGCGTCGGACGTCGCGAGACGATCTCCGGCCACCGTGGGCGCGGGCATGCGGGCGGCGAGTAATGGGCGACTCGCTGTCCGACCATGGACCATGCCCGGGTCGACGGCGCGTTGTGTTCCACGCGCGCCTCAAAGAGTGTCAGCATAGTGACGGGGCCTGTAGAGGGCCAAAGCCTGCTGGGGTCGCGGGACCAAGGGATTACCGTGACCCCGGTACGTAAAGGCCTAGTGAAGGACACCGTGGATTTTAGTCAGTACAAGTCTGACAGTCCCTCCCGCCCTGCCCTGGGTGGGAGGACTCATTTGATGATTTTACCACGATAAAAAAAAAAAAAAAAAAATGTTACTAGTACGATGCGCGGGCATGCGGGCAGCGAGTAATGGGCGACTTGCTGTCCGACCATGGACCATGCCCGGGTCGACGGCGCGTTGTGTTCCACGCGCACCTCAAGGAGTGTCAGCACATTGACGGGGCCTGTAGAGGGCCAGAGCCTGCCGGGGTCGCGGGACTTACCCATCACCGTAACCCCGGTACGTATTAGGGCTCGTGAAGGACACTGTGGATTTTAGTCAGTACAAGTCTGACAGTCCCTCCCGCCCTGCCCTGGGTGGGAGGACTCATTTGATGATTTTACCACGCAAAAAAAAAAAAAAAAAGTTACTAGTACGATGTACGAGCTAAATAACACTCGCGGATAACAAATAACACGTAATTGAATACGGAATTAATTAATGGCAGTATTGGCGCCATGTATCTTGGCAAGTGGCAACGTGCGAATTTATAATGTACTAGTATTAGTTCTACTTGCACGGCTCATTTGTACGCATCCAGTGTTAGTTGTTAGTAATATATGAGACAAGAGCGATCGGCAGCGCCTTCCAATGAATCGGATGGTAATCTGATGGCCTTGTTGTACTGATGTTTATGTAATCGTGTCAACGTAGTCGATAGATGCTTGAATACGTTCAGATTTCAAAGAAGCCGCTCGACTTAGATGATGAGTATTTTGTACGTATATCTCGTACATAAAACTTCTTATAATTACATAATATTGTAGCAACTTAATCCCCTATAATTTATGACTGAACCAATATAGAGGATTTGGCCAACTCTTTCACATAGGAAAAGGTATAGTCTATGTCCCAATAATGTGAACATTAGGTTTGGACTGATTGTTTACATGCTCAATATTAAGCTAAGCATTAGGCATTTGAGTAGGCTAGTCACTAGAGTATCTTTAATATTCTTTCCCATCTTATATATTGCTTGTTCTTCCCTAAGTTAATCTAGCATTTCTTTCAAACAATGTTTTTCTTCATCTTCCATTTCGGTAATTATTATTACTTCAAGCTCCTCTTTATAACGGGCTCCCTCACCCGGCCGTGGGCCATCACCCGTGTATAACGCGGCCATTTCACCTGAGATCCGGATCAAACTGGGTTGGCGCGTGCGAATGGTTTTATTATCCGGAACGGTTCGCATTACCCGGCCGTGTGTTTAGGGGCCACCTGTGGGCCTTCAGCTTTTGCTCGTTGGACTTCTTTTAGGAATATAATCACATCAACACATATTACAACAATCCCAAAAAACTGGGACTTAACAGCGTTATGATAGTGTGTGCGATTCATGGATGAAATTAGAACAAAGTTCTTAAAAACGGAAAATAATTTGCTCTTAGTTCTCATTGAATGTGTAATGCTCTCATTTATGGTTACGCGAGACTACTTGTACAGTAGAGCTAATAAAAAATGAAGTAAGTTTGAGCTACGAATGCAGCTGGTATGCGAACTTGTACTCCGGCGGCGCCCAAAGTTATGGAATAGAACGTGTTCCCTCAGAAAGTGGAGAAGTTTGCGAAATAGTTGCGTCGAGCTAACTGTCAAAGACGAGCATCCTCAGTCATGGAGTTCTCAGGCACCCCATTTATAGCGCAAGAGATTTCCCTCTGAAAAACTTTTAAAAGTTCCATCATTTCTTTGAGGACGCTTAATACTTGACGTTCCGAAAGAAAATTGAAGATAAAAATATGTAAATGCGTCCGGATCATTTACATTTCCGAGGGAAATATCAGAAATCTTCATGAGCAACAAAACTTTGTCTTGGAAAAGGTAGTAACAATTTGAACAACAACAAAAACGGCGGGAGCACGTAGCGAACCACTAAAAATGCACAAACACTCGACGTGAGTCCTCCGCAGCTCGAGGGCTATGAAAATTTCACCGGCGACCGAGAGGCCGGTTACAGGTGGCCGGTAAATTCCGGCGCGAACCGGATAATACCGCATTACCATACCCGGGACGAAAGCGAAGCGAAGGATATTTTAATGTACTTTTATATTTGTTACACTTTTGTGTTCGACTGTAGATGAAGTTTTATTTTTTTGTTGGATATTCTTGAGGCGTTTTTCTTTTTATGTTGATGTATTATGAAGTACAGCGTTCAGTGTTGTGAGGTAACTGAGAAATGAAAGATTTTCCGGACGCGAGAGTATCAACTGACTGGGAGCAGTACACATCACGAGGTCTATCAAAAATAATATTCGCATTCCACGTTACGATTATTCCTCTTTGTTCTTTATGAAGGTTTCATAGGTTTATGTTTACGTGTGTGGAGCTCGTCAAGAATGCTATAAAAAGTAAATGATTTATAAAAACCTGTCTTGTTGGTCTTAACTCAAGCGGTTGCAAGCTGTGCTACTGCTGAATCCTGGTTCGAATCCGGGGTCGGGAAAAGTGTTATTGGGTTTTTCAATAAGGAATTTTCATTAGCAGTACGGAGCTTTAACGTATCTAGTGAAGTGTGGGTGTGTACTACTTACATCGATGCTATACTTATCCCTTTGAGCATACGTCATGTTAGGATTAGTATTCACGACTATAAACGATACGGTTAAGTCTATCACATTGATATTCGCATGAAAGTAATGATAATCGGCATTAGTAAGTGCGCAGGTAATCCGGTTGAGCCGGGTTGTCACCCGGGCCCGAACCCGCGTCGGCCCTAATCACGGCGACCCGCGTCACCACCCGAACACCGACCATGCGACCCTACTTACTGGCTACTTACCGGTGCATTTCACGTTTTAGTGAAAGGACTGTCAATATAACGTATATTCACTATTAAGTACGTATGGGAATATGCGGAAGAAAGCTGTAATAGACATACTCGGTCGTGGGTTTGAGCTCTCCTCTCTGCTATATTGTCGTGAATCTAGTTCTAGCGGAAAGTATATATATTATTTGTATAGTGTAGTATCACTGGCAGTGGTACTGACATAAATTAAATTTTAAATAAATTAAATTAAAAAATAAATAAATAAATACTAAACATGCAATCGATATTGTTGGTGCTTAAAAATCAATACAGTATCGCGTTTATTAACTCGTGTAATGGACGTTTTTGATCGCAACTCCTTGATAACTAAGGCTAGTAGATTAATATTGGAGTTTTCCACAGTCATACGTAGTAAAAAAAAGTGTGTGTGTCGGTTTTCCTCCACAGGAGACAACCAATACAAACAGCGTAACTTTTTTTTTGGGGGTGACGGTATCCTGTATGGATTGATTTTTGCTGAACGAATCATTTTTTTTTCTGTCTATTCCTGTACTAGTTTTCAGTTTTTGTCTTTGTTTGTTGTTGTGTTTTATTTATGTAGGTTTGTGTAAAGGACGAACTATTTAATCTTTTATTTAGCATTCAATTTTCATCTTGATCGTCTACGGCTCAATAGCGTGACAGTAACACACGATCGCATTGAGCTCGCTCCTCGATCCGACGTCTCCTTTAATCACGCCAACCCGTGTCACCGCTATATGGGGCAGCGTGACTACATAAGTCGTGGTTGTCGATTCTATAAAGTCGAAGGTGCTTGGTATTGCTGATTTTAATATATTATAATATTTCTAAGTGTAGTTCAGTCGTCATCAGCCTATAAATGTTCCCACTACATCCTCCTCTCTTGGGATACATCCTCCTCTCTGAGAGGGGAAGATTTTTTTCAGAATCATCAAATGAGTCCTCCTACCCAGGGCAGAGCGGGAGGGACTGTCAGATTTGTAATGACTAAAATCCACGGTGTCCTTCAATAGCTCTTTACGTTCCGGGGTAACGGTAATTCGTACAGTCCCGCGACCCCGGTTGAGACGATAAGTTCACCGATATCCGATTCATCATAGTGTTCTGTTACGTATGAAAGTTACTAGGCAAGCTTTTATTTACATTTTCATAACACAAGGAAAAATAAGTAACGTGGAAGAAAAAAGGAATTTTCTAAACATTTTCTTTAGATACATCCATAATTCACTGGGGAAAATTTTATATAAATCCTGTAGTAAAATAATGTACACACAACAAATAAAGTTACTAATCACGCTACAAACACGCAAGCCCGACTTTCGTGCGTGTCCAATGAGGCAGAAGAGGGGAGGTGGGGTCTGCCAGACGCCGCAGTTAGCGCGTTCGCCCGAGCTGATAATGTGCCAGAGACTGCCATTCATCCTGCCAGCGTGCCAGTAAATGTGGCAAAATATTTTAAGGTACGGCAAGAGTTTGGGACGTGTTTATTGCAATTAAGCATCGTTTTTGCGAAGTTTAGGTAGGTAGTTGTTGGAATCGTGTTTTTTTGGTATTCTACATTTATTTTTGAGAGACCATGGCTTGCTATAATGTCGGTTTTTTAAAAGCATGCATAGAAAAGCTCTTCAATAAGATTATGGAAATTTTCGTAACTATCAAATCAGTAATTAAACATTAACGTAAAATCATCAAATGAGTCCTCCCAGGGCAGAGCGGGAGGGACTGTCAGACTCGTACTGACTAAAATCCACGGTGTCCTTCAATAGCCCTTTACGTTCCAGGGTCACGGTAATTTGTGAGTTCCGCAACCCCGGGAGGCTTTGGCCTTCTAGAGGGAGGCCCCGTCATTTTGCTGCCGCTCTTTGAGGCGCGCGTGGAACACAACGCGCCGTCGACCCGGGCATGGTCCATGGTCGGACAGCGAGTTGCCCATTAATCGCTGCCCGCATGCCTGCGCCTACGGTGGCCGGAGACCGTTTTCCGACGTCCGTTGCCGTGGGCGTCTACCACAGCGTCCTCCCTCCGCACTCTTGACTTTTTGAAAATTCATAGTACATACTCGTACTACATTTTTTTAATGCAATTTGAAATAATGATATAGACACTAGCGCCGCGTCAAAAAGACTTTACTCATTAAAATAAATAAATAAATAAATATTCCACAACTATCACACAACGCCATCTAGTCCCAAGCTAAGCAGAGCTTGTGTTATGGGTACTAGACAACTGATAAACATACTTATATATTTCTAAATACATACATATAATAGATAAATTACACTCAGACAAAGAACAAATGATCGTGCTCATCACACAAACATTTGTCCTGGGTGGGAATCGAACCCACGACCTCCGGCATAGCAGTCAGGGTCACTAACCACTAGACTAGACGAACAAAGGACGTAAGTAAGTTCGAGCTGCTGAACAAGCTCTCTTTCCTAAGGTCGGAAGCGGATCGTGGCGGATATTGTTATGCGACGAGTTTACGAGTAGCGCACTTAACTCACTGCACTTATAATAAAACTGTCCCATATGTTCATGCTGTTTCCCGTGCGTGGTTGGCAAACTTATAGTAAGTTATTGGTGGTAAAGTCTTAAATACCTTTTAGTGGAGGTATTGTACTTCAAAGTTTAGAATAGTATGTCGTGTTGCAGTAGAAAGTTTTATGTAAGTACTTTTGCCGATCCAGAATTTTTAAACTGTGACTGAAAAGTTTCCTACTAGAATGTTACTGAAATTGTTAGATAATTTGGTCCGGTACTGAAAGTACGGGTAGCCACAGTAGACGGTAGTCTGTAAGTCTGAACACGGGCGGCTCAGCCGGAGTCTGACCGCGTACGTGACCCGCGCCGATCTTGATTGATACCCCGGGACTAACACAGAGAAGCAACGTGCCAGAGGCGACACTTGAGTAGAGTATTCATTACGATAATTCACTTGACACACTCAATGTTAGGTGCAATCTATTTTAATGAAACGATAATTGTATTTCAGTTATGAGCGAATGTTAAAAAGCCGAGCCGCTGATGTTGTAAATCGCATCAAAATCTAAAAAAGTAGATTAGAAGTAAACAGATCAATTAATATCCAGACAGACGAAGAAAAGTAACCGTGGTTTTTTTTTATTTTAGACTGGAGTAGTAGACAGGGAAGAATGGAAAAAAAATGTGTTGAGTCATCACCAAGTAAATGGGATAAAGGTATAAGATGATAATAAAACTGGAGTGCTAACTAACCTCATTTTGACGTGATGATGAAAACGAAACAACCGTTTCGTTCCAAGGAAGACAATACAGATTTGCTTACACATCTAGCATTCGACCAAACATTACAGTCTACGGTTTCACTGATCTATGGCCCGGTGACCCTGTGCGGGCACCTGTATTAATGAGGTCTATCTCCTCGCCGCAGGCACCAGCAGTGTGGGGGTATCATCCCCTTCTAACTAAACGTTACTGACGCGGACGGAACACCAAACATCGGCTATTATTTGTACGGAAATCATTGATACAGTAAACTATTTCTTCCTTTCTAGCCGGAGGATGAAAGGGAGAAATAATCAACAATTGCGTGTGTGTATGAATTCCTCATTGTACTTTAAATTCTAATAGTTTTTTACATAAAGGTGCTTTTGGACTATCAAGGGTTCGCCTCTAAAAGGCTTCTACCTGCTATATCTTCATAATCAGGTTTGATTGGCTCTCAAACTATACTGTTCCCACTTCTGGGACACAGGCTTACTCTCTGTGAGAGGGGTTGAGGTTTAATCCGGCTTAATCACGCGGGCCCAGTGAGTGTTGGTAGATTTCACATATCTTCAAAATTATGATTCCAGGAGACGTCCTCACGATGTTTGTTTTTGAAAAGATAATTCTTTATCATTTTAGGTATGTTCAACAAAATACGCACGATATTTTTCGAGAAAAAAATATTTATGATAGGTACTTAATTTTCAATAGAAAAAGCCCGTACTTAACAGTATTCCCAATAGTTGCCAAGTTTGGTCTAAAAGGTCTCCTAGGATCTGTCGACAGAACTTCTGAATAAATCTTGGACTTCAGAACACCTAACTTATCGGCTAGACTCCAACTTTATGACCTAAACTTTACGCATATTTTATATGAAGATCAAATTCGCAAACCCAACTCAATTTTAGGTAAGTCAGTCTGATTTTGTCTATTTTTAGGCGTCGGGACTGAAGAAAAGTCTTAAGAAGTTTTATAATTCTAATAAATTGATTGGAGAAATGATGTGATTGATCTCGATATCGTCGCTACAGTAAAAAAACAATGCACATGGCAATTTAAACTACATACAAATCAGTGCAATTTTTATCGAACTTTGCATTTTTCTGTTTGGCTGAGATAAAGTGTCTTTTGATTCTCCACCAAACGGCATCGTAATGTCAAAAAAAGGCAATGAATACATCCTAATAAAAAAAAAATAACCTGTGTGGCTAACTGACTTTAAAAGATTTTTTTTTCACTAATCTCCTTTCCAATCAACCTTTATCTTCGTTCCAGAAGCACCTTCAACAAGGACAATGACCCCTCAACCCTTTAAAAATCACCAATCCCTGTTTCACCCCCCCAATTTGTAAGGAATCGGTGATTTGTTCGGAACATCAAGCGCCGGGGTTTACATACATAAGTTCGCGTGAAAAATAACGGTAACATACTTGATGTACGATGTGATACGATACTTTGAATTTAGAATCGTGAAACAGAAGATAAATGTATATTTTGTTTTTTTTTTTGGCGTGTGGCCAGTAATGGGATCATTGGGAATTTGACCCAAACGTGGATTTTTACGAAAGAAGGAACTTGTGTATACAATTTAAATACAATTTTGTTAGTTGCCAAACTTATCCTGTATTTGGGCAAGTTGGTAGGTGAGCAAGTTCGCTATATGAATCTAGCCATGTTCCTTAAGCGCTGAAGAGCTGAAGACTATATTTTTTCAGATTAGCGTTTTTGTAAGATTCAGATGTTTGATTAATAAATCGTCAGTACCTGCTACGAGTATATCTTCATTTACAAAAAAAAAAAAAAATGATGAACTATCTAAATTATTATTCAAATATTAATATTATAACTAAAATAAATAATACTGCATATCACCATATTTCTACAAAAAAAATGGGTAAAAGAGATCATTCACCAATAAAACTATTCACAACAATAGTACGTTCATTGCGCATTACTTTGCATGGAAGTACCACAAATAAAGCATTAGTTTTGCGCAGCTAGCCGCCGGAAGTGGCCGGCCGGAAGCCAGTCTCTGCCGGAAGTACACCTCATTTCCTGTATTTGTAACAGCTCGGTGAACGCAAATGATGGAAATGCAGCCTTTTTCTTATTTCTTAGACAAAGGTTTCTGGGTTCAAACACAGTTTGCTATTGATAGAGTTAACCGTCTGTTATTTATGATTTGGTGGGATAGATTGCATGTTGTGTAAGGTGGTGGAAATATCTATATGCTATGGCGAAACCTATGTCCAGCAGAAGTTGATTGAGATAAGATTTAATTGGTCAATTTAATGGTTCTGAAGACACAGTTTGTTTTTTTCATGGTAAAATCATTACATGAGTCCTCCCACCCAGGGCAGAGCGGGAGGGACTGTCAGACTCGTACTGACTAAAATTCACGGAGTCTTTCAATAGCCCTTTACGTACCGGGGTCACGATAATTCGTGAGTGCCGCGACCGCTGAAGACACAGTTGGATCAATATTGTGGAGAGCTTCATCGATAATTTTTAAACACCATTATGATCAGTTTGTTCATGATTTTATATGAGAGACAGATACGAGAAACAAGAGTTACCTCTTTATTTTAGGTTTTGATGAAAGAGATAATCTTTGGAACCACTGATCCTATTCCAACAAGCGTTTACTAATCCGAAACCACATTATCACTAAAGCCTTTGTCAAACAGACAGGCGAGTCCGAAGCGATAACGAAACGATACGAGACGTCAGTCCGATAGTTCCGTCACGCTATCGGATCGCTTTCGCTTTTCTATGTGAGTGGATTCAAACAATTTCATACATTACAAATAAAAACGCCTCGCTTCGCATTCGTCACGCCTGTCTGTTTGACAAAGGCTTAAGTGATTTGATTTTTTGTATGATGTAGGTACACTCATGAAAAAAAGTTTGTGGTCACAAGCTTATGTTGATTTTTTTTTTTAAATTCGCGTCTTTTTGATGTGTGTAAATCTCACAAATATTATAAATGCAATAGTTTCAATGAATGAGGATGTTTGCTGCTCAATCACACCAGAACAGCTGAACGGGTCTTGATGTTTGACTCAAACAATAACATATAGGACACCATTTGTCGTTTCCGTAGGAAAATTGCACGTGGGACGGCACGTTTGGCGCAGTGGCTGAGAAATTGGACTCCTGCGCTATGTGTCGCGGGTTCGATTCCCGCACGGAACAAATATTTGTATGATCTGCAAGTAGTTGTTCCTGTTTGTGAGTTTTTATGTTTGTAAACGCACCCACAATACAGGAGAAATTCATAGTGAGGGGCAACGTTTTAATAGTTATTTATGCAACTGTTGTATAATCAGGGGTATTAAAACACGAATGTGGGTTTATCACACGAGGCGTAGCCGAGTGTGATAATAGTATCACATGAGTGTTTTAATACCTAATTATAACAGTTGCATACAAGACTTTATCTACAATCATGATGTGAATTCTCTATAAAAGATTTTCATACCATAGGGTGTTGTACAGAACTATTTGAATTCAAGATGGCGGGAAATAACACGATAAGACGAGAATCCGAAATTACGAATTAGTCTACAATTTATTGTTCTTTTTTCAAAATGTTAGCGATCTGGTGGTAAAAATGTCATTGCATGAGAATGTTCTTTTTTTGAAATTCATTATAACACGCGTTTGGATGATATAATGATCATTATAGCATTGAGTGTTTTAATGTTGGCAATAAGCTAATTGTTATAGGTTCTTTTATAGAGGATTAATAGCACGGTAGTAGATAAAAAAAATTATACTCGAGCTGCATGTGGGTGAACTCACTATCAGTAGCCACCAGCTAGAATAATAGAAATATTCTATCTATTCAGCTATATTCAATAGGTACATAAGTCAGTAAGTAATAGTTCTGTGCGCAATCGATCGTAAACAGTTAAAAACTTGGAAGTAACTTTCAATCCTCGAAATAGAGTTGTACCTATAAGTTAGTCGAGAGGGAGCGCCCCTCTTCTCCCTCCAGCCTTCGGTAAGTCTTACAACTTGTACTTACTGCTGAGGGAATTCATGCACAACTTCAACTACAAGTAATATTTTCAATTCCCTTTTGGAAAAAGTTCACGAATAACTGAAATAGTAAATATAGAAAATATTGTATTGTTTTGTTTTTTTCTGGAATTGTATAACGGGAAGAAAAAGGCTTCGTGTTAAAGTTTAACTGTAAATGCTCATGTAAGGTATTTTTTCAGACGAGAAAATACTCTTTTGCTTAAATTGTTTTTGTATTACTTGCCATTTTATAAGTTTTTCTCTTCTAATCTCCCTCTGTATCTCTTCGAACTCTCTGTATCTCACTCTATCGTCAACTTTGTATCTGTCACTTTAAACCTGAACATATAAACAGATAAAGAACTTGTCATAAAAACTCAATTTCTGAAAAGTAATTTTACGCAATTTTATCTTATTCTAGATGCATAGTGAAATTTCTGTTTTTATCATCATCTTATTTTTAGAACTGATACTTAAATGACTGCAATCGGCAATTGCAGTAACAACTAGATACTGCATTCATTGCCTAGCGATCAATAAAATTCTTAACAAAATAGCGATCATAAATGATTCTACCAGGGCCGAAATGGGACGTAAGGGCCCCGGGTTATCGCTGTCTAGATTTTTCAAAACTAGTTTCAGGTATTACGTGCTTTTCGGGGTCGCGGAACCATTCAAACGGGTAACCGTGACCCTGGAACGTAAAAAGCCATTGAAGGAATTCGGTGGGTTTTAGTCAGAACCAGTTGAACAGTTCGGCTCCACCCAGGGCATAAAGAAATTATTTGATGATTTTACCACCCAAAATAAAAGGAATCGCCTGCTCAGGTTCAACCATTTTCGAATTAAGTATTCTATTTCATTTATCTGATTGTATGAACGAAATATTTGATCTAGTTTACATTTTTTTCGCAAGAGCTGGTAGAGGCAGGCAGGGCCTGCGAAAGCTGGGGCCCGGCTGGTTAAGGGCACCTCGACTATATGACAGTCCGACGCTGATCCCACCAAACACCCACATACGAACATTGTCATAAACTGGTATACGTGTATATTGTGAGTGTCACCCGGCATGGCCCGGTCGGACGACTAAATATCGCGTTACCAATAACAAATTACTATATATCGTATACACAGGCCGAATAAACACTCAAATTCAATAGCCTGCAGTCAATTTCACACTGTTTATAAACCAACATATACACTAAATCTAAAAACAGCAATCCTGAACTTTATACACATAGAAATAAGAGTTGGTTGTGTGGAAAGGTTTTGTGGTTTTACAAGATCCCGCAATATTTTATCTTGAAGTTTACGATTGGATATAGTGTTACAGAAAAAGAAGGAAAGAAGGCAGTTTTGTGATGCGGTGTAATGTACAGGCGGAATGAACGTCTCAGTTTATAATTGAGTCATAAAGCTTGCTAGTAAAGCCTACATTTCGGTATTACATCAGTACTTACCCGTTTGATAGTCTTGTTGCAACGGTGTTCAGTTATTCAAGGATAATCGGTGTGGGGCCTAATAAATACTGTACAATATACATAATCGATGCTCCAATCGATCAAAAATCAGTTATTCGCATAAAACGTAGGTAATTTACAAAAAGTTGGTATATGTAGGTTTAAATGATACGAGTATTAATTACTGCGATCGTTACATAGTGGATCTACATTGGGGCAGTATAATAATCTATAGGTACTTTTTTTATTCGATTATGGTATTTTAATATGTTCCATAGCCTCTTCAGTATTTTTGAATATTTTTTTATTGTTTTGTTTAAGTATGAAGTAAATAAAGCTAAACAGACTGATAGATGATTGCTAACGAAATTCCCAACATAATATATCAATCGCTGATTTCGATGTGACCCGTCTAGAACTCTCGCCCGCTATCCGCCCGCAACTTAACCCAGACCCTACGATTGTTGTCGCAAATCGCTCGACGTGGTTAAAAATAATCCGCGCGACATCGCACCGCGACCGGCCACGGTATTAGAGAACTTTATCAGCCGTGTTATTGGTTACGTTGAGTATTCTGCATGCGAAAGTTTAGTTTGCGAGTGTTGAGCTAAAGGACAGGATATCCAAAATTATACCTTCTTGAATTTGGGCCGATTGAATATACGTATTTGCTGATCGCGTCGGTTTTTAAATAATACAAATATTACAATTTTTCATAATATTGGAACTTACACATTTTTCCCGTGGTGCAGAAGTCGTTCTTATAGTCGTTTGGCCACTTACTATGTTCAAATTTAAGAAATATACTCTGCTGGACTACATCTTTGGACACTAGTTATTCATAACTAAATTGTGTTCTCTTGTCAGCACTGGTTGTAAAACCGATCGTACTCGGGCGGTGGTAGGTCTCACCAAGGCTGCCTGACTCTCGACCACCTCCACCATCCTGTCAGAGTTCGGTGCTAAATACTGTGTTGCACCTTTTTTTTTATCGTGGTAAAATCATCAAATGAGTCCTCACGCCCAGGGCAGGGCGGGAGGGACTGTCAGACTTGTACTGACTAAAATCCACGGTGTCTTTCAATAGTAATTCGTTAGTCCCGCGACCCCGGCAGGCTTTCGCCCTCTGCAGGCCCCGTCACTATGCTGACACTCTTTGAGGCGTGAACACAACGCGCCGTCGACCCGGGCATGGTCTATGATCGCACAGCGAGTTGCCCATTACTTGCTGCCCGCATGCCCGCGCCTACGGTGGCCGGAGATCGTCTTGCGACGTCCGACGCCGTGGGCGTCTACCACTGCGGCTACTGTGTTGCACCTAGGGCAGGAGTATCTTCTGGGTGTGCTCGCTCCATTTTTGGTGTCATCTTTGCCTTTGGGCGAGATTGAGACGAAGAAGTTTTATTTATATTTTACAAGCTGCGGAAAGTTGATTTACCAATATTCATTTTGCAAGACTTTCGTAATACGTACAGATAGAACTCCAAACAGTTTACTCTATTCCACCGTGCCCGCTATAACAGTAACTGGTTGACAAGTCCATGTAGCGAATAAAGATAGCGACGTACTTTATACTTCCAGCCTCCACGTAGTGCGCTATTCCAACCAATTGAGCGCTAATAAGTAGCACGACTGTACGTAGACTTTACAGAACGACAAGTTCATCTACTTAAGCTGCTAGTTTAGGAAAAAAATCCATTGCTTTCATCCATTAAAATATATAAAACTATCGAGTATAATACAGTAACCTGCATGAATGTCGTCACCAAAAATTTTCCTTGCAAATCTTGCAGTTGCAGTCATTCGCTCTACCGACCTGTGGTGCTATTCTGTAAAGCACTCAGCGCCTCGGCGAAGCTAAGATTCGTCTTTCTATTAGAAGTAAACTACTCCTCGACGTTAAGATAGTAAGACCGTCGACGATCTCGTCGTGGAGCACAATTATAGCATAGCTGATTTTACAGTAGACAATCTTAATAGCACAAACGTTGTAGATACATATTTCTGTCCTGGTGGCCTCCCAGAGTAGTTCCAGTGTGGGAAAGAGACAGAGCTATACAAGTCGTCTAGCGCCACCTCGTTCCCTCACTGGAACTCTGGTTGTGAGACATGGTTTGCCACCTGTATTTTGATTTGAATGGTTCCAATACTTCCAACATCTTAATCGAGGAAACAGCAGATCCTTTCTTGCTCGAAAAGCATTTGCAACCTCTAATTTGCACCTCACTCAATTTTATAGGATCGTAACCAGAAATACGTGTGTGGAAACGATCTCCGCCGTACCATACAGTACAACATTATACTGCGCAACACAACTATCACTTTACGTGCTAAGTACATCACTAAACACATACATGGACAGCTCTAGTGCAACGTTTTACTTATAAAGTGAGTCTGGACACATTTTGCCGATACTTGCTCATAATCATAATTAAATGTTTATTGATACTAGTTATAGAACATGTGGGTTGTGGAATGGTAATCCGACCAAATATGGATGAATATGATGAAGGCAAAGTGTATTCGAATGAGAGGAAAACCTTTTTAGGTGAGGTTTAATAAAGTAGGTTTTTGAAGAGAAATCCTCTTTCGTGGTTGGTAAGTATATTGCTATCTTTGCATACACAAAAAGCTGTGTAAATTCAGAGGTCGGAGGTGAAAAGGTCCAGGATAATCTTAGTCATATTGTATGAGGACCGTGCAGATAGGTCTGAGATGGTCTTTCGAAGAAAAATCTTAGATTTAAGTGGACTTGGCCAATAAGGTAACTAATGTATCAAGATGACAAAGAGTTCAACAACTGAAAGCATACGCAGTGTTCATAGTTTCAGAAATAAATCCTTATCTGGGGGCACGGCAGTGCCCCAGCCAAGTCTCGAGCAAAACGGGCACGGCCGTACCATCTTTTCTCGATGCGATTCGCGGCTGTTTCGCCCCCCCTATATCTTCGACGTGGACAAAGCTAGGAGTTTTGGTTTTCAGTGAATAATAGTAGGCATTAGAACAAGCTTAAGTTCGAAATTACATGCCAATTGAATTAATAGTTTAGGAGTTATGGTCGATCAAAGTTACACCATTTTGTCACTCACTCACTGACTCACTGACCGATCATCAAAAATCTAAGGTACTTCTAGCAGACTTAGAAACTTCAAATTTTGCACCAAGATAGGTCATTAGCCACATATAAAGGAAAAATTATAAAAACATTAAAAAATAATATACCATAGAAAACAATTTTATATTTGCGGTTTGGCAAGAACATTATGTATGGATTTTGACTGCATTGTTAACTTTGTTCGTTGTTTAAGTATTCAATTGGATGAATAAATACATAGAATAGAAAAGAATAATATAAATGTAATACATAGACTATAATTCATTCAATTAATAAAGCTAAAACTCCATTGTATTGCGATAAATTTCGATTGTATGCGCGCTCGATAGATGGCGTTGTACCTGTCTGAATCGCGCTATGGTTTCGTTACCGAGCGCAGTATAAGTAGTACTTTAAAATAATTCGATAATTTTCACTTGATAGCGCCATCTACCTATGAAGAACCATTTCGAAACTAAAAAAATATTGCAGCTATATTCGGAGAACCTAAGTTAGCCGGATTAGATAGTATATTTATTATTGTTACTGAAACAGTTATTTAGGCAAATAGTTTATTAATATAACATAGACATAGTTACAATATCTAGTTGTTTACGTGTTATTTAGTTTAGTTATATTTAGTTTGTAAGTTAGTAGATTTATGTTTATTTAGCTCGTTGAAAAGAAACAAAGGAGATAGAGATAGAGAATGGGTTCTAAGCAAAGCAGTAGCTGAAGTCCAAGAAATTATGAGGTCACCTAAAAAAAAAGAAAGAAATACACTTACAAAAAATAAATGAGATCCCACCAAAAACATTAAATGTAAAAAAATGCCAAGTCTCTCGATGCAGTCTTTCCATCGTAAAAAGTTTTGAGATCTCATAGAAGCCAAGTCCTATTCAAATTATTTTGTAGTTATAAATCAACATTTAGTAATTGTATCAATAGTTTTCTTTATATTATAATTATAGTGACTTGGCAATGAGCACAAGAAGAAACAAAACGGCATATTTGGAGTTGAAAGTCACACACCGCATGCGTAAACATTAATATCACAAAATTAATTTTCTTTTTGTTTATCCGTGTCGTCCCAACCGAATTTCGGCAACGGCAGTCAGTCTCATCCAAGACTAGTAAACTGCGCAGGACATAAATTATAATGCACAAATGTGTACGCAAACACTAGTGTTAGTGTACTCTCGGTTCATTTGCTTTCATAAAGCGATGGCCCGTAAGGTATTTTTTATTATTGCATTGACGTGGTTACGTGTGGATCATGATCCACGCGTAACAAATAATCTGATCACATGTCTCATCAGTAACATTTGCACATAATTCCAGGCAGCAAGCAGCTTTTAATTGGTGCTCATTGCCAAGTCACTATAATTATAATATAAAGAAAACTATTGATACAATTACTAAATGTTGATTTATAACTACAAAATAATTTGAATAGGACTTGGCTTCTATGAGATCTCAAAACTTTTTACGATGGAAAGACTGCATCGAGAGACTTGGCATTTTTTTACATTTAATGTTTTTGGTGGGATTTTTATTCCAGCAGCACAAACATCTCCCGTTATCATTACTTAAAGCTTTTACCTACAGTAGACAAATTGCCAGCGGCAATATTTTCCCCAAAAATGTCGTCATCCAAGCTTCGTTTTATTCCAATTAAAATATATGGAGGTACTTGTCACCGCGCAATGGAGTACAAATTAAATAAATGTGGAGTAGCTGACGTTTCGGCGGATTGGATGGGGCGCGCAGGCGATGCAACTTGACGCCTAAGTGCCGCGCGGCTCCGTTGACGGACGGTACGGGAATGAGAATTGACGGACGACGGATGATGGTAATTAATGGTGAAGGTAATTTGAGTGGGGTGGATTGGGATGTTTTTGGAGATGTTGATTTCATACTTATTAGATGGTAAGATTTTGTTGGTCGAGAAATGTGGCAGTTCACGATTAATTAGTAAGGTGATGTTTGATTAAGATGTTCATTGGATTATTTTTCATATTTATTTATAATATGTTAGTCCTATAACATGCCATTCCTCATAGACACAGACAAGAGTAGTATTAAAAAATTTGCTACTCCCACTCTGTGATAAAAACTTGTCCTAAATTATATTACTGAAAAAGTCTTTGGCTTACTGAAATTTATTCAGAGGAAAAAATATCGAAATTGAGGAAAACGTATGGCGAAAAATCTCAAGCAGTACTTCCAAAATTACGTTTATTCCATTCGCGGTACACACAATAGAACATGACAAATCAGCTCGCACAATGCCGTGCCGCGCCACAATGAACGCCGACCCAAATCACGGACCCACTTAAGGCGTTTGACTGATTGTTTCATTTATCCTGAACGAACGTAAGTTACAGAAATTGGAAATAACTATGAATCAGAATAAGATTTTACTGAGAAAGACTGAAAAGGGGAGAGAGATAGAGAGGGATAACAACTACGTTCATTTCATATTTAAAATAAATTGAACATGTTAGAAAAAATATAAATCTACGAAAAAATTGGGAAGGAAAGTAGACTGTAATCAGGTGGAAGAAAAGTGAGATCAGTTTATCTTGTCTTATCTACAGTACTGCTAAAAAAACTATTTTTATGTAGATTGTATTGGTACTAGCAAAAACCTAACTCATCGTAAATATACCCGACAAAAAAGTAACAGCAATAAAAGGTCCTGTGAAGTTGTATTGCTTTTTATCGCTAAACTTTGAACATATTTCAACTGCTTTCTGTTGTCTTATTTTCCGAATGGGAGGCTGGAGAGTTGAGAGGGAAAATCTCTTAGATTTGCTCACCGTTTTTTGGGACTGCTTATTTGAATGACGGTAACTGCCTGCCTGATTGTTCAAGAGGTCGCAAATCACTATTTCCAAGTAGAATTCTTGGGTTCAATTCCTAAGTCAGTCAAAACTGATAAGGTCGCGGGACTGTGAAGGCAGGTAACCGAGACTGGAACGTAAAGGGCTATTGAAAGAACACCGTGGATTTTAGTCAGTACGGGTCTGACAGTCACATCCATTCCATGGCCGGGAGGACTCATTTGATGATTTTGATTTAGCCTGGTATTGAGTTTATTTCTCTCGTTAGAAGCCTGAAGTTTAATATGACGTGTGTCCGGGTTGATGGCAATAAGGCCATCCGCTTTTAAGTGAAACTGACATACAATTGGCGTTTGCGCATGTTTAATAACGTTTATGGGATTATTAGCATTCGTTTATCGAAATGGTGGTGGACCAACGTCGTTGAGCGGAAATAAAATGAACCCATATCCTAAAACGACAAATGTCTTCTTTCAATGTTATTTATTATAGCTACAGAACAAAAAGAAAAGATAAACATAAGCTCGCAAATGTCCAAAACGCATTAGAACATTATCTTCACACGTCACAATTGGCACCACTGGCGCCAATGTACCCCCCGCCACGCAAGTAAAAAATTATTCGACAAGCTTCCGATAAGAGTGAAGTTGTCGCCCTGCGTCACCCGGGGTACCATCCCGTGCTCCCGCGACGATTGATAACGATTCGCAGAACAACGGATGTTGCAGGTAGTTGAATGCATTGGAGAAAGATTTTGGTATTTGTAAAGATTTCTATGAAGCTGAAAACTTTATTTTTCATACTTTTGTGTCTCTATTGAATTTTTTTCGCAATTGAACGTATGGGCATGATGCAAAAGGATTATGTAAGGATCGTAGACCGTGACGTTCTGTGGTGACAATGTATGCTTATCATGGTAGTAAAAAGACTCCAGTTTATGTTGTAAATACTCTGATTAGCTCAGAAAAAGTTGTATGTTTCTAAAATTCTTGAGTGAAACTGAAAACTAGTGAAATACATATTTAAGGTGAAAAGTAGAAATACCCCAAGTAGCGCAAGGCCTAAACTTAATTAAAATTAAACTAGTTGAAGCTCTTAAACTTTTTGGATGTTTTTTCTTGGATCAGCCTGCATAGCTTCTTAAAAATGGTAAGGTTTGGATACCAAACCAAATATAAGCGAAGTTCACAGAGTCTTGTTCCCAGTCTTAAATGTATGAAGAAACATATCTTCGATAGCAATGATATATTGTAGTGTTCTCAAGTATCAGTTTATGACGTTTAGGTCTGGGGCATATTTCACGAGCTCCCGCCGCTTCAGATAAGGTTCCCTTGAACAGCGGATGTCAAAGTAGTTTGGTTGCATATAATATGAGCTGGAATGGAATCAGAGAATTATTGGTCGAACATTTACTATGGAAATAGGGGTAACATGATATTTTTGTACTTAAAGATATGACTTCGGAGATATTGTAATGATACTCCGAGTTTATGGATTGTTTGTCTATAAAGACACTTCATATGTATTGATTTTCAAACAAAAGGATTGTTTATTTCAGTTCATAGTAAAAGATCAAGTTAATCAATTTGGAGCTCGAACTTTATTATCCATTGTACCAAATAGTGTTCCCCGAATTGGAGCCTCTATTGACCTAGAATCTTTAATGAATGTTTCCATAAAGTTCAAACTTGTAAACCTACTTTCAGTGTCTATATAGTTTTGTGCGTTCTTTGTTTTGTAAATGAAAGAAGGTTCGCGTTTGACCACTTACTCGCCTGATGGTAAGCGACAATGTGGTCGATGGTAAAGCACGCTTGCTTAGAAGTAACCAACGCACTCTTAAAGATACAAGGATAGCAACAATCAGGGGAAAAAAAACGAAGGAAATCCTATAAACAAAATTTCGAAAACGTGATACATTTCCATTTTGCACCAGTCCAACTCGTTGTGGACACTGACCCACTTCTTTTTCTAGATCTCTGAGCCTCAGCAGTATTATAGGCTATGACTTATGCAATATTTCGCCAGACACATAACATTAAGGAATTTTCAAGTATTGATTACACCAATGCGTTCTGTGTCACCTCATGTCTGGGCTCCGTTTCGCATAGTCTCGTTTTCAAGATAACAGTTCGTGGTACGACGGATGTCGCAGGTAGTTTCACATGCCAGATGCATGATGCACGGATTAGGAGGAATATTGACTTGTAACGTGATTAACACAGAGATGCAACGAGTCATACCTATCAATGTCAAGTTCCTAACCCACTCTTAAACGACACCAACTGTGAAGAAAATCACTAAGGACTTAAAGCTAAGCACGAGTCTAAGATTTCTGTAGTGGTGGTTATTGCGTGATAGAAATAAGTGAAATAGTGACATAATGCAATTCTATTCACAAGTCGCATAACCTGAGGTTCTGAACAGAGCACTAAGATCGAAAGCCATTAACGTGGTGCATTGGTAACATTACACAAGATCAAGGAAAGATACCATAATGGACAACGATGACAAAAGGATGTGAGCCTTCAAAGGGATTCCTGATCGTAGTCAACAGAGCTGTTCTAACACCTCTGTTATTACTATCTATGATTAGCATAGCATCTATTCTGGTGTTGTTGCAACTATCCATAACATGAAGATGAAGTGAAAATACTGCGAGCACATCAAAACTAAACATAACTACCTAACTCCTGTATTCCACCGAAGGGTTATTCAGGGTTGTACTTTTGTAACGGCCCGAGGCCTTGGCACAAGAATTGTGTAATTTTCGTACAGCGTACTTGATGTATTTATGGCGTAATAAAAAAGCGCTTTTATTGTACGACTGAGGGACAAATTTTTTCCAGCAAATTAATGTCAAAGTTCCCGTTTACGTTACGTCATAATACACGAAAAGTCACGCTAGAACCTCCGTTTTGTCTAAATCTGGTCTAGTAGACGAGTCTATAAGAGTTATTCAAGTAGGGCGAGCCTATTGCCATCAACAAGGCAAAATACTCGAACATAAGTTAGAAGGTATTATGTCGTCTCATATTCTGCTAGCTACACATGTGTATAACAGTGCTTGGGATACAAAAATAAATGTAAAAACACATAAAATTAACATCTTTATCATTCAACAGCTCACGAATCAATTGGTACAAATTCTGTTAAAAAAGGAAAATAAAAAAGCCGGTGGGGCGACATTTGCGCGCCATGTTGGCGACGTCAAGTGCGTGCGCGCAGGTAGCAGGCACTCTCAGTGGAGACACTAGTGCTGAGCCATAGCCAGCGTATATTTTTGAACTTTTGAATTATTGTGGCGATGATTTAGAAATTTCAAGAAAAAACGATTTGAATAATATTAAAAAAGGAAAACAACATGGAGAAAGGATTATTTCTTGGTCAGGATCAGCATTGCCATCCAACGTGGCAATACTGCCAGCGTTCTGGGCACTTTCCCCATTGACACCGATGTGGATTAATTATTTGAAGCCCTATAAATTTTAAACGCAATAACGCATGCGACGCGCATCCTAAAGATGATTTTTTGAGGAAATAAAAAATTCAGCTGCAAGTGGGATTTGAACCCGCGTCTTCTGGATAAGTACTCCAAACGCCTTACCAATCCCACTTTCAGCAGATTTTTTCTTTCCTCAAAAAATCTATCGATTTTTCTTTCTCCCATCCCTAAACGCATAGTTTTTACGCGTCATATATCAAACACTTGAGATCTTTATCTGAGTGAAGCATTACTGGTCCACTCGAGCACTCGACGACCCACGCCGGCGCAGGCTGCGACCACAAAAAATAACCAGATAACACTGATTGAGCCACGTTTTAGCGACACCACTGCTGGGACGCTTTGTTTTGTGTCTTTATCGGGATATTTAGCATGTTGTGCGGATGTTTATGGCATGAGTAATTTTAATAGAGTAAAAATCTGGGGGCACGGCAGTGCCCCAGCCAAGTCTCGAGCAAAATGGGCACGGCCGTACCATCTTTTCTCGATGCGATTCGCGGCTGTTTCGCCCCCCCTATACCTTCGACGTGGACAAAGCTAGGAGTTTAGGTTTTCGGTGAATAATAGTAGGCATTAGAACAAGCTTAAGTTCGAAATTACATGCCAATTGAATTAATAGTTTAGGAGTTACGGTCGATCAAAGTTACACCATTTTGTCACTCACTGACTCACTGACCGATCATCAAAAATCTAAGGTACTTCTAGCAGACTTAGAAACTTCAAATTTTGCACCAAGATGGGTCATTAGCCACATATAAAGGAAAAAATATAAAAACATTAAATAATAATATACCATAGATAACAATTTTATATTTGCGGTTTGGCAAGAACATTATGTATGGATTTTGACTGCATTGTTAACTTTGTTCGTTGTTTTAAGTATTCAATTGGATGAATAAATACATAGAATAGAAAAGAATAATATAAATGTAATACATAGACTATAATTAATACATAAAGTTCATAATTCATTAAATTAATAAAGCTAAAACTCCATTGTATTGCGATAAATTTCGATTGTATGCGCGCTCGATAGATGGCGTTGTACCTGTCTGAATCGCGCTATGGTTTCGTTACCGAGCGCAGTATAAGTAGTACTTTAAAATAATTCGATAATTTTCATTTGATAGTGCCATCTACCTATGAAAAACCATTTCGAAACTAAAAAAATATTGTAGCTATATTCGGAGAACTTAAGTTAGCAGGATTAGATAGTAGATTTATTATTGTTACTGAAACAGTTATTTAGGCAAATAGTTTATTAATATAACATAGACATAGTTACAATATCTAGTTGTTTACGTGTTATTTAGTTTAGTTATATTTAGTTTGTAAGTTAGTAGATTTATGTTTATTTAGCTCGTTGAAAAGAAACAAAAGAGATAGAGATAGAGAATGGGTTCTAAGCAAAGCAGTAGCTGAAGTCCAAGAAATTATGAGGTCACCTAAAAAAAAAAAAGAAAGAAATACACTTACAAAAAATAAATGAGATCCCACCAAAAACATTAAATGTAAAAAATGCCAAGTCTCTCGATGCCGGGCACGCCGCAATCGCGGCGGTAAGACCCCTCTTTGAGGAGTGGCTGGATAGGCGTCACGGCGTCCTGACCTACCGCATGACGCAGGTCCTCACCGGACACGGAAGTTTCGGGAGGTTCCTGTGTCTGATAAGGAGGGAAGAAACGCCTGGGTGCCACCACTGCGAGGATCGTCCGGAGGACACGGTGGAGCATACGGTGCAGGACTGCCCCGCTTGGGCAGAGCACCGCCGTGTCCTCACGACGGCGATAGGCGGAGACCTCTCGCGCCCGGCATTGGTCGAGGCCATGCTGCGGGGCGAGATGGAGTGGGAAGCGGTCGCCTCCTTCTGCGAAGCAGTCATGCTCGCGAAGGAGGAGGCGGGCCGCGTGAGGGAGAGGACAGCGTCCTCCCTCCACCCCAGCCGCAGTGGTAGACGCCCACGGCGACGGACGTCGCTAGACGATCTCCGGCCACCGTAGGCGCGGGCATGCGGGCAGCGAGTAATGGGCGACTCGCTGTCCGACCATGGACCATGCCCGGGTCGACGGCGCGTTGTGTTCCACGCGCGCCTCAAGGAGTGTCAGCATAGTGACGGGGCCTGTAGAGGGCCAAAGCCTGCCGGGGTCGCGGGACTCACAGATTACCGTGACCCCGGTACGTAAAGGGCTACTGAAGGACACCGTGGATTTTAGTCAGTACAAGTCTGACAGTCCCTCCCGCCCTGCCCTGGGTGGGAGGACTCATTTGATGATTTTACCAAGATAAAAAAAAAAAAAAAAAAAAAAAGTCTCTCGATGCAGTCTTTCCATCGTAAAAAGTTTTGAGATCTCATAGAAGCCAAGTCCTATTCAAATTATTTTGTAGTTATAAATCAACATTTAGTAATTGTATCAATAGTTTTCTTTATATTATAATTATAGTGACTTGGCAATGTCAAAGCCACTTGTTTTCGAAAGTATAAGAGCTATCCTGTTGAAACTTGGTAAGTAGATGTATTATGTGAACCGCATTAGGATTCTCACACAAAGGTAAAAAAAATCTAATAGATATATAAAAAAAAAGTCCGACTTGCATTTGGCCGGTTTTTATTCAGTAATGTCAATGACAAGATGGCCATAAATCATATAGTAGATTATTATCTTATTCCTATTCATTTGAGATAGTCACAGTCTTTTTCTTCCATACTTGTAGAAATCGGACCAGAAACCCCGAGTTATCAATGTACCTGTAGGTACCTAAATAAATAAAATAACGAATTCAGAACCTTCTTTATTGAAGACGGTTAAAAATATGAAAATGAGAGCACCGAAAAAAGCTGCAATTAATCCTGAAAGTGTAACGAATGACTGAATAGTTTCATCTCAGTAAAACAGTCGCCAACCGGAAATGCCTTCGGATCTAAACATGAGATAGGTGGTCGACTCTCATGGCTACTGATCTGCTGGACAGTGCTGCCTCTGTGTCTGCCTACTAATCCTACATGATCTGCTATACTGAAACTATACGGTTATGTTTCAAAGGGCGCAGTGTGCGAGCTCGAGTTACATGCGCGAGCGATCCTGGGGTTGTATTCATAGTCTGGTAGATGATTCGTGCTAGTATTTATCGTTTAGTTAAATTAAGTCAAAGTTCTGTGTGATTATACCCTGGTTTTCTCATCAGTTGGGATACAAAAATGAATCATAAATGACAAATGATATTTGTTTTGTTATAAAAAAAACACATTTACACAAGCTAAGCTAAATCCGGTGTTTCGTACCTGACTATTCTGAGAAGAAACAGCCTAAACAAACTCAGAGGTTTTTTTTTTTTAAATTCATGTCATGTGAGAGATAAGTACACCATGTGTCACCTCCTGAAGAATAATATTGGACCTTAGTGTAAGCGAGTGCTAATTAATAGAATTTAAGTAGTCATAGTGCATAATAATATTTGGTATTTTTAAAGTAATCGCGAACATATTCAATTAGGTATTTTATGTTAATTTAATAAGGTTATTATCCCGAGCAGATAAGTCTCGGAAGCGAAAGAATGAGTCGTAATTGTGAGCCTATAAAAATGATTCAAGCTCACAAAACGTGATGTACCTGTAAGAATGTCATTACAAGCGAATAAAAGACAGGATGGCCATTATGATGGAGCCCTCTTTACTACGCTACGACGTAAAATAGCCCAGTGAAGTAATAAAAAGTCGTTGCCAATTAAATTCCTCCGTATATTGTACTCTTGTAACTAATAAAATATAAAAATGAGTTTCATTTGCTTTCATACAATAGCAGTTTTATGAATTAACTTTATGAAAGAGCTGAAAATTACGCCGGAATGGTTTTAAAAAAATAATTAAGTTATACGGTTACGACTCATTTGAGCGAGGTTCAAAAAGGAGCAAAGTGTTTCTTTTATACATAAACTTTCGATATAATATGCACGTTGATAGCAAAAAAAATATTAATTTACTTACAAAGCCATTGTTACATTTTTTAGTTCTTGTTATGTTAGTATTCAGCAATGTAGTTTACTATGAACGATTTGTTTTGGGCATATAAATGTACGTCACAAACTAATGTAGAAATGTTATTTCTAAACAGACACCTGATTTAGAGTTTTATCATCATCATAATCATCATCATCTCAGCTATAAGACGTCCACTGCTGAACATAGGCCTCCCCTATAGATCTCCACATATACCGGTTGGAAGCGACCTGCATCCAGCGTCTTCCAACCTTTATAAGGTTAGAGTTTAGATTCAATAAATTTTAATCGGGTAAATCCTGCACTAGACTATGAATACAGGTCCTACACGTGGTTTCGCTCTCCGATGCGCGGGCGCACGGCAGGAGGTATTACGATGATTTAACACTGTTACACTGCATCTATTGTACCAAGATTATCTCCAGGACAGTTACTCGTACATAGCTGTCTTACATGAACTCATACTATTATGTGTATGCAGAGAGTTTATGAAAGCGAATTTATTTCATTTAGCTAAAGTAACTCTTCAGTATGTAGTTTCTTTTTAGGTCTGAATGTGGAAATGGTGAAACGTTATTTCTCGTTTTTTGAAGTGAAAACTTCTTTAGCGGCGTTGTGCACTTTTTTTGGAATGGGTAAAAAATGTTAAACTCGCGTCAGGACACGTGATCTGATCGAAAATTCGTAAGACGGCGCAGGGCGCTTGCGCGAATGTTCGTGTGTGTTTATTACTATTGAAGTTTTCACTTCTGCCGGCACTCCCAGAGTGCAACCCGTCGTTATTTTATTTTTTGTTTAATCATTTTAATCCACTTGTTGTCAGGCCTACACAGTTCTATCATGCTGTGTGTGCATTAACATAGTTACGTTAAAACATTGTGATGGTTGATTTGGTTTTCGAATATCTTCATATGAGTTTTAACGTTTTTGACATTATAGTAAACGAGGACTTTGATGTTATAATTTGATAGATAAAATAAGTTCTTCGTTCGTACACTTTTTTTTTTTTTTTTTTTTTTGATATGGCCTCTCGTAGCACAACAACTCTAGAAGGTTGATGCTACTTAACCGGACAATCCTGCGGTGGCCAAAAATTACTTTAAGGCCCCCAGCCAGGGCTTACAACTAAAGTTCAATTAAATGAACGTCACTAAGGGCACCCCCTGCGGGGTTCGGGCCTAGGCTTAGTGCGTCATTGAGGGGGGGGCAGCAAGGGTCAGGCTGGGTCGAATTATTTCGTTCGTACACTGGAGGCGCTTTATCTTTTACCATACAATTTGCGTCGTAATTCTTCAAGTACACTGTATAACCAAATACGTAAAATTTGTCCTAGGGCCTTTTTTTTACGTTGTAAAATCATTACATGAGTACCTTGGTGGGAGCTCTGCCCTTGGTGGGACCAAGGGCAGAGCGGGAGGGACTGTCAGACTGGTACTGACTAAAATCCACGGTGTCCTTCAATAGCCCTTTACGTACCGGGGTCACGGTAATTCGAAAGTCCCGCGACCATTCCAAAGTCCTGCGACCATTGTCCTAGGGCCTCGAGGCAAATTAAAACAAAGTAAATACGAGAGTATAAATGAATCCATTACATTAAGGATCAGCGAGCTGTGTTACGAAATCAATTTCTATTCAAAAACAGAAAGGAAAATTATTAAATAGGCTTTAGGCTAGACTTTGAAGAGCTCTTGAGCCGAAGTGAAAGTAAAACAAGTCTCCTAAAATAGTTCCAGTACCAAAACTAACACAAATAAATTAAACTTAAATATTTAAACGCTTAATTAACAAAGTTGAGTTCCAATAATTCTTTACAAAGTATCAAAACAGACGCCATGTAAAATATACCTTATGACTTAAAAGCCTAAGTTCAAATTAAACTGCGTTTATCAATATTATATGAAGGTTTAAATTGAAACATTCAATATTTGTTTATAAAGTACTGCAATTAAATTTTGAAACGTATCCACTGAAAATTGCACCCCATTCGGATGATATAAGATTCAAATTCCTTTTAAAGTTATGATCGCAGGGTGTAAAGACAATGTTGCAAAACTGATCGGCACATAGTGCGAAGTGGCCACCCAACTTGAACAGAGCAGCCCCCCCATAAACGCAAACACAGAAAGTTCTCTCCATAACACTTAAGAGGGAACTCATTTTCACAATGCTTTTGAAAGTTTTTAGCGCATTGTTACATTAGACAGTACAGTTTGTACTCTGTTAGGGAGTGACTACCATTGTTGTGCTAAAGGAAACGAGACAAGTGAAGATTTTTCGAATTTATTGAATTAGCTGATAGCTCCTATGCTCCATACTATTCCGCTTGAATAAAATTATTGTGGTGATTCCAATTAGAATCACATTTACACTCTTGATGTTAATAACTATATCTTTACAAGCTTTATTCAGATAACCCTTTAAGCACTTTTTAAATTGTTACATTTTTTGCGATCGCGGGCTAGATTGCTTAGAAGCTATTTGGTTCCTGAGTCGGGTAAAACATAAAAGCTTGTTTTACCTGACTCAGGAACCAAATAGCTTCTAAAATTAAAGCTCGCTGAAATGTATAATGAGCCTGGAGTCAAAATTGGCGGTTTGACACCCCCGTGCCTTGGATGGCACTTTAAGATGGTAGTCCTGAGCCTCATATATCTCCTGTTGTGTAGGGTTTCAGTCCCTCTAGACTATGAGACTGAGGGGAAAGATAGCGCACCTGTGCCTGCCGCACACACCTGTGTAACATAACATGTCTGCCGCCATGACTGAAAATAGTTTGTTAGAAGCATGCAGGACTGAAACCTTTTTTAAATTCTGATTTTCATTACTGCAACTGATTGCCGTGGACCTTCTGTGCCAAGTGACTGTGCGCAGTAAGTGCATAAGAAACAACATGGCGTGCAGTAAATATTGTGAAGTGCGCGGGCGCAGGGCGAGGTGCGATGCGATTGGCTATTTGCGGGAGTAGAGTGACCATGGATGGCAGGTACGAAATATGTAATTTATTTAGGGCGTGATAAACTTGCATATTTTGCTATCGCTTGTGAAAGTGTGTCAATTTAAGTAAGTTGTATTTTTAAACTACACTTGCAATATCTCCTGCGATAGGTAAACTCTTATTAATTTTTAGCAGAAATACTGTAGAAGCAAATTTTATTTTTCACACTCCTACATCCTACCAAAAGCATATTTTTTAAACCTGATCATGATTTTACCTTAACCTGATATATTATTTAATAAATTATTTTTTTGAACATATTAGCAATAACAATAAACAATGTAATATTAACAACAAAATCTAAAAAAAGAACTTGCCAGATTCCATCCCACCAATGAATCAAGCGCATCCTACACGGGCGAGTGCGTTGCGCACGCGATGACAGCGAAATGTGCGCGTCGAGCGATTTACAGCGAGCTGTGCTTGCGCAGCTTCCGTTTCCTGTCCGTCGTGTCTGTTGGTCTGTTGTCTATGGTATGCACTGCGGTGCCAGTACATCGGGACTTGTTTTGGTAAAACATATGCTCCGTTTGTGATTGTTATGATTATGGTTCAGTGCGGATGAAGAATGCGTTGGAAAACAAATTAAGTCGGTTCGGTTGTTATGAAGGGTCAAGATTATATGAAACTTTAGCTGTAGATTAACGAAATTCAGAAAATATACGATTAACGGTAAATTAAATGCAATTTTTTCTTTTGGATTATTTTCAGGGAGATCAAGTACTGTATCGACATACAGTGTGTTTGTGGTGTTCTCAATCTCACCCAGCCAACAGAATGAGCAGTAAAGAATACAAATGTGGAATAGAATAAAGACAATATAATATTAAAACGACACACTAGCTAAGTAAATAGTCCCTACAAGAGTCTACAAAAGAGCCGAATATACCAATAAAATGCTAATGTCAATAAAAAGGTCACTTACCCGTAATTCTAGGAACCGTCCGGATTTATCTGCGAAAAAGGATAAAATAAACGTTACAATTGACATGTTATAAACGGAACAAAGTAAATAAAGACCTCGATAAAATGAATAGGAGATAACTCTTAAGCCTTTGTCAAACAGATAGGCGTGGCGAATGCGAAGCGTGACGTTTTTATTTGTAATGTATGGAATTGTTTGAATCCAGTCACAGAAAAGCAAAAGCGATCCGATAGCGTGCCAGAACTATCGGACTGACGTCTCGCTTCGGTTCGGTATCGCTTCGGACTTGCTTGTCTGTTTGACAAAGGCATTAAAGTATTAACACAGAAGAAGGTTGGCAGGTATCCCATATTGGGAACCTGCGTGAATGGCACCTGAAATATACGACATTTGGCACCTATTAACATTTTTCGAAGATGCCTTAAGTGGAATAATTATTTACTATTTATAATTTTATAATATTATAGCACCTTCGAATCGAGTATTGATGGAAAATGCAGCATGCGGAAAACCTCAGGTGTCATTGCAGCGGGTGGCCAATGTAGAATACGTTAGGTTGGCAGTACTACATTCAAAGTCATAAAAGTTGATCCAACGCAAGCTATTGTAAAGGAACAAACTTTGCGTGTTAATTTCATCCGCCTTACATACAACTTTATGTTTAAGGTCAAACGCAGCACCACTTACACGAAACTAAGCACCTTTATACACACACCGGTTACCGTAAAGTCAGTAACGTTCACCCGGTTATTTATATATTTATGTCATAAAGACTAAGACTAGACTAGGACTACCTAGCCTGGCCTAGTACTAGTCGTAGCAGTTAAAACTGTTAGGATTCCCGCCTCCTTTTAAGAAAAGGAATCAACCACACAATCCCAGTGAGGATGTCACAAGTCTTTAGTTTCAAGACATGCTTGGTTCACTCGTGATGGAAGGATAACCTTCACCGTTTTAAAAAAGTCGAGTTTGTTAATATTCGGAAACCACTTTTCACAAATGTTTACAAAAGCCGGACTGTATACCATTTCATGGTATACACTGCCCCACCGGGTATGTATTAGCTACCCGGAGAGTGTGAAAAGGGTCTAACAGATTACAATCAGTTAGGGGAAAACCTATGGTTAATTAAGCTAGTAATTATAATTAAAGGATTGTTTTATTGTACTTGTATGTAAGTTAAAAGTTACGATTGAATGCTTTATGGTTTTTCTTGAAACTGAATCGCATAAAAATATATATGTACTAAAAGCTTGTTGTGATTCCAGGATACTAAAATATATTTATTAGAATTCTAGAAAACTTTTTATAGTACAAATATTGATAGTCAACAACAAAAATAAGGCTAAATTAAAAATATATTTTCGAAATATAGCCAGAAACTCCAATATATTATTAACCCTATATTTGCTCAATAATATCAAACAAGGGCAATCTAAATATAGGTACTCAACGTGGGAATCTCCACGAATATTAACCCTCAACTACTAATACAACAGTCAAAGTCTTTATCCATATAATTACCCCGCTAAGTTTAGATATTACACGTCAAACTTAGTTTAGCAAACTTAGTTCAAGCAAATACGTCGTGGAACTGACGGGAACTTCCGTAGTAGGCCAACCGGCTCATATGCATATGTAAATATACAGGCGGAATATAATGGTATGTATATAGTGTTCAGGCTTTAACGCCTTGCCAAAAGGTGTTAGCAATCAAGCGACGCGTCCAATAATTAACTTTAACAATAATATTGGCAGGATCAAACTTCTGGTTCTAACAAAATGTATTGTCATCGCCACTTGCCCGTCAACCACCAGTCTTGTAACACTAACTTTTTTATTAAATTGTATAAGCGATTCTCGGGACTTTAATTTGGCACCATTATATCCTCCAAAGATATAACATGGTGGCCCATGAGGGGAACTACAAATAATTAAATCAAAATCCGCGAAAATAAGAATATTTCACCGCAATAAAATTGGTTCGAGTACGACACGCGCGCAGCGGCAACGAACTTCAAGAGTTGGAGCCTTGCAGTGGAGGGACAAAACGCCACGAGGTCCAGCGTATGGAGAACTGCCGCCTGGTCAACACGAGGAGCCAGGATTCGAGCAGTGGTGCAGCTAAAGCATCACATCGAACAGAACGTCGACGTGCCGTCTCAAAGTTGAGTGCCATCCTTTGTTCAATATCCATCATTTATCCAAAATATGCCTAAGTACCTATTCCTATATTGAGAATAGCATCTACTTGTGTAAATTAAAGAATTTTCGTGCATATTATTGCAGAAATTCCCTGAGAATTGCAAATTTAATCAGATATTTTTTCCGTTATTTTCATATACCTTCAATAAAAATAAAATAATCAAAGGCTTAAAATACCGTTAGAATACCTTTTAAATCATAACGAATTCAAATTATGAGTTGAATTCTATTCTTTTTGTTATTTTAAACACAATTTTAGGTCAGTGGGTCGTCTTAGGGACGGTCAATGACCTTGTCTATTGTTTTACATTTACGTTTAGCGTAGTTTGCCGACTATTCCAGGACACGTCCCTTCGAGCTTTACTGGCACCCCGGTCAAATGAAAACCTTCCTGTTGGCGAACAGCTGATCGTGCCCGCCCGGCTTCCTAATCAGTAGGTGACACCGAAACGAGGAACGTGAGCCCATTCATTTTATTATTTTGGTTGTGGGTATTGCCTAAACTGGTTATTTGAATATTATTAACAGTGTTAATTCACGATGGCTGAAAGTAAGCAGCGTTGTAAGGAATTGTTCACAAAAAGAGCGTCCGCTAAAGGACAAATTACTAAATTTAAAAATTATTTGAGTAATATTTCGCAGGAAAATGAGTTGAATGATATTCAATTAACGGAACTTAATTTAAAACTTGTAAAGTTTGAGGCATTATCCGTTAGGGTCGATGACCTGCAGAGTGAGATAGAGGTTCTGAGTCCTGAAAACATTGCGGCAGAAATTGACGAGCGCGATAATATTGAAAGAGATATAATTATTAATATAGCTACTGCCAAAAATCTGATCGCCATGTTTTCTCGAAAAAGTGAATGTGAGCAAAGACGCAATTCTGTCCATAATGCTTCATGTTGTGTAGATGATCATCGCAATGTAGGGTTGAAACTCCCTCAGATACAAATCACAAGGTTTAGCGGTGATTATTTCCGTTGGCTAGAATTCAGAGATACGTTTGAGAGTTTGATTCATAATAATGATCAAATATCCGAAATTAATAAATTTTATTATTTAAATTCATATTTACAAGGCGACGCAGCCAGAATTATTACTAATCTCGAAGTGTCCGCAAAAAATTACACCGAAGCCTGGAAGTTGCTTTGTGACCGTTATAATAATAGCAGAATATTAATCGATCATCATCTCAATTCATTATTAAACATAAAGCAGCTTCCTCGTGAGTCAGAGCGATCCTTGAGATATTTAGTTGATCACATTAGAAAAAATCTACGCGCTTTGGTCAGCCTAGGACAATCAACAGATAATTGGGATGTTTTGATTATCTTCATACTGTCATCTAAGCTGGATAGTCAAACATTGCAGAAATGGGAGGAGTATCGCAATGAAATACCAAATGCGAAACCGAATTTAGAGCAATTCTTTAAATTTATTACAAATCGCGCGAACGTACTCGAGTCTGCAAACCGTAATAACAATCATTCTGACAATATTATGGCTTCGAAAAGTCCTGCAAATCCTCAGCGTTCTGCTCCTAATAATAAACAATTCAATCATAATAACCACGGTCAAAGAAGGGGTCAAGATAATGTGGTTAAATCATTTGCAAGTACTAGCAATAGCAATAAAAATAAAAGTTTTTTCTGTATTATTTGTGACGAAGGTCATAGAATCTATGATTGCCCAACATTCAAGTCGAAAAGTATTGATGAAAGAATGACGGATGTTAAAAAATATAAGTTATGTACGAACTGTTTAAGGCAAGGTCACTTTGTAAAGGACTGTCGCTTCAGATCCTGTCAAGAGCCCGACTGCAATGAAAGACATAACAGCTTGCTACACCGTCCGCCAACATTAGTAAACCAGCTCACCATGGTCGAGGCACCAGGTGAGATAGTATCAAGCTATTGCAATAAAAATGCAAGTCAAATTATATTATCAACTGCCATGATCGAGGTATTGAATCCATTTGATCAGCAAAAGGTCAAAGTTCGTGCTTTATTGGATTGTGGCAGTCAATCATCTTTTATAACTGAGTCCCTAAAGATCAGATTATCGTTAAAGTCTCATCCAATCGACACTATAAAGGTCATTGGCATAGGCAATACATCAATAACAAATATTATTGAAACCTGTAATATTAAATTACAGTCAATAAATAGTCAATTTAGCATAAATTGCTCATGTCTTGTATTAACAGAACTAACGGGCCGATTGCCAAAGATCCCCGTCGATGTTAGTTTATTGAAATTACCTGAAAATATCCAGTTGGCTGATCCGATGTTTTATCAGCCAGCCGACATAGATGTCTTGATAGGTGCTGACCTATTCTGGGATATTTTAGGCAATGAACAGCTTTCTTTAGGAGTCAATAATCCAAAGTTAAGAAGTTCGCAATTAGGATGGATAGTATCCGGTCCAATTCAGTCAGTGATGCCGCAAAAAAGGGTACACTGCAATCATGGCATAGTTTTCAGAGACAATGACAAAGACCAGGGTCTTGATAAAATGTTGTCTAAATTCTGGGATTTGGAAGAAATTCCTGGAAAATCGATTGTGAGTGATAATGAAAGCGAATGTGAAAAGCACTTTCTCGCTCACACAACAAGAACTGATACAGGTAGGTTTTGTGTAAGATTACCGCTTAAAGACACTGCTGACTGTTTAGGCGATACTTACAAGTTAGCTAGGAGACGCTTTATTAATATGGAAAAACGGTTAAAACGAAACCATAACCTAAAAGTAGAATACGCTAAATTCATTAAAGAATATGAAGAATTAGGCCATCTAACGGTGTTAGATGGTAAATATGTAAATGGTAACTTAAGTCCAAGTTATTATTTGTGTCATCATGCAGTTCTGAAACAGGAAAGCGAATCTACTAAACTCCGCGTAGTATTCGATGGCTCCGCTCCCTCCACTTCGGGTTGTTCATTGAATGATATATTAATGGTGGGTCCAAATGTACAAGATACTTTGTTTTCTATTCTGATACGGTCTAGGCAGTACAAGTACTTACTCACCGGCGATATAGAAAAAATGTATCGCCAAATATTAGTACACGAAGATGATAGGCATCTACAGCTCATATTATGGAGGGGAGAGGCATCTGAACCAATTCAGACCCTGATGCTCAATACATTGACCTACGGAACAGCGAGCGCAAGTTACTTAAGTACACGCTGTCTGTGGCAGGTAGGGCAGGAACAGAATGATGACCTCATCAAAGAAATTATTCAAAAGGATCACTACGTTGATGATCTTATAACAGGAACGAATGATTCACAGCAATTAATACATATACATAGGGCTGTATCTGACGCACTAAAGTCAGGTTGTTTTAAATTAAGAAAGTTTAAAACGAATCATCCTTCCATTTTTGATAATGTTATCGTGAATGAACAAGATAAGTTAATTTTTAGTGAATCTTCAAGTACGCTAGGTTTGGGCTGGACGCCTTCTAGCGATACCTTACACTTTCCAATAAAGGGATTTTCACATGAAAACAATCAAATAATAACAAAAAGATTTATCATGTCAAACGCTTTCAAAATATTTGATCCTTTAGGTTTACTTAGTCCAGTTGTAATAGTACCGAAGATAATGTTGCAAAGACTTTGGCAACAAAAACTGGACTGGGATCAACCAGTCCCTCAGGAGATAAGAGATAATTGGTTTAAGTTTTCTGAAAATATTAAATACTTGTCCTCCTTACAAGTGCCAAGATTAGTTCTAGGTGACTCATATAAATACATCGAGTTGCATTCGTTTAGTGATGCTTCGCAAAATGCATATGGTGCATGTATTTACATGAAAACGGTTAGTTTTAATGATAACGTCACTGTTAGATTACTGTGCGCGAAGTCCAAAGTGGCTCCATTGAAACCTAGCACCATACCGCGCCTAGAACTGTGTGCGGCCTTATTTGCTGCTAAACTAACAAGATCGGTAATTAACTCAATCCGGTATAAACCTGATAAACTAGTACACTGGTGCGATTCAACAGTAGTATTGTGTTGGATTCGTAGCGATATCAGTAAATTGAAAGTGTTTGTAGCTAATCGTATTAGTGAAATTAAAGAACTAACTTCCACTTCAGCGTGGCGTTATGTTCCGACCGATTCTAACCCTGCTGATTTAATATCAAGGGGAGTAGATGCTAAACGCCTTATATCAATGGCGCTGTGGTGGACAGGACCTAACTTTTTATTAAAACATGAACTAGAATGGCCTCAATTAAGCATCAATGAGTCTGAAGATATACCAGAATTCAAAATACATCATTCGGAAATAGTTGATCAATCCATTATTGACTTTGAGAAATATTCATCTTTAACTAAGTTGCAAAGAGTATTTGCTTACGTTCGTAGATTTATTTTTAACCTTAAAAACAAACATAATAAGCGCGTAGGTATATTGTCGGTTAATGAGCTACGTGAGTCATTCTACTCGTTATGCGTTATCTCTCAAGGCCAGATGTTCCCTATTGAATACGAGTCATTAGTGAAAAATAAACCTTTAAATAACAAAAGTAAGTTGTTATCGCTATCGCCGTTCTTAGACGAATATAAATTAATTAGAGTGGGTGGACGACTAGACGCGTCAGCTTATTCTTTTGAAAAGAAACATCCTATTTTGCTTCACGCTTCACACAGGATAACTAAATTATATTTCAAAAGGGAACATTTATATAATATGCATGCGGGTCCGCAGCTGTTGTTGGCGTCTGTGCGAGAAGCTGTGTGGCCAATAAATGGTAGGTGTCTTGCGAGGCGCACGGTCAACAATTGCGTAAGATGTAGACGACTGCGAGGCATAACGCTACAACCTAAAATGGGCAATCTACCGGCGCAGCGCATAGCACCTGACTATCCCTTTATATCTGTTGGCTTGGACTTTGCTGGCCCATTTTATATTATCAACCGTAAAGGCCGTGGGAGTCGTGTAGTTAAATGTTACTTATGTCTTTTTGTTTGCTTGCGTTATAAGTGCATCCATCTAGAAGCTGTCAGTGACTTAACAAAGGACGCATTTATAATGACGCTCAGGCGGTTTATCGCTCGTAGAGGTAAGCCAACGGAAATATTCAGCGACAACGGAGGCAACTTTGTGGCTGCCGCTAAAGAAATAGGGGCGTTCCTAAGAAATCACCACGAGCCTCTGTCTGATTTTGCAGTTCAGCAATCAATTACGTTTAAATTTATTCCGGCTTACAGTCCTCATTTTGGTGGCATATGGGAAGCCGGGGTTAAGTCGGCAAAATACTTTTTAAAACGTGTTATTGGCGATAGCCACTTCACCTTTGAAGAAATTTCAACTTTATTTACACAAGTGGAGGCGATACTCAATAGCCGTCCCTTGTGTCCCCTCTCATCCAATCCTAACGACCTCCTTCCTCTCTCTCCAGGGCATTTCATCATTGGGAGGCCGTTGACCGCTCTGCCAGCACCTAACCTTGAAGAAGTCAAGGAAACTCAGTTGCGGCGGTATCAACGATTGGAGAAAACACAGCATCATTTTTGGAGAAGATGGCAAAAAGAATATCTCTGTGAATTGCAACAGAGGACCAAATGGCGAGCCGATACATCCAAGCTGGAAGTAGGAGATATGGTGCTCCTAGCAGATGACAACACGCCCCCTCTTGCATGGAAAATGGGACGCGTCTCTCGCCTTATATCTGGATCTGATGGAATATCCAGAGTAGCAGACATCCACACTAACAAGGGCTGCATGCGGCGCTCGCTAGTACGGCTTTGCAGACTTCCCACAGCAGAAGAACTTAAGGATTGAAAGAGAGCTTTCAATGGCCGGGAATATGTTCAGGCTTTAACGCCTTGCCAAAAGGTGTTAGCAATCAAGCGACGCGTCCAATAATTAACTTTAACAATAATATTGGCAGGATCAAACTTCTGGTTCTAACAAAATGTATTGTCATCGCCACTTGCCCGTCAACCACCAGCCTTGTAACACTAACTTTTTTATTAAATTGTATAAGCGATTCTCGGGACTTTAATTTGGCACCATTATATCCTCCAAAGATATAACATATAGTACATATGCCTAATTGACATTTTGATTTTAAGCTTGTTATATTGCGCCAATACTTTGCTCTTTACCGATAGATTGCTTCAAGAAATGACGTAACAAGAGACAAAACGAAGAAAATGGAGTTTGCGTGCTAATTTCAAAACTTTTAAAGCCTATTTTCATAAACTGCAGCTCAGTTTGGCTTTACAATTATTTGATCGGAATATTGTTTAAGCCAAATTCATAATGAAACCAATTACTTTATACCATACATACACACAGTCATTGTTCTATTGGACACTATGAAAATAAAAGTTAATTTGCGGCAGTGTATATGTGTTTAAAGAATACAATGGCTTGGTGTTTCATTGCAGTAATCGTGTGCAAGATGAGGAGTAGTACACATTACGGTACAGGGTACACAGGATTCTATTACTCTACTATCTATCATTGACTTTATTTAAGATCGCCTTTCAACATCTAGGGTCATTAGCGATGGTCGCGGGACTGTACGAATTACCGTGACCCCGGAACGTAAAGGGTTATTGAAGGACACCGTGGATTTTAGTCAGTACGAGTCTGACAGTCCGTCCCGCTCTGCCCTGGGTGGGAGGACTCATTTGATGATTTTACCACGATAAAAAAAAGGGTCATTAGCGACCACAGTTAACAATATTTTTATTTACGTACATATATATATATATATGTACGATAAGTTTTAATAATAGATAATGTCATTGCCAGGCAATTTAAATGTAGCCACTAATAGTTACACATAGCTTACTGGGCAAACCTCTCATGATCTTTAAAGTCAATAATTAGCCTAGTTCTAATTACCAGCTTGCACTACAGTCCACTATCCGGGTCTCTAACTGTGGACGCATAATTACCCTGAATTACCCCCGCTACGCCGGGGTAATACAGGGTAATTTAAACGCGTCCCCTGCATGGAAGGGTTAAGTCGATTATGCTAATGTTACGAACTGGGAAGATTCTGAGTGTCTTCTCCTTTCGAAATAAGTTAAAAGGAAATGTGCTCCTTCTGATGGTAATAAGCTATGTGATATTGTTTATCGTAGCCTTCGTATGATAACTTGATAAGCGTATTTTATTCATGATGTGAGTTTCGAGTTTTATGTGGACCGTCATAAGCATTCTAAGCTTTTCATCTGTATATTTACTTTACGTTTCATATCTGAGTAGGTATTTTTGTAAAAATAATCTTGTCGAAACAGAAGAACTTATGAATTCTTGGTGAATGGATGTAATGGAATACGGTTGTCGTAATGGTTGAGCAATTGGACTGGGGAATTGCGGGTCGCGGGTTCGATAACCGCATGGAGCAAATATTTGTATGATCTACAAGTAGATGTTCTGGGTTTTTGCGTTTGTCACAAATACATTTATATGTTTGTAAATGCAACCACGATACAGGAGAAATTTTTGAGCTATTATTTTTCCCCCAAAGTAATAAACGTTCAGCACGGCATTTTACAATTCTTTAAAGATGACAAAGACGGTGCGCAATAATTTTATGTACGAGTATATTCGCCATATTACGTAGTCCTAAAAACTTTCTTGTTCTGTCACAATTCCATTCTAATGGTCAGCACAAAACCTACTTTATATTAAAAAAAAAACAAACATTCGCTGACACAATACATACATGCCCCGGGATATTTTAGTTTCATGGCTTACGGGTAGAGGTCACTCCGCAGGTCACAGGGTCAAACGGGCGACTGGCCTCTGGTGATAAGATAAATAGCCCACATAAACCAACGCATCATTTTTGTACGTAAATATTTTTGAAACGGGCCGTTTAAATACTAGAAAGGTTTTATTGGTTAAGCTTTGGCTTTCAGAGATTTAACATTTTGTTAGAGGCAGATTTATTTCACTTCAATAAAAAACTCGTTAACATGTTGTATCTAAAGTGCCGCAACTATTTCGTGTGCTGCCATTTTTATTTAGTGCTGAAGGCACTTTTTCTACCAACCTCGTCATACCAGATGTGTCAGTTTGAAATGGATATACAATTGCCTGAAAAAACGTGAAGCGGAAAAGTTCGATTTGAAAATGAACTTAGTTTTTTTTTAAATTCTTTTTTGGATAAACGTTTGGCTTTATAAATCGTGAGATAAAAGCAAATAAGAAAAAGGGCAGCAGAGTAAATACGATAATTGATATTATTCTTCGTGTCAGTGGTATTTATAAACTTTATAGAATACTAACTTTTGCCCGTGTGAAGTTCGTCGATTATCCTACAGGAACGACAAAGCAGGACAAAAAGTATCCCATGTGTTAATCCAGATTATAAACTATCTGTGTACATATTCGGTAGTTCTTTAGGAAAGAGTAATAAACATTCATCCATCCACACAAACTTTCACAGTTATGATAGAAGTAGATCGTTTAACTGCGGCTTTTGGGGCAAAAAAGCAAAAAAAAAAATAGGTGAGTTTATAGTTAGTATACAGTAGCGCATCTGCACCCTTTTGGCCATCTTATCTTATCCCATCATGCTTATCCTAGTAGTATAACGGTTGAGCTTTAGCTCATAACAACATTTACAAAAGTAAAGCAAAACTCATTCAGTGATTCCACTTTATTTCTGAGGCCAATATTCGGCATTTCCATCGGGTAACATGTGGCCTAGCTACTGTTCTCCTATAAAGATGTAAAGCAGTTTCCCAAATGCAGAAATAAAGGCAAACAGGCTAATATTCGAATTTAGAGAAAACAAAACGTACCCTTTGAAGTCCGTTTACTTTGCTCGCAGAATTCGCGAGCAAATACACGAAAATCTCCGAGAGGCGAATAATGTTTTACAAGAGCAATCGAAATTCGTATGAAAATCTGTTCGTAACAGCCGGAATAGAAAGTGTTTCCTTTGCTACTGTTGTTTTCTGGATCTTTTTCTTTATCGTATTTTCTGTTTCTTGACTTCCATGTCTATAGTTTACTTGGGTAAGTAATGCTCTCAGTTTTTACTACCCATTGAAGTCTCAGTTGTAATTTATTTTCCTTATAGATCGATATATGCGAAACACCGAGTTTTGATGTTTCAGAACTGTACTTATGAAACGTCAAATTATAAGTAAGTTTCAGTAAATTGTTTTTATAAAATGTAATTCTATTGCAATAAAAATATTTCCACAAGTATCTAAGTATTGAATCCTTACTTCTAGAAACAATTGATTTTTACCCGCGAAATGCCAATATTACTTTCGTAGATTTCCATCTTCAATATGTAAATATTGAAACCACAAGTGGATACTTGAACTTTAATATTATTGCTTGGTAACTGAATCGGAAACGACACGCCAAGCAATCGAACACAACCGTAATAAAACTGTAAAACAATTTGCTAGCTCCCCAAACATAGCGTCCCCCAATCGATGGGGAATCGTTGTAAAATTGCTTTCCATCGACGCATTCCGTGACTAGCATCATTAAGTACCGTACAGAACGGCCAATGGACTTGACATTAGTCCATCCGTCCATCATACTACAGCTCTATTATTTATTAATAGAGATCTACCTACCCCTGGTTACGTTACCATACGAATTTCATAATTATGTATTTACGTGATTTCGGTAGGTCGGAAGTAGCAGTTCCATTGTTGGACAAAGGTACGCCATTAGAGGGTATTTTTTTACATTATCACTATATTTAGGGGGTCGTTGGACTCAGCATGTTGTCCCCTTGCAAAGGTAGATAATGACTGAGCTACTTTAAAATGTAAAAAAAAACAGTATTCATCCATTTTTTCTCCAAGTGTTGTAAAGGCTGTGTACTTATATATTAGCGATCATTACAGTAATACTACTCGCAGTAATATTGCTCTTACGGAAAATACATTTTTCTGGTTAAATAAGCTAATCTGAACTGCTCTTTATAAGGAATGAAGGACGAAGAAGAATATACGTAACCTAGTTGCACTAGATGTAATTTCAATCTGATTTGTCAATGTACAAAATATATATATATATGTGTAAGTATTTAACATTACCAACATGGTCCTGAACGATGTTGAACAATGTGTATTAACCACTTCATAATAATATGCCGATCACATCCTGAGCTAAAATACAAGCATAAAGTAAGCAGGAGCAACAAGAAGTACAGTTAAATAAAAACATGAATCGCTAATTTCTAATGCGATTGTGTCGAGAGCGCGAAGGGCGCGTATGTTCTAGTGATGCGACACTAGCAGGCTCTATCGATGTCGATACAACACTTCAAACAATCGAACGAGTGAATGAGGGAAATGGGCCGCTAATGTCTAATACTATTGTAGTGAGTGTTTCTGGAGGGCGCGAAACGAAGGGTGGATGAAACGTGGGTAATGTCGACATCGATGGTTAGGTTAGTAATGTAATGTTTAATGTTTTTGACTTTCCGTCAATGTTCAAGTCTGTGCGAAATGGTAATTTTATGTTATGATATTTTTGTATATAGTATAAATGTTACTCGAGAAAACTTGTTTTTTAAATAAAAAAAAGAAACAATTATCGTATAGTTTGACATTGTGTGATTCCTATATAAACTTAACTTAAAAACTGTTTGGTAAGAAGGGATTCCGATATAAGTTGAAAAAAATATGCATAGACACGAAGAAAATTGCCAAGACACTATCAGAAAACTAACCCCCTAATAATAAATACCAATCAATTCCACCACGATACCACCCGACAAACAATTAGATCTTATCGAACCGATTTCCTCAAGCGACTATATCGATAGCGAGTATCGATAAGGGTCACAACCCTATCGCCCCTTCGGTGCTTGTCATTAAGGGTGATCCATCAACGTCCGCCAGGATTTGGGGTGTTCGACGCCTGCGCTGTGCCCTCGGGGGGGTGCCAGGGGGTGCTGGCAGTGCCTGGGGGTAGCGGGGTAACAAACAAAATTAGATATTCGTGCGGTGTCCCCGCAAAGCGGTGCGAGTGCACCCTGATTGATTGCTTTGGTTAACATATACGTATATTTTTCATATAGTTTACGTGGGCCTGGAGACCCATGAGCTGATGAGTAAGGTTCATGCCTCGAAACAGTTCATTGTCCTTTTAAATATTTTACTGAGTTGTCATTAATTTCAAACGTCTAAATACAAAGAGTATGTTTATGAGACTCGTATTTGTAGACAATGTAATATCTTAGTTTTTATACTAGCAGGATCGCAAGTTCAATAAATCTTCAATTCATAGCATCCCTCCAAGTTTATAAAGACAAAGGAAACTCTCAGATAAAGAGGATATTAGTTTCACTCCGCAAGCCTTACAAATTCCGTAGCGCGAACGAACAGTATTTTATATTAAAAAAATAATATTTCTCCTTAAATTCGTTCGCAGTCTCAATAGAAACAGCAAAATAAAATGAACACTAAAAAGTTTCATAAAGAAATCTTATCAACGAACGCTTTTATTACAAAACAAAGAACTCTGAACAGGAACTCTGTTTGTTTATAACTTCGAAATAGTTGGCCACAGTCGGATACTTATAACATTAATTTATACAAAACTCCTCCCAACTTAGTACTCGAAGTAAAAACAAACAGTCCTTATAAAAAGCGAAGGAGAGCAGCAAATGCTCAGAAGAGAGCAATCGAGAGCAGGTCTCACGACTAGCTTCGTTTGTGAACGAAACAAAGCAAACGAACTACTTAAGCATTGAAATATTGAGGTGCAACGCGCATTCACAATTTTCAATAAAAATGCTGCAATGATTTAATACCCGCCCAGACGGAAAAGACTAACTAGTCTACAACTAAACTTAGCTGTGTCGACACGAGCACCGAGCTGATTCTCGATCGAAATCATTTTCTCAATTCTAACTTAATAAAGGCACTTGAAATTCCTTTCAACGTTATCTGGCCGTGACATAGTTCGTAACATTAATCAAATTCTGTCGAAATGGTTTTTCTATCAACTTTAGTTTAAAATTATTTCAGCCTACGGAACTAAGTGAAATTCAATTAAGTTTAGTCATTTTGGGTAAAATTAATTAATTAAACTCCTTCGCTCCTTACTTCATCTTGACTTAACAAAATACGGTTACTTTAAAACCGTATCAATACATTATAGTAATGTAGACGGCACGCCTCCGTCTGTGCGCGTTCATATCGCTGTACACTTGTCTAATGAAGGCTTTGACGCTTTCCCCAAGGAGCGTAAGACGCGCTACATAACCTCCACCAATATTATATTTCCCACTCTACCTGTAAAGTAATAAGATACATTTTAGATCGTGATCGACCCTGTGGAAAGCCTACGTACGGGCCATAGAACTGATACTCTGTAATCATGGCAAGCTATCCCTGTTATTTGTTATGGAATTAAATTGTTCTGAACAATTATGTTCGTATTGTATTGACGACCCGTAATTGTCTGGATACAGTAGATAAGATGAAGGTTATTAATACCTATTTACTTTTAATGAAGTCTCTGGGACAATTATATTAATTTTGTTCAAGGTTGAGAATATTGAACAAAATATGAAGTACCTAGTTTATCTTTGGTGTCGATTTTAACTTCGTGGTATCTTTTATATTTATTTGCTTTCGAATTTTCTTATGTTTTTATATTACAATCGTTCTTTTTAATCGCTTCTTCTCAAAGACGCAATGATTATAAATATTTCCACTATGTGTACTGAATCTATTTAACGTTTACTTGTGTCGTGTTTCCTATTAAAATTACGGTCGCAAGAAGAAAAATAACAGTAAAATATCTAAGTTTATTTAGCAAAAATGTTAATGCAGCTATCACAGAAGATTGGACGAGCTCCTGCGAAATAAGTTTGTGAGAGAGAAACTTGAAAAAAATAGAATTGTTCTGGTGTTTGGCTCATTTCAATGAGTGTTCTAATTTTTTTGTTTTGTCCCATCGATCTGCGAGGCCGGTCATGCTCGAGTTTCACTGGCGACGGTCCAATGGAGCCTCCGCGAGGCTGCTGCAGGCTTCCACTGAGGACACCATGCTACGGGACCTTTAGCGACTTCACTGATTTTTATTCTATCATTCAATTGAGCTGGCAGAAAAAAAGTTAAAAAAATACTACACATGAATTTAGAGGAACTCCTCGCTATGGACATAGCAACTTATAACACATAATATGATGAAAATCTTTCTTGTGTATAATGTTTCAGAATAAATAACAAACAAATTAATATTTAAATCTCGATATATTAAGAGGACGATGCTCGTCAAGAACGTGTAGTCTCATGATATAATGGATGTTTGTAACTTAATGAGCAGAGCAGTAGGTAGAACCACCTGTGACGTCACGTAAATTATCAGCAGGTTGTAATGCGGCTTGTTCAACACTAATGTTGGAGCGATTATGAACTGTGCAGCTCGTGTATTAAGTCTGAAGATGGATTGACGTTGGGAGCGATTTTATAATTGAAGTACTTTTTTAAGTACTAAATACTATGGCGGTTAAGAGTTGAAAGTGATTTTTGCACAAACATAAATGTAGCTAATTCCATTAACGTTGTTATTGTAACCTCAACATTATTTACAATGTTTTACAAAAAAATAATAGAATTTTCAACAACCTCTTTTAAAATTTAACGACACATAAAAATCCAATTTCATTTTTGCGGCGAGAAGCGATACAAAAATTGTAATAATACAAGATCTGGTAAATGGGAGTCATAAATTGAACGTGTCCCAGGATGTTCTAAACATAAGTTACCCTAGCATTCACGTGCCGTGGCTACGCCGCACTACGCCACGCTCTACGAGTCCATTGTGCTACGCCGTAGAGAGCTACGATATATTGCTACGGCGGTAAATCGGTCGAAAATATTTCTGTTTGCGCGTATTGTCCGGCGCGGTTGGTACTTGGATTTCAGAATTTCTGTTTTGTACTTTCTTTTTTTATTTGCGCGGAGTACCTGTAAGTCTATTTACTAGTAAATGTATCAGGTTTTAACGGTTGAGCGGTCTATCAAACGTGTTGAATTAATGTGGACTGATTTGAACTTTTAGAAGGATGACGCAGAATTTGCTTTGAATTATTTTGTCAATTCAATTCTTCTGAATGACACTTTTTGAAAGCGTTGCTCTTGCTCTTGAAGTCAATAAGTAACCGCTTTTGGCCAAAGTTCAATATGAGGTTCTTTAATTCTGAGATTTTATTTACAAAAAAAAGAAAACATCCTTATAATATTAATTAAACACTTTTTATCAACTTCGCAGCTCAAACAAATCTAATCCATTACCAACAAAACCAGACAAGCGGAAACTCCATTCAAATCACTTTCACACCTAAAAATCCAATACCATTACCTTCAGAAGAAAATAAAAAAGCCTTCCCTTAACATAAAGTAAAGACGATTCTTCCACCTGTCGCGTCACAAAGGGGTGCACCGCACGGGCATCGATCGCGCGACCCCACACGCCAGGTTTGCTACCGTTGTCTGGGGCCGACTGCTATGGACGACGATGCGATTAATCGTGTGGCGATGCGTTTAGAAGAGACGGCTAGTGATGTTGCGGGGTAGTTTATTGTTGAGGTGATTGGTTATCAGATGAGTGACATTATGCGTGTTTCGTAGTTGTGGGAACATTATAAGGTGATGATGATGATGATGCTTGTAAATTGATATGATAGGAGTTATCGGTCATCACTAGCACAGCTTCTTTTTGGCTGTAGACATTGCCTATTCAGTAATAACTTTTGTATTATTATGGGAGTATACATACAGTATCATAATGACGGAACAAAATAGTTTCTGAACTATATCTTGGCGAAGAAGTTGAGCACTCATTGCTGCGTTGCATATTGCGGGTTCGTCTCCCGCGCGGAATGATTATTTAGATGATGTGAGTGACTTTAAATGTTTGTAAACGCACCCTCGATATTAAAGAAATATATAGTGTGCATGTATCTTTTATTCACACTGCCTCTTCTTTGCCAAGAAAATAAATCATGTAATCTTTGTGACGTTCAAGTCCTGCTCACTTTACAATCTGGCCTGTAAAACCATCCCCATATAAATTGTTGCAGATCACCCCTCAAGGTCAAAGGACAAGGGCACCGTCCTCTCATTCGCCATAAACAAAAGACGTCGGCTTTGTCGTCACTTTAAGAACCACATAAAATCCTGAAATACGTCCGGGATTTCCTCTTATACCGTTATCACGTTTACAACGTGTTTGTGTGAGTGTGAGCATGTGTGTGTGTGCGTGTCTCAGCCGGCACGACCGCCGCAATCACAACAATTAACGATACCTATGCAATTACTGAATACACTAAACTACATATAATTACCCACAATCGAATAACAACCCTGTTGCATCAGTTTTAGAGTACAATATGTGTTGTAGTATTGTTAAATAATGCAGGTAAAAACGCGCTGGTAGTAAATCACGAATGGAGAATAATTTTCCAGGGTAGGAGCGCAGTAAATCAAGGAGACACCCTCACTGAGGGGGGCAGCGGGGTGAGGGCTGGAGAGGGGGGGTAGGTAGTGTACCGGTTGTAATTAATGCATTGTTTCACTTATACACGACTTATTTATTCTTTGTAATGTGTATGTTACAAGAATTTCCAAGTCGCACATTAGCTGAGAATTAAATATTGATAGCTGAGAAGGTCTAAGAATTATAAATGACATGCAGAAGTCTCAGAACTCACCTTGTCAGTTGTCTGAAGGTACATAAATCCATAGCAGAAATTGTAAACACATTCGCCCTACTTACTTTTTAGGAAACTTAAATACTTTTTTCAGCATGCGATAGACGTGATCATACGAGTATTTAAAAATGTCCTGTCTGCTGCAAAAGTATGAAAACTACATTAAAAATTAACTCAAAAAGTTGAGCCGGTCACCTTACTACCCTACTTTTTGCTTCAGTCGAGAACCAACCACCTGTCTCCCAGGATATTAGGCACTTTTCTAAAGTAGCCTGCAGTCGTTTGCTAAAATATTTTATGAACGAGAACTGCCAAAGGTGAGTCTGTGAACCTACATTTTTAGTTCACTCAAAAGTTATCTGAATTTTATAAAAAATAAAGCTCGGGCAATTTTTTAGCTAGAATCTTGTTCTATTCAAGCAGGGGTTTAATGTTGAATTACTTGAGAAGTATCGCCAAGCATAGTTTATTTGGTCGCGGGACTGTACGAATTACCTTGACCCCGGTACGTAAAGGGCTATTGAAGGACACCGTGGATTTTAGTCAGTACGAGTCTGACAGTCCCTCCCGCTCTGCCTTGGGTGGGAGGACTTATTTGATGATTTTACCACGTAAAAAAAACGACGGGTTGCACTCTGGGAGTGCCGGCAGAAGTGAAAACTTGAATAGTAATTGTTGGAAATATCTTGTGAACAGATTTTAGTAAAACTCGCAAAAATGGTTGACTTTTTACAAAGACATTAAATTGTAGGTATATTTAATCTCTTTGACTTTTTATTTCAATAATTTTCCAATGTGACGTACATCTTTTATAAACATTGTTACCTAGCAACGAATGTATCCAGCATACAAACTTCTTTAAAAGTAATAAAGTCACACGAACATTCACGCAAGCGCCCTGCGCCGTCCTACGCTTTTTCGGTCAGGGTCACGTGTCCTGACGCGAGTTTAAGATTTTATACCCATTACAGAAAAGTGCTCAACGCCGCTAAAGAAGTTTTCACTTCAAAAAAAAGCATACTTTATTTACATTCAGTGTTTGATTGTTATTATTGATTACTCTGTTGAAAACCATGCAATGCGTATAAAATTATACAACCATATAATATTACATGCGATACGATATAACCATGTCAGCAACATGGTAAGTACGGATAACTTTACAAGAAACAATACTCCCTCCTTCCAGTACCAGAAGAAAAACACAACAGAAACCCGAAACTTAAAACTTAAGTCCTCACAAGACAAAGTTTCCAACTTCTTATCCACTTCCACACGAATTATGTAAGAAGATGGACAGCCAGAGTTATCACCAGCGCCCAGAGTGTGCCCAGCACCCCTTTTATCGCAGCCAGTGAAACAGAAAGTGACGCGGGTTCATTTTTTAAACGCACCGCAGCCAAAAGCCCACTTAAATTATTCACACGCCTTACTCAACGGGGAAGTGGATAAAAAAAAAGTGAAAACGTGGCATATTTCAACCCCCTACAACCCTGCTTCACCCCCTCTGGGCCCGGATGACAAACGACTTGACCTAACCCGACACGCCACGAGGATTATTTTTTAGTAAGGATTATAAGGCCAGCCGCCGCGGTTTTCATAATTTTTGTGGTGAAGTTATTGCAGTTGAACAATTTTGGGGTTTTCCTTTAGTAGCCCTTTTTATTAAATGCGCTGATATTAAGTTGGTGCGTCTCCGTTGATTTAAGAACTTCCGTTGGAGGAACTTCCTTGTTCCTTGCGGTTCTTAATCTACGTTTTTAGGCGAAAATGTGTGGGTACACTTCTGCCTAATTTTTCGGCACGGAGAGATTTCTCACTAAATCTCCCGCTCACCCAGCATCCATAATTGGGTGTTACGAGATAATAAGTTAGTATGACCTTACAACTAGTTACAGAGCTCGCTTCATCAACTCCGTATAACTTGGTAGTTGCGATCCCAGTTGTATTCCGTTCACGTTTTGTTTACGGCTGCTCATTTTGTCTGAAACTCGTAAACCGTAGCAACGAGATAGGATTTACTGAGGAGCCATTACTGATGATACCTACTGTAATACACATTTTTTTCAGTATAATGTTTATAACGTGTTTGTCTTTCAAGGTCGTCTTTTATTATAAAAGGTCCGGATGGGATTTCTGCGTACGTGGAATAAATATTATTTGAACTTGGTTCTCAATCTTACCGTCATACCATTACTCCTTTTCTTTCCTACTCCTCCACTATTCTTTTCTGATTAATTTCGTTGCAGGATCCAAGACAGGTAAATTCATTCTCCGGGACACGTCGAGCTTCATTGTCTCGGCCCTTTTCTGGCTGGTTGCCACTGTTGATTCTGGCGCACAGGAGTTGCAGTGGTTAGGGAATAGTGTGGTGGGTTTGTCCCAATAAAGATACCATTACTCCTGTAATCCTCTTTATGGGTCGGTATTCTATTTCATAAGGATACAGTAAGATGCTATAGGAAACCAATTTACCTAGTAAAAACAGCGATTTTTTCTTTGATTTCAGATGTTAGCAGTAGGCAACGATGCCGTCCAAAACCAAGAAGATATTGCTGACTCAGAACCACAAGACACCCATCATTAGCTCAGGTGAAAGCTACAGCGAAAGGTTTCATTTTGTAAGAAGAGCTTTCATTAGAAATTGTACAAGAAAAAATCCTCTTCACAATATTAGTATAATTTATCATCCCTGCTTCATTGAAAAGCAGCATCCTTCCACCTACATCTTGCCCACCTGTACGTTTATCTCCGCAACTATTAGTAAGAGCCGCATCATCCGAATACACGATGAATGTTGAAAAACGCGAGTGCCGCACATTCAGAAACCTTTACGTTATTAATGAAGGCACACTAAGTGAAACCCAATGGGCTGGTAGGAAAGAGTTACAAACAGAAAATCCACCAAAAAGAAAATATCTGCAATGTATACCCTTTTTTTACGTGGTAAAATCATCACATGAGTCTTCCCACCCAGGGCAGAGCGGGAGGGACTGTCAGACTCGTACTGACAAAAATCCACGGTATCCTTCAATGGCCCTTTACGTACCGGGGTCACGGTAATTCGTGAGTCCCGCGACCTGCAATGTATACCTACGTAGCTTTTTAAAGTACAACTGCTTTGGCCGTCCATTGAATTTTGTTTATCCTTTTCGACCATTTGTGCTTACAGACGTAGCAGTTGCTTATCAGTGGAATATGTCGCTTTTCTAGAATATTATTTGAACAAATTTTCTTTTCTTGATGTACTGACAAAGTAGCCCCTTGGACTGTGTTATCTAAGCATTATTAAGTAAAATAATTGATCACCACCAATTCGCACTAAGCGCTTCCAAACGTCTTTTATAATGCGGACAGCGAAGAAGTGGAACTCTCTGCCTGCGACTTTGTTTCCACGCATACAACCCTAATCTCTTCAAAGTTAGAGTGAACAGGCTTCTTCTGGGTAAGCTCGCTCCGTCGTCGACCTTGTCTTAGTCACTCCTGACGTAGACTAAGGTCAAGAGCAAACCCGTAGAACATAAAAATAAAAAAATTGATCACTTTTTCTATATCTATAAAACCCGTCATCTAGGATTATTGGAAAAACTATTTTCCTACCGATCGTCTGCTTACTAGGTTCTGTTCAAGTTTTACATAAACCTTCTTACAATTACACTTTTTGTGTCTGGGTCGTCTTGCAGTTACATTTTTTCTTAGACAAGTTTTCAAAAGATGTTTAACTTTTTGTGGTGCGACGGAAAATGTTGGTTTTCTGTACTTAAAGTTTACATGGTTACATTCAATAGGCCGTGGCCTACCTTCCATGACTTGGATCTCGTTCACCGATCAGCAGTATCACGGTGACTCGCCAGTTTTACACAACAACGCAAATGCTCGATTTCCCACGGATTTCCTCGAGGTTTCCTGAAGTGTGCTTATTTATGTTGTAAATGAAAGGTCTTTTTCGTTATCCTTATAGTTGAATAGGGTCTAAAAGGGTCTATTGGCTTTGTGACTAGGCTGAGAAAATGGCTCTGACCGTAATTATTCGATTTTAGACAACTTTCTTCTTTTTTTTCTCATTAAGATTTAGTGCGGAATTTTCAATCGCCAGGTGTCCTTAAAGAAATCGTGACGGGTCTTAGTTACTCAAAAATGTAGATTCGTTAAAATTAATAAAGGTCAAAGTTGTTTCTTCGAACAACTACTGAAAATCCGACAATTATATTTTTTTCGGATAGTGTTCTTTGATGATAAATGTGTTTCCGATTATAAAACATCAATGTCACGTACGGTAACAAAAACACTACGTACACACAATCGATATCTACTTCACCACTGCAATTTATTTAAAATATTCATATCATAAATTCTAGCTCAAAAATCAAACACGCTAACATGACCGATGCCCTTTCAACGCCAATAAAAAGTGCAACAATCCGCTGAAAAGCAATTGAACAAACAATAGAAAAACGATGAAACAAAGCAACGCAACGAAACGCAAATAAAAACATTCACTCAACGTTGAGAAACAAAACGCGATCAAACAAAGTCGAATTGTTCCGAATTGACACGAACTGCGCCGTGACGTCACACTGACATCGAACATGTCACGTTCTGTTCGAAATTTGAAATGACGTTTTGTTGCTTTGATATTGTTAGAACACACATTTGATCAAACGGTTCGGTTGGATCAATGGCGCCATTGAACTGACATGTGTGTCGCTTCTCTAAGCTGTTTGAATTGCTACCTTGTAACTAATCTCTTTAAAGCCTTCCATTGAATGAAATCTCAGCTTTTCAGTTTCTCAATTATTCTCCAAATATAGCCATGTTAAAAATAGAATTTCTTAAACACTATAATCTTCTTGGCTTCATACACGTAGAACTCAAATCAAGACCGCAAGATATGCTGATACGCCTAGCTTCTTACGTAAAACGTGAGACACATACAATATCAATATAATTTAGAGTTCGCGAAGCCTCTGGCGGTCCGTCTAATCTTCTAATACCTTCTTAGCAGATTTGAGAGGAGGAAAAAGTAAGGAATAACCGAACAGAGGGTAGTCCGGAAATTACTGGATGTCTCGAGGCGCGGCGCGGGGGATGGGGGGAAAGGTTCTCAAATGAAGCAATTCTCGCTGGTCCACGCTCCATCGACGATGTCTTATTAGAGTAATCCTCAGGCTTCACGTAATTGTTTAATAAAAATACGATATGAGGACAGTTGGAAGCCGCGCGCCTTTTGAGAGGTCTGATTCTGATCAGTTACGGCTTCCTTTGTTAGAAATATTGATGTTGATATAAGAATAATATCGTGAAGCGCTCAACTTTGCGACCATCAATCGCTATCTATTTGTTCGGCGAACATCTAATAAAACCCCATAATTTCTCTACTTTTTCATTCCGGGGTATCATAAAAATCTACGAGGCAAATCAACCACAAATCAGGTCAATAAATAAGGCCCGGGAGAAAAACACACGTATTCAAATGAGCCCCCATTGGCTGAAGATGAAGAGCATGCTATCGCGGCCACATAAATAATTCTGGTACAGCCTGATCATCAATACCGCTTAGTTTGTGTCAGTGAAGGTAACGTGCCCGCATAGCTTCCAGGAGATAAATTGACACGATTTGTTTATTGTGTTTTACATATCTTTGGGCGAATGTTGCGAAAAGCTAGGATTTTTGGGTCGGATTTGAAGATGTTATGAGTCTCAAGTAGACAGGTAAATGATGGTGATTGATGGCGGTACACCAAATATGAGTAATCTAGACTGATAACAAACCCAACAGTGAAGTGCATTTATAGTATTTTCTTTATTAAATTGACAACTAATGCACAAAGAAGAGATAACCTTATCGACTGAAGTTTTTTGAATAAGAAGGTAAAAACAATCTGTGGAGCTAAAACAAGGGATTAGTTAAGAAAGAAAATTATTATTAAAATAAAGTCGTCAAACAATTTACCCGTTTAAAGCTAAACCAAGGAGAGGAGGCATAATAAATAACGGCTGCAAAGCGGTAAAGTTGCCGCCATGAATACCAGTTAGCAGCCGGAGAGATAACTCATGGTTTACTCCTTACTGCTGGGCTGCAGTAAACGGCGGCTAATATGCCTCAGATGACTAGAGAGGCTTTACAAAGAGAAATGGCAATAATAATAGCAAGGAATGAAAATAAGGAAAGACATTGAATATTTATGAGCTGGCTGCAACATCTGAAAAAATATATTTGATGAGAACAACACCAAAAAGATAGATAGAGGGAATCCAGGACGTAAAGAGACAATAATGGAAAGAAAATTTCGTTTATAAATATGGGAAACGTCCTTTGTAGATGAACTGGCACTAGGGGAGCTTTAAACGAAACACATGCAAACATATTGGCTTAAATGTACATCGGTATTAATACGTAGATAATGTCATCTTTGTGACGAAATATATTCATTGTTCCCCACGAAAGAGTTTGAAATAATTTACTATTCAATTAAATATGAATTGAAATGAAACAGCAAGCGATGTTCTTGACAGCTGTCATGTGAGTAATTGATCACTCTCAAATTAATTGTGAGAGAGATTGGACGACGTGTGTGTTTCGAAATAATACCAAAACTAAAGAGTAAACTCAATTAATGTATTTTAAAAATTTCCCACAAAACCAGTTTTATGTAATCTGTATTTGTAGGTTTAAATTGAGCATTAAGTGACTGATATTAAAATAATTTCTTCCATCATTTCTACATAAACGATTTGTTAATAAATTACTCAATCTGACTACGGATATTAAAACACTCGACAGCCTTTGAAGAAAAATAACGTCACAAAAATACATGACAAAATTCACAGATTGATTTTTCAGTATCTCGACACTTGATAATTTCTGAAATATGAGAATAATTTTATGAAAGCGCAAGAATTAGGACACAATGAAGTAAAACGTACCGTGCCGTATTCGCGTCACTTACCTTTTTGTACAACCTTCAAGATAATTATTGTCTCTGGACATTTTTCTTTATAAATATTTATTGCCAGTTCTTTGTTCACTTCTATTCTTATTTCAAAATTTTCGAATATAGAACGTTTTGTTCTTCGTCATAATGAATGTCATGCTCTTGATTAAAACAATTGTTTCTATTTACGTTGGAAGGAAGCTAATGACATTATAACATTTCAGTCGATATTTTGTTTCCGTTTCATAAAAATATCTGCACAGAATTCTTCAGAAGATGAGAGAAATGTTTCTTTTAGATTTTTTTTCTGGAGAATTTTATTTTTATCAGTCTTAATATTATGTATATTGTATTTAATATTAGCTCTTCAGAATATGATGGCACACAAAGCCATTCACACCACAAAAGAAAGCAACACCCCCATTGATCAAAAACCCGACGTCTGCCGAAAATTGCCAAACAAAAAGCGGATTAAACCGGTTATCGGCGACTGCTAATAATAATAGTGTCGTCAGATAATCCAGTGTGATGGATGACGGGGGAACTGCCCACCCCTTTTAATTGCCGGCGTGAATGTGGCTGTCAGTCACGTCACGGTGAATTTTCCATTTATATTATAATAAGTTGGGATCTGTTTTGAAGCGGTTTTCTTGGTGAATTTGGTTTAATAAAGGTTGAGTCCCCAAGCTCCCTGTGTGCGACGGAGGGGATGAAATGCACGAGCTTATTTTTTTGGAATGCAATTGGTTTCGGTGAAGTAATCTTGGTAGAGGTAGAAGCCCTTATGTAGTATGAGTAACCGTACCTTATGTATCTAGTTGTTTAGGTATCTGGAGGAAAATTTGTTGCCGACTTAAACATCGATATTTGAACAACTATCTTTTATACATTTTCATCTAGCTATTGGTAAAAACGAACGTGACTAAAAAGATCCATGAAACATCTCATTTCTGTATTTCAGAGAGAGCATGTAAGAGCCCCTTTTCCTGCATTAAGTGTTTCTTTCAGTTGATTTATACGGAGCCTTACATCTTTCTGACCCCTTTTCCTCTAATCTAACTTCCCCTTTCCTCCCTTTTACCACAGATAAGCAGCTGATTCTCTTCATTTCCTTTCCCACACGTCAGAGTATCGACTTTGTGTACCGTTGCGTATACTTGCGTACAGTCGCGATGAGCCGTCATTACCACCATCAATCATCCGCCGATACCGCACGATCGGCGCCGAGCGCGTGCGAACATCTGCGACCACTACCAGCTAATTTATCATTTTGCATTCGACTGTACTATGATGTTAATATTGCAAAGTATACTTTAGCTGGTAATGGTAAGGTTGGCTTTAGGTTGACGCGTTTTATTAATTCATCATATCTCGATTGACAGGTCACTTTGCAGTTGTCAATAACTTTATCCTCATCTAAATAAGATCTATTTTCTTCTAATATTTTGTGATCATAACCTTGTACAGAATATATAGCTCGCAGATGTGTTGACAATGTCGATTGTGTGCGAAATGTTATTATATTAGTGTAAATATTAAATGCAGGACAAAGGTCCCATTGATTTGTATAGCGCATATGGTGCGTTGTTGCTGCACCATTGCTCATTTTGTCACTATCGACAGATTTGTACAAAATAAACTTTCCCCAACCGTGGGTCAACCCAGTCCGAGCGGGGCGGGGTGGTGAAATATGTATGTATGCACATAATCCTATTTGTTGAAGGGATTCAAAAGGTTGGTAGCAATGAAATACTGTTAAAATATCTCTGTTTATTTTAGACTGTTATTTTATTATTTGATATTCAAGCTTTTCACTTAGGAAGAAAGGAAAATAAACGACTTTTATTTATTTGTGAGCATTACCTACAAATGATATTGTTGATATTTCAGGACGGAAATAAATAAGAACGTTTGAATAACAAAAATGCGTGGTGTTTTATTGCGAAGCTTACACGTTACAAAATGGCGACGTGAAAAATAAGGGTTGCCAAACTAATAGTGTTGCCAAACTAGGGCGCATAAATAAAAAAATGGACGCGTTCTCAATTATTAACAGACATCATCATAACATTTTGTGGTACCTACAAAAAGTCAATTGGGAATCGTTTCGAAAATATTTCATAGTTAGTTCTAAGTACCCAATTTATGTCACCTTCCCATCGACTAACTAAACAAACAATGAATAAAACAAGTAAATAAATGTACCGTTTGTCGATTTCGTAAACTCATAATTCCGACCTTGGCACGTAGCAGTACTGCCGCAGCAGTGTTGGCGCAGCACTACTGGTCCCGGTATAATTTCTATGGTTTAAGTATATAAGTGACCATTCTGAGCTCTGCAACAATGCTGTGCAGCGATGCTGCCGCTATTGCGGCTTGCTGCCGAGACAGGGACTCATACCTAACTTTCTTGATATTTAAGTAATTGAGATCAACTTGATGACGTCGATTTCTCACGTATTAACATCATTTCCTCCTAACATTAACATCTACTAGTACATTTACGACCAGCCACAACATGCATCATCGTCCGCCATGTTTGGCATTCAGCTCCCGTACGGAACCCGCGTAATTTAATTGTGCTGGCCGCGGGCACAATGCCGCGTGATTGGACGCTGCCTACGGAATCCTAAATGCTGATAGTAGCCGATACGAGTGGGTTCACTGGTTCGGGGTCCGGTGTGTCTTTACAAAAACCCACTGATTTAATATCAAACATGTAATCAGTGTGGTTTGTTCTGAATCGAGGTGTTATTGACATGATTTGATGAGTTGTTGGCAATTTGTGATGGATCAATGAATAATAAGAGATGGAAGGTACATTAAGTGTTGGTTTTCCTTGCTGTTTGAGGTATAGGGTTCAGTTAAGCTAATGCTATGAATAGGTACTCACTGGATGATTAATGTAAGAACTAGTGTTCCTATTTTATTTATCAATGCTAATATTATGAAGCTGAAGAGTCTGTTGGTTCGTCAAAAACTACTGTTCCGAATTGAAACATTATTTTTGTGTTGGATGGTTCATTTATTAAGGAAGGCTATGAAATATTACGCTACGGCTAGTAGGAGCCGAGCAATATAGGTGATACAACGGAGATCAGCTAGTCACTACATAAATCTATGATGGTTTATTGTATATCAATAAATCAGGAAGTCCTAAGTGCCCATTTTCAAGAATGAAACTGTGACAACACGAAAATAATCGTAACATAAAATGTCCACTACGATTTCCGTTATAACCACCATACAGCCCTATATTCCAACCAGCAAGCGGCCTTGCTCCCCATAAATACTGGGACCAGTAATAAAAACAATCAGCAACTTCCCCACTGTAAATAAAACACAATAATACGAACAGTTCGCGCGTTGACACGAGAGGCGCCTTGTTACGGGGCGTGCGGTCCCGCATTACAATGAGATGTGTACGGGACCACTGGCCCAAGCAGGGACTCGGGCTTGGACAGTGTGTTTCAACGAGAAATAAGTTTAGTCAAGGACTGGAGGATAATTTAATAAAAAAACGTAAATTATATGTAAATATTTAGTTAAAGTATCAATTAGTTTGAATGAATGTTACATAGGGCTTAGAATTCCAAAGGCGTAAGTAACTAATATACATACAAACTTTGCCAGTTATATTTAAATCCCGTATAATAAAGAGCGATGCTTTTGGCATTAACTGGGCAAATATCTATCTAGACTGAAATGCTATTGTCAAGTTCTTGATGGAAAAGCTACAATTTGAACGAACTAACTTTGTCTGAACTAGGAATCCAATCCAAGACATCACGATAAACAGTAGCGTTTGAGACTACACCAACGAGGCAGTCAGTTATTAGCCAGTATCGGTTGTCTTGTTTATATGAAAGTACGTGATTACGAACATGCCAGATTTTGTACATAGATTCCGTACCTTCGCATGGCAATCGTAAATCTCGAACTAACATATTCCATCGCAATCTTAACTTAAATCTAGTTTAAAATGAGATTCGAAGCAATATCCTTCTGGAATGTCATAAAAGTGGTAGTAAATCTGAAATATATACGATTTCACATTCTGATAACCATGTCAAAGGATTTACATAAAAGCTATACATGATTTAACATTACAAATCATCAAACGAGCCCTCCCACCCTGGGTGGAGCAGAAGGGACTGTTAGACTGTTAATGTCTAAAAATTCACCTTTTTCTTTCAGTTGCCCTTTGCGTTCCAGGGTCACGGTTGCCTTTACAGATGGTCCTGTGACCCCGGACCTCGACATGCCTTTTTAATTGTGGAAAAAAAACATCAAATGAGTCCTCCCACCTAGAGCGAGACGGGAAGGACTGTCAGACTTGTACTGACTAAAATCCACAGTGATTCTTTAATAGCCCTTTGCGTTCCAGGGTCATGGTTACCTGATCAGACAGTCCCGCTACTGCGGGTAACGAGAGTTACAAATACAAATACAGGGTGTATTTGTATAAGAATTGTAAATTAACGGACAATCAAAATTAGTTGTGAGCCAGCGTGTCATTAAAACGAGAAATACAAAAAATTCACATTAATTATCCCAAAACAGTGAATAAAGGAAACATTTGGTCGTTTGTGTTTTGTCAGTTCATCCGGTGCAGTGCACTGCGCAGTGCTGCCAACTTACAAACACACAAAATGCAGGATATGTTCGCGTTGTCTTTTTTAGCCAATTACCACTAATGAGTTGTACATACACTCATACAGATCTGAATGGAGGCTGAATTCTCTTTTCTTGTCCCGTTTTTGTTAGTTGTTTTAGGACAATTAACATTTAGTTTGATTAACGATGTGATGCTTCTTTTGTAAGGCATGTTTAGACGCGAGGACACAATTGACATCGTTTGTAACTAATTCAATATGTTTCTTAATATCATACATTTTACGAAAATAGGTATCTTTGACAGCTTGGTGATTCATTTCGATAAATAGGTACATAAATAAATATGAATAACAACAAAACATGATATTAAATTTAAATTGGTAAATTGAACTTTAATTCTTCCAAACATTGACCTCGTGGACGCGGGACTCACGAATCACCGTGACCCCGGTACGTAAAGGGCTATTGAAGGACACCATGGATTTTAGTCAGTATAAATCTGACAGTCCCTCCCGCTCTGCCCTCGGTGGGAGGACTCATGTGATGATTTTACCACGTAAAAAAAAAAACATTGTCCTGGTCTATAAAAGTCTTCAATCACATAAGTTGGCATAAAAATACAATCGCCGAATATTTTGACAAAAGATTTGATCGCTTTTCCAGGAATTGACGGCCATTTAAATCTAGTTCCAATAAAAACCTATTTTCATAACAACACATGTTTTTTTCAGTGGTCAACACTTTAAATGCCAATAAAACGCTTCCCAGATCAGGGCTCCGAGCAGAAAGAACAATATATTTTATTGCGAAACAATAAACTTACCTGATCGCTGTCCAATACACCGAGCGCCTTACTACTACTCTCGTAAATATTTACTACTGGCAACACGTCAACACACACGCGAATATACTCCTTAACTTCCAACAGATACAGTTCGTTTTACAGTGGAAGTTAGTTAGTCATAAGTCCATCAACACGCAGTTTGTTTGTGTTGACCAAACATCGCCAGTTAAGAACTACCAACTATTGTTTAACTTGATAGTTATTTTTATCGTTCAACAGGTTTTAGAACATTTTTTATGATTATTGTTGTATACAGATTTTTTTTTAATTTTAAGACTATTTTATTCTTTTTATAAAACTACTACACTACAACAATTACATATTATCCTAATTCTAGAAAAACACTAATTAAACAACACTAAAAATTCTTATTTCATTTATCGTATTTCATTTTAGCACGCGTATCGTTTCCCGGCTTAGTGTCGTAGGGCGGGCGGCGACGCGGGCGGGCGCCGTAATCTCTGGGCGGCGAGTGAGGGCGCTACTCACGGGCGGCGCTTTAAATCCTCCACTACTTGTGTACTTGTAGTTGTACTAGTCATTTTATGTCACATTGAGAGATCAGTTTGTAATTTATATTGTTTGACGGTTAGATTCTGTTAATTTTGATGTTTCAACAGCAAATTAGCGGTACGCGTAAGTAGTCAACATATTTGTAATCTCTTACTTGTTAATGTTTACCAAAGTAAGTATAGATCATCATCTGCCTGCCTTTTCCCAACTATATTGGGGTCGGCTTCCAATCAAACCAGATGCAGCTGGATAGCAGTATTTTACATGGAGCGACTGCCTGTCGGACCTCCACAACCCAGTAACTGGGTAATACGATACCCCATGGGAAGACTGGTTGTCAGACTTTAGAGCTTCTGACTAACAGTAACCACTGTCAAAGATCTATAAATAACAGCCGGGACCAACGGCTTTACGTGCTTTCCGAGGCACGGAGGAAACTTGCTATGACAGATGGTCACCCATCCACAGACCAACCTCGGCAAGCGCGGCTTAACCCGGAAGATCGGCCTACTATATATATATTCTTTATTGTGCACAAAATTTACAATGAAAACGAAACTTAAAATTACATTCACAAAGGTGAGCCTGGTGAGCTTATCTCTTTAAAGAGATCTCTTCCAGCCAACCTGGATATATATACTAATCTAAAGAGATGAAGTTCGTGAGTGTGCTTCATGAGTTAAATACTTTATTATTCCTGAGTGACATAGTCTAATATTTTAGAAATTCACACGGAAAAAGTCGCGGGTATTCCGCCAGTTTAAAAAAAAAAAACACTCTATAACTTGACAAATAACTACATTGCTTTTATTTACTACCATATCACCATTGATGTTTACTCATTACTTTTACTACACCATAAAGCCCGACCTCACATTCCCCCACCTACTAATTACACGACATAAAACTACTAATAAAAACATGAAAAACCCACCCCTCAGTTCACCCTACAAGATACAACTAGTATTTAATAGTAGAACCATTGAAAAGCTCGTAAAATTTTTATACGTCATAAAGTTAAGCGGAGCAGGGGGCGAAGTTAGCGAACATGATTGCGGACAATAAAACTAAATGGGATTGATTTAAGACTTGTTAATAGGTGATAATCGACTTGTTCATTGTTGAGAGTTAAATGAAGTTGACCCTCATTTTGCAAGTAAGAGCCTTTACACACTACGTTTTTTTAATGCGTTGACGACGCGCGTAGCAGTCAGAATGCTCGGAAGACTGAAATCCTTTGCAAATGATCGTTGTGTCTGTATCACCATAACCGCGTTGTAAACGAACGTCATCATTGCGTAAAAAAAAGTGTGCAAAGGCTCTAACGTTGTCGTAACATGCGTCAACATCTGAGACGTTTATTTACATGAAGTTTAAAATGTGATAGCACGCTTGTTTTATTTAAAGCTATATTTTGTGAAAGCTCGTAATATGCGCTTTTGTCTGATGTGGATATGATGTCATAATCACCAAAAAGAATCATCCTGAACAGACAAGGAATTGAATAGTTTATTTAATTGGCATACTACGCCAATTTGTTTTTCATACACACAAGAGACAATGAATAACAGCACATTGGTGATTTGAATACACAGTCAATTGACCTTGATGGTAAGTTACATAAACAATGAATTTCCCTGACTGTGATGGCACACATAGTAACAATTTCTGCTACTATTTTCACAAATACTCGCTTGTTGAAAGCTTGAGAGCATCGGCAACAAAGTGCAGCCCTGGTGAAATAAAATCAAATAACCTCCACGCACAGGCATACCTGGACCAATTCCCCGCATAGCTGCAAGGATTCCATCCCCAGCCGCGTGGCTGCACAACCGCGGAATACATTCACACATACAATATATTCCGATCAATGTACTAGTAAACGGAACAATTTGTAAATGGGATGATTTTTAAAAGAAATAAACGTTCCAACACTAGTACGTACTAATCCGTGGTACCCTTAGGTGAATGAAATGCTAGATAATAAACTATTCCACAAATAGCACCTTTTTTTTTGTCTTGGTAAAATCATCAAATGAGTCCTCCCACTCAGGGCAGTACTGACTAAAATCCACGGTGTCCTTCAATAGCCCTTTACGTACCGGGGTCACGGTAATTCGTGAGTTCCGCGACCACAAATGGCACCTGCGAAATATATTGATAGGTGGCCAATGTGGAATATCGTCAAACGACTCAAACCGGGGCCTAAGAAAGTTGTCAAAGAATATACCTGCAGGTAATGATAGGTCCCCATGGGATCAATTCCGACGTGGATGGAGCAGAAGCTAGTCCAATAATAAATCGTAAAGACCGCTGTTACAGACCTCAGATGTCACAGATCTCAGCTGCAACGTACATCATAGTTGCAAATGCAATGATCATAAACTACGGCGCACAGATTGGCAACACGCGTTACTATCTCGATTGCTTCCATTGCACCTATGTAGTTGCTTGTACAGTAGTACTAGCTAGCCCATCAATTGAGTGTACGTGATCTACTCGGGGGTGAGGAGATTAGAAAGTACGCAGCAGTATGTACCTTGTTAATAAATACTATCTGCAATTATTCCATCGCATTGATGGCACTATGGATATTATGAATTATGGGAAAACTTATTTTCACATATTATTTTTTGCAACAGTTTACAGAAAGGTCATCGACGTTTCCGTTTTATCGTCATTATAGTCATAGTATCTTCCAATAACAAGAAATTAACACATTGTTTTTCTAGAAACTACGTGTCGGAAAGGTATTGATCCTTGAAGAATTACATTTGTACAAGCGTACATAAGAAAAAAAAGATAACAGAAAGCCTTCGTTGTCATTATAATTAAATCTCTCAAAACTTCTGAGCCTTCAAACGTATTAACTTCAGCTGAAAACGCGAATCTAAACAAACAATCGGCATCCATTCAATCGCGAATGAAAGAATTTGAATATAAAACACGTTACAGAAACAAAATACAAAACGAGAAATTATTTTTCCATGAAAAACAGCCGAAACATTTCGCGGCGGCCATAATGCGGGGAAAAATAACGAATCATCACTCCCCCCCTCACATACCTTCAGGTATGATAATGACGTGATAATTTCAAACTCTGTGTTCACGGCGCTAAAACCACTCTTATGCGTAAGAGCATTTTTTGCATGGCTCCGACCATTTTTAATAAATTGCCCAAATCTTGGAGAACATTAAATATATCTTCTCTTAAAAGTAAAATGAAGAGTTTACTAACTGAAAGAGCATATTATAGTATAGCAGAGTTTATGAAAGAGGACAATTTTTCTTCGCCTTTGAGATGACAATGTTGTGTGTATTTTTTTTGACATGTTATTTTATTTTTTTGAATAATTGTAATTTGGAATTTGAATTATTTTTATTGACTAATTTATTTAATGACTATTTTACATTTAATTTTATCCAATAATTATGCTTGCTGAATTGTAATGATACCTAACCTGAATATGTTAAAAATTAATAAGTACCTACATAATTTATAATGTTAATTTTGATGAATATTATCACGGTTTATGCACCATCTCTTTCTACCAATTTGTACGCCACGATATGCGGCTGAACATGTTAGAACTTATCTGTATCTCTTTGTTATCTTGCATGCAATGTATCATGTACACCATGTTTAAACAAATAAAAATTTTACTTACTTTACTTACTTACTTAAAGAGAGAAAAACTTTGCGGAATGGAGAGGCTCGCATTGTGCTCGTCGTCAACGCCGCCTTTTTATTCTAACTCCACTTAAAAATTTAACAGAGTCGTTTGAAAAGGTCGCCGTCAAGTGGCGCAACAGTGGCGACACTGAAAGCCTCCGAGCCCTGTAGCCTGTAGTGTAAAGGAAAATAAATAATTACATATTGAATTCAATTTGTGTTGCTCAGTGTCAATGGGGCGGGTACGTCGGTGTACTGTGAAGTGTGAACATTTTGTTTTATGATAAAATGGTGGCAACAACGACATGCATTCACGAAGTTTGCTGTGGTTAATTGTGTAGGCCAAACTATAACTACACGATTACAATGGTACGTATGTAAATAATTAAATAATTTGCAATACAGTAGGTGAGTAAAAATGAAGTTTGATTCAAATGGCGAAATATGCAAGTACTTTTATTGAGAACACTTTTGTCTAACCTTAGGTGATACCATGCTTGATATAATGCATAAGGTAAGGTAATCAAGTTTGCATTCAGCTTCATCAAGCATACAACACTCCGCACTAGCACCGTGCAGCCAATAACCAGATTAGCATCTGCACGCGTCTGTGATCCTGGTACAAAGGACAAGATTCATCCCACGCTGATTGATCGCAGCCTGCGGGTGGCGGTGTACTATGTAGCCACTGAGGTAATGTGAGGATTTGAAGATCGAATCTACACTGTAGTTAGGTTTTTTTGTAATTATCTAGAAGTAGTTGTTCCGGGTTCGGGTGGCGAGTTAAAATGTTTGTAAACACACCCACGATACAAGAGAAATTTCTAGTGTGGGGCAAATAAACAGGCTAAAATAGGCATAAAATTGAATTAAAGTTTGAATAAAGTTATACTGTTAATTTTATTTAAAATTGTTAGACAACATGTGCAGTAGTGTATCGATTTTCAAGAAGAAGACAATACATTCACATTAATATTCGAAAATATAAAGAGCGCATAACCGAGGCTCAGTTAGAATCTAAAAAGGATCGTCAAGTCGTCCATCAGATTTACGAAGGATTTAGTCTAAAAGAGATTATGTCCTGGCCTAGCAATAAAACTGTCTGGCTAAGTAACACTGGCTAGATGTGACCCGTCGGTGAGGAGGACACGCGGTGACTAATCCCTCTGTCTGGGGAGGACCGCTCTGCCCTTCAAACTTCAAATAGATTCGCACTTGAAAAGTTCTGGACTTGTTTGCGATAGCATTTTATTTTTATTGAGAGACGTTGGATATTGGATTAAGCTGATAATGCTCCATTAGTTGAGAAGATATTGATCAAGTCTGAGGTTTTTATTCATGAAATACTTATATATTTATTTTTGTTTTAGAAAAGGCTGACGCCACATTACCGACTATTTTATCATAAGTTAGTATTTATGGATTTACGATCTATGAGACAGTGTAATAAAACTATAATCAACCAGAAAAAAAAATGAAGCATTTCTGATGTTTATAAGTTGTGGACGACTGTTGACCCCAAAAAAACTTTCCAGTATCTTTGACCACAATAACCGCCACCTAACAATAATATTATTAAAGCACACTAAAACCTTTTACTATCTCATCAATTAGGGCGCCATAAAAGGCTACACCCATACATTTTCCATGTAGAACAGGCACAATAACAAATACGAGTGTTAATTTACGAGTGTGGGCCACGCAGGGCCAGGGTGTACGACACGCCATAAACCATGGTGATCCACTGTCTCCAGTGAGGGGACGTTATGACGATGTGAGGTAATCGACGGTTGTGGTGGAGCGGTAGCGGAACTGACGATGGTGTGACAATGAGGAAATTGTTCTATTTGTTTGAGTTTAGAGAATTTTCTAAGTTTTACGTGTATGAAAAGTTTTGATACCAGTGACGGGGCCTGTAGAGGGCCAAAGCCTGCCGGGGTCGCGGGACTTACCCATTACCGTGACCACGGTACGTAAAGGGCTAGTGAAGGACACCGTGGATTTTATTTTTTTTAAATGAAGGAGAGATTTCCCCTTGGTTTTCATAAAAATAAACTTCACTTAACGGGAACTGAAATCTGCAATGAATTTTATTCAAGAGCAACTTAGAAAGCAGATGTTCATATTTAATTAAACAATATTTTATTTACTTAAAGTAGTCAATATTTAACTTACCACAACTGGTCCATTAGACTGAACCACATCTTAACATACAGCTGGTTTTTTTTTAGCATAGTAAAATCATCAAATAAGTCCTCCTAGGGACTGTCAGACTCGTACTGACTAAAATCCACGGTGTCCTTCAATAGCCCTTTACGTTCCAGGGTCACGGTAATTCGTACAGTCCCGCGACCATACGGCTGGTGGATAGAAAAAAATATATGCTATTCTTAAAAAGATAATTTCTAGGATGTACGGCACAACGACCTCATTATCGGGATCAGCCATAAGAAAAAATCGCGACACGTCGCTATCGGTAGCTTAGTGAATACTAAACAGTAGTTTCGAAGCTGGAGCAGCGCTGCCCACAAAATCTGTATCGTAAAAATAGCACTGCTGAACTGCTGATCCCTTCATTGTATAATAGAAATACCTTCATCCAACAAATTACTCACAATCATGACCCAACTCTATGAGCAATTAATTTCCCATCGCCTTAATCCCGCGCCCCGGGATTACGGCGCACGCGTCCCAGCGCTAATCCCGCGGGATCGCATCTGCGCGGGATCCCTGCCTGTTTACAGTGCATATTGAGCGCTGGGAGCGCGCACAGCCGGCGGCGCGAGCCGTGATTAAGTTCTGAGTGGCAGCAGACGGCGCCGGGCGTTTTTAGAGGTCATGCAAGATTGTAGGGTTAGAAGGTAATCCTGTTAGGGGTTGTTCTTGTGTCGCTGATCTTTTATGTATTGAGACACCGAGCTTAGTACTTTATTAAGTACTGTATGTATTGAGCACCTGCACAGAAAACAGCTTGGTTGGCGCAGTGGTTGAGTGATCGACTGTTGTGTGGCCTGCGGCGGCTTTGTATACCGCACTGAAAAATTTTTGATATTTATTTGATTTACAAGTATTTTTTGGGTCTGGGTGTTTGAGTATGTGAGTTTAAATACGTTAAACGCACTCACGATACAAGAAAAAGTCTTAATGTAGGGCATTTTTTTTTCTATGTCTCCTAATTCCTTGGGCCTAATACATTAACACTAACCTTTATGATGAACCTCACCCTAAGAGAGACCTAATACTTTCTATCAAAAATTCATCGTGACTTATTTTTAGCAGCAAGATAGTGTACTATCTCAAACGTCACAGAATGTGACATCACTAAATATCACTTGATTAAACCCATTTGAAACTGTTATCGTACCTATTTGAAAGCATTCATCAAGTCTGCAGCATGTCTCTCCCTGCTCATCCCTTCCGACTCACTTACACGTGAAGATAACTAATCAATTCAATCATTTCCGAATAACTAACTAACAGTACACACGGCCATACACAAAGCTATTAATAACCAGTATAGGCAGACCTTTGAATGTACGGAAAAATCATAAAAATCGAGACCACGATAAACTGGTAGGTATAGCTTGTTGTCTAGCCGTGTGTACATCTTTCTGAAAACAGTATGTTGTTATCAAGCGTACGCGCGGTTTCCGTCCGGCAGCCGGCGCTTATCTGCCGTATCCGAACCGTATCCGATGGCTAAGCCGTAGGGAAGCGGATAGTGAACCGCAAAGCATGATGCTGTACGGTACATAAAGTGAAATGGATAAACATAAAACAATATGTGATAAAATACTAGTTTCATTTTGAAATGCTAACTTCCAACTCATATTATGGATGCGAAAGAAAGTTTGTTTGTTACCTTTCAAGCTCAAACTGCTGGACCGGTCATCCTGAAATTAAAACGATATCCCACAGTTGTGTAGAGAAACGACCATCGTCCCAAAAAGAAAGTTCCCGATAAAAACAACAACGTATGTTCATTAATTAATAGATGACGCCACACGTACAATTAAAAATTAACGCGAGCGAACCCAAAAGAAAAAGCTTGTAGTAAACAATCTAATCGTTCAACATGACACAATACAATAAAACCAACTTATCAGTACCGTTATCAATAGTACCTACTAAAATGTGTTTGTACGTTGAGTATAATCTGCTATTTGAAGCATTTAGTATAAGCATCGATGGTTCAGTGGTAGAATGCTCGCCTGCCACGCGGGCGGCCCGGGTTCGATTCCCGGTCGATGCAATATTCTTTTTGCAATTTGTTTTACTTTTAACTATAAAATATAGCTTTTTTTTCATAAAACGCATTTAAAAATCTGTTTTTATTTATCAATTTGCGTTTTACGAAAATATTATGAGTCATTAACAATCCCAGTAGTATTTATTCTGATTTTGATGAAGATATTAAAGTACTGCACAAATAATAAAAACGTATTTTCATTTAGTTTTATTCACAAAACACCGCACTGCGAAAACACTAACCCATTAAACATTAATTAAAATAAATAACTGACAAAATAACGAACGCCTACCATTTTAACAATAGCAACATAATCCTCTCCGCCGCCACACAAATTGTAAGCGGAACAAACACAAAGGCGCCACACATCACATAAAGGTGCAGCCACATTATCATAACGGGTAAGGCTACAATGGATCGCGCGGGATTCGCCGCGCGTCCTAAGTGGCGTTTAATTAAAAATATGTCACGGGGCGCGACATGAGGGGTGGGGACCGACGGAGAGGGGCGCTGGGCGGACGTCTTATTGTTGCAGGGGAGGATATTGCTGTTGTATGGGTTATTTTGTAATTAATAAGAACATTAAAAGCTGCATGAATGTTTCTTCGTTGCTCTTATAAAAATAATTAAACAATGCAACACCGTTTGTGTTAAAAAAATTGTTGTTCGCACCAAAACATGATTACGTGTCTAAAATTAAAAGACAGATCACACTCAAAAGGCTTAAAGTGGATACACCTAGAAAAGACGCAGAAGACAACAAAAGGTGTTTTTCTTCGAATAAAACACAATTATCTTCAACATAATTTGTCATGAAACATAAGCTTGTAATTCAGGACATTCGTTATCTGACAGTATGTTTCGGTATGTTCGTTTGATGCCATTTAATGTGAAGTAACAATTGGAATTAGATTTTTTATTCGAACAATAATTACTACGAAGTCACATCTAGCTCTTAGCATTACTGCACAAAACGTAAGCTGTCAAGTGGCGAACACATCACAAAGGTTGGCCGTCGCAGAAGAGAAACAAGACTATCCCGCGGCATCGCTCGCACTGTTACACCCGACCACTGGCTAGTCTAGCACTTGTTCAACTTTGTGCAACTGTCACAACTACGTGGATTGTTTGCTCAAGTGCGTTAAGTCTAGGACATGTATTGTGATCGTCCGGGACTTCCCTTGTGGTGTTTATACTAACTTTCCTTAGACCCCGTAGGTTGCACAGTGCATACTAAGGACAGTTAGAGGCATGTCGCGAGTCAGTGGTAACACTTTGAAATGAAGTATGAAATAGAATTGTGTTTCAACGGAATAAGAGTTGTTTCGCTTGTATTAGCTTCTGCCAGAGTCGCAGGAATGCTTCTTCCTGGAATGCAAGAGGCAAATTAAGAAAATTGAGGATTTTAGTCAGTAAAACCCTGACGTTCCTGTAGTAGTAATCTGTGAGTTGCGATGACGATTGCGATTTGGATTGAGAACGTGCATCGTTCTAAGTAGAAGCTTATAGAAACGAAGAAAATGCACGGACGAATTACGTAAAGAAATATGAACATGACAAAATCTATAATCTGATGGCTCATTTATTAGCAGTGCCTAGAAACAGTTCCACTGCCGTAACAAAGACAGGGTCAGTTTCTTCGTGTCTCAACTTCACGCGATTGAAACCAATCTTCAATCCAATAAAAACCAACACGTGTACCTACTCAGTCTCAGTCAACAAACGATAGGTATCGAAGGTTCGAGATCGACACACACCGCACACGGTGGAAATGTACACAGTCATTGAAAAAGCACTTTTACATCGGACACTTCAATTCTAACTGCAATCACGCCGCCTAGTGTGTAAATAGTAAACCAATCGCAGCGAACGACTGAGCTGTAGGGTTGCCACCACGAGCGAGAATAACCGATAACTAACTATACTATACTGTTATCTTGGCAAAACAGATTTGAATTGAAAAGATCATCACAAATTTTTGCAAAAAGCGATGCTTTGCCATGGAGTAAGGATATCACCGATTTAACTAAAGCCTTATTTATTGCCTATTGGAATGCTCACTAAAGCTTTATTTTTTACTTCCAATTTGGGAAGATTTATACTTATTTACTATTACGCTATGTTAGAAAGTCGGTCTTTATCTCTGTACTGTTTAACTTAATTATAGGACTAGTCCCCAAAACTGGAGTGCTTTTTTCTTGTTTTAGGTGGTAAAATTATCAAATGAGTCCTCCCACCCTGCGTGGAGAGGAAAGGACTGTAAGACTTGTATAGACTAAAATCCACCGAGTTCTTCAATTAAATATAAATATTCACAACTATCACACATAGCCATCTAGTCCCAAGCTAAGCAGAGCTTGTGTTATGGGTACTAGACAACTGATAAACATACTTATATATTTCTAAATACATACATATTATAGATAAATTACACCCAGACACAGAACAAATGATCGTTATCATCACACAAACATTTGTCCTGGGTGGGAATCGAACCCACGACCTCCGGCATAGCAGTCAGGCCTTTATGTGCCAGGATGACCCTTAGAAAATCTCGCGACCCAATTACAGTGCTTGAACATGATGCTAATCTGGTTATGGAATATGGACATACCTCCAGGATACCGGGATTTTGAAGAGATTTTACCGGAATTTTAAAATTGTTAGAAATTTAGGATGCATACATACACGCCACCTTTCTTTCAAATTTTAGCCGTAAATAAAACCCGGGAAAAAGGCTTATCCATATTATGATTTCTATGGCAGTTCGTGATACAAGTACATAAAATCAAGCTACTGTCTCCGAACTATGCTTATAACTTCTAAGTCATCCTTAGCACCCCTGCGGATCTCGCTCACCGCGTCGCGCCGGCCGCCGCTGCGCTGCTGTAATTCCGACGTGACGGCAGATTCCGCTCACCACGCTATTTATTACATAGAGGATAACTAGCAATGTTGTTGGACTTCTATCTGATTACGCTGTATTGATAGTTAAAGTTTATGCGAACAATTGTCACCGTAATCTGAAGTGAAGATCCAAAATGTAATTATTTGAAAATTCAAGTTCGCTTAGGGCGAGTTGGTTGATCATGATCAGTTGTTAAACTATTTGTTTAATCTTAAACAATTTTTAACCACGATGTTAAAAAAGGTATGGGATTTTAATAATAGTTATTTAAATATTTATCAAAATTACGGCTCTGAGTACTGCTTACTGTAGATGTAAGCGAAACATCAACACAAAACATTCCGAAAGAACGCATATACAGCTATATACATAGTTAACTAGCACTTTGCCCGCGACTTGGTCCGCGTGGGTTTCGTACTTTCCTAATTCCCCCTTTTCACCCCCTTAAAGGTTAAATTTCCAAAAACCCCTTCTTAGTGCTCCCCTACATTATGATAGGAAGCCGTGTGCAAAATTTCACATTCCTAGCCCCAGTAGTTTCGGCTGTACGTTGATATGTCAGTCAGTCAGTTCTCCTTTTATATATATAGATTAAAATAGTTGTTGGTACTCCGAGACACAATTTAGTGTAGCCCTGGCCAAGGTAGACGCTACCTGGCCTTCCTACTAGGGATTTCTATATTACAGGAGTAAAGACCTTGTTATGAATGTCTCGCCAGTGCGTACAGTACACGAGAAATTACGTTGGCAGCAAAACAGGTCCAATAACCTATTTACTTTGATAATAAAATGTTACAGGTACTGTAACCCAACCGCGGCTGCACGTAATGAATTTCCTCAACACCTCGGTACACAGAGGTCCCCCGGCTGTTTGCCCGTCATACCGTGTCCCCGAGGAGGCCGGGAGTGCCGGGACTATCCTCCTGCCGTGTAATTCTGTCTGCTTGCCGACTCTATTGGAACGGATGGTGGGAGATGATTGCATTTAACGCGGTCCTCGATTGGTGGTGGTATTTGTTTTCGTCTGTAAGAACGTTTTTAATGTTAAAGTGATTGTTATGTGTTTGTTGTGTTATAAGAGTTCCGGAAGAAGATATCTACGATTAAGAGCGATTGAATTCAAATTCTTAACTTTCTGTAATACATGAGTTTGGTATCGTTGTGGTTGGATAAGATTTTTATAGTTACTTGCGTGACACAACACACGCAGGATATGCGTGTAACGTATTTTTTTTATTCTTAGTAATTTAGGTCGCATCATCATCTTTATTTCGGTGTATTTGACGCTTAAATTATGCTAAAACAAAGTTTAAACAACAACTGTTCAGTTTCAAACTGTCATGATTGACGAGCACGACGCGGCGACGTGACGATTGTAACTAACCAGTCTGTTGAAACATCATCACAGCAGCAGAATATTGCGAACCGATGGAAATTAGCATGCTAGTACTGAACAATGGGCACATCAATATCAGCAGGCTGGCAGACTGTCGATGTGCCAATTACACTGATGATGGATGACGCGCTGCTGCCAGCGTGACGTTGATTGGCGGGGGAAATTGTGCGCTTACATTTTATAGCCATTATATTGATCACCAATAACTACGACTACACCTCAACAGAATATCAAATAGCTACGTAGCTAAATAATTACAGACGCACAGACCGATCTTCCAGCTTAAGCCGAGTTTGTCGAGATTGGTCTGTGGATGGGGGACCATTTATCATAGCGAGTTTCCGTGTCTCGGAAGGCACGTAAAGTCACAGACCGATATTCCAGGTTAAGCCGAGTTACCTGAGGTTGGTTTGTGGATGGGGGACCATTTATCATAGCGAGTTTCCGTGTCTCGGAGAGCACGTAAAGTCGCCTGCCCGAGGGTATCGTATTACCCAGTTACTGGGTTGTGGAGGTTAGATAAACAGTCGCTCCATGTAAAATACTACTATCCAGCTGCATCTGGTTCGACTGGAAGTCGATCTCAACATAATTATATACATAGATATTACATAATTTGGGAAAAGGCTAGGCAGCTGATGAAATAGCCACGTAGCTTTCGCCTGATAGAAAGTCACAGATAACCTATTCTAGATTCTGCAAAGCAGCCTATGAGTACCACACATCAATGCATTTAATAATGGTACCAATGGTAGACACTAGATACTGGCAACACTGGCGCAGACACGGTGACCATGGCCAGGGTAGTCTACCATGTGCAGAGCATGCTTAGCAGGGTGCCTGACCACCATTATTTTGGCCGGTTATTGTAGGAAGGGAACATGGATTTTGGCAGTTAATACCAAAATTAGGCACATCATGTGGCCTTACTGTTTGTATTGGAGACATTCCCCTGTGCCTGTCAATACAGTCACATCATCATCGTTATCATCATCAGCCTGTATTCGTCCACTATTGGACATAGGCCTCTCCCAATGTACGCCATTGAGCCCTGTCTTGAGCTTTCTTCATCCAGTCTTAGCCGGCTGCCTTTCACAGGTCGTCGCTTCACCTGGCCGGCATAACACAAGATAAATTATTCCTAATTTTTTTCTTAATTTTTAAGTTTTTTTTTTAAATATGTAGTTTTCTTTTCTTATAAATATTTAATTTCGTTTTCAGTGAATTTAGTTTTTTATGTCAAAAATTTGTACGCCTACACGGCAAAACATAGCGGCCAAATATTGTTTACCCAACACCAATGTAGTACCTATGTTTTACAAATTAATCTAATCTATTCTATTCTATCCTATAGAAATCCACTTATTTCTAGAGAACGAATGATCAAATATTCTGTTTGTTAGCCATGTTCAAGTTGATCCAGATTGTAGCATACCGATCACAAAAGTTCGTCCATCGACGCTTCAACTAAGAAATAAATGGATTCCGTCTTCGACTGTAGTATTGAAATCATACGGCGAGAGTGCATACCGTTCCGCGCCGGTAATAAAGTCACTGAGCTGCAGACTTGTGAACTACTGCTCAGCTGTGGGGGGGTACAGCGCAACTCTATGGGTAAGGGATTGGACACAGTCTAGTATAAATAACGTTTTTTTTTATCGTGGTAAAATCATCAAATGAGTCCTCCCACCCAGGGCAGGGCGGGAGGGATTGTCAGACTTGTACTGACTAAAATCCACGGTGTCCTTCAATAGCCCTTTACGTATCGGGGTCACGGTAATCCGTTAGTCCCGCGACCAGTATAAATAACGTAACGGAATATTTATGTTTTGTACAATAACTGCATTAAGGACACACTGCAAAAAATAATTGTCTCACTCGCATTCGCTGACGAAACACAGACTAGCTACTTGACGGTAGGCAGTCGGCAGCCAGTCAAACCCAGGACCCTGAAGGGGTTACCTACCACCTAGCGAGACGGGATTTGTCGATACAACACGCGTTTGTTCCCGTTTTGTAGGGGGGCCATAACCACTTTAGGGTATATTTACAAGAATATGGACACGAATTCTGCCGTCGTAAATGAAAACACAGTAACTTCAATGACTGTGTAACTGAAGTTACTGTGTTTTTATTTGGTCGCGGGACTCACGAATTACCGTGACCCCGGTACGTAAAGGGCTATTGAAGGACACCGTGGATGTTAGTCAGTACGAGTCTGACAGTCCCTCCCGCTTTGCCCTGGGTGAGAGGACTCATTTGATGATTTTACCACGAAAAAAAAAACAGTGTTTTCATTTACGACGTCAGAATTATAAAGTGGATGTTTTACATGGAGGACAAACGTGGACCAACGTTACAAATAAGAGCCTCCATGTACATTTCGAACATAAACGAAACAAGCATTATTGCCGTCATTTGAACCAAAATAATTATGAACTTTACAGAACATACCAACTATGTAGTCTTGATCATTTTCATGGACACACAACTTAAACAATTTTAAGTAGTTGTTGTTTAATTAGTAAGAACTTGGAATACAGCTGTTTGCAAAGACAACATTCAACAAACATTCTAGTAGTCTAGTTAGTAGTACTCCCAGCAGCAATATGAACGTACCCTAGCTCGAAGGATTGAAAAGAGATCTGGGAAATAGCTAAGAGTTGTTGAAACACAATCGAGAATTTCTAGAAACTTCGTCCGCCGTAACACCGCGGACTAAGTTCTTGATTAAATTTCATTACCGCCGGAACCATTCTAACGTGATTTTCACTTGAGAAAAATTAATAAGACAGCTGTACCTACAGTACCGATTGGTTGTTTGGTTTGAAGAAGTTTGGAACAGTTAGAATAGAGTTTGACTCGAAGGTTTATTTAAAAACGTTGCTCCACACTAGGATTTTTTCAAGTGTCGTGGGTGCGTTTATAAACACAGAAACTCACATACACAAACGAGTGTTTGTGTATGTGAGACCCGAAACGACTACTTGTAGGTCATACGAATATTTGTTCCGTTCGGGAATCGAACCCGGGATACGCTGCGCAACAGTCTAATCGCTCAGCCACTGCGCTAATTACGCTAACCGTGTAACTTGACCTGCTTGTGAACTCAACGATTAATTACTTGCGTATATCTAGACTTACTTGCTTTCCTACTAAAGGACCTGAAAATAAAATATTAAAATTCATTGGTATATTGCGCTTATATCTATAATACATAGTAAACCCGACGCACAGAGGATCAAAGTGACCCCTGTTTACAAAGAAATGTTTTATATTGTTCGAAATCTATCTATCAACGCAAATACGTTATCGGCCAAGCGAAATATCGGAAAAGCTCAAAATCGAGAAAATATTTCAGTGGTAAAATAGTGTAAAATCCTTATCGGATCAAATCGGCGCGCTTCGGAGCGGACGCTCGCGTATCGCTACGATCGCCGGCGATTCGCGGCGATATTCGCTTTTATGAGGACTTTTATTCGTTCAGACGATTCACACTTTTCGGACCAGTGGGCACAGATAATGAAATACAAGTTGGCTCACTGCTACCGTGGAAGAGTAATACTTACCATCAATAGATTTACCATCAGAAGGCAAAGAAGTCAGCTCCATTCAACGAGGGACAACGTCGATACGATTATATGCTAATGGTAATCTCAAAAGCACGACGGTCTTAAGTGCGTTTAGACAAACGCACTTAGAAATGACCGCAGCGGCGAATCTAAGCACAGTGAGACCACTGTGCTTAGATTCGCCGCTGCGGTCATTTCTCATCGTTGTATGTAGTGAACCTTCTGCTTTTATATTTTTTACGACACTACAGTGCCACAGTGCTACCTGCAGTTTTTACATTTCATTAAAGCCGAGAATTTTGTTAATTAATTTTGCGCAAGTTTTTCGTTTACTTTTATTGTGGGAAAGGATTTTCAAATGGAATTTAAAATATAAAAAATGTCTTTGCTACAATGTAGAGGAAAGCTTCGTCAACGTCATCTCATCATCATGAGCTGAGGCTCATGAGCCTACGTCAGTTCACCTCTGGAGATGCTCCAAATTATGATTGGCAATCTCTTCGTCTTTTCTGAGCTGAGGCCCTTTTGGCATTAAACGATTTGTTTATTTCATTTTTAGACTTGACAAGTGTTAATGTCAATAAACTCAATTTTCTTTCTTTTTCTTAATCTTTTATAATTTCCCTAAATTCTATTCCAAAAATAATACAGCTATGAACGGTTCTCGTCAAGTCAGACACGTCACATAAGGGCGCCCCCACACCGCGCCGGTCGCAGCCGTCCGGACGACGCAGTCATTAGACACAACTCACAATTAGCTCCATCCGTCGATCGACACGATTCACGACACTCATTTACTTGGGTTCGAGTTTGTTTTGTCTCACAGATTATGTATAGTTAAGAAGACACCTACTAAACTATATAGTGAATTAAAATGTGAAAACATTCATGTTGGAAGGAGGAGGTCTGGTCATACTCGTAGTTGTCGAAGGACCGATGGTCAGTGGAGCAGACGAGTCCTGGAGTAGAGTCGGTCCACCACAGGCGTAGTGGGACGCCCCCCCAGCTAAATGGACCGACCTTAAGAAAGTGGCTGAGACTGACTGCATGCAGAAGATGGAGGACAGGGTGATGTGCCCAAGTGACCTATATGTATATATCAGTGGACTCCAAAATGCTGAGTTGTTTGAATCAGTGACACTTTCGGTCATTGTTTTCGTTCATTCAGGAACGATGTAATCTACAAAACACCTTGATTCTATCTTAAGGTAAACTAATCTACATACAGAGCTACTAGATAAGATATTCTTATCGCTTTATTTGTTTTTACTCTAACATTATTACGAGCATCTAATCTCTTCACTGTAGTGTAGGTCAGGGTAGACGCCCTCTATCTTACAACTGACTACAATGCCAGTAGGTATTTATTCTCCATATTTTCAAAAACCTATCAAGAATATCAAGTTAGTCGGGAAAGCGAGTTCCCCTTAGATTAGTTGACCCTCCCCAACTAAAAATTCCAATTACGAGCAACCCTCAATAATAACCGCATATCGAACCCAACTCACCGACCTACCTACGTGTAGGTGTACGAGATGAGACGGGAACTATACATTTTATTTTTATAAGTAATTTTTATACTACATTTTCATACATTGGAACATAAATTTTTGAGGATTTTTTTTTTTTTTTTATCGTGGTATTATCCGGGCACGCCGCAATCGCGACGGTAAGACCCCTCTTTGAGGAGTGGCTGGATAGGCGTCACGACGTCCTGACCTACCGCATGATGCAGGTCCTCAATGGACACGGAAGTTTCCGCAGGTACCTGTGTCTGAAAAGGAGGGAAGAAACGCCTGGGTGTCAGCACTGCGAGGATCGTCCGAACGACACGGTGGACTATACGGTGCAGGACTGCCCCGCTTGGGCAGAGCACCGCCGTGTCCTCACCACGGCGATAGGCGTAGACCTCTCGCGCCCGGCACTGGTCAAGGCCACGCTGCGGGGCGAGACGGAGTGGTTTTAATCACAATACGTATCAGCGTATCAGTGCTGCCTGTGGCAGGGACTTGATCGAGTTATTGTTTCTCTTGTTTCTCTTACGAGATAATGATAACTTTTGTCTAAAATGGCAATTAACGTGACAAGTTTTGTATCATATTGTCATTAGTGGGAAGCGGTCGCCTCCTTCTGCGAAGCAGTCATGCTCGCGAAAGAGGAGGCGGGCTGCGTAACAGAAAGGACGGCATCCTCCCACCACTTCAGCCGCAGTGGCAGACGCCCACGGCGACGGACGTCGGCAGACGATCTCCTGCCACCGTAGACGCGGGCAACTCGCTGTCCAACCACGGACTATGCCCGGGTCGACGGCGCGTTGTGTTCCACGTGCGCCTCAAAGAGTTTCAGCAAAAAATGACGGGGCTCCCCTCTAGAGGGCCAAAGCCTGCCGGGGTCGCGGGAATTTTACGAATTAATATTATAATTACGAATTACCGTGACCACGGAACGTAAACTGCTATTGAAAGACACCGTGGATTTTAGTCAGTACAAGTCTGACAGTCCCTTCTGCTCTGCCCTGGGTGGGAGGACTCATTTGATGATTTTACCATGAAAAAAAAAAATGTGAAAATGTGGTAAAATCAGATGAGTGCGGGACCAAGGGCGGGACGAGAGGGACAGTCAGACTTGCACTGACAAATATCCACGGTGATCCTTCAATAGCCCTTTACATTCTAGGGCCACAGTTACCTGGTGAGACACTCCCACGACCCTGGCACGTTCCCATCACTTGGAATGACTTCTGCATCATGAGTGTGTTTACAAACATTTTATAGTCATATACACAAACAGCCCAGAGTTGTGTCTATGTACTTGTATCGGTCATAGAAATATTTACTCCAACCGCTAATCGAATCCGCGAAACCCAGACAACAAACAATTGCTTAGTCACTGTACCAACCGTGGCGACAAATGAACATAAATTAAGAAAAGCTGCCAGATTTTTCTTGTTATCAAAAAAAGTGAAGTATTAGACATGAAATCGTGTTTCTCCGATTTCGATTACAATACAGTGAGGTCGAAAAAAGGTAACAAAAAATATTTCGAATATTTGGATTTCTTTTTCGTTCGCTACACTTTTTCACATTTTGCGTTGAACATATTTGTTCTGGTGTCCCCTTTTGATACAAACGACAGTACCTTGCGAACACTATCAAATATATAAAATTGGGTAGAAAGAGGGTAGCCGCTCAATATCTCGGGCCGGGGTGCCGGGCACGACAGTCGCGTCAATATTTGAACTGCACACTCTTTAATACACCTACAACTTGAATTTGATATGGTGGCGAGGCGGCGTGCAGTCTGGGGAATTTCCTTACCTTATACAGAAATATTTCTCGAGATATTTCAGTTTAAGACACTCCAAGGTGAAAATAATGTCCTCTTCGTATTCATAGGGTGAGGTGATGTCTCTATGAACTGGTAACTGTGCATTACCATAGAAATTCATCACTGTGAGTATTATTTGTTAACGGACCCATAATTTTCCACGCACGAAAATAATCAGTGCGCCTTAAATTTTGAAGTACATATTACCGGAATAAAATCTGATACGCGAAGGTTTCAGTTTAAAAGGGTTCAAGTACTTTGTTAATTTAACATTACATGGGCCTCGGGTCAGCGCGTTTATAATTAAGTCACTTCCAACCTCCTAGATAGAGACAGACATATAATTATACTTTGTGTGTAACAAAGACGGCAATTCATGGCAAAGTTTTTTAAGGGTTGAAATAGGGTGTAATAGGTTAAACCAGAAATAAGGTTTCCAAAAATAATTGCTGGCCAGTAACTCCAGTTTGGAAGAAGTTACACAACCTACTTATTATACGATATTTATCTCAGAGATAAAACTTTAAGAGTTGTTAAGTATTTCTAACTCGAATTTCATAATGAATAAAAGGTTTAGTGCTTAAAGAGGCTTAATTATTATCAACAACAATTCCGACGCCTATTTTGAACGACGCCATGTTAGCCGACGCTTTTATTGCTGAAGCCTATCGAACTCGACGCCTCTGCTTCTTTAAGTCGACGCCTGTTGAATACGACACCTTTTGAATCCGATGCCTTTCGAATCCGACACCTTTTGAATCCTACGTCTTTTTATTCAGACGATTCTTGTAATCGACGCACTTCGAATCCGACGCCTTTTAAATCCGACGTACTTTGAATCCGACGCCTTTTGAATCCGACGCACTTTGAATCCGACGCCTTTTGAATCCGACGCACTATGAATCCGACGCCTGTAGAATACGACGCCTTTTGTATCAAACGCAGTTTGAATCCGACGCATTTGAATCCGACGCCTATAGAATCCAACGCCTTTTGATTCAAACGACTTTTGTATCCGACAAACTTTGAATCCGACGCGTTTTAAATCCGACGCACTTTGAATCCGACGCCTATAGAATCCGACGCCTTTTGAACCCCAAGCCCATAGAATCCGACGCCTATAGAATCCGACGCCTTTTGATTCAGATGACTTTTGAATCCGACGCACTTTGAATCCGACGCCTATAAAATCCGACGCCTATAGAATCCGACGCATTTTGATCCGACGCCTACAGAATCCGACGCCTTTTAAATCCGACGCCTGTAGAATCCGACACCTGTAGAATCCGACGCCTGTAGAATCCGACGCCTGTAGAATCCGACGCCATTCGAATCCGACGCTTATGGAATCCGACGCCTATAGAAGCCGACGCCTTTTGAATCCGACGCCTGTAGAATCCGACGCCTTTTGAATCCGACAACTTTTTTTTTTCCGACGCCTTTTGAATCGGACGCCTAAAGAAACCGACGCCTTTCGATACAGACAACTTTTTTATCCGACGCCTTTTAAATCCGACGCCTATAGAATCCGACGCCTTTTGAATCGGACGCCTAAAGAAACCGACGCCTTTCGATTCAGACAACTTTTTTATCCGACGCCTATAGCGTCCGACGCCTTTTAAATCCGACGCCTGTAGAATCCGACGCCTATAGAATCCGACGCCTTTTGAATCCGACGCCTTTTAAATCCGACGCCTGTAGAATCCGACGCCTATAGAATCGGACGCTTAAAGAATCCGACGCCTTTTGATTCAGACAACTTTTTATCCGACGCCTATAGAATCCGACGCCTTTTTAATCCGACGCCTGTAGAATCCGACGCCTTTTGAATCCGACAACTTTTTATCCGACGCCTATAGAATCCAACGCCTTTTTAATCCGACGCCTGTAGAATCCGACGCCTTTTGAATCCGACAACTTTTTATCCGACGCCTATAGAATCCGACGCCTTTTTAATCCGACGCCTTTTGAATCCGACGCCTATAAAATCCGACGCCTTTTGAATCCGACGCCTTTTGATTCAGACAACTTTTGAATCCTACGCCTATAGAATTCGACGCCTTTTGAATCCGACGCCTGTAGAATCCGACGCCTTTTGAATCCGACGCCTATAGAATGCGACGCCTTTTAAATCCGACGTTTATAGAATCCGACGCCTTTTAAATCCGACGCATGTAGAATCCGACGCCTTTTGAATCCGACGCCTATAGAAGCCGACGCCTTTTGAATCCGACGCCTTTTAAATCCAACGCCTTTAGAATCCGACGCCTATAGAATCCGACTCTATTTGATTCAGACGATTTTTGTATCCGACGCTATTTGAATCCGACGCTTATAGAATCCGACGCCTATAGAATCCGACGCCTTTTGAATCCGACTCTATTTGATTCAGACGATTTTTGTATCCGACGCTATTTGAATCCGACGCTTATGGAATCCGACGCCTATAGAATCCGACGCCTTTTGAATCCGACACCTTTTAAATCCGACGCCTTTTGAATCCGACGCCTTTTAAATCCGACGCCTATAGAATCTGACACCGTTTGTATTGGACGCCTAAAGAATCCGACGCCTTTTGATTCAGACAACTTTGAATCTGACGCCTTTTGAATCCGACGCCTCTTTAATCCGACGCCTGTAGAATCCGACGCCTTGAGAATCCGACGCCTATAGAATCGGACGCCATTTGAATCCGACGCCTATAGAATCCGACGCCTTTTAAATCCGACGCCTGTAGAATCCGACGCCTATAGAATCCGACGCCTTTTGAATCCGACGCCTTTTGATTCAGACAACTTTTTATCCGACGCCTATAGAATCCGACGCCTTTTTAATCCGACGCCTGTAGAATCCGACGCCTTTTGAATCCGACGCCTATAGAATCCGACGCCTTTTAAATCCGACATCTGTAGAATCCGACGCCTTTTGAATCCGACGCCTATAGAATCCGACGCCTTTTAAATCCGACGCCTATAGAATCCGAAGCCTTTTGAATCGGACGCCTAAAGAATCCGACGCCTTTTGATTCAGAAAACTTTTTTATGCGACGCCTATAGAATCCGACGCCTTTTAAATCCGACGCCTGTAGAATCCGACGCCTCTTGAATCCGACGCCTAAAGAATCCGACGCATTTTGATTCAGACAACTTTTTTTTTCCGACAACTATAGAATCCGACGCCTTTTAAATCCGATGCTAATAGAATCCGACGCCTTTTGAATCGGACACCTAACGATACCGACGCCTTTCGATTCAGACAACTTTTTTATCCGACCCCTATAGAATCCGACGCCTGTAGAATCCGACGCCTTGTGAATCCGACGCCTATAGAAGCCGACGCCTTTTGAATCCGACGCCTTTTAAATCCAACGCCTTTAGAATTCGACGCCTATAGAATCCGACTCTATTTGATTCAGACGATTTTTATATCCGACGCTATTTGAATCCGACGCTTATAGAATCCGACGCCTTTTAAATCCGACGCCTTTTAAATCCAACGCCTGTAGAATGCGACGCCTTTTGAATCCGACGCCTAAAGAACCCGACGCCTTTTGATTCAGACAACTTTTTATCCGACGCCTATAGAATCCGACGCCTTTTTAATTCGACGCTTGTAGAATCCGACAACTTTTGAATCCGACGCCTATAGAATCCGACGCCTTTTAAATCCGACGCCTTTTGAATCCGACGCTTTTTGAATCCGACGCCTTTTAAATCCGACGCCTGTAGAATCCGACGCCTTTTGAATCTGACGCCTAAAGAATTCGACGCCTTTTGATTCAGACAACTTTGAATCCGACGCCTATAGAATCCGACTCCTTTTGATTCAGATGACTTTTGAATCCGACGCCTATAGAATCCGACGCCTTTTAAATCCGACATCTGTAGAATCCGACTCTATTTGATTCAGACGATTTTTGTATCCGACGCTATTTGAATCCGACGCTTATAGAATCCGACGCCTTTTAAATCCGACGCCTTTTAAATCCAACGCCTGTAGAATGCGACGCCTTTTGAATCCGACGCCTAAAGAACCCGACGCCTTTTGATTCAGACAACTTTTTATCCGACGCCTATAGAATCCGACGCCTTTTTAATTCGACGCTTGTAGAATCCGACAACTTTTGAATCCGACGCCTATAGAATCCGACGCCTTTTAAATCCGACGCCTTTTGAATCCGACGCTTTTTGAATCCGACGCCTTTTAAATCCGACGCCTGTAGAATCCGACGCCTTTTGAATCTGACGCCTAAAGAATTCGACGCCTTTTGATTCAGACAACTTTGAATCCGACGCCTATAGAATCCGACTCCTTTTGATTCAGATGACTTTTGAATCCGACGCCTATAGAATCCGACGCCTTTTGAATCCGACGCCTTTTGAATCCGACGCCTATAGAATACGACGCCTTTTAAATCCGACGCCTATAGAATCCGACGCCTTTTAAATCCGACGCCTGTAGAATCCGACTCGATTCGACTCCAACGCTTATGGAATCCGACGCCTATAGAAGCCGACGCCTTTTGAATCCGACGCCTTTTAAATCCGACGCCTATAGAATCCGACGCCTTTTAAATCCGACGCCTGTAGAATCCGACGCCTGTAGAATCCGACGCCTTTTGATTCAGAAAACTTTTTTATTCGACGCCTATAGAATCCGACGCCTTTAAAATCCGACGCCTGTAGAATTAGACGCTTTAGAATCCGACGCCTTTGGAATCCGACGTTTATGGAATCCGACACTTTTTGAATCCGACGCCTATAGAACCCGACGCCTTTTGATTCAGACGACTTTTGTATCTGACGCACTTTGAATCCGACGCCTTCTGAATCCGTCGTTTATGGAATCCGACGCCTATAGAATCCGACGCTTTTTGAATCCGACGCCTTTTAAATCCGACGCCTTTTGAATCCGACGCCTATAGAATCCGACGCCTTTTGAATCCGACGCTTTAAGAATCCGACGCCTTTTAAATCCAACGCCTGTAGAATCCGACGCCTTTTGAATCCGACGCCTATAGAATCCGACGCTTTTTGAATCCGACGCTTTTAGAAACCGACGCCTTTTGTATCCTTCGCACTTTGAATCCGTCGCATATTTAATCTGACGCCTGTTAAACCCGACGCATTTGTTAGTCGACGACTATCGACGCCGTTTCTTTTTAAGGCTGTTGCATGTCGACACCAACGCCTATCAACGCCGATGTCTACCAACCCCGTCACCTATGGAATATGACGCTCATCGACAACTACGCCTATCGACGCGGCTGCCAAGTGACCAAAATAGGTTCTAGTAAGTTTGTGAACAGCGCTAAGTAATATGAACTATCGAGTGGTGTAATTGAGTTCAGTTCAGAATCCAAACTTTATAACGTAACTGAATATACTGACAAAGACTAACAAATGAAGATATGAACTGTGAACAAACGTACCGCATCCAGATTTCCCACTTGGATAAAAAACCTCACCACTCGAAAGTCTAACCGCCCGAACTATCCAATTTTTACAGAAGTCACTCATTGCGAATTCACTTACAATTAACAGCGTTGCATTAAGTGCATGTCCCCTCGGGGTAAGAGGGGGCCAAGGGGGTGAAGACAGGAGGGGGCGGGGCTAACTCGCTTATGCACCCGGAACGTACTGGTGATTTAATTTGAACCGTTTTATTGACTGAAAATTGCTCTAAAGTGTAGAAGGGCCGGTGCGACAGTGCGATTGCGACTGTGCGACAAAGGTGTCGCAGATGGAGTCTACTGAGGCTGCAAAGGATTCGTTATGTAAATTCCTTTTAATTTATTCCTTTCTAGATAAGACTGAGACTGTGTGCTAGGTTTTTCTGATTGGTATGTGCAGCGGAGACAGGTTTTAAGATTTATTACTGCTGAAACGTGAGCATTTGTTAAAGTTCATTCTATATTCTATAATGTTTAGATTTTTCATGGAGAGTCCATGTATTACATATTATACTGAGTTTGTCATAAAAATCGAAATTTGACAATATTTTATAACTGGTCATAATTACTCAATAAAGCTTCTTTTTTTTTTCGTGGTAAAATCATCAAATGTGTCCTCCCACCCAGGGCAGGGCGGGAGGGACTGTCAGACTTGTACTGACTAAAATCTACGGTGTCCTTCACTAGCCCTTTACGTACCGGGGTCACGGTAATGGATAAGTCCCGCGACCACTCAATAAAGCTTTAAATAAAAGCTTAACAAAACTTATCTCGTTTTAAAACATTAGATGATTATTATACAACTAAAACTGTTATAAACTAATCAAAATCACAGTGCTGCACAAGTTCCCTGCTCACTATACATCTATCCCGTAGTAAACCGGAGCTTAATGCAACAAAGATTGCTTCTCGGTATTAAATTGAGCAGACAGACAACACTTTAACTAAACGATACGACGTTTTAGCTACCCTGCGGTTTTGGCATTGGTTTACTATGGCAGGGTATTCAGCATTTTGTTGGATTAGGTACCCCACTTTTTTTTTATCGTGGTATAATCAAATGAGACCTCCCACCCAGAGCAGAGCGGGAGGGACTGTCAGACTCGTACTGACTAAAATCCACGGTGTCCTTCAACAGCCCTTTACGTTCCGCGGTCACGGTAAGTCGTACAGGCCCGCGACCATTAGGTAACCCACTAGGCTCGTGATGAAATAAGCAAAAACTATAGATTGAAAGTTTGAAAGCCGAGAAGCTTTTAGGATTGAAAACCGTTTAGCTTTCAATTCAGGTTACAACGGCAGAATTTGTGGAGTTTTGGATTCAGTGACAGTATTTCGTTTGATATCTACGTCGAATTTTAGATTGACGACACGGTTAGCGCAGTGGCTGAGCGATCACAGCGTGTTCGATCCCCGCACAGAACAAATATTAATTTGTATGATCTGTAAGTAGTTGTTCCAGGTATGCGTTTTCTATGTTTGTATACGCACCCACGATGCAGGAAGAAATTCCTAGTGTGGGGCAACGTTTTTATATTAAAACATTGTGTTTGATTTCAATGAATTTTTTATCACAACGCTGCAAAATAATTGTTTTGAGTGCACTTCAAAGATTTTGTAAAACAGTCTTTGTCGCGTCGTTGATTTATAGATTGTTAAAGTTATACGTGTGTCTCGTGATAACAGTTAAGAAAGTTCTTATTTTGGTTCACTGCACTTGTCTCTAAAATAATTAATTTACATCGTTACCCTGTCCAGACCACTACACTTACGCGGTACAAATGACCGGCCGCGCTTTACAAAACTGTGTCTCCCATAGAGCGGGAATTTAAAGAAATCAGCGCATTTCACCGCAGTACCGCCAATGTAGTGTCGCGACTTGCTGAATAGAGCCGACAGCGGTCTACCGCAGTGTCGGATATTTGCGACACCACTCGGGTTTGAAGGTGTTGTACTGAGCACACTGGGCTCGCTGAAATACTTTTGGAAGAAATAAAATAAGAGCTTCTGGAAAATAAAATGGTGGCACACGTACTGAATTTATTGCTGTTACAAATGTTAACTTATGAATTGTTTTTTTTTTCTGACTTAGACCAACAAAGTCGCTATCTATAATTTTTTGTGGAACTACGAGTATCATAAGACTTTTCATATTTTAAAATATCGCGTCGCGAATTTAAAATATTCTTTGTGGAAAGAAATATTCAACCGCGAGCGAGAGGATTTGAATCTGGGACCTCCGGATTCACTACATCCGTCGCTCTTACCAACCGATCTACCGAGTTCCTGCGTACAAGCATCGAATTTTTCAATCCATTTCAAACGTTCAAATCAAATCCTGCCGGCGGTCCAATTTATCTTTCCACAAAAAAAAACCTTTAAGGCATTTCATGCTGTAGGTGCATGCCCATCCAACAAATTAAACTTTCAAAGAAAATCTGCTCACACTCCAAATAGCTTATCATAAAAGCAAACACCAGCTTCGTATTCCTGTGTGCAACCACCTCAACTGATTCAAGGAAACCGCGTCTGCAAAGTGTATTGGTATGTAAAAGTTGTGCGGCACGGGCGCCGGCACGAACGCTTTGCTATTAGCCGTCCGGCACTGCTCTGGTAAATAAATACATGGAAATATTGCCACCATACGGCTCAATCGGTTCACAAACGGTTGTATAGCTTTTACAGCCTGCTTTTCATGTGCGAAGGATGCTGTTAGATAGTAGGGATAATGGTTAAAAGGATTCTGTCACTGTTTTTATAGAAGAGTAACAACAGGGATGAATGGATTCATAACCTTAATTTACTGAATATTCTTAGCGAGATTATATCTATCAAGTTATACATTTCTGCCTTGTTCTGACAAAAACGCAAGTAATAAATTACTTCTAGTACTTGATTAGACGTCATCTCTCTTCGTGTTTCAATTGAATCAATCCAAGAAGGATTGATGATATGAATATAATTGTCAAGGCTACTAATCTATAGGTGCTAATTGACTTAAGCATTCACTTGTAACAGAACATCGATCATGCAAAATTAAAAACGGCTAATTTTGTCGAACTGAACAGCGAAGAGAGCCAAACATTTTCACGATCTTTCTAGCGAACGCTCTAGTCGATTTTCATCAAAAAAGCTCGACAAAAGCTCGCCAAAACGCTCGCTAAAACGCTCTCGTTTGTTTTTATGTAATGTAGCTTTTGAAAGAATTCTCATTACAAGTGTGTTCCAGCCAATCCACATCTACCAGTCGTCAGGCCATAAATAATAAAAGAAGACAACTCTATTAATGCAACTTTTATTTACTTCTGAAACTCATCTAAAACTTGTGTCCAAACAGCGCATCTCCCTGTCAGGTACCAAGCGAGCAGGAGCAGGCAATAGTGTCGGTGTCGCGGTTCTTACACAGCGGCGTGCAAATACAGCGCAATATGAGAGCGCCCCGGGCACCCATCAATTGTGTCTCATATCAAATATACCGGTGGCCTGTGATACACCGATATATTGCTCACGATATTTTCTGTCATACGAGTAAGAATTGTGGGATGCTTTTGTTTAGACGCTTTGTGGATTTAGCTAGAGGCAATGAACAGTTGTACATAATACATTTCTGCGAGAGACACACTAGAAAAAAAAGGCGTGTATGTAGAAAAAAACACATAAAAGTAAGAAAATCATGTTCTCGTCATATTTCGTGTAAAAAGAGACTACTGCAGGGCAACTATCTACCTACGCAACGCTGATTTCTAAGAAACCTCTGTGATACTCGAATGTAGAACAGTAAAAACATTCACGTGGTATTTTCAATAATAATCGAGAGTCAAAAGCTTGTATAAATAATAAGTTAACAGCATACATAGGAGGTGTTTGAATCCAATGATCAAAACAACATCAGTACAAACGAGACAATACTTCCAAACAGAAATACACTCGAGCTGGCAAGGATTTCCCCAAGAGTTGTCCGAGTAAGTCTGGGTGTTCGGCGACACGACAAACAGTAAACACTGTCCACTACTATACTATCCGGTCGGTGCGTAAATAAGGCGTGTGTAAGGATGGGATGGAACCCAGTGTACGGTACGGTATCGACCTCTTTGGATCTAAAGTGTGGTTGATAGTGGGATTTGAATGTGTCTGTCGTGAAGGAGGAGTGTTGTGGATCTTCATGGGGGATAAAATAGCTTTTTTTTATCGTGGTATGTGTATCGCAGAGCGGAGGGACTGTCAGACTCGTACTGACTAAAATCCACGGTGTCCCTCAATAGCCCTTAACTTTCCGGGGTCACGGTAATTTGTAAGTCCCGCGACCAGAGGGATAAAATAGCTAGTAAAACATTTAAAAACCTTACAACAATGTAGAAACATTTTGTCTTAGGTATTAATAACGAAGAAAGCCACTTAAAACTATTTAAATGAATTTTTTACTGGGTTCTGTGAAATACGTTAATTTTGCCTGAAAATAAGCGCCAAAATTACAACAAAAAAGCTTAACTAATCTGGTAAGCCCGAAACCCCGAAAACTTTACTACGCGTTTTCACGAAAAGAAAAACTATATCACAGTCCGGTGGCGAGGTAATTATAAAGAATCTCAGCTCAGGAACGCGGCACAATCGGGTTATCGCAGCGAGCAGGTACACTGATTCGATTAGCCGCTCACTCCGCTCTTACCGCTCTACTCGCTCCGTCCGCTCGCTCAGCTCTCACACTATAAGGAACACTTTTATGCGCTCAACGGAACCTTATTAATGGGGGTTTTATTTATCCTTTGTTGTAGAAAGAAAAGGTTTGGTAGGAAGTGGTCGCGTTACGTATATGAATTAAATTAGGTCGCTCTGTAGAGCTCCGGGGAATCTGCTAGTGTTTCTTATAGCTGTGGTGCTAACAGACAGACATATTCATTTTATTATTGTATGTTGTTCTACCATTGAATTATGCAGCATTCGCATTCAATATCATGTCTTTTTGAGCAATCAATCAACGCGAAAATTGCTGAAAATAAATTGAGCAATTTAAATAACGTATAAAAATGAAAACAAATGAACAACTCTCACACAACACAATTAAACTAATATTACCTTAATTAAAACAAAAACACGTACGCCATTTAAATAATTTAAAATTAATCAAGCAGACCGCCGAATTAAAATGCTTTCCCACCTGAATACACTGAAATAAAGACAAAGCCTCCAGCCGCGGTCTGCATAATAAGCCGCATTATATCCTGATCAAAATTTCAGCTCAACTCGAGTCTGACCGGAAGTCGGCGCCCGGATACGAAAGCGGCCGGCAGATGGCGCCGTTTCCTCTTATTGCTGACCGCGGGACAAAGCCTGTCGCTTTATACCAAACACCACACCTACCAACGGTCCTGCTGATAGATAATCTACCTTATTGTCATAGCCATAAGAATTAATGTGGCCACGATCAAAACTTTGTACGCATTTTGAAATATGCAACTAGTTTACCAAGCCATTTTATCAGTACCCCCAAATTATATTAAAATGAGCTTTATTCCGTTGATTTAAATATGAGTGTGGGTGTATAATGTAGTTGGTGGCTGTTAAAATATGCAGTAGTTGTGCCTCGGAGGGAGTAATTCGTACTTCTTGTTGATTTAATAACGTTCTGACGGCAGATCACTGAAACTTCCTGAAGTTTGTCGCTGATTTCGTAAATATTGATAAGAGAAAAGCATTTCGTCAGAGAGAGTGTCTTACATGACGGGAAAAGTGACAGTCAATAATAAACGCAAAGAGAAATAAAAGGCATACTCTAAACATAAGCATCACACCAATAAACCAATAAAAAGCAATGGAGATCAATTTAGATAAATATCAAAAACCTACAAACTTCAGCATTAAAATAAACCAGATCTAAGCAATCCCGTATTAATAACAACATCAGCTTAATTCACCAAAATAGATATTTATATTCCAAAGGTCGAAGGTTGAATACAATGGGCGAAAAATTTGCCCAATAAATAACCAAGTTGTATAAATAATGTTGAACGTTTGTATCTGTTTTGGTCCATAATTGTGACCGTAACTTTATGCCAACCATTACTTTATACAATACACGTAGAATAAATTACGCGACGGTATTCAAAAGAGTATTTAGTGCGTGGCGAATGGAATAAACTCGTAGACGACGTGTCTACGGCGCGCGGCTACGCGACTACGGCGTAGGCCCGGTGGTAAAAGATTTTCCGTAACGTCGTCGTATTTTCTGTGCTAATGGATCTATTGTACTAATTATTTCTGTTACTCAAGTATAATTAATGGAAGAACTTACTTAGCGGTATTAGTAAAGCTTGGTGGCTTAGACATTTTCATAGAAATATATTTACTTTCATTAGAACGAGATGGAATTATCAACAATTTGATGTTATTTTCTGCTTGTTCAAATTAAGTATTTTAGCGATATCTTTTGAACACTTAGTATAACATTCTTGAAGCCTATTTATTTATCAAAAACAAAATAATCGTCTTAAATGATACTCTCCTCATGCTAATTATAATTTTATCGATCTCCAATTAATTCCTTTTAAATTCCTATTGATTTTATTATTCTTGCACTTCATAAACATCATTGACAGGCCTGTTGGTCTAGTGGTTAGTGACCCTGACTGCTATGCCGGAGGTCGTGGGTTCGATTCCCACCCAGGACAAATGTTTGTGTGATGAGCACGATCATTTCTTCTGTGTCTGGGTGTAATTTATCCATAATATGTATGTATTTAGAAATATATAAGTATGTTTATTAGTTGTCTAGTACCCATAACACAAGCTCTGCTTAGCTTGGGACTAGATGGCGTTGTGTGATAGGTGTGGAATATTTATTTATTTATTTATCAATAGATCTATTTTTAAAACTTACTTTTATCAAAAATCATAGACGCTGATCTCTTTATAATGCCCTGATACGGCTGACATCAAACAGTATCTCCAGTAACAAGCCGGTACACAAAGCGGGGCCGCGCTGTAGATGTGTAGATTAGTCACGACCACAACCGACGGACTGAAGGTCTAAAACACGATTACATAATTATTACAGCACTCTCTTTTACACGTGACTATGCCTGTACGAAGGTCGGAATCTGTCTACTACTGGTATAAAGTATCCTTAGTAGTAGGTTTTTTAAAACATTTGTATAGTTTTTTTGAAACCAGATGAGGCCGGTGTTTCATACCTGACTGCTCTGAGAAAACATCCAAAACAAACGTCACTGAATCTTTTAAAGTCCAGACATTTTTGGACAGACAGATATGCAGAGTTACTTTTGTATTTATAATACTACTAGTATAAAGTTGTTATATATATTTACTTTACTACTTAGGACACGGGGTAATGGGGCAGAAGTGAGCTAGTTGTTGGTACCTAAGTAACTGTGAGGGTAACCTAGATTGTAACTAGAACAATTATTATTACACTCACGCCTCCGTCGAGATAAGACAAATTAAGAGACGACGGCTTTATCACAGTTGGATTAATTTTCTTAGCGTTTTCCCTGTAGGATATACAAGCAACAGAATTTTAATATAGAAGGTTTATATCAAAGTGTTACTTTGTTTTGATTTTTATATTAAACGTAATAAAGAAAAGGGCTGTGTACAATAAAGAGTAATCAATCCATCCAAATATCAGTCCAACTTCGCTTTGTTTTTATAAACAAGGCGAGCTGGAAGAAGCTGTATAAGTTCTCGACGAGGCCTAACCTGCCGTTGTTCATCATCATCTTCCTGCCCTTATCCCATTTTACTTGTGGTCGGCGCAACACGTTTTTTTCTTCCATTCTCCTCTATCAAATGTCACAGTATCATTTACTCCTTTTTCTTCCATATCATTAGCCATCCATCTCTTCTTTGGCCTTCCTCTTCCTCCCCATCCATCAACATTCACACTCATCACTCTCTTGGTCACATGAATGTCATCCTCCTCATTACAAGTCCATACCAAGACAGATGATTCCCTTTCATATTTTCTGTAACAGACGCCACTTTCAAACTTCCCTTTATAAACTCATTACTTTATCCATTCTTGTAACTCCACACATCCATCTTAACATTCTCATCATAACATCAACACCTGCCGTTGTTATAAGACTGTTTTAATAGGGCGCCACGGCCTTGGAACGCAAAGGGCATGTGAAGGAATAGGGTGGTTTTTAATCAGTAAGAGTCCGACAGGCCCTTCCGCCTTCTTGATTTTATTATAAGAGTATTTTACCTACATATAACTAATGTAAAAAAAATACGTGTGGCACTCGGGGACTGCCGCGGTACAGCAATTGCATAACATCCCATCGTTGCTCTATGGTCAGCTACGTCAATCAAGTGAAATGTCAAGAAAAAAATCATTCATTCAAATTTTATTCATTCACGTTGACATGACAGATGTGACAGGTTATTGTGTTAGGTTTATTTTCGTTACGGAATTTCTTGATTCGGTCTCCACGCTTAAAGCCCGCGATAAAACCTATGCAATTGCTTAAAAAAAACACAACTTAGACAATGAATAAAAAAGTTAAATCCGTAGCAAGTGCAGTTTTGTAACTTGTATGTATCTTCAATGATAATATGATACAAAACTTGTCACGTTAATTGCCATTTTAGACAAAAGTTATCATTATCTCGTAAGATTGTACGTGAAACAATAACTCGATCAAGTCCCTGCCACAGGCAGCACTGATACGCTGATACGTATTGTGATTAAAACTCACATCGCAGTAGGTAATAGAATCACGCACAAAGTTAGCGCAAGTTAACATACTCGAGAATCTGCGCTGTTGGCAAATTAGGCAAATTGGGAGAATTATACTGAGAGGCCTTTTGATGTACTGTAATGATTTACCGATAGATCATTAGGCAAATATTGCGCTGATTTTGCTTTGCTAATATTTTGAATTTTAATGAGACAGCCGGTATTGTAAAAAAGAGATTTGAGATCAGAAAATTAATGATTAAACATACAAACGCACAGATGGTACGCCTTATGCAAATACTTGACCCTGGTTGGTTTCAATGCTTTTTTTTTGGGTGGTAAAAATCATAAAATGAATCCTCGCGCCCTGGGAGGAGTGATAGGGACTGTCAGTCTGACAGTTATTTGATTCATTTGATGATTTTACCAACTAAAAAAAGGGCTATGGTTCTACAGCTTTGAAGCGATAATAAGAAATACTTAGGTGGTAAAGATCTAATTAAAAGCAACATTTTATTATTGGCTGGCAGAACGTTAACTCAGGGTCATGGTGCCTATTCGAGGTTATTCCACAGCCCACAGTTTTGTCAGCGGTGTTTTCTAGAGAGCGTTACATTAGCACTTCCGCAAGTAGACCTTATTCTGACCCACTTCTATCTATACTATAATAAATCTGTAGAAGGGTCAATTCTGTACATTGAAAATATTGAAAAAATAAATAGCGGGGGGTGTTGCTGGATCGATACCAAACCCAAATATATGAAAAAAAAAATTTTTGTCTGTCTGTCTGTCTGTCTGTCTGTTTGTGCAGGCATCACGTGAAAACTAACAGTTCGATTTCGATGAAACTTGGTATAATTATTCCTTATTATCCTGGGCATAACATAGGATACTTTTTATCCTGGAAAAATACGTAGAAAAAAAATCTTATTTTCCAGTTTTATTCATAGACGTTGTTCTGTAGAACCGCGAACACACGTTGCATTACCCGCAGTGGATTCAGCGCCGTAATATTTATAAGATGTCATTGTCAGAGTTACTCAAAATGGGGAAATAAACCTTACACGCAAAGACCGACATCCGCGCGGACGGAGTCGCGGGCGGAAGCTAGTTAAATACTATTTTTGCTGCAACAAATAAAATTATGAAAATTTCTACAGTTATAAAGGTGCGAGTTTTAAACTACGAATTTACACGAGTATTTTCAATATGAGCAGAGCGTGCGGTCCCATGGCGATATAGCTGCACTGCTACGCTGCTACGCTGCTACGCCGTAGACGTGCTACGAGAAACAATTTTGAATGTGTTGTTAGGTTAGTGAAGGATAACTATTCGTATTGCATTTTTTTCAAAATGTAGTCTAGTAATACATGCTTCATTGAACTAAAAGTAGTTTTCTATCTTCTGAATAATTTTTGTATTTTACTAATTATTTTGAACCAACATCAAAGTCTTTTAAATGTATTGTTGATGTTGTTTTGGTAATTATTAGTTGACTGTGAATAAGATTGGTCGAAGCTCAGTTACTGCATTGAGAAAACCGATGTAGAAAACCGAAAAGTGCGGGTATGTGATGACAAAAGTTCAACAATTGGTGTTTTCTTACATGTGTCGCTCACTTGCTCAGGTGCGCGGGGAGACGCCTCAATATCGCTGATGGGATACTTGTTACGCGTACACTCGAGTACAACATGCGTACGAAGTGGCTTTGCAGGTTCTGGCGATTGTCAGTTCTTCAAATGTATTTTTTTTGTGCAGTTAATGAACTATTTGTTTTTTTTATCGTGGTAAAATCATCAAATGAGTCCTTCCACCCAGGGCAGGGCGGGAGGGACTGTCAGACTTGTACTGACTAAAATCCACGGTGTCCTTCACTAGCCCTTTACGTACTAGGGTCACGGTAATCCCTTGGTCCCGCGACCCCAGCAGGCTTTGGCCCTCTACAGGCCCCGTCACTGTGCTGACACTCCTTGAGGCGCGCGTGGAACACAACGCGCCGTCGACCCGGGCATGGTCCATGGTCGGACAGCGAGTCGCCCATTACTCGCCGCCTATTCGCAAACTCAGGTGACACGGTTAGGGTTATATTAGGGTTAGGGTTAAAGATATTTTAACATACACGTATTATTTCATAAAGATTTTTCGGAAAGTCAAAGAATGCGAGCAACACTTGAACCTGCGTCTTTCCGGATAAGTACTCCAGACGCAAGTTTCAATCTATACGATTCTCGTCGCAAGCGATAAAACGTATCAATATTTACATATTATTTTATTCTTTAACTGATGTCCACTGTTTACCCATATGTAATTTAAGTACGACGAATAACATTGCGTATTTCATCATTCAATACAATTTAAAAAAAAAAAACATGTTACACGAAAAATTTTAACATGATACTCGTATATTTCTCAACCAAAACTGCAGCACTTATTTCCCTACCTGTACATAACATAGGCAGGCTCTTACCGGCGAGGTGTCGGGGCATATGACACTCTCTCACGACACCATCGCATCGCACCGCGCGTCCGCCATTGTTGCCCTGATGGATTGTGTGCGCACGCACTTAGCTATCACTTGGAACACCCGGGAGAATGTGTCGAACATTACTCCAAGTAATATGCAGTAATAAAAAGGCTTAATGTGCCAGTATATTTATTTGAGTGTATTTTGGATGTGTTATGGGATAATAAATTTAATTTGAGCTTTTTGTGTACGAAAAATGGATTGTAGGTTGAATCATTTTATGGAATGTTCAAAATGATGTTATGGTCGTGATAGTCACTAAATTAACGTTAATCAAATAAAATAATGTTTCCTTTCGGTTCCTCAGGGCTTCTTTGTATGAAAATTTATTTCATCATCATTATCATCTCAGCCATATGACGTCCACCGCTGAACATAGGCCTCCCCTTTAGATCTCCACATGTACCGGTTGGAAGCGACCTGCATCCAGCGTCTTCCGGCGACCTTTATAAGGTCGTCTGTCCATCTTGTTGGTGGACGTCCTACGCTTCGCTTGCTAGTCCGTGGTCTCCACTCTAGTACTTTTCGACCCCATCGGCCATCTGCTCTGCGAGCAATATGGCCTGCCCATTGCCACTTCAGCTTGCTAATCCGGTGGGCTATGTCGGTGACTTTAATTCGGCTACGGATCTCCTCTCAAACTTTATTTATTGCAATGTATTTCTACATGTGAGCACCTACAATGCTTTGAATTGAGATCAGTTACTATAATGAGGTAAGGTAGGCAGGCAGAGCTTATACATGCTTTAATGATGCTCCAAGAAATCATTGGCTTGTATCTAAAATATGTTTTATTGATAAAGGCTCTTCTGTTTTTCATATTTTATCTATAGTCACATTTTTTGTGTCTTATAATGTCTTTCGGTGATTTAGGACCACAACCAAGATGTTCTTGACAAACATAAGCATATATCATGACAATTGTGTGGAGTATTATGAATAGATGTCGTATATTATGAGGTTCCCTCTTACGGGAGGTATAAGTGATAACAATGCGATGACGTCACGGGCACCGTATATTACAGAACAACCTTCACAACTTTCTGTTTGCTTAGGATAAGAGGAAAACGATTGACTGTTATAGTAGTTTCGAAGTACATACATTTATTATTATGGCGTTGCCTACGTTACTGATATTTTAGCTGTTGTATTGGCTCTATTTGTAAGCTATAATATGTAGTCAATTAACATTTGACAGGCCTGTTGGTCTAGTGGTTAGTGACCCTGACTGCTATGCCGGAGGTCGTGGGTTCGATTCCCACCCAGAACAAATGTTTGTGTGATGAGCACGATCATTTGTTCTGTGTCTGGGTGTAATTTATCTATAATATGTATGTATTTAGAAATATATAAGTATGTTTATCAGTTGTCTAGTACCCATAATACAAGCTCTGCTTAGCTTGGGACTAGATGGCGTTGTGTGATAGTTGTGGAATATTTATTTATTTATTTATTTAGTCCAGTGAGAGTTTGACCAACAAGGTCCATCGGCACCAAAGCATGGATGTAAAATTGATCCAAAGAGTGAGCATAAATAATGTAAAATAACGGGATTCATTATTGATCGGCTCAGTTGTCGCAGTAGCTGAGTGATCTACTGCTACGCTGCGTATCGTAGGTTCGATACCCGCACAGTACAAATATTTCAATGTAACCTACAAGTAGTTGTTCCGAGTCTAAATCGTATGGGTGAAATTCAATGTTTGTAAATGCACCCACGAGATAGGAGAAATTTCTAGGAAAGGGCAAAGTATTAAAAAAGAACAAAAATTTGAGTAAAGTGGATCCCGATAGGATATTTAGTCCTGTGAGAAACTGGTCCAAAAAGAACACATCGGCAACAAGGCAAGCTTCGAAAAACGCACTTAAAGTAAGCTTAAAACTTGTACAAAGGCTAGCAGTCTAATGAGTATGTAACGCCTGGCCCGCACTGTATGAGCATGTTTCGCGGCTATTTAAAATTTTTATGGCTCATTCTCGAGCTCTCACACAAGTGTGTTGCTGCCTTTATTTACCAAGTTCACGGAGCTAGGGAATTTAGATGGTAGTAGTTACTTCACTTACCTAGTACATAATGGATGTAAGAGCGGTACTTATCAGAAGAAAAGAGTACACAAGCGAAACAAGTTTCTAGTATGAAACATTTGTTTTGTTCTAGATGACGTGTAGTATAAATGAACTAGCTAGTCTTCGCGGTTCCACTTGCTGTTCGGATTATTTTGGATGTAACGTGATGTTATGTTGCCTGTCTCCGACGAATAGATTATCTACATAAAAATTAAACACGCAAATTTTTTTTTTCAATTCTTGCGTGTGATTAGGGCGTTCAACCAATAAAACACCTCTTAACTTTTATAATATTACTAGTGACCCGCCCCGGCTCCGCACGGCTGCAATCTCTACAAGATTATGCATGTAATATACATATAAACCTTCCCGTTAAATAACTGTATCTATTAAAAAAAACCGCATCAATATCCGTTGCGTAGTTTTAAAGACCTAAGCATACATAGGGACAGACAGACAGACAGACAGCGGGAAGCGACTTTGCTTTATACTATATAGTGATATTGAAGCGAAGTACAGATGTAACTTAACAAGAAATAGTACCCTAAATAATCATGACTAGGATTAACACTGCTCACGACAAATGTAACTGCTTGAAGTAAAATTTACTCTATTGTCATCATTACTCAGCAACACAAAATCCGAGCAATTTCACTTAAATAGCAGCTTCACGTTACAAAAACCGATCTTATCTCAGTTTAAATATCAAGAAATATTCAGCTAAAGTGCTTCAAGCGCTTTTCAGCACTCGACTTGGCGCCCAACAGTCTTTTCAGCGCTGAAGAGACATTTCAGTTACAAAGAAATATAAGTCGCCAGTACAACCTCAAGGAATAAAGCATAAAAATGCTCAAATTATGCAAATCGTGGACGCTTGGTGAAAGTTGTGAATACAGGGACGGAATGTACTAGTTCATATAATTAGACAATCATTTATGCATAAGTAATTGAAACCTAAAGTTCAACATAGTCAAAGCTGCTTGTATGACCTGAAATCTAAGAAACCCTCTGAGCTGCAATATATGCCTTCTTTCCTATACTTTCCTTCCGCATTGCATTATACATATACGAAACAAAGTATTCGTTGCAAATCTCCAGAGATTCAGCTACCTCAGGGATTCTCAATACATATTCAAGTCCGCATGCGGCCAATCACGCCCCCCTAAACCTGACCTGCCTGAGGGCTCTGCGCCCCTCACTCCGGCCCTGCTCATATTATCTACAAGAATTCATAAGAAGCGGCCGCGACGCTCGAGCACCGTATTGCCAACACTTTTTGTTTTGTAATTTTAACTGGATATATTTGCCACTAGAGTGCACAACATTTCGGAGTTATTGCCCCTTTTTCACAAGAAACGAGCTCTCAAGTTCGTCGACATTGTGTTGTTTTTTATCTTATTTTGTGCTGAAGAGGTCTGATATTGTCGTTTGTTCGTCTATTCGTGAAAATGTTTTATTTGAAAATATATTAGTGTTGTTTTTCTTTATAGCAATATTAAACAGAAAGTGAATTATATAATTTTATTGATATGTTTAATATAAATCTTTCAGTCAACAATGTACGCTTATTTATGTACCTAAAGATAAAGATATATGTAATTGTTTCTTACTTCTTCTACACATAATACGAGTATAAAATTCATCAATTAAGTCAGTGTGCAAAGGTAGTTTCGACAAGACTTTAAAAAAGTTTATTTGTAAGAAAGATTTCGGAAAAAGACCCGAAAATAATATGATCACATGCGAAGCCTGGCAAGGTAATATAACATAATTAAGAAATCGAGTTACACTCACAGAATATTAATCCTATTTACATTTCACAATAATTCTTAGGCCTGAAACTGCGTTAAGCGGGCACCCGCGCGGTTTCATACAAAAGTGCTCCGTCGCGGGGACCAGCGCGGGTGTCCGTCACGGGGAGGCGCGCCCCGCACCCACGCAACGGGGCCCGCCTCCGTGCGACGGAACCGGGCAATAAACAGGCTTACTGGCTGTCGTTTTTTTTTGCTAGTCGTCGTTTTGCTACGTAATAATATATTAAGTTCTCCATCGACACGACTATACAAGCACACCGTTAAAATTGAACTAGCGACACTGCGTAAATCGGTCTCCGCGACGGGGACCGTCGCGTAGCCACGGAACCCACCCGCGTGTCCACGCGCGTAGACACGCGACGGTTGCCCGTCGCGGGCGCCCGCTTTACGCAGTTTCAGGCCTTACAGTCAGAATGACAGTTCTACCTCTATATACATATTTTGTCATTACAACTCATCAAAGCGTTGACGAAAGAGAGCAGATTTTATTTTTAATTACTGGCCGAACAGAACTGGCTGAAGACCAATTAAATGGATCGACTCAAAGGAAAATAAAAAGATTCCACAAACAACGACACTGTAATTACATACTGAAGGTAGACCTGCCGCTTTATCAGGGAGTTTGTTTACGTTTCAATGACATTTTAGTAGCTTAGCTCCGTAAATCCTCATTGAGTTTTATTTTTAATCAATCGCTGGAACGCACGAACATGTATTTGCCCTTTTAGCAAGCGGTTTGCTCTTCGATAGGAGTTTATTATATATTAGATAAATCGTCTTTCTTCACCAGTAAGGCACACCTTTTAAGAAAATTCAAAGTTTTATTCAATACAATGGATTTTCTTTAATAACTCTATCATCTGAAGGTCGCTGTTTCTTTCAATCTCATGATTCTCGCAAAGAGACTTAGCAGACAGAAGAGAAGAAGAGGCTTAGACAGAGCTTGCCAGATTTTTTTTCTATAGTGAAGTGCAAATCAATTAGGAGTTAATAACACCGTGACGTCTGACAGAGGAGAATGGAAAAAGAAAACGTGTTATGCGGACCCTATGTAGAATGGGATAAGGTTGGGATGATGATGATGTGCAAATAAATTATGCCGAAGATGAGACTTTCATAACTGTCATTTGCTTACATCATACCTTCATCAACATATCTCATCCAAGGGCTTATTCAAATCGATACCACCTAATCACAATGTCATTACCCAGACAATGGCTTACAGAATTAATTAAACAAATGGCTAAACAATAGGCCCCCGCTGATCCAGTTTACAACGTTTAATCCAGTTTTAGTAACTGCTAACAGTCATTAAAACTTACTGCTTTAGTTATGCCGGAGATGAAGATAAGACGCTGCGGTAATCGCTTTTATTGTTCAATCTATGAGTTAAATGGCTTCTTGTCTAAGTGTTCTGTGTCTTATGTATGGATATTATGTTACATTGGATTTGGGTTACGATAATAATCAAACTACCTCTCTACGTTGCGAAATTATTATCGTAGGTGCATTGAGATGGTTGCCTACCTTCGTCAATAAGCTATTTAGCATGTTTTTGAGCTTTCCACATATTTATCACTAGCAGGAAAAGGATATCTGAGTTTTAAACGCAGTCTCATATTGTTCTTACGAAAAAACCTGCTGAATAAAAGAACATTTCCATTCCACGATCCTAAATGAAGGATCACACAAAATGTTAAATTAATTCACTCACTAAAGCTTTCGGCCGCTGAACCAACCTTCAGAATCCCTCCAAATCCTTCATTATACGTAATCCTAACATTTTTATACATTAGTGGGGGAATGAGAATATACGCGCGACCGAGATGCGTCTGTCGCAGCGACCGGGCGACCGGGCGGCCGGCGACCGGCGATATTTCATGGCGACGCGTCAATTTGTCGTCATTACTTTAGCGACCTCTGTGATATTGTCATGTAATGCACTTTTGGGGTAAATGTCACGCACCCACTATAAAACTTCATTAGCAAAATTATCTAAATGTTCAATTAAAGCGAAACATCACATTGCTTCTTATATTTTGAGAGATTGATAAATATTTCGTTGTTTTAAATGTGGAATTCATTTAAAAAGCGATAAATGCCTAGAATGAAACAAACCAAAGCCATCCACCACAATATAAATAATTTCTAAACCCATTTCAATTAAATAACCCCTCAACTGCTGACGGTTGGTCGAGTCGAGCAAAACGCACTAAAAAATTTCCAAACACGTTTCACGCAATATTGTTCCCCTTCGTCCCGAGTACCTTCATACCTTGGCGGTGGGGGGATGACGCAGGAGTGTCATGAGCCCGCGGAGCCAATCCTCGGTGGAAATCAACGGCGCTGTCACATCGCATGAGCGATCACTGATGTGTGAGCTCCTCACAAATTGACGATCGTAATTAAAGTTTAGATGGATTGATGTCGAAAACCAATCATGATTCAGGCAAGTGTTTATCAGTTGGTTGTTATCGCGGTACCTGTTGTTATGTAACTACTCACATAAATGTTTTCATACGTGCATAGCATACGTGTACTAAGCGGCTCGTTGGTCTAGGGGTATGATTCTCGCTTTTGGTGCGAGAGGTCCCGGGTTCAAATCCCGGACGAGCCCAATTCTTGGTCGCGGGACTGTACGAATTAACGTGACCCCGGAACGTAAAGGCTATTGAAGGACACCGTGGATTTTAGTAAGTACGAGTCTGACAGTCCCTACCGCTCTGCACTGGGAGGACTCATTTGATGATTTTACCACGATGAAAAAAAAGCATACGTGTTCTTTTTAATGAATTGTGTAATCTACTCTTGTGCTTTCCGTTATGAATAAAAACAAAAACGCCATTCCGCGCAATACTGTAACTTTTGCTACCGTCTCCTATATCTACATTATAATAAAGCAGTAACATTACAATACTCCCAGTGTTCAGCGCGAACAAATTATGTAAATTGAGTATTAAGAATAAGTTCCGACTCGACACGGATCTTACGCGGACTGGCCGGTGCGCAGCGATCGGAGCACGGTATAATGTACCATTAGCTGGGTAAATGTGCGCGGGCATGCGGGCGGCGAGTAATGGGCGACTCGCTGTCTGACCATGGACCATGCCCGGGTCGACGGTGCGTTGTGTATCACGCGCGCCTCAAGGAGTGTCAGCATAGTGACGGGGCCTGTAGAGGGCCAAAGCCTGCCGGGGTCGCGGGACTCACAAATGACCGTAACCCCGGTACGTAAAGGGCTACTGAAGGACACCGGATTTTGGTCAGTACAAGTCTGACAGTCCCTACCGCCCTGCCCTGGGTGGGAGGACTCATTTAATGATTTTACCACGAAAAAAAAAAAAACTTGTTAAATGTGGCGATCTACGCATTTCAGTGTTTTACAATAGATTGGATAGATTTCTGATCCTTTGCAGGTGACCAGGTTACTGAAGAAATCAATGGGATTTAATAAAGAACATGACTTATGTTTTGATCCAAGGATGTACAATACTTTGGTAGCCTTACTTAATACTTCCTAGTTTATATTAATGACTATTTATAAGATCTACTTTGTACCTGTAATTTGCATGGTGTGTATAATAAAATGTATTCTGTTCTATTCTATTCTATGACATAGGAAAATTAGTTTACAACAATGCCTTGCGAAATTTAACACACTATACCGATGCTGATCAATAATAGTTTCTTTTACACTGCATTTATGTTTCTGAAAGAATACAACCCATCTCTTAAAAGTATGATTGAACATGCTACTTCTGGGTGAATCCACTCCATCGCATTTTTTTTGTCCGTCGCCTCTGACCTTAACTAGAGTCAAGAGCATACCTATCTCAAATTTAAAAAAAAAACCTATTTGACACGGAAACAACAACAAAACCAATCCTTAAAAAAACTGATTCAATTTCAATCAAATCAAAATTCTCATATCATCAATAAAACTGACGCCCTTCTGTTACACACGCGTGCAAAGAAACGTGACGTGTTAAAATATTTGACTGCGCTCAAAAATTGCAAGTCAGTTATAATTTTAATAATTTCCGGACGGGCCCTGACGTCAGTTTGTGTCAACAAGGGACCACGGTATGCAGACCTCTGGTATTTTGAGCATGTTCACTGTGATGGTTCTCTTTGCTGACAGTGTAATGTGCGTAGTTTGGCTGAATAAAGGGTAAAGTAAACTGCGTTCTAACATTCGTAGCACTCGTAGGGTTGTATTTTTCAAAACAGACATGAATTGGCAGAAAACAGTACTCGCTCTAAAAGATTTAGTACATTCGTATTATAAAACATGAAGACATTTAATGGCATTTATTAGATTTTCAGTTACGATAGCTCGTTACCTAAAAGTCTCGTTGTCTAAAGTAAAAAAAACTTTTATGGGGTACTGTGTTAAATGTTACAACAAAATACCTAGTGAGGTCTTAAAACTAAATGAAAGAAAATTTAAAACTCATATCAAAAATACTCTAAGTAAACAAGCATATTATAAATTAGAAGATTATATTCAAGATAAAAATGCTTGGAAACATGCTGGTCCTGCTCCATAGTACAATGTAGGGCTTAAGCAGAATCAAACTGGTTGAAATTTGAATGCTCACACACTGCCAATATTGTACTTGTATAATAGCTATAATTGCAATATATTGTGAAAATGTGAACGCCGTGTACCTTTTAGCTGTGTAATTGTTTTTTGTTTTTTTTTGTTTTGTATTTTATCCTATAAATGGTCTAGATTTTATGGGTACATCGCATTTACATTTATTTTTAAAATTGTGATATCAAAACATTGTAAAACATTTTTGAAAAAGAGTAAGTATGGAGTTTCTTGCCCATTCTTCTCCATACAAACCTACCCTTGCGAATGGGTGTAGAATCAATCCCTTCCCATCCCATTTCCTTTAATTTTAATAATCGACGTTCAAAAGTGCCTCTGATGGTCTAATTGGAATAAATGATTTGACTTTGACTTTGACTTTGACCTATCTAAGAAAAAGTAAAACTGAAAACATAGTCAAGATGAGTGAGTAATATGAAACTGTCGTCACACACACTTACTGAAAGATCCCTTCTGTGAAAATCTAGTGTGGATATCCACCCGGCGATAAATTCGCACGGATCTCGGAAACCGTACTCGGAATAGTAACAAAATTAAAGCATCGCACCAGGGGAGGTCAACCTTCAGTGGATTACGATGAGCGACAGGGTACAGGGGTGTCCGTCCGTGTCGCGCACGCCACGCACGTGTGCCGCGATTTGAGGGGGCGTAATGAAGTAGGGCGACACCCCTAGTGTGTCGGGTAGTCCACGTCACATAGTGCGACTGTGCGATGCGTTAGATATAATAGAGCGATAAAGTAAAATAAAATTTATGTAAATTGATACGGTGAAGGAATTGTAATTTTAATAAGGGTTGTTCAGAGGGGTGTTGAAGGTTTTCGTAGAAAAGTAATTTACCTTCCATTATAGTTGATAAGTAATTAATTTTAACGTGCATCTAACCTATTATTAACACCACTTATCTAATAGAAATTGGTTTCAAACAAAAATATTAACGTACCTTTTGTTAGCGTATCAACCACTGGACAGGTTTCTGGTACAATCTGCAACAAAAGTGCAATTTGTTATCACAGTATCGTGCGTGATTGTCGGCGCGTGATGGTGTAATAAATTGGTACAATCATAAACGTTCGTTTTATGGCGTGTGTGGGAGGTGCTCCAGTGACAGACATGCGAAATAGGTAGCTAGTACAGGAAATAGACACCAGTATTATTGGTTTTGGTTGCGGGGCTGTATACGAATTACCGTGACCCCGGAACATAAAGGGCTATTGAAGGACACCGTGGATTTTAGTCAGTACGAGTCTGACAGTCCCTCCCGCTTTGCCTTGGGTGGGAGGACTCATTTGATGATTTTACCACGTAAAAAAAAAAGTTTTATTGGTTTTAGATGTGGGACGTGAAATCTTGTTGTAATTTTGATTTTTGCACGACCTTTTACAATCAAATCTATTACCTGCAGTTATTAATAATACTAACTTTTCAAATCTGCAAATATTTTATGCGATTTTCCTCATGGAAATTGATATTAACTACTGAACGGCATCTGCTAAGACCCTCACATATTCACTGCTTATTCAAGACACTTGTACAAAACAGTTTTTCGCACATTGGCAAGATAAGAACAATAGATTTCACGTACATTATGCAAAGCACTGCACAAACATTACAAAACACAATTACAATACTAATTTCCTGTATCATCGTCTGAATAAAATCCTCGCTTCCCAAGCCCAGGTCGCCCGCACAACTGCGACAAAAGGAAGCAAAGAACTTCGATAGCAGTGGGAAACAAAAGCGAATCAACTTATTTTGTAACTAGTGTTGACAAAATGTGAAATTGAAGTGGAAAATGAGCTGGCAGCGATCCAAATGACGCTACGTGCGATACCCGCCAGGATTATAGAAAGGTGGCTATGATAGTTGCTGTTCTCTATGTAGGCAAATTGTAGTGAAAAAGGACTATTGATAAAGGAGTATATCGTTCATGCTAATCACTCAAAAACTCAACTTGTGAGAAGTAGGTACATATTGTGAATTGAGACAGAAATTAATACGGAGTTCCCAAATCGTGTAAACAGAATGAGCAATCTAGTGTATTCTTATGCCTTTGTCAAACAGACAGGCGAGTCCGAAGCGATACCGAACGCAGGCTATCGGATCGCTTTCACTTTTCTATGTGACTGGATTCAAACAATTCCATATATTACAAATAAAAACGTCACGCTTCGCATTCGCCACGCCTGTCTGTTAGACAAAGATTTAGAATCAATTACTATTAATATCACTTTTGTTTCTCTGTCAATATAAAGCAAAAAGCTATAAAAAAAAGCTTTTTTTTTATCGTAGTAAAATCATAAAAAAAAAAGCTTAAGAAAGAGTTGAGTATTCTTAGCCCCTTCGTACACAACGCGATGCAAGTCTCCGATACCAAAGTCGTAAGGTATCGAAGACTTGCGTCGCGTTGTATATTCGCGTTATATATTACAGCTTGGACTATATTCGGTGGTCATCAAACTGTATTATGATTATTAAAATTGCCATCATAAAGGTTCTTTACATCATTGGCATGTCCCACTTGCTTCTTGGATCTGTGACGTACAGTGGCATGTGACAGCGAGTAGCGGGACTCTCCAATTACCGTGACCCCGGTACGTAAAAAGCTATTGAAGGACACCGTAGATTTTAGTCAGTACGAGTCTGACAATCCCTCCCGCTCTGCCCTGGGTGGGAGCACTCATGTGATGATTTTACCACGTAAAAAAAATACATCCACAATTTAACTGAAATTGTTTACAAGATCGTCTATGTAGGAGACCTGACAACTATCGGCTGTAAAACCATTACGTTTCGTTGTTTACTCGCGAATGTTCAGTGTTCAACTACCCGCGTTTTATGAGCCAAATCGGCGGGAACTCATCAAACTTTTAGTTCATTTGCTTGCGAAAATATAGAGTTCGTTCAAATGTTCAGTGGTGTTATGTAACTTTGTGAGTGTCTGTACTTGGTGTTGTTTTCATGGAGTGGGAATTTTAAAATTCGAATTTTAACTTTCGATGCGTCTTTTTTAATGTGTGACGCCTACATCTGCTCCTACAGATCCTTGAATATACTGTACAACATTATGACTTTCACTTTGAGCTAAATGAACGAATATTGATTTAATGATTCTTAGATTTTGTAATCAAACCTTCTTGTAAAATCAAAATGGAAAACTATTGTAAACTATTCAACAGCCAATGCGCACAACAAAAATAATAACGTTTTGAAATCTGCATGTCTGACGTTCAAGACAGACACGAATTGTGGCAGATCGCGGCGGAATTTAAATAGTCAATTTTGGTTGAAAAAACTCAGTACCGAGCACAATATAAGTGAAAAACCCCGACCTTCCAAAAGAAATGGCATTAAAGGACATTCCTCCAAGCATTCACGAAACAAAATTATCCACTTAAACTAATAAATCACAAACCTAAACACGCTTACAAAAACACGAAAATAAGCAACTCAAAATGTGTATAAAGCGGTTAAATAAACAGAACAATAAGAAAAATGGCCGTCTTCGAGCCTTCGGTGTACCAGGAGAGAATGAGTGAGCAAGAAAGTAAAGTAAAAAGACATTGTCGCCCGGGGTCAGTGGTAACAGCTTATTGTACCTACCCTCATTATGCCGGTTATTTGTTTAATTAACGGACGCCAGACCGGCGACGGACAAAAGGTTTTTCTTAATTTTTTTCAGACGACTCTCGTTGCCTTTTGGGGGTTCAGTTATCTTTTTAGTTGTTTTTCTTTATGAAGATAGTACCAATGAGTGTTTTGTGAAATGTAACTGACTGAAACATTAGAATTAGATTAGAATTACAATGTGGTTACATGCGATAGCATTTTGCATCTAGACATGCGGTAGCGTGTCAAGCCAAGTTCTGGCGAACAGCACCGTGTGAAACATTACAAATTAAAGTGGCAATGGGACAAAGTGCGACTGGGACCAAGGCGAATGGAACCAAGTGCGTATGGGACTAAGAGCGAATGGAACCAAGTGCGAATGGCACCTAGAGTGAAAGAGACCAAGGACGAATGGGACCAAAAGCGAATCGGACCAAGTGGGCCAAGTGCGAGTGGGGTCCAGATGCGAATGTTGCAAGTGCGTATGATCCAAGAGCGAATGCAACCAAGACCGAATGGGACCTACTGCGAATGGGACCAAAAGCGAATGGGACCAAGTGGGCCAAGCGTGAATTGGACCGAGTGTGAATGCGAACAAGTGCCAATGGGACCAAGTGCGATTGGGACCAAGTGCGAATGGTATCTATAGCGACTGGGACCATGTTCGAATGGGACCAAGTGAGAATGGGACAATGTGCGAATGGGACCATGTGCGAACAATGTTGCGCACAATGCGCAATGCAAACGCAAACGCGAATAGGACCTAGAGCGATTGGGACCATGTGCGAATGGGGTTATGTGCAAATGAGACCAAGTGGGAATGGGACCTTAAGCGAATGGGACCATGTGCGAAAGGGATTAAGTGCGAATGGGATCAAGTGCGATTCGGACCAAAAGCGAATGGGAACAAGTGGGCCATGTGCAAATGGGACCGAATGCGAGTGGGTCCAGGTGCGATACGGACCAAGTGCGAATTGGACCAAGAGCAAATGCAACCAGGATCGAATGGGACCTACTGCGAATGGGACCATGTGCAAATGGGAACCAGCGCGAATGGGAATTTATTCATGCCGTCGTTGAATTCAAGGCATATATCATTATATTGAACTTGGCTCTCGTTTCACATTTATGTTTTTGATGGGATACAATACAACAAACACGATACTTTGACCCACATCCCCACTGCAGAAACACAAACAATGCTATAAATCTATAACGTTCTACTAGTTGATATTCGCAATGATGTTTATTGAGACAAACGGCCTCGTTAGCGTCACGACGGACTGACACCGGACTGATCGCCGGACATTTGTAACTGTTAATGATACAGTGATGGAAGCATTCCGAATAAAAAAATACATTCGTTTGTTTACTTTGGATAATTTGATCAACAATACCTACCATTTACATCAGCGATAAGTTTCCATAATAAAGGACTGAAAGACTATAACCGCTTATTACCGAATGGGAATGGTGGTGATCAACAGTTGATTGGTACATTTTTCTGAGTAAGATAGCTACCATCATTTGTATAAATGACGGTTTGCATTATGAAATAATTAGTATTGAAAACACCACTTTATTTTAAAATTTCTTTGCCAGGTTACCATAAATTTTAAAGTGTTTTCGGTAACTACGTCTCCGCGAGCCACCCCGTACCTCCCTACACCCACTAAGTACAACTACAAACATTTGAGAAGCAAACGAACATTAAACGTTCACAACAAAACTCGTGCGGTACCCACAAATTTCTTAATTAAAACACTTTTTTTCACTAAAGGCTAGTTTAGATCGGCGGCGAGGCGAGGCGAGGCGAGGCGCTGCGGAATTCCGAAAGAAGCCTTTAATTAATGTCGTTGTAGATCCTTAATTGCGATCCGACGTCGCTTTGATACGCAACCGCGTCACGCTCACGCCTCCGACCTGCTCCAGGAGCCAGATTAAAGGATAATAACTTCGCGATACTGATATTAAATTAGTATCTTTATTTTTTCGTAGGATCAGCTGTAATTTAGATGACAATAATTGTAAACGTGTTATTAGAAGTAATTTATTTGGATATTGTTTCAGTTTGATTGTAAAATGTTGAACTTTTCTTTTGAGTTCGTCGTGCAATAAAATACTATTACTAAGTTTGCTGACACGAGCTTAGGTTGTAGAAATTTAGATAGACAAGAGCGTAGTACTCAGTAAATCAATTCAAAACGAATAAGGCGAATTAAACCAATCTTATAAATGAATTAGTGGACCTAAGCTAGTTACTGAACCTGCCTAACGATATTTGTCTTTCCTTTAGCTAGCAAACATTTACCAAGAGATTCGTCCGGTACGCCGTAATATGGTTAAATATTCATTTAAGCCCAACTAATTTTAAATGATTCTAGCAAAAATTTTGTTTAAAATAACCCCCAGCTCCTAGCCTCATCCGCGATGTATAAACTTTACCCTTGAAAAAGTTGTAAAGGGTATTTTTTGTGGCAAGTTTCACTTCACACCTCGTCGAGACACGAGCCAGGCGTTGCAAGGCGAGGCGCAAATAAGCTCGTGTGTAATTAGGCTTACAAGAAAATTAACGCGACGCGTATGACGACGCTCTCTTATAAAACGCTGCTTTTAATGAGTGTGTGATTTTTTAATTTTTAAAAGGTTAAATTATTTTATTTAGAATATGTTGGGGAGGGAAGGCGGCTGTAAAGGTGGTGTATAATTTTAGTTAGTGTAGGAAATTTGGTTTCAGGTAATTAAAGGAGACTATAGTGGTAACACGTAAGTGCTCACAATTGAAGAAAATGACTATCGCTTTTACCGACATTTATTTGAAGCTTGCGCATAATCTAGTAGATATACAATGATATATTAGATAGTGAGCATTGAAGACATTTGATTGTTTTCTGGAAATGTTGTATGATACTGTAGGCATTTTTTGAAAATACGTAAAAATGGTTACAAAACTACACTTAATGAACCTTTTCTGTGTACTCAAGCTGACCGCAGACATTCCCTTCCATTCAGACATACGTTCCTCATCTCATAAAAGTGCACTAAAAACAAAAGACACGCGGCACCGGGGCGAGGGCGGCCGAGTGCTGCCGACATCGTCCAGAATACAAATGTACACCACTTGTTCCATCGCACTCCATGAATATTAAATTTATAATCTCTGGTCGCAGCCCTGATTTATTAAAGCCCGCCATTCTGCACACAATCGCCCACACCGGCACTTTACCATCCATTGCTCATTTTGTTAGCGAAGTGTGCAATAAAGTACTTAGTAATCCATCAATGTAGGTACTATGGAAATAGGTACTCTACCAATATTGGACATCGTACTCCCCGTACATTATGAATATTAATTTTATATAATTTGCGGTGGGAACACTGATTTATGAAAGTGCCACAGACTGGAAATTGAACGGATAATGAAAAGGAAACAGCTTCAAATGTTTGCAGAAATAACCGCAAGCAATCAGTCAGTCGGTTTAGTTAAGTGGCTATTAAGTGGGGACCCCGTTTACGTGAGCTTAGGATACCTGTCAACAGATTTACTTAAAGAAAATTTGAAATAAGCCTTGTTTTGGCCAAAGAGTCAGGTACACCTAGTTTTTCCATGCTAACCAACACTGGGAATATAGAAATAGTGTTAAAACTACGTATTATCATGCTTTTTTTATCGTGGTAAATCATCAACTGAGTCCTCCCACCCAGGGCAGAGCGGGAGGGACTGTACGACTCGTACTGACCAAAATCCACGCTTCAATAGGCCTTTCCATTCCGGGGTCACGGTAATTCGTACAGTCCCGCTACCACGCATGATCATGCTAAGACGAACTTGATAGTGTGTGTCATACATAGAACAAAATATTGAGAAAGGTCTATCAAAGCTCATTCATTGTTTGTGGCATGAGAGAGAGTCCCAAGCTGACCAATGAGGTCAAACTATCCCAAAATGTAAAACAAGTGACGAGTCCAGGAATTTCATATAAATGGCGGTTTGCCTTTGCGTGGCCATACATTCAATAGTTGCTATCTATTGCCTTAAAAACAGGAATGCCATTGCTCATTGCCAATAAAACGCACGTCGAGCACCGTTACGTGCTTATGTCACGGGGGTATCACTTGACCACACAACCATGTCGGAGGACCCTCGCAGCCATTACGGTGTCGGGTTACAAAACCCGCCGACGACGACGGCCGACCGCGACCGACGGCTGTCGGTCACACTACCGCAAGAATGAGATGCCGCGACTAATATGTGATGTCGACTGAAGGATTTTGTAAGATATTTCATAGTTTACTCACATGTGAGTGATATGAACCTCTTAAACTGCTTACACTATTGTTTCCGTATACACTTTTGTACTATAATTTACTATCTACTACTTTTTATTTTATTTATTTAATGACTGGTTCCCGTTTGGCCACTATCTCGCCTGATGATAAGCGAAGATGTGGTCGACGATGAAGCACGCTTGCCAAGAAGTAACCTATTCACTCATGACTAGAAGACCCCAAGTTATAGCTGTCTGAAAATAAAGACCCCGGAAATCTTTGTTTTTCTTTTGGCCTCAATCTGGCCCAGAGACAAAAATGTGGCCTAAGATGAAGTGAGCTCATGCAGGAATTGGAACGTCTGTGCACCGACGAAACACAGTAAAAACTGTTTTGTTGCCGGACTACTTTCCAGTAAAATTGCCAGCTATAACCGAAATTTTGCAACACAAGACTGACTTTACCACCTAAACAATGCAAAAACATACAAAGAGCAGTCCATCACATCTCTGTACATGATCTCCACCGCGGTTTGTCGCTCAGCCTATCACGCTGACCGCTCCATTACTCGCATCCGTCGAGTCACACGCGTCGTTTAACCGCACACGCAATAACGTAATTAGATATATTGTTTAGTTCAATTATCTGCTAAACTGTGAATTGGCTAGTAACTAACTGCTATACTACTATATTAGGAACTTGTATTACTTAGTAATTTGCTCTACTGAATACGAGCACTACTGAGAAATTTTGGATCTTCTTCCTAGCGTGTGCAATTGACGCTAGGAATAACTGGGGTATCTATTTGCTCTCCCCAGAGCGGAAGACAGTGCGATTAGCAAGTGAAGTCAACCATCACAAGTAGACTTGAGTCTGGAAAACAACTAATTGCCTCCATCACACAACACCTTTCACTGTCTTTATTCCGGTAAGATGGTTTGTGTTAGTACAATGTTTAAAAAACTTTTAGCTATTGTACTCGTAACTGGTAAATAACTGAATAGGAAAACCCTCTGCCTGCCAAATGTGATTATAAAACCAACTTCCACCCCTAGGGTATAAGCATATAGTGCCGTGTAAGCCCGTATGACTGTGTGTTTATTTGTTTCACTCTCATGATTTCTTTGTTCCAGACTGGTATATATAGACTTATATACTTAGCCTTGTTCCCAATGGGAATATCTAGACAGATACTATAGAATGCCACCTGTTCTACATATTGTATGGGATGGCAATCCTTGGAATCTCTTTTTGTTTCATTAAGGTTTATATTTGACTAGATGCTCCCTCTAGTTTCATGTCAGCTTCTCGGCACCCACCGATCGTAGCGTAATCTTATATGCATGATATGCAAACCTAAATAAAGGCTCTCCCGATAAATAGACTATCCAGTATAAAAATATGTTCAAATATATTTAACTTAGGTATACGGGTAAAGGCTGTAAATTAACAAATATGCGATATTTCTGCCTAGAATTTTCAATTTACGAGTAATAAACAACACATTTTGTTTACCCAAAACATTCAAATAAACATTGACATACAATTCGATTACAACGAAATCGATTTCAATTAGTCAGGTATCGAATTATAGCGATCGGTTTATACGCTCCCGTTGAACCCGATCATCCGTTTAACTAGATTATTTACACGATAATTTACAAAGAGAAACTGTTGCAAGCCTATGATTTGGTAACGCAAATATATTAACCGGTTATCGGTTGATGGTGGTTAGTTAACCGACGGTAACAAGCCGTTCGCCTTGTGTTTATATGATTATGATGGAGTAATCTCGTTGAGTGGTATCCGCCGGATATAAGGGACATCCCGTCCGTGACAAATATATTTGATGGAGCTTTTTGTTGACAACAGTAAGATTCTCGCTGACAAGACAATTTCCTATAGATCGCACTACGCGGCCTTTCGCCTTTGTTTATGATTGATATATTTTCCTTACGTGCTACACATGGGAAGGAATAAAACAGATAGGATTATTGAAGCGAAAACTTCTTTAGCGGCGTTGTGCACTTTTTTGGAATGGGTAAAAAATGTTAAACTCGCGTCAGGACACGTGACCTGATCGAAAATTCGTAAGACGGCGCAGGGCGCTTGCGCGAATGTTCGTGTGTGTTTATTACTATTCATGTTTTCACTTCTGCCGGCACTCCCAGTGTGCAAACCGTCGTGTTTGAAGTGAAAACTTCTTTAGCGGCGTTGTGCACTTTTTTTTGAATGGGTAAAAAATGTTAAACTCGCGTCAGGACATGTGACCTGATCGAAAATTCGTAAGATGGCGTTTTTTTTTTATTTATAACAGTTTTGGGCGGATAAAAAAACGTCGTGCCAGTGATACAAAGAAGAATAATTACCAGTCGCGATCCCGTTTATTAGTCAAATAATGAAAAAACCCATAGTTTACGTTTTTACTTTTAAGGTGCAGAACTCTAAAAAGGGGCGATATTGGAAAGAGAAAATTTGAGAAATAGTTTCATCAAAAACAAATGCAACTTTTTAAAAACCGAAAATTGACTGATTTGATTACTAATTATATATGATGTTATTAAATTTAAGTTGATCTATGTACAAACTAATATCTATTACACAAAGCCCCATCGTACGCGTTAAGTTTTGATAGCTAAGCAACATCCTTTAGGGCCAACTTCAGCAAAGCGTGAACATGGTAAAGTTTACGCAGTATCAACTGTCCGTGAGTGCATTGTTAACACTAACACTCGTTCAGTGGTAACATCTGCCGAGGAGTGAGGAACTGACTAGAGAGGACGGAGATTAGTGTGTGTGTCTTCTTCGACGTAGGTAAAAATGTCAAAGTGGCATTTGTGGTATTCAAAAGAGAATATATAATATTATGTCAACCAAGCTAGTTTTCAAACAGTTGCTTACCATACTCCTTGACTTATTAAATACTCTCTCTTGTGCAGGTTTACAAACGGCAAATGCCGTTAATTATCACGATAAACGACTTTAAATATTCGTACAAACCTCCATTATTGCGATAATTAACGGCATTTCCCGTTCGTGTGGCCCCAGCATTAAAAAGCTATGCTTGTCATTATTTATTAAAACTCTTTCCCGACTGTATTTTATGCTCATACCTTATGAACACCTTTCTGAAGGTTCTGCTGACCTTCAAAAAGGTCTTGGTAGATAAACAAAAATGGGATCATAGATTACATACTTCAAGTTATATGAGTTTTTGCAAAATCTCTCGTTGTGGTGGTAACGAGCAAACATCAGCACTTTATAGTAGAGATTAAACGGAACTTTTGTTTACGACGCCATTTTGTTTTTATTTATGAGCGACTCGCGTGCCGCCAGAACTACTGAACCAACGATAAATGTATCGTAGTTCTGTGCTATCTCCTGCAGAACGATCTAAAGCTTTGAGCTAACTCGTGCGGGTAAGAGGAGACGCGGTTATCGTTATATTCGTGAAGTACGTATATCCAAGGATATAGTAACATAATGATATCACCGTTGTTTTTTATACATAAAGAATAACGAAACATATTAAATATTACAAATTAACATTGTGGTTACAATGAAATCCCCAAAGCTGTCTACAAGATACAAAAAAAAAGTGTAAGTATATTATTCGGGAGAAAGTTTAGCACCTTAATCAGTCTTAGTGTAATGTTTTCTTTGCTTTCATTGAATATTTAAGTTTTATTTAGCTTAGTAAAATCATCTAATGAGTCCTCCCACCCATGGCAGGGCGGGAGGGACTGTCAGACTCGTACTGACTAAAATCCACGGTGTCCTTCAATAGCCCTTTACGTTCCAGGGTCACGGTAATTAATAAGTCCCGTGACTTTAGCCGTCTAAAGGGGGGACTATAGCCCGTCATTTTGCTGACACTCTTAGAAGCGCGCGTGGAACACAACGCGCCGACCCGAGCGTGGCCCTGATCGGACAGTGAGTTGCCCATTACTCGCTGCCCGCATGCCGCCGCCTACGGTGGCCGGAGATCGTCTACCGATGTTTGTCGCCGAGGGCGTCTGCCACTGCGGCTGGGGTTGAGGGAGGACGCTGTCCTTTCCTTCCCTCCCTATCCGACACAGGTACCTCCCGAAACTTCCGTGTCCGGTGAGGACCTGCGTCATGCGGTAGGTCAGGACACCGTGAAGCCTATTCAGCCACTCCTCAAAGACGTGTCTAACCGCCGCAATCGCGGCGGTTAGGTGCCCGAATATTTAAGGTTTAAAGAATATTTAAAGTTGGTGGAGCAGTGACTATTCCAGCTATAGAAAACAGCAGTTAATTTGTTAAACACAGTAAGAATCTATCCAAGTCTTTCTAAGACCATAATAGTGAGAGAGAGAATCTTGAAGATTAAAGTAAACAAACAAAACCACACGATATTCCAAAGCTAGTTGATACAAAACCAGGCACAGTGTACACTAAAACGATATATTTTACAATTCCACTTCCATAAGAAGCTGTTGTGTATTCCACATGATTGTGCCGGTACACACTGAGCACAGTTGTACAAGTGCTCAGGTAACACATATGTTAGTGTCGTGAGTGTGCGCTGCTCCTAATGTGGGCACGTGCTGTGTTATACCCGGGTTTAGTGGTTTATTGTAACACTACAGTGCACATTATATGATGCTGAATTACTTGCATTATGCTATCGTACAGACAGTAAAGTTTGTTTTGGAATAAAGTATTTTTTTTCTTTTTTTAAAACACGTTGTCTGATGTGTTGATTATTTCGCAATGATATGTAACCAAAACTACGCCACCCCTAATCCGACCTCATTAAACAGAACATAAAAACTTGCAAATTTCCCAGTAAAGGTAAGTCTACACCTACGCCAGTAAAACTGTCAACTTACTTGCCATCTGCCGTCACCCGACACCGCACTGCCGAGGTGTGAACCGATAACGTGACGTCACAGGAGGGTTGCTTCCAACTGCCCCACACAGGGGACTCTGGGAAAGTGACACGAAAACAATAGAACATTCGATGGCACCAGCGTACTTTTTCACAGATATTTTTCCGTGTTTCAGAGGCCCTAGAACGAATTTTACATATTTGACCGTACTCTAACCACTGCATTGAGAATACATGTTACTAATTGCTAGCAGCTTCATAGAAATTTATTTGAACAAATATATATAACATAAACACCGATGGCACAGCACAATAGTAAACCCAAAATATTATTTTAGCAAGAACTTGAGCTTGTTACGCATCGCTATTTATTAAGTATGCAATCAGTATAATTATGTCTTATCTTACCTTAGAACGAACCTTAGACTAAAAATAGATAAAGTTGTAGATGGATCAGTTATACATGACATGGAATCAGATGAATAAAAGATATACAATAGAAATGTATGAACTGGTAACGAACCACGGCAGGCCCAGGACTCGATGGAGGTGTGAAGCATATAATGTGACACATTAGAGTTGTCACACCTCCCCTCCCGAAAAGATCGGGTGTCGGTGTCAGGCTGACGAGACACTTTACCGACATACGCATATTGTTAACAGGGACTTATTTTTATATTTTTGGAAGAACAAAGCTGCCTTCTTTTCACATTTTACGTAACGCATTTCGCCTAAAAACGTATGTCAAGAGAAACTTAGCTCGTAAGATTTGCACCTCGTCAAAGAAGCTGCTCGACAGAATCGCAACTTGACAGATGCTTTCTTTATAAATACGCAACTCGACCGACAATTAATAAAGGACTATATGTTCACAAAAGCCTAAGCTTTCTTTTAATTTAAAAAATAAGTTTCGTACTTTTCCTTGAAATAAATAGAGCTTGATAACACAATTTAAAGTTTTTAGTAGTAAACTATTGATTAATTATAATGTTCTGAGTAGACATAGACAAATTGGTTTTTCAATAAAACCTACTCCAAGTGAAGCCGGTCGGCAAGTGTATCAAAATGCAAATTGTTACGATATTGAATTTTGATGTCAGCATACAGTAAGTAATTGGAAATATCATGTTGATACAGGGAAAGCGATTTTCGGCAAAATGATAAGCGTTTTTTCTTTCATATTTGTCACGAACATCGTAGACATGATCTCGGTAACATCTCGAAATAATCTTCGGGAAAGATATTTAGAGGGGAATATTTACTAAATTGATTTCTTGTACTAGGCTACGTGGTGCTAGAAACGCCTGGGTGTCACCACTGCGAGGATCGTCCGGAGGACACGGTGGAGCATACGGTGCAGGACTGCCCCGCTTGGGCAGAGCACCGCCGTGTCCTCCTGACGGCGATAGGCGGAGACTTCTCGCGCCCGGCATTGGTTGAGGCCATGCTGCGGGGCGAGACGGAGTGGGAAGCCGTCGCCTCCTTCTGCGAAGCAGTAATGCTCGTGAAGGAGTAGGCCGCGTGAGGCAGAGGACAGCGTCCTCCCTCCACCCCAGCCGCAGTGGTAGACGCCCACGGCGTCGGACGTCGCAAGACGATCTCCGGCCACCGTAGGCGCGGGCATGCGGGCGGCGAGTAATGGGCGACTCGCTGTCCGACCATGGACCATGCCCGGGTCGACGGCGCGTTGTGTTCCACTCGCGCCTCAAGGAGTGTCAGCATAGTGACGGGGCCTGTAGAGGGCCATAGCCTGCCGGGGTCGCGGGACTTTCCCATTACCGTGACCCCGGTACGTAAAGGGCTAGTGTAGGACACCGTTGATTTTAGTCAGTACAAGTCTGACAGTCCCTCCCGCCCTGCCCTGGGTGGGAGGACTCATTTGATGATTTTACCACGATAAAAAAAAGAAAAAAGGCTACGTGGTGCTAAAAGTGGCAATTTTCAACGATATCAAGGTCCCTACTTTACAAGCTTTACTTGAGACACGTGACAATAATACAGCCCTACAGCTATAGAAATAAAAAAAAAATAACCTATGTGATTTGAAGTTGGCAAAAAAGATCCTAATCAGTATAATTTCGGATTTGCCCCCATTGAAAAACAAGGAGTGACTCAAATACAAATAGAATGTTAATAAGTATGACACACAACGCTCGCCAGAGCCATTCACTTAGACTTAGGGTGCTGCCCAGCCCCTTTCAAGAACATCTACATAAAATAACAGGCGGATTGAAGGCGAAAAGAAACGCATCCGAAAAGCCGCGGGCTGCGGCCTTTAATATAAAATTATAATAAGTAAAAGGGTGCGCGCAGTAGCATTAGCGAACAGGCAGGTAGTGATGTGACTGATGAATCATTATTTATCACGGGATTACACTTTGCAATAAAACTCTGATATTTTAAATGCGGAAGTTTTGATGTTTGGATGGATGGATGTTTATTATCAAATCACTTCAGAACGGCTGAACAGATTTTGATAAGATAAAATAGAAGTAGAAAAGTAAAACTTTTTTTATCGTGGTAAAATCATCAAATGAGTCCTACCTCCCAGGGCGGGACGGGAGGGACTGTCAGACTCGTACTGACTTAAACTCACGATGATCCTTCAATAACCCTTTTGGTTCCAGGGTTACCTGATAAAAAAGTCCTGCGACCCCGGTAGTCTGAATTACCACATAGGACACTTTATTTCGGTAGTATAATCCCCTGGGACAATTAACGAACTTGAAGTGGACAAAGCCGCTGGCATAAACTAGTTTTAATTAGTCTGTGTTTTTAACATTTTGCAGGAAATCCGAATCTGCAACTTGATATCATGAACAAACGAAATAAATAACTATCAAGTGCTTACTTACCTACTCAATACTACAAGTTTTAGTGAAACTCACAACATACGAAAATAGAATTCAAACATCTAGTTTTACACGGCAGCTGCACAGACGTAGAAAATATTTCCCACCTCCTTTTTCCCGAAGTCTATGCTTCATTTACAGTCCGTTGAAATTCCAACTGCACATAAACCTCCGGGATTCCACATTCCCGCTCGCATTAGACAGCACTAGTCAGGCAGCGAGGGGAGAGCGGGGCAGATCGATCCTCGCGGGAATCCCTACACAGGTGGCGAGGTGTCCAAGTGTTGCAACCGTTCGCACCACCTCGCCGCAGCGGGAAATGGGTAATTGTGTACTAGGGATATTAGTTTACGACATTTTGATTATGACAGAAAATGAAGCTTTTCTAGTTATTTCTAGAGTCGCAACGATTTTCGATTTCGGGTTTCGACTACAACACAAACAGGGACGAATATAGCTGCTTTTAATTTCTGCGAAAAAACCAACACTTTTTGTTGAACTACTAATTTGGAAGGCTAGGTAGATTAGATATTTAATTTATAACGGTATTTTAGGTACCTAGGTCATGATAGGATTTGTAGCTGTGATAAAATTATTTGGTTTGTGTTTACTATTCACAGTCCATGGAAACATTGTACACAATATTTATAAGTATATACATATATTATATTTTTCTTTTATAATTTTTTTTAACATATTATTTTCCTTTTTTACATTTATTATTAATATTTTTTATTTTTTGCTCATTTCTCAAACTGATTTTCGTCCGTGCACTCACGTAGGCTCAGCTGAAAACCAGCGTCGGGCACTAGTTGTCCGGCATTTGCTGAACTGGGCCTATTTGGCGCAGCCATGAGTCACACAATATTTATTGTTTAGTTCTAAGTTTTCTTTTTTAAATATTTCTTTGTTAATGTTTGTGTACTTATGTCATGTGTCAATAAACGTTTTTTCTTTCTTTTCTTTATAAGTCTCTTTATAATTCCCAAGAAAAAGTAAGATAAAAAAGGGGTAAAAGGGGTCTAATGTCTCAAAGTTTGGTGAGTTTGGCGCCAAATACAGGTAACACTACAGCCTCCTCTTATCTCACAAAGTGCAAAACAAGAAAACCCACAGAAAAGCAATATAATTACAGAGGAACAGCACTGCCCTCGTATTTTGAAATAAGATTTTCAAGATGAAGATTTTTATCAGTCGCGGGACTGAACGAATTACCGTGACCCCGGAACGTAAAGGGCTATTGAAGGACACCGAGGATTTTAGTCAGTACGAGTCTGACAGTCCCTCCCGCTCTGCCCTGGGTGGGAGGACTCATTTGATGATTTTACCACGTTAAAAAAAAATACAGATTACACCAAAAGCGGATTGGTCAAACTAAAATCGCCATCAAAATAAACGATTCCTTTACAATGTATGAATAATTATAATGAACAAAAGCCATTAATAATTATGTAAGCGTAAAGGAGCTTGATGTTTTTATGGCCTCTTTATCCTTTGTATAAAGCCGTCGGGGTCTGAATCGGAAAATGATTGTAAATCAGGGCTAAACGGTCGCGGCGCCGAACAATAAAACAATAAAAGGGTTACTGCCACCCCTAGACATGGAGTTAGACTGGCTGCTCAGTACAAGCTATGGCTGTAATGTTTCATTTAATTTACCATCCTGCTGACTCCGAAATCTATACATATAATAAATCTGTAGAAGGGTCAATTCTGTACATTGAAAATATTGAAAAAATAAATAGCGATAATATCGATAACAAACCCAAATATGTGATTAATTTTTTTTTGTCTGTCTGTCTGTCTGTATATGCAAGCATCACGTGAAAATGAACGGTTCGATTTCGATGAAACTTGGTATAATTATACCTTATTATCCTGGGCATAAAATGGGATACTTTTTATCCTGGAAATATACGTAGAAAAAAATCTTATTTTTCAGTTACTACAGAACGCGAGCTCAACAGCAGTAGCTCAATAGAGGGATCTCCTTAATTATTATAGGCTTAGCCGTATTTGGGTCCAATAGATATTTATAAGATGTCATTGCCAGAGTTACTCAAAATGGAGAAATAAACCATCCACGCGAACACCGACATCCGCGCGGACGGAGTCGCGGGCGGAAGCTAGTGTTAAAATAAAAGAGATGGCGTAGCATTTTGTAAACAAATATCGATCATTGGATCGTGGGACTGTCTTATCATACTGTGAATGTAAAAGGTTATTGTGGGAACACCGTGAATTATTCAATACGAGTCTAACAGTAATTAGCGGGAGGACTCTTTTAATGATGTTACCACGATAAAAAAAAATCGATCAATAGCAATCGTAACTAATGCCGCCATTTTGGCCTCTTTCAGTTTACACAGAACGATTTCAAAACTGATTAATGCGCGTATCGTACACTATTAGGTACGAGATTTTTTAAATGTACTTCTATAGTTCAGCAATGAGTCTTATTCAATTCGTAAATCATGTTTAGACGACCCTAAAATTTCTTGGCGGATTTCTTAAAGAATGGTCTCTTTTATGGGTCCTAGAAAAATAATATTAAGACCTAACACCAGAAAAGAACAGCTACAGAAACTAAACTAAAACTAGAACATTTTCTTTTCAAATCTTGAAGGTACGAGTTTGCAATAGTTACAGCAGTGAGGGTGTTTTACATAATCTCCTAACCCGACGTGCGATGTCCCGTGAGAGCGTGCCGACCTCCCAGCTACCGCACATACATACGAGGATACCGCGGCATCGCTCGCCGTTTTAATCATATTTTTGCAATGATTTATCGTTCCCTCGTTAAAATATGAGACCTGTCAAATTTAGGCAAAAATATTTTCATTAATAACGTGAAGATTTATTGATATTCGCACGCTGTCGGATTTTTGTGGTTTCAAACGTATTTATTCGTCGATTTCACGAAATTACATGTTGCCCAGTCCATTGGAATTTGCTATAAAACGGCAAACTAGTACATTTTAGGACTAGGTGTACCTACGCTCAAGGAAGAACCTTGTGGATTTTTTTAACCTGGTTAAATCATAAAATGAGTCCTCCCACCCAGGGCAGAGCGGGAGGGACTGTCAGTTTCGTACTGACTAATATCCACGGTGTCCTTAAATAGCCCTTTACGTTCCGGGGTCACGGTAATTCGTGAGTCCCAGGACCAGGTACACCTAGTAGATAACATATCTATATGTCAAATAATGCTGGTTCCTTCTTTGAGAAACTGATATCATGTTTCTATTTTATCTGAGCGTATTAATGTAAGACTAGCTTCCGCCAACGACTCCGTCCGCGCGGATGTCGGTCTTCGCGTGGATGGTTTATGTCTCCATTTTGAGTAACTCTGACAATGACATCTTATAAATATTACGGCGCTGAATCCACTGAGGGTAATACAACGTGTGTTCGCGGTTCTACAGAACAACGTCTATGAATAAAACTGAAAAATAAGTTTTTTTTTCTACGTATTTTTCCAGGATAAAAAGTATCCTATGTTATGCCCAGGATAATAAGGAATAATTATACCAAGTTTCATCGAAATCGAACCGTTAGTTTTCACGTGATGCCTGCACAAACAGACAGACAGACAGACAGACAAAAAATTTTTTAATCATATATTTGGGTTTGGTATCGATCCAGCAACACCCCCCGCTATTTATTTTTTCAATATTTTCAATGTACAGAATTGACCCTTCTACAGATTTATTATATGTACTAGCTTCCGCCCGCGACTCCGTCCGCGCGGATGTCGGTCTTCGCGTGGATGGTTTATTTCTCCATTTTGAGTAACTCTGACAATGAAATCTTATAAATATTACGGCGCTGAATCCACTGCGGGTAATGCAACGTGTGTTCGTGGTTCTACAGAACAACGTCTATGAATAAAACTGAAAAATAAGATTTTTTTTCTACGTATTTTTCCAGGATAACAAAAAACTTTTTCAAAAACTTTTTTTTTTCTCTTTTTAGTTTAAATATTCAACCCAAATTCTTGCCAAATACATATAATATAATCCGTAGCACTGGTAATAACATCCCTAATGTACACAATAAGCTAATAAAATTCCCTATCTCAAAAACTACTGAACCGATTTTGATGAAACTTTCAGTATTCCCTAAGTGGAACGATACCTAGCACAAAAAAAAAGAATTATTTAAATCGGATGTGTAGTTCCGGAGATATGCGAACAATGAATCAGTCGAAGCCTGCTCCTTACTGTTAAGGAGTTGTACCTTCCATCATCAGCTCAGCTACATAAGATGATGATTACCATACGCAAGTACTTAAATTACTTCATAAGATTTACGAAAAACGATGCGTGGGCCTATAAAATTTGAGGGTTGCCCTCGATTTCTCCAAGATCCAATCATTAGATCCTGATTTGGTGACAATGGGACCACACGGGAAGCACCAGCTTTCAAACAAAAAAAGAATCATGAAAATCGGTTCACCCAGTCGGTCGTTATGCGGTAACAAAATTTAAAAAAAAATACAGTCGAATTGATAACCTCCTCCTTATTTTGAAGTCGGTTAAAAAGTATCCTATGTTATGCCCAGGATAATAAGGAATAATTATACCAAGTTTCATCGAAATCGAACCGTTAGTTTTCACGTGATGCCTGCACAAACAGACAGACAGACAGACAGACAGACAGACAAAAAAATTTTTAATCATATATTTGAGTTTGGTATAGATCCAGCAACACCCCCCGCTATTTTTTTTTTTCAATATTTTCATTGTACAGAATTGACCCTTCTACAGATTTATTATAGTATAGAAGAAGATAGATAAGACAGAAGTCGACACTGAGTGCATTGGACACAAGATGTGGAATTACAGCACAGAGTTCCACAAGATGTTAGGGAAAACAGGGCAGCATCCTCGGACATACAGCTTATTCGTGCTTTGGTAAAGTCATTGTATAGAACTCACAACCAGGATATATGAACTTGCGAAGAAGACTCGAGTGACTGTTTGTAGATTTAGATCTACATACTAAGGCATCGTAGGAGACCTTGAAGATGACAGGACGAGCAGGACAAAACAAAACAATTGGGGATTCACGTCAGCCCTGGATTTGAAGAGCTGGAAATCAAGGAGAGAGGTCTTCATTCTACAAGACAATGACACAAACTAAGCTATAAGTAGGTTCACAGTACTACATATTCGCTGAGCCCGCAGTGGAACACAGGCCCTACCTCAGTTATCAGCGATCGAACAATACCCGGATTATTGCTTTACTGCTCAAAGTGTTGAACAGCCATAACTCTGCTACTTACAACTTTATACGCCGCGCTAACCGAGCTTGCTTGTGTTTGTTCCCCGGAAATAATCAATTGGTATACATACATGGGAACTGTGTGAAAGTTTTTATTATTCATGGTTTTACTGAGAAAAAGGAAAAGGTTATGAAACATCTAGAACTTCTTCTTAAAAAACTCATTTAATTTTAGTTCAAAAATTTTTTTTTTGGTTTTTAAATCCGTACATAACTCTTGGATATCCTTGTTAACTTGCTACAAACAATGATTTATTTATTGGTCAAACTTATATTCAAATAAGATCAGTTTTTATCATTTGTCCACTGAAAGCCGCCAAAATCTTCGTTCTTTACCATAAAATCATCATAACAAACATCTTACATTCTTACCAGAAATGTCTATTTTAAAATAAATAAAAGTAAATATTGGTGGTATATTATGTTTGTCAAGAGCAAGCATCCCGTAGGCAACCGTAGCAATCAGTCGTAGCCGCGTAGCAACGTCGTAGCGTCGTAGCACCGCGCACATGGTGGCCGCCGTTGCCATGACAACCGAGGTCAACGACCCACGCAACCACTGCACAACCTGCAGTCTTTCTCAACTCTCACACTAAATTACCCTTTTCTGTATTTATATTTTTTTCTAAATTACACTAAACTATCGTAGCGTTTGTTTTTTTTTTTAACCTAAATAAACAAATAGATAAACTAACCTAAGGGTATCAATATGCAAACATTACCTTGTTTATTGTCGTTTATCACGATAAAATCACAATACACTGAATTTACTGAGCTTATAAAACTATTCAATTTAAGTTTTACACTTATCTAATACTATTTAACCTAAAAATCTAAATTTTAATTCGTATACAAATCTCAGGCCACCGACGTAACACAACCTCTTTGTTTACCTACAACTTTACGTTACATAACTACGACACTGGCTGTACACACAGTTTCCGAATTCGAACGCCACATTTCGAATAAAAAATCAAATTTTAAAACACAGAAAATGGAACAAAAACGTTCGCGTGCCGGTACATGTCAACGAATGCGGCCGGCCGGCGTGTTCCGGACGCACAAAGCGGCAAAATTATTTTGCACTTGTCAAACACGAACACAGAACCACGTCCTAACGAAAACAACAGCCTCGGCGGTAAACTTAACTTGGCCCCGTATACTTTCGGATTCGAAATTTGCCGCGGAAAACTGGCTTTTCCACTGTGGAAGTAAATGCCAATTTCCTTTTCACAACCAAAATTCGATCCAATTTGGACTTTAGTGCCCTCGAGTTTGAGTCAGAATTGAATATACATTTCCTTCGTAGACAATGCGCCACGCAATGACGTTTGCAGCGAAAGAGAAGGCAATTGATCTTTAAATAAGTATAAAAGAGAAACGAGATCCCGAGGGTAGGTAATGTTGGGGTGCATGTGAGCCCAAAAGGAACGTCAGGCTTACCATAAAGAATCGATCTTGAAGATGTTCGCTATTCCTTGTACTTTATTGAAAAGTGGCTGTGAGAAGGTTTCAGTGCCAATTTATGATCTTGGTATTATGTTTACCGCGAGTTTATTCTTTTCTGATGGTAACTAGAAATGGTAGGACTTAATTGATCCTAGGTAAGACTGAGATTTATTTGATAACCTTCACAATTGTTTGATCTCGGGATTTAATACGGTGAAAAACAGAACTTAAATTTTGCACAACTTCTTTAAACTGGAGAATTGCAAAAAAAAAAAAGCTGTACTAATAAATTCATGGGCTTGTAATTAAACTGAAACTTACCTACACTAGCAATCTAAGAACATCTAAACAGTCCCTCGTACTTTTACTTAGCAATCGCAAGGATTTCTTTTGAGAGGGTCGAGGGTATGAGAGAGGGCTGCGCGGTCGCGCAGGGGGCACCGCCAGCATCGGCAAAGGGAATCCGTGATGAGCGCGCGTCGGATCGGGCACACTCGCACCGCGAACTTACAACTATCTCGTTTTTATGAACTCCTGGTACTTTTGAAGGAGTTACGTTGTAGATTACGTCTTGGATTAGCTGTGAGACTTGGGGCTACGCTCCTTTATTTCTATGAGTTCCTGGTACTGGAAGATGGGGTATGCAAATTATGTTTCGTATGTGATCTCGTTTTCCACAGATTGTTATTTAATTCGAGGGGGGGAACGTCTGTATTGGAAATATGGTTTATTTTTATTTTTGTTGTAATTGAACATTTAATATGAAATGCGATAAAATTAGAAAAATAGTCATAAATTGACAATTCTGATTGAGGGGTATTTGCATAGTAATCAATATTTCACACCAACAAGGTGTGAAATATTGATTGTGTCTTTTTTATAAAATTACATGTTAGTTAATTAATTTTAATGGACTGTATTTTCCTTTATTAAGATGTTTTATGTTTCATTTGCTACTTGGAAAAGTAATTGGTCATCTTGTCTGATAATAAGACCTCACGTTGGTGAGTCTCAACAAAACGAAATCATAATAAGTGATAGATTATTCTCCCAGATTTCTGGCACAAAGAAAATATTTCTCATTATAGTCTCGTTTCATTTCCAGACCAGTGTAGAAAGAAATACTAAGCATAATGACAGGCTTCAATTACAAAACATATATTAGTAGTACCGAAAAGATTAACTAAGGAACCAATATCTTTCGTGTAATATACAACAACATTATTAGAATATCCTGACAAGAACAATTTACTGTTTCATTTATTACCTTCATAAATTCCATAATACATTTTCACAATAAACACAGTCATGGGATATCAATAAATTGGCCCAAACAGTTCATGATACGCAATTGGCACTTATTCAATGTTCACGGATGATGGTAATACAGAGAAACTTCGTAAATCTGTTCAAAACGAGCAATGGATGCAATTTTTCTCCGTTGTAAAGGAAACATTCGACAATATTGATAGTACAAATACGAATAAATGACGTCAGTGCACACGACATACGAATACACATTTCCGAGTCAATGAACAAGTCGACGATTTGAGATCACACGGAGACGGCACAAAGGAACGCGATGTTTTAAACCTCTTTTGATATTCAGAAGAACCTTGTGATAGTAAATATAATGTTTTACGATGGATGGTTACGGTTGATTAACTTGAAACAGATATCCATAAGATGTAAAAAGGTTTTGGTAAGATAACTTCCGATACATTTTCTATCTCACGATATATTTTCCTTGTAATATCTAAGAGTATTATGTTTCTTTAGTTTGTTTTGCACCTATTACTCATTTTCCCAACTCTAATTGGTATTTCTTTAAAGCATTTCTCACGTGCGCCTTAATAAGAACATCTGTAGACAGGTCTTCTATCAACATGCCTCAAGAAGCAATTACTAAGAACGATGAAACATACGTACAGAACAGTAAAATACTTCTATGTAAGTAAGGAATGCAGAAATCTATTTCGCAATTTAAACTTGCAAAAAAAAACATTGCTGCATTTTATCGGTAGAATTAACGTGCATGAAGTTTTCCGCCATTTTAAAAGGATTCGTAAATCTGGCCACATTTCAAAGCCGAGCACTTTCTATGATAAGTAGATCTGTCACGAGAGCTAATTTGGAGCGACGTCACATGACGTCACATGTCGTCATATCTCGCTATCAAAGCTCCGGGCTAATTATCGCCGTATGCAGCACTCTACGTGAATATGAAGTGGCGAAGAATGGAGTCTTTTATCCTCAGTACGGTACGGTCGGTACCTGGGAATCATGTTTGTCTAGGAGGCTAATAGACAAGGATGAGGTTTCTGCTCCGTGCTTGTGAAGCGGTGATGCGTGAGATTTTTGTAGTGTGTTGTAATTAATTCATGTGGTGTTTTTTACCACAAGCCACGATGTTGAATGAAGCTTTAGTAAATTACTTTTATGTGATCAAATTATGTTAATTAAGCATCTCTACGACTCTGGACCTTAAAGACTGTTGAAGGATCATCGTGGATTTTAATCAGTACAAGTCCCGTCCCGCTCTGCCTGGCAGAAATTATTTGATGATTTAAACCATTACAAAAAAAAAAAAACATGTCTATGATGTAGCTACAAATCTTTAAAACTTTATACGGTGTAGGTGCCCTATCTGTCGGGGTTCAAGAGACGATTTCCGGTCAGGCTTCCCCAAAACCACAATATCCACAGAGATCTTTGTTTCTTTTTTTTATAAAACGTAGAGGAGATTTGAACATAAAACACTACTAACTTTGCTTGGTAATATTGCTCCAATGCACAATCCAATTAACTGGACAATTTAACTCGGAACTTTCCGTTAACTAACAAAATACTGTTAAAACAAGACCGAGTTCCTCATTCCAAGCATCTCGTAAGTTTTTCCTGAAGACTACAGGCAATAGTTATAAGTGGCCAGTCGAAGCGGCGCGATCAAAGGCGGCGCGGCGCGGATCAAAGGCGCGGTAATGGCTTTTTAGTGGGGTGCACCAGAGGGGGGCGGCTTCAAGTAGTTAGGGCGAATTGGTGGACGACACGACGCGGCGTAGAGGGCGCTAGGGATCAAGTAAAAAGTATTCCAGATGATTTTGTGACAGATAACGGTAAGTGTCACTAATTTTAATCTATACTCAAGCAAATAACAAATTGAAGACCACTCAAAAGTCCCAGTAGAAAGTGCCACCCACCACTTACGTTCTTCTAACGTTAATATTTTTATTTTTCTGTTACTCTCAATCATTTAAAGATATTTAATTCTGCCTTTGTAAGACAATTGTGATTGTAATGAAAGAGGGTTCATAATTCCTAATCAATATAGATGTAACTTCTACCGTGTGTCCTGGTGTGCGTTGTCGGTTGTCGCGCGCGTCGTTTAATGAGTGTCAGCGGTGTCTGACACAGCGGACACTTCAGTTTTGTTATTCATCGATCGTTAAAATATCAGTTTGCAATATCTATACAATGATGCTCATAATCATTCAATTTTCTTGTTCAAATTTCCAGAAGACGAATAGATTACAGAATCAAAGAAATGGAAGCTTAAATGTTTCGTTCAGTTTCATGATATTTTTCTCGAGAGAAAATATATAGCTGAGCTGATATAGGGACAGTGTATACAAGAATGTATAGTACACTTTTTAACGTGGTAAAATCATCAAATGAGTCCTCCGACCCAGGGCAGGGCGGGAGGGACTGTCAGACTTGTACTGAGTAAAAGCCACGGTGTCCTTCAATAGCTCTTTAGGTTCCAGGGTCACGGCATTAAGTATAGTAAAATTAACTAGAGTATAAGAAGAGAAAACTCGACAAATATATTTCTTAAACATTAATTCTCCATAGTGCATCAAATAAAAACTTCGCCGCCTTCTTAATCATCAAATACATCTTCAACGCACATTTTCCGAACCAGATTACCACTTGCATCCTAAGATCCATCTTAGCAACAGGCACAGCATCTCACACAAAGACGCTACCATATCCTACTGGGTATACTGAGTATAAGGCCGTGAGCACATTCATGAATAAACAGCGCAGTGGTCACAGACGGCGTGTTTACGTCTAGAGATTAGCGCGGCGCGTCTTACTGCATGCGTCCTCGGACTTATTCTGGGAACGTAGGCTTATGATGCAGATGGAAATTAGAATAGAGACAAGAGAGACAAGATGACAGCGCCTCTTTGGAGACATAAAATCTGCCAATTATTGCCAAGATATTTTGATAAATACTTCAGGCTTCTTTTTCATTAAAAATTAATAAAACCTAAAAAGTACATGAAAGGCTGTAGTGCATATTAAACTTGACACGTACGTCACTCCGCGGGTAGCCCCAGTTAGTTCACATCTCTGCCACATCACGCGCTGCGATCGATTTGAGAGTCCCCACCAACGACTTCGTACATCCAAACTATAATATTATAAATGCGAAAGTAACTCTGTATGTCTGTCTGTATTTTCTTCACGCCTAAACTACTGAACCGATTTGTGTGAAATTTGGCACAGACATAGATTGAAACTTGAGAAAGGACATAGGATAGTTTTTTTTACAAAAAAAAAAACTGCCGGAAGTCACTATTCCACGCAAACGAATTCGCGGGCAAAAGCTAGTAGCATATAAGACAGAAAACAGCAGTCCAATGAAGCCAATGAGACGGCCATACACACACACGCCTTGAGTAAATGAGATACTAGACAGAGAGAGAGAAAAATAAGATGAAAGAGAAAAAAAGAAACAAGCATGTATCTTATCAGGCGTTGCTATTAGGTCAAAAAGCTTTTCCACGACATTAGCCATTTCTTTTATAAAATACCAACAACATACACATAATAAGATATCATCAACATAAAGCAGAGATAACATAACATAACGGTGATTGTTATTCAGACATAACTGTTAGATAAATATGTAAACCAACACAACGTCCTACAAATGTTAGCCTATTTCAATGTTGTTTATGGCTAAATGCGAGCAATGTGGCAGAGCCGTATGAATATTTTGCAGAGATACAGTAGGTCGCATGCTACAAATCAGAAGAAAAAAGACAAGTATTAACTAGTATTTTGTTTTATTAATTTTCTCCGTACTGTATCAGGCCGCGAAACTATACGAAGGCTCACCAGATCCACCAGCGGCATCACAGACTTCATGCAACCTGGCACGTAGGACAAGTGGCAAGCGATAAATGTAAACGCTCAGTAGTCTTTAATAGATTTTCAACTTAATACCAAGTGTATAAAGTTGAAATTCTATTAAAGACTACTGAGCGTTAACGACCGGAACGAACGAAAACGCTGTCTGCGGCGACAACTGAAATACTAAGGAAGGTGAATTTGGTAATTTTAGTCTGAACAGTCATTTACCACAGTATTCAGACGATCTGGTGAAGACCATAGGATCGCGCAGGATCGCGCTGGCGGTTTTATAGGGGGATAGCTATATTCAGCAGTGGACGCCCTGCGGCTATGATGATGATGATTCAAAAACCTATTGGTTATTACATCATACCCCAAGCACTTACCTACCTGGTCGCGGGACTCACGAATTACTGTGACCCCGGACCGTCGGACGTCGGCAGACGATCTCCGGCCACCGTAGGCGCGGGCATGCGGGCAGCGAGTAATGGGCGACTCGCAGCCCAACCTTGGACCATGCCCGGGTCGGAGTGTCAGCATAGTGACGGGGCCTGTAGAGGGCCAAAGCCTACCGGGGTCGCGGGACTTACCCATTACCGTGAACCCGGTACGTAAAGGGCTATTGAAGGACTCCGTGGATTTTAGTCAGTCAAGTCTGACAGTCCCTCCCGCCCTAGCCTGAGTGGGAGGATACATTTGATGATTTTACCACGATAAAAAAAAACGGCACTTACCTACCTTACTGCCTATTTGCACAACGGCTTTTCTAGTTTAACCCTATTACATAGCAAAGCCTTACATATAACAAAATTATCTAAGCATCCATCTCATATCTCTAACATCTAAACCATTCCCCAAAGTACTATTTAAACCCTTGTACCTATGCCACCGTCCTGGGAGTTCAGAATAGGTCCGTGCAGCCGCGGGCGCGACCCACATCCTTTCACCACATTTGTGCTATCTTTGTTTGACATCGCAATCGTCTCGAGACGCCGGCGAACGCGAATGAGCGCTACTTCGCAGATCTTATCGCTAAGATCATGGGTCCAACATGAGGGAATATTCAGAACATGTTTGTTTTGACATCAAGGTCGACCTGCGTCACAGATTAGAGATTTAATAGGGCTGTATTGTGTTTGAATTAGAAAAGGACAGTGAAAAAAAAATTACCTACTCTTCCCAACAGCTTAACATCAATCCAACGATGAAGTCATAATGATTTTAGTAACATCATCTGTATTTAAAAAAAAAAACCTTTATATAAAAAAAAAAAAAGACTAAAATAATTTTCATTACATGATTGACATTTTGATGCCTGCGAAAGGGACGTTTCGTGACTAAGCCGATCATAGAATCTTGTCGTTAAAATAAAAATAAAAAATATCCGACAGTCGTTCTCGACCTGATACAAGTAAGGAAGTTAGAATCGATTGAGAGAAAATTAATTCCGAAGTTCGTGTAGCGTCTAGACACCTGCATTCACAGTAAGCAGCTCATCTGGATGAGCTGTAGTTAGTGCTCAAAGCGCGAATATATTACCGACAGGCAGAGTGTTAGAATATATTACTGGCTCGCGAGCAATGGCGGCAGGAAGACAAGACGAGGTAATCTGCACCATCTGACGCTAGAACGAAGGAATGCATGAATTAAAGAATACATTACTTGGTGTAAATAGATCATACTCTGAAGAGTTATGTAAAGTCAAGTTAATGTTATAGTATTTATTGGTAACATGTCCTACTGCTTGCTGAATTATCACTCATCATCCTAGCCTTTTCCCAACTATATTGGGGTCGGCTTCCAGTCAAACCGGATGCAGCTGGATATCATTATTTTAAATAGAGCGACTGCTGTCGGCCCTCCACAACCCAGTAACTGGGTATTACAATACTCCATTGTAAGACTGATTGTCAGACTTTAGAGCTTCTGACTAACAGGATTGATTCTGATTGTCAAGGATCTACAAATGACAGCCGGGAGCAACGGCTTTACGTTCTTTCCGAGGCACGGAGGAAACTTGTTATGACAGAGGACCAACCTCGGCAAGCGCGGCTTAACCCGGAAGAGCGGTCTGTGCGGCTATAATTATTTAGCCACGAGCTGCTGAATCATCACTACGAAGAGAAATTTACAACCACAACAGAGTCAGTCAATCTACACAGTGAAAATGTATAGAACAGCGATTTACGTATGGATCGAACGACTCATAGCTGACAACGTTACTAGTAACGCCTGTAACATTCTTTAAAACCTTCCAATGTGCAGGTGTAAGGACATAGAGAACTCCAGCTGTAGGCCAATGGTGTGTCAGTTGATTTTTTATGGTATGGTATGGCTTTATCTATATTTTCAGTATTCATTCTTCCTATACCTAAGGCTTTGAGGTCTTTTTCACTGAAATAACCACCATTTACCTCCGAAAAATACCCAGTATTTTCCAAAGGTAGAACCACACTTGAGCGGTACAGTCGCCCACATAAACATTCGCTCGTTGCGCGCCGCGTCGCCAAACACATCGGCCGAGTGAAGTGGAGAGCCAATTAGTTCCCTCAGTCCTCCGCATCGATAACCTCTGACCTTCGATTATGACACGACTAAATAAAAACTCCTTTGATAGTAAAAACCGTAAAACTGAACGAACATAATTATTGTGAGTGATTTTCAACGAACGTGGGTGCTTGGGAGCTTGTATAAATACTGAATGTGGATTTTTGGAAAATAAAATCCATTCGTACCTCGGGGACATGTTTTAATGTTTATATTCTGCGTTCTTATAGTGACTTTAGCTCGGAATTTATGGTGCGTAGCCTTTAGAAAAATAGTTAGATACCGCAATAATGTGTGGCTTTAAAAAAGATTAGAAAGTACACGTAAATGAAGCTACGATTCGCTCTTACCGTGATTGGATTTACAAAATCAGTTTCGCCCTCAAATATGTTTCCGACACCATCGTGAAACACAGTCAACCCCAAACGAACACAGATATAGTAGTGGCTGCTGACAATAGATACAGAGCCCATTATTAGTTTCCACGTATTAAACGCAGATACCAATATTTAGTTTGCCTCCCTCTCCCTCCGAATACCCGATAACTCGCCTACAAGACAATCATACACAATTACTGACGAAAACTAACACAAAATTATTATTTTCCTTACAAAAAATCTAAAATCACCCTAATTTGTTCCTAATTGCAGACGTGCTCGACTGTACCGCGCGAAGTAGTGTGACGAAGTCTTATGAAGCTAATTCAGTTTGCTGCTTCACGTCAAATGAAGAAGCTTCAGGTATACAGCTATTACTAATTGCTAAGTGGGGCTGCTAAACTGAAGAGCAAAAAAAAATTGATCATTAACAATATTTTTTGTTGTTGTAGATGTTTAACGACCTACCTACATGATAAAAATATTACACAAACTGTTTTCACCATAATTTCAGGGCCATAATAAGTATTATGAGCATCTAAGTCGATGTCAATACGAACCTACTAGCGCCATCTATTGGGACGTAGAATAACGAACAAGTTCGGATTGATTATATTGCACAGCAGTGTGTGGTTGAATTTTCAACCAAACTTATTTGAGTTTGAACTTGTATTTATTAAGATAAATAAATATTCGAGTAGCTAGTTTACTTAAAAAAATGCTTATTTATTATGAGCCTCACTTGCCATTGAAGATAAACATTTCTCACAAAATTTAAGAAAATACATAATTATACAGAGTTAAATTAGCTAACACAACTCCACAAACGAACATAAACGTTTATTCTTTATTCCTTTCACAAACGGGATATAGCGAAATGTATCACTATCAAATTGTAAGCAATGAAAATATTCTATGTTTATTTTTCATGTTTCATTATTTTGCTACGCTATTAGTTTTTTCCAGGTATAAACAGAGACCGGAAAAAAAATTCAATGATACCATAAAGCTCTGCGTAAGGTAGTAATAATATTTAACGCCAGTCAGTCTTACTTAGAAAATTGTAAGCAAAAGCAAAAAGTGTGCGTCGGCCGGGAATCGAACCCGGATCAACTGCTTGGAAGGCAACTATGCTGACCATTACACCACCGACGCCACAGCTGATCGGTCGAAATAACGAAACACATAAGCTAGTACATAATGTAGCCAAGCCAATATGCACTTTATGTGCGTTTTCTGCATACAATTACTCTGCTTACCTCATTTAATTTATTTGGCAGTCAGTAAGCTACGGCTTGTAGGAGCGTAGCACAAAGTCTAAAAATGCCACTTTAGCAATCTTGCTAATAGAACAGCGATAAAATTGTTCTTTATCAATTATTTACTCTATTACTTGAGTAATAGAATAGAAAATTCACATTTACGAATCTTATCGAAATGCATATTGTGATGTTGCTGAAGTGGCCTTATTAGACCCGCTGCTAATTGCGTTCTGTTTCTGCTTAACCATAAGGAGAAAAAGTGTGAATTAAGCAAAACACTCGTAGGTAAGGTACCTTACCTACGAGTGTTTTGTGTTGTTCGCAATAACATAATGTAACTTTAATGAAATGAAACAAATACATAAATATTAATTAAACTATACAAAAACACTAAATTTAAAATTAATTTAAAAACTATTATAGAGCATCGAAAAATTCATTCGTGCCCAAGAGACTGGCGGCGTTGCCTCTTTGAATGGCAATACTTAGCCTCTGGCGAAGGTAAAAGCCAGCTCTTGGGTCACGGGAAGCGTCAACAAGTCTTTTAGAAATGTGTCTGCAGAGGCTGTGAGCACTCGGACCCCATGGCCCTATAGTTTCAACCCCAAACGGCTCAAAAATATAGTTACCACTACGGTTGCTATATTTACGCCGCTTGAGGTTCTCAGCAACCGCAGCAGCAGCGCCAGCAGAGCACGATGAACTTGGAAGATGAGATGGCGCAAGAGTATCGACACAAGTTGCATCCCACACTAACTTTAATTAGGTAGGTACTTATCTATCAGTTCAACTAAATAAGTTACTGACTCATTACTCGTAATTCAATTTTTTATTTGAGAAGAAATAAAAACATGCGTAGTTTAGTTAGGTACTACAAAAAGTCAGTCGTGCGTAACGACATCGATTCTAACAATAATATCGACAAATCTATAAATACTTCCCAAGTAGCACGCCGCGATAAGGTCATGATAAAATTCATTCAGTTCCGATAAGTACGGAATTAAAACAGGCGTAGACAACTGTATTAGGAGCTATAGCTACCAAGTTATCAATAAATACGTCTGTGTATGACAATAATGACTATATTCTTATCAACTTCTAAAACGGCTCAAAATAGAATTCAACCATACACGTTCGCATCAGACAAGATATCTAGTCACGTAGACAAACTCCCAGTACCTGCTAATTAATTGGAGGAATCAAAGAGCTAGCATGAACAAGTACCTACTGCCTGCCAACCAATCGCTTTTTCCTTTTGTGACGTCATACTTGAGTACTAAAATAGAAGATAATACTGTACCGAGCCTAGACTATGTAGCCATCGTTGCGTAAGTGCCGCGGCACACTTACCGCGCACTAGACACGTCAAACGTCGGCGCATCACTATCAAAGCTAATTAAACTTGCAATGACACTACAACGCATCTTAACTTAACCCGTCGGCGGCCGCGGTGAGACAATGCGACCGCGAGGGGGCGGGGCGCGGGTCGCGGGGGCGGACTCCGTCGAGTGCGCCGCTGTAATCAGGGCTAATAGAAGCGCGTATGCTTTGATCTGCACCTCAAAGAGACGAGGGCCAAACTCGCGAGACGAGTCGCGGCGATCATAAAAATTTAGAGGCGGCGCGCTGACGCGGAACTGATTTTGGCAAACGTTTGTGTGGCTCTGCCAGCGTATGAGTATCTGAGCATGTGACGCTGATTATCTTGATTGCGTACACTGAGCTTTATACCAAAGATCAAAAATTGCTGAAAACATTAAACTCAAGCAACAAAATGACGATTTCGTATGTTGTTCATATATGCTGAGCCGCCCAAATATCTTACAGTTTAACACCTGAGGTGAAACTGGCACATTTTAATGCATTTCGTCTTCTTAACGTATCGATGAAGATCTAAATTGTCTCGGCCTAGAAGTAAGAGAGCAAAGCGTCCTCAGAAGCGTCTATCAGCTCCTGTAAAGACCAATCGACAGAACATGCAGGTCACGATGTCAAATGCCTCATTGTTTATGCCGAACCACCACATTTACCCTCCAGGGCAGATCCTATTATTCATCGTAATATTTAGGATGATATGAGCAAATCAACATAACCACTAACTAAATCGAACTAAAATACCGTTTATCTCAGAATAGTGAATATGTCACATAATGACTTCTTGCAATAAGCCGACGATTTATTCAGAGCATCAACGAAATTTTTTCTATTTCTTTACAGTTTTTGTTTTCATGAAAAGTCAAAGTTTTTCATCACAGAATCTCATAAATCTCATAAGAAGGCAAACATACTGTTGAACCCAAGCTGTTTCCTCATACATCTCTATATTATAAACGTTTCAAAATAATTTCCATAATTTTCGGGAACTAAAACTCCTGCAGTTCTGTTAGCTCCTAACCCTGTCGCGTCACAAGGTAAGGTACAGAAACGGTGAAGAGTTTAAGCGTTGCGAGTGCAATATTGTTTTCTTTCCGCTTTGCCGGCGCGCGACTGGCTGGCGTGTAATTGATTCTTTTGTGGTATAATTGCGGGCAGATCGCATCGGGCCGAGTGCGTGGCTCCGCTCGCCCCACTCGCCCACTCGGCACTCGCCCCGACCGCCATTCATATTCAACGGTTAGGTGACGTTTAGAACTCGGCTTTAATTGGTTTTCTTATTTGTGTACAATGAGGCCCCTCGTCATGCTCGTTGTCTTCTGCGCGTTGAGTTTGATTGTTCGACCCTACTAGTGCTAATTGTGGAATTTGTTTGACTTTGATTGGGATTTTTGCTTTGTTGTGGTACCGCTCTGTTTGGAGAGGAGTCTCGTTTATGAATCTTAGAAATCCATTACAATACAATATGTTCATCAATTACTACTGCATAAACATAGGAAAGAGCATATCAATTGACCTCATATTTCGCTACTCCAATTTCGTTCACCCTAAATACATGTCCACACCCATGTAATACAAGGTACAAATCACGACAAACTATAAAATACTAAATAATAATACCACTTCAGTATCAACAGTGAGCTTACGATATTGAATCATGAACGATCACTTTAAGCCGAAGATATAAAACGACAAACATTGTGTTGACTTAACCCGTCGCTATCGCGGTTTACACGTGTTAACAAACACGGGATGTGCCGGTCAGAATGACCATAATCCACTTATTGACGATATTATCTTGAACAAACACGAATTTTTCGTCAGTGGCCCTCGACAGTGATTGATACAAACGTATATATTTGAACAGAGTTCGTCGTAAATGATAGCGGTGTTTGATTTAGATTTTTATTAAATTCGACTAGTTTTAGTTAGGGTCCGATTTCCGTTGCGGGTTTGACGATAATTTTGTCATAGGCCTTTAATCTGAGGGCCCGAATAAGGTTTTAGTTATTTTCTACATGGGCATGTAGACAACACCTAGATGACCCTGGCTAGTCGCATAAAGCAAGCCTTATGTTCCAAAGTAGATTTAGTCATTTGGCACTTTTAGAGGAGGTTAGTTTATCTTTGTAAAGTATTTATATTCATGAAGTACCAAAAGTTCAAAACAGTTACAAATACAGCGCAACTCTCAGCTAGATACCAGATATAGAGCTACGATTGAGAAACACTAATCACTCGACATTGTCTTAAACTGTTTACTTAAACTCCGCGTAAAGGAACACAGTGTTACACCAAACATTAACCTTGACACCCATAAATAAAGGGCAAATACACTGAAATCAATAGACACATAAACGTGTCAGCAGCGCAGTTGGAACGCAATGCCCGCGCCACTCCGGCGCAACGATAACAAACTGAGAGAATTATTATCGACATACAGCCACTCTTAATTTACAATTATTTAGTAAATCCTACTAATGTATGGTGACGTTCACAGAAACCAGACTGCTTAGCGCAATATATTCGTCGACAGAGCAGTTAAGAGGCCATGAAATATCGGTACATCTGTTAAAATAAACGATCCGGTAAAATTATGATAGTCCGTGTACGGACCGCCTACTTATTGCGCAATACTAGGTTAATGTGCTCTCATTTTTATCAATAAATCCTATCCCGAACTGAGTAGAATCTCTTGTGTGGATTAATGGTTAGTGCCTCATGCGGCATGCCTAATCTCTTCATGATAAATGATTCATGCTTCATAAAGCTTTCTCACAAAAACATTTTAGCAAAATACCAATGGCCTCCAAATACGATGGAAATCCACAATCGTCCATTATTAAAATATACAACTCAAACATGAATTTCGCGCATAATTCGATAGGATTTAAAAAATCCATCCCGACATAGAGTGCAAATACGGATTTTTGCTTTATTAGGCTGTGTTTGTTCGCTGCTGAACTAAATGTGATGTAAACTAACAATCCATGGAATTGGCGTCACCGTATGCATGACAGTTGAATAATGCAGTCGGCCGGATGACAGCCGTGCGGCTCGACCCGGCGCCGTACCACAGTTTTACAATCCATGTACATACATTCCTAACAGTGATATAAGCTGTGATGCGGTCAACAGTAATGCTGAACTAAAATAACTAATAATTTTACACAAAATTGTGGCTGCATTTTCGTATTGGTTGGAAAACTGTCTGATTTTGTCAGCTGGAACTTTGGGTGAAAATTAAACCTTGCAGCAATCTTTCTGTGAACTGTTGTTTCTGTCAGCTTTAGCTACTGGTATAAATATTTTGCCTGAACTTATTTATCAACAATGTGACTATTAATGAAAAGTATCTGCAGTTGACAAAATTACATATTGCTTTATTTTTGTTTGTTGTCTTTATGTAAAAGTATTCGACTTCTTTTTGTCTCATACGCTGAATTCTACAAATTAAAGATACTAGTAGTAGTAGGAAATAAAGTAATTTGATTACACATCACAATTAAATAAAGTTCTCATCTCCATTATTCAAAATATTATTCCAGATTCAAACGGCGGGCGCCACGAGCCGTTGCGCCGAAGTTTGACGGACACCGCCGACAACCGACAAGTAGCGCCGCCTGGCGGCGAGGCGCGGGTCGTGCCCTGTCGTGACACAGCGGGTGACGGGTTGCAATTTCCGAACTGTCATGTCTACGATCTGCGAGCCAACTTCCTGGCGCTAAATATCGTACAGTTGCGTGCTGGCATCAAAGCCATTGCTGCGTTTATCGCGTGGTTTTGATATTTGGTGACAACTGCAAATGCAATGCATCTGTTTGGTATCTCTGATCCATCCATTCCTCTAGTTTGGTCGGTTGAATGAACGTAGTTTAGATATCAGTATTCTGATTGATCTTCCCAGATAAAATATTCGTTAGCTATATTAGTAGTTGCCTGCCGGGGTCGCGGAAATGTACGAATTACCGTGACCCCGGAACGTAAAGGGCTTTTGAAGGACACCCTGGATTTTAGTCAACTGTACGAGATGTTGAAAAGCGACCTTAAATAGTTAATTAAAAAATATTCTTTATTTAGAAATTTTCATTGTAGACTATCGTTAGGTACCTAATTAAATAAATTAAATCTAAACGAATTAAGTTATTTCTATTTTTTTTTTTTTTTTTTTTTTTTTTTTTGCGTGGTAAAATCATCAAATGAGTCCTCCTACCCAGGGCAGGGCGGGAGGGACTGTCAGACTTGTACTGACTAAAATCCACGGTGTCCTTCACTAGCCCTTTACGTACCGGGGTCACGGTAATCCCTTGGTCCCGCGACCCCGGCAGGCTTTGGCCCTCTACAGGCCCCGTCAACATGCTGACACTCTTTGAGGCGCGCGTGGAACACAACGCGCCGTCGACCCGGGCATGGTCCATGGTCGGACAGCAAGTCGCCCATTACTCGCTGCCCGCATGCCCGCGCCTACGGTGGCCGGAGATCGTCCTGTGACGTCCGACGCCGTGGGCGTCTACCACTGCGGCTGGGGTGGAGGGAGGACGCTGTCCTCTCCCTCAGGCGGCCCGCCTCCTCCTTCACGAGCATGACTGCTTCGCAGAAGGAGGCGACCGCTTCCCACTCCGTCTCGCCCCGCAGCATGGCCTCGACCAATGCCGGGCGCGAGAGGTCTCCGCCTATCGCCGTCGTGAGGACACGGCGGTGCTCTGCCCAAGCGGGGCAGTCCTGCACCGTATGCTCCACCGTGTCCTCCGGACGATCCTCGCAGTGGTGACACCCAGGCGTTTCTTCCCTCCCTATCAGACACAGGAACCTCCCGAAACTTCCGTGTCCGGTGAGGACCTGCGTCATGCGGTAGGTAAGGACGCCGTGACGCCTATCCAGCCACTCCTCAAAGAGGGGTCTTACCGCCGCGATTGCGGCGTGCCCGAAGTTATTTCTATTAGGAGAAGTTAATATTCCTAAATATTTAAAATAACACTGGCTGCAATAATTTGAAAGAAAAGAAAACCACGACTGAGACTGGCACAAGATTCAACAAAAACAGAACGCCCCCGGGTGGGCTCGAACCACCAACCTTTCGGTTAACAGCCGAACGCGCTAGCCAATTGCGCCACGGAGGCTCTTGCAACACTGGTCGAAATTGTTAATCCGTATTTACACACATAAACAGTGAATGACAAAGATAGAAATATTAATAGAAGCGTCTACCTGAGTTTAATGAAAACCAGTTTTGTACCTGAGAGGCGGACTTCAACGCGAAACACAATGAACACTGTGTTCTATCCTCAATATAAAGCTTTAAGAACACTTTGCATAGTTGGAAAACCACTTCTTAGTCAAGTTCAAGTTATTTAAGTTGAAGCGAAGTTATGTGATTGAGGTTATGTTGACAAGCTAAGGTTTGAGTTAACGATTTGCAAATCTAATGTTTTCTATAAATAAGTGAATGGAGTGACGAACTGTGTTGTGTTTGTTTTCTTGTGGCAATCGTGTCAGTTAGTTTAACAATTTACTCACAGTATTTGTGTACAAGTGCTATTTTCCTTGTTATTGTTGTGATTTTGTTTCTAAAAGCAGTTTTCTGAGTATCCAATCAGTGGCAGTTTAAAACTTTGTTTTTATCTTTATATTTTTGCTGTTGTCCGGCAATACATTAGAGAAAAACGTCATTAAAGTCCGTCAAAATTTATCCAATCAAAAAGAAGCAGCCAGTGCCAATGGCGAATAGGGTGACGGGCACTTGTTGCACCGCGTCGGTGGAGCGGGCCGGCTTGCCAGGCCTGCTGCGAGACCTGCAGCGACTGTCCGAAGACCAGGACTCCGCAGACATCGTTTTTATACTTGGAACTAACGAGGATAAAGTCTACGCACACAAAATAATTTTGATAGCGAGGTAAGAAAACGCAAAAAGAATTTCCCGTACCGGGAATCGAACCCGAGCCTCCTGGGTGAAAGCCAGGTATCCTAGCCACTAGACCATACGGGAGTTATAAATCTGGTCAAAATAAACATTCATGAGCTTATTGATGTGTTTGTATTGATGTGTTATAAAAATAAATAAAATTTTCTGTTAAATTAGCCACAGTAACAACTAATTTAGGCAGATTCTTATCGCTCTATTTTGAAGCTATAAGCAAAATAGGTAAACATTTAAAAAATATAATTTTAGTGATATTTTAAACAAATTTGTACCTACATTCATTGTTATAATATTAATTTGCTAAAAACCAAAAATAAACATTTTTGTTCATTTTCCTGGACTTTTCTACACCCAATAAAGTAAAAAAAAGTCACGAAATTACAATTTTTAGACACCAAACAAACCTATAATTTACGAAATGGCCGAAGTTTGTTTAAAATTTGTAAGTAATTTTAACTATCTTTAACCGTGGAGCAAATTGCGGACCTTTCACCGCTGCACCATTCACTGTTTCAAATGCAAATGAATTTTGTGCCCTGAGATGTGAAGACGTAATTTGCTTGATGAGGCGCGCAGAGCTCTATAATGCTCTAAATGAAGACTACAGAAGGAAATAAAGACTGCAGAAGTACAGAAATTAATATTCATCACAAACCGTTTTACAATTTCTATGCAGTCAGAAAACACGACTCGTAGCCCCCTCTCTCGGAAGCGTTGCTAAACTAATTTTAAGTTCAGCAACTAGATGGCGCTAAATTCAAAATTTAAATTCATTTGCATGACATCAAATCCTTTTCAGGAACTCTGCGTAATCCAAAGCAAAATCTGAATAGGAAACTAATAAAAAAGATCGCCACCGTCCGTTCCGAATGAATTATGTATAGTGTCGAAAGTTATGCAGACCAAAGATGGGGGATATCGAAAAGAAATCTGTCGACGGCAAGCAATTTGCATGTAAATAGGCAGGGTCCTGTTCTCGACATGTGGTCCAGTTGAAGGGGGCCGGAAAAACGGCAAGTTTGCAAGCAACTCCATCAAGTTATGCGTAAAGTTGGCAAGACTTGCCGAATGTGTTTGTTAAGAGCAAATTGGAAAAATAACTCACTATTTGTGGGAGCTTCGAGAACTTTCCTATTCGAATTGATATACGACTCTAGTTTCGCACTTTTTTATTATTATGTGCTGTTATAGAGTTGTAAAAGAGCATCGTATTTTGTTGCGGAATCTATTTTGTTACGGATATATTTTCGTTTACCTAAGAATATTTATTAGGTTAGAGCACAGCAAAAGGGCGCCTAAATTCTTGTGGCACTATATTTACCATAGTTTTAGTCTTAAAAAAAAATGCCTTCAAATCTCCATCTGACTTACTTCCACTATGGAGCTGAAGAACACATCCGTAACAATCTCAGTCAGCAACATTTTGATCCAATACCGACAGTCAAAACTATCTTAGTTACCATTCGAAGAGTTCGCCTCAACACCTAGAATACTTCACAGCAACTTCATAAAGTGTATCAATTAAGTGTTCAGCTAGGAGCTACACAAACAGCGGTGATTATAAACCGCGCCCGCGCCAGCTGCTTCCATGATTGATTCAAAAAGTTGCCAACTCCCGGCCGCGCCCGCACCCGCGCCCGCGTCGCAACAGCGTGATCAATCATCGCTAAGCTTATTAATTTTATTAATGCTACACTGTACTGGGATGTAGAGCGAAATTGTTAAGAATATTTGACACTTTGTTAAATGAGTTGACATTCATGAGAGAAACAAGCCCATGGCCCACACTAGCTTACACACAGGATACATTTTGGTGAATCAACTCCGACAACTCATGATCATGATCTACATAAAATGATCTAGTAAAGATGATTTTAATGGAGAGCAAGTTCAGAAGTCAGCAAATAAGTAGAGTAGAGAAGTAACAATAACTAGTGTGAACAGATCCAATTCAAACAAAATGCCTGAAGTCCAGAACTGCTATTCACTGTTGGCTGCTGCACAACATCTTCAAAGTTCTAAGGATAGCTCGTTTCGGTGCACAGCTTCGTGAAGTATAGGAACCAACACCACTTTAACAAGAAAGTCAGTCCAAGCGGTCCTTTAACAAAATGATCTCCTCTCAAACTTGCAGCTACTAATAACGACACGTGCTGCTCACATAATTTAGAAACTTCAAGTTTTTAAGCTCCATGCCGATGGTGCGCCCTCCACTTAATTTTGTTTATAGTCATGGCAGTTCTTGTTTCACCCCCTTTTTCTTTTTTAATCAAGCTGTGATGTTCTTTGTTGTTAATTTTGGTAAAAATCCTTAAAACTTTGTAGGTATTGGTGAAATATTTGATACTTGTTGCTGGACAGTATTTCTTTTCGGATGATTTGGATGACAGTTATATAAAACACGAGCTTAGTTGAGCGTTAATTTTAGAAAGTAATGCAAAGGGTCTGATATTTTTATAAAACTAAACTCCTTTCATAAATTGGATAAAATTATGTTTTGATAGAAAAAAAGTCAATACTTCAGTTAAATCTAAAGTTGATTTAATTTTAAGTAGAAATTCCTAACCAGGAAGAACTAGAAACATCAGAAACACTTTTGTGATTTCCAGTATAATTTTAAGACGCAAAACGATATTCCTATGTGAGACACGAAACATTCACATCACAAAATCCTTTTAAATCATCCTGTTCCAAATAAATCTTCCTGAAAGCCAAATTAATTGTTCATTAGTGCTCCCAATTGGACTGTAAGTGAATAAATGTACAGCAAACCAAGCATTGCTTTTAAAAGCTTCTTAACACGAGCAATTTGTCTCAGTTCATCAAGCAACACTTCACATCGACGGCATGTGCAGGATCGGCTGAGGTTTTTGTCTTTGTGACACGTTCTCATATCAGGCATCAGCCTGGAGAAGGACAGGCGATACAGAAATCTTGACGAATTTTGGTAATTGGTATTATTAGTTCGAACGCCAGCCTATACAAGTATACATTAGGGTAACCAAATATTTTGATTCAATTTTAGAAATAAGTCCCTTTGTTACTTTTTGCAACCGTGAAAGCATAATGAGTGGTAGACGAATAACGATTAGAAAGACAAAAGAAATAAATAATCTGTATCTAGTAAATAGGCTAAAATAAGCATTTAATATGCAATTACATACTTATGTAATTGCTTTGCTATTTTTTATATTCTTAAATGTTTTTCTAGTTTTGCAGAAACATTTTAAAAAAAATTTTTCAAAATCAAAGAATGGAATTCTAATAGAACTTTGTGAAAAATAGGGATGGTTCAATAACGAAGTACTTCATTGATCCTGGACTATCCCACTAACCTTGTTTAGCTAGTCACCACTTACAGGGATAATTTGGGACTTAATTACACCGGTACCGGGTGTGCGGGGGGAGGGGGGGTAGCTTGCGGGCGGGGCGGGAGGCGGAGGGGGGTTGATTGATGATTCAATGAGGACGGCGCTTCGCCCGCGCTGAATTTATCGCGTAAGCACCCGCTTGTTCACGATTATGTACAACTTACAGTTCGCTGTAATGTATGTGTTGCGATACGCGTTCAGGAATTTTGATAAAGGATTTAAGTGCTGAAATAAGGTCGGCATACTCACACGGTACATTTTTAGAGAGTTTTGGAAGCCTGATACAAAAAGTGCTCGGCGTGGATGACTTAAAATTAGACAGCATTAGGTGCTTTAAGTACTTATTTTGGTAGATGTCAAAGATTCCAAAGGTTTAATAAATAAAATACGTATTAAAATAATTAGTGAGCTATACCTAGTTAAAAAAATACGAAAAAATCAGAAGGCCCATAGGTACTGACTTGTTTTTTTATTGACATCTGAAGATTCCATGACTTCAATTTGCGTTTTTTTTCTCTCTTTTTTTACTCTATCCCCTTACTCTGGTTTAGTTACATCCAAAACTATAATCGCATTTCTTCACTTGAACCGTACCTATTTTTGACAAAATACAGTTGTTTTTCGATACAATGTAGGTAAATAGTTTCGTGCTTGATCAGCCGAGTAGATACTGTCCACCTACATAAGACCAGTCTCTCGATTATTAAGAGCTCCTATGCTTACAAAGTTACTGCTGAAGTACATTTCAGACATTCCGGTAAATTCTCTAACTTGTCAAAAGTAATTCTAAAATTCACTCGCAAGCGATACCCGAACAATACAGAATACCAGCCACCTGTATATACCAATTATAAAATTTCCACAACAACAATGTACGTACGTGTGTTGAAATTCTATGAAACACTCGCTAAAGTTAAACCGCTGAAACACTAGACATATTTGTTGGAATAAATGAGAAAAGTTAGCCGGTGGAGCGCGGGAAAAAACAATGCGTGTTGTTGAAACAAACGCCATCTATCGGCGAGGTAAACAAACCGACACGAATCGTAATTACAACTCGTGTTTCCACGCGAACCGCTCGTTTGTGGTGCCCAGCTTTTATTGGGACATTTAAAAAAATATTATAGGACAAAGCTTTAATAAAGAAGGAGAAGTCCTAAAATAATTTGATTTCAAAAAACAATTACTTCTATAATACAATACCCGAATATTGAGATAAAAAAAGAAATAATATTCCTACATTCCAAGAAACTCATATTCTTACTCATTTATTCCAACAAAAGTCACCGATTTAACAAAAAAAAAACATTAATATTTGTTGTCTGTCACCCTGTCCTCAAATCCTCAGAACTGCAGCACTCGTAGTCACCTCAGCAGCAAACAAAACGCGAGATTCAAATCAGTTCAACAATACTAAAGGGAACAATACGCCGCGTAGCGACAAAACGCACAATACGACATCAATTATTTGACACGTTACAAAAACATTGTACCTAGAACGAACAGGAACAGGATAAACAGAGCAGTTATAGGTTTATGATTTGGGAAAGACCTGATATCTACATAATAATTATTATGATGCTCTGTACAATCAAGACAAAAAGAGTAATCTTTCAGACATTCGGAAAAATGACTTCTATAACAAACAATCATCCCCTTAATTCTTATCGACGACGCTTAATTAATAAATAATAGGTATTGATTTTGGCAACAATTTATTGTGTCAGCAGACTAATGGTATCTCATTAAACCTTTTCATGAGCACGCGGCACTTCAAAGTTAATTAAGTGCGCAAGTAAAATGTGATAAAAATGTTTGGCAAAATCTATTTCAGGATGACGACGCGACGCCCTCTTAAACTATCGAGTTGTTATTTTATACACTCGTTCAGGGTTCAGACGAACATTTAGATATTGAAGTGTCAAAGTTTTCTTCATAAAACAGTTGACGTGACAATGTAAGGGTTTAAGAAATAAACCTCAGTTTGTGGCTCGTCGTGTCGGCGCCAATGGACGTATCTCGTAAACGCGGGTGAGTGTCGCGATCTTGAGGACATTATAAATAAAACTGTGATTTATGTTGAAACGATCGTAGGTCACATCGCGACACTACTTAGGTACCATGTGACATTAAAATAGACCGAAGTTATGTATCAAAGGGAACTAGGATACAATGGGTATGTAATTAGATTGTGTCTTTAACATGAAAGATTTAACTAGCTAGAGGGCGGGATTGAAACTGGTTTTGATTTTATTAATTCCTCCCTAGGAACCTGGAATAAATCGTGACAAGACTTCACAATGTATAACGGCCCTTCATAACGCGTAATGTAATTTAACTTGTAATTTCCAACACACCACACAATTTGTTACGTTCAATAACAAAAACCAGCAACTTATACACAATAGCAACAGCGGCACGTGTTGCGATGACAGCTGAGCAGAGCGAGCGGAGCCATTGTGAGCGCAACCACAAATTGGAGGCGAGCGGTTGCAGCTTGCGACGCAACGACGCGCGCCGTTCTGTCGGTGACGTCGCGACGTCCTACACCGCTCATTACCGCTTTATTATTTGTTAGTAGAAAAATGTCGCGATAATCTGACGCCAGCCCTTGAGAGAGAATCTTGTTGCGACCTAAGCTTTTGTGTGAAAACTGTTTACAAAGGCTGCGCCACTTCGGATTATGCCACGTAGCTATATATTTTTCAGAGGGCTTCAAAAGGCTGAAAGGGTATTGATTGTTTAGAGGCAGTTCAGCTTGCGATCTACGTTGTAAAGGGAAGTACTTACTTGTTAGACCTCAAAGGATTTAAAAAGAATATTCAAGTAAGTATTTAAATAAATATGTATTTAAAGTACTTTTTATCACAAAACCTGGAATGAAAAAAATTCCACTGAAAATATTTCATATCACTTATTTACCATCGTAAAATCAGCCATTCAACTCATGCATTTCATACGCTTTTCATTTATCTGTAGAAAAAACACATCCAGCGATCGTGCAGTGTAATTTACAAGATTGAATTACACCAATCAGGATTAACGAGTCGGTTTATACTCTCCGGTGATCCGTTCGAAAATAACGTGAAAAAAACACAAATATGGTGTTCATTAGCTTTGAGCTCTGTAATTTGAACGTAACGGTCGCGTGCTGTGAATGGCGCCAAAATTAGAATGTTGCTAGAATCGCGTGCAGATTACAGTCTTTAGAATGCAGTTGGCAGCACTGAACACTGTACCAACTGAATTAACTAACGAGATAAGGCTGAATGTTGGGTAATTTTCGTTTTACTTTTTCCTGCTTGCTGAAAATACCAGCGTTTCAAGATTTATTTACTTTCGTTCACATCCAGTTTAGAAGTTTTCGTTTTAATAATTTGAAAGTTGCAAAAACGTTAGGTACTAAAAAATATACAGTTAAATGTACTTGTAGATACGGTAACTCCAAGATGGCCATCAACAATATGCAGAGGCGGCCTTACCCATTGCGAGGCTCCGGGCGGCAGGTCTTTGCGAGGCCCTTTGTCTTTCATAAAAAGTATGTGATGCGAAAGTAGGTCTGGTTGTTTGGTTTAGGTATTTTTCATGTTTAAGGAAAAATGCTTAAATTATTTAATTACATATAAAGATTTACAAAATTAACAAATACAGAGATGATAAATTTTAAAATTCTAAAATCTTTAATTAAAGCACAATAATCTAACGAATAAGCTACGTCATTTTCGATTGAAAGAATAGCGAGGGCTGAATATATGGCGATAAAAGAGCATTATGTCCCGACTCACAAGTGTTATACGATTAAAAAACCGATCTTCAAGTGTTTCGAGGCGCGATATTCAAGTACTAACGTAAACGTGACAAGTCCGCGATTCGAAGTTAACAAGTGAAAATGTACGTAGATCGTAGTTAATTTTGGGTTATGATAAGTAAAACAGACTGTATAAGATTAAGAAAAATATATAATAAAGTACATCTTATGGTTACAATAACCCAAAGTTTACTTCTGTTTACACACATTTGTACTTATAAACTTCGATTCGCGGACTTGTCATTTTTTATACTTACGGTTATCGAAAAAAATCTCTCAGTGTAAGTACATTATGGATTTTTCAATTATGTTTTGAATTAATGAATTAGTTCACTAACTTAATTTTAATTTACGGTTATGTTAAAACCTTAATAAGTAATTACGGATCAAAATCAAAAGTTTTAAATAAAAAAAAAAAAGTTAACAGTTTGTATGTTTTTTACAAGCTTTTATTTAACTTGCAATGTTTGTATGTTTGTTTAGATCAAATCTTGCAAGTCAAATTAGAATCACTTCTAATTACTCAATCGATCTGAAACTTGGTATTAATATGGAACCCCGATGACAATGCAATAATATGGTGACAGCGACCTGGTGGTGCAGCCAGGATCGTCTGCTCACGAGAGAACTCCTCAATGGTTAATAGTACACAACTAAAACTTTAAATATATATGGAAACCCGGTAATAATGCAATAATATGATAAGTGAGATCTGGTGGTGCAGCCAGGATCGTGTGCTCACGAGAGAACTCCTCAAAGGTTAATAGTACACAACTAAAACTTGAAATATATATGGAAACCCAGTAACAATGCAATAATATGATGATAACAACCTGTTGGTGCAGCCAGGGACATCTGCTTACGAGAGAACTCCTCAATGGTTAATAGTAATGGTTAATAGTACCGAGCTATTACATTGAACATAATATATGGCAACCCAAATAATAATACAATAATATGGTGACAGTGTCTTGGTCGTGCAGCCAGGATCAGCTGCTCCCGATAGAATATGGTCACAACGACAATGAAATCTATTTAGGCTATTAATAAAATTAATTATTATATTAATCTATTTTGTCGTGCCCTGGGATCTGGAGGCGACTGCCCTCCAGCGCGTCTATGAGTGGCGCGTGGAGGCGCAGCGTCGGGGCGAATCCCCGCTGCCTCGACAAGTCGAGGCGCGGCGGGAAGAGTTCCGGCGTGATCTCAGGGCAGTATGGAGGAAGCGACTGTCGCAACCGAGGTCCGAGCACGCCGCAATCGCGGCGGTAAGACCCCTCTTTGAGGAGTGGCTGGATAGGCGTCACGGCGTGACCTACTGCATGACGCAGGTCCCTCAATGGACACGGAAGTTTCGGGAGGTTCCTGTGTCTGATAGGGAGGGAAGAAACGCCTGGGTGTCACCACTGCGAGGATCGTCCGGAGGACACGGTGGAGCATACGGTGCAGGACTGCCCCGCTTGGGCAGAGCACCGCCGTGTCCTCACGACGGCGATAGGCGGAGACCTCTCGCGCCCGGCATTGGTCGAGGCCATGCTGCGGGGCGAGACGGAGTGGGAAGCGGTCGCTTCCTTCTGTGAAGCAGTAACGCTCGTGAAGGAGGAGGCGGGCCGCGTGAGGCAGAGGACAGCGTCCTCCCTCCACCCCAGCCGCAGTGGTAGACGCCCATGGCGTCGGACGTCGCCAGACGATCTCCGGCCACCGTAGGCGCGGGCATGCGGGCAGCGAGTAATGGGCGACTCTCTGTCCGACCATGGACCATGCCCAGATCTACGGCGCGTTGTGTTCCACGCGCGACCTAAAGAGTGTCAGCATAGTGACGGGGCCTGTAGAGGGCCATAGCCTGCCGGGGTCGCGGGACTAACGGATTACCGTGACCCCGGTACGTAAAGGGCTATTAAAGGACACCGTGGATTTTAGTAAGTACAAGTCTGACAGTCCCTCCCGCCCTGCCCTGATAAAAAATAAAATAAACTATTTTGTCGTCTATTTAGGCTCAAAGCTCTTCGCTGCTGGCCAAGCATACGTGGCCTTAAGTAGAGTCAAATCGCTAGAAGGTCTCCTTATTGAAAAACTTGACTGTACGAAATTAACAGGTAAACGACCATGCAACAATGACGCACTAAATGAAATGGAAAGACTGCGAAATATGTCCAACGAAAACTAAAAATTTATAAATAAAATAACAGTAAAAAAACAATTTTAAAAACAAGCTTTTATTTAAATGCTCTGAAAAGGACAAAATAAACTTTAAATTAAATCAAACATATAACTTAAGTATAATATAAAAGCTTGTCGCGAGATTTACTCGTCACAAACAAAACAAACAAATAATTCAACGACAAAATGTATGTATCATATACTTTACACAGTTAAATCTCGCGACAAGCTTTTATATTATACTTAAGTTATATGTTTGATTTAATTTAAAGTTTATTTTGTCCTTTTCAGAGCATTTAAATAAAAGCTTGTTTTTAAAATTGTTTTTTTACTGTTATTTTATTAAATTTTGCTTGGGTTGTTGCGCGAGGCCCTTGTAAGTGCGAGGCCCCGGGCGATTGCCCTGTTCGCCACCCCCTAAGGCCGCCACTGACAATATGTAATATTACAATTTAATTTTCCACAATTCTTACAGTAAACTTGTACTTATCTAATTTCCCGAAATAAGCCGCGTTAAAATAAACAATGCAAGAAGTTGAGTGTGATTAATGTCCTCCGCATCAGCAGCGCCCGGCCGGCTTCAGCAGCAGACAGCCGACGGCTGCGGTGAGCCTACTATTAATCGTGATCAGTAGTAACACAAGCCTTTACAGAGACCAGGGACACTCTCGCTTTTAAAACCATTGATACTGTAGCAGATGCTGGTCAATATTTGTATAATATTAGACGCTTTATATATTTTTTAAGGTCCTCTTCTAACAGAGCAGGGGCAAGAAAGACAAATTATCTGCACGTGTTTAGTCAATAAACACTGTCAATCCAAAACACAAAGCTGTATTTTGGACACATAATTATGAAACCACAAATCGTTTATTCCCACGAGTCATGCAATAAATATCCTTCTCGGTTTCATGGTTTCACACCCCATGCAGTTACACTCCTAAAATTCACTGTTCTTTGCTGTGACTCATTAAATAATATGGGCCCAGTGTTTCGCAAACAGAAGCTTCATACAACTATTACATACAATATCTAAAGCAATAGTTTGTACCTCATCTTACAGAAATTATGGTCACTACACTATCTATGACGCAAATTGCGCGTCCACGTTGTCGCGATGTCGCGTCGCGTTGGTGCGCGCGGTCGTGACGTCATCAATCATGGCCGCCGCGATACAGATTGTGTTTAGAAAGCTTGTTTTTTAGCCGAACAAATTGCAAAGTTAATTTTATTAAGTGCGAACAATCCCCGTGGCGGTGGTCTAATTTACTTAAGAGTGATGTTGGTTATTAAATACGGGAATTAATTTTTATACGATTTTACGTTGGTTGTAAGTTACAAAGTTAGGTGGAGAATGTTTACGTTTCAATACAGTGTTTGTTTGATTACATTGTACATACTTCCTAATGGGTAAAAAGGTATTGAGCTTGAGTCGACCCAATCTATTACAGAATTTGAAGTGTAACAACTCCTGTTAAGTCACTCTAAGTTCCTTACTCAGTACAAAGGCTGAGAACTATAAGTTCCTTCGTTGTATTTAGTTAGTCTTTACTGAGATGTTCATTCACTCACTTAGGTAACCATGCACTTACATATTGTTTATTGATTGTAAAGTCTATTTGAATGTCCTTCGTTTGCCCTGGTTCTCACACCCAGTTTATCGAATTGATAACGTATTGATAGTAGCAATAAGTTTAAAATTAAAGTTATTGTTTTCTTCTGTTCCGTAATAAACATTGTCTTTTACACGAAACATGATAATACACCACAATATATTATTTTGCGTAAGTTTAATCCTCTTTCAAACGCAGGCGCGATGTTTACGCGAGTTGCCGCTAGATCGCGCGGGTTGGCGTGGTTGGTTTGTGAGAGGAACACTATTAGGCTCGACTCACACCAAAAGAGCGGCGAAGGGCAACGAAGCGGAGCGCAGTTTCAGTGTCATATGAATTTCAACTTTATTTTCATTACTATAATACTCATTCTTATTATCGCACTCATACTCGAAAGAGTCGCGGGAATGCCCGCGGATCCGCGGGCATTCCCGCGACTCGTTCGAGTTTCTCATGCGATAATAAATATTATTTGAATGAAAATAAAGTTGAAATTCATATGACACTGAAACTGCGCTCCGCTTCGTTGCCCTTCGCCGCTCTTTTGGTGTGAGTCGAGCCTTAAAAGTTGGACGTCGCTATAAAGGCCCGTCACACGCGTCACGGAAACCACACTGTTAACAGTTTGGATTAAAGCTAATAATGGAGTTGTAATTATGTGGATTGTGTTACGTGTTTAGATTGCTGGGATTAAAAATTTATTGATGCGATAAGTTTTGTATTTGCAATTTAAGTTATAAAATTTTGTTAAACACAAAAGTCTGTCTGATTCTTAACAAGGGGTATCGTATTACCCAATAACTCGGTTTTAGAGCTAAGAGTCGCTCCGTTTATAACATCGGTATTAAGCTGAATACGGACTAGAATACAACTGACACCAATATAACATAATTTTTTTTTTAAATACATAGATCACAAGCAAAAGGTCGGAAAGTGATTTAATAAGTTGCCATTCCCATTCTAATACAAAATGAAAGAATCTTTACAAGACAGCCCTTTTCCGCGTGCTTTTAACCAAAAGTAATAAGTAGTAACATAAGAACGCGTGATTGGACAAGACTGGAGGAGGGTCTGACGTCCTGACGCACAGTCTGACGTACGGTCTGACGGTCTGACGTCCTGACGCGTCAATTACCGGCGTCCGTCATGTCGGCGTCGCCGTCGCGACGCTCACGCGAACCGGACTTAATCGAGTTAATCACAGCACTGCTGTCACTCGCCACAGATGTGGAGGCATGGACGCTATTTAGTTAGGGATGTAGGATACTGTCACCGAGTATGTAACGTGGAAATTAAGTGGAAGACCGGAGCAAGCAAATAGATCGTTTGAAAATAAATGAATGAACAGTGTATGATGAAGTTTTCAGCACACAAACAATGATCGTAACGAAAAAGTAGCTTTCAAAATTAGATCGTAATTTTCACATTTGAAAAGCATTCAAACTCGCGAACACAAGTTAGTATCGAATCCCTACTTTAAATTCCGCGCGATCTTAGGTATGTAATAACTGTTAGTATTTATAGTAACTGGTGCAATTAAAAATTCCCCTTAATAACTAATTAAAAATAATAAAAAATAGTACCATTTTAAAGGTTTAACTGTTAACTTTAAATTGATACCAAATTCATTCAAATCACGTAATGATTTAAGTAGCTATCCCGAATTAATTCCAAGTAAGTGATTCCATTTTTGCTCGCTAGTGTATAGTTTAAAAAAAAAGCCAATTACTTAAAATGTGCAAAACAAACACAAAAACTTAACATACCAAGATTGACTAAGACAGACCGTTCAAATAAACCTACTCATTCAGAGACCTAGCCAAAAAAAGAAATTAGTGGGTCACTGAAATATTTTTACAAGATTTTCTAGCAAATAATCCATGTTTAGTCCTTTTAAAGCTCGCTGTTCACACCCACGTGTTAAATGGAAATCAGCAAAAAGTGTTGTAAGTGAGAGCTGTTCGCTTCATTAGTCACATCTGACGGAGACGGGAGCAAGGCTACCGGGCCTGAGTACGGACTACCTGTGGATACAGTTACGACACTCCTTTGAGAAGGTATCACGAGGACTGGGCAATGTGCCTAACAAGTCTTAAAAAATATTTGAAATAGGACAAAAATTTTGACTTCCTCGTTTATTGCAAATTGTTATTGGGTTTTTCCATTATGAATTTCTCAATATTAGCCACGTAGTCGGGATTCTGTGCTCGGTTGATGGCAATAGGCTTGCCCCCTATTACATAGGACTTAACTGGTCTAGGGTGAAATTCGCTCACAGAAGCTTTTTGAATCAGTTAATCAAGGGCGAGCTTTTTGGACGGTAGAGCCTACGATACTACAAGAAAATTCAAGTATCAAAAAAGTTTAAAGGCAGTGTTTCTTTATTTTAATAAAGAAAGGCTCCGTTATAATATAAATAACTGGCCATTGCGGGTTATCTAGTAAGGAATGACAAATTTCGCGTCTGTGGCCAACTCTTTGACCAACAGTCGGTCCGCCGACCAAGATTAATGACACCCGGCGAGATTGTGGAGCATCACGCCGCCGTGTACTCCACTGAATTAATTATCAGGACAACGCTCAAACTGTGATTAATTACAAACAAATCGTAGACCACCACACTGTGCCAGTAATGTAACGAGAACTCGAGGAAGAGCACGCGATTCCACGGGGACAACATGTATCACAAGAGGAAATACAATTTATTTAATAATAGACAATTTTGTCTACACTTCACATTCTTCTTCCTCATTTGCTGATTCTTAGTTTGTACTCCATATTGATTAATCCGGTAAAAATGTATGAGCTGAAAGAAAGCACGTAGTTTATAAAAGATAGAAAATTTATGAAACTGTGGCATGGTAATAAATGAAAGTAGACATTTTTGACCCTTATATCGGCGTCAAATGCCGTCAAATGCAGTTGACAGTTTTTTTAGATAAGTGTTCAACAGATGTTTAACTACTTTATAGAAAGACAGTTCATGTTTATTTTATTTAATGTTGCCTTTAGGAAAAACAATCTCCTGTGTTCACTAAAAATCAGACCCGGAACAACAAGCCGATAGTTGGACCACTGTGCCAACCGTCATCATTAACCGTCCTAATCCTACTAAAAAAAAAACCACAATACCGGACTTACGTCTACTAATATATTTGCAATCAGATCAATAAATAAATAGCGTTAAAGACGGTTGTGAATCAAGGAGCATTCTATTTATCATTCTGTCTATCAATACAAGAAAGCAGATCTGTTACTCTGGGACCTCAGAATCCTACCGAAGAGCCAAGGAGCCAGTTAGATACCACAAATAAATCAGACAATGAACGCTACAGCGGGTTTAGAATAAATTGAGATCGGCTGCACACCGTAGTAGCGCGGCACATTGGTTCAAGGGCGGAAAAAAGTCCTTTGTTTCAACCTTATTTAAAATGTCTACAATTTGGTACACACATACTAGAATGTTAGTAGAAACAAGTCCTAAAATTAATACGGATAAATAATTATACAGTATTTAATTATATGATGCCAAAGTAGGGTGATCGAGAATTTACAAATTTCGTGCAAAAAATATTGTTATTTCAAGTATGAATAGAACCAAAATACTATAATTATCAACTTTCATTTTTAGTTTAGTCATAAGTTTATTGTGTGTATTAATAAAATAGTAAACATAATGTTATAATATAATGAATAATTACTTGCTATTACATTTTTAGTGAAGAAGGTCATTTGGAACCTTTTGTTTTCAATCATGAGATCATAACTAATCTCCGTTATCGACCGATACGTAATAATATACTTTCGGAGATTAATTAGACCCTATAGATTAAGAATACATTAGTTTTGGCTGCGATAACCTGCGATCTTGGAAATACCAGGTCCTTAACTAATGATGCTCTGTAATTAAGAAAAAGTGCATTATATTAATAAGTGTTTCTAATGAGGGTAATTAACATTTTATCATATCGTGTAAGTATAAATAGCATTGAATGGTAGTTTTAACTTCACTTACAATTATTTTCTCTTACGATAACAGTGTTATTATAGTGATGGATAGCTTTACTATTGTCTATGCCGATTTAGTGGAAATCATAATATCAAGTAATCGTGAGATACATAAATGCCTCGAAAATTTAAAACTTATGTATCCACAGCTTACAGAAAGTGTTTGGAATCAAGTTTATGAAAAGTTAAGCCGTAATTTTCTACCCGTATTTACAAAAAAGTGGCAAACTGCAGCGAGAAATAAAAATGCTTTTATGGCAAAAAATGAACAGTGGCTGAAAAATATTTTTACCGTTGAGACATCTTCGGTGCAGACTGATGTGGTGAATTGTGACAGTAATGTTCCAGGGCCATCAAAACGCTCTCATAGAGGACGACCAGAAAAATCATTTGATGAATGTTGCGATCGAACAAAGCGATATAAAGTTAAAAGATTGTGTGAAAGCTTTCCTGAAGAAATGATTAAGAAAGCTGCCTCTAAGGTACTCGTACAAGAAGAATCATCGGATACTATCAAGTTTACTCCAGAAAAAGCGTTGGCATTATTACTTGATGCATCACTTTCGAAACATCAATATCAAGTACTGAGAAATGCAGCAAAAAGTATTGGTTGTGATATTTTTCCCGATTATCATAAAGTACTTGAAGTAAAAAGGCAATGCTACCCCACGGATATTGATGTAACGGAAAGCTACGCTTGTGTAAGTTTGCAGTCATTACTGGATCACACAACCAGAAGATTATTTGAAGTAATGTCTGAAGACGACCTTACACAGATTAGTGTAAATTCAACGTTTTTACACAAGTGGGGATGTGACGGATCATCAGGTCATGCTGAGTACAAACAGTCATTTATCGACGAAAATGTGTCAGATTCATATATGTTTTTGACATCATTAGTTCCACTGCGTCTGTATGAAAAGGAAAATAAATCTGTTGTGTATTGGACAAATGCAACTCCTTCTTCTACAAGGTGTTGTCGCCCGGTACAATTCCAATTTCAAAAAGAAACTACAGAATCTACGAAAAATGAAATTGCTAGAATGGAGTCTGAAATAGCAAACTTAAATGAAACTGTTATTAGTTTAAAGGAAAAGACTTACAAAGTCTACCATAAACTTGTGTTCACAATGATAGATGGCAAAATAGCGCAGACAGTTACGGACACATCATCATGTGCAGTGTGTTTTATATGCAAGTCAAAGCCATCAGAAATGAATAACCTTGACCAAGTGCGAAATAAAACTGTGGATACGGAGGCTCTCAAGGTCGGTTTATCCCCGCTTCACGCACGGATTAAATTTATGGAATGCATATTACATATTGCGTACAATATGTCATTTACCAGTTGGAGAACGAACGCAACTACCAAACAACAAAAAGATGAAGAGAAGAAAAGAATCCAAAGTGAGCTGTTTCAACGTTTAGGTCTAAAAGTGGATTTTGTAAAGCAAGGAATGGGAACATCTAACGATGGAAATACGTCTAGAAGATTTTTCAATAATGCAGACATTGTAGCTGAAGTCACAAGAGTCGATAAAGAACTTATTCATCGGTTTGGTATAATATTGCAAACAATTAATTCTAGTGCATTAGTTGATTCGGATAAGTTTGGTAGTTATTGTTACGAGACTGCTGAACTATACGTAAGCCTGTACAGCCGGTATAATATGCCAAATACTGTGCATAAAATCTTGCTGCATGGCAAAGAAATAATAAGTGTTGCTGCCTTACCTATTGGGATGTTATCTGAGGAAGCTCAAGAAGCGCGAAATAAAGATTACCGCAATTATAGGTTAGGTCATTCAAGAAAATGTTCTCGTCTATCATGTAATGAAGATGTTATGAATATGCTCTTAGCTACCTCAGATCCCCTTATCAACAGTTTACGTGCAGTACCGAATAAAAAATACTATCCTCTTCACGATGATGCCAAAACTTTATTAGTGGATAGCACCCATCTCTCAATCAATGTCTTCTCTATTTAATATTTAGTTTATTAATATTTATTTATTTAAAAATGCTGATTTAATTATATGAAATTCATGTGAAAAAATTTGATGAATATTTTCATATTAATAAAAAAAAAATACGTGTTATATCTTTCTCTTTGTAAACTGGTACATCCATTATATCATTTTAATAAAGTATTATGAAGAAACGCAACGTCTTTTCATTTAAAAATAATATTTTCCGCATGCCCGTACTACCTGCACCACTGTGCGCGGGCGGCGGAAGACAGGAGCACACACCATGAGGACGGACACCCTGTAGATACTGCGGTATTACCAGCAGGATTACAGGAATGATTTGTTACAACTATAACAGTGGCAAGTTTAGACACAGACTAGAGAACTTAGTGTATTGGTCTGTACTTCTGGGAGTTAGGTACGAAATACGAAGGGATGATACATTCAAAACTAAACCGAATAGATTATAGAGATAATAGACAGAGGAGTCTACAGGGAAACAGTGTCATGAAGCGCAAATATGAAAATATAACCTACTTATATTATTTGTATTTAGCAATAGGCAGGCTTGGGGTTTTAGCAACTACAATATTTATTTTCAAAGTTTTAATTATGTCTTGACACTTAATAAAGCTTCATAATTTTAAAACTTTATGTCTTTCTACAAAGCGCCTGTAAAGTCGCGATTGCACTTGGCGCTCAGATCAGTTCTGAGCGAGCAAACGCTGTGTTAGCCGAACATCGGCGAACGAACTCGTTCGCTCACTCTGGTGTTTCCATTTACCCAATAAACACACGAATGCTCGCTCAGAACTGTTCCGAGCGTTAAGTGGAAACGCGGCTTAACACCTTGCTTGTAATTGCTTTGATTTTGCAAAGAAACTTTTCAGGCGCCATTTTGTGAAATTGCGTTACTTACACAAAACATAACTTTACTCAGGTACTGTTTAGGTTACCTTGTATTTTATAATAAACAGTTATGAAAAATCTACAAGCCAAATTCGTCTGTTTACTCGTATAGTCAGCGGCGCGGCGCTCCTTTACGACACTCCTACATATTGTATAAGTACCACCCAATATGATCTCTAATCTTAGAACATCTGTAAGTCCCTTGGGATATTCGGTAAACATCGTTAACTGGGACAAAACACGTTGAAATATTCACCGTAGCAACCTCACAATGTAGCGCTCCTACACTAATGGCCGCCACTCTTGGGACCAGGCGTAATGGTGCAATGCTGGATGGCATCTATTATTAATATTAGATAAGTGATTGATGGGAAGGAATGAATCAAGTCCTTGAAGTACGGTCCAAGACGCCTACCATCTTTTGAAGAGAGACTACCGCTACTTCGGTTTTAGTACCTAATAGTGAAATCTGTATTATCTATATACTTATAATAAATCTGTAGAGAGGCTAATTCTGTACATGAAATATATTTGAAAAATAACTATCAAGGGGTGATTAGGGATCGCTACTGGTGCAAAAAATGCAATCAGAAAAATTTTTGTCTGTCTGTCTGTCTGTCTGTCTGTCTGTCTCTCTGTCTGTCTGTCTGTCTGTATGTTCGTTATAGAAACAAAAACTACTCAACGGATTTTAACGAAATTTGGCACAATTATTCTTCATACTCCTGGGCAGGTTATAGTATACTTTTCATTACGCTACGATCAATAGGAGCAGAGCAGTGAAGGGAAATATTGAGAAAACGGGAAGAAGCTACTCCATTTTTTAAACTTCCGTCGCGTGTGCAGCCTTAATGGTTAAAGCTACATAGAAATCATGTATGACGGAAATGTTCTCTTTAAAATTATATAAAAATATTCCTTGACAGCATATGTCTATCTTTTATGGTTGACTCACAATAACACGTGAAACTCCCGATAGCTTAGCAATTCGGAGCTTTCTGAAAATATTTGTCTCCTCTTACGTCCTCCTACCCAGGGCAGGGCGGGAGGGTCTGTCAGACTTGACTGACTAAAATCTACGGTGTCCTTCAATAGACCTTTATGTACCGGGGTCACGGTAATTTGTGAGTCCCGCAACCCCGGCAGACTTTGGCCCTCTACAGGCCCCGTCATTATGCTGACACTCCTTGAGCCGCGCGTGGAACACAACGCGCCGTCGACCCGGGTATGGTCCATGGTCGGACAGCGAGTCGCCCATAACTCGTCGCATGCCCGCGCCTACGGTGGCCGGAGATCGTCTTGCGACGGCCGTCGCCGTGGGCGTCACTGCGGCTGGGGTGGAGGGAGGACGCTGTCCTCTCCTTCACGCGGCCCGCCTCCTCCTTCGCGAGCATGACTGCTTCGCAGAAGGAGGCGACCGCTTCCCACTCCGTCTCGCCCCGCAGCATGGCTTCGACCAGTGCCGGGCGCGAGGTCTCCGCCTATCGCCGTCGTGAGGACACGGCGGTGCTCTGCCCAAACGGGGCAGTCCTGCACCGTATGCTCCTCCGGACGATCCTCGCAGTGGTGACACCCAGGAGTTTTTCCCTCCTTATCAGACACAGGTAGCTCCCGAAACTTCCGTCAAAGAGGGGTCTTACCGCCGCGATTGCGGTGTGCCCCTTTTTACTTTTAGTCTTTGAATAGTTTATTTTTAGATTTGTTTTGTTGTTATTTTATGAAATAGGTATTAGAGGTTTTGGTAGTGTTTAAATATATTATTAGTTTACATTTTATTTCTTTATAGTTGAAGAAATAGTAGGTACGAATATCAGTTATTTTGGTAGTCTACACTATCTACACTAATATGTATTATAAAGAGGAAAACTTTGTTTGTTTGTTTGATTGTATTGAATAGGCTCAAAAACTACTTGACCGATTTTAAAAATTCTTTCACCATTCGAAAGCTACATTATCCACGAGTAACATAAGCTATATTTTATTTTGGAGAAAAATAGGGTTCTGTAAGATATTTGGGTTTATCGGCCATTAGGTGTAAAAATCAACCAGAAAAGTTACTTATTTTGCGTACGCTGCCTAAACCATAAAAGATAGAACCATAAAATTTTCTTATTAATTGTTGATCTTATAAATATCTACAAAAAAGTCCGCGACACACTATATCTATCTACATATTTCGAGTGATTGTGTTGACTGCGTCGTCGATGTTAGTGTCGGTGTCAGTGAATAGACCTGGGAATCATGTTGCTGACCGTGTCTTTAATGAGTAGGCTTTTTGCAGTGGTAACCGACATTCACGCGGGCGGAGCCGCGGGCGCCCGCTAGTTACAACTACAACAGTAACAATTATTGACAAAAACAAAAGTGTAACTACCATTTTTTCTAGATACCGAGACATCAGCGGCCCTTACGTCTGAAATTAATATTCAATCTCAATTCAAATCCCGTTCCTTTGTTTTTGACGGCTGCTTGTGATTGGAAATCTAAAAGACTCAGATAGGGAAATTCGGTCGTTGAATGGTTAGAACAACCGAAGATAGCAACCGAGATAGATTGGATTAATTTCGCTGATCATCAGTAGGTATATTCGTGCAAAAATGTGTTAAGCGTTGACAGAAGAACTGTTTTATCTTTTAACCAAATTTAATTTAAAGTACCCAACGCAAAACTTTCACTGTCACTCATCGAAGCTACCTAATTGCCTAACTTTCAACAACTAAAATGACAAGATAACCGCCTCACGAACGATCCAATTATCGCAACATTACGTAAACAAGGTGATAAATCACCACTGAGCACACGCACTTGAAAATTGAATTTAGTCAATAGCAAATCCAATCAGCTGAGTTCGAGGCGGGCGGCGCGCGGCGGACTTGTCTAATCAACGCGAAATAACGAACGTGTCTCGATATACGCTCCACGTGATAAACGACATTAATCCACACGTTAATTCACGTAATCCATCAATGACTGGGACTATTCAGATGAGAAACATCGCCTCATGTTCTGCATAAAAAACCTGGATAAAGGTTTTGTTTTTCTTATCATACGGACTATGGTATTTGAGAAAAATAATAAACAAATGGACTTACTCTATCCTTTTTTTTTTTTGTTCGTGGTGAAATCATCAAATGAGTCCTCCCACCCAGGGCAGGGCGGGTGCCGGGTGGCGGGGATTTTAGTCAGTACAAGTCTGACAGTCCCTGTCAGACTTGTACTGACTAAAATCCACGTAGTCCTTCGATAGCCCTTTACGTACTAGGGTCACGGTAATCCCTTGGTCCCGCGACCCCAGCAGGCTTTGGCCCTCTACAGGCCCCGTCATTATGCTGACACTCTTTGAGGCGCGCGTGGAACACAACGCGCCGTCGACCCGGGCATGGTCCATGGTCGGACAGCGAGTCGCCCATTACTCGCTGCCCGCATGCCCGCGCCTACGGTGGCCGGAGATCGTCCTGCGACGTCCGACGCCGTGGGCGTCTACCACTGCAGCTGGGGTGGAGGGAGGACGCTGTCCTCTCCCTCAGGCGGCCCGCCTCCTCCTTCACGAGCATGACTGCTTCGCAGAAGGAGGCGACCGCTTCCCACTCCGTCTCGCCCAGCAGCATGGCCTCGACCAATGCCGGGCGCGAGAGGTCTCCGCCTATCGCCGTCGTGAGGACACGGCGGTGCTCTGCCCAAGCGGGGCAGTCCTGCACCGTATGCTCCACCGTGTCCTCCGAACGATCCTCGCAGTGGTGACACCCAGGCGTTTCTTCCCTCCCTATCAGACACAGGAACCTCCCGAAACTTCCGTGTCGGGTGAGGACCTGCGTCATGCGGTAGGTCAGGACGCCGTGACGCCTATCCAGCCACTCCTCAAAGAGGGGTCTTACCGCCGCGATTGCGGTGTGCCCGGACTTACTCTATGCTAACATATAAATAGGCAGTCTGTTAGTTTGGTTGTAGGAAGTACCTGATCTCTGGAACTACTGAACGGATTTTGAAAACTTCTTTCACCAGCAGAAAACTACATAGTTTTTTTCCTGAGTGACATAGGATATAAATATTTTATTTTAGAACTGTGCGAAGCCCGGTCGAGTCGCCTAGTGCTGGATATTCCCTGCAACCAATTTCTTTACCAATCTTTACATCGCGCGAAAATAACTTGAGCGGATATTTTATTAAAACGTGGGAGGAGTGCACTCCTTGCCGCCAGGGGCGCTGTTCGCCTCTGCAACTTTTGCATAACTTACAAGTTAGAGCACAACTTGACAACTTTAAGTTTTTCCTAGGGAGCTATCCGAGCTATGCTCAGCGCTTATAATTTCTTCAGAGGGGTTTATCGGTTTTTAATTACCGACTGCACCATACTCCTCGCCTTCATGAAATATTAAGCCAGTTCTAAGCTGAGTTATTTTAATAAAAGGTCGTACTAATAGTAAGGTCGTCATAATAGTAAGGTACCTTACTATTATTCTAATATCGATGCCTTAGTTCACAATAGGCTATTTTACTCAAAAAAATGAATTAGTTCGAAAGACAGATATAAAAAAATATGTGACTGTATTTTTTTAACACGCTTTTATTAGCTTGACCTGTATGTATGTATGTGTTACGGCTAAAGGTAGGTGTGAACCTAAACTTAAGATTAGCCGGCTAAACCTAGGTTTATCTTCGACGAAATGTTAATGTTAGTTTGTTCTATCTTTAGCCGGCTAAACTTAGGTGTAGCTGCAGGTCCTTGGCTAAAAATGAAGGAAATGGAATGGTCTTGCTTTCGCGGGGCGTCCACGCTTCCCAGCATGTCGACGGAGCCCCGCTTCGCGGGGCTCCTACTTCTGGGTGGTTTAAAAAAAAATAACCACGAAGAGGATGGCGGGGTCTTTCAGACCCCGCCATCCTCTTCTAACCTAAATTGTCCGAGTCGGGGTGCCAGCGAGTCCCGAGCTCGCTTCGCTCGCTCATGTGTAATGAAAGTGATTATTTTTTAATAAAGTTTTCGTGTCAAAATAGTAAACATTATTATATTGTTTCCTTTTCCATTTCCTTCTACATTTTTAGCCAAGGACCTGCAGCTACACCTAAGTTTAGCCGGCTAAAGATAGAACAAACTAACATTAACATTTCGTCGAAGATAAACCTAGGTTTAGCCGGCTAATCTTAAGTTTAGGTTCACACCTACCTTTAGCCGTGACATATGTATGTATGTAACGGAATCTTTTAACTTAATTTTCACCTACTTCCAGCAGTCTGATTAACTTGAAAATTTGCACAGGGGTCAAGGGCCGATGACAATACAATAATCTTATAATGTTTATATTAAAATCCTCCTCTAAGGGGGTGAAAAGGGGTGAAAAAGTTTGTATGAAAAATCTTATTCCTTGGGTTTATAAACTTGAAACTTAGTACGAATATGAGTATAAGTAAATAAAAAAGATGGAAATTATTCGTTTTTTAAAACTACCCTCCGTTGGTAATCTAGACGATGTTAAAGTTTGTATGGGAAAATCATAACGCGCTAACCGATAAATTTGAAACTCAGTATATAAAAATTAGATCAAAAATAATCAAACACGTGGTTAAGGGTTTTTCGAAAATCACCCCCCATGTTGATGAAAAGGGGTATTCAAGTTTTAAGGTAGGGATATCAAACGCTAAACGTAGAAAGCTGACTTTTGGATGGTAGTTGCCGATAATTATGTAGGTGAGAATTAAGAAGGGATTTTGTGAAAATCCGCCTCTAAGGGGATGAAAGGGTTTGAAAACCTTGGGTTTATAAATTTGGAACTTGGCAAAAATACGAACGTAAGTAAGTAAAAAAGAGTGGCATTATTAGTTCTTTAAAACTACCCTCCTCTGGTGATTTAACCCTCCTCTGGTGATTTAGATGATGTTAAAGGTTGTATGGGAAAATCATAAAGCGCTAACTGATGAACTTGAAACTCAGTATATAGAAATTAGATCAAAAATAAACAAACACGTGTTTTTGGGTTTTTCGAAAATCACCCTTCAAGTTAGTGAAAAGGGGTATTCAAGTTTAAAGGGAAGGATCTAAAATCACCCCCTAAGTTGGTGAAAAAGGGTGACTTAGTTATAAGGGAAGGCTGCTTGCTTCGATAAACCCAAACCTTGGCATAAATAGTTTCCCAATCGAATAAAGGATGCGTAATTATTATATATTTCAAAAATCAACCCCTAGCGGGCGAACATTGGAAAACCAGTTTGTCTACAATAATATTTCGAACTCGAAGTTAGAAACACGCGCTGACAAAATCGCGGGCGGAGGGCTAGTAAAAAATATATTTAGATTAGTGAGCATGTTAACGCCGATGAAAATGTCATTCTCTGTCTTTTGCTGCCGATTGGCCCTCTGCTGCATACGGCCTGTTCCTCTCTCTGGCTTCTCCCATTTTCAAAAGACAAATTTCCTTATTGCACGCTGCTGACGATTGCTGCGCGATCATCCGTTCTCAATCCTCGAATTTTATTATTGAACGCTGCTACCGAAATAGTGCGCGCGTAACCGTGCTTGCGTATTTTAATTTCTTTATTTCTTTTAGTGTCGTCTTGAGACTAAAAATTCAGAAAATAAATTATAGTTTAAAAAAACTAAAAAAACACGCTTCAATAGCAATCGAACTAAAAAGTAGAAAATAATTTTTAAGTATAACAGAGTTTGTGTTACTGCAATATAAAATTCAACAATCAATTATCATAATTAATTTAGAATAAGATTAATATAAATATTAAGATATTAACAAAAATTCAAATAAAGTGAAAAAGCGTGGGGTGCTCAATGATATTTTTTATAATAATTCTGGTATTGCAAACAGTAACTAATAAAATGATCATCACATTCGATATCAAGCACCCCACGCTTTTTCACTTTATTTGAATTTTTGTTAATATCTTAATATTTATATTAATCTTATTCTAAATTAATTATGATAATTGATTGTTGAATTTTATATTGCAGTAACACAAACTCTGTTATACTTAAAAAATATTTTCTACTTTTTAGTTCGATTGCTATTGAAGCGTGTTTTTTTAGTTTTTTTAAACTATAATTTTTCTTACAGACGTTACAGGCTTTATTACGTCACAAGCCCCCATTCCCGAATTTCGAAGAGTTTTCTCTTTATCTTTGACAATTATTAAAAACAAATAAAAAGTGTTAATTATTTTTTAATGCCCTGGTCCCGGTCCTTGTACTGGTCCCGGTCCTTGTACTGGTCCCGGCCCATGTCCTGGTCCTGCCCTGGTACTCGTACTGGTCTCGGCCTATGTCCTGGTCCTGTTCCTTGAAGTGGTCCCGGTTTTGTATTGGATCGGTTCCTGTCCTGGTACTTGTACTGGTCTCGGTACTTGTAGTACTACTTTTAGTTTTATTAACTACACCAACCCCTTTTTTCCACAGATTTAGATGATTATACGTAGTGTACACGTGCCCTTCATACAATAAATTAATAGCGACATTTATACGTAAGTACCGAAAGTACTGTTTACTGAACCGGGATTTCCAGGGAAATCCCGGTTCCATGTCCCGTACCGAAAATCCCGTCCAGGTTCTTTAGAAGGAACCGGTACTGCATCCACTAATTGCTACACATAGTTTTAATCTACACCTATACTTGTTTTAATATACTTTATAACTAGTATTTTATTTTGCTTTTTAAAAATGTTGCCCCACACTAGGAATTTCTCCTGTGTCGTGGGTGCGTTGACAAACATAATATAAACTCACATACACAAACGCCCAGACCCGGAAACACTACTTGTAGATCATATAAATATTTGATCCGTGCGGGAATTGAACCCGCGATAAGCAGCGCGCTCAGCCACTGCACCAACAAAGTTGATGTGATTAATTCTATAAATGACATAGAATTCAATCACTTTAACTAAGTTGTCCCAATTATTAAACATAATAACTAGTTAACGTGATTAATTTGTGTCATCATTATAACTAGACTAAATTGAGTAGTTATTATGAATAATAAGTAGTGGTTATGTATACTAACTTGATTTATTTTTTTTTTCTATAAGAACTTTTCTTTCTCATAATAATCAGTTCCGTAATAAACAGCCGATGTTTTGAATGTCTTTAATTCAGATTTTTGATTTTGTAAGCTTAAAAGTGGGTTTAATTTGAAGTAAACTAAGTAAGTAATAGCTAGCTACATTAAAATATTTTTTGGTTTGTTTTAGATGCAAGAGTTTTCAAAACACAAAACGAGGTGAAGTTTGCCGGATCCCAGGATGTTCCGTAACGCCATCTATTGGCCCGCAGCCAACACCAATTAGAATGCCGCACGTTCAAGTCGAAACTTTCCGGCTTTTTATTCAATATGTTTACACTGGCAAGGTGGGATGTAATAATGATTCATATGCCGATTACTTTAAAAAGGCAATTTCTGTAATTTAATTTTTATTAATATGTGTATTAGACAGCAGCGCCTCTAGCGACAAATCATAAAACTTTTAGTCTACGCGCAATTAATAACAAATTATACCACTAGATGGCGCAATCATGAGCTTGTAGTATTTGGTTAAAAATAAGCAATCTTTCACCGATTAGGACATTTTTATTCACAGTTATTACTGCAAGACTCTGGAGTTTTCGAAATGATGACCTTGGCAGCAGATTTGGGAGTAGAAGATCTTAGATCAGCTTGTGAAGATCATGTGACATCTACGCTGAGTGTGGAAAGTGCTTGCACATTGCTTGCAGCCGCTATGGAAATTCAAGACCGACCAGGTACGCAATGAAATAGTAATTACGTTGAATGTATATAGAAATTTTGTTCACTCAGGCAGTTGCGATGGTGGTGTAATGGTCAGCATAGTTGCCTTCCAAGCAGTTGATCCGGGTTCGATTCCCGGCCATCGCACACTTTTTGTATTTACATTCAATATTTAATAATCACAATCACGTTTTTAAAGAAAACGTATTTTAATGATTTTTTAATGAGCTTTACTTTTGGTAACGCTGTAAGTTTTAAGTCTGATGAACTGACGTACAAAGATACTTTGGCTCGTCGTGTTTATTTGTTATCAAATACAGTTTCTCCACGATTTTCAGACCGATATTATTGTATTTTGGTAGCACGATGAATCCTTATAGTAAAAGTCAATTGTTTTTATTTTCTTTTTATGATGCTCTTTAATAGTTTAGTTCAAATTTATTTTAATTCAGTATTTTATATTTCTATAGTTTAATTTATGAAAGTAATCATAAAACAAGTTATCAATAATCGACTAAATTACTGATACTGCATTTACACGAATCGATTTTTCAATCCATCTATGGGGCTACACCACAAACTTTTGGGCTAGACATAGTTCACATCGTGTGCGAAAATTGGTAGTTAAAAACTAGTTTCTTTGGTTTAATTGGCCGCAATTTATAGTAGTAAGCATAGTTTGATACGAGCGTGATTGCGAAATTTACTTTTAAACCACATTTGATCACCATACCCTAAATAATTCAAACCTACCGCACTTAGTATGCATCGCTTTTATAACACTGACATTCACACAGATGTTACAAAAATATTCAACTCAACAATAAGACGATTTTATTACAACCTGTACGTGAACCTGAACACCCCCAAAGAATAACACATTTGACATTTTTAGAGACTACTAGCGCATCATTTCGCGAATTCACACGATTGTTTTGTTCCTTGTTTTTTTTTAATTACTGTTTTTAATAAAAATTCAATCATGTCTTTACAATCCGAGGTTATGTTTTCCCACTTAAACAAAATCGAAATTAACGACGCCAATTTGTATTTTTTTACTGTTGTATTCGTATTAATAAATCCTGTATTTGTTTTCTGTGTGTACAAAATTATATAATTAACTAAAAAAACTATTTAAATCGACTAAAATGTCTATGGTAGTCACAACTGGCAACCCCAATACACAGAGCGTCTTCGTGGTCTCTGGCGGGAAATCAAATTGAGCGGGAGCTTTAATTTTTCGTCTGCTAGAAAATTTTAATTTTTGTGTATATCTTGTTAAATATTCGTGTAAATAGTAAAGTTCGATCTTATTGTGTAACGGGAAATGGGTACCGAAAGTGATGGGGGCGATGATCCCGTCGACAAGGAACCTAAAAAGAGGAAATTGGCTCCGATGGACTCTGCACAATCTCAAGACTATATAATGTATATAAAACCCAATTATAAAAGACAATTTCCCGAATGTCATAGTGGTGATTGTATAGTATATGTGGAATCAATGGAAAATGAAAAATTGGGCAATAAAAACCCAATTGGTCTCACTAAATTGTTTACTGAGAATTCAAAAGGCATTGTTGGTATACACAGAGTTAATGCGTACAAAGTCGGGATAACTTTTAAAAAACCTGCGCCGGCGAACAATTTTCTCAAAATGGACCATTTCTTGGGGAAAAATAAACTCAAAGCCTTTGTACCTGCACATATGACCGAAACTACAGGCGTAATACGATATGTACCAAAAAACATGACAAATGAAGAGGTCTACAAAACCATTCAAAGTGATGTTGAAGTTATCTCCATCAAAAGATTTATGAGGAAAGTTGATGGAAAACTTACTCCCTTGGGTACCATTGCAGTGACATTTGCTGCAACAGCATTACCACAGTTTGCATATATCCAAATGTTTAGATACCCCATACAGGCCTACATTCCACCATTACTACAATGTTATAAGTGCCTGAAGTACAATCACTCTGCAAGAGCTTGCCGTGGTGAACAAAGGTGCTCTTCCTGTGCCGGTCGGCACTCGTATAAGGAATGCGACGTCGAGGAGATTGTTTGTATAAACTGCAGCGGCAATCACTTGGCAATATCTAGAGATTGTCCTCTAAAAAAGCAAAAAATGGAAGAAAAGAAGCAGAAGTTTCTCAATCGCAACCAAAGTTATGCCACTGTGGTGAGTACACCTCCAACCTTATCAGATAATAATGTTTTCCCAGCTCTCAAAAAAACAATTGAAAAGACTGGGGGAGAAAACTCTAAGTCTATTGCTGAACAAATTGTAAATAATGAAGTAGTTATAAATGCTATTGTAAAGTCACTTATTGGTCTTGGTAATAATAAAGATAATGCTCCAATTACAAATAAAAGAATTAAAGAAATACTGTTAGCTAATTTAATTATCAATTAATGGATACATTTTTAAATATAGCACAATTCAATATACAAAGCTTACAGAGTAAAAAGGCCTTATTAAAATCATTTCTTTTTGAACAAAAAATAGATATATGCCTGTTGAATGAGACTTGGCTTAAAGACAGTAGTATAATTCCTCGTTTTGCACCATACAATTTTGTCTATAAAAATTCTGCTAATGCACATAATGGGGTAGGTATATTGATAAAACAAAATTTGGCTTATAATATTATAAATACAACTTTCTATGAATCTGTACAAAATATATGTATTTCTATAGAAACATCTATGGGTAAATTGCATATTCTATGTGTGTATTGTCCTCCCAATAGCAACAGATTTGATACTAATAAAATGAGGAAGGTGCTTCTTGAAACTCCTAAGCCATGCATTATCATGGGCGATTTTAATGCACACCATATATTATTTGGATGCCACTCAAACAATAATAGGGGTAACAGTTTATATAATCTTATAGATGAATTTGACATGTGCGTTTTAAATGATGGTAGGGCAACCACTGTTCAGTACCCAAACAGGAATGCCTCAGCTATTGATCTAGCTTTGGTTAGTTCAGCATTAGCTCCTCTATGTGAATGGCAGGTTCATGATGATCCTATGGGCAGTTATCACTACCCAACCCAGGTAGCTATAAATGTGAAGCCATCAATATATGAGGTCCGACCTGTGGAAGAAAAATATATTTATAATAAAGCAGATTGGTCTAAATATTATACATTAACAGAAACATATTTCTCTCAGCTAGCAATAGATAACATGGAACCACTTCATTTGTATGACAATTTTGTAAATATTTTAAATGAAATAAGAATAAATACAGTCCCAAAACAGAAATCTAATCAAACTGTGCAACTTCTTAGAAAACCAGCTCCTTGGTGGAACCAAACATGTAATGAAGTAGTTCAGAAGTCTAAGGAAGCCCTGTTACACTATAGATCATCACCAACCATACCCAACTTTATAAAATATAAGAAGCTTGATGCTAAAAAGAAAAGAATATTGAAAGAGGAGAGTATCAAGTCATGGCAAGAGCTATGTACTAGTTTTAATAGAATGACACCAGTTGCAAGAATATGGGGTTATATTAAGAGGTTTAAAAGGATAGGCTCTTCTTCTAATAAATATTTGAATGATGACTGGGTGCCTACATTTTTAGATAACTTATCAGACTCATCAGAACTGAGTGAAAATAATATAAATAATATTTTAGACCAGTCTTTGGAATCCGATACTAACTATTTTCTTAATAATCCATTAACAATAAATGAATTGCAGATAGCACTTAAAAGCAGAAAAGATACAACCCCAGGCCTGGATAACATACCATATATTTTAATAAAAAAGTTACACCCTAATGCCTTACAAATTTTATTAGATATTTATAATAAACTATGGAATAGTCTACTTATACCAGAATCATGGAAAACGCAATGTGTCATTCCAATCTTAAAGCCCAACAAACCTGTAAATAATCCTTCATCATATAGACCTATATCATTATCATCTTGTTTAGGTAAACTCTTCGAAAACATGCTTAAATTACGGTTAGATTACTTTGCTGAGACTCAAAGCAAGTTGCCAGATATACAGTATGGGTTTAGAAAGGGCAGAAGTTGCTCTGAAAGCTTTGTATCATTCATATCAGACCTTAAAAAGGCTAAACTCGGTCATTCTAATGCCATATGTGTTTTTTTAGATGTCAAAGGTGCTTTTGACAATGTTAATATTGAATGTCTAATTCGTGTTTTACATGAATTGGGCATACCAAATAAAACCTTGAACTGGATTTTTAATTTTTTGTATAAAAGAACTGTGTATGTTAAATTTAATAATAAGCTCCATGGACCTAGGTTGGTTAATAAAGGCACAATGCAGGGAGCAACCCTTTCACCACTACTATATAACTTGTATACGTCTCAGATCCTTAATTATGTGGATACTACTCAAGTCAAAATATTACAATTTGCTGATGACTTGCTTTTATACACAGTAAATCAAAACTTGAACATGGCTGTTAAGAATATGAATACTGCATTGGCTCAATTGGAATCTTATTACATCAATACTTTAAAATTAGATATAAGTCCAGAAAAAAGTTCAGTATTATTATTTAGTAAAGATTCATTAGCACATTCCACTGTAAATATTGTATACAATAACAATTTGATTCCAATTGTGAATCACCATAAATTTTTAGGTGTTTTAATAGACGATAAACTGAAATTTGATAAGCACATTGATTATATCTGTCATAATGCCATGAAGAGCATAAATGTCCTCAGAAGCTTAGCAGGAACTTTTTGGGGCTCCGACCCAAAAACACTTAGCATGTTGTATAAAAGCATAGTCAGAAGTCATTTTGACTATAGTTGCTTAGCTTATATGAATGCAAGTACTACATTGTTAAGAAAACTGGATGTGATACAAAATATGGGTTTGAGAATAATTAGTGGAGCTATGCGCTCTACACCTATTAATTCTTTAGAAATTGAGACATGCATACCTCCCTTGATATTGCGCAGGTTGATGTTGGCTAAGAGATTTTGCTTGAAAGTTTTGGTATCAGATAGTAATCCTCTAATTGAAAAATTCACATTACATTCCATGGTCTCTCAGTCAATGTCATCTGATGTTATGACTGGATCCTCATTACTGAGTGGTAATTTACCTGAAATTCTAATAATATTTAAACATGTCAATGATGATACACAACACATTGTTAAAAATGATAATTGGCCTGTATATAAAATTTCATATATTTCTCTTATCAATAGTATTAATGTGTTCATTGATGCAGTGCATAATAAGTTTGAGTTTTTGCAGTTTAAAGATGATCGATCAAATTATTACATCATATACACAGATGGTTCTAAAACAAATAATTATGTAAAGTCAGCTTATTATGATCCACAAATAGATTCCAGTAAATGCATTAAATTACACTCAGCATGTAGTATTTTTACAGCAGAAAGTTATGCCATTTATTGTGCACTGCAACATGTAAATAGTCTTGTAAATAATGTACATAATATACTGATTGTCACTGATTCTATGAGTGTTTTAGCTGCATTACAATATGTAAATATGTCTTATAAACTAAATTATATTATTTATGACATTAGACATAAAGTTAGAGAATTAAATAATAAGTTAATTAATGTAGAATTCGTGTGGGTGCCTTCCCACAGTGGCATATTGGGAAATGAAGCAGCAGACATTGCAACCCATGCAGACCAATTTGAAGACCAATCAGAAATGGTGAAGATTCCGTTTACAGATTACTATAGCCTATTTAAAGAAAACAACAAGAAATTATGGAAAGAATATTGGGATGCAACTCTAGAGATTAAAGGCAAATGGTACGCTGAGATTCAGAAAGAATTACCCACTAAGCCCTGGTACCATCAACTTATAAATGGCAGCAGAAGGTTCATTACCATGATAACACGGATGAGGTTGGGTCACTGCCTGACACCAGCTCATTTAAATAGACTGCGCATATACACTGATAGTAATTGTCGCCACTGTGGATCTGACAATGCTGATTTAAATCATATTGTTATGGAATGCCCAATTTTCAATTTGCAACGATTGGCTTTAGTGAGTGCAGTTTGTGAAAGTGACAGTGACAATAAAGAAAATGAAGGTCAACAAAGTGTTCCCCGCCGCATTCAGGACTTATTATCTCATAAGAAATATTTCCATGCATTGTATGATTATATTTGTAATACTGTAGAAAAAATTTAATTTTTGTTATGTAATAGTTTTTAAGTACCTAATTTTATACATCTTCTGTTTATGTATCTATTATTTATGTATTCGACTGAAGGACTAGAATCCATGGTCATGAATAAATTAAAAAAAAAAAAAAAAAGAGCGTCTTCGTTGATCAAAGACAAAATATTATTTGACATATTGAACGACGCAAACCGCGAAGCCGGGCCTAATAGCGTTTTTATTTTCTGCACTTTAGTTATTACCAGTCAGTGTGTAAGGATATAATTCAAAATGGCATACAAAGGTCCACCGAAAGTTCAGAAGGTGATGGTCCAACCCATTAACCTTATCTTCAGGTATTTACAAAACAGAAGTAAAGTTCAAATCTGGTTGTACGAGAACGTGAATCTACGAATTGAGGGACACATTGTTGGATTCGACGAATACATGAACATTGTATTGGATGAAGCCGAAGAAGTAAACATGAAGACTAAAAATAGGAAGGCAATTGGAAGAATAATGATGAAAGGGGACAATATAACGTTAATTCAGAACGTGAATGGGCCGTCCGGCCAATAGGTTATGAAGTTTAGTTCTAAGTTCATTCCTCAAGTTTAAGAAGAAACTCATGTTTTTGTTTTGGAAAGCGTTGCCACGCTTGGCGCACCAGTGTCTACCTAATTAAAGTTAAGATTAATTGACAAATGACTTTTATTTGCTTCCTGTTTATCTTGAAACAATCAAGTGTTCAATAATGTCTATACTCAAATCAATGTACAAATTCAAATCCTACTATTGAATAATAGGATTTTAATTTTAGGAAAGGTTTTTTGAAGTGGGTGAATTCTCTGTTGTTTCCTGTTAACTGAGGCGGATACTCCACTGGATAACAAATAATGGAAAGGATATCTCAATAATTGATAAAATGTAATCAGTCCTGTAAATTTTTGCTCTGAGGGAAACCCCGTCTAAGATTTTCACAATTATAGTACCTATCTTTATGAATGCATCTTTGTACTGTTAGTGTCTACATAGTTTAGAACACAAGAAGTTACAGAAATTATTGTTTCAATGTAATTTTGCTAAGCACTTACATGATTGTGGAAGTTAAACTGCTGGGGTGGTTCCTAATCGGTAGGTACTTCAACATTACTGTCTGTGGAACAAATGTATCTATACATCTATCTGGGTCCTATTGACCCTAGTAGACAGTAGGTAGGTATATATGTAGTAGCAAGAGGTCTTGGGTTCAATTCCCAGGTCAGGCATTCAGTGTTATTTTCCCATCTGATGGTATTATTCAGTAGCATCAATTGAGTCTGGATTTGCACTGGATTGTTGGAGTCAGTGCCTGTTACATTAGAAACATGAAAGGAGGAATGTGGGTGAGAACCTTTGCCTAACCCTTGAGGGAATGACAGTTATTGGGTGATGTTGACCATTACTAGCGTTGGAAAATGTGACAGTTGCAATATATGTATAGCTTGGATTTTGACTGTGTGTCTAAAATGTCCACTGAGCAATATGCCAAATTACCTGGTGAATCAAATGCCTTTGTGAATGAATAGCCAATGAAGTTCCTGGAAATGCATGAAGTAAAGAATAATGCCTAAAAGTGCCTGTTTAACACCTTCTGAACAAACACAATCTTCTAAAGATTGCGAAGAATTGAATCGTTGGGTGCCTTTAGTAGTTAACCTTCACTTTATAATGAGTAAAGCAATCCCAACTGTACTTATTAACTAGTTATTTACTGAAATTCCATTTTGGCACCTATTTATAAACTAGGTATCTTTCAATAATTTATGTGGCGCTTTGATTTTCATAAAAGTACCAACACATTTACTCACGCTGTTTTCCAATTGGGGGTCAGCAGCAGCAGCAACAACTCCAGGTTACGATTTCATACACATTTCCCTTGTATATGTTGAAAAATTAAACTTTGAGATATATTCTGCTGAAGCGGGAATGCTGTAAACAAAGTTATAAAAAGGGTTAAGTATTTCACTGAAACTAGCCACCAAACCAAAATACATATATCACAGAATTCATAGGAACGTAGAGATTTGATGAAATTACTCACAAAGTAATTATGTACCTACTTACACACCTGGCACCTAGTTGTGTTAAAACTTTACTATTTAGCTGACGCTGGTGTTTCTAAACGAGCCAGTCTTACTTTCGTCGAAACTGTGCAGTTTCCAAGTTATTGTTTATTGAAATACACTGATCGTTCTCAACAGGCGGCAAGAGTGCATCGTCGTTCATGGAGCGCTGCATCGCGTTCATCGGCGACAACGCGGCAGACTGCGTCAAGACCAACGCTTTTCTAAACCTGCCCAAGGAAGCGCTGATCAAACTCATCTCTTCTGATTTCGTTAGTGTACATTTTTTTGTTTCCGCCAATCTTAAATTTGATTAACACGACAAACTAATGCCGTTCAATAATGGGTTTGTTCAGTTGTGTTGAATAATATAGTTTTGCTACTCGATAACAGATGGCGTTCTATTAACTTTCGCGATGTTCAAAAACCTGTAGTTGGTTGTTGCAACCACAAAGTAGAATTATTTAATTTATTTATCAATAAAAATTCATAATTTAAAAATAATTAAATATTGAGAAATCATAATTATAAAATAATATTGTAGCAGTTATTTTATTCCATTCAATATTTTATAAACAGTAGTTCGAACTACTAGTTCGATGCCCAATAGCCAAACCTATTTGTAATGTGAACGTGATAAACTATACCGTCTCTAAAATTCACCTGAACTATTTTATTCTAAAATACTTTTGCGTGTTGTCACCTTATCAGCTATGCTTAGAAGAGGAAGAAGTATGGCGCTGTGCACTAGCCTGGGCGAAGCAGCGCGCTGGTGTGACACAGCCCACGGCGCACTGGACCGAGGAGGAGCGCGCTCGGGTCTGCCATCACCTGTCACCTCTCATGCAACATGTTCGCCTACTGCTTATTGGTATGTTTTATCTGTATTTTATATTGACAATTTTGCAATTTTCAGCACTAGGAAAGTTTTGAGTATGATCTAAAATAAGTCATTAACATTAATCCTAACACATCAAAAGTCGCAGTAGCATGTTTTTTTTTTCATACCTAGGTACTTCTAGAGAAACATGGAAGAAGACTACTTATGCCTATTACTGAAGGAGTGCAGAGTACCTATTAATTTAACGAATGTGTACTTTAAGTCTGACTGTTGCCACATTACAGACAGTGCGGTGTTCGCGGAGGAGGTGGAGCCGACAGGCGCGGTGCCCATGGAGCTGTCGCTGGAGCGCTACCGCCGCGCCGCGCTGCACGCCGCGCCGCCGCCCGCGCCCCGCCCTGACAGTGACAAGAGGACACAGCCGCGGTAGCAACACTCGATTTCTTACAGCACCTATGCCTGTACCATTTATTGCCGCTGAAATAGCACCACGACAGAATCAGCACATCTAAACTATGTTCCAGACCTGTGCCATTGACGCACCAATGACGATCGCAGTTTTAATGTGTGTTTGCACTTTTGTTCATTGATGTAATACGTCCTAAGTAATGAAAGAGAATGGGAGGGTGGATTTTATTAACATTTCTGTGTTTTGAGACTTTCACAAATTAACAGAAAGTTTCTGTGTAAAAAGTATGCAATTTTTTTTTTTATTACTTTTACAGTTTGGCAGTAAACATGTTCACGGGATCGTTAATATTGCAGCAAGACAAGAGTGCCTTCCAAGCTGTTATCAACAACTGGTAATTCAATGAAATACTTGTGGTTAAAGAAGCTAACATTGATAATTTAGCTTAACTCTATATATTTGATTACATGCATAGGTGCGGCACTCCGAAGCAGTCTTGGCGCCTGATATTCCGCGCTTCAACTCACGGCTACTCAGCGCAAGCGTTCCATTCACACTGCGATGGTGTCGCACCGGTACTATTGCTAGTACAGGTAATAAAACTTGACTTTCAGTAATGCCTAAATGCCACATTCATAGATGTAATGCCGAAGGTGTCTCGAGAGATGGCGATATTGATCCGGTGTATCTCTTAAACATGTGTTGAAATTACCACCAGCCAAAACCGACAGACCAGAATTACCAGCAGCCTCAACTAGAACCAGCTGTCAAGATGGCTTATAGCTTTACATTTTAAATATATGTCTTTCAAACACATTGTATCTGTGCTATATTGCAGTTATCACGCGGGGAGGTGGTGGGTGGATACTGCGAGGCCGCATGGACTGCAGGCGGTGCAGGTGGATACATTCCAGCTGAGCGAGCCTTTCTGTTCGCCCTCAGTGATCCACCTGCGAGATACACCTTGCTAAAGAAGGCTTTCGCACTGTGTTACCATCCAGAGTAAGTACCTGTTGCAGTTTATCTAAGCCAGTCGATGCCTGCGAGGATCGCCCGGAGGACACGGTGGAGTGGACTGGCCCGTTTGAGCAGAGCACCGCCGTGTCCTCACGACGGCGATTGGTAGCGACCTCTCGCACCCGGCATTGGTCGATGCTGCGGGGCGAGACGGAATGGGGAACGGTCGCCTCCTTCTGCGAAACAGGTCATGCTAGCGAAGGAGGAGGCGGGACACGTGAGGGACAGGACAGCGTCCACCTCACAGCCTAGCCGCAATGGTAGACGCTCACGGCGACGGGCGTCGCAAGACGATCTCCGGCCACCGAAGGCGCGAGCATGCGGGCGGCGAGTAATGAGTAATGGGGACGGCGCGTTGTGTTCCACGCGCGCCTCAAAGAGTGTTAGCACAATGACGGGCCCCCCATTGAGGGCCAAAGCCCGCCGGGGTCGTGGGACTAACGAATTACCGTGACCCCGGAACGTAAAGGGCTATTGAAGGACACCGTGTATTTTAGTCAGTACAAGTCTGACAGTCCCTCTCGCCCTGCCCTGGGTGGGAAGACTCATTTGATTTTGATAATCATGATGGCAAACATTATGTGACACGGGCCAATGTAAAAATCTGTGCTTAGATATTATTATAATATCAAACATTATACATTCCAAAATTTCCAGAATTGCACAAGAGCAAGCTGTAAAATTGTTTACAAAAATACGATGTTTCTGTAATATTTTTACTGAAGTTAACTATATCTTTATCTTGAAAACAGCTGCGGGCCAATATTCGGCGCGGGCGCAGATCTTCTGATCTCAAGCAACTGCAACAGTAACAGTGAGAGCTACAGTAACCTGCACTCGTACGGCGACCAGATGGCGCCCGCATCGCTTGCCACAGAGTACAACTTCACTGTAAGAGATTACGAAGTGTTCACTTACAAACACAATTAAAAGCAGTAGTAAATGTTAAAGATATCGCATTTCATGACAGCGTGTTAACGAAACCACTTACGAAATTATAGACTCTCCCAATACAGTCAGGTAAAATTTAAGTTGTTACTGTGGTGACAAATTAGTATTTAATTACATCTTTTTATGAATTTAATTTACATAACATTAGAAAAATACTATTCAAAATAAATCAATAAGAAAGTGTAGTGTATGTTTTTATACCTAGTATGAATTTTACGATTTTATAAAATATCACCGTCCATATCTAAGTGTCATAATATTTTATTCAAATTTTTGTTTTGTGTCAATAAATTAATGATAATGTGTGAAAAATAGTTGTATAATTTCAGAAGCGTATCTCAATCACCAACGAATTTCGTTGCAATAGCGCCATCTAACGGACACTTCAAGCAATATAAAATTTCCTAATTTAGTTCTTAAAATTTAAACTAGATGGCGAGAGTAATTCTGTCGGTAGTTCGGGTTGCTTTTGTAAATTTTTCTATGAATTACCGTGACCCCGGAACGTAAAGGGCTATTGAAGGACACCGTGATTTTAGTCAGTACGAGTCTGACAGTCCCTCCCGCTCTGCCCTGGATGGGAGGACTCATTTGATGATTTTAACACGTTAAAAAAAAATGGTTTTTGCTTTCAAATAATAGGATATTTTGGCACAGAGGGTTAATTGTATAAAATTATTAACTTGCTTTTGCGGTTTTGCTCTCGTTGTTATAGAGTTTGTAAATCAATTGTGGTTGTCAATCTGAAAGAGGTGTCTTCATGGGGTAGGTAGGTTCCTAATAATGATATACCAACATTAATAATTTGTTTAAACAATATTTCTTCATAATTTGAAACCCAGACATTGAAAGTTTCATGCATAATTCACCCTCATCCCCATTGCTTCCCCCTTTAACTTAATAACGTAGTAATTATAGCTCAATCTTACATTAAAAAATGTCCAGATTGATAGTAGGCCACTGAGAATTGAAACCAAAAACACGGGGAAAATTTTACCCCGTGGTTCGATTCCTACGTGAAACAAGTGAACGAGTGTTTAAATGTGTGCGTGATGCTCACTCACACATTTATAAAGAAGTGGCTTCACTTAAAGCGTTTCATTTTGTTTCGAACACGGAATCTGGTCATTTTTTTTATCTAAGAGCTGTTAGTAAATGTTAGAACCATTGTTAAACGATACCATTACCACTTTGACCACAACTGCGGGGTTCAAGAACTTGCCAAGTCGCAGCTGTCAACCACAACATCATTAAGTTCAGGAAGCGCGCTCATTAACAACCGCATGATGAGTGTTTTTCAATAATATAACACTTATTGTATTCAAGAGACTGTCAGATGAACTGACGACCTTAGGAAAGTAGCTGGGGTGGAACGAAACCGAAAATTTTGGTAAGACATAAAAAACATAGCCTACACTAACATTTTTAATGTCAGAACTGCAAACTCCTGCAACTTGCAATGTGAAGAAAGTCCACTTGGTGTGAGGAGGGCCTATGGGCAAGTGCAGACTTCATAGTAGTGACTTACCTTCCTCCAACATAGTTCATCGAAGAAAAGAATTACATTCATTTTTTTTTAAATTCAACATTCATATTTAGTTGGACCGATTCCTTCCTATAGGTACAGGGCTTTTTAGCCGGGTTTCAGGAATTTCTCCTGTATCATGGGTGCTTTAACAAACATTTAAAATCACATACACAGAGTACCCAACTACTTGTACCATCATACAGATATTTATTCCCTGCGAGAATCTCAACCGCGCGACACGCAGCGCGCAACCGCTGCCCCAACAGTGCCATCAAAGTTGTATTAAACGAAACCTTTTTATTCTTAAGATCTGTTACCATGACACGTCTCTGGACTAGACCTCAACAAGCTGTTTACAGCATTGTAACTGGACATTTTGTGCGAGACTTGACAATCGAATTATCCACGAGCAATTATAAGTGCCAATTATTGGGTCCGGGTTCACACTTCACATCCGGAATAGTTCATTTACCGCGCCGTGTCCGGTTGGACTGTCCTATGTAGGGTGACAGAAGTGGAAGGTGGCAGGTGACCGGCTTTTGTCCGGTGTTATGAACGAGTTCGCCGAACGGCATTTCAGTTTGATATAAACTTTCAAGTGTTTATTTTCGAAACGGCTGAATTTATTTTAATGAAAATTCACAAATATTAGCAGAATACATGCCTACGCCTTGGTCTAAAAAGTTAACAGAGAGCATGATGATGAACAGATGAAAAAATAGTGTTAAAATTAAAATAGACCGATTTTAACCTTACTGTACAAACAGTTTCCATCGATTTCCAACTGTCTTTTCTTTACTAATGTTATAAGGCTCGAGAGTATGTTTGGTAGTAACCCGCTCTTCTGAGAAAGTCTCTCCCTCTCTTCTTGGACAGTCCATTTATCAAGGAAGGAGGCTATTTAACATCACGCTACAACCGCGATAGACAAGCAGCGGGTGAAACCGCGGGGAACAGCTAGTTTTTATTAAGGCATTTAGAAAATGTCTTCTGAAAATCCTGCTATTGCGTGTGAAAATTCATTTATGTCGGTTTAGTAATTGAAAAAGTATTAAGGTCTTGAAAATGCCGGTCGGCGGACACACTTTTCAGCCCGTAATACACGTGCCAGTAACTTGCATAAAAGTATGCAGGTACCTGGCATGCTATTGTATCATTAACCAATCAGAAGTCAGACATCTAAATTGCATGCAAGCTACTAGATTACTTTTATACAAGTAACTGTCATGTGTATTACAGGCTACAGGAACGATACGGTTGGCGCAGTGGCTGAGCGTTCGGTTGCTGCGCAGCGTGTCGCGGGTTCTATACCCGCACGGAACAAATTTTTGTAAGAAGTAGTTGTTCCAGATCTGGGTGTTTGTTTATGTGAGTTTGTATGTTTGTAAACGCCCCCACGATACAGGAAAAAAATCCTAGTTCTGGGCAACGTTTTATTTAAAAAAAAAAAAGAAAAAAAAAGAGGAATACACTGTAGCTTTATGTGCGAGCTTCTAGTTCTTTAACGTCATGATTATCGCGTCGATGTGGTCATCAAACGTTATCCAGATATTCCACTATGTTGGGTACATTGTCCAGTCAACTGGGTTTAAGGATGTTAACTTTCAAATTGTAGGTATTTTTTTTTGGTATTTCTGTGATACAATTACTTCAATATTTCAAATCACGTCTGACAGTATTTTTATAATAGGTACGAGTATCACGGGGTTTATTAAATTATTACAAGGAAGAAAATTGTAATCCATGTTTTTATTTACCAGTAATTTCAGTTTTGCTCCCTAATATTAACTTATGTAATCTTTGTATGTCGATGTAAAGTGTAACCTTCAGAAGTAATGCCAAAAAAAAGTAGTGGAGGTACATTCTGAAGGTCTAGTAGTAAATTATTATTTTAATTAGCTTCTCACAACTCCTGCGCAAATTTCCGATGTACTAGTGAAAGTCAAGGCTGGCCTGTTGGAAAGTTCTCTCGGAAAATCCCAAAGTTTTGTTTAAAGCTCGAGTGGGTGCGCTTTCTGTATGTGGTAATTGGCAATAATAAAAACTATAAAACTCTTCACAGGCTTTGAAATACTTTTAAAATAGTAACCCGCAAATTGGAGTATCAATTAACTTCACTTTTTACTGACACGGAACTATTTTTTACGGATACATACGTTGCTATATCTGTATTTATGTAGGTTTTTGTTGTTATTTTGACTCGTGTTTATAACGACAGTAAGTCAAGAACTTGTTGAACTTTTCTCATCATCAAAATGTAGCAAAAAATGCTGACACACGTTTCATCTTAACGGTTTTAGTAAAACATCTTTCGGAACACCAATTTTGAACGATGTCATATAAGAAGGTACTTATTTTAGTTAACTAGGTCAGACTCTTCAATAAATCCTTCATGCGTATTATTACTATTAATTAGTATTACATGAAGAGGATTTTTACCCTACATCATTTATTAAACCAATAGAAGAGATGTTTAGTATTAAGATTCTATTTAGTTGAGATAATCAGGCTCCTCTGTGAAAAATATTACTAGACAGAAAGATGTCTTTACCCCTCAGAGTGGCTGGATTACGGAAGTCAAAAAGCAACTCCAGATGTGAACACGACCCTGATGTGGATGACAAGAGGCTGATGTCACCTCGCCCGTCTTTCGTTGAGTTACGACGGCTCTGTGCTCCGGTTATCATCACTTGGCGCCCAATCCCGTGGCGGGATTATTTATGATCAAAATCATGGCATTACGTACTCGTAAAGTTTGTATGTTACTGTTGCTGTGCATAAACTTGGTAAACTTAAAAATCTAGAGATTTTATTCGCAGTCGTAACTTATTCTTTCAAAACCATCGATGGCCGCCCATACACGGACCGTTCGAGCAACGAAATCTTGAGGCTGTTGCTAACTGCTCCAGCAGTCAGTATAACTGCTCCTGAAGCAGTTCTACTGCTCGGGCGGTTCTCTGCTATGTAGTCGAAGTTTGACTGCTTTAAGCATTACGTGTATGGCCGGTCTATACGACTATGACTACCAAAAGCCTCATAAGGTACAAACGGAGACATCCCACTATCGTCTTTCAGTATATTCTATAGTTCCGTTTTCAATGTTCAATACAATATATCACACATTCCATCCCCGAAAACTGTTTTCATTCATTATTTATTTATTTATGTGTGTGTGTGTGTGTGATTTTATTTACGAACAGTGTGGCGGTTTAATGTTAAACAAGAAATAAAATAAAACACAGTCATCTTCAACTATGCTTACTTGACGACACTGACGTTTAATAGCTACAAATCTCTTCATTCTTTCATTGTTATTTCTTTAATACTCCCTTACACACAGTCAAACTGACTATATACGGCTTTCTAACTTGAACTGTAACATAGTTTAAAAATTCTGTAAACAAATGGAGGCTTCACATCGTAACCCCAAGGATGTTCCGTGACGTGAGTGTCTCACGTGTAGACCAGGCAAGCTTTAAATAGGACACGTAAATATGGCTAGATCCGGGTACCGACCCTCAGCTATGGTTGTTGACAACCCAACAGTAAGGTTAGTACCTAGTTAGTTAGGAGATTTATTTGAATGAAAACTACTGATTACGACGATTCTTTAACTTATTTTTTCAAAAAGAGATGCTAATAGTTTTTCACAAATTCTGTAGTTCTTCTAATTGACTAGAAAATCAGATGAGTTATTAAATTTCGGTTTTTTAAAGTTACCTTTGAACAGCAGGAAAGCTTCTTACCTAACTATAAGATTATATTTTGTTAACTTGCGAGAATGACGGCGAATGCAAATGACCACTCAAGGAACAGGGTTGATTTTAATCAGACAAAGATCTTATTTGGTATTTTAGAGTCAATAAAGTAAAATAATTCTCCTAACTAATAAAAGATGGCGATCGTTACATAATAGACAAAATTTCATATTTTTTTAAGACTTGTAACGTAGTAAACGCGGGCACATGGTCCAATGACGTCAAACTCCTCCAGAGATCCGGTTCTGATGCGAAGAGTCTGGGACAAAGTGGCGGAGCGGTTGCCAGGGGATCGGTAAATAATCACACAGCTATCAAGCATCAATATTATGTCCTGGTATGTGTGATGGACGGAACATCCGCGTCTAGTTCCTGTTTCTCATAATCATTTTCGACAATATTTGGTAGAGGAGAGGTATGTAATACGAAAGAATTGGGAAATTTAAAAAAAAAGGGTACACGTTTATTGGTACACGCCACAAAGATACACAACATAATTATAGAAAAAAAAAACGGTGAATAACCTTAGTTAATTTTTAAATGAAATGAAAATGAAATATAGCTCACTGTTAGTACTCATCTATAGTACCAAGTTAAAAGTACTCGTAATTAGGGTTCCGTAGTTAACTAGGAACCCTTATAGTTTCGCCATGTCTGTCTGTCTGTCTGTCTGTCCGTCCTCGCTTAATCTCTGTGACCGTTAGCACTAGAAAGCTGAAATTTGGTACCAATATGTATATCAATCACGCCGACAAAGTGCAAAAATAAAAATTGGAAAAAAATGTTTTTTTAGGGTAGCCCCCCTATATGTAAAATAGAAAGTGATTTTTTTTTTAATTTCAACCCTAACGTGTGATATATCGTTGGATAGGTATTTAAAAATGAATAGGGGTTTACTAAGATCATTTTTTGATGATGTCAATAGTTTCGGAAATAATCGCTCCTAAAGTCAAAAACAATGTGTCCCCCCCCCTCTAACTTTTGAACCATAAGTTTAGAAAATATGAAAAAAATCTGGAAAGTAGAACTTTATAAGGACTTTCTAGGAAAATTATTTTGAACTTGATGGAAAGAACAGTTTTTGTGCAAAAAAAACAAGAAGGTGGTACAAAATTCCTGGACTAAGTTTGTAGTATAATCAATTATTTAAGTTTAAAAAAAGGCTATTTGTTAACACTTATTGTAACGGACGGGAAACTACGGAACCCTACACTGAGCGTGGCCTGACACGCTCTTGGCCGGTTTTTCATTTACGATGAGCTAGAAAAAGTTAAAAGAATATCATGGAATTTTCTTGTCGTTTACTCATAGAGGTCTGCGAGTTTAAATTCCTTTGACGTAATGATGAGCCGCGTTTGTTATGGATTTGTTGCCCATGTCTGGGTTTTTACTCTCAAGTCCTTCTATGAAAGATTGTGCCTGTACGAAAGTAACTGAGAACTTTTCAATGAACCCTACTCCCGGCCTATTAGTTTTCAGTTCAAAAGTTCTGACAACAAATCAGGAGTCCGGAAAACTATCCAAAAATGTTGTCATTAATTTTTTTTTAGTTCGCAACATTCACTAATCTTAACTCCATAAGTGATAAAGAGTAGGAAACGCTTGTTTTGGGTGAAACTACAGGTTCAGTTCAGGTACAGCTCTTTTTTTTTATCGTGGTAAAATCATCAAATGAGTCCTCCCACCCAGGGCAGAGCGGGAGGGACTGTCAGACTCGTACTGACTAAAATCTACGGTGTCCTTCAATAGCCCTTTACGTTCCGGGGTCACGGTAATTCGTACAGTCCCGCGACCCCGGCAGGCTTTGGCCCTCTAGAAGGGGGCCCCGTCACTTTGCTGACACTCTTTGAAGCGCGCGTGGAACACAATGCGCCGTCGACCCGGACATGGTCAGTGGTATCGGTGGTACAGCTCTGGCTAATGAAACCCCTGAATCTACATAACGATGATCCTAGAACACGATGTCGTATTTTCGTACCCTAACCATAACAAATTGGTTATGCCTGGTGTACACCAACTCTATATAGTTACAATCGGTTCAGTAAAGCCGTGACCGATTATATTGTTACCTACTCAACGTTACGGTTATACCCAAAACAATCGAGATAACAGAACTCTGTAAAAAACTGCACAAAATCATCTGTCAACTAACTAGCATAATAGAATGCAGTAATTATTGAGAAAATAACGCTTGAAGTTGTAGCGGTTTTGTGGTTGAAATTAATTGATTAATTATAAGAAGTTGTTTGTGGCGCCGCGCTGTATTAGCATCATTGTAGCTAACCGCAGGATGACCCGCTAGACTGATGGACTGTATCTGTTCTGTGATTAATCGCTGTGTCCTGGTTGAAAGAAATTGATTTGGCACCAATACACGTGTAAGATGCTACCTTCACTACTTTTTTACGTCTAGCGTTTGGAATTGGTGACGTTTTTTTTTTGAATTGTTTAGCAATACCAATAGGCAATTTTACTCAAAAACAATTATTAGTCCGAAATTTAGTTTTTTTTTAATATTTGAACCGTATTTTTTCTTTTGTTACGTAAACCAAAATTGGCGAAGATACAACGCTTCTAAAAACCACAAAACGTCACTCGGTCCGTACAATTTTACGAGCGATATGGAAATTTTGGAATCGTTTTAACTTTGTCAATATTCACAGTTTTAAAAAAAACATTTTTTTTTTCAATATTAATTTATTGGAGTAAACAGATTTTCAAATTATTTATGCACTAAAATACCGTATTGAAGCGTTAGGAACATTTTAACCACTTAAAATAGTGTTAAAAATTGAGAAGCCAAATTGTTTTGAAAAATTTCAAACTTTGTTTTCTACATTACCTTCTCTTCAGGAGTTAACGGCCATTTGTAAATCAATATCATTATTTAACACAATACTAGTTCCAGCTGTTTTTGAACCCAACGGCTTGGCACGCGACGATGGCAAAAGACTGGACCTGTAACTGGCCTTGAAATAAATTATTGTTTTTATTAATTGAATCTTTCTCTAAAACATAACACATTTTAAAAAAATAACGTAAACAAGTTCGATGATAATAGATCAACGCCTAGAAGTCAAAGTCAAAGTCAATTATTATTCTGAATTTCATCATATTAATAGTGATAATCCTAACTAATATTACAAATGCGAAAGTAAGTTTGTTTAAGTATTACATTTTCAGGCCTAAACTACTAAACTGATCATCCTAATATTTTGCATAATTATATTTTGTCAGGTGTAGAGAGACGAACATACTTAGATAGGTTTTTAAACCTTTTATTCCGAAAAACAAAGTATTGTTCCCGAAAACAACAGTAATGACGTTGATATGATAATAGATGGAGCCACGTGTCAGATCAAAATTGATTATCAAATTATTCTAAATTAAAGTGAGCAAAGCCACGGGCAAAATCTAATGTATTGTAAGAGTGATGTCTCTATCGTTTAGTATCTACTTATGTAAAAAATAATCTTAATCAGAATCAAAATAAGGCGGGAGGCCTTATTTTGATTCTGATTAAGATTATTTAATTTAAAGTGAAATACTTAGTGAGTTTTATAACGCGACGAGCTAATTAATTGTAGATGCAAGTCACGAGATGGCGCTGAATACCACACTATGAAAAAAAAATACTAATATCTATGAAATGAATTTATCATCTGTGGTAAAATATGAACTATCAGTTTCATCAAGCACGTACGCGAAAGCTGAACGCGACAAAAATAACGGTGCGCGTAATTTAATAACTGAATACGGGATTCCGTATAATATGAACTAATAGAACAATACTGACAGGTGTTCAATTCTCTACATGGTGATATTGAAACAGTGCTGCTTCGCTTTGAAAGCAGTCGAAGACAGCACATCGCAAGGGTAAGTGATTTACAATTATTTAACAACTCTATATGAATCTTTTAGAATTAGAGTCAGAGAAGTGAGCTATTTTCGCACTTTCAATTAAATATCCATTCAGCAATACAGGAATTCCAGATACAAGAATAATACCTACTTTTTTTTTTTATCGTGGTAAAATCTTCAAATGAGTCCTCCCACCCAGGGCAGGGCGGGAGGGACTGTCAGACTTGTACTGACTATAAACCACGGTGTCCTTCAATAGCCCTTTACGTACTAGGGTCACAGTAATCCCTTGGTCAATAAAATAATAATATTCCCTTGAATAATACCTACTTAGTGTAAGCCTGAGCGGAAACATAATTGTTTTAAAGCAAAAAAATAAAAATACCCTACATTCCGACGAGGGTAAAAAAACATGTTTATGACAACATCGCACAGTTAAATAACTGCTCTTGGCGCCAATCGTGCAAAAAGTAAAACAAGATGAAACTAATCCGTCCGTATGAAGTTGTTACCGGGCAAGACTGGCGTATAATTGATGTCACAGTAAAACGTCCCGAGTTTCCCCGGGGTCATCGTGCGCCCGCGTCGCTAAATATGCGACACGTGAATCGCGCCACTCCCGCGCCAGTGGCTCCGCCCACAACTTGGCACGAGATTAGAGAAGTTTTTGTAAGTGAATACAATAATTATTGGTTGTAAAATGAATTTTGCAATCGTACTGCCATAAAGTTGAGTAGCAAAAAAATTAATTTCTTGGAAAGTTAATGTTAAAACTATCACTGCCGTTTTACTGCGACCATCGTCTGAAATATGTAGTGTTTTAGTAGTGAATAATAGCGAAGTTTCGTGGTTTGGAGAAACAAACAAGGACAATGCATTAGAGGGGTGAGTCGGTTATGTCACGCGACACCTATTAGCTTACTGATTCATTTAAATGTAGTTTCCACTACAATCTTCACAATCTCGACAATCAGTGATTCACTCACACTTTGTCACTCATTTCAAAAATGGGAGAAATCCCACTTAGTGAGGGTCTCCCCCTAGCTAACTAGGAAAACAGCTCTAGGAAAGAAAACGTCATATACTTTCCTGTAGTCTAGCTCATATTCATAATTATAGAAGATCTTTTTATTCAAAATTATTCTAAATGACGAGTTTCCTGTAAAATACCCGATTATTTTAAGCAGTCTTTTTTTTATACGTTAGTGCCTCGTGCGTGATGTGCCTCACGTCTACGAGTTACTTAACCAACGTCTATTCAACGGCTACGAGTAATGTTTACAAACAAATGCTCCGTCACTAATTCGTCGACGCAGGTCAAGATTTCGGAAAACCCGCGAGGTTTTTCCACCGGGGGCGGCGGCGACGCGTGCGCGGAATCCCCCGCACTGCCGCGCCCGCGTCGTCTATAGACACCCGCGCGCATCCACGCTTTTTCCTACGGCATTTCCATGCGATGTAGCACGCGCCACTGATAACGGTACATACGCTGTGGTGCACCTGCAAGCTATACTTTAGATGAGAATAAAGAAAAAATTTAACACAAAATATTGTCACTTCTGGGATACCTTCCGTGATTGTTCATTAAACATAAGTGACAGTCTAAAATTTTGTGGTTAACTTAAAATAGTGTTTATACATAAAGAAAATGGATAGGAAGAAAAATTGCAGTGGGATTTATAAAGGTTTTATAATTTAACCATTAAAAAATATATATATATTATCCGATAGATGTTCACCTGTTTTACTTTTGACGAAATAACCACTTCCCCTCCAGAAATAATTAAAAAAAATATATATCGAATTCTTGCAAAATTAGGCATGTTACAAAAACCAACAAAATTCAAATCTAAATAATCCGTCTGTTAAAGTTTAGAAAAAGAATGGATACTTTTTATTTTTTTTAATCAATGAAAAAAAAGAATTGAGGGAGTGGTCGTGACGTCAGAAGCGAGTAAAATTAGTACTTGCTTATGACGTATTAGCCAATTGGTACAAAAGAAAAAATAAGGGTCAATCAAATGTTTTTTTTACATCTCATTGATTAATTAGATTTTTGTCAAATACGCTATTAAATAAATTACACACATGGTCCCAATAATTAAAAATAATAATTGAGGAGCTCGTGGCTAAATAAATACAGCCGCACAGGCCGATCCGCTTGCCAAGGTTGGTCTGTGGATGGGTGACCATCTTAGTCAGAAGCTCTAAAGTCTGACAACCAGTCTTACCATGGGGTATCGTATTACCCAGTTACTGGGTTGTGGAGGTCCGACAGGCAGTCGCTCCATGTAAAATACTAATATCCAGCTGCATCTGGTTTGACTGGAAGCCGACCCTCATATAGTTGAGAAAAGGCTAGGCAGATGATGATGGTCCCAATACTGATGTAGGTGTTACAATAACTCTCCGTTCCGTAGGTATATGTTAGTGAGGTAGGTAACACGTGGGTGTAATGGGAAACACATGGCCGTCACAACGTCTGCTCGTTTACGTCGTGGGTCGCGTTCGAGAGAGATCTGTAATCTTATAAGGAAAGCGGTAACATGTGCGAGGAATATCAATGAAAAACAAATTACGAGTCATGATGTTTTATGATGAAACAGTGTTGTAATGCGTGAATAACGGTCATGTATGGGGAAACTACTAGAGACCGCGTCATCTTGTCTCGTTTTTTTCTTTTTCATTTTCCATCTTCCAGTGTCAAGTATTCTTTTTCTATCTTATAATTTCCCTTTTCTCAATTTTCATACAACACAATTACTAGTTATAACTTTAAAGTAACATGCGTTTCATTTCCCCTCATCACGCCTAGAAATGACTTAATTTTTAACCGACTTCAAAAAAAGGTTCTCAATTCGACTGTACATATTTTTTTGTTTGTTACCTCTTAACTTACGACTGGGTGAACCGATTTTGATGATTCTATTATTTTTTCGATGCAGTATGTCCAATAAAAAATCTGTCAGTGCAGTCGTTTTTATTTTATGAGCAATTTTTGTTGTGTACTTGGAGTATGTTATTACCAGTAGGTACTACGGATTACGTATGATTGACACGAATTTGTTGAATATTTGAACTAAAACGTGTTCAAAAACCACCTCAAAAAGTGTAAAATAACTTATCTTTCGGAAGTCGGTGGCTAAAATTAATTAAAAAAGAAAACCACCGACTTCTTCTTCGGTTTGTGATGTGAAGGCGATTAGTTTGTTTTTTATTTCACTTCACTGTCCTACTTAAAAACGTAAAGAAGGTTTAATAAATATAGGTAACAATAGCTTTATTATTCGTATTCGTGGGTATCATATAGCATCGTATCGCATAGCTAGCGCGGCTCAGTGCATGTTCGCCCTCTCGCGGTATCCACCACCCGCGCTTTGTGTAATCTACTTACCTGCATAATTGACTCACCGCGTGCTGGTGCAGCTGTCTGTCGTCATCGCAATTGACGTCACAGGCCTTTCTAGTGCACCTTGAACGAGAGGTAAACGGTTCATCACCTGGCCCAGACGAGTGACGAACTCCCTGAAACGACTTCAATGTATAAGGGCCGGCGCTCACTGACGGCATGTTTTTTTTTTCGTGGTAAAATCATCAAATGAGTCCTCCCACCCAGGGCAGGGCGGGAGGGTCTGTCAGACTTGTACTGACTAAAATCCACGGTGTCCTTCACTAGCCCTTTACGTACCGGGGTCACGGTAATGGGTAAGTCCCGCGACCCCGGCAGGCTTTGGCCCTCTACAGGCCCTACGCCTACGGTGGCCGGAGATCGTCTTGCGGCGTCCGACGCCGTGGGCGTCTACCACTGCGGCTGGGGTGGAGGGAGGTCGCTGTTCTCTCCCTCACGCGGCACGCCTCCTCCTTCGCGATCATGACTGCTTCGCAGAAGGAGGCGACCGCTTCCCACTCCGTCTCGCCCCGCAGCATGGCCTCGACCAATGCCGGGCGCGAGAGGTCTCCGCCTATCGCCGTCGTGAGGACACGGCGGTGATGTTATTCGACCTTTAAATAATATTAGCGTTAACATTATTTTCGGAATGTCTCCCAGAATGGTTGACGTGCCATGGCACGCCACTGCATCACGTGAAATCTAAAGGTTACTTAATGTTGGAAAAGGAATGTGAATGCTAAGTTATCAAAAGAAGGTTGAATCTGGCCCGTCGAGACGGCAATCTCAGCGGCTAGTGCGAGTTCTCTCTGTCATTTTGACGTGGATTGCTAAGATCCTGTGGCAGTGGGGTTGCTGGAGGTGCCCGGACTCGCATCTAAAGGGGCTTCGCGCGCAGTGGAATAATGAAGCGAAAAAAATTTAAGATTTTGGCGGTCAGTAGCTTCTTACTAGTCAGTTCAGCAGTACAGCTGCTACTATGAAAATGATATCAAACTTTAATTATTTTTTTTAAAAATCTGGACTGGCTGCTAGCGTGATGCTACGTTTTGTTTCTTGCTGGAAACTGAACGACATTTATTACGTGGTTAAATCATCAAATGAATCACGGCAGGAGGCAGGAGGCATTAACTTTCAAAATATGAGGTTTATAAAATGGGCGAATAAATTTTGTGGCAAATTTACAACATACCAAATTTTGAACAGAACGTGTGACTGTGTAAGACATAAAAAAAAAACTATTCACATAGAATATAATTATGCTCCATATTTGTTATAAAGTAGTAAGATCCGTAGGAAGCCCGAAGGCGTCTGAGTGGTGGTGCAGAACACCCATGCGCAAGCACACAGCACTAGTCAGACCATCTCTGACACACATACAACGTCCCTATAAATGTAATCCATATTAAAGATATTTTTAAATATGAAAATACTCTTTCTAGCTCTTTGTAATTTCTTAAAACCTTATTCTATCGAAATGAAAGAATTTTAAGTCGTAGGGTGATCCATTCTCATAATATGGATAAAAAACTAGTTATAAAGTAGCGGTAAATCAACACCAGGTCAGGTTGTTTTGTTTTAAAATAGGTATGAATTAGAAAATGAGAGGAAATCCCAAACATGTGCGCGCACGCTTGCAGGTAGTGAACACAATATTTTGTAATATGATGTAGGTTGTAATTCGTTGATGATTTTCCACAGTGGTATTACCGCCGGTCAGTCGTCTGTCACAGGTCCCTGAGGATACCGATCATTCAACTTCGACTGCAGCACAAAAGCTTTCCTTTTTTTCACATCTATCTGTTTTGAGAAAATGTTTGGCCAATCCTGCCTGAATAAGTTTTTAAACTGACATGGTCACTGTCACTACCTTAAGAACCACCATGATCCATTCTACATTCAGGAGATTTCAATCGTATAGAAAACAAACAGTACTGGAAATCAAAATAGTTTATACTTAAGTATGCATATTTTTTTATTAAAACGGGTGCGTTCACAAACATATAAACTCACATACACAAATGCCCAGACCCGAAACAACTACTACTGTAGATCATACAAATATTTGCTCCGTGCGGGAATCGAACCCGCGACACGCAGGGCAGCAGTCCAATTACTCAGCCTCTGCGCTAACCATGCCGTCAAAAATTATATAATATAAATACATATAAATAATGTCGTGTCGCGCGGCCTTCACAAGGACGAGGTCGCGTGACGTGGCGCCTGTGTCGCATGCTGCGCCCGCGAGCTCGCTCACCTTGCGTAAGTTGCGTCGAGTAACTGTACTGCATATTCGTAGCAACGTGGCTCGCCACACACGTATCATATCTCGTATATCGTAATTAAAACAATGAAGCAATAAATTATTTATATCCACGAGGAAAATGAGAGCATTTACCTCGTGGATGTTATTGATATTCTTTTGAATTAAAAGTTTATTACAATAATATGGAACATTATCTGCATGATATTCCTAATATACTAGCGGTAATTTTTTCCAACTTTTCTGTGGCGAGAGGATTTTCCAAAATCCAATTTGTAACCCGGTGATCCCAACATTTCCCATTATGATATTCTTATTTCGATTTACTGGTTTATACGAAGGAAAATAGTTAAATTATATAGGTACGTAACTTTTTACAATGAACTTATACGAACACTGACGAATAAGGTTCATGTGGACAGCCTACTGGAAAGTAGACTTTCCTTTCAAATGAAAATATCTGCAGAATAAAAAGGCAAAAATATTCGATCAATACACCTGCCGGAACTCACTTACGGTGCTGAAAAGGGGGTACACCCCAAAAACACTATAAAAAAATTGAAGTGGTTCAGAGGGCAGTAGACAAAAAAAAAAAAAAAAAAAGAAGAAATCTTGATGCAAACATCCTCTCGAATGGAAGCTATGGGAAGAAAAACAAGGTATACCACAATTGTGCTGGAAGGACGGTGTTAAGAGGGTCACGGGCTCAAATTGGTTACGAAGAGCTCGATGTCGTGAAGAATGGAAAGAGTTAAGGGAGGCCTGTAACAAGATGGTAGAAAGAGGCTGAAAAAGAGAGATGAGATACTCACCCAGTATTTCTGACCTCACCATTACAGACAATATGTAAGTCTAGTCCTAGGGCGATACTTCCCGATGTTACTCCACTAACACCTGCCTTATAAATTCCTTTGTTAGTCGAAAAAACATATGTTTCTTAAATTAATTAAAATATTGCTCATATTCGTAAAAGTTACAATTGACTTAAACGTTATCTCTAGGCTTAAGTGTAAATTAAATATATAAGAATATCACATATAGGCGTACCGAATTGCAAAAGCCTTTACTGGCTTTAGATCCCAAACAGCAAAAAGTACGCAGCACATTAAAGCGCGGGTACTTTCCGATAATTTTCCGGTTGACAAGCGGCATTGTCTTACGGTTGTTCTATCATGGTAATTGATTCGGAGACAATCGCTAATGTTCCGGGGAATCCGCCTTCTTGTCCAAGACTAACTGGCCGCTCCATGGACCGCTTTGTGTGGTGTCCACGGTTAAACCAACGTTTGCTAACGACCATAGAGCACGGGTAATAGCCGTGAATACCTGTTTTTTATCGCAATTTACTTTGCTATTTGTCTTTTGGAACGTAGTAGTTATTCCTAGAAGTTCAGGTACACTTTCGGGCCTACACAGTTACGCAATTTTAGTAAGATAACGGTGTCGATGCTGTTAATAAAGCTGTTGGCAATGAGGCCGTAAATTAACGGTTTTAGCGATTTTCTCAGTAAGTAAATTAAACGCTTTTGAAGCGTTTAATTCTCATTTTCAATAAATTCACTTTCAAGATCGTAATATTTGTTAACCTCTAGGATTTATTCACACAATACTTGCGTACACACAAAGCTTTCCTTTGATATTGTTATCTAACGGTGAGTTAGAACCGTTAGTATTCTGAGCACTAAGGACTCTTTATTTTTTCCTTTGAGGCTTTCTGGGATTTATAATTATGACTATTTCTACACCTAGGTGACACTTTTTGACTTTTTTCATTACACAAATTGTTGGAGTGTACGACGCATAAACCTGTAATATAAAGTACTAGACGCCCGCTGTCTTCTACTAACAGTTCGCTATATTTGTATTATTTGCAAGTTTTAGTATAACTTACCTACCGGCGTGCAGAATCTGCCCTATAAGAATCCCTTTTTTTTTGTTTCATTTTAAAGCATTCGATACCATCCTAAATTATAAGAAACCCATTATATTTATCACACAAACAGAAAAAAATATTGTTCAAACAAAATAGCCGAAAATTGCTATCGGATGCGTCTGCGCTTGTGGACGTTTAAATTAAAAGAAGCCGCCCAAGAGTGATGCATTGCCGACGAGATAAGTAAGGTTTTTCTCAAATAATTGCTATGCGTGGATTCGCGGTATTCCATCAGTGGGACGCCGTGCGTCTGCTTGCGCGGGGTATTTGAACCTTTTCGGGGAAGTTTTTCAGCATTTTTAATATTCGTCTGTCGGACTACATTTGGTGCCGCCGGCCTCATCGTCGACGCATTGTTGTTGTATTTGGGAAAGAATTATGTGGATCTTCCAGCAATTTTTGTTTTGCATTTTACGGCAAATACATATCTTGCACACTGTTTGATGCTTGCAAATGTACATGTCTACTCTTTATATTTTACCATTTTATATTCTTAACGGCACACCGGCCGGCCTTAAATCTGTAGATCGACCACATTCGAAGCTTCTCCATGATATATGTATTTCAGTTATCTATTTCTAATACGTGTACGTAAAACTCGAGCGGTAGATCCCTGCTATCCTAGCATGTCCGAAATCATCCCCAGGATGCGCCTGCTTCGTACTTCCCGGAACGCATGGCTAACGCACGAATTTTAATGCGTTTCAAAATTTTTTTAGACCTCATTTCCGATACGGAGAAATGGTCAATGGTCCGATTTTAATGATTTTCCCCTTCCCACTAGAGAGGTTTAAGACATAATTATCTGAAGGGTTGATTTATTATTCAGTTTCCGTGGAAATGATGCGTGAGGCTGCAACTGACGTGACATGATGTCTGAACATGACAGACCTACACATTTCTTTCGTATTAGTCACGGGTTACTACACAATTTCATAAAGTTCAAGTTGAGCGACACAGCTGTTGTAGTTAAATTCAGTTTCTCTAGGTTCAATTTATTTTTGTTTATTGAAGTATTAAAATGCTGATATACTTGAGCATTCACTTTTAATAGAACATCGAGCATTCGCCGTTTTTAAATTTCTCGAACTGTGAAATGAACAGAGTCAAGCATAGAGCCAAACATCGCTACGAACATTTTCATGATCTTTCTAGACCAAGGGATTACCGTGACCCCGGTACGTAAAGGGCTAGTGAAGGACACCGTGGATTTTAGTCAGTACAAGTCTGACAGTCCCTCCCGCCCTGCCCTAGGTGGGAGGACTCATTTGATGATTTTACCACGATAAAAAAAAAAAAAAAAAAAAAAGGCCTCTAGTCGGATTTGACGGTAGCGTGTCCTGCATTTACCTAGGGGTTTTATTAATTAAATAAAAATAGAAGATGGTAGCAAACTAATCTGGGTCTTCTTAGAAATGGAAGTGGAGTTGTTATGCGAGAATACTCGCCAGAATTCTTGATAGAATGCTCACTTAAACGATATTGTTTATTTTTCTGTAATGAAACATTCGCGAGAATACTCATTATAATTGTGCAAGTTTATCAGCACCTTTATATGATGCAATGGCAATTCCTGTTTAAAAAACTAGCTCACATGTAAAACCCTGTAGAACAAGAAGTGTTTAATGAGTACATATGAGATTCGTAAGAAAAATTTGCTCTCACTCATTCAATAATATTTTACAATCTTGGTATACATTTTATCTTTCCCAAGTATGAAAAGACACACACAAAAGTTATATTAGCTATCTCTATTGTAGGCCCTTAAGCTACATCCAAAGTTATGTAAATCGCGTTCAGAAACCTAACCTGAAGTGAACACAAATTCAGTCTTCTTGTCTACTTCAGCAAACATCACTACGATAGCGCATAGAAGAGGACAAGTAATGTCAGGAGAATTCTACTTCTCCTTTTTAGAGTTCCGTTGCCAAACGGAAAGAACGGAACCTTTATGGTTTCGTCATGTCTGTCTGTCTGTCCTTCCGTATGTCACAGCCACTTTTTTGCGAAACTATACTGAAAATAGAAAAAAAAAATCTTCCCAAGTACTCTTAGAATTTATTGTAAATTCTAAGAGTACTTGGGACTAAAACTATTTTTTTTTCCTCAAACCCATACGTGTGGGATATTCTATGTGTATGTTGTCTTCAAAAATAATATTGAGGTTTCTAATAAAAAAAAAAATCTTAACTGAGAAAAGAGAGACACTTCCAAAGTGGTAAAATATGTGTGTGTGACTTCTTAAATAAGAGAAAAAAAAACGACGGGTTGCACTCTGGGAGTGCCGGCAGAAGTGAAAATTTGAATAGTAATTGTTGGAAATATCTTGTGAACAGATTTTAGCAAAACTTGCAAAAATGGTTGACTTTTTATTTCAATAATTTTCCAATGTGACGTACATCTTTTATAAACAATGTTACCTAGCAACGAATGTATCGAACGAATGAAGTAATAAAGTCACACGAACATTCACGCAAGCGCCCTGCGCCGTCCTACGCTTTTTCGGTCAGGGTCACGTGTCCTGACGCGAGTTTAAGATTTTATACCCATTACAGAAAAGTGCTCAACGCCGCTAAAGAAGTTTTCACTTCAAAAATATATGATGTACATTATTATTGCCACGTAAACTTCCACCGAAAGTTTGTTTGAACGAGATCTAGTAAGTAGTTTTTTTTTTAATATGTCATAAATCGTAAACCGCAATTTACCTTTCATTATGTCAACTCAAACTTATAAATAAAACATTTTTATAAATAATGGTACGGATACTTCATGCGCGAGTCCGACTCGCACTTGTCAGGTTTTTGTTCAATGATCTCTGATTGCTCAAGAACGAATCATATTCTTTATTCATATTCTTCGCTCCTCTCCGCTTGTGTAAACCGAGTCTTACAGTGATATAACGGTATTCTTTTGAAGTGGGTGTGTGACGTGCGTGATTCAGTGGATATCCCAAGTTGTCGATTATGAGTAACTCATCCTAATCCTAACTAATATTATAAATGCGAAAGTAACTCTGTCTGTCTGTCTGTCTGTCTGTCTGTCTGTCTGTCTTTTCTTCACGCCTAAACTACTGAACCGATTTGTGTGAAATTTGGTACAGACATAGTTTGGAACTTGAGAAAGGACATAGGATAGTTTTTATTACAAAAAAATAAAAATAAAAAATAAAATTTATGAAATGCTCTAACGGAGTATAGATAATTCCTTAAACTCTCAATAGATGGCGGTGATCGTTCAATGGTGTCGATCGTTACACGAGTTGTCACTATGGGTTGATAGATGGCGTTGGAACCAAAATTGTACTTATTGTCGGTTGTATGATAGTTTATGTGGACTGGTCCTGTTTCGTAAATTTTAAATTGTTCCGTTGTATAATTGGTGTTCCTGTGATGCTTATGAGAAACTATATAACTAGATCCACCAAGACTATAACTAACTAACGGCATACGGTTACAAATAACCTATTTAGGACGGAATGTCATTAAAGCCGTTATTATGACTGGGATGGCAAAAGGCGAAACTTTTATTATTCCCCGTATTCCCATCATTCCAACTGATTTTCCATTCCAATTCAAAAGAGTTCAGTTTCCGCTGTAAACTGCGTTTGCAATGACCATAAATAAAGCCCAAGGGCAAACGCTAAAAGTTGCGGGGGTACATCTTGAAAAAGACTGTTTCTCCCATGGACAACTCTACGTTGCGTGCTCAAGAGTGTCGAAACCACAAAACCTTTATATTTTTGCAAAGGATGGCTAAACTAAAAACGTGGTAAACAGAAATGTCTTGGTGTAAGAAACTTTCATAATCTCTAAAACCTAAAATAATAGAAAATTTGTCAAGGGAGAAACAGTCTTTTTTCCTTTTGGACTGAAATGTAAAATCAGTAGAATGATGAGAAAATAAGGGAAAAATAACATTTTCGCCTTTTTCGATCGGCAAAACGGCTTTAATGCCCTAAATGAGTATACATCTCTTAAATTCAAACGCAGAGCTCATTATGTTGATTTTTGAAGAGTTCCCTAGAATATCCCGCGAGATCGGGAACTATGTGGGTAAAACCAAAAATCTGCTGGAAGTCACTATTCCACGCGAACGAAGTCGGGGGCAAAAGCTAGTAATATATAATTATGATATGCATCACTACATATGTAGTATAAAACAAAGTCGCTTCCCGCCGCCTGTCTGATCCTATGCATGGTTAGATCTTTAAAACGAAGATTTTGATACAGGTTTTTATAAATAAAGAGATTGATTCAAAAGGTAGGTACACCCGTGCGGAGCCGGGGTCGCTAATTGGTAAAATGCCGAATATATTTTTACGGGGAAGTTATGATATGCCCCCGTTTTCACGTCATTTATGTTGGTATCACCACCTAATAATTTGCTAGTAAATCACAGGAAATAACACAAAGAAACTTAAAACTATAAGCACCATCGAGTTCTGACGTGATGTCTAAACTTTCCCTATAGTAATTAAGTCGGGCACGCCGCAATCGCGGCGGTAAGACCCCTCTTAGAGGAGTGGCTGGATAGGCGTCACGGCGTCCTGACCTACCGCATGACGCAGGTCCTCACCGGACACGGAAGTTTCGGGAGGTTCCTGTGTCTGATAGGGAGGGAAGAAACGCCTGGGTGTCACCACTGCGAGGATCGTCCGGAGGACACGGTGGAGCATACGGTGCAGGACTGCCCCGCTTGGGCAGAGCACCGCCGTGTCCTCACGACGGCGATAGGCGGAGACCTCTCGCGCCCGTCATTGGTCGAGGCCATGCTGCGGGGCGAGACGGAGTGGGAAGCGGTCGCCTCCTTCTGCGAAGCAGTCATGATCGCGAAGGAGGAGGCGGGCCGCCTGAGGGAGAGGACAGCGTCCTCCCTACACCCCAGCCGCAGTGGTAGACGCCCACGGCGTCGGACGTCGCAAGACGATCTCCAGCCACCGTAGGCGCGGGCATGCGGGCAGCGAGTAATGGGCGACTCGCTGTTTGACCATGGACCATGCCCGGGTCGACGGCGCGCTGTGTTTCAACGAGGACTCATTTGATGATTTTAACACGATAAAAAAAAATAGTAATTAAGTACCTACTTTTACACCATGAATTCTCATACTAAAAAAATAATAATTATTAATAACGTCACGATGACTAGTAATTTCACAACATTGTTATGTTTATTACGTACATTCTAGGGAAAACATGTAATATGAACCATAGGGGCATGCAGTCATCCACTTGGTGCCTACCTCACTTTCCCATGTTGTGGCGAGTTGTAACATGTACTAAAATACCTTTCCTTTCTTTACTGACTCATTTCATGCCATTTAAAATAATTCAGTTTTCAATACCCGCCATAATTTTTAGGGGTTCACTACGATAATTCGAAAAACTTTATTCCGAAATTCGTATTTATCACAAATACGAATTTCAAAATACTGATTTTCATAACTCCAATTCAAAATTCCTAATATAGCAACTCCGATTGATCATTATTCCTATTTTCATAATTCCAAAATTACAATATTCCTAACGTTCAAAATAACACATCTCAAAATTCTAGATCAAAAATTCCGATTCAATGATTTTTCGAAACATCAAAAACACGAATTCCGATATTAAAGTACCGATTAATTAGAATTCCGAAAATTGAATTGCTTGTTAGATAAAAGTATACTTACGCTTGATTGATCTTGCGTCATTAGTCAAATTGCTGATCACCATCTACCAAAGTAGCTCGACGGAGCCCCGCTTCGCGAGGCTCCTATTTCTGTTTGCAAAGTTTAAAGTAACCTAACACGAAGGGGATGGCGGGGTCTTTCAGACCTTTCGAACCTAATCTGTCCGAGTCGGGGTGCCCCAAATCGCAACAAGTTCTGGAAATAAATCGGCTAGTTTAGGCTTCATAGACCGTTATCTCTGCCTCACGAAGCTCTGTAACCAATCAAAATGAAATACGAATCACCGACAAACGTCATTGTGAGAGCAAGCAGTTGGCTCTTGCAAATTCCTACTGATGATTATTTCATTCATTTTTTCACAACGCCAAACAAATGACATTTCCTCGTTGTTGGGTTTTCTTTCTGTTAAACTTCCTCATCAGTCATCAGTCAGTTATAGATAAAACAGTTATTCAATTAACCAGGAGTGGTCTTTTCTGAATTTCCAAATTTTTATGGTTCCGTACTTTTTTTTTAATACAACGATGCCCCACACTAGGTTTTTCTCCGGGTCGTGGGTGCGTTCACAAACATATAAACTCACATGCACAAACGCCCAAACCCGGAACAACTACTTGTAGACCATACTTATATTTGTTCCGTGCGGGAATCGAATCAGCGACACACAGCGCAGCAGTCCAATCGTTCAGCCACTGCACCAAACGTGCCGTCAAAAAAAATTAAACCATTACATCACTTTATTGTACTGTACTTCTCAGGAACGCGTGGAGCTATCGATTTGAACTGAAATAATATTTATCAAAATATTCAGGGATGTCGTGGGGCAAAGAATTTATCAAACTTCTAAATAAAAAAAAAACAATCTTTGCTGAGGTGCAAATAGAAGAAATATTAAAAAAAAGAATACCCTGAAAAAACAAAGAAAAAATGAAAAATGTTAAATCTGAGTTTTTAACCCGCGGATAATAGATGCGTTCGCGCGAATATATTATGAAACATAATTATCACATGTAAATCCGAATCATGTACATCTATAATATACAGAAACATATGTATATAGATCGATTTTTGCTCCATTGAAATCGTTAGAGCCGTTTTCGAGAATGTGAAAATATGTATATTTACAAATAATGCTCGTTTAATAGTTTAATAATAGCAAATACGAAGGGTACATATGCCCGCAAATTTCATCTTTTATAACTACAAGTTAGTTACAAGTACAAGTTCCGGGGTCGCGGTACTGTTAATCAGGCAACCGTGGCTCCAGACCGTAAAGGGCTATTGAAGGACACCGTGGATTTTAGTCAGTACAAGTCTGACTGCCCTGGGTCGGAGGCCTCATTTGATGACAGTACTACGTAAAAAAAACGACGGGTTGCACTCTGGGAGTGCCGGCAGAAGTGAAAACTTGAATATTAACGTTGTGCATTTTTGATATTTTGGAATGGTTAGGGAATAATTTTGCACGAATTGCTTTTATTATCAGTATAAAAGTACTCTCATTTATGTGGAAGAATGCAATATTTGTTTATTGGGCTATCGTACACAAACATGACAATTTATATTACATTAAAGACGAAACAGCAGGCGGAGGCATACATTTTCGCCGCGCCGTAGAAAAGGGAGGGGGTACTCCCTCTCCTACGCCGCGCCAGCTGTCTACTCTCCATCCGTCTTACGAATTTTCGATCAGGTCACGTGTCCTGACGCGAGTTTAACATTTTTTTACCCATTCCAAAAAAGTGCACAACGCCGCTAAAGAAGTTTTCACTTCAAAAACAAGTACAATTTGTTTCGGTACGGAACTCTCCTTATGACTCATTTTACATATTGATCAAATTATGGCTTATTTACATCAGCTAACCTAAAATGGTTGATTAACGTTTGGGAACTCCAGGTTGGTAATCATTGACAACAGTGTCGATTGTTCTCTCGTGAATCATATCCCGTGTTGTTGTTGAGTAGGTACAGACAGTTATGGCTTCTTTTCGTCTGGGACCGTTAATGCGTTACGTGGAGACCAGTGACACTTCTTTGACCAAGATTTTGCTGGATACTCCTAAATTCAACCATTGTGTTTGAAACCGTATTTTTGGTTAAAAACAATTTAATACCACACTTAGCAGTAATGTTTTAATTTGCACGGTTAGTGCAGTGGCTGAGCGATTGGACTGGTGCACTGCGTGTCGCGGGTTCGATACCTGCACGGTGCAAATTATTGTATAATTCTACGAGCAGTTGTGTATCTAGGTGAGTTTAAATATTTATAAACGCAACTACGGTACAGGATAAATAGGAATTTATCCTGTACCGCATATTTTCTGCATTTTTAAACATTTTAAACTTCCCACACTAGGAAATGTGGGGCACCGTTTTCACCGTTAAAATATAATTCGGCTAGAGAATATTAGACGTAATAAATAGTTGTAATAAAATGAATCTACAAAACAGTGTCGTCGTTCGACACTGTTTTGTAGATTTTAAAAAAACTTTTTGTTAGTATTTTAGACGCCACGTTTAGCGGATCGCAGATTCCATTCCCAAACGGAACAAATATTGGTATGGCCTACAGGTAGTTGTTCCAGGTCTGACAGTTGTGTTGAGTTGAAAAATAATAATAAGTTAACGCACTCATAGTTCAGTAAAATTCCAAGAGAGAGGCAACGATTGTTTAAAAGACTCAAAAAGACAGGAAAAAGCAGAATGTTAAACGTTATGGTTACCCTATCTTTAAATCGATAAAACATAAACTTGATTTCGGCTTGGAATCTCCCGCTCCCGTGTCGGGAGTCCCGAGTGAGTCACAGGACGCGGGGTTCACTCATTATTCCTGACTAACGTATTATGTTACATGTGCTCATGCCCACTTGATTGAACACTCACAGACCGTTCGGCGAAAATACGAAGTAAGTAGTTTAACAGTCAATGACTGGCTTGTACTACATCCATGTGACATCACAGAATACTCAGTCACTCATTAAGATCGGGGCAAATAAATGAATCTTTGATTGTACGAGTATATCAGCTGGGAACGACATCTTTACTAATAAAACATTGAATCATCACGTATAGGTATGAGAAGACAGATAGTATCGAATTCATGTTAATTTATTTTTAATATACGCGAATAAAAAAAAACAAAATATGATAATCAAAAATGTTTTCATTTCGAATCAGGTGGTAAACTGTACCAGCCAGCCACGCAGAGCATGTCAGCGTTTTGTTTGACCAGTAGTTGTCAGTCACTAACAAAATTAGTTAAAATCCACAAACAAATAGTGTGCTAAACTACTTACTGATCAAACACCTCGTCCTTAGTGTCCGATGCGCCTAGAGTTACCCATCTTTCCATGAACACCACCGTAGCTACTATCCGTAACAAAATAAATCGAATCTAATGTAATAGAACCGTGAAACATCTAAACAATAAATTAATTAACTATAACCGACAGGTTTTCCTCGATCGGTTTTCGTAGAATTTCGTGCTTTTTAACGAAAAGTTAGTGAAATGATAACGGGTTCCTATCTAATCGATGATGGGGCACCTGGCAACACTGGTGTTACCTACCTAATAATAAAATTGTCTGATAATGAACATTTGGAAGTTCCTTATTGAAAAATCTCAGTTTCTTCGGATTGAATTAATCTTCGAAAGTTTTGCAGTTTGACATTTCTGGCACGAGTACAATAAATTTCGTCCTTTTCTCGCCGCGAAAACCACGCTTTGAAATTTCAAAGAGACAAGTACAGGTCTAATAACCGGTTTAAAAAAAATGGCGGGGACAATAATAATGTAATACGTCATTTCTTACTGTAGACGGACTATACAGCAATTAATTGCGTCGATTTTTTAATTTTTTAAAAACCCTTACCCCACACTAGGAATTTTACAGGTGTCGTGGGTGCGTTTACAAACATAGAAACATACATACACAAACACCCAGACCCGGCACAACTACTTGTAGATCATACAAATATTTGTTCCATGCGGGGATCAAATCCGCGACACGCTGCGCAGCAATCGATTGCTCAGCCATTGCGACCCGTGCCATCGAATTTGCGATACGCTACGATTCAATGCGTACCTGCGTTTATAGTTACTTTTGTAATCCACTCTATAGGGTATTAGTTGATTTAAAGAATGTTAAAAGCTCTAAGCTTATCGTGACAATTTTATTATAAGCCGCAAAACAATGGTCGCGGGACTAACGTGCTACCGTAACCGCGGAACATTTTAAAGGACACCATGGTGTTTAGTCAGTACAAGTATTTCAGTCCGTCCTGCCCTGTCTTGGGTAGGAGGACTCATTTCATGAAGAAACAAAGCCCCAAATCAATTATTCTTTTTAAAACAATACATGGTGGAGCGTGCCGGGCATGCGCATCAGAGCCCTCTTCTTAAGCAGCTGATTTATGGCCGTAAGTACTACTTACACTTTTACTGAATCATGTTCGTCCATCTCTGCAGCACGTAGTATATATTTTGGGTGTGTGTGTGTGTGTGTGTGTTTTTATTTTCTCTCTAGTAATTCTAGTTTTTCTAACATACTCCTATATCCATATAGAGTTAACTTTTCTAGTTCTCACACAGACCTGAATGAACCTCGTTCAATGGCGATTCATTTAAGATTGTTTCACTAAATCCAGGTACCCAATTAACGCAACGAACCGCAAGTAAACCACTTCCCATAAAAGCAAGGTGATAGATACGTGATTGAAATATAAAAAACGAATTCTTTAGTATTTTTTCTCCAATAACCGGTAATTAAGGGCTTCGAACCCATACAGACAATTGGGAATAAAAAAAACGGAATGCCTTTAGTGCGTCGCGTGTGCCGCGTCACGTAGCTCGTGGGGCTTATGGTGTGGCCCACGTTGGCCCACGATGTCCCACGCTGAACCCCGGTTAAGGTGAATGCAGATGAAATTATTGTAATGAGTCGCATAACTCTGTATTAGACGGTGAGACGCATATAAAAATCGTTGTCGTAAAACGAAATCAGTATCTGTTACGTTTGGAATTGCTACTAGTTTATTAATTAGATGTGAAATTCGTATTGTTATGCCGTAAAATGGTGACTGCTATAATTACAGTTATTTGCGCCATGATCGCAACAAGGGGAGGTGAGCATAGGATCTCATTTCTTTCTGATAAGGGTAGAGCAATTGACTGGCAAGTTCTGATTGACGAGACAAAGACAAGAGCGTCGAGCATGAAAATGTCACGAGCACAGATAGACCCTTCACTAGAAGTTGGCGAGGGTGGTGGATGATAAGGATGGACTGTATTCGCAAATCAACAATTTACGTAACTGTAAACACTTCAGAAAGTTATCAATGATTTTTTTAAGCCAAGAGATTAAGACTTCGCCTCTCACATAGTAGCTTCAATTCCGTGCAATTATCAATGTTACTTTTTCAATTCATAAATATTTATTCTTTGTAAAATCTTTCGTTGAAGAAGACGCCGTGAAGAAACGCCAGGACTTGGAAGTTTAATTAATAAATATACCTACCTAAATCTGAAATTGCCAACCCGGTCTTTAGTGTGGTGATCATAATGCTCATGTCTGCTCCATATGAGAAAATTCCATCCATACGCTGTTTTGAAGTAGGTATTTCGATTTAGTTCAACCATTTGGGTAGATTATATTGACTACGCGTCACCCTGCTGCTTGGAATTTCGAGACAAAATGTTGAATTAGTTGCATAATTATGACAACTTAGTCATAAGCGTGTGGGCATCACCTCCATTTTTTGTTTTTTTTAGATCTGGACTACAGAACACAGGGTCACAGATGTTTTTTTTTAATTAATTTTAACCAATTTCTGTTGCCTTCCCATTCAAATAACTTTTTCATCTCAAAAGCTCGGAAAGATTATATTTCTCATTCGATATCTGAGTGCAAAAGTGCATCTTATCCGCTAGCGTGGAAAGAGTTTTGAAAATTCGAAGACGTCTTCTATTCAATTATTTTCTACACCGGCAGATGGGCCGGCCGCCACTGCAGGTCAGTGCAACAACCCTATTTTTACGGTAATCGCACTGGCCAGACCAACATGAGGCAGTTTTATAGGTAATATTACACAAGTGATAAACAAGCATAACAGTTAAAAAAGAAACTTATAATAAATCCAATTTTAATCATTTTACTTTTTTTTAATAAACACGAACTTCATTTATTATGTAAGGTGTTTTTCTTACACCATTTCCTCGCTGTAGTGAGGTGAAAAGTTGTGTGTTGCGCTCGGCAGCAAAGTTATTCTGCGTCTCGTATAGTGCGATCCAACTAAGAAGGAGACCTTCTTTTGACGTCACACCTGTCAAATCGTAATGGTTGTATAGGGACAACAAAAAGTTTCCAGGATAATAAAACACCATTGTTCAGTTTGTATTATTGTGCTTTTTTTATTATTTAAGTTTATTATACGGGTATGTTTGGTGTTAGTTAAACTGTGGTAAATAAAATTGCTTAACAATTGATTTTAAAATTCAATTCTTAAGCAATTTTTATTTTTGATTAAGCAATTTCTATAACATTTTTTATAATTATTGTGTCCATAAAAGTTAATGCGAACTAGTTAAACGAAAAATAAAAACCTGCACATATTTGCCAGCCCGGCAAATGCACCGAAATAATATTGAAAATTAATTTGTACAAATTTTCGATCATTAATAACAACAAGTACAAAGTAATTCTTTTAGTAACCGTACTTTTGAACTGTCAGTTGACAGATGAAAAACTCACCTTCTTAGTTGGACCGCATTATACCTTTGCTACGCTCAGGATTCAATTCAAGTACTCGCGCCAAAAAACAACTTTGCAGCCTTGCATAACAAATAACATTTTTTTTGTTTCGTTTCCCTTAAACTTAAAGGCGTCTGACGATTGCCACAGCTTTATATTTAATTATTTTAGGTGGTCATAAATGTCCAAACGATAACTTTCGATTCATAATTCTAATTTTTCTTTTTGCAACCGAGACACTATTTTACAATGTTCTTATTAGAGAAATAGGATTAGGCAGTTGGTATTATTATTTGTCTTAACCTTAATTAAATAAATATAACTTCTGCCCAATAAAAAGAAAACAGTATTTAATTTATCATCACTCAAAACGACAAAAAACTAACTAAAAAGCCTCTCTTTATGAAGTCAATTTAATATAATTATTTGTTTTGCTGTTTAGCAGTTTGTTTATGTGAAGATATCAAAATACTAAGTTACATTTCTTTTACATAACTGTTATTAAAGGTGTTTGCAATTGACCGGTTTTTAATATTCAATTAAATGCGTCCTCTCCTCAGCGCGCAGTGATGTCACCTTGTGTCTGATTCATGCTCCCATATTTTGAGACAAATGTTTACAAACAGCGATGTCTCTACCAGGTCGAGGTAAGGGACCTATCAACCTGTTCATAGCACACACTAGATTTTCTTTTTGCGGAGCTTTAACACCGCGCCTCGTGGCCGCGCCGCCCAGCGGTATGCGCAGGGCTTCCGGTGTGTCATACTTCAGCGTTCCCACGACCTGCATTGCCGTCTGCTGCGACGTCCATCGGCGCATTTCTCCCTGTTACATAACACATATCACACACAAACACCGCAGTAGTACTGCAACAAAATGCATTCGTGGAATGTCCGCCGGACGTGCAGCCTGCTTCTAAAGGTGAAGATTGTAATACTGTTGCAGTGTCCAAGAGCTCCGACTGCTGAACTGAAATAGAGGTCCATTGCTGGCTGTTGAGCTGCTGATATTAGTGAAATAAAAGAAACAGAGAAATGGACATGGGGTTTTATGTAGTTCGTGTTGCGCTTTGTTGCTACGCGGCTGTGTGGTAGAGGAGCGACCCAATCTGAGCAGACCTCCATGTAAATGTAACCGCAGTGTGGGCGCGACGCGCGACTTGATAACCTTATGTTACGACAGTAATGCGAACAAACTCATGCCATTCTGTGGAAATACTTGATAACGTCGTATGTGGCATACTAATAAGTGGTAAGGAGAAATTGTTAAAACTGTACATCAGCCGTAAAAATCTGAGATTTAATAAATTGTTGCTGCGGTACTTGAATGGCAAACCTTAATAACTTAGGGATGAATCAGCACACAACTTCATTGGCAGAAGCAGTGACCCCGGTACGTAAAGGGCTATTGAAGGACACCGTGGATTTTAGTCACGATAAAGACACAATAAAAAAAAAGTGGGCAACTGAAAGTTTCACAATGTTGGTAGCAGCAGTGGTGTCCTCCTGTCCAGTCACATCGAGGCTTTTTATTATACACTTAATGAAACGAGTGTGACAACAAGGTCGTCGCGCCAGTCGTTAGTAAGCTTGGTCTCCATATTACGCATATTACGATAAAGGCTGAAGAATCGCGTCCGTCTGGCGGCCGTCTGCCACGTTATCACGACATTGTGTCACGATCTGGGGGCACGGCAGTGCCCCAGCCAAGTCTCGAGCAAAACGGGCACGGCCGTACCATCTTTTCTCGATGCGATTCGCGGCTGTTTCGCCCCCCCTATATCTTCGACGTGGACAAAGCTAGGAGTTTAGGTTTTCGGTGAATAATAGTAGGCATTAGAACAAGCTTAAGTTCGAAATTACATGCCAATTGAATTAATAGTTTAGGAGTTACGGTCGATCAAAGTTACACCATTTTGTCACTCACTCACTGACTCACTGACTCACTGACTCACTGACCGATCATCAAAAATCTAAGGTACTTCTAGCAGACTTAGAAACTTCAAATTTTGCACCAAGATAGGTCATTAGCCACATATAAAGGAAAAATTATAAAAACATTAAAAAATAATATACCATAGAAAACAATTTTATATTTGCGGTTTGGCAAGAACATTATGTATGGATTTTGACTGCATTGTTAACTTTGTTCGTTGTTTAAGTATTCAATTGGATGAATAAATACATGGAATAGAAAAGAATAATAAAAATGTAATACATAGACTATAATTAATTGATACATAAAGTTCATAATTCATTAAATTAATAAAGCTAAAACTCCATTGTATTGCGATAAATTTCGATTGTATGCGCGCTCGATAGATGGCGTTGTACCTGTCTGAATCGCGCTATGGTTTCGTTACCGAGCGCAGTATAAGTAGTACTTTAAAATAATTCGATAATTTTCATTTGATAGCGCCACCTACCTATGAAAAACCATTTCGAAACTAAAAAAATATTGTAGCTATATTCGGAGAACTTAAGTTAGCCGGATTAGATAGTAGATTTATTATTGTTACTGAAACAGTTATTTAGGCGAATAGTTTATTAATATAACATAGACATAGGTAGTTACAATATCTAGTTGTTTACGTGTTATTTAGTTTAGTTATATTTATTTTGTAAGTTAGTAGATTTATGTTTATTTAGCTCGTTGAAAAGAAACAAAAGAGATAGAGAATGGGTTCTAAGCAAAGCAGTAGCTGAAGTCCAAGAAATTATGAGGTCACCTAAAAAAAAAGAAAGAAATACACTTACAAAAAATAAATGAGATCCCACCAAAAACATTAAAATAATGTAAAAAAATGCCAAGTCTCTCGATGCAGTCTTTCCATCGTAAAAAGTTTTGAGATCTCATAGAAGCCAAGTCCTATTCAAATTATTTTGTAGTTATAAATCAACATTTAGTAATTGTATCAATAGTTTTCTTTATATTATAATTATAGTGACTTGGCAATGAGCACCCTGTCCAGTCCAATGAGCAGTCCTGCGCAGTTTACTAGTCTTGGATAAGACTGACTGCCGTTGCCGAAATTCGGTTGGGACGACACGGATAAACCAAAAGAAAATTAATTTTGTGATATTAATGTTTACGCATGCGGTGTGTGACTTTCAACTCCAAATATGCCGTTTTGTTTCTTCTTGTGCTCATTGCCAAGTCACTATAATTATAATATAAAGAAAACTATTGATACAATTACTAAATGTTGATTTATAACTACAAAATAATTTGAATAGGACTTGGCTTCTATGAGATCTCAAAACTTTTTACGATGGAAAGACTGCATCGAGAGACTTGGCATTTTTTTACATTATTTTAATGTTTTTGGTGGGTAGTAATAATACATCAACATGAATGTATCACTGTAAAGCGAAACGAATATAATACAGAGGTGGCAAATCTTTAAAATATTTTAAATGCTTTCTCGCCTGCGGAGCGAATCGTAATGAATTTTTTTAAGAAATAAAAATTCAATTCCGGGTAGGACTCAAACCTGCATCCTTCTGAATAAGAATTTTAGATCCCCGACGCCCTCGGCGCCTCCCTCGGTTTCTGGAGCATAAGGTGACACTTTCCCTCGCGCGTTCTGCCTCCTCCTTCGCTACCTTTACTGCTTCGCAGGAGGAGGTGACCGCTTCCCATGACCCCTCGCTTCGTAACGTGGCGTAGATCAGAGTGTGATTCTGTAAGACTTCATTCTAAACTTCGAATCTGAATCCGCTGTGAGTTTCTTGATTGGCATTCTAAAACTCGGTTAATAATTCGAATCTACACTAGCGCTACTCTAGCGAGCGTGTTTGCGAGTTGAACTATATTGAACTCGGGATTTTGACAGATAAAGTATGAGATGACGTAAAAAGTGGCATTCTGTAAGGTAATTCCACCGTGAATTCGACGCTCACTTCGCACTCAAACCCGATTCAAAGTGTCTAATTATAAGCATCTATTTTACGAGTGAAAAAAGAAGAAATCATAGTTATATAGTGTATAAATAAAGTTATAAGTGAATAAGTGCCTATCTACTTAAGTGATAACGATGGCAAGAATGTTTTTGTTTAAATCTATATTAGAAGCTCACGCTTTGGATAAACTAGAAAAACGTCGACAATCTACCAAAATTCGAAGTTTATCTTTATTAACCCGAGATGACGACTATGTGAGCGTGTAGAGATTGTCAAAGGAGCTAATTGACCAACTGGAATATGAGTTACTGCCTCTGATAAAGCCCACAAAACGTCGAAGCAAAGAACTTTCAACTCGTGTAAAAGTAAGTTTATTTTACTAAGTATAAAGTTAATTTTGTAAGTATTTACACAGTTTATAATTGAAAGATTTGTAACCAAGCATACCATTATAAGAGAAACACTTCATGATAAGTGTTCCCTTTATGTGGATTCCCCGCTAGCTGTAGGCTTAAAATTTCATGTTAGTCTAAGGTACCCATAGTTATAATATTGGTATTCTATTAAGCATGAAATTAATCAAATTGGTCCCTGTTTTGATTTGACTAGATCCAGATAAAGTAGGTATTTAATTTTTTATTGATTTATTGTTTCACAGATATTATGCACCTTGTCATTCTTGGCTAATGGCAGTTATCAGAAAATTATTAAAGAAAACATAAGATCATATTTATCGCAACCATCAGCCAACCATCATCTGAATAATCCAGCCATAGTAAAAAAATATATAAGGTTTCCTCAAAATATACAAGACAAATGTTAAAAGGTATAATATATTATAATTTTTATTTTATTTATTAAGTGACCCTTTGATTTTTACATTTTATATGACGGTTGATCATGTTAGTAATTATTGTAAATTACAGGTTCTACAAAGTTTGGTTTTCCAGCAGCTCTTGGGTGTATTGATGGCACTCTGATGGCAATGAAAAAACCAGCAGAGAATGAAGAACGCTTCTACACCGGTTCTTCTCTATGGAATCAACCAACCCGAACCGAACACCTGAAGCCTGAACCGAACAATTGAAATAAAAATATTTGATTTTGGTATTGTTTATTGTATGTATTCTGTGGTGTGTGAGGCGGGCTTTTTCAATAAAACTGCGCTAGTATTCGTTAAGTGTTTAATTTAAATAAGAAAAAAAACTTACTTTAAAACTAAAAATCTTACTTTAAAAGCTAAAACACAACTCATACTGCTACACCCTATCTCTATTCTTGGCCTCAGCCAATGTTTCCAGCCCTTTCCCGACTGCAGCCACAGCTTCAGCTAAAATTTTATCCCTCTCTGCACTCCTCTCCAGAAAGGACTGCAAGATCTGTATATTTAATCTTTGTATCTCCAGCTGCTGTTCTTCCACACTCAGGAATCTCTCAGTGGTGGTGGAGAATTCTGTTCACCGTTGTGATGATGGAGGAGCAGCAACTGAATTTGTTTGATGTGATTCTGAAACGAGAACACCTATTAATACATGCGTTAAAAAAGAAACTATGCGTTAAAACTAAATATTTGTTTCGAAAATGAAGTTTTGATAGTTTGTACTTACACACAGAACTGCCTCAACTACTACGAACTGTCCTAGGGCGGCGAGAAGGTGAAGTAACTGAAGCAGCGTGATGAGGAGCTAAAAAGATAAATATTTACATAACTTACATGAAGGTTGTTTAGGTCATCACTTCTATGATTTACAATATTCATCTTGCTTGATATTAAATTGAATAATGACCATCATAGACAACTACCAATAGTAAAAAAACCTTATTACATAATTTGCTAAATATAAAATCTTTTGTGAACAGATATGAAACAAAATGCTGTTATTAAATAGGTACACATGTATTTTTTAAACTACATTATAATCTCCATTTCCTTCATTCATAGTCAAGAATTGAGTAAAATTAAAATATTTATGAAATCAAGGAACAAACTTGAAACCAAGATTATCGCACATTTGTCAAGTGGTTTGCTTCAAGGAATGTTATGTGGTTCGAACATGTAAAAAAAGCACTGCTAACCTTGGTCCACTGTTTGAAGGTTTTGATAGTGCTATTGAGGTGCACGGCTAGTTCCTCCCACTGGTGTCGACTTCGCTCTCTGGTATTTTCTCAAGAAACACTTCGCCATGCCAGGGTTTCTTTCCATAAACTCTATCAGAGTTTCAACCTGAGCCGACGATGGGTGAGAGGAACGTATCTCATTTGGACTGAAACATTATTGTTGGATTAGAAAACAAAATAAACACTTTCTTTAATTAATATTATTTTTGAACTTCACAACAAGAAATATAAACTTACTTCATGATTATTTCACAATTATTATCGGCACTGAACAATCAAAACGTAAACAAAACAATGCAACGACGAGATGAAAATATTGTCCACAGATTATATTTTTTTTCGTAGGGTAAGCATAGATTATATTCACGGCACGAATATAGAGTTTTCTGTTTATTTTTTACTTATTAGCTGCCTCAAATTCCTTTAAATAATAAATTGTAATTTAAACATCATATTTAGCTAAAATTCTGTATCAAAAACTGATAAAATGAAAAACCGATAAATCTCGACTTACATTTTGTTGAGTGTGGTAGTCACTAGTACAGTATTGGTCGCTTTGGAGCTCACGTCACTTCGCAAATGTTTAGGTGATGCTTACAGAATGCAAAATCAAGGTCATTTTGAACCTTACGCGAAGTGTAAGTGAATAGCGACGTGAAATGCGAGTTGTTGTCTGAATTTTACAGAATCGACGTACAGGGCCGGTCTTCCACTTCCACCGAATAAAATGGGCCCAAACACAATCTATATTTGTCATTACTGTATGATTCCGATAACCTGTTTTGTTTCCTTTTTACTTGCCTAAAAATTATAATGAAAACGTTAACATCGATGTATATCCATCATCATCATATGATAATTTATGATAAATGCAGCCGCCACGTTTTGTTATTGCGCTACACACTAAACGAAAACACACCGATGCGCCACGCCGCAACGTTCTAATGCTGCGCGATCTGTCCGCTGGCTTCGAGCTTTTAGACGCCTCCGCCCCTGCGCCATCGTACAAATAACGATTTCGTAATCGTATAATATCTTCTTGTAGACATAAGTAAAAAATGGGATCCAAAAGTGGGATTCAACGGGAATAAATCCTTTTGCCTTATTCGTGTGGCATTCAATAGTCAATAATACGCGACTACAGGGAGTCCAAACAATATTGAATGACGAAGACGGCGACTTCGTCATTCAAGCTTTTGTCGGCGAATAACATAAAGCTTCACTGACATGACAAATTAGATCAACTTGAACTTGATAATACAAATTATGTAGATGCATGTAAATTGTACTATCGGCATATGATACGTGAAGGAACAATGGCTGTGTCACTCGGCGGCAACTTTGCCTAGATCAGGTCGGAGATTTCGCGAAACAGTGATGCGTCAGGCTCGGTGGGCGGTAGGCTTTAGGGTCACCACGCACTTTTAACGATGGAATGCAGTGACTCGCTGTTATTTTAGTGACGACTGTTTATGACGTCAGGTCGAGGGCGAAGTTCACAGCGTGGACTAATGCAGATGTTGCCTTATTTAGACTCCTCTCTGTTTGCTTGCCATGTCTCAGACTGTGTACCTACCACGTAAGTGTGACTCGGAGAACGGATCTACCGTTATGTTGTAATACAGTTCTCGCAGTTTTGACTCAATGTGCATTCATCACATTTTATCGTAAAACAATGATTTGCTTGCTTGAAAACTCCTAGAGGCAATATTGGTAACCCTAATGTCACGCATTGATGAAATATTGTCAGTTGCGTTACGCTTCAGGAATGGGAAATAGATCAGCTGTGTGTCACGTGTGGGAGATCCGTGTCGAGTGCTGAGTCACGGGTGGACGGGCAGGACAGCCGGTGACTAGAGAGAAAGCATGGGAAACACCGCGCACGCGCGGGATCGCCGCCACATTCCGGAACGACCTCACACTTCCCAAGAAGTCCGGGAGTTGAGTCATTGAGACATGTGCTCATGTGGGGTTGAGGCATGATGTCAGCGCGTAGGGGTCCAAAAAATGGGTTGCGCCTTCTTATGTGAACGATAGAAACTAAAAACTTTATTGATTTCTTACATGTTATCTCATAAAAACATTGTTTTCATACGTGCTATTTCCTACCTACAGTCTCCGGATTGAACCTTCACAAATGCCTAAACGACAGCGATTTAGTCCACACAGTTCCGGAAGTAGGATAGTTGTTATTAGTTTCTGTGGGTCTATTATGTATAAAGTTACATGAAAGTTATGTTGGATGCTAATCTGCGGTATCACTATTGTAGCTTTTGGTCAACTAACGTTAAAAACTAATAAATATTAAATGAATTCCCGAAAGTAGGTCGTGTTTGTTGGAGAAAAGCAAACACAAGGGGAAAATATATCGTAGCAAATGTATTCAGAGAAAATTTGGTAAGCAGTGACAGACAAAATTACACATGACACAGAATCATTCACTTAACTTTTTAAATACAAATTTACATCAAGCTTGGCATATACACACCACATAGTCCGTATATCCAATACTCCCTCATAAATTTTAATTTATAAACACTAAAATACGTCCAAAATCAATAATCTTTAAGACCTAGACCAGTTAAGCACTTATAGTGCTTGACACTACACAATGGCTTAGTGAGTACGTCAGCCAACATGGATTCAGTGGATACATGTCTCAGCTCAATGTCTTTGTTGTCCCTTAACACTTCCCTAATATAATGATGTCTTATATCAATGTGTTTACTGCGCGCGTGAAACATTGGGTCTTGAGCCAAACATATCGCTCCTTGATTATCAGCATGAACAATCACTCGAGTGTACCTCACAATTCCTAGCTCCTTCATAAGACTATTTAAATAAACAGCTTCTTTCATGCAATCAGATAGACTTACGTATTCAGCCTCACAAGTCGATGTAGCCACGCTACGTTGTTTTCTTGATTGCCAAGATACGCATGCACCACCTAAAATAAAAGCATACCCAGAATATGATCGCCTGTCTGATAAACAATTAGCCCAATCAGCATCTGAAAAGCCCTGAACACAATGACCAGTCCTCTTGTATACGAGACTGTATCGTATTGTCCCTTTAAGGTAACGTAATATACGTTTCGCTGATTTCCAGTCGCTTAATTCGGGTTTCGCTAACTTTTGGCTTAGTTTACTCACCGCATTTGCAATATCGGGTCTAGTTGCGTTGCTCAGATAATTTAAGCAACCTATTAGTTCTCGGTAAGGCAATGTTTCATACTTTTCCGTATCACACTTTTCTTCCGATTTAATTTTGGAATTAATTTCCATAGGAGTTGCACATTTATTACAATTTTCCATGCTAAATTGTTTTAACAATTTTTCAATATAATTTTCTTGTGACAATACAATGACATTGTCATTTCTTATAATGTCTATTCCTAAAATATTTTTCGCCTGACCATAATCTTTCAAGTCAAACTCTTTTGACAACTCTTGTTTAAAATTGACTATTAAACCTCTTTCTTGACTTGCTACCAGAAAATCGTCTACATAAATCAATATAAATAAGAATGCATTTCCATTCTGCTTAAAATAAAGGCATGGCTCATTCAGACTCTGCTTCAATCCCATCTCAGTGAGTTTCTTGTTTAGTCTAAGATGCCATTGACGTCCAGCTTGTTTCAAACCATACAATGATTTCCGCAATAAGCATGAATCGCAACCATCATCCAATTTCTTGAGCATGACTTGCGCTTGCTTTTTAATAATTGGATCTTCTCCCTCACGATTCATAAGCTTAATTAACGTCTCCTTTAATAGTTCTGGAATTTCCATATAAATCTCTTCATCCAACGAACCATTCAAGTAAGCAGTATTAATGTCTAATTGGTGAACTTCCAAATTTAATTCAATTGCGAGGGCCATTAATAATCTGACGGTGTCCAGTCTAGCTACAGGCGCAAAGGTTTTTTCATAATCAACCCCATATCGCTGGCTAAAACCTTGAGCTACAAGCCTAGCTTTCTTCTTAAAAGTCTTGTCAACATTCTGCTTTGTCGTTAAAACATAACGGCAACCAATGACGTTTCTGTTTTTTGGTCTTTTAACGATATCCCATGTCTCTTTTTGAACAAGGCTCCTAATTTCAGATAGTATAGCTTCCTCCCACTCTAGTTTATCGACACATCTCAGAGCATTTTTCAATTTTATTTCCGCTGAACCAACAAAATCAGTAACATCGTGAGAATCAGTAAAATTGATTGGTTCAACTTCGGTCATTCGATAGATTTTCTTTGGACGACCTATATTACCTGTCCGTAATATTTTAGGTCTACCAGGAGCTCTTTTCATCATCATTTGTTGATCAGTATGTCCACGTGTTACAAGCGTTCTTGATTCTTCTTGATGATGATCAATATTTGAAGGGTTTATCTCTTCATCTTGTTCACATCCTCTTGAAGAGTATTCTTGACATTCGCTCCATATCTCATCGTCCACTTGTTCTATTTGATTATCATGTTCTTCCGGTTGAGTACACTTTGAAAACTCGATTTCAATGAACTCGTTATCCGTATCTTCTTTAACGTTAGACGATCCTGGCTCTTGCATCGAGATCTCGTGACTTGAATGATCATTTTCGTGAAATCTCACATCTCTCGCAACTATGAATTTTCTTTGTTCTGGAATCCATATCCTATATCCTTTCGCATTCTTTGGATATCCGACAAAGATGCCAAAAATTCCTCTTGCTGTGAACTTATCCTTATTTGGATTTTTATTTAAAATATGTACCTTAGTTCCAAATTTTCGAAGGTAATCAATCTTCACTGCTTTCTGTAACCATCTTTCATAAGGAGTATCACCATGTAGACTGCTTGTAGGACAACGATTCCTTATATAACACGCGGTATCCACTGCATCTGCCCAAAAACCTGCTGAAAGATCAGAACTTAGCAACATACACCTGGCCATTTCTACCAAAGTTCGATTCATTCGTTCAGCTATTCCATTTTGTTGCGGTGTCCGAGCAACTGTCAGTCTTCGTATGATTCCCGCTTGTTTCAAAAATTCATCGAACTCAGCGTTACAATATTCACCTCCATTGTCGCTTTGAAGATACTTGATTTTTAATCCGGTTAGATTCTCAACTTGATTTTTATACACCTTAAAAGCTTCTAAGGCTTTATTTTTAGCACTGAGGAAATATACCTCACACCAACGTGTACAATCATCAATAAAAGTAATAATGTATTTCGCACCTCCTACTGACTCACATTTCATAGGACCTACGATGTCAGAATGAATAATTTTAAGTTTTTCAGCGCAAGGACCCCCGGAATTAGAAAATGGTAACGCGGTCATTTTTCCCTTAGCACATATATCGCAATCACGTAAGCTTTGTACTTCGGTTGGGTCAGTTTTGACACCTAATTTGGTTAAAAGTTTATCGACATCCTTACCATTTAAATGTCCCAAACGTTCGTGCCAACTCTTTATGTCAACATTTGCATTACTTAAACTAAACGAATATTCAGACTTATTTAAACAATACAAGTTCCCTTTGCGATAAGCGCTCAATTTAATATTGCCCTTTTTGTCAATGACATTTGCTACATCGTGCTTAAATGTGACATCATAACCATCGTTGGTTAACTTGGCTACAGATATTAAATTTGTCCTCAGATTCGGAACATAAAGTGTATCATGTAAATCAATATTTGAGTGTTTGTTACATGCCGACAATCTTATAGAACCCTTACCTCTTATTTCCGTACTTACGTGAGTAGCTAAATTTAATTCCCCGCTAGTTGCAGTTAAAGTGCCCCCGAACATACTCGCATCATTACAAAGGTGAGACGTGCACCCACTGTCAAAAATCCAGTCGCCTTTTTGTACATTGACAGCATAACTAATTTCTAAATCTGAAACATTAAAAGTAGTTAGTGCTTCGTTCACGACCACATGATGTGCTATCATATCCTTTCGTACCTTCTTTTTATTCGGACATTCTGATGCCTTATGTCCTTGCTCGTGGCATTTAAAACATTTATATTTAAATCCTTCTCCGGTGGTAGCTGGGTTAGATTTGTTTCCAACTTTTGCGCTTTTTATCCATTTCTTTAAACCCTTTTTTGTAGATGTATGCATTACGCCTTCATTCTGAGATCCATTTATCTCTCTGGATTCGTGCTCTTCTAATATTTTTATTTTCAATGCCTCTGGTTTCGGCAACTCGTCTCTTGACTCAATGGCACATCTAAAGCTTTCAAATTTTCCAGGTAAACTATATAACAACATTATAGACAGCAAGTCATCATTGATATGTATATTCATTTCTGATAGTTTATCAACAGCATCGAAAAAAACTATTTAAATGATCCCGTACATCACCTGTGTCAGACAGCTTGTGCAACATCAACCGCTTCAGAAGTGTGGCCTTCTTAGCAGGTCCTTTCGAAGCATAAATTGACTCCAATTTCAGCCAAATTTCTCTCGATGTGTTGCAATTTCTTATATGCCGAAGTTCAGTACCACACATTGACAAAATAAGATCAGCTTTTGCAATTTCGTCCTCCGTTTCCCATTTTTTAGCTTCTTCAGTGTTAAGTGGTTTAGGTGCCCTTCCACTTGCATACTTCCATGCATCATTTTTAATTAAAATAGCCTGCACTTGTATTTTCCAACTGTCATAATTTTCTTTGTTCAGGGGCGCAATTCTGAACATACTATTCATCTTTGCTCCTTTTCACAAATAATTAATTACTGGTTTGAACATAAAAATTTTCTCCGTACCTAATGTGTCCAGATACCTTTTTACTATATCGACAATTATTCCACACTACTTCTTTTCGCCCTTGATCTCATGCTTTAGATTCTCTCGTGGTTTCTGGGTACTGGGCCCATAACCAATGTTGGAGAAAAGCAAACACAAGGGGAAAATATATCGTAGCAAATGTATTCAGAGAAAATTTGGTAAGCAGTGACAGACAAAATTACACATGACACAGAATCATTCACTTAACTTTTTAAATACAAATTTACATCAAGCTTGGCATATACACACCACATAGTCCGTATATCCAATAGTGTTGCCAGAAAATTACTAGCCTGAATATGCAGGAACCTCCTGAAACTTGTGTAGTTAAAAATGTTGGATAGGGTAGGTAGTTTACTATCTAAAATTGACAAATATTTTGATTGCAGCTATTTTTGGTTCGTGATAAATATTAGAATAAAGAAAAAGTGATTTATTTTTCAATGATATCACTCTATGATCATAAAAATGTACCTCAAATTTAGGTTTACTACGTGATTAGTTTTACATGTAAATGTTCACGATCGCCTTTTATGGTAATCTCAACTAGGAACAGTATTATTCACTTCCACTAGCTAGAATTAGTGTATGACGTCCACGTTGTACACACGTCAGTTTCAGGATCCCCCGAGGATGTCCACCACAATGACTGAGCACTAATATTAGTTCTATTGTTAACACCGCCGACATTCCGATCTATACGGAACTAGGTGCTGCTAGCATTTTCTGATCATTTTGCTCATCTCTAGAATTGGTGACGTCACCGGGGGCGACTGTGCGGTGGATGATGGAACACGGATGCTGCATTACAAAGTCATGGTGAATGTTCTTTCATAGATTTTTAAGTAATTTTTCACAGATCATTTTATTTAGTGAAGAGTCGTGTCATCCTTGCTGTATTTTCGTTAATTTATAATTGAATTACAGTAGGGCCTCGTTAATCCGGACTCCCGCTTGTTATATAATTAGCTGTTCAGTGTGACTTGATTTTTATTTTGATATAATTTGATGGCACGATCGGCGCAGTGGTTGAGCAACCGATTTTTTTTGTTCCGCACAGAGAAAATATTTGCATGATCTACAAGTAGTTGTTCCGTATCTTGAGCGTGTGTATTAGTGAGTTTAAAAACGAATTATTTGTAAACGCACCCACGATACAGAAAAAAAAACATAGTGCTGGTAGTTCCTACTATTTACAGAACATACTAATATGCGTTTCATGCGGGATTCGAATTCACGACACGCAACTAACCTGCCTGTGACACAACGCAGCCGCGCACCAGTTAATAGCTCTACAACTGCCCCAACAGCGCGGGCACCGTCAAGTTATATCTATAATCACTAGAACTGCTTAAAAAATCATAAAAGCCCACCAATTCGACGTCATTTGAAGGCCAAATTTAAATGACATGCCATATTATTACGATCAGGTTATTAAGCCATTACGGTGCGGGTCATTGACTAACAACAACAAATACAATCGTGCAACATTAGCCGCGTCACGCACGCCGTAAAACCCACATTACGTAATAATTAGCTAGCTATCGACATTGCACTTGCAACGCCTGCCATTAATCATATCTACTGGTGAAACTATCACTTTACTGACATTGATTGCAAAAAACTGATCAGACGAAACTCTTGTCAAAGCTTTCAATTCCGGACTTGGGTTTGCTCATGTGAAAAAACTTGAGGCGCTGCATCGCTACTGCAGCGCTTCAAGTATGTTTGCAACGACTGACGGCCCCTTCATCCTGTCCTGAACAAAAGGGCATCTTCCATCGTTCCACGCGCACCTCAAAGAGATTTAAGCAAACTAAGCGCCTTCGTACACTAGGCGACGCAAGTCTTCGCGGGACTGTCCCATCAGGTAATCGTGGCCCTGGAACGTAAAGGGCTATTGAAGGATCACCGTGGATTTAAGTCAGTACGAGTCTGACAGTCCCTCCCGTCCCTCCCCGGGAGGACAAAGTCAAAGTCAAAAAAAAGGCGACACTAGTTTCCGATACCTTACGACTTTGGTATCCATTGTCGCGTGCCTGTGTACGAAACTCTATGGATTTGTATTGCGAAAGACACCTCGATATCAAAGTCGCAAGGTATCGGAGACTTGCGTCGCCTAGTGTACGAAGTGGCTAACGGGTCCCCTTATAGGACCAAACGTCTGTCGGGAATACGGGCGGGACTGTTAAAGCAGGTAACCGTGATCCTAGAACGCAAAGAGTGACCCGAGTTAACAGGGTGGATTTTTAGTAGTAAGACTGACAGTCTCTTCCGTTCCACTCAGGACTGTAGGCAGATGATGATGAACTTTTACAGTTATAAGTATACAATGTTTCTGGAATTTTATCTTATCTGGTATTACTAAGAAACGTTGAAAAATACAGTGAACTCTTTCTAGTTAACCAGTTAGCAGACAGTTTTATTTATGTGTATTGCGAACGCAAACAAAAAGTACAGAAGTAATGAAACGATCGATACATCAACAAAGATAATGATTATTTTCACGCATATCCTTCAAACTCGCTGGGACAAAACCTCCTTGACTGACAGAGTTAGGCCAGACTGGCGCGAACAGTAGTTCAATAAATACCTCTTACCAACTTTGCAAATTGTAATAACTTTCCACTGAAATTTTTCCTTTTTATTAAAAAATTGTGGATAGTCTGCAAAAAGACTAATGGACACACCTACATTATTGTAATCAACATTGTTACTAACACGCTAGCCGGCTGAGTCACCGCTCAGCCTACGGACACAGTTTTAGCAAGTCATACTGAACTAACCTTGCGTAATTACGAGTATATTTTAATTATGATATACATGGTTTCTATTAAACGCTGTTCGCATAAAAATGCAAGAATCAAAACTGACATTTAAATAGATAATAAGATAATAGATATTTAATGTAATTTGGTTCCTTAATTTAGTGGCTGATTGCGGCGTCATAACTTTTTACAATTCACACGCAATGATATCGGGTGGATGTAAAAGTATGACTTAAGATGAATGCCTTAATTATCTCTGTTACAAAAACAGCTAAAAATCAAAATCCATTAAAAGCACTAAAGGAATAAACTATATAACTAATATAAATAGTTATAGTTAGATGAAATACGAAACATTAACAACATCATCAATCATTTAGCATTGCAGTTCCCTCGGACACTTATGACGACGATTAAAATCAAAACAAAAAGAAACTCTACGGTTATTATGACGCTGATATAAAAAAAATATATATTCAAAAGAGGCCTCTAAACTACGTCAGTGACGAAACCCATCAACATTGTCCAGCACCATGATGTCCAGTCGTCATGAGGCAGCGCGCCGACGTCACCGTCAAACTTCAAGCCGTCATGACTGGTGCGGAATCAAGACAGTTTTTTGCGCGTAAAAAAGCGTACCTCGCACGGGTTCTATAAATAGATTATAATAAACATTATCTGTGACGACATTATACGTAATAGTAATTATGCTGCGATGTCGTTATTAATGATGATACGTCATAATATTGTTATTGTAGATTGTTTGTGCGGCGCGTTGCCGGGCGGACAGGTCCTGTTGCGCAGTGCTCTCCCACGCAGGACATGTCCTGTTTGATGGGAAACTGGTTTCTGAACGCGTCGCCGGTGTGGGATTGATGATAGCTTGTTATGTTTTTGTCAAAACTTAATAAATGTACACGAAGGTCACACATTAGTGGATGTTCGTTCATATTATGTACGAACCAGCGGTTAGTACTTGAAGATTCATACACCTTGCAGTGCTGAGAATGTTTCTGCTCTACCTAATACGAACAAAACTTAATACCTTTAAACTTTGTTTTTAAAGGTTTAGTCCATGTTCAATTTCAACCACCACAATCTTTTATTGTTATATTGTATAACGGGCTGGTATTCACAACTCCACGTCATAAGCGCGTATTTTTCGTGCGGATGGGAAATCCATTCGATCCAACTAACTCCCCGAGGAAAGCAGCAGCACCTTCTTACTATTATATTTCCTACTATCACAGTATTTATTTTATTTATAACAGTTTTGTCAACTCTACGACTTCTCAAACACGAACTTATTGAAACGGCGCTGCCCTATGACAGTAATCAGATCGATTTTTGTTGTATAGTCATCGTGAAGCAGCGCTCATAGACAATCAAAGACCTTCAGTTAAGCACGGCCTTGTGGCCGACCGTGACCCCACCAAACTTACCCACAGGTGAATCATAGTTTCATAACACTACATCATAATATTACCCACTTATAGTGTTTTTACAGCTCACACAAGTATTGACATGAAATGCTTCAGATTCTAGTTGTTGGAAGTTGCTAGTTATTGCGCAATTATCTTGTGACAAAAACGTGTCATTCGATCAGACAAACTTATTTCAGCCATCAAATCCGCAACTAACGTTCACTCTATGGTGGCCGCCTCAGGTTGCTGATAGTTCTTCAAGGCGCGCGTTGAGCACGATGTGTCTTCGACCCGGGCATTGTCCGAATGAATGGATGGCCACTTCGCCGCGGCCTTGCTGGCTAGAAATCTCCTCGCGAAATCCAACTCCTTTGGCGTCTCCTGGCTTGGTCGATCTGAGATGGAGGATTTTCTTTCCCTAACGCTTTCACCTCCTTCTTCGCTATCATTACTGCTTCGCAAAAGGAGGTGTTTGTTTCCCATCCCTCCTCACCCCGAATGGCGCCGCCAATCGCCTCTATGAGGTCATGGCGATGTGCTCTGCCCAAGTGGGAGCAGATCTCTACAGCATGCTCCATCGTATCCTCCAGGCGATCCGTACAGTAATAATAAGTGTAGGGTGAGGACGCCATGTTGCCTCTCCAGCCACAAAAACTGGATCTTACTGCCGCGATTGTGGCCACCGCCATTAGATCGCGCAGTGGCTCTTTCCAAAGTGCCTCGAATTGTTGAGGTAACGAAGATGCGCCCCAGAGTTGCGCCTCCACGAGCCAGTCGTAGAAGTGCTGGAGGGCTTTCTCCTACAAATCCCACGGCAAAGCAGCGATCCTCCTCGCCGGAGATCGTGCGGTATTCCCTGATCATCCGAATAGCCATGACCTTCTGGCAAGTGAACGGCTTTGTCAGTCGCCTCCTCATGGAGCGGACCCCACACAGGGCTCAAACAGCGTCCCTCTTACAACGATAACCGATCGCTAAGTTTATTTTGAAACAAATTTTTTACCTAAAATTACAGATTTATATATCTCAGAACATTTTTTTTACTCGGTATCACTGATGAAAGCGTGTGTTTACTAAACATTGGTTACGTAAGTGTGTAACGTAGAGGAATGTTTGGTGGAAAGTTGGTCAATAGCATGGCCATTAGCTGGGCGTCGCAACGTCGTCGGTCCAAAGTGCAGCACACATGTTATTTGGATATGTTATGTATCGCGGCCGGGCCGTGCGGCGCAACGGATGACCGGGGCGAAGTCCGCGCTCTCAGCAGAAAGTCACGTAGGCGGTCGTCATTTGACGGAACTTTGGAAATGTATCGCTCTGTTTTGGATATTAACGACGGGTCCCTATTTGCTATTTCTATTGAATCCCATGTGCACTTTTCTGAAGAAAAGTGATATATTTCTTAAACATTTGAAAAGCAGCCTGTGTTCGACCCTCATATTTAAAACTCATTTCCGTCAGTAAACTAAAGGGTTCCCGATATGGCCAAATACCTGCCGGGGTCGTGGTGGAGTTTCTTAATAGATTACCGCGCCCCTGGAACGCAAAAGAAAACTGAAGGAGCTGGATAGTTTTAAGTCAATAAAGTCTGACAGTCACTTCCGCCCACTCAGAGCGAGATGACTTATTTGGAGATATTCTTCCCCAGAAAAAGGAGGCAATTCGATGTGCGGTAGATCCATGAATGCCACACGTTTAAATAAAATTATGCAATGTATGTACAGGTGCAAGCACATTGTTTTCTTAATCTATAACTTAGATACTCTTATCACTTCTTAATACGGATCAACACTCCGAACCGTTTTCATTCGTTTTTTTTTCTTCTGTGTTGTGGAGAAGATTTCAGAAAGAAATTAGAAGTATCTTACGTTTCCATTGTTTATTCTTGATTCGATCATTCTTAGTTAACCCTAGGTAAATACTCGTACATCATAATGCGGATCTTCTTATACTTTACATGAATGTGGTGGCGAGGTGGGAACAGGTGCTTGGATGACTAATAGACATAGTTCAGCATCGACTCACGCGCATTATGTGACATTTACGACTCGTGCGACGTGCCAGCTTTAATATCAAAATATTTACAGTTTACCACGAATATTTAACATAACTTTATGTATTATGCTATCGAAATTAGAATATGAATGCTCAGAATAAGGTCGACTTTACACGATACGGTCTGATGTGTGTTCAGAAGAAATTCTAGTTTTACGACGGACTTTGCATTAGGCGTATGTCTAAAGACGCCATTTATTTATTTATTTATTTAATAATAAACATTCAGTACAGCGTTAGCCATTAATACTTAATTAATATATCCCTTCACTCTTTCGTCTCACAGAACCGCAAACATTCCAACATGATCGTCTTCCATTCATCATCAAACAAGTCCAATCCAGGGTTGGTCTCCACGAGCGCGTTGAGCATCGTTAGCATTCGCGGTATAGGGGAGGTGGATCTGGCCACGGTGCGACAAAATGGGACATTAAACAAATTATGCTTCCTGGCGCGATTATAATTATTCGGAACAAAAAATTGACACAGCTCCGCATGCAAATCAGACGAATTGGTACGACCATGGATAATTTTAAGGGCTGTTGCCATATAGTCGTCGCGATATAATTATGTAGATCGTCCACAACATTTATTTAACTGTCAGCGCAACCTCTTTCTTAACTCTCACAAAAACGGTAACTTGAAGACTAACAACCAGCTCTGATGAGGCGGCCATATTGTAAACCGTCAGTTTTGGAATCGTAGAGAAGGGTGAACGCAGCCACGTTCTATTTTGACGTGTTTGACGTGACGTTTGACCCATACTTATTACACTACGGCCACTAACGGGAAAAGCCGTTGATTATCGCGTTAATGGACGTTTATTCAAACATTTAAAGACAATTATCGCGAAAATTAACGGGAAATGCCGTTAGTGGAACCCGACTATTACAAGGTTTACCTTAATGCGACAGTTAAGAACTGAAATTAAATTAAACTATACAATTAAATTATACAATATTTAAACTATGCAAAATTTTATTCCACCATAGCATTCAAACAAAACATAGGGCAACATTAATTTACATAAACTAGTAGAAACTTAAACGCAATCATTAAAATGTTGTTGTATAATAATAGTAATTCATTCAAAGAAAGAAAAACAGATTTAACAACCAGAATTAATTGAAGAAACAAATGAAACAAAAATTATATAACAGAAAAACAACAAAAGGAAAAATCGAAAAAAAAAACAATTTAGTCCTGAGCGAGGCCAAAAGGCTCCTATCTCAACATGTGCAGCGATATTTTAAAAATCATCACAGCGTTGATTTTCTAATAGGCCCCAAAGACCTGTTAACATATCCAACTGAGTTTGAAAGTTGTCGATGGCACGGATACACATTCAAAATGTCGTAGACTCGTAGGCGGTGTCGTAGACTCGTAGACAATGTTTCGTAGCTGCGTAGAGCACGTGTAGTTTAAAATCAACCGATTGCTACGCGATTATTTAATAGTATTGTGAAAGTGTTAAGTAACTGCGTAATAAAAAAAGGTTTAATAAATTATATCTGTGTATCTCAAGTTTTTGTCACCAGAAGCACAAATACACGGAATATGAACAAATACATACATTGAAGCCACACCAGTGTTTGTCTTCGTCAGTCAGTTCCCATGATATCACTATTTGTTTTCACGCGGAAATCAAAACCGCAACCCTGAGGCGAGGAGACGCTTCCAACTTACTTATTATACCTACTTAATTATTACGCGGTTCTTATGAAATCACAAACAAAAAAAGTTAGGAAAAGCCACTTATTCGAGCCTAATGACTGTGTTCCTGTTAAAACTGGAATACAGAATACTAGAATTACGATATAGAAATGTATTTATGCTTTACTTGTATATTTATATTTGAAAAATATATTGATGTTATATACAACCACACGCGACGTGACATATTGAATAAATGCACGCATGAACGAGACCTATTCGTAAGTACGCGAGGTGACCGACACCTGTGACCAATACCGATGTCGGTCTTACATAATGTACCATCTCATGATGAATGATGTAAAAAAGTTCGGTAAAAATTTTGGCGATTGAAAAAGAGTGTCCATGGAGTTTCTTGCTCATTCTTCTCCATAGAGATCTACGCTTTGGAATGAGCACCTACGGTACTTTCACAGTTTTTATGTCTTGTGACTGGGACTGTAGCACGATAACTACTTTTGTACTATTTTTATTTTATGTCTTTTGACAATTCAAAAGTGCCTGTAATTGGCCTAGTTGAAATAAATGATTTGATTTGATTTGACAATACTTTCAGCTCTACAATCAAATTCAGTCATGATTTAATTTCAATGAAAAAAATCGAATTTGGAAAACGTGTGTGTGCGGCCAGCCTAAATGTACCTGGTTTGTGAAAACATTCCCAACAGGGTTTGTGGTTTGTTGAGTGCTTCTACGGCTACTACGAATACCTACTAATACCTGAAAATGTTCGTACAAATAACAAGGATTAATTTGTCATGTCTTCAGTACGCATTACAACTCTCTCGAGTTCGTATGTTAAGGCGACCGTTCGATGGAAGTGCACAACAGTGCGTTGCAGTAAAAAAACTTGTGATGAAATAACGAAGCTAAGTGTTTTGCACAAGGTGTAATTAAATTTCTGGTTGTGGTGAAGGCTGCAGGTAGCGCCATGATCAGCCCACCCCCCCTCCCGGCGACTGACCAGTACTGAGCCTTTTTCAGCCTGTGAGGTGATCACGCGACCGACCACCGACCTACTCGTCCCGGTTCGTTGCGTCTGCGACTGACGCAAAAATACGTAACAATTGCCTACATTACTCACATACACAACACATGATACGTTGATTTGTTAACCTGACTACAAAAAAATAATGTTCAGTGTTACGTCAAAACATTATTTGCCTGAGTTAAACTGTACAAATTATATCTTCCAAATGTTGTCCTGCACTTAATACCACCACATTACTACTTCAATCCAGCTTTCAAATATTTTTTTCTCTTCTAAGAATTCTAAAAATGAAAATTAACACTTGATGTTAATTTTTATTTGTCTTCGCCAACTTGTAGTCTCGAATTTTACTTTGCCAAAATTGTTTGAGTAGGTAATCAAAACAAAGTTTGTAAAGAACTTCAAAGTCAATACAACAAACCGCAGCATTGCTGGTGAATATAAGGACATATATATTAACCAGTAATGCTGCGGTTTGCTGTATGTACTTACATAATTTGGGTTGTGTGTTGTTTCATAGCCAATAATTGAATAGAATTTCGTTTCACATAAAATATTACTCAGATTTTCATCAGTACGCATAGTAATAATTACCTGTAATTTGTTTTTATTAATTAAAAAAAACACATAATGACAAGTCAATAAATGTTATTATCACATTTTTTTTTTTATTAAACAAAATGTAGAGTTACTTTTTCAAATAATATTGTTTGTTCGGTGTATTTTTTTAAGATTTTTTTTGTACGAAATTATGAAAAAAAAATTTTGTGGCTTGCACTGGCCGGGTTAGTGGAGCCCCGGTTGACGGTGTTCCTACTTCTGTGTGTTTTTTTTTATCGTGGTAAAATCATCAAATGAGTCCTCCCACCTAGGGCAGGGCGGGAGGGACTGTCAGACTTGTACTGACTAAAATCCACGGGGTCCTTCACTAGCCCTTTACGTACCGGGGTCACGGTAATGGGTAAGTCCCGCGACCCCGGCAGGCTTTGGCCCTCTACAGGCCCCGTTACTATGCTGACACTCCTAGAGGCGCGCGTGGAACACAACGCGCCGTCGACCCGGGCATGGTCCATGGTCGGGCTGCCAGTCGCACATTACTCGCCGCCCGCATGCCCGCGCCTACCGTGGCCGGAGATAGAGTCGGATGTGTGTTTAAAAAAAATAACCACCAAGTTGATCCCTTCTACCCTAACCTGTCCGAGTCGAGGTGCCCCAAGTCCCGAGCTCGTTTCGCTCGCTCTTCCATCTTAAGTTTTCTGTTCAATTAAAAAAACGCCTAGTCGTTGAAACAATAAAATTCGAAATAAAACATGTTGTAAATAATTATTACTTCAAACATTTTCTGCTCAACGAAATTCGTTGAAAGTTTCTGCAAAACCAGGGAACACCATGTTATTTGTAACCAATTCCCTATTTACAAAATTCGTCGTCATGTTACTTGTTACTCACGATCCTGGTCAAGCGGTGATTAAATGACGGTTTGTTAATGCGGTGATGTTGACCCCATGATGTCATTCACAAACCGTTAAATAATTAGAGTTATAACTGTGCACGTCAGCGGTGAATCGCTGGTGAATGTCTACTGACGTGTTCTGAGGGCCTGTGATTACGAAACCTCTCATTTTGTTTAATAAACAACACTTACGACATTCCGATTTTCTGGAAAGTTGATCAATTTCATTGTATTTGATGTTTTGCTGAAATATTGTTCAGCTTTCCTAGAACCGTTTGGTCTCTCTCTTAGCGTACATGAAAAACTACAGGAAACCGTTCTTACTTATCTCGTCTAGTTCAAGTTTATGTATAATGCGCTAATCTCAGGAACTATTCGTTCGAATTGAAAAAATCTTTTTGTGTTGGATAGTCCATTTATTGAGGAAGATTATAGGCTATGAAATATTACTTTTCGACCGATATGAGTCAAGCAGCGGGGGTAAAGTCACAGTGAATCAGCTAGTCAGGTATAAACCAACACAGTTATACTTATAACCTACTTTTAAAATCTTTAGATACATTTTTTAAATCTTCCCTTATCTTGATGAACAGTATAAAGCTAACAATAAGAATACAAGCGGGTGTTAAGTTGTTTAGGGCACTCTCTTCTTTGTCTGTATATTATACAGTTTGCCATTTCTTACTAAAAACTCCTTAAGGAAAATACATACTAACACACTTTGGTAATTTTAATTACTTTCGTTACTCGTAAACTTAATTCTGAGTTTACCCAAACAATCACTTCCCATTGTGAGTGCGGTGAGTCAGTGCAGTGACCAGTGTATACTTAGCACAACACAAAAACTGTCATTAAATAATTTAAAGTAATATGAACGACTGTGTGGACTTAGTCCCTACTTCTATGTAGCGACAATAGCTATACAAAGTCCATTTTTTTATGTTTTGCAACGTAAGATGATGTATTGTTGTACCTTACGTAAAAAATCCTAATGCTGAAATCATGGTTAGTTGTTATTCCAAATTTACAACAAAAAATATAAGTACTGTAGTTGGTGCAGTATTTACTGCCTATCTAGTAAGTGATAAAGTGTACCCGCGGTGTGTCACTGACATTGCTGACACTGTACAATGCGTGGCGCATGCGCGGCGTCGCGGCCCGTCCGGCGCCAAGCCGTCTGCGCGCGCGCCGATGTCAGTTCGCCTACACGCGCGCGTCTCGAGCAACACTTCACGGTGAGTTCACCTAGTCCTCGCGTGGCATTAGCTCGGCCTGTACTACAATACCAGTAGCTTCATAGACATCAGGTGAAAGCTTAAAATTGTCATGAAGTGAGAGAGACTATACAAAATAGAGGTTTTCTAGTCAAAGCATTAATGAAGCGAACAGGCAACATGCCTCCACTGTTGCGGTTGTCCGATTTATGACACGTGCAAACAAACTCCATTGCTTCTTCATATTTTTATACTCGCAACACAATTTAATAGTGTCTCAATCTAATTCTAGAGTCAGAAGTAGAGTCACTCACTTCTTCTAAAAAACGTCATCAGATTGTCAGTATTACCGTGTTTAAACTTTCAAACTTCCCGGTGGTTATTCCAAAAAATATGTTGTATGTAAGTAGTAATGTTTTCCTGACAGTAATATAACTCAACAAAGAATTATCTAATTCGGTGCAGCCGTCTGGTTATTTTTGTATAAGAGTTATAAATATAAATTAACTTAAACATTTTTTTTCAATCAATCAAAATAAACATTTTATTTCACTTACCCATGTTTACTGCAATGTATGGCTTCAATACAATTGCAAACAATATTGCCAGCAATTGCAGCCAGACTATGCAACATTTGACATATTTTGAGTGTGACCCGGCCATATAGCCACAGATCTTTGGACTGACAGTAAGACAAAACGTATGAGCCATGCCGGTTCAGATATATTGCCAAGATGTACCTATTACATTAAAATGTTTTTGATGGCAGGAAATATTAAAAATGTTTTTAAGCTGGCCGGAAATGTTATAGCTATACATTGCAGTAAATAGACACACTGAGAGGGTTAAGTTACCCTCTTTGAAATCGGTAAAATTTGAATAACTGCAAAACCACAATTGTTTAATATTTATTTTAGATTAATTTACAATAACATTGACGTTTTCCTGCACTTCATTCATAAAATCATGGAGGAAAATACACGTAGTATGTAAATAAAACAGAAGTATGTTGTATTTACGTGTGCGGTAAACACATAGCTGGCGTCATTCAAGGAGCAATCACTATAGAGAGCCAATGGCGCAACCTTCTGTTGCACAATGTTAATTAATTTTACTCCTATAACTTAATGTGATGCAAGGAGAATTAAGTATTACGGATAACTTATTTCATCACAATATGAGTTCTTCCTTCCTCCGTTACGTCCGACCATCTTCACCTGTTTATTCACTAGGCAATAAGTACAACACTAATGGTAGCGCCATTTATAAATTGATTCGATTTGGTTAATATTTGTACAAATCACGAAGTTTCGTAAGTATGTTTTCTTAGTCTACTGCTGGTCGTAGCTGCGCCACACACCCTTTAGAGAGCATTGTATAGATCGATAGTGTTACTAATTTAACATATAGGTTATTTTTATTTTTTTATTGTTTGCGGTTCGATTCTCACAAGGAACAAATATGTTTCTATGTTTGTAAACGCACGACTACTGGCAAATCTAAAGATATTTTCCAGGCGTGCCTGCTATTTTAATTTAGCCAGAACAGGGGTTGCTCACTCTTTCATTTAAGAAGTTTCAGAACAGATCACTAACCACACTTATTTACTTGTCCATATTCTTTGTTTATTTCTGTCTATGTTATGCTTACTATTAATGACAAAGTGTCATCCGCACTACCAAACTGCTTACAGAGTACATTTATATTGATTTATTCTTCTATTAAAAAAATATAGATTTTGAATATATAGGTAACAATACAGAATCAGAATCAGAATCATTTATTTGCGAAATATGGGTAGTTCAAGAGGTGACATTTTTATGTAAGAGCTTTAGACCATATCCTACCATGACAGGTGTGCAAACATTAGGTATAAATACAAATTAAATAATAAATTCTTCTCTTACCAATCTTACCAATTTTAAAAAATTAGTTATAAATTTCAGTACAAACAAAATATTACATTCTCAAATTTCAATATAGACAAGGCATTACATCCTCAGTTTCCATTACATTATCAATTAATTCAATATTAAAATAATAGTCATTTACATTTATCATTTAAATAATCAAGAACAGAATAATAACATTTATCAATAATATAACAGTTCAATAGTTTTTTCTTGCAAAAAAATACGCTTATGCTTATCACAAACTTTTTCAGATGTGGGTATCTTATACGTAAGCTATACCAGAAGTAGTTCGGGCACGCCGCAATCGCGGCGGTAAGACCCCTCTTTGAGGAGTGGCTGGATAGGCGTCACGGCGTCCTGACCTACCGCATGACGCAGGTCCTCACCGGACACGGAAGTTTCGGGAGGTTCCTGTGTCTGATAGGGAGGGAAGAAACGCCTGGGTGTCACCACTGCGAGGATCGTCCGGAGGACACGGTGGAGCATACGGTGCAGGACTGCCCCGCTTGGGCAGAGCACCGCCGTGTCCTCACGACGGCGATAGGCGGAGACCTCTCGCGCCCGGCATTGGTCGAGGCCATGCTGCGGGGCGAGACGGAGTGGGAAGCGGTCGCCTCCTTCTGCGAAGCAGTCATGCTCGTGAAGGAGGAGGCGGGCCGCCTGAGGGAGAGGACAGCGTCCTCCCTCCACCCCAGCCGCAGTGGTAGACGCCCACGGCGTCGGACGTCGCGAGACGATCTCCGGCCACCGTAGGCGCGGGCATGCGGGCGGCGAGTAATGGGCGACTCGCTGTCCGACCATGGACCATGCCCGGGTCGACGGCGCGTTGTGTTCCACGCGCGCCTCAAAGAGTGTCAGCATAGTGACGGGGCCTGTAGAGGGCCAAAGCCTGCTGGGGTCGCGGGACCAAGGGTTTACCGTGACCCCGGTACGTAAAGGGCTAGTGAAGGACACCGTGGATTTTAGTCAGTACAAGTCTGACAGTCCCTCCCGCCCTGCCCTGGGTGGGAGGACTCATTTGATGATTTTACCACGATAAAAAAAAAAAAAAAAAAAAATACCAGAAGTAGTTAAAACCGAGCGAACGCAAATATTGTAACGTTAAAAGTGTCACTTGTTAAACACCCAGTTCTGAGTAGCTTTTTGGTAACCGACTAAGCTAGACCGGTTATGTTTTTTGACTTATGTATGACGACTTTCGTAGGTATGTATTAGTGATGTTACGAATGTATGATTTTTGACATTCGGATGCGATCAATTGATAATTTAGAAAATACAAAATAGAAACACTTTTTAATAATCAAACATTAAAACTATTTTTTTTTTATAATTTGTTTCTATTTCCTTGACGAGAAAGGAAAAGTATGTAGGAGTAGTTTTAAGAGTGGCGTCAGTAAAAAAACAGCAGAAAGAAGCACTTTTATCTTAGCATGGCCATATTTTGTGACTGATGTTTGTGATTAATTTGATAAAATTAATATTAATGAATGGCGAGATAACGGCAGACCGTTACCTGAAGACGAAAGATAAGAATGAATGAAGTGTTTGGAAGAATCGTACCTAATATTGGTATTTTTTCAGAAATTCGTATTCGCAAAATATTCGCATGAATACGAATATCTAAAAATATGCTAATATTCGGATGCAAATGGGAATATTCGTAACATCACTAGTATGTATGTTTATTTCTGCGGCACGCTGATAGATTTGTCTTATGAGGTATCATTAAATTCGTTCTAAATGTAACAGTGACACTGAACACATTGAAATGCAGAAATAGAAAAATAAAATGCCGGATTTTGGGCGCCATATTATTAGGATTGTTTTTATTTTGCTTTCAATCCCAGTGAGTATGCGTTTCAAATAAAAAAAGTTAAATCTAGGGTTTTAAATGGTGATTTCACATAGATGTACCCTATATGTTCAAAGCTATGTTTTTCGTCAAAAATACTGAAAAATATTAAAATCAAACTCAAATGTTTTTATTTCATAGGGCCCATGAGGGCACTTATAAAACATCGACAGCAGGAGCTCGTCTCATTAAAAAAAAACGACGGGTTGCACTCTGGGAGTGCCGGCAGAAGTGAAAACTTCAATAGTAATAAACATACACGAACATTCGCGCAAGCGCCCTGCGCCGTCTTACGAATTTTGGATCAGGTCACGTGTCCTGACGCGAGTTTAACATATATTTTACCCATTCCAAAAAAAGTGCACAACGCCGCTAAAGAAGTTTTCACTTCAAAAAACCTAAAAAATCTCAAGATTTAGACTTATCTTGTTTCTAACTTTTTAGTTCACTTTACGCTCAGTTACGCTGTTGGGTTTTTTTGTTTTTTTTTTAGTCTATATCCGTCCGCTGCGCCTCCTTGAACGGAATAGTAAATAAGGTATTGACGCACATACCTATGAGTATGATATTTCAAACAGATGTTGATGTCGGCGTATGTCGGTCACTCGAGGTGGAATACCCACTTATTCAACATTCGGAGAAGTTAATTTTTTTTTTTTTTTTTAATAGCCTGCTCTGTCCCACTCCTGGGCAAAGGCCTCCCTCCACTCCTTCCACTTCTCGCGAGCCCGTGCGTCCTCCTTCCAATTCGGGCAAAACCTGTCCAGTTCGTCCCGCCATCTCCTTCGCGGTCTACCGCGACCCCGTCAAGTTAATAAGTGAAATAAAAAAATCTTATGATGCAAAACTTGATAATGTAAAGTAACAAAACATTGAAATTCATATGGGTGCCTTTTAATATTTCATTTAAGATATTGGGAGTTATAGGGTTGGTAGGGAACTAATCTCTTCAGACGAAGTAACTCGTATATAATTTGGGTAGAACTTCACTTCAGGTAAGTTCGTTCTCTTTCTTTGGCCGACTCTGGTAGAGTTGACTTGTGTACTACTTCCTCCACCAAGTTGCTCAATGTTGATTTTTGGGTTCCGTATCCAAAACCGGATGCATTACTAAGACTCCGTTGTCTGTCAGTCTGTCCGTCTGTCACCAGGCTGTATCTCATGGACAGTGATAGTTAGACAGTTCCAATTCTCACAGATGATGTATTTCTGTTGCCGCTGTTACGACAAATACTAAAATAAAGAATAAAATAAATATTTCATGGGGCTCCCACACCACATGATTTTTTTGCCTTTTCTATAGATAATGATACAGAACCCTTCGTGCGTGAGTCCGACTCGCACTTGGCCTGTTTTTTTTTCCTTTATCGGTCATTGACTTACTGTTTGTACAAGATCCAGTTTTCAATTCATTCATAATACGTGATAGCGCCATCAGGTTATGTAAATGAGAGATCGACTACTATTATTTTGGCGTACGTGATCATTTAAATGTCATTCACAACACAGCGTGGGATGGATTCTTGGTAAATACAAGGTCAAAAAAACCTGGAATTTTAAAAGAGAGTGCAATACCTAACTTTGACTCAACATAGTAGTCAAAGATGAGCAACGGTTCTTTGACGTCACTAGGTTTGTATAGGTACACTTTTTTTTTATCGTGGTAAAATCATCAAATGAGTCCTCCCACCCAGGGCAGGGCGGGAGGGACTGTCAGTCTTGACTGACTAAAATCCAGGGTGTCCTTCAATAGCCCTTTACGTAACGGGGTCTCGATAATTCCTGAGTCCCGCGAAAATATTTTCATAAAAAGTGGAACTGACTTCAAAAACAAACACAAAAAGCGTAAAATAGCTTTTCTTTCGGAAGTCGGTGGCTTTGTTTTTTATTTCGCCGACTTTTGCCATGTTACTTTTTAGCTTAGGTATTCAACAAAAATCTTCGTACGAGTATAATCGCGCCTTTGAAAATCTACAATCCACGTTAACAAAAACGGATTTATGCGGGCAACGTCACGGGATAAATCCATTATTATTAAACCTTGTAATGTAGAATGTAGTTTCGTAGTGTAGGATTTGCCTTCATCTAAAATAACCGTTACCTTTTGTAAATCGTTACTTCTTAGGGAAGGAAAACGGAGCGACATATAATATTTTGTTACTTTGATTTAACCATTAACTAACTACGTCATAGAAATCATTTCGTTGATAAGTATCATAAAAAATGTATATTTAAGTAATACGGTAATATTATGATTCACCTAATGGAAATCCGGTCTATTTTCCTCGACAGTTTTCCTTTGAGTTTAATTAAGAAAATCTCATAAACATTTTAAAAGATTCATCCGAGGAATACAACAACTAAAAGCGACTTCTAAATCAAACACAAATAGTGCAAAATAATTAGGTACTTTTCTTTCGGAAGTCGGTGACTTTGTTTATATTTCATTGACTCTTTTTGCCACCGTCCCACCGTCTTCAAGAAGAAAGTTATTTGAGTATTATCCCGCAGTTTGTACCAATAAGACAAGCCTAATAACAGGATACAGGCGTGACGTTGTGTTGTTTGATAAATTAGTGTATAGTATGCAATATCAGCAATTTTCTTGTTGCCTTTTTTAAATATTTTTTTTTTCATTTCTTGAAGATCAGTGCCGCAACTATTAGCCTTTGCGAGCTTCTTTAACTCCACCTTGGTCTGGCCGATTGTGGTCCTGGTCTGAAAATTTCTGCATGCCTCCAGGGCTTGCGCCCCGTGCCCCAGGACCTACCGGGGTCACGGGACTGTCTCATCTGATAACCGTGACACTGGAACGTAAAGGGCTATTAAAGGATCACCGTGGATTTTAGTCAGTACAAGTCTGACAGCCCGCGCCGCCCTGGGTAGGAGGACTCATTTAAAGATTTAACCTCGATTAAAAAAAAGGTTCCATGTAAGGTAAATTATTATTTATAGGTTTATTATTATGCTCGAAACAGGTTCGTGCAAAAGGTATGTGCAGTGTTTATAAATAAATATATGTATGAACAGTAAATGAATAATACAATAAATTCAATGACATGTGGTTAGATAACAATAACCTTGAAAATTGTCAACGTTTAGAAGCACCTCACATTAATGTTCAACACAACAACTGTTGTGTGACATTTGTGGTAGGTGTCAGCAAGAATAAAAAAAAAATGTTCTTCTTCCTATGCCCTGAATATAAACTAAAACCTATTTAAAATACCAACGTACTTAAAACCATATCATGGTATTATAAGCTCCATGATTAGGTGTAGAGTTACATTTTGGTGAAATAATAAAAATAAAGAAATTATTTGTCAAATCACATACAGTTGTTTGGATTAAAAATAACAGATACTTGTAAATACAATAATAAAATAACAGATTTTGACAGGCCTGTCGGTCTAGTGGTTAGTGACCCTGACTGCTATGCCGGAGGTCGTGGGTTCGATTCCCACCCAGGCCAAATGTTTGTGTGATGAGCACGATCATTTGTTCTGTGTCTGGGTGTAATTTTTCTATAATATGTATGTATTTAGAAATATATAAGTATGTTTATCAGTTTTTAGTACCCATAACACAAGCTCTGCTTAGCTTGGGACTAGATGGCGTTGTGTGATTGTTGTCGAATGTTTATTTATATTTATAAATAGCTTCTGCCCGCGGTTTCACCCGCGTCATGTTAGGCGTTTGGCCCGTCCGCAAGCGGCTGGAATATACCCCGCGATTTGTTGCCCCGTGGCTGGGGCGATAGGTAGAGGATATCTTTTCCCGCACGCATTCCTACTGCTCCCCATTCACCTCGCCTGCCGCCGAATCCCTGAGGTACCTCCCGCAATAACCGTGCCCGGGAGGACTTGCGTCAGGTTGAAGTTGAGGCTGAGGACGCCGTAGCGCATAGATCTCCAACCACTTCTCAAAGATGATCTTACGACCGCAATTATGACTTGCCCGGGCAGTCATTATTTTATTGTAGTATTATTTTGAAAATATGATATCTCCTTAGATATTCATTAAAATCAAACGATTTCAAGGGCAATTTTGTTCAAAATCAAATGCTTGTGATGATTAACGTATTTATTTGGATAAGGATTAATATCATGTTAATGAAAATACCTTCGCAAATAATGAAGCTCTATAAATCAAATTTGATTTCCACAAAAAAGGTTATAGTGACTTAACCTTAAAAGATAGATATATGCTCTCGCGGACTTTATTTTAGAACTTTTCATGAGAAATAATTCCGTAGTACATAATTTTTGCGTATCTTTAACCGTTTACGCAGCGCACGCAACGGAAGCTCTCGAAAAGGAATTCATTTTCCCGATTTTGAAACATTTCTCACTACTGCTCCGCTCCTATTAGTGATAGCGTGATGTAACATAGCCTATAGCCTTCCTCGATAATTGGACTACCCAACACTGAAAGAATCATTCAAATCGGACCAGTAGTTCCAGAGATTAGCGCGTTCAAACAAACAAACAAACAAACTCTGCAGCTTTATAATATTAATATAGTATAGATTGTTAAAAAATGCTTTCTATCAAACGATTTTGCATTCAAATGAATTGTAGATTAGTAAACATGAAAGGCACGCCCAATTAAGAGGTATACACATTAAAAAGTTTGCGCTGATTTACATTACCGATATATCACGGAGCATAGAGTTGTAAGCCCTGACCTGGCTTGATCAATAGGTGTTCTCAATTATTATAAATAATAATTAAATCATTATTTTAACAGGCAATGATATTATTGCTCATCTCATTTCTCGGGTCACATACAGTTGAAGCACCTTCAAAATAATATACAATGTGCAAATCATAGATCGATTTGAATCATAGCTAGGTTTAAAAGAATACTACAATGATGTAATGAAATTATATGTACTATGACAGCATTTAAAAATCCCCTTGAAATGTTTTAATGCAAACTAAATTATAAATGGTAGTCAGAAACCTGATGATGCATCAAGTGTTGTCTCATTAGCAGGAGCTCCGGTACTCGCACAGTTCACAAGCTATAATCTAAGCATCCTAACAAGAATCAATGTAGCCACCTGCTTTGAATGAGTGTCGCGTCGCGCGCTCATTGTCATGTTAATATAGGGAGGCTTCCTCATGAGAAACCACATGATGTCAAGTGGCAATACTACATAAATGACAAAAGGTTCTTTTGAAACAACGCGTGACGGATAACTCTCGCGAATAGGAATGACGCTCAAATGAAAAATCGCCGTAGAAAATACGAACAATGTCTGCCATTGAAAAAGTCTGCCCCATTTCGGCCGTATGGTGACGATCACCTCTCGTAGTTGTCACTTGTGTTGGTTCTTCTGTGACTTCGATCTCTGTAGTGGACGGTGCGTACGTGCAGCTGCCGGCGCAGGCGCATTGCCCAAATATACGGGTACCCACGCCAGAGCAATAACCTACACGAAATGGACAGCTTAGAATTAATGACCCATACATTAGCGTGTTAGTAGTTTGTCACCGTATGCTATTACGAACAGATTGTATGTTTTGAATGCAAGTAGTTTTAGTACCAAGTAATTCATCTATATAAGATTTCAAGATTTTCTTTATTTACTTACTATTATCTTTTATCTATCAACTATCGGACTATTCTGTTTTTATTTTTCTCAAGAATCAATCTGACCTAGGAAATCCCTTAGGAAGTTTTCAATGAGTCTTGACAAAATCATGACCCTAGAGCAGTAATTAATCGTTTTATTTCTTATTTTAGTCACACAATCACGTCATAAATGCCGTTAAAAACAGAAATGAGCGTGGGAAGACCTTTTTGATTTTCCTTTTGACATTAGGCCAGGGCAGCCCCGAGTGGCGCAAACGACCACACCCATGGTCGGCCAACGTAAGCCATGATGGCAGCAGCCGCAACAGTGACGTCAAACCAAAAGATCACACGTCACCGACGAACCACTGACGGCTTAACATCCAGTTTATTTATTTATGTAAAGACGAGAATATATTAGCTTGATCTCGAGCAGCGAGGAGCGTCTCTTATACGAGTACTTGTTTGTTTATGTTGACACACGTTGCATGCTAATATGGAAATAATTTTGTACAATAATAACATATAGGTCTCTCGCTGGGACCGGTCGCGGGCGTGGTATACTGTTTACGTCTTGTTTATATCTGTGACCGATCAATTATGAGGGATTCTGTGTGATGATCATGATGATGGCATTTTATTTAATATTCATCTCTAAGTCACTTGACAGCTTTGATATAAAAGTAAGTAATTCAACTTAGCGCTGCAAAAAAACACGAACAAAAACTAATTGAATGAATTTTATTTTTTTTATCATGAGGCTACACATTTGATCCATGAATTAAAGCTAAACAAAAGTATAAAGGAAAACGTCAGCAGATGATATAAATAAAATAAGTGAATGATGAGCAACATTTTACAAGAGGTAATTTAGAATTTTTAATTTTACCTAACCGGTTGGACAGGATTGCGTGTAGTTTTATCGTAGTTACTGACAAGAATATACTTTTTACCTCGACTAAAACGGATTGCGAAAGGTTACAATTCAATAGTTAATTACATCCTGTGCGTCAAATATCCAACATATCATGATTAGAGAAAAACCACAATTTATTTAATACCTCTACCTCCTGCGTAAGACCACGTAAGCCGTGCCAAGTGACCCGCGTCATCACAGCGGTATCCTGTTGCAATCAATATGTTACCAACTATGTGATGCAAAGTAATAACTGTTGACCCAATTGGGCGCCAATGTCGTACGTTCAACTATACCATTTAGGTATCTAGCCTTCTGGGCGGACGGAATTACATTGCATTAGAATACAAGGCTAACTAATACTATGTATTGTGGCCGCAAAAAAATCAAATCATAATTTTATAGTTCATACAGGCTTCAAAGGGAACTTTATGAAACTTTTAAAATCACGGCTGGAGTTGATCTTGTCCATTGAGAAGAACCGGCAGGAAAATCCATGTTTACATTTTTAATTATTTGTTTTCACAGTCATATTGTTACAAAGTATGATAGATACATAAATAATATGAGAACACAGAGTAAGGGGGTCATAAATCGCCATTTTATCAACGTTGCCAATATCAATATTGCTAAATTGTTGTTCATCAATTATTTATTGTTATTCTTTATCAATTTATTTATCGGAATCAAAATGGAAGCAAGCCCAAGCAATAAATAATAATTGATAAAAATAATTCAAGCAACATTGTTCAACGTTGATAAATTTGCGATTTTAGTCCCGCTTATAGAAGAGTGACTTTTTAACAACATCGAAAAAAAATCTTCAGAGAATTCATAGACAGCCTACGAATAACGACGGGGGAGAGGCATACATAGTACTCTTAGAACTCATTCATTCATGAACACGGTGACATAATAACGAGTAGTAATTGAAACGCGGAGGCGACTGATTGGCACTTGACCCAGCGCACTGACATTAACATGCCTGCAGTTACAACGACCTCTCGGCGCAGGGCACGCGCTGGAACATACGCGGCTATGTTAGGAGGACGTGCAGGGAAAGTGGACGATCAGTGATACAATATGATTGCTTTATTAGAACGGTTACATCCCGGTTGAAGGGATGCGCGAGAGCATAAAGTTAAAAATTTTTTTTTACTTTTTTAGTTCAATAATGCAACCCAAATTCATTCATATGACACATAATTTTCTAACATACGCATATTTTTTTTTAATAACATCGTCCGAGTAAACTCTCAGCAAAAAATGCTCATAACTGAAACCTACTGAATTAAACTGAATGTAATTTTTATCGAACCAAATGGCAAGTACTCGTATTATACTGCATCGAATAAATAAGGATCAACCAAATCGACCCAGAAACCACAGATTAATTGGTGTATGTGTAATTACATAAAAAAGTATCTACAGACCGATTTGAGAACCTTTTCCCTTTTTGATGTCGGTTAAAAATAGATAAAAGATAAAATGTAGTTTCGACGACGAAAACGATAAGGACGACGATGACGTAGAGAATTGCACTGCTATTCCTTAAAGTAAATCAACGAATTTTTAACGAAGGATGTTTGCACATGACATACATATAATACAATTATGAAAGCTTTGTGTATCCTTGCGAGGCAAGTACTGTGTGCAGTGTAACCATGATTGGTATGCTCTAAAGGGCCGCTGCCTACTGTCCGCTCATTTCGTCATGTGAACCTTCTAATCTAAATATTGGGTCAAGATTAGTGAAGAAAACTTTCTAGAATGACTTCCCTGTAAATGGCTGTATAATTAAAACCAAAAAAAAACGCAATGTGATTGTATTTGTTTGTTTTTCTCTTGATTTAAGAAGAGGAACATGATACGTATGATGATTGAGGTGATTTTAAACAATTACTCAGACTTATTGTTGAGATGTTACTCAAGGCAGACTGATCATCAATTCGCAGTCAGCATAAAGTATTCATGATGAAATTTTAAAAGCTATATCAGGCAACCTAACTTAACCACAGACCGCAAGGCATCAAGTTAATAAAACATCCATGCAATGCACGGACCATCGCACGCACAGAATACTAAACTCAGGACACACCATGCCGACGTGAGACCACAAGATTACTCACCATGTCCGAAAAAAGCACCCTTGTATTATTTATGTAACTCATTAAGTTTTTCGAGAATTATTTCACAACATTCCGGGAGGTTTCACGCGCCTCCCTAATCTCCACAAAACTTAATGATCGGTGCAACAAAGCTTTCCCTGGCCATTGTCTTGCACCGTGCACACACCACATTGTTTTTTTTGTGCACCTTTTGTTTCTCAGAAGCATTCTTGAGCCGTTAGACGGAGAGCGTGCCGCGGGTCCCGGGGTCCGGGACAGGTCTGCACGGGTCCTGCCAGCCCGGTCAATGCTCCCGCGCATCATGATACTACAATTATTATTATCAGACAATTTAAACGCACTAAAAGAACAGTTGGCGCAGTGGCTCAGCGGTCGACTGATGCGCAATGTGTGGCGGATTCGATCCCCGGACGAACCGAATATTTGTATGATCTACAAGCACTTATTTCGGGTCTTAAACGTACCCACGATACAGGAAGAAATTCCTAGTGTGGGGCAACGTTTTTAATTTAAAAAAAGTTATAATTCGAATCAAAGCGTGAGTAATCCTTAAATAATATCGAATACTTTCAATTAAAAGACGTAAGTTCGGTGAGTCAGTGTTACATTGCTGATGTTTCTCAGAAGACCTCATCTTATTGTGCACGTGACACGTCCGTGCCGTTTCTTCGGAGACAGCATTACGTCAAAGTGTGCCACCCGACATCGCGCTCTGTGTAGACCAGCTCGCCAGTCCCTGACGCTCGATCACATGAAACCGGTTGCGCTACCGACAATATGTTCGAAGACTCACAGATTGTGCAAGTTGGGAAGTTCCCAAACAGCAAATAATGCCGTGTTGTGCGTCAAGAAGTTGCAAATAGTCAAAGTGCAATGACTTGCGAAACCATAACAGAGATAGAGTCAAGGCGAAATATCACGCATACAACTAGGAACTACCCTGACTCACGATGTTTGTCACTTGGGTTCTCATTCCTCAGTGCAGCAGACAAAACTGGATTCTGATATAATTTTTTTGTGAACTAAAGAACTTTTTTGCTGACTCCCTGTAGGCAAATATTTTAAACACGCAATGCAGCAGCCCCTTACTCAGCCACCGCGCCTGTGATGCCATCAAACTTATATGAAATGCATTGTAAAATTAATTAGTAAAATTAATTTTACAACGGCACACGCGTGTTTATGCACCTTATGCCACTTCCACTCAGGCCAGAAAGAATGTGATAGTGTTCACATGTGAGAAATGTTATCAAGTAAGCTAAAATACCGACAACAACTGCAGAACAGGCAAGCGCAAGATACAGACCTAGAGAAACCTCTCATATTCACGCTTCTCGGGTATTCTCGGGGTTTCTCTCCGTTAGTCTATATGGGATAGAAGCAGTATTGAGATGCGTGAGTCACACGCTACCAAGAAGCGTGAACATGAATGGAAAAAAAATGAATGGCCGAACCATTCAGTTTTTTTTAATGGGTCTCGTCAACACTCGCCGTCGTCCATTCATTGCGGTGTTTAGTCCTACAATTGACAATGCCGCTCAAACAGTCACTAATGTTTACGAACAATATCATTAGCACCTGTACTTCTTCAACCATTGTTTACTAAATCCATACCTATCGCAACTTGTTCCGTTTATTTTTGCAAAATGTTGCGAAATAGCAGCGATGTCACAACATTGTGTTGCTTTATCTAAGAAGCACAGATATCCTTTATCAAAACTATAGCGACATAAATATTACTTTGACTAATCTATAGATAATAATATTAAGTGTTATCAATATCACATCATTTAATAATATGCAATATTTTAGTCATATCGATGTCGCAACATTTTACTGTTATTCAGTGTGACTTACTTTCTGTTACTATTCTCTTGATTTTGCGCACGTTGTCATCTGGTGGAGTGGTGACTAATAAACAACCATTAATGTTCTTCAAGGGTACATTCCGATGTCATATTGAAATTCGAAACCTTTCCAGAAAATGCATATTTCTTACAATAAGGGTCCCTCGAGCGGATACTGCTAAGTGTTTATTGGGCCTTAGCGGTACATCTCTAGCTCTACCGCACGCAGTTTCTCAGTAGTAGCGGTGTCGCACCGTCACAGGACGCCGGGCGGCGCGGGTGCAGGCGCAGGGCCTGACGCACTAAACGCCGGCGCTTACAGCACTTTTACCACACTTACAACACACCTTTTTTTGCTGTCTACGTTCATTGATTCCCACAACTGACAGATCTACGTCAACCGGGTCGTAGAAAAGATTTATTGCCATCCTTTAAAGCCGTGCAAACGATTGTGCCATTGATGGCTTGAATGAATTCTCAGAGCTCTGCTGTTTGTTTTTGTAATCAAAGATACCGACAGGATTTTCACTTGGTGGTGTAAGTATGACTAACAGGGTGAATTGTTCTGGCTGTGATTTGATAACAGGCATATCTAGTGTTACTGATAGGTTTGTTAACTAGTGGTGACACGGCATCTGGTCCGAGACCATCATTTGCTTGCGGCTTTTCGGCTGATGCAATGCTCCCGGCACTTGCATCGGCTGCACCCAGCGAGTGGCCACGGGGTCCTATACTTATTATAAGTGCTTTTTTTTTAATTGTGAGAAACGAAAAAGACGGCTCCCCTGACTTCTCAGTGTGGTAAGTTTTGGAACCATTATTAAATTCCTAATGAATCCCTCAAAGTCTGACGATAATAATCTTAACTAATTTTGTTCAATTAATGAACTTTCATACTCGTAACGTAAGAAAAATCTAAATCTGTTTGTTTATAAAATACAGTTGACTTTCGCTACGTTGTTAGATAAACTCTGCCGGTAGCTAATTTAGTTCATGTTAGGTGTTAAAATCAATATTGACAAATATTTGACTGGAAACTGTATTATATTTGCTGCAACGTAATCTTAAAAATATTTTAATATTTAGTTAACAAGCTAATTGCGAGCCATGGACGGTATTTCCCGATGCCTCGCCAATATTTGCGCAGGAGTTATCACGGCCTGTGCTACACCGCCGTCTATGTCACACGCCTGTGCTAAATGTTGATAGACATAGACCGAGGTGAGCAATGCTTATGAATATGTGTATATACTATCCTTTAGAATGTTTGGCCTTTGGTAAGTACTTACATGAAAACAAATAATGAACTTGTCAATTTATCGCCAAAAAGCCCTAATTTTCAATGACACTCTCATTGATATTTCGGCTAAAGGAAAGCAATGTTGTACGCTGAATTAAAATTATCGTATTTTTTCATGACCATATTGAATGGCACAATCTCCAGAGGCATTTTTTTTCGTGTCGGGCTGGATAAACCCATTTTAAAATCGAAAACCGTTTTCATAATATTTTTTTATATACAGTTCGGTGTCTCATCTACGTGGTACAAGGCTAATATTATGAATAAGTTTATTTTAAATATTTAAAAAAAAATCTTAAGCCCTAAAATCCTGATCGCTCTGGGTTGACCCGACTCCCGATTGAATGAAAAAAATATTTTTTAACTTTTTAATGAGATGGTTCATGTGAAACAACTTATTTAGATTACATAACAAATAGTTAATCTTCATAGTAATAAAATATTTTCAGTTATATTAACAATACTTTTGCCTCAATTTGAATTTAAAATCGTGACCGGGCACTTTATCTCATCGCTCTGCGCTGAGGTAAAACATCGCCCTCATTCCTAGTTAAGCGTTATAGACACTCTATTCCTCTCCCGCTGGGCAGCGCCAGCAGTGGTCTAACCGCCGAGGAGGATACCTGTCTGCCACTTCCTTCTCCTTCCCGCGAAGGTAAGTTTACGAAGGTAAGTTTATGATTGCTCTGGATTTGGTTCTCGAATTTTATGATTGATATGGCTCGTTATTTAAATTAAATAGTAAGCTTGTAAATATGTTTACTATGTGAATTAAGTGATCATTATAATGTTTTTTATGAGACGTAATCACAACTTTCTACTACTTTTAAATTCGGCTAAATTTATGATTTAGTGACTTTTTCTGATCGCTATGGCTGTGATTGCTCTGTCCAAAAAGACCAGAGCAATGATATTTTGCATTAATTGTACGTTATAAATGCTGTTTTAAGTCCGGATTGTAACAATGACAAACGAAGAACTATGCATATAACCTTTAATTTATAACCTTTTCTAGATTTCTTTGGGTAACCTAAACCCATAAACAGATTTTGACGTATTTTACTATGATGATAAGTATTATTCTATTGGCATTTAGCTAACCGCAACCATAACCTTTTCTTCTCTAAAATTTAATATCAACTATTGTTGCAGATGGAAACCATGCCTCGAAGAAAAACATTTTATAGAGCGGGAATTTCGTCAGTGATTTCTTCTCAAGCCATAATAGTAGGCTACATGAGGGAGTCGTATCATAAAGATTCGTGGAAGTCAGCTGTGGTTCCGTTGGTGGGATAAGCAGCAATAGCCGTTCAAACACGTAGAAAAAAAATTTTCTTTTCCTCCCAACTGAAACCTAGTTTATATTGAAGATTATCTTATATCACGAAGAATAAAACCAATCAGTTGACTGTACCATGTTTGAAAACACGTCAGTTGGTCACCCAAACATATAATTTTTTTTTCTACCTTCATGAATTTTCTTTCGACTCAAATTTCACCCGATGATACTCGTAGTTTACATGAAGTTATGGATAAAAGCAAACGTCAGCTGGCTGTATCTCGGTGGAAATATCGTCAGCTGATACTTTGAATTCAATACATGCATTCAGTTCAAAGTTTTCAATTCCTCCCAACAGAAAACTGGTTTATATTGAAGCTTACTCTTAAGAAAACAAAACATTCAGCCAATGTTTAGTCGCAGGTATGGTAAAAAATACAGAGTTCTTCCATTGAGTTCGACAACAGAGAGGTATCTGAATCTGTTGATTTTTTAAAGTGATACAAAATAATGATAAGTATTGCTAGAACCAACGACCTCAAGCAATTAAACATAACATAACATCACACCTGTAATCTCCGAAGGGTTGGACAGAGGTGTATCTAAGTAAAATGAATTATAATCTCCACCAACAATTATAATATGACCAATTTCCGCTATCCCCATTTTTTTCTTCCGACACAACGAAATAATCTATACATGACAAATAATCCAGATCTATACGGACAATGGTTTGCATGCAAAGTCAAGAGAAAATCACCAAAGGAAAAAAGCTCGGGGCACAGTACTACCAATGAGTGATTTGACTCCAAGCCAGCAAAAGGTTCGTAGGAAGAAAAGTAGGGAAAGTTCGGATAATATAGTCCAAATAAATGAAACTAAGCCAAAAGTTGTTTTTTAATAAGTATGTTAATTTGTTATTTTAAAATTATAATGTAATAGTTTGAAATTATAACGATATTTTTCTAAAATAATACATTTCTCTTATTCGTACACTGAATATGACTGAAAACGTCTAAATAAATACTATTTTATCAATATTAATTTTTTTGTTTCACTGATTTCACCATTTATGATCGCTCTGGCACCAATTATGATTGCTCTGGTCGCGAAATTTTTTGAACTTAAATATTTTCATAACTGTTTGTGTAAATTGAAGGCCAATAGTAAAAATATACTATTTGAATATCATTCTTTTCAATGCGATACATAATTACTATTAAAAATCAATATCTGAAAAGCACCAGAGCGATCAGACGAATACGCCCGTTTTGGAGATCCATCCGAATAGTCATAACTGCATTAGTGGCAACGCCGGTAAGGGGCCGTCAGTGACACGTCCCACATAGCGCGGAGGTCCGTGATAGACGTGCGCGCCGCCGGCAACGTGACCCGCTGCGCACGCGCACGCACCTCCCCCCCTTCAATCACTGGTGTGATTGGAGAGTGTGGGGGGTGTGTCACACTGACAATCTGTGGTATTCTGACAATCTTTATTTAACCTTTATGGAAATTATGTTTTCTCTTACTCTTCTAACTCTGCTCTTCTCTTCTGATTTATTTCATTGCGATTCAGTTTAAATCTTTTCCGGAACTTCGTCGTCTCGGCACTTTTGGTGGTCGCCACTTTTTACTGTGGCTTTCAAGAGTAGCAGTGGGTTGAAAATATTGATATGAGATGTGTCTAGTTTTTGGCAAAATAGAGCTAAATATTTTTTTTATTCGATGAATAGAACACTCACTACTGTTGGGGTCGTGTTTGCATTTTATTTCTTTAGGTTTAAATTATAAAATTATGCGTTACTTTGCTTTCCATCCGTCACATTAAATGTTATGAAAAATATGTAGTTTTAATTCCACGAAAACTTTGTCGCAGAATTAAAACTAGATCTTTTTCATAACATTTCATTTCTTCAGCTTTGTTTCTTTATAGTTTTAATGTAGTAATGGTAGATGTATTAAGTGAGTTACATTTGTCAAAAAAGTGTTACATTTTTTTTAGATCAACATGCGATATTACTATATAAAAATACATTATGACATTGAACTAAATTAAATTACATTACATTGAAATTCATTGACATGAAATCATTAACAAAAAATATTATTATTGAGCCATTTATATAAATGTATTTGAAATAATTCAATTCAAACTCCATAGAAATTAAAATATAATGCTTTCAATATTTTGTTCTGAGTCTCACAGGACTGTCTCAGAACGCCGAGTCATTTGCGATGCGATGCGAATGCGCATTCGTCCTTGATAATAGTCATACATATTTTGCATGTTAATCATGTGACAACTGCGTGAACACTTTTTGTATGTTATCATCAAATTGTATCGAATATCAATAAATGCATTTATTATTAAGATAAGATAGGATATGATAAGTGTAATTATATGTCAGAAACACGTGTCGGTGAGACTCATGAGCAGCTGGGTCGATTAAAAGAAATTTCAACATGTTTTGTCTGGAAAGGCGTAGGCGTACTAATACCTACAACAATAATATAATTTAAAATAAAAAAAACAACTCTTATATATTTTTAAACTGTTAATATTTAAATATTCGTATGCCTTTGGTACCATGTTGTATCATACCCCATGCCATGTCTATGCAGAATACACTATTATCAATGAGAGCTGTTTTAGCACTATCAGAACGAAGTCTCCTATTATCACGTTACCTTCTTTCGCAGCCATCTGGAACTACGGAAATAGTTGGGGATTCTTCTTAACAAATAATATCGATAAATCTTTTTTCCGTAAAGATAAATTCGACTTCGAGCAGCACTCGAACCTACGTTCTACTGGATCTCTGATCTTTCGACTCCAGACGCTCTACCAACTAAGCATAAGGACACCCATATAATATAATACAGCTTATAATAATAATCTAATACGTAATACTCCTACAAGGAAGGAAGATGACATAAGGATGTGAATTACATACTTACTATTATATATATTATATATATATCTCTTTGTAATTTCATTAAATAAAGAAAGAATTTGCATTATACTAAAATTAAAATATTTACAAAAATGACTAAATTAAAACTAAAATTTATAGGGCGTCAAAAAATTCGTCCATATTATTGACTCATCTACATATTTTCAAAGAGATTCTCTTTCTGCGGTTTCAGTTGCAAATGGACATTGACCTGTTGATTATTATACCGATAACGACAAATTAAACCTATACAGATAGGTATATGTTTACATGCTTATCTGTTTTATATTAAAAAATTAAACATAATAATCAGCGAGGAAACGCACTGTGAATCATAAGCTATAAAAGACCAGTATCGATCAGATAGCTTCCTACTTCCTTCGCCTATCTAACTGATACGCTCTCTTATCTATGACTGTGTACACATTCTTTCATACTATCATATATGTTTGTGGATTAATTTATTACATTATTATTGTCACATATTTTCAGCTGTGTCCGCAAAATGGATTATAGCCAGCGGAAAGTACAGATGCAATAGATAACGACGACGAAGGCCCGGATGTGGCTCTGAATTACATAGAAGTAACACTCACGAACTGTACACAAGGGCTTTACAACTGCCTTCCGAGGAACGTAGTGACGTGCTTAAATAGACAAATAACAAATGAAACTGGGTTATTTACAAATACATATATTTCAGTTTGCTGAATGCATCACACGTGTAAGGATGCGGATCTACTGCAGGAACGGTTTATTTGCACCAGATCATTGTTTATATTACGATAGTAGTAGGCTGCGGGATGTGTGCGCGAGCGCACGTCACGCCGACGTCACGGGACGCGCTCCGCGTCACGCACGCATCTGTCGGGCGGCGCAGGGGACGCGAGCTGGTGCGGGGGGCCCGCCACATTAGTAGCTTAGCTACTTGCGTCAATTTAAGAGCCTCAGAAGTAGTCCAAGCGCGATGATGGTGACGGCAAGAGTTGAACGTATGTGTGTACGTCACATGCGTGTGCCGCACGCGGATATGTCGGCGCCGGACGCGGTCCCTAGTGGCACATGTGAGAACGACACGCTGCTGTTTGTACTAGTTCGCCGAATTGCGTAGGTGTAATGTTTAGTTTACACAATCACACAGCTGCTTAAGAAAAGAGGTGATGATCCGCTTGTGAAAAAAACTCATGGAAATGTAACATCGTTACCGAATTACAAAAATCTATACTTTGTAAGGATCTGATGCGTCCGCGCACGTAGCCCCGCCCCTCACGACTTACATTGAAGGTCAGAGTGCCGTTACCTGCGTGACCCCACAGAGGTCGCTCGGTGGTTGCGCAACATGCGCGCGTCACACGCCACACGGCAGCAAGTGTTACGGCGACTTCGCGAGAACTTTCGTAACATTATTCCACTTTAAATACTTTTACTAAGATCGGATCCGTTTAACTAAATATGATTTCAAGTGGAATTACATCAGTTATTTGTCAGGATTTTGCTCCTGACTCCTCTATTATGCTTTTTATTTGTGACATGCTTTCCTGGACATTGCGCGTTCCAGTTATAGTTTATCGACCCATTTGATGCTTTTCTTCGGACTCTCTCTATGCTATACAAGGTGTAACGTCCTACATCGACGCACAAACGGATACCATGGGTTCAGGACATGATTCTGGACCCCCGTGTTGGAATCTTTCGTCGTACGGTATTTAGACTGTTTATAATCGTTATTCTTACTTAACCCAATGATGTTATTAATAAAAAAAGTGTAAATAATACTAGAAATGGGTGTTTTCTCAGCTGTTTATAAAAGTTCCAATAAAGGGTCATCGTATACCTACATACTGGGTCCATCACCGCAGTACCTGTAGTACCTAACGTGTGGCACATTATTTAAAAAAAAAAATTAAAAAAAATTGGAAAGAAACCGACAAAAAATTCCAACACGGGGGCGTCCAGAATCATGTCCTGGACCCATGGTAAACGTTTCTGCATCGATGTCTCTTACACCCTGTATAAAATGCGGCATCCAATCCCATAGCCATGTGCCTCCATTTCAACCATACTAGTCATAGTTCAGACATGGACAGGGATAGAGAAATTGAAGTAGGACTTCAAAGACTGGACAGCGAACATACAAAACAAACAAAACTCATACAAGACCGATAATTGATAATACCGTCACCGATCCGTTGTCGGTGACGTGACGGGGACTGATGTGTGAGGTTAAAGGTGTATTACTTTTAACCTTAAATCCTCCATGTACATAAATAGATGTGTGAAGTCAAAGTAAAATTCTGATTATTTTGGTATCCAAGCTATTTAAAAGAGATCTTTCGTAGAAAATTCAATTAATTTAAGTTTTTTATTAAAGCACTCGTTTGTTTTGCTTGAAAATTTTGCGTTCAATCGTTTCGCTGTCACGGATTGAATAAATTTAATTTTTTATTGAACAGGTTTGCATAGAAACTTCCCATCGAGAAACATTAATATATGTATGTATAACGGATTACCTAAATGTAGTAATCCGTGTGGGTCGCAGCACGGACGCGTCAGGTCAAGGTCGCAGTGAAAGAGGGTGAGACAGGCGGTTGTCTGCGCGAGTGAAAGTGCGGCGAGTGCACGAATGACGCACGTGCGTGGCGGATGCGGCGCGCGCGCATGTCGCGTGCTGCAGGCGGTGGAGCAACCCGCTCCTTTCATCATCCACCCGGAACAACCATACAACCTGACACTAGTTCAACCTTATCCGCAATCGATATTTCATGATATTTCCATCTTGGAAGAAGTGGCTCGTCTTTAAGATAATTTTACAGAAGAGATAATCTCCTTATTGTTACGTTTGTAAAAGGTTATATTTCGGAAAAATCCAACTAATTACAATAGTTGCTCTTGACAGGTATAACATTCCCGAGAGAGGGCCGCGCAGTGCTGGTCAGCGATCTAATAATTCCTCTGCTCTTCTTTAATGAAATCTCGTTGCTTTATCTGTATAAGACTATTTTTTGGGATCTATTATTGTATCTATTAAGGCGAAGACACTTTGCTGAGAACACAAGCAAAGTGTCTTCGCCTTAATATGGGCAGCACTCACTTCATACTTCGCTACATTAAACTGATTTTTTCCTACAATAAATGAACCCAATACTTTTTGAGTACGTACGTTATCTGCAAAGCGGCACGTCCCACCTTCTGTAGGACGACAGGTCCCATTAATACACTATTTGTAAACCTGTTAAGTTAATATTTAAAACATAATGTGTAATTTAGCAGTTCTAACGTTCTCTTCAAACGTTGACGTATCAATAAGACTTTCTCCAGACAGTCACAACCGCAGAGAGAGGAGGTCAAGGGTATACAACTGTACATGAGTGAATTTCCCGGGACCGAAAATTGCGTGGCATCAATGAAATCGGTACTAAGAAACATAGTTATAATGTTCTCACATTTTTTTCCGGTTAGGTGAAATAGTAATCTATGTGTAGCACTAAATATTTTATTTTATTGGATTAAAGGATACTCTAAAAAAATTATTAAACCTCGAAATCTTTCATTGCCGTGTTTGTCCACACTTCACCTTGTTGTGTATTATCCCTCATTGATAAAAATCTATTGGTTATTTATATTAAAACCTAGTTTTATTTGATACATGAATAGTTAAAGTATTGTAACGGAATACATTTATTCAAATATTTAAACAATACAACGAATGGTTAATAAAAAATAATTTGTCCCAGAACTACCGTTCATCGCCGTGTCCTAATCATACTCAAGGATATTGTTTTACCTACGACTTGCATCCCCCCTCCCGGTATGCTAAACGTTGCATATTAGTGCTGCCTAAGTGCTCAACGTGGAAGGACGTACACACGTGCCTGCGTTTTCGCGCTATAAATGTAAGTATTCAATTTTTATGTTACTGGACATTTTTTCTTTCATCGCCGTGGATAGGTATAACTATATTTCAATAAGTTTGTCTTCATGAGTAAGCATTCGATAGAACACCATTTCTCATAATGTTAATTTGTGAACTGTTTATTACTTCGAATAGTTAATAGATTTTTTGTTATTTATATTTTTTGCCTTGATTTTCATCGCCGTGCTTTCATTGCCGTGGTTTCCGTGGCCGAAATTTGCTATGGCAATGAAAAAAAAGACACGGCAATGATAAAAATGTCATTGCCATGCCTTGTAAAACAATTTAGTTTCATTGCCGTGGCCAGGTATTTCATTTCCGTGACTTGTGTTTTCATCGCCATGGTATGATTAGGCAAAGAAAACATCTTTTGTCACCTGTAATACAGGTAATACCGATTACTGACAGTACAAAACTCGTCAAGTTAACTCTAGATTCTCTCTCTCTGGTCTCTCTTTAGACTTGATGAGTTTTTTCTGTAAACTGTAACTACAAAAAGATGTTTTCATGTTAACTTTACAAAATGATGTAACATTTGGTACTATATCACACGTATTTACACAGTCTGATTTTAATAATGGATTGTTTATTTTTAGGATGCCAAGATGCGTAAACCAAAATTATCTGAAGAGCAGAGAAAATTAAGAAGCGAGTAGTGATTCAGATGATAGTTTGTCTATTAACCCTTAAAAAAAAAAACTATTTTCTTTACCCTAATTGATACTGATACTGATGATGATCAAATTAAAATTTTTAAGTACCTCTTTATTTGATTAAATATAATTTTGCTTAATTTCATAATTAATAATTAAGACCGCCAAAAAAGTTCCTAATTGTGATTTACTTATGTATAAAGGTTAGTGTAAGTTAGCTGTAAATTAATCTTGAAAGGCTGAATTTCCTAGTGCCATATACTCACACTGTGTTTTTAGGTTAATAAGAGATAAGATTATACCTGAAAGGTTTTAAGAGTATATAGAGAGAGAATCAGATGATTATGTTTTTAGTACTTGTTATTTTGAAAATGCATCTTACTTGCTACAGATCACAATATACGTTTTCTGAAGAAGCTATTTTGTTTTCTCAAGTGCAAAAATATATCTGACCATGCCTGCCTCCGAGAGGGAAAGGCAAACCCAGACAGATTGTGTATGGGAGTAAGATTTGGATAGATATTACAAAAGGAAGAATAGGAGTATGTATAAGAAAAGAAAGACGAAGTAGTATTAAAGTCTCTAAGTAGTGTAATTCAACAGTCTTTGTTTACTTATTGTACTCTCATTCTTTTTTTGTAATTTCTCCTTACCCAAATTTTACTCCCATACAATTGTTGGCATCAAGACCTCTTATTAACAGTCATTTTTATTCTATCTATCTGTTTATCTCATTAAATAAAATATTTTTAATTTCCGTGGATTGATTCTTTCATTGCCATGGCACAGTTATTTCATTGCCGTGGACGCTTGTTTCATTGCCGTGCACGCATGTTTCATCGCCGTGCCACGAAATTTTAAATCCTGATATGTCGTTAGTTTTTTAAGTTATCTGCTAGACATTAAGCAAGAATATATACATTATCAAAAACTTTAATAAAAGCGTTCTTTTATTAAAAAAAAACTTAAGTTGAAAAAAAACACGGAAATGAAGATTTTATAGGACCTGTTGAAATTCACTCACATACTACATGTGGCGGAATTAACAAACCACACTACGGTGAAGTGCACCGTAAACAATATAAAACTTTATTTTTTTTCAAACAAAAATTCTTACGTATGCCTCTTACTGACTTAAACCAGTTTCTGTCTTTGGCCGGGATGCTGAAGAACTTACGCATGATTTTCCCGCTCTCTTTCTATCTCTTTCACAATCATAACTTCCATAAACACGAGTCAAATCATTCATTTCTTTGCAAACATGGGTAACATACGTAGATGTTATTTCTTCTTAAATAAAAGTTCTGCATTCATTACCGTCACTTGAAAAAAAAATTAAATTAGTTTTCTCTGGACTTTAGTCCAGGTCAAAGGTGACTGAGATAAAGCCTTCGATGGAGCGAGCTTACCCAGAAGAAGCCTGTTCACTCTAACTTTGAAGAGATTCGGGTTATATGCGTCGACGTCAAAATAAACATAAGAATATTAAAGAGCCGCCGCCTCCCGGCGCGCACACGAGGAGCACTAGAAAAACTGGGGTGAGCAGTACTGTCTGCACTATGTCGTATCTTCGACGTAGTTACCACGATGTTGGAAAACCAGGATGCGGTTCGCAACTTGTGCACTAGCCCCTTACTGTACCTTGGTGGTGGGCGGTGTGAGCGCTATGCTTAATCACGAAATACGCGTGAGTGAGTAAACGCTGCTAGTCATTTAAGCATCAATCTCCCCATTTAAGAAAAATAATGAATTTATACAATATACTTATTACCTTGTCGTAACGGAATATATAAGTTTTCAAATTCGAGTTCTTCCCCGAGATATGTATAAAATAGATACCTTCATAGTATGTGTCAACGTCAGCGACGCTTTGAGCTTACTTTTCCTCCATGACACACTTTAAGTTACCTGTAACAGTAAAATCATGTGGTTTGGTTTTGGGACTGAATCTGGCGGAGGGCCCTCACGATGGGGGATGCCGTGACCCGGAGTGGGGTCGTCTGGGCTGTGTCTCTTGACACAGGCATCAATTCTGAGGCCGCTCTTGTGAGACATCGGATACCTCCGACTGGACTCTGTGCGCCGACCTGTGGTTTGCCACGCTGACAACATGACATGTGACCAGCCAGGGTTCTGGTTTTATGAGTTACGTGCCTCACAGTACCTTCTGCTCTACCCAGGGCGGCATTCATTAATTTGATTAATTTCCACCCAGAAAATAACCAAACGATGATGACAATATAATGTAATACGTAAAACATTTCGAGAATGTGTTAATAATTTTTATCAAATATTTTCCTCACTTTAATTGAAGTGACGAACGGAAGACCGAGCTAACATTATCATAACAGCTATTTGCCTAAAAAAATACACTTAATTATGTTAATATGAAACTTTAATAAACTCAACTTAAGGATATAGTAGATATAAAATTTCCTAAATTCGAGAAAATCCGAGCTTGCTTTGTAATGAGTTAGGTATGGTCCGTATTAACAGCGACACGACCGTGTTATTCAGGCGACGACCACGGCATTATTATCTTTGAGATCTTCTGGATTCAGATTGCAACCCTGTCCGCACAGAAGCTTATTCTATCGTTATATAATAGATTAAAACGATATTGATTTATACAGGTACGTTTTTTTTAATAACTCGTGGACGTTCACCGAAGCTGCTCATCGGCTTTAAGCAAAACGCGTGAATGTATCAGTGAAAGGTAAAGCATGCCGGAAGCGTACCAAATCATTATCATCAATAATTGTTCGGTGTCAGCAGTTTCACTCGGTTAATGGACAGCTACCCCAAACAAAGGCGGCACTCTTGCGGTTGCTGGGGTCAATATGATCAACCGCAGAACGTTAACCACACAGCTTTCATCAAGCACTGCGGTCTAGAGAGATGTACGTCAACAGTGCGCGGTGTCTTCGAATCTAAGAGATATGTGCGAGGTCGGTGGTGGGGACGATCAAATCGACCGCAGCGCGCAGTGATAGAGATGTGAACTAACTCGGGACTCTAGGGATTGTATTGTGTTCTATATTTGACCACTGTTCCTTTTTCCTAACTGATAAAAGAAAAGCGCGATGGCCAGTCAAACACAGGCTGTCACTATCCTCTAACGGTTCGCCCTCAGCATAGTTTTTAAACGTTATTAACCTTTTGACCGCCACAGTCGTGTATAGACGTCAAGCCAAAAAGTGCTCAGCACGCCACAGTCGCGCGTCGCGACTACACGACAGACTTTTAAACGTCAATATATGTAGCTTATTAAAATATCTCTAAATTCACTACTGTTTTTTATGTACATATTTATTTATTTTTCTTAGCTTGGCGCTGAGAGCACGTTCTTGTTTTTTTGACGTGGCGGTCAAAGGGTTAAACGTTATTAATTTTAATTGTTATTAAACGTAATACTTAGGTTAAGGTATTTATCTATGGGTCTTTGTTACCTGAAAATAAATGGTTTATTATTATTTCCTTTATTCATTTTTTTTCCTATCTCTTTACATTTTTAAATATTTTTACAAAAACAAAATAAAAAAAAAAAAACATTTAAAAATATAAATAATAGTGGCCCATCGGTATCGGGAACAGGGTCCAAGCTACCGGCGGTCAGGGCTCTAGAGAAAGGAACCTCCTAACAATGCGCGCCGTGTCCAGAAGAACTGCTTTCTGAATCAGGCCCTTGATCCAGCTGCCTAACGAGAGCCTCCTTAGATGTTGGTCGAGGCTCTTGGCAATTAAGCCATGGGCCGACACGACTATCGGCACAATGATCGCTGAATCCACATCCCACATATCGACAACCTCGTGAGCCAAATCAAGATACTTGAGTTGCTTATCTTTCTCAGCTTTCACGAGGTTCCCGTCATGTGGGACGGTTATGTCAACAATCATTGCGCGCCTCTCAGATCGATCCACCACCACTATATCAGGTCTATTTGCTACAATAGTTCTGTCAGTGATGATGGATTGATCCCAGTACAGTGTGATATTGCCACTTTCAAGAACTGGGTCGGGCACATACCTGTAGTACGGCACTTCCGATTCCACAAGGTTGTATTTCAGAGCAAGTTGCTGATGGATAATCCTGGCTACAAGGTTATGTCTATGCAAGTATTCTCCGTTAGCGAGATGAGAACACCCGGAAATAATGTGACGGATTGATTCACCAGGACGGTGGCATGCCCGACATATGTCAACCGTGCCATCCTTCACAATAAATCTCCGGTAGTTATTAGTCATCATAACTTCATCCATAATTGCACAGACAAAACCCTCGGTTTCTCCAAAGAGGTCCCCAGATCGTAGCCAGGCCACGGACGCTGACAAATCTACATCAGGCCCATGTAGGGCCCGGAAAAAGCGCCCGTGAAGCTCCTTGCTTTGCCATACCTCCATGCGATCATTAGTGTCAAGCACTGCAGGTTTGCGCCAGTTCTCTTTAGCAAAGGAGAGCGGAGTGAGGCCCTTGTCCACCGCTACTACATCTCGATGCATTCCCACGTCGGCTTTTAGGAAATATTCCCTGAGATTGCATATCTCGCGATTGTGGAGAGTCTTAGCGTTTAGAAAACCTCGACCTCCACATTTTCGCGGGATATACAATCTCATAACCGAAGACCGTGGGTGATGCATTCGATATGCAGTCAGCAATGTACGGATCCTCCTATCCAGGGCATCAAGTTCTGTTTGAGTCCATTTGAGTATGCCAAAAGTGTACATCAAGACTGGCATGACCCAGCCGTTGAAGGCGCGCACCTTATTACCACCTGATAAAAGGCTATTAAATACTTTTTTCAAGCGGCCAAAGAAACGCTCCTTCAACGATTGTTTCATGTCAATAACATTGATGCCCAACGCTTCCGACATACCCAAATACTTATAGGTTTCGGTTGCTGAGAGGGATCTAAGGCTTATGGAATCCGAGAGTTGGGTGCTCACGGATTCCACAATCCCCCCACGCTTTACATGCATGACCGCACATTTGTCCACACCAAACTCCATCCTGATGGCGCTACTGAAGGTTTCAGTTATCTTCAGTAGCTTCATCAGTTGCGAATTGTTGGGGGCAAAGAGTTTAAGGTCATCCATGTAAAGTAGATGAGATATAACCTGACCGCCTCTCCTCAACCGATAACCAAGGCCTGAATCCTCCAGCAGTGTGCTAAGAGGATTCAGGGCCAAGCAGAACCAAAGTGGACTCAAACTATCACCCTGGAAAATACCTCGCTCTATCCTTATCGGTTCGCTAGTTCTCTGGATATGCAGACATCCTGGATAGCGAAGGACTGTCCTCCATTGCCTCATACACGACATCAGGAAAGTGCATAGAGTTGTATCAACTTTATACAGCTCCAGCACTCTCATGAGCCATGTATGTGGCACCGAGTCATAGGCCTTCTTATAGTCTATCCAACATGTCGACAGATCCTTTCGAGAACGGCGAACCTGTTGGCTAATGGCCATATCAATGAGGAGCAGCTCCTTAGTACCACGGGACCCGTTCCTACATCCATTTTGAGAAGCAGACATGATAGAATTTTCATCAATGTGTTTACTAATTTTACCTCTCAAAATGGATGTAAGAACTTTATATAAAGTTGGTAGACACGTTATAGGTCTATAATTTTTGGGTTCCGCAGTACTACCTGATTTGTGGAGCAGGTGGGTTATTCCTGTCGTCAGGAATTCGGGTAGTGATCCAGACTCTACGGCTGACTGGAACAAAGCCGCCAGGCGAACGTGCGACCTTTTAAACCACTTGATCCAAAAGTTGTGCAGTCCGTCCGACCCTGGAGATTTCCAGTTCGGTAATGGACGGACTGCACGTGCTACGTCTTCGGGGCTAATTAAAATTGCCTCCATTTCTGTTATGGGATCACACGTTCGCTCGACGACTTCGGTCCATTCACCTTCAGTATGGCTGACAGGTACCGACCAGATACTACGCCAAAATGAACACATGGCGTCATCATCTGGCGGATCCCCGTCAGCCACACCTTGGCCTGGTCGCTCCCAAGACCTGTAAACCCACCTTTCATCTCTTTGGAACGTGCGATTCTGATTATATCGCTCCACACGCCGCTTATACCTACGGATACGGCTTGCCCACGCATACACTTTCTGTTTCAGGAAGTCGATGCGCTCCGTTACACGGGAAAGGTAATCCCGAGGATTTATATCAGTCCCCGAGAACGCCCGTCTCACAAAGCGCATCACTCTAGGGCGAGTGTTATTATGTTATTATTATGTTATTATTATTATGTTATTATTATTATTATTATAGTTCCCTACTTAGCATAACAACTTAACCACAACCTCACTACGTCGCGTCGCTACTTTGATCAATATTTAAAAGTAATTGTATGCCACGCGTGTGACCTCTGTAACTACTTTAATATTTGTCAATATCTATTTTGTTCATCACTCGCTTAGCAAGCTAGCTGTACATGTCAACTCTGGTCCTCTTATGCTTCTCCGACTAGTCCTGGGAGTCCAACTCAGAAGTACTCAGAAGTACTGCTTCTATCTTATTTCACTGTGGGAAAGCATTAATTAAGCTGCCTCTCTTTCTGACACTGAAATACGATCACAATGGTACCGAGTCTACGTACTTGGGCAAGTACAATTCATACGAGTAGCTCCTTCTGAAGTGAGTCCACCTCTAGCAAGTATTTGTACCATCGTCTGCAAAACAGTTTTTGTGGTTGTCCGTTTTAGTGCTACCTAGCAAGTTCAAAAATGAGATCGATTGAGTTAATATTAAACATAAAAGTCATTTATTATTATTTTGAAACTGAATTGTAAAAAGTCATGGGCTTGCGTTCACCGAATGTTGTGCGACATCCTGTCTATTTTATTACACGAACTCGAGAGAGACGTCAAAGAAAATATTATTATCTTTAAAATAGCTCGATATCCTCAATCAAGGTCAACATTACATTTCTGCAAAATATGCGGCTTGTTTGATGAACTTTTAAACTTGTCGTTTTTTAGTGTAGAGATTCCAACAACTGATGCTGTGAGTCATTTCATCAGCAGGTCGTAACCAGCGCTCGAGCATGTGAGGTCGGACGGGCTGCATAAGCACACCACGGCAACACGTCATACTTAATTATTAATTTATGCATAATAATCTTAACCGCAGAAATCTATCACTTTCCTCTAAACCGCGGGCTATCTATCGAGCGTATCATCTTGATATAATAAAAGATTGTTTATAAACCGTTGTTCTCTTCTTCAGTGTCGTGTTCTTACAGACACAAACAGCCAGACCCGGAACAACTACCTGTAGGGCAAAATAATATTAGTTCTGAGCAGGAATCGAACCGGCATCGCAGTATTTCTGAAAGGTCGCAGTCGCCGCGGACCCGCAGTGCGCTTCCTGCCGCACGTTTAGGCGCGCGGCGCGAGCGCAGGCAACATTTCCTAATGTGTGCACTGCACCGCGCTAGGATATTGACCGCGCAGCCTGCGCCCTTCCGAGGTCAACGATATTACTTCCACCTTCTGGCGACACCAGACATCGATTGACAACAGTGGTGACAACCTTTGTCGCACTGTTCTCAATCGATGTTTAATACTGTTTGCACTTTAATATTTATTTATTTTTATTGACAGTCGCGTACAGTTAACAGAATGTATTGATGTTAGTTTACATTGACTCTTGTTACATATTGCAGCGGCCGGGGATTCACATCGACTAGCATTTGTTTGTATGTCAATACTTGTTCAATAAATACAATCAGTGACATCCGAATGTAGGCTTGACTTGCATGAAGGCGATCTAGAACTGCCTCGCACAGTTTCATAAACTACAATAATTGAACTGTACGTGAAAAAAATAACGGTCAAATTAGTGTTTTACTCTGAAATAAAAGATAATAAGCGAGAAACTCACATACTATATTATGGGGATCTTAAAGTCCTGTAACGTTTGACTTTGACACGACAGACATGAGATTTTGTGAGACCCTTGAGACATCTTTCAGAACTCCAAAATGAAGGTGTATACAAGTTTCTAGCTTATTTTTTCTCATTCCGAGGTTGACCCTATATTTTTTTGCGTAATTTATTGTGTTTACGATGGTATATTTAAAGTATCGCAAATGAAAGTGTTCGACTCATTTGCGTTACAATAAACCGGTTCATAACATGACGGTGAATTAAATTTAAATATTAACTAAATAAATACTTGCTCACAATACCTACATGCTCAGTCGTCGAAGATAAACAAGAATATAAATAGAATAATGTATGTAAATTGCATAGCAGCAAGTGTGCGGGAGCGCTGGGCAGCCCCGGCTGCGCGGGCGCAGGTTAGGTAGGTCACACTCGAGCGGCAAGGCCACCCTGCCATTTAGATGTCGCACCATTCGTTGAGAAGCGTAACTTACCTATTTTTGTTAATATAAACTAACTAATTCTCATTAAAATCGACATACAAGACCAATTAGTACTCAGTACTAATTTAACTTCTCTAGACGGTTTTTTTTAAAGGGTTCAATTGGAAGTCAAGTGAAAATTTGTTATAATTTAACCCTACAGTTTTAAAATTTATTTTTTTATAGTTACTCACAAACATAGTTCGTAGCACTCGTAGAACGCGTAGCAGTGACGTAGGGCTACGATGCTACGAAGCTACGTCATACTTTTACTCTCCATTGTTATTTTTACTATTTTGTACACACCTGCCTATCCTTACGGGGATGACATGCGTGTTGTAAAGCTATGAGTTACTTTATTAAATAATTCCTTAAAATATTTTTTAAGGAATTATTTAATAAAGTAAATTAGTTATGTATTCTTATTCAAGTTTCCTCAAGACCGATTGTCCGTTATAATTTATCACCAGAAAACTATTCGCCAAAAAAGGTAATGAACTTTTTTAAATTAGAGATTCCCGTGTGATGATGAATCAGTCGATCTCCAAAAAAAAGTAAGTTTAAGTATTGCAACACATTTTTACTTAACGATGTCTGATCGAGTAAATTGTATGAGTCAGAAGTTGGAACAGCGCTGTGTATTGTGTAATAAGTGCGGCGTGTGGCGTGCAGTCACCTGCGATGTAACCGCGGCACGCGAGTCCCGCACGCCGGCGGCGCGCCCGTCGCGGTCACGTTCCCGTATAAAGAATTATCTATATGTGAGTGTCCCAACTAGTTTCTTGACGTTCGCCGATCACAATTATTACACGTATGACGTATGAATGTCTTCAAACTACGTCATAATCTCAACGCGGGAATCATAAGCTGCAAGTTTTAGTTTTTCCTCCACATACTTAAATAGTGTCGGCGACTAGCCTTCGAAAATCGCGAATCTCAAAAGATATCACGACATGTCTGGTGAATGGCGATAATTCATTGTATATCACCAGAATAACTGGGATTTAAAGTGAATATATCGAATTTATTTGGTTGACAGTGCAGGTATTGTCCAGACTGTCCTGATCATATTGATTTGTTTCATCATCATCATCATCATCATATCAGGCCGGGATCACCCACTGCTGGGTATAGGCCTCCCCCTTTTTAGTCTATATCCATATCTCTCGGTTCTGTGCTTCTCTTATCCAACTATTCTATATTGATTTGTTTAGGTGTACAAAATTAAGAGTATTCCATCATGTACGCTGAGGTGTAAGTTAAGCATACTCAAAATGTAAGCTATTCTAACTACATAACTCAAATATAAAGAAAGCTGCTCGTTCTGATGACTTAAGAAGGCTCAAATGTAAAAAAGTCGTATGCATCATAAATGGATTCCTTCTTAAAAAAAAAGAAATTCTGAGAACATTTTGGGACTCATGCGTCTCAAGCAGGTGGGTTTTTACTGTTACTCGCATAATAACATTGGCACGCGAGGAAATCTGAATCACAGATAACGGTAACGGCGACACCCGCGGCACGCGCTCAAGGTCGCGCACTCTACACACTAGCTGTGAGACGTACATATATCACTCGTGTCGTTCGTTGAGGCTGGTTAGGGCTGCGGCAACAGAGATAACTCTCTTCATTCATTCAAAATAGTACCAAACTACTAAATTAACTTTTAATTACGGAAAAGAGACGAAACTGGATGTAGACCAATTCAATTTAACTAGTTATTATGTTGCTATTGCAGCCTAGGCTTCTTTATATCAACTAGTTAGTGGCCTTGATGAGAGCGAGACAGATAGTGATGCTGCTGATCGGCTATATTCATCTGGATAGATCTCGTTTATGTTATTTTCAATCCTTTAATATTAATTTTTGGTGCTAGTTTCGATCTGAGGACGAAAACAAGTGTGGCTGAAGAGGCGTCAAAATCAAAGATTCAAATAATCAAAAATAATTTATTATCAAGAAAAGTAAATTTATAAATTAATTAAAATACAAATACTTAAATAATTACTAATTAAATCGGGTGCAAAATTACACTTTAAGAAACCCAAGTGGAATAATTTTGAAGAACTAAATATTTAATGAAGCATAACATGAACATTCAGTTACCGTAAACAAAATAACAAGCTCATGTCATAACCTGAACATGATATCATTGCCTCAGGGTGGGCAGCTACGGGTATTTTAACTTTCTCTCGAACTCTTGAGAGAAGGTCGCCCGTGGGAATTTCAACGAATGTGTCAGAAGCACCCGCGTCAGACGGGCTCTACAGTGGGGAATATTGAACTCAACTATAAAAGGAAAATAATTCGAACCGTGTTTATGTCACATTCCGTTCATAATAGCTATCTATTACACAACAGCTTGTATTATATTATATATGCTATTCTTATATTATAACATAACAAGGTAAATGTATGTTTACACTTAATTATATTCTCGTAAGCTTTGAACATTTGTTATCGTTATGATTTGGCTTTGATTTGATTTGGCTGGACACGCAAAGAAAAATCCTGACTGTGTCCGGCTTTATTCGGACGCCTGGCAGCGCTAGTTGTATACAGGTGTATATTGGTGAAGCCAACGGTATCGATAAAGTAATAATAGTCCTTCTGACCGATTTCGGCCACGACGGGTAATCTCAGCGTGTGCTCTACACAGGTGCACTCTCTGTTCCTTAACTCTCATAGTCGGATGGAACGGCAATCTGATGCAACCGGAGAGAGATCAGGCGCAGAAACAACGGCTTAAAGTTCTTATCGAGGCCCCGTCCAAACTCCGGGAACTGTAGAAGTATACTGTGGTCTATGACTGACGATGCAATGGTGTTGAAGCTGGCTGACACATCAGCAGCGTGCGCTCAGGTAGAGGCAGCATTCGCGTGTCTGTGGAGCAACAATAATGAAATATTACTTTTCTTACCAATATTTTAATGTGAAAGTTTATGAGGATGGATGTTTGTTACTTTTTTACGCAAAAGCATTTATCTGGATGAAATGTGGTGCACAGATGGTTGGTAACCTGGATTAACACACAGGATAGTTTTATCTCGCTTTTATGTCCCCGTACGAAAATTTGCGAGTTGTAGCAGGTGAAACCGGGATCAGCTAATAGATATATAAACAGTGATATCATCAAGCGTAAAGTGAGGTCAGACGAGATAAAAATAATAACTACAAGTAATAATAACAGCCACATGTAAGTCCCTCAGAAATTACATAATTGTGAGATTGAAACCATCACGACGACACGTGCAGCCGGGTGATGAGGCGAGTATCACACGACATGAACACATTGGTACATTGGTCAACTTCAGAGAAAAATCACCCTCTTTGGCAGTGATATCACTAACAAAGGGGGTGAAATTTCTCTGACGCTTACCGTACCAACAGGGAGATCTATATGTTAGAGATATATATGTTACAGTTAGTGTGATGGTTGTTATTAATTAGAACCAGTACCTAATTATTAATACTTAGCACATGATTTGGTAAATGTAAATAAAACTGTGAAATTCATCAGTTAAAAAAGCGGGGCTCTTATTTCTCCGTGCAAAGTTTAAAGTAACCTAACACAAGGGGACAGCGGGATGTTCCAGACCCCGCTATCCCCTTCGAACCTAACCTGCCCGTACTGTTCTCGAGCTCGCTTCGGGCGCTCTTGTATCCTAAGTCCAATAACTGCGGGCACGCCGCAATCGCGGCGGTAAGACCCCTCTTTGAGGAGTGGCTGGATAGGCGTCACGGCGTCCTGACCTACCGCATGACGCAGGTCCTCACCGGACACGGAAGTTTCGGGGGGTTCCTGTGTCTGATAGGGAGGGAAGAAACGCCTGGGTGTCACCACTGCGAGGATCGTCCGGAGGACACGGTGGAGCATACGGTGCAGGACTGCCCCGCTTGGGCAGAGCACCGCCGTGTCCTTACGACGGCGATAGGCGGAGACCTCTCGCGCCCGGCATTGGTCGAGGCCATGCTGCGGGGCGAGACGGAGTGGGAGGCGGTCGCCTCCTTCTGCGAAGCAGTCATGCTCGTGAAGGAGGAGGCGGGCCGCCTGAGGGAGAGGACAGCGTCCTCCCTCCACCCCAGCCGCAGCGGTAGACGCCCACGGCGTCGGACGTCGCAAGACGATCTCCGGCCACCGTAGGCGCGGGCATGCGGGCAACGAGTAATGGGCGACTCGCTGTCCGACCATGGACCATGCCCGGGTCGACGGCGCGTTGTGTTCCATGCGCGCCTCTAAGAGTGTCAGCATAGTGACGGGGCCTGTAGAGGGCCAAAGCCTGCCGGGGTCGCGGGACCAAGGGATTACCGTGACCCCGGTACGTAAAGGGCTATTGAAGGACACCGTGGGTTTTAGTCAGTACAAGTCTGACAGTCCCTCCCGCCCTGCCCTGGGTGGGAGGACTCATTTAATGATTTTAACACGATAACAAAAAAAAAAAAAAAAGTCCAATAACTGATTTCCACCTATCAAATTAGCTCGACGTAGCCCCGCTATTTATTACATTTACCAAAAGTAAGGTGTAATTATTAATAATAACCGGTAAAAGTAAATAATTTATTACTTTTACCTTCAATTTTGGTAACTATTAAAAACAGTTAGTAATTATTAATAAATTTCAATTAATCACATTTACCGTAAAATAAACATAGATAATGATTTATCGTTGTATAATTTGTGTCTTACGGAGTTATTCCCAAAGAACCTTAGGCGATTTTCTGTGAGAAATTTCAGTAAAGCACTTACCCACGGCAAGTGATCCGGCAATCCTTTGAAAAGACATATGTTATAGTTTCTACGATCGATTCCTCTCCATCCATGAACCATTAAGAAGCTTTGCCAGACATAGTATATAAACATTTCAATAATTGTTTTCATTGTATAAAAATAAGTACACGAAAATTGTATTTCTTTGGTATATTTTGTTCAGTTTCTTTTATTTAAATCTATGATGACAAGCAGGCCGACTTTAATTAATTGCTATTAAGATAAATCCTTCTCACAGTAATTAGTGAGTGATTACTGTGTTGTATCTAACATTACAGTAAAGTATGTATCATTAAGTGTAGCGGCGCATGTGCGGAACATAAACACTTCGCCATTAAACCGCGGGGTTTCACCTATCTGCTCTACTATCTATACATATACTAAAATGGTAGGAAAGACAAAACTGTCCATTGAATATTTTTTTAAAAGAATACTCGGGGTGTGATCTACAATCGAAACATATATCAAAGGCAAAAATATAGTTTTTAGAATGTTTGTCTGTTTGTCTTTATGTATGTCCGGGAATAACTCAAAAAGTACTGCATATATTTACTTCATATTTGGGTCGAATACTATAAAGAAGTCGGGTCAACATATAAGCTACATATTATCACGCTATCACCTATGGGGAACGAGCAGTGAACTTTATCGTAAGTATTTTTGGTGCTGTATAGCGTTCACGCAGACGACGACGTCGCGGGTAGCAGCTAGTTAAATGCAATGAGAGACAAGTCGTTCTGTTTCCTATGATTGTACAGTTCTATTTATAACGTAATTATAACTTAAAACTACATATTAAACAAGTTTATATACATATTAAACAACTACATTTTAACAGGCTAGAAATAATTCGACCAAGCACAGCACTTATGCATAAAAATATCTTCTATTTGGGACCAATCATTTATAACAAAATTCCCACACAATTCTCAATTAGACTCTTTAAAATACAAATTAAAAATCATCTTTATCAAAATGCTATTACAGTTTATCGGAATTTTTAAATGATTAAAATATTAATTTAAATGCGTCTAAAATTCAATTGCGATATTTCTTTAATGTTAAATTGTTAAGTTAGAGTTATTATTATTAACTCTTTTTATTTTCTTTTTATGTCGTTGTTTGAAGTTAAATTCACCCTATGTCTCAACCATATTTGTTCGCCATACCTAAATGGCAAAACATGCAGCTAGCTCATCATTTATTAATAAGACCTGTATATTGTATACCACTCATGTTTTTACAAATAAATATATCTTTATCTATCTATGTTTATTTTACACAAGTTTAGATAACTTCAAAATATCAGGTCAATTGCTATTGCCGATTTGCTGAGCATAATACTTTAATTTGCAATGTCTCAAAACATGTTAGAGTAGGGAACATTTAAGTGTTTGTTGCGTAGTTTATGTACAATTACGATCTGATAATACATCAAGCTCACACTCAATCAGTTTGGTTCACACGACTGCTCGTGTCGACTCACGAATACGTGAGCTGTTAACGTAGCAAATAAATAATGAAACAATCGACTGCAGACCACAAGCCGGCACACCGCAACTGAATGACGATACTATTCATAAGTTACTACGACGTCTCATTCATATTCATAGCTGACTTGTTATCGGTTCTCATGATTAGTGATACGTCAGACAATCGCGCGTGTCCCACTCACGGGGGTCATTGCCGAAACTGTGACGTGACCACAGCCACGCACCTCCACGACACTCTTACTACAAAACCCACAGGTGTTTATGTCCTGTTTCAATGACACTATAAAGCAGTAGGTCAATAAAATATTACTACCAAGTATTCCCGTGAAGGATATTCCGGCGTTTAATTACAATAATATAAACACGGTAAACCAATTACAATAATATTAAATAATAATAATAAATAAATAAATAAATAAATGTTTATTTCTCAAACAACTTAATACTAATTTACAAAGTATAAAACTTGGCAACAATATTATTATAACCGAGAGCTTAGCATCTGTAGCCGAACTAGGCTGAGCCTGTATTTCGGCTATCAGCGCCTTTTCCCCCAAGTTATTCCAGGTAAAGGTATTATCATCAAGTCCAAGTACAAGGTATGATCGGTTAAGCTATCCATTACTGAATTTAGTGGGTAAGTAAAATTAAAATTATGTTACAAGTGAGAATTAGGTTTAATTGTTTAGTAAATATGTATGTGTGATTTTGGTGTAGTGTGTGGTGTGTGTGTGTGTGTGTGTGTGTGTGTGTGTGTGTGTGTGTGTGTGTGTGCGTGTGTGTGTGTGTGTGTGTGTTGTGTGAGGGTGGGTGTGGGTTGAATGAGTGTATGTGTGAGCTTGAGAGTAATTTATATATATAGAGTTAATGAATTTTTTCCAATAGTCGTTCTGTCTCCTCATAATTAAGATTCTGTAAGAAACAACAAGTTTTTAGTTTACATTGTTTTAACGTTAAGGGGTATATATTAATTATTTTATTTATTTTATTATAGAGGAATGGACCAAGAAATCCGATAAATCTTTCACAAAACCTTGTCTTACACGTAGGTGGCATGTCACACACGTTGTGTTTACGACGTCTTTGAAGTAATAGTGGGTTATACGACTGTTTAGTGTGCTGGTGGAGGATAACTTTGAGAATAAATAGTTGTCTAACTGTTAAAACATCACACAACTTGTAGAGCTTTGCGGTTGGGAAGTCAATAGGATTGAAGGTGCTAACTTTCAGAATAGCTCGCTGAGCTATTTCCACTGACTTTAAAGTAGTTTTATAGATACCGCCCCAGGATGTGATACAATATGCAAGGAGTGACTGACAGAGAGCGTTATATACCCGTTTCAGCAGCATGGCATCCGCAACGTGACGCAAAGTTTTAAAAATAAAAATTAGTTTACGTACTCTAGAGCTAAGAAGTATTACGTGTTCCTTGAAGTTGAGGTTCATGTCAATGATAATACCTAAGTACTTGAGTGAATTTACGCGTTCAATCATTGGACAACCACAATTTACTACCGAGGAACAAACATGGCATTTTATATTTAGGTCACTTTGGATATCGGCGGCCTGCCTTATGCTGAAACAGACATACTTAGTTTTGTCGACATTGAGGGTTAAGATATTTCTCTGCAGCCATCTTCTTGCCCTGTCAAAACCATCCTGTGCGGCGCCGAAAACCTCTTCCCATGTTTCACCAGCGAATACCAAGGCCGTGTCATCGGCAAAAGAGATGATTTTACCCAGTGCAAGGTTTATATTCGTTAGCTCATTTATGTAGACGAGAAATAAAGTCGGTCCCAATATACTACCCTGCGGAACTCCATGTGTGACAGGGAAGTAATCGCTTACATATTCTCCCACTCGAACACATTGGGTACGTCCAGAAAGGTAGCTAGTGAAAAGTTGAAGTTGCGTGGCCCTGATTCCAAGTTTTTCTAGCTTACTGAGTAGAAGGGAAACAGAAATCGTATCAAACGCCTTTGCCAGATCTAGGAAAATGGAGAGGCACTTTTTCCCTCTATCTAAATTTGAACTGACAAAGTCAGCAAGCTTGTTTACTGCCTGTTCTGTAGATTTGCCATGCCTAAACCCGTACTGGTTAACTGATAGCAAATTATTTTTTTCCAGATAGTCAACAAGCCGTGTGTTCATGATTTTTTCTAGGAGTTTTGATATCGCAGGTAGTATGGATATTGGCCTATAGTTGCTAATTCGATTTCTGTCTCCGTTCTTGTATATTGGGCACACAATCGACCTTTTCAGTATATCTGGGAACACACCCGTCATTAGGCTGTCGTTAAATATCTTAGTTAAGGGAGAAACTAGAATGGATTTGTGCTGTTTTAAAAATCTACTGCTGATATGATCACATCCAGGTGCACTGTCAATCTTTAAGCCCATGATGAGTTGATCCACTTCTATCTCAGTTGTATCAATTAACGCGAATGAATTTAATGTGTTTGTTTGATCGTGGTGAGTGTGTATGTGTGTGTTTTCTACGCCGGTATAGGACTGTTGCATTTTATCTGCCAGAGAGCTTCCTACATTTATAAAGTAATTGTTTGCTTCATTAAGTGATTGTTGAGGAGAGGATGATAGGGACAGAATTTCTTTTGGCTGTTGGGTGGATTTTGTAGTATTTGTGATATTTTTAATGACTTTCCATAATTTTTTATTGTTATTTTGGGCATCATTTATTTGTTTTTTATCATGTGCTATCTTAATTCTTTTCAAAAGGTCATTACAATAGTTTCTGTAGCGCTTGTAAGTGATCTTTAAGACTTCGTTATCAGGTGCTGAGTTCGATTTCAAGTGTAGTTGGTCCCTATTTTGTATGCAGCGTAGTAGTCCTGGAGTTATCCAAGGTTTTAGTATTTTTTGACGCCTTGGTAAATGTATCACTTTGGTATTTTTTGAAATGGCCTCTTGTAGACATGTTGTCAGATAATTGATGTTAGTGTTTGGGTCTATTGTCTGATAAATTGGCTCGAAGTTGATTTCTGAAAGGTCTTTTAATAGGCCTTTTCCATCAATTTTAGTATTGGTAGTGGTAGCATATTGTCGAGGTCTCTTCAAATACATACTCAATACCACAGGATGATGGTCGGTGAGTGTTGCATGAGGGACTATAGTGATGGAGGGGCCTTGAGTCTTTATTAGGGCATGGTCTAAGCATGTTTGACTAGCACTTCGTGTAACAAGGGTATGAGTAGGCAACAGGCCATGCGAGGCCGCAAGGGTTAAATATCGTTCTCCATCAATGTTAATTTTACTAGGGTTAATTGCTATATTTAAGTCTCCTATAACCACTATGTATTTGAATGTTGAAAACTTTTTTAATGTATTGTCCAAGGAAGACATGAAAGGGTCTAAGTTAGTATAGGATGGAGATCTGTATAGTGCAATTACCGCAATACGATTTTCTATAATGGCAACCAAACAATTACTGTTTCTAAAATCTGGTTCCAATATAGACAAGTTCAAATTATCCTTGTAGTAAATAACTACTCCATCGTTTTGTTTGGTATTTGTTTTAGTTTCAGCATGAGAGTAGCCAGCCAGGTGAGGGATAACAGATGCTTTTTGGAGCCAACATTCGGTTAGAATCAGGATGTCACATTTTAGTTTTAACCTGTGAAGAATTACTTCTAATCCAGCCATATTACAATTAATGCTCCGAACATTTTGCGTCAGAATAAGTAGGTGATCAGGCGCTGTATTAATAATACTATGACATTCTTCTAAGTTTGCGGTATATGACTGCGATACAGACAGCTGATCTATGTCATTAGATAAAGCAATTAAGTCACTAAATGATAAAATAAAAATACATATTTACGAGTATAGTATACTGGGTTAAGACTCGGTTTATGGAAAGTACTTGTGAGTTTAAGTTTTGAAGTTCTGTTTAGAGTGATTGTTGTGTTTTTGTAAGTGTTGAGTAGTGAAGTTGTTTCTGGTGTCGTTGTGTGTGATGAAAGGTAAATAGTGTAATGTGCAGTACGATTTAGGGGTGTAGAGTAACAGTGTATAAATAATATGTTTATGTAATGTGCTTGCTTAGTGTAACAGTAAGGCATAATAAAGATTAAAGTTAGGGCATGCATAAAACAAATAATTAAATTAAAGTAAGCACAAAAATATCTGGTTGAGACGATATTGAAGTACTCATGATGTAGTCATGTTGTTACAGATTTTCTTAGACTTTCTAAGTCATTGAGATCCTTAATTCGTACAAACAGGGAACCTTCGTTTTGCTTGAGGTATACTATTCCGTTGGCAGTCCAACAAAAGGTATAACCATGACTTTTTTGAAATTGCCTCGCCATATAAAACAATTTTTGATTTTTGCTTGTTAAAGTTTCCGAGACATAAAGCGGTTTTGATTGGTAATCGCAGTTGAGATGAGTGGTGTTCAATTTGCTGCCTTTTTCCTTTGATTTATTAAAATTTTTGATCGCCTTTAGAATTTTCTCCTTCTTTAAAACGGTGGTAAAGTCCACAATTACGGGGCTTGAGGCATCCTTGGACTTAATTCTGTAGATATCTTTAATTGAGTTCTGGTCAATATCTACACTAAGTGTTTTCCCCAGTTTAATAATTTCGTTTTGTAACGATTCTTTCGTTTCTCCAGTTTGGATGGGTAGATTTCGAACTTCGATGCCGACTCCACGTGATTTCCTCTCCAAATTTTCCAGTTTCTCCTCCAACTCGTTTATTTTAGCCTTATCAGCTTGTCTATCTTTTTCAAGAGAAGATAGCTTAATTAAAAAGTCGTCATATTTGTTAGACATATGTTCAATACTTGACTTGAGTTCAAGGAAACGTTTATCTTGCTCTGCGGAAAAGGAGGAGAACATTTCTTTTATAATTACTAGGAAGTCCGTGCTTTCCTCATTGTATTTCCTTTTCTTTCGTTCTGTGATGTTGGCCAGTGTATGCAGATCAGGTTCGGATTCATAATGCTGTATTGGAGAATTAAACTTTTCGGTGAGTACTGGCTTATCACTCGAAACTCCTGACGCAGTCTCCATCTGTTGAGGGGCGGGGGAGGAGGGAGGAGGCGTACGTCTTAAAGGCATTTAAAATGTTCAAAACTACTGGCTAATTACCAGGGCAGCAGAACTATCAGGTGATGAATAGTTACTTTCCACTTGAGAGGTCTAGTTGTCTGGTCACCGATCGACGAACTCGTACAATATCTTGTTCCGTCCAGTATAAGGTGATCCCTGGTGTGTGAACAATGACACAGGACGCAGTTTGTTTGAGTGCGTAACCACTAACCGTGAGTTAGCGTCGATGTGAGGGTGCTCGACTCCGGCCGCTTGCTCTGCACTGCTGTGTGTGCGTGAGCAATGTTTTGACGCAGGTGTGATGCTCCGCCGCTGTCACTGCCTCTCAACACTTTATGCACTCCTGGTACTCAAACTGAATATTTGTGATTTATTTGTTTAAAATTAAATAATATTTACTGATATTATATTCTATTTTAATTAAAATTGTACGGAGGACACGTCTAAGCGCTTTCGCGATCCGGGGGGAAGGGATATTAATTAATTGATGTAGATTGCATAAGGAAAATGAATGTGAAGACATTTCATTCATAAATTATGTGTTGTAGTAAAGTTTCCGAAGTTATTTGAGCGCGGTAAAACACGAGTGCTCTCAGTTCATTTGTCCTGCGTCATAGACACAAAGTCTGTTGTTTATAATGGAACTTTGTTTTCCTGTGAAATGTATTTAGCGCTGAGTGTGTAGCACGCGCCGCGGGCGTGTCCTGTGACGTGTCGGGCGCCGCTCTCACTTCCCAACCACATCTTACGTCAGGGCGACGTCGTGAGAAGTACAGATCATTTCGATAGCGGGGCAGTACTCACTGCTCACATGACCACTTGAAGGTTGGTGTCATGAACACAATTAATTGCTTACTCGTTCATGACGCTACGCAAAACATGTTTCACGAAACTTACTTGTTTCTTCTTTTATAATAAAAGGAAAGCCCACATTAATTAGTTAATGTTTAGGTACATAATTGTTTAATATTCTTAATATATGCGTGTATAACATAAGTTTTGGCATGTGGAGAGCGCATAAAAGAAATATTTTAGTTTAAGATCGACGTAGCCCCGTTGATGAAAAGCTAAAATGATCGCCATCGTTTTAGTTTTTCATCAAATCCATATTTTTTTATTTAAGCTGTAGACGTCCAACGAGGCACTTTTCGGCATCTCTTTACTTCAATACGAAGTTATTCTTACCAAAGCCTACATTGTATAATTTATTAACAGTAGTAAAACATAATTGATTGGAAAGAAAGTAATCATTATTTTTCATAGATACAAAAATGTTCTTACAATGAATTAGCACAACAATTGGTGTAAACGTAAAGTAAATATGATATGAACGGTTTTAAAATTTAAAATACTAGTTGCAACTCACTTATTCTTTTTTTATTACTCACATTTATGAGTGATATTTAAAAAAAAATGACTTAATTGCTGTCTCAAATTGTACCAATATGCCATAAGATATGATATGAAATTTTCTATTCCAATTCAACGTCTACAGCGTCCCGGTAGTATAAATAATTATGTTATGTTTCCCAACAACTCTGCTGTAGCTCTCGTAGCAGCGTAGCAGTTTGCGTAGCGTTTCGTAGCACGTTACGCGGTTACGTAACGTGCTACGAAACGCTACGAGATTGCATACGGTTCTCTCTTTTCTAAAGAAATACCGAAAATATCTTATGTATAGGAATTTTAGTGTATTTGAACTTTACACGGTATATTTAATGATTTTTATATTTCTAGCGGTGGTAGAAAAAAGTTTTTTAATTAGGTAAAATCATATTTCCTACAAGTTATCAGTTGACTGTTCTAGGACATCGAGGACACCACGGGGTACATCTTGAGATACGAACATCACACAAGCATCATAATGCGCTTGTCACATGTAATCAAACGTGCTTCTCGCAACTGTGCAGAATGTGCACTGCATTTGAAAAAGGGACTCTTGGACGGTTCTAGAGCCAGCCTGAGACGTGGTAACAATGCAAGAAATACGAGATAATCCTCGTTACTAGGTCAATGGAATAAAATATATCAGCGAAGATGCACTGACCTCCGCGCAATCGTGAAATGATTTAATGAGCGTGGTCGCCGCGCGTGGTGCTGTCTCGCTCGCACACAATAGAGGCGCGGCGTGCTCGCTCACACGACCGATTAATTTTTTCATCAGTGCTACTTAGCCTAATGACAAGGTGCCGCGCGGTATACTAAATGCAGGGCCGGCTCGCTTGTCAGTGTACAAAATAATTGAATAAAAGAATAAGAAATAGAATCTTTCCGAGCGTGTGAGGTGAAAAAAATATTTATATTGATAAAAACATTAGTTAAGGTTTCAGATGTGTAGGTTGGCACAGTGGCTCAGCAATTGGCTGCTGTGCTCAGTAATGTAACAACTGACAATTTTGTTGCACTTCTGTTACAATTAAATTATTTGACAGGCCTGTTGGTCTAGTGGTTAGTGACCCTGACTGCTATGCCGGCGGTCGTGGGTTCGATTCCCACCCAGGACAAATGGTTGTGTGATGAGCACGATCATTTGTTCTGTGTCTGGGTGTAATTTATCTATAATATGTATGTATTTAGAAATATATAAGTATGTTTATCAGTTGTCTAGTACCCATAACACAAGCTCTGCTTAGCTTGGGACTAGATGGCGTTGTGTGATAGTTGTGGAATAAAAAAAAAAAAAAAAAAAAAAAAAAAAAAAAAAAAAAATTACAAAACAAGAAAACGACTGCGTGTTTCAAACACTTTCCCGATGTTATCGCATCATTGTTTGAATAATTTTAGCAAAGTCATATTTCATAAACATTATTTATATTCATGTTCCTGAATTTCTTTACTATTTTAAGGAAATAGTAAAGACTGGATATTGCCTTAGGATGCCTTCATAAAGAAGCAGATGAATTTGTGTCGATACTAAACGGTGCAGGTAAAACTTGATTACGAAACCGAACAAATCTGGTCTGGTCTGGTCTGGTCTAACGGTTAATCTCAACCTTTGTCTATTATGTGAACGCAAAAAAAAAACTGGGTCTATTTTACCTGAACCAACCAGTACCGACTCGTGTCGACCTGTCTATACCTGCTTCTTTCAAATCTGGTCTGGTCTGGTCTGTCGGTTAGTCTCAACTAGGGTATAGAACCGGGTAATCCCGGTCCCGAAAATCCTTGGATTTCCCGGTTCTTTAAGTAACTTTAAAGACTCGGAAAAACATAATAATACAATAAACACAAAGGAATAACATGTTCGGATACACGTGTGCATAAGAGAAAAGAAAACTTGCTAATGTACTGGTTATATCTCAAAAACCTTTGACAAGGTCTCGAGACGCAAGTCAGATTATATATTTAATAAATTATAAATAAAATAGCTTTACTAATCAATATTTGCTGGTTTAAATTTATTTAATGGATATTATTTAAAAGGAATCCCTTTTAAACAATATATCTATTAAATAAATGTACACCAGCAAATGCTTAATTTAATTTGCTCGTGCACCGGCCAGTACAGACTAGTACCGACCTGTCTGTACTGAAAACCTGGTTCTTTATAAAAGGACCTATAGGCATATCAGTTATCACTTGGGTACGTAGATACGAAAGGATCTAAAGAAGCAGGTATAGACAGGTCGACACGAGTCGGTACTAGTCGGTTCAGGTAAAATAGACCTTAGATAGGTCTTTAAAGTTACTGAAAGAACCGAGAAAACCAAGGATTTTCGGGACCGGGATTTTCCGGTTCTATACCCTAGTTGCGACTAACCGACAGACCAGGCCAGACCACATTTTTTTAAGAAGCAGGTATAGACAGGCCGACACGAGTCGGTACAGGTTGGTTCGGGTAAAATAGACCCAGGTTTATTTTTGTGTTCACATAATAAACAAAGGTTGAGATTACCCGATCGACCAGACTAGACCAGACCAGATTTGTTCGGTTTCTTAATCAAGTTTTACCTGCACCGTTCAGTATCGGCACAAATCAATCTGCTTCTTTATGAAGGCATCCTAAGGCAATATCCAGTCTTTACTATTTCCTTAAAATAGTAAAGACATTCAGGAACATGAATATAAATAATGTTTATGAAACATGACTTTGCTAAAATGGTTCATACAATGATGCGATAACATCGGGAAAGTGTTTGAAACACGCAGTCGTTTTTTTGTTTTGTAAATAATTTAATTTGAACAGAAGAGCAACAAAATTGTCAGTTGTAACGTTACTGAGCACAGCAGCCAATTGCTGAGCCACTGTGCAAATCAAATCAAATCAAAAGCATTTATTTCAAGTAGACCAGTTACAGGCACTTTTGAATTGTCAAAGACATAAAAAATATAATAAATACTACAAAATTATGGTGCTACAGTCCCAGTCACAAGACATAAAAACTGTGAAAGTACCGTAGATGCCCGTTCCAAGAAGTAGATCTCTATGGAGAAGAACGGGCAAGAAACTCCATGGACACTCTTTTTAGATCGCCAAAATTATTACAAAACCTTTGTTACATCATTCATTTTTAGAGGTACATTATGTGAGAACGATGTAGCAAGTTAAAAGTGTCCACAGTAAAATACAAAAAAAAAACAATTCAGAAACAAAATAATCAATAATTAAAATAAACCGTGGCAGCTAAGAGATGACCAGTCTCAACTGACAGCGCCCGTTCACGAACATGACACACGTATCAGCACCATTCAGCTCAACCATTTTGGAGGGAGCTAAATGATCCGACACACGTGCCACCATCAGCGAGACATTTGAGTGAGCATGACATTCTCTCAACCACCAGGGTAAAATCGAGTCAATAATAATTAATAAGTAGTACATAGTACTCACACATGTGCAATAAAATTATATAATACTAAGAAATTGAATCGATACAATGCAAAGATAATCTTACAATCTTCTGCAGCTTCCTCAATATTTATGCGAGTTACCTAATTAATAAATTTACCCCTATTGTTGTGGAGTGGAGCAGGACCAGCATTGAGCCAAGCATTTTTATCATTAATATAATCCTCCAACTTGTAATATGCTTGCCTACATAGTGTGCGTTTTATACATGATTTGAATTTTGTTTCATTTAGTTCTATTATGTGAGGAGGTATTTTATTGTAACATTTTAGGCAGTACCCCATGAAAGATGTGTCTACTTTAGCTAGCCTGAAACCTGGCTGAACTAATTGGTCCCTATTTCTAGTATTATAGTTGTGTCTGTCACCTCTTTTACTGAATAGATGCAGATTTTTTCTAACGTACATGATGTTTTCATATATGTATTGACAAGGTACTGTCATGATGTTGATATCCTTAAACAATTCCCGGAGAGAATCGCGCCTACATAGATTATATCGACGGCTCCTAAGTATACTGAGTCAACTATACTTCTAATAACTTTACAGGAACGCGATAAGAAGATTCGAATGGTTATATTTAAATTGTTAATACAACCAAGAAAAAATAATTAATCATATTGAATTAAATATAATAAAAACTCTCATTTGTACAAAATAAATTTCATATTATTTTATTAATTTATGAGATAATGTAGATAGACTAGTATACGGCGATTAATTGTTTCTTAAAAATGGATCAAGTACCACTTATATTTTTATACGTCGCATTATTGAATCTACGCTATGGGGAGAAATTACTTTACAAGTGTGGCGAAAAACATTTTTATTTACTTATTGGATTTTTTATATATTATACTATCTGTCATGGATTCATATTTTGTTAAAATATAATAAGTTGACTCACTGTACATGGACATAATTTTAAAAGATTACAATACGAGATTGAGTCAAGTGTGAAATATAAAATAGTTAAAACAATCAAAAACGCCTTTAATGTTTAATATTTTAATCAAAGACATCTCAAAATAGTGTTGGTAACATTAATACAACTTTAGGATATCTATAAAATTAACAAAAAATAACAAAAATCCACAAAACTACCAATAAAAATAAAACTTAAATTGGTCTAGTCTTAGTAGCAGTAATAATAAAAATACAAAATATTGAATGTATCAATTGCAAGTTTCTGTAAAATAGGAGAATTATTTATGAATTGTTTGAAATCACTATCATTTAAGAACAATAGTAATCTTTCTTAATGTTTTAAAGAAAATCACAATTCTTAATATCCTTATGCTTAGTATTTATTGCTGAGAATAAAATCAGTCTCGAAATTAATTTATGAGCTAAGTACTTAATAATTACCTGCGAAAAAAATCAATCTAGACAAAGGAAAAAGACAAATTAATTATTCTGAATCGCTGTCATTTCTATTGCTGTCAGTCTCTAAACTAGAAAAAAACAAGTGATATTCCTTAGGTATCACTAATTTGTTGCATATGTCCATTAAATCTTTGTGTTTATTCTTATCTATTGGGATTGGTCTGTTGTAAGCTGGGCGAAGATCACGAAAATCTATATTAGGGACAGTTTGATTATGTGTTGCTTTAGGTTTATTAGCACAGTCAATACAGTTATAAGAATCTTCGATGTAACTAGTTTTAAAAAATACAATGTAAGGATTTTCTGGCTCAATCTATATTTCAGTGACTTTATTCCATTTCATCTTAGATCACAGGCAAAACTCCAGTTGGTGACATTTGTAAGCATTGTTTTGAAGTCCATCACAATATCTTGGGACACTTCGGTGACCTTATAAGGTTCATCGTCGGTTTTAGCAAATTAAAACGCCATGTACCATTGGGCAGGCGTATATAATATTTTGTCTTTCGTCTGTCTTTCTATTAGTGAATGCATACTGTCTCCCTAGTTTTGGGTGTGATCAACAATCAGAAAACGATGACTAATTTTTTTTTGAATTTATAACTAAAATAAACATCCATCATATATATTAAAAAAATGATTCTGTTCCGATTCTGACCACCGCAGTTATCAGACCAGAATCGGTAATCTTTTATACCTGCCATAACTGTTTGTTCAATAAATTTAAAACACAGCTAGCAATTTCATTTGCTCCTCTTTTAGCAATTTGTTGGTGCCAGGCAAAGCAATAACCCTGGTCACGAGATTGTCCAAATTACCGTGACCCCGGAATGTAAAGAGCTATTGAAGGATACCATGGATTTTAGTCAGTACGAGTCTGACAGTGCTTTCAACTGTCTTGCTAAATCTTTTCGCTTCAGGTGTTCTGCTTCTTGTTTTTATTTATATAAATTAATGATTTTTCGAGACCTAGCACTCATCACCACGTTCTATACAATTATGATTCTAAATTTAAATAAAAATAACACAAGAAAAGCAACAACTTCTTGATAACAAAAAGCACACAAAAACGTCAGCACTGTTTCGCCGTTTGAACTTGCACCGAAATGAGCGCATTCGCGACCCGCGTATATTGGTAGGCAACACTTTACTCAGTATACTAAGTGCAAAATAAATAAATGACTACACTTGATCCAGTATACGCCATTTTATTTTAGTTATTTATAAAGATATGTTTTTTTTTCTTTTACAGGTAAATAGAAAATGATTTAATTATTGTTAATACACAAAAAAGTGAAATTCTCAAAATATGTTAGTTGACTCAGTATACTTAGGAGCCGTCGATATATGGCTCTGACAGCTCTTTTCTGCAGAATAAATATGGACTCGATGTCTGCAGCCCGTCCCCATAGCAAAATACCGTATGACATAATACTATGAAAATAACTAAAATAGACTAGCCTCGCGGTATCTATATCAGTAAGTTGGCGGATTTTTCTAACAGCGTATGCTGCTGAACTCAGCCGTCCTGCAAGAGATGTTAAATGAGGACTCCATTGTAGCCTTGAGTCGAGCGTGATTCCTAGGAAAACCGTTTTATCGACGAATTCTAGTTTCTCTTGATTCAATACAATGTCATTATCATTACTTTTGACATTTGGTAGAGAAAATCTTATGCACTTAGTTTTCTTCCCATTTAATACTAAATTATTAGCGGTGAACCACTTGTGCACCTGCAGTAGAGCGCTATTTACGTCATCAAGGTGTGAGGCGCGTCTATTAATCTTAAATATCAAAGAAGTATCGTCAGCAAACAATACCATTTCAGGTTGATTTTTGAATAAATGGGGTAGATCGTTTATATAAACTAAAAAGAGAAAAGGACCCAATATTGAACCTTGTGGTACACCCATTTCTACCCGTAAGCCCTTTGAAGTGACACCATTTATTTGTACTTGCTGTTGTCTATCATTTAAGTAAGATTTCACTAAGTTAAGCGCGAGTTTACTGAGGCCATAATGCTCAAGTTTTAAGAGCAAGGTTTCATGATTTACACAATCAAATGCCTTTGAGAGATCGCAGAAAATTCCTATGGCATCTCGAGCATCTTACACATCTGAAACCTTAATTAATGTTTTTATCCAACCTTACACATCTGAAACCTTAATTAATGTTTTTATCAATATAAATATTTTTTATTTATTTGACAGTCTAGAATGTTTGATAATGAAATAAAGAGGTTTTAAATACAAAATTATATTTTATTGGCGACACGGTTTGTTCAGTGGCTAAGCGAGTGAGTGGTGCGCTGTGGGCCGCGGGTTCGATTCCTGCATGGAACAATTGATTTTTCGGGTCTGATTATTTGTGTTTTGAAAATTTAAATGTTTGTATTTGTAGGCACGATACAAGTGAGACAATACCAGAGTGGGACAATGTTTAAAAATATAATATCGTCTTTCTTAAGAAGAAAAAAAATCGTCGTCTGATAACAGAAGTCATAAAGGCTATAAATAGACAGATTTTCCGCTTTCTTTATACAGTTTTTACCAACTTCTTCAACCTGCTTCTTTAAAATAGCACCCTACGTGGCATTGACATTACGTTAGGTGTCATAAGTATCAATTGATAACAACGTGACACTGATATTATGTACTAGTGTATCAGATACTGTGTACTATGTACATAATAGGGATGAGCAGTCGGCGTGTTACATAAGAGACAAATTATCTCATTTGGATCATATGTTACCTATATAATAATAAAAGTGTTTTAATTTTAATTTTTGAGTGTTAAGTTAGCAAAGGGACGTCGCTTTGGCAGACGGTTTACAAATTAACAACCTATTTTAAATTTATGGCTCATGATTTGACGAAGTTAAATGATGTCACCAAAATAAATAAGTCTAATGTATCTACTATGTAAGGCTGTAGTACCGAGTTAGAGTAGAGCTTAGCGGTAAGCGTTACATTGCGACAGGTAGAGGAGAACTGCACCAACAGCGCGTGTGGCTCCGCGACAAAGACGCGTGTCGACACGTGCCTGCAGCCCCCACCTGTCGCCCTGCCCCGGCCACGTGCGGCGGGTGCTCATCATGTTTTTCACAGCGACATTAGCGACACGGGAACTCGGCATCTTCTTGGGGATAATATACGTGACAAGTGCAAGCTACGTAGAGCTTGTAGCTTTTTATAATAGACGATACTTTTGCCCTTGGAAATCTTCTTTATTGGCAACATATAAACCTCTACAAAGTTATTTACAGATACAGAAAATAGGAAATGCAACTCAATCACGAAACATATTTTATTGTGATTTTAATGAAAACTAGAATGATGTCAAAGAAAGCCAGAATATGATGATTTTGTAATAGATATAGGAAGTGTAAAAAATTTAGTCTAAATTTCAGTCACCGACTCAAGTAACATCATCAAATGTTCATGAAAATGTCAGTACCTATGTGGTAGAAATACATAACACATTATGTAAGAGAGTGACCCCGCCCTCTGCATAGTTAGCTCTCACATACATTATATAGAACAAACTATTGGTTAAACGCCGACCAATCAGGGAATCACATATTTACACGAGATTGACGGCCAATCACAAGCACCGGCGCACACGCCGCCGACTAACCCGGGCACTCGTAGTGTTGGCACTACGACACAAGCACTCATAATATCATTACAGTAATAAATAATAAATTAATAATATACAACACGCAATCATTGACGCACACTTTCAGGAGGCGAAAGTAAATATTCATGAATGACCAAAGCATGAAACAATTCCCTTAAATACTTGAAAAAATATAGCAACTAATAATTTCAAAAAAGTTAAATGTTGTTCCAAAGTAAGTTTAATTCTAATTCTAAATTTTTAGTCGATGTTGAACCCTGTCTGGAATAAAAAAACAAATCTCTAAAATATTCCGTGGTGCACCCCCTGCTAGTCCAAAATGTATCACGTCACTTCAACTGGGAATCTAATCCAGAAAACAGTTCGTTGAACATTCCACTTCACAGCACAGTTCAATAAACTTCATCAAAACAAAACAATTGCGAGACGATCGAAGTTAATCGCGCGACCGAAACTTGTTCGCGTGCCGATAAGATAACACGTAAGCGCTCACTGGCAACCGCGGCGGCCGGAGACCGACTGAAGGCGGCGCGCTCGCTGAGCCCGTGCCGCGCCGCGACCCTATCTATGGAAGGGTTAACCATCAGATATAAAGTCGTCGACGTTTACCACACCTACTATTCGCAACTCAGCCTTACAGAGAGCGCACGTTACCACTCGCTAGCACACCTCCTCACAAGTCAAACATGTCGCACGACAAATATCTGTTGATAGTCGCTTACGTGCTGGTCGCGGCGGCCGCCTACGTGCTGGCCCGGCCACAGAAGGAGTTCATCCTGTCGGACGTCGCCAACAAGACCATGTGCCCCATCGAAGTGGAGATCAACGACAACCCGGAGCGGATACCGCGCCGCATCAAGTACCTGAAGTGTGCTGCACGTCCCAACAAGCTGTGCAGCCAGCACCACATCTCGCACGGCTGCTGCCGGCAGCACCACCACGCCTTCGTCACAGAGTGCGTGGAGATCTACGACTGGGTGCAGGTCACCTTCAAGGGGCAGGACGCGCCGCAGGCCATCAAGGTGCCGGTGGGCTGCACCTGCCTCATCGAGGAGACCACGGCGGCGGCGGAGGTGCCGTGAAAGCAGCGCCGCGCCTTGCGACCCGCGCCCGCAGCGGTTGACTAAAGTTCCTATGCATTCTGCTCCATTCCAATAATTTATTTTGTGAGTGTACCGCGGACCAGTATGTACCTACTAATTTATTATTTATTGACGGTTGTGAACCGGCCCGCCGAAAACCGCCCGCCGGATGCCTCTAGTGTTACTAGTTTAGATTATAAGTATTTAAAATTGACAAGTCTAGTTTTAAGTAGTTGTTCAAATTGTGAAATTCTCATAGTATGCGCAGGCGCAGCTATGAAACCTGAACAGTACGTGTACGAGCTGGTCTCGACAGATGTTGAATAAAAAAGTGTTTTTATATAAAATTGTGGTTTACTGTCTCTCCCTGCCCCAAAACCGACACATAAAGCACGCACACAAATTAACTGAACTGCAACAAACACCAGGTGCATATAAACACATTCGTTTTTTAATATTAATTAATCTTATCAACATTATCTACTGAAAATTTATTTGCACAAAATCCCGATAAAAAGATATTATTAAATATAATTTTTTATCAAAATATTTTGTCACTACTAATTACATTCAATTAATTATTACATGTTATGGCATGAGTCGTGAGCTGGTGTCACAGAACATAAGTCAGGAAATTAAAAATCATTAAATGATTTAAAGAACAGATTCACTAGAGGAAGACATTGTCACTTTCTACCTATATGTATACGAGTATCAACACTTGTAATAGTTTTTATATTAATAATGCCCATAAAGTCAATTCATTTAAATTGATTACATATCTGCAACTGGAATCTACGTAGGAGATATGATAAAGAAAATGTTGGTATCTTCATTAATACAGTGCCGAAAATGACAAAATATATAAATATTTGTATCTTATTAAAGATAGATTGCGTTGAATAATTTGTTTAAACAATAACTTAGTCTTTCGATTCAAGCTTCCTTCTGTCTGTTTAATATCTAGGTACTGCAAACAAATGGTACATTTAACATAGTTTTGTAAAGGGAATACTATACGTCTGATTATAGTAATTCTGTAATGGAATTTAGAAATACCATTATTACCATATTAAACATTTAACTTTTTTCCAAAAAATCCTCACTGTGTAGCGTGGCAGCGGTGAGTAACTCCGCGGTGACTCACTAAACCAGCGAACACCACGGAATGTGCCATTCACTAAACTGCACCGGTAGAAAATAGAAATATAATTTTTGAAAATTGAAACTATCTTGTAAAACAAAGAAATTATTTATTAGTTTCTTTTTTTAATCATCTTATGAGTCCAACCACTCAGGGCAGAGCGAGACGGACTGTCAGATTCGTACTGACTAAAAACCACGGTGTCCTTCAATAGCCCTTTACGTACCGGGCTCACGGTAATTCGGGAGTCCCTCGACCAAGAAACTATTTCTTACAATATTGTTATTTATAAAGATATTATAGTTATTTGCCATATTGGATATCTTCCAGGCAAGCATTGGATTGGAAAAAAAAACTTTAAATAAAAAGATAAACATCGAAAATATTATCTAATAACAGCTATCTAAAACATAGAGTTTTGAATATTTTTCATCATTTTGTAAAATAAATGGTTCTGAAGTTATTTAAAAAAATTAGATTAAAAATTAGGCCCCCTCTTGTCTTCTAAATGAATCTGAAAAATACGCATAATAGTTCTTGGCCTACAGGTTACATGGAAACCTATAAGAAGTATTATACGACCACATGCGGTTTTTTACCTTACCCACATTTTTTTACATTAAATATCAGTTTTTGTTCTAGCATTAGTCCTTTATTTCTTTTTTATTACTGTTTTAAAAGATTTTGTAAAACTATATATATTCATAACAAAACAATTCAGTGCAAGCAAAATATATTGTTCTTACATGCTTAAATAAGATAATTTTACAGAAATATTGAGACTGGAAAAATGGTGGGCAGCGCACTAGCCTCCGCGGCGTGTGAGGTAGAGAAGCATACCTAAATATTTTATCCAGCAGACCCTAGATTTACTTAGCCTTAGTTTGCTCGTATTTTTATTAAGTAAATAAACGTGATATATGATAGTCATACAATAGTAAACAATCAAGAATTAGGACATAAGTAACAACGTTCGGTCTCTGAGGAAATTATTGGTAGTTTCATCGTAATCGCTTATTCGTTAGGTCCCCCATTATCTTGTGAAATACAAACAGTCTAGCGAAGTAACCTCTGGAATGATTTGCTGATATTTTTTCAAAGGTTGCTCAATTACAGCCGCGTTGCTAGGTGGCCTCGCCCCCCGCCAGTTGATATGATTTACATGAACTCATATGGAACTGTACTTACCTACATAATAATCTTTATCGGTGTTATTACGTAAGCTACATCCCCATCAATATTAGTACTTACGTCTACTAAAAAAAACTCGAGCCACGCCAGTTAGCCAGTTGAAACTTTCACAGATGATGTATTTCTGTTGCCGATATTACAACAAACACTAAAACCAGAATAAAACAAATATTGAAGTGGGCTCCGAAAATCAAAATATTTTATTTCACATGGGCTTCAATGGGCACTTACAAAACGTCCAGAAAAAAAAAATGACACGGTTCGGGTTTGTCGTTTTTATGGAGAAGAACCGGCAAGAAACTCCATGGTTACTCTTTTGAAAATATTTGCTTTTACAATGTCATTGTTATAGTTTGGTATTACATAAACACGAGAGAACATCGTATGCATAAGAGGGAACTTCTTACCAAAAGCTAAAGAAAATCAATAATAAATAAAAAAAGGTATATAATAATATACATACGTAATTCAGAGCAGTTATGCACCTAATTTTTAAAACCGTACAATAAAAGTATTTCTTTGCTCGTTATTGATGACGGCAACAGGTAGGCGCTTGAAATATTCACAGATTATTTAGTTACAAATTCACTTTAAAAAAAATTAAACAAATTATATTTAAGACATCCCATAGGGGCTCCCATACAACATACATTTTTTTTTCGTTCTTTTAGATACCGACTCGCACTTGACCGGATTTTTTTTTCTTTTAAGGTGATTTAAAATATCATTGTTCGAGCTACAAAACCCTATGAATAGGATTACAGATGACATCACTGAAAATAATACCTACTTAGTTGTCATACATTCATTCCACTCACTGTGTTAGGTAGGCGACGGTTATATCAAATAATTTGGTAATATGTCATGTAGGTAAGTATCTGACCATGAATACGCTTTCTGACCGTATCCTAGAGGATATACCTATTATAAATAATTATGTGTAATGTCTGAAATGACGTAAGCGGGATTTTAACGTATTATTTACGAAGCAAGTTAAAAGTATATTTTTTCTTTAAAATTAGCCGTTTATATCCCACTGCTGGGCAAAACCCTCCCCCATATTCTTCCAAGTACTCTTTCCTAGTGCCACTTCGGACCAGCCATCAAGGTACGGGTCTAGATCGTCCTGCCATCCCTATTGGGTCGGCCTCGGCGGCGTCATCCATTCTCAGGCAATGTTTATACAAGTGCAAGTGTCTCTAACATTTTTGACAAGTGTAGGTTTTCGTCACAAAGTCAAAAAATAATTATTATACCTGAGACAGAATGAAAAAAAAGTTGTGCTCGCTTCATTTTTCCATTCTGAATTCCAAGTTAGACTGAGGTAACATTTCTACAAAAATCGACTAAGTTCGTCCTTTTTACAAGAACGAGCCAAAACGTTTTTAACCGACTTAAAAAATGAGGTTATCAATTCGACCCGTATGTATGTTATATTTCCAGAACTGCCCAGTTTTCGTATATCAGCGTCTGAACTTTCCGTTTCAAAAGTGTATCTTTGTAAGTTTTTATGTTTGTGTTCACATATATCTCCGGAATCACAAGTCCGATTTATTGAACTTTTTTTTCTGTACTAGGTATTATTCAACTTAGGGAATACTGTACGGCGCGTTGTGATCCACGCGCGCCTCAAAGAGTGTCAGCATAGTGACGGGGCCTGTAGAGCGCCAAAGCCTGCCGGGGTCGCGATACTAACGAATTACCGTGATCCCGGTACGTTAAGGGCTATTGAAGGACACCGTGGATTTTAGTCAGTACAAGTCTGATAGTCCCTCCCGCCCTGCCCTGGGTGGGAGGACTCATTTAATGATCTTACCACGATAAAAAAAGGGAATACTGTAAGTTTAATTACAATCGGTGCAGTAGGTTTTGAGATAACGTTTGACTGAACCGATTTTCTAGTGATCTCGTGACGTGGCCCGCATGGATCCGTTTTTCTTGCTCACTTGGATTATAGATTTCTAAAGACGCGGCATTATACGAAGATTTTTGTTGAATATTTGAACTAAAAAGGGTAAAATAAAAACATAAAAAAAGAACCGACTTCAAAAACAAACAAAAAGTTTTAAATAACTTTTATTTCGGACGTTTGTGGCTTTGTTTTTTATTTCATTGACTATTGCCACCGCCTTCGGAAAGAAAAGTTATTTTAGACATTTTTGTGTTTGTTTTTAGAGTCGATTCTTTTTTTTTTAAGTTTTTATTTAGAATTCAATAATAATTCGTAATTAAATTCGACAGTATCTATCCGATAAAATTGTTTTTTGTTTTTGCTTAAGTTATAAGGTAAACTTAGTTTTGGGTTTTTGTAAAGCTGAGCTGAGCCATCTCGTATGACGAGCTGCGCACGCGTCAAAACAAACGTCCTCGCGTATTAATGACACCACCGCCAATTGCGGTATATAACAGCGCTCGAGCCAGTCGTCTACACAATTTCACGAGTTATCTGAGCAAGCGCGCACACTTCTCCAAACCGTTCTAATTTTCCGCATTCAACATGGCTAGCCAAAAGTATTTCGTCATAGTGATGATCGTGTGTGCGGCGTGTGCGGCGAGTGCAGTGCCGTTCAACATCGTGAGAGAGCAGACCATCTGCAGGAGCGTAGTCGAGTACGATACGAACCCCGAAAGAATTCCGAAAACTATCAAAATGATCAAGTGCGCAACTGATCCCTACGAGATGTGTCCCGTCAGCAGCGGCAAGAGCGTACCCTGCTGCGGCGCGCTCACACTCGCCGGCGGCGCCAAGTTCTCCTGCACCCAGTTGGAGGACAAAGTAATTGTGCAGAACGCCAAGGACATGCAGGAGTCCGAGTTGTCGGTGGCCATCGGCTGCTCGTGCATCAAACAGGAACCCAACAAAGCCATCGACTGACCCTCGCTGAACATCTAGCTGACAACTGATGTTCGTTCATCTCCATCACTGCAGCCCAGCACGCACGGCTCTACTCCTTGTTCCACTGCAGTGCTTCTCAGTCCTGTGTTGCATGTTCCTTACGTAGTACCTACTTATTATTTATTTATTATAGGTAACCGTAGCATTTAGTAATTTATTGTTTGTTTAAGTGTGATCTCAGAAGACAGGGTATTTATATTGTGTTGTGAATTAGCGTTCTAAGGTAAGGTTATTTATTATTTAACTAGGTAATACGATTATGTCATACTACCGTGCATTCGTGCACAGATTATAATAAACAAAAAATGTGTTTTATAGCAGTATTACTTAATTATTATTCACCGATAATTCAGAACATTCGGTGCACGGTGTTGTTATTTATTTTGTAGATATACTTAATAAAATGTGAAGTCAAAGAAATATTTATTGTTTCCATCAACTCGCTCCTTGATTACTTAAAATAAATATGTTCAGCGTATCTATTTATAGCACGTGGAAGGAATTCTACACCAGCAATGCTTAATCTAGCTGAAATCTTAGCGACTACGAGGCTCATAAATACAAATATGCAATTACTTGAGTAGAGAGTCGGACAAAACTCCATTTACATTCGAAATGCATTATTCACAACTTTTAATGTGAAGGTAATGTCGAACAGAATCCCGAGATCACGAATAAGTGATACCCTTCATAATATATGTAATTACTAATGTCCTTTTTATTTTTGGTAAAACTGATAGGTATACCTAACCGCATTTAGGAATACTCAGTGGTGAGTAGTTAATTTGACCTGCTAGCTAGTTAATTTCCCTTGCAGAATTTGAAAGGGTCTCTTATTCTTGAGATTATCAACATGGAAAAGGATCTCTAGTATTTAGTACGTAGGTATACTCACTAAAAGTTTTATATAATACAAGAGAAGAAAAATAAATCTAGAAAATAAAACGTTTTGCATACCTGAAAACAACAAGTGTGCCAACTTCAAAGCAGTTTGTTCATACTGATTCAGTGTGCACCGGCCTTAGATCAGAGCCCGGGGGCGCGGCTGGAGGCGGAGCCTGCGCGTGAGCACGCGGTTTTAGCAACGCCCTAACTCCGCCTACCAAGAATTTCGCAGCTTAAGATCAACACAGGCGACAGCTTAAACTATCTTTGTTTGTCTTCCATATCAAGGTAAATGTAATAAACGTACTCCGCAGAGCTTACATTGCTGTTAGATTTTTTTATTTTTCAATTTACCGTTCGAAAACAAACCCCGTCGTTCCCCAGAACGTCATCACATTCACCTTTCCTCAACCATTGCTAAGAAAAAGATTGTCTTGTGGACTTGATACTGACGCACCGTTCTTTGCGTCAGTGGTTAACACGAAAAGTGCGCGTCTCAAGTTTTCCTCCTTGCCGTGCCGGAAATCGCCCCGCTCGATCTCCCTCGGTGAAGCAAGCCGTAGCACTTCCGCGCGGTAAACACTATTGCATACAATTGTATAATCTAGGATAATGATCCTACCTATTTGTTCCACTAAACACTTAAGAGATGTCAGCTGGAATGAAATTATAATCTTTCTTGTTAATGTTTTTTACTTAATTACTTATATTCAGCCTTACAGTGTGTTCGGTTGAACGAGACACGTATTGAATGGAGCCATTCAAAATTCCATTCTCGTCCCAAGTATAATAAAAACTGGCCAAATGCGAGTCGGGCTCGCGCACGAAGTTTTCTGTACAATTATATAAAAAAGTGATGTAACTAAACGGTTTTCGCAATTTTTTCTTTATGTGTGCTATAAGACGTTGCTTCGTACCAAAGTTCAAGATTCTGAGTTCACGGGAAGTACCCTGTAGGTTTGAATTCCTGGTGGGGATGAAACCAAGGAGAATAGACAGTTGCCTATGCCTATCCTATAAAATACTTAAGTATTATGGATTTGCTTTTGACTCTAGTTGAGAGGTGACAGAGACAAAGCCTACGATAGAGCCACGGCAAAGCGAGCTTACCCAGAATAAAATTTATAAAAATGGAAAAATAAACAAACTTTTTAACAAAAAAGAAAACCGACTTCCAAAAGTACAAACGCCCCACCTAAAACCACTAAAAAGCGAAAAATAAACTACTATTTAAGTATTTCAGAAAACAAAAATGCACGAATTTTTCAAACGAATTAAATAAAAAAATTATAACCTACCAATTCTAAATCAACTTACAATATTATTTTATTTAACAAACAAGATATTATGTATTTACAAACAACCTATAATGATTTATTTACAAAATCACAATGTGACCATTCTTGTCTAAACCTAATTAGCTATAAATTTAATTATAATATTTTTATAATGTTGTGTGCTAGGCACCTACTGATCTGTTTGAAGTCGGTGCCAAGCCAAATAGATATTCGATAGGATACGCACGTCTAGCCCCGTCACGCCATCGCGCCACATCTAAATCACACCAAATCACCCTGCGCTTGCGACCGAACGCGCGATCGTTTGTCGTCGCTCGTCGTGAGCGATTCAACCCAAACGGGCAGACACGTGCGGGCAGGCGTCGTTGACGGTCGTCTTGAATGCAATTTTGATGCGTTATAGTGCTGTTGATAGATTTTGTATTTTTGATAGTCGCTTACGTGTTTGTAGGTTGCTATTTTGTTTATTAATAGTATTATATTACTAAGTATTATTGTTCTCTTTTTTTGGCTTGGCACCGACTTCAAACAGATCAGTAGGTGCCTAGCACACAACATTATAAAAATATTATAATTAAATTTATAGCTAATTAGGTTTAGACAAGAATGGTCACATTGTAATTTTGTAAATAAATCATTATAGGTTGTTTGTAAATACATAATATCTTGTTTGTTAAATAAAATAATATTGTAAGTTGATTTAGAATTGGTAGGTTATAATTTTTTTATTTAATTCGTTTGAAAAATTCGTGCATTTTTGTTTTCTGAAATACTTAAATAGTAGTTTATTTTTCGCTTTTTAGTGGTTTTAGGTGGGGCGTTTGTACTTTTGGAAGTCGGTTTTCTTTTTTGTTAAAAAGTTTGTTTATTTTTCCATTTTTTGTATAAATTATCGTAGGTACGTATGTAGTAAGTTAACTACTAACTTAATGTAACTTAAGTAATTATTTTGAAGTAGCACCATGGGTAGACCGACCAAAAGTGCAGCCCGCATGAGGGAAAATAGAAATAAGGAATCTATTAACAAAACTAAGGAACGTCTATCCAAGAATAGCAATCGAAATGCTGTATCTCGTTCCCAAGAATTACCATTGGCAAGTAATATCAGATTATCTCGGATGAGAAATTACATGCGTTCTCGATTATCACAAGAGTCGAAAACTGATCAAATCCGTCGACTCAATCGGATACATGAAAGTTTGAATGGCGAGTCCACTGAACAGCGCGAGCATCGTCTAGATATTATACGAAGTCGATTAGCTAATGAGACTGCAGAGCAAAAAATAAATAATTTTGAAAATCGGTCAACAATTGACTGAGAATACATACAGTCGAACATACACTTACTTCTGAAGCTTTTTTTTTATCGTGGTAAAATCATCAAATGAGTCCTCCCACCCAGGGCAGGGCGGGAGGGACTGTCAGACTTGTACTGACTAAAATCCACGGTGTCCTTCAATAGCCCTTTACGTACCGGGGTCACGGTAATCCGTTAGTCCCGCGACCCCGGCAGGCTTTGGCCCTCTACAGGTCCCGTCACTATGCTGACACTCTTTGAGGCGCGGGTGGAACACAACGCGCCGTCGACCCAGGCATGGTCCATGATCGGACAGCGAGTCGCCCATTACTCGCCACCCGCATGCCCGCGCTTACGGTGGCCGGAAGTCGTCCTGCGACGACCGTCGCCGTGGGCGTCTACCACTGCGGCTGGGGTGGAGGGAGGACGCTGTCCTCTCCCTCACGCGGCCCGCCTCCTCCTTCGCGAGCATGACTGCTTCGCAGAAGGAGGCGACCGCTTCCCACTACGTCTCGCCCCGCAGCATGGCCTCGACCAATGCTGGGCGCGAGAGGTCTCCGCCTATCGCCGTCGTGAGGACACGGCGGTGCTCTGCCCAAGCGGGGTAGTCCTGCACCGTATGCTCCACCGTGTCCTCCAGACGATCCTCCCAGTGGTGACACCCAGGCGTTTCTTCCCTCCTTATCAGACACAGGAACCTCCCGAAACTTTCGTGTCCGATGAGGACCTGCGTCATACGGTAGGTCAGGACACCGTGACGCCTATCAAGCCACTCCTCAAAGAGGGGTCTTACCGCCGTGATTGCGGCGTGCCCGTACTTCTGAAGCTAAAGTTATTTTTCAATTTTTTGTGTTTTTGAAGTCGGTTTTATATTTTGCAATAAAAGTTATTTTTTTATTTTTCAATTCTTTTTATTAGTTGTAATATCCTATACAAATACATATTTGCTTATTTATTAACAATGTTTTTCATGGTAATAGGCTTATCCCCAATAAAACTAATATTATAAAGAGGAAATCTTTGTATTTTTGTATGTTTGTATTGAATAGGCTCAAAAACTACTGGACCGATTTCAAAATTTCTTTTACCATTACTTAGAGGGATTCTTCCGAATCCGTATAGGCTATATTTTATCCCGGAAAATTTTTTTTTCAGAGTGCTTAAAAAATAAATGTCCACCCGTGCGAAGCCGGGGCCGGTCGCTAGTCCCCAATAAAATGGAACTTAACATACCTAACTGTCGAAATATGGGTATACTGTACACATCTGCGTACCCCCTCAGAGCATACAGGCGTGATGTTATGCTATGATGTTGTGTAAACAATAAACATCCAAGCGATTGCAGCAATCACGACAGCTTTGCTGTCTATTATTGAAGAGTTCCGTTCCATATCTCCGAAGTTCGTGATCAGATCGTGACAATATTTCTATGGGACCAACTTGGAAGTATACCCTTTCAAACAAAAAAAGAATTTTTCAAATCGGTTCAGGCGTCTTCGAGTAATCGGTGAACATACATAAAAAAAAAAAAAAAAAATGATACATACAGTCGAATAGAGAACCCTATGATATCTCCTTAGATATTCATTGAAATCAAACGATGTCAAGGGCAATTTTGTTCAAAATCAAATGCTTGTGATGATTAAAGTATTTATTTGGATAAGGATTAATATCATGTTAATGTAAATACCTTCGCAAATAATGAAACTCTTTAAAATCAAATTTGATTTCCACGAAAAAGGTTATAGTGACTTAACCTTAAAAGATAGATATATGCTCTCGCGGACTTTATTTTTGAACTTTTCATGAGAAATAATTCCGTAGTACATAATTTTTGCGTATCTTTAACCGTTTACGCAGCGCACGCAACGGAAGCTCTCGAAAAGGAATGCATTTTCCCGATTTTGAAACATTTCTCACTGCTGCTCCGCTCCTATTAGTGATAGCGTGATGTTACATAGCCTATAGCCTTCCTCGATAAATGGACTACCCAACACTGAAAGAATCATTCAAATCGGTTCAGTAGTTTAGGCGTGAAGGAAAGACAGACAGACAGACAGACAGACAGACAGACAGACAGAGTTACTTTCGCATTTATAATATTAGTTTGGATTTAACAAAAACCTGTCAGCACGTACAGACTCCAGCATATCAACCTACCTCAACCTGTCATATTTCTTTAATAGATATTTAACCTTATCACAACAGTGGAAGGTTCAATATCAGGGCTATCAACAGCTTCCTCCCACACAAATCAGCTGGCCTGGACGTACTTTTGCCAGGACTACTGAAATGGAGTGATGACCGTCTGTTGGTGCATCTCGTGAACCTGTTCAGAGCATGCATCGCTTACGGTTACACTCCCCTAAAATGGATGGAAGTAAAAGTCGTATTTATTCCCAAGCCCGGCAAAAAGACTACACGCAGCTGAAGTCCTTCAGGCAGTGGCGTAGCTAGGCGGGGGCCTCGCGAGAAAATAAGACAAAGAGAAAATAACGACGTTCGCAAGTTTGCAACCAGTCAGTCAGTACAACTTAACTTCTACTAAGAGATAGAGGCCTCGCAATGGTGATGTCGCGACGATCTCGTCTCCACTGCAAGATAACTTGGGTACGTTTTATTTGTTACTTAGGATTGAAAGGGCCAAAAAGGCAAAGCTGATGTCTCTGACAATCACTTTTGGTATAGATGACTTGGGGGAACCGAGTCATCAGACAGCGCGCTGTGCAGGGGCTGCCTGAACGCGAATGAAACGACAACCCACGTAATCCTGGAATGTGTTGTGTGTTGCTAACCAATGGGCACAATACCTCGGCACTCCAAGGTCGCTCCAAGAAGCCTGTGGACGTCTCAGGAGACTTTCGAGCTGAGCTGAGATTCGAATGGTAAAATTTGACAGATAGGGGTAGGTTCATCTGCTGTCGTCTGTACCTAACATTAAAGCAAGTGTTTTAAGTAACTTTTTTATTACATGTTATCAATTTCACACGCAATGTTCAAACGTAAGTAGGTAGAACATTAAATATCTTGAGTTTAACTTTCTATACATTTGTCCTTAGTTTGGTGTTTATAAAAAGTTTTGTTATAAGAGTTAACAGTAAATTAGCTGTTCGATAGTAGATACACTCATAGCGGCACGGGGGCGCGGATGGGTGCGGTGCGTGGTAGCAACAGTTACGTACATTTCTACTTTCAACATTTGCGTACATTTCTACATAAAAAAACTAAGTAATTGAGTATCATAAATCCTCAAGTATAGGTTTATGAATAAGAACTAAGGATCAATTCACACTACGACGCAATGCTGCGCGCACATTTCAATAGAGCTACTCAAAATATTACTAAAAGATAAACATTTTCAGTACCGTCACGTCATGTCGCGTTTCGGTGTGAACCAACCCTAAAGCAATTTAAAATATTTATAGATTAAAGATAGACACTAAAAAAAGTTTGGTTTGTTTCATTAACTTTTAAAGACAACTCACACTTGACCAAAATTAACTGTGTCAACATAGTTAACATCAAAAAAGAGCTAAAGACTGTAACGGAAATTCGAGGTTACATATTTTGAACGCTTTGGTAACTGGACTAAAGTAACAAGTATCGCGGTCCGCTCAGCACTGCTCCAGCGACGACGACAGCGACGCGCCGCTCTCGCTGCTCCTGTGCAGTACAACACATGCCAATTACTTCGTATTTTATCTCATAATGTTAGTTTTAAAGTTTTGTAGCGGACATAATTCAATAGTCAAGCAAAAAGGACACTAGCGCTAGTCAAGTTATAAAATAAACAGTCGATAATGAAGCTGATTTAAAGTAAATTAACTTATAGGAACGTACAATTCAAAGCAAAAATGTATACCTACAGTTTAAAGTTGATAGGTTTAAAAGAAAATATAAATAATATTAATTGGAAACTTCAGCATGCCCAACGCGACATCGCTAGTTACACGTAGCGCCATCTATTATATAATCAGAAAGATAATTATTGTACAAACATATTTATTTGCTTGAGAAACATTTATCATAGTAATTAGGATTGAAATACAAAACTATAAAATCACGTGTTCATGAGGGCGAGCTTTAGCTAACCTTCTGTGCACACTATTGGCACCGTGCACGACTTTAGCGCCACCTAGCGTTCGCAACTTTGGCTCTGACCGTTCTAATTAGACACAGTTTTCTTATATTTTTTGCAAATCACTTGGCTTTGTATATCATGGCGATCCATCGGCACTGAATAAAACTACAAATCCGGGATTTTAATGAAGATTATGACATTATTTAGTTTTTTCTTCTCGGCAGCTATCTATTTCCTGCATCGTTCATCTTTCCAAGAGGCGCTTGGGAATCAGTAAAACTTAAATTTACTACTTCTGCCAGTACTCTTGCAGTTTATAACACAACAACTACTGTGACCCATTGTTGTTGGCGGAATAATGAGATTATACAAACATATGTATAGATATGTCTAATAGATTGACGGCTCAATGTACCAGTGACAGAGCTTACATAATTTCTACTTTTCGGCACCAGGAGCGCTGCAATCGAATAGAACTAACCCCACCTAGTACTTCGCACGTAGGGAATACCAACAGGGAGGAGCTTTTAATATAGGTGAGAGATAAGTTAGTTATTTATTGGAGATTGATTAGAAATTAATGTAACGTGCAGACGCCAGCACATGAATCTACCCCTGTCTGAAATCTGTCAAAACTCTTTCATAGAGTTCCAACTTTATTATAAAAGAAGAAGGTTCGTGTTCGATTGGGTTTTGTCTGAATGGGGTAGGTTGATGTGCCGACTTCTGTACATATAACAAGACAGGCGTATAGTTACCTGGTGCGCGCGCGATGCACGAGGGCCCGTACCTGCACACGGTGCGCACGCGCAGACCTGCCGCCACAGTACGGATCAGTAACACACCACCAACTACTCATGACGAAGGAGCTTCGGGACACTTGCACTGATTATTTATCATGTGCTAAACATTATTTGCAGGTCTAAAACGACCACTTTGCAATATTCTTTATGATTCACTGCGAAGTACCATCAGTGTCAATTAAGAAATTAGCTTATAATATTTATAAAATGGCACCAGCAGAAATACACGTCATTTCTGAACGTAAACGTATAGGGTGGGCTGAAACTCCAAGAGCCAAATGTCAAATAAAACTGTTTAATTCGTTTCCTTAAGTCCCATAAGAGATAGGTGGTCCTACAATTCCTTTTCACACTTTTTAGAGAGTAGTAGGGTAAATGTAATATTCACCTGGGCGTGGAGTCGGTGTCGGGCGGGGAGGGGGCGGGGGGAGGGGCCGGCGTGCGTCTCCGCAGCACACGCACACGCTTGCGGCTACACACAAACACAAACATTAGTAACAATAACGTCTAATTATAACTATCGTTCGGAAACTTTTTTTTGATAGAAAAATTCGATTTGACTGTCATAGTCAATTCGAATTTTCGGACCAAACGCCCGCTAAAATTATGGGCGCTGAAGAAACAAGTGGCCTACAACGTCTTAACGCGGGAGTAACGTAGACGACTTGTAATAGCTGTCTCTTTCCCACACTGAAATTACTCTCGCTTTAAGACGCCATGGCCATCGGAGTGTATTTTCAGCCAGACCGTCAAACAGTCACTTCTGCTACCTACACGGCGGGTGGATATTGCCGCGACTTTTGTGGTCATAGCAATCCGGTACTTATACAACATTATTTTTTGTTTATGCGAAATCGGATACATCTGTCTAGTAATTTTGTGTAAAGAATCCATGTACAAAATTGTAAAACTGTACCCTGAAAAATCACAAAATCCGTGTGTCCGTCCGTCCGTTCTAAAACATGTTCATTTCGTGATACCCCAGCTCAACCTGCTTCTATGTTTTTGTTTATGGTTTTAAAGTCTAATAGTTTGGCAAAAAGTACCTAACCGTATGGAGATGTTTTGTAATTAAATGGTGATAAAATTTAAAAAAAAAAATTGGAACAAAGTACAACATGGTGTAAAAGTTATTGGAATCGATTCGGTCACTGATTCTGATCAAACTGTATTCAGTTTGTTCAATATTAATGTTGTATTAACAGACTTGTTTTAAAAAGATCGGTATCAACCAGGATTGCTCCAAAAGCAGCGATCTCTTACTACTGAACCTAGAACAAGTGGTTTAATTGCAAAACTTTTTCACATCACTGGTTTTAGTTGTTAGTGTTCGTATATTCTCCGCTTACTCAAGTTTTCCTTTGCAGGTGGGTCGTAAGTCTGCGCCGTCGCCGTCTGGAACTGGGGTCTCACCTGGCACGGGCGCAGTGAAGACAGCGGTACTGTCCGACAGTAGTGTCGCGACGACACACGACCGACCGCCACCACACACCGGCCGGCCGGGTGTTACATCTGTATGATCTGTCCAGCGCGTGCGTCCGTAGTGCCGGGTGTAACATGTCGAGAGCGGGTCCCACGCCCCGCCTGCCGCGACTACTAGCGTGCTCATGAGAACGTTCTAGAAAGTTCTCAGTCCAAGCGCATTTTCAGTTTGAGAATGTTCCTTTTCCCCTTAATTCAATAACAAAGTTCATTTCAGATATCCGTTACATCATATGTTTTAGAACATTATTCGTTTTTAATATTTCCATTAACCCTCATTCTAATAGCTGATGTCTAAATTTAATCATTGAATCTAAAAACCTTGAAAAACGTTCTATGTACTGCAACAAAACTACTCACGTAAGGGACCAAAGAATGCACCAACTACTATCACCACTTTTTAATTTATGCTAAACAAATGCAACAGGTACATTCCAGTTTACCTGTCTGGACACCCGCTGCACTATATTGTCTCCCTTGCAGATGGATCGTCACAATACGCGTACGCTCACTGTACGGCGAATAGTAATGAAGTTAATAACCTGTGTCGTGCCGGCCGGACACAGCTCCAGCTGAGTGACCGGCGGCCAGCAGGCCGGGACAAGAACCAAAACTTTACATAACCAACCACACACCGGAATCTTACTTGCCTGACTAACACAAGCCACGGTCATACATCCCAATGACCGGCCTATTGTTATGGGCTGCGGCAAGCATCCGCGGGAGTGCACGAAGTAAACGTCTAGCAAATACTATAGTTAAAATTTTAAAATTCTCGTTTCCTACATTATAAAGTTATCTTAATAAATATTTTTTTAATTTCTATCTATAATGAAAGCAAATTGTACATTTTGCCAAAACTTTGACCAACATAGCAAAGGATACTTCTAGATTGAATAAAAAAAAAGTAGAGCATTTAGGCCCGTATTACAAATGCTCCTCAATACTCAAACTTTACTTAAAACTAGTTTCAATTCAACCAATCAAATGGATTGAATCTAATTTTAAGTAATGTTTAAGTATTGAGTGATATTCTGTAATACGGGCCATAGTTGACACTCACTCGTGCTAGCACCTCCAACTGCAGATTACCCATATGATAGTCTTGATGCTATTGTGAAGTCCTGATTGTACTACTACAGTAACTACATAGAGAGCAACAATGTTGCCTAATCAATATACTTTTATGATACAGTATAATAAAACATCAGTATATAATAAACATTATTTATTATAAAAATATATTATCTTACTTAACTACAGTCAACACAACATTACCTCATTGCGCAGGCTACAAACACAAGTCTATTATTATTTAAAAATGAAGATAAAAATTAAAATAAAATTGTCTTACATGGTGAGTGTGTGTAGACTGCGGCCGTCATGTCTAACTACTTACTTTACACGAGCTACAGATATGTTACAAACTACATACATATAACAGTCCTCACTCTCCCACAGACAGAACATTTCGCTCCACGCGTTATAAGGCCCACATTCATTACTCAACAATACAAGGTAATTTATTATGCAGTTCGCATTTTTTTTTTTTGCGTTTCTACGAGTATGTTAGTGATAGAACAAATTTTCATAAATCGTCGATCGTCCAGTGACTGAGATTCGACCATAATCTATTGAAATTATGTAGTTGACATTTTTTGAATGTACTATTGTCCAAAACGGGGTTACAAGTGCCACATCTTTAATAAATGATAACGTTAGTTTTTTTAGAAAAACAAAAAAAAAATGTAACATACTAAAATTCCGCACAGGTTAATAAACATCCTGCGCATCAAGAATTAAATTCAATATTATCTTCACAAAATAATTACATTATAAAACGTGCTCTCAGTACAAGTAATGATTTGTAAAACATGTAATAATATATACTTACTATATGCTTATACTAAGAGTGGTTGTACCTTTCAAAGAACACAAATTCATTAACCATATAAAAATTCAAACGGTTCACTCTAGTTTGGCATGCCTTATTCCTTTCCAGTACAAAACTCAGGACTGACAAAGTAAACAAATATATAATTATATACCTACATAATATATAACACAATAGTCTATGTTTAAAAAATAGATATCACTCACTTAATATGTACACAGGGTCCGCTCTCTACAAATAATATTAATGTGTCAAGTTCATCTTAATAATTGGAATGAATGTTTCTGGCACACGCAGCTGAGGACGGTCGCCAAGACTGGTCTATTAAAATATCACACATATTGTGGAACTAGCTTAAAAGATTGTATATTATTCGATCGTCAGGTTAACGTTCGAGTGAAGTGTGAGCGGGCCCGGTGCAGCAGTCAGTGAGGACGAGTGTCGTGTGTAGTGAGGACGAAGCTCACCCGGGCTGCTCCTGGTCGGACTCCGCGTTCTCCTCACCCTCCTCGTCCTCGTTCTGTCCTCCTGCAATTATATAAGTCATATATGTCAGTGGTTAGGGGTCTAAAATAGCATTTTGTCTAAAAGTGATCACTTAGTGAATATCCAACAATAACATTCTTCTATTATTCGTAAAACGTAAAACGCTAGCGTGCGGGCGGCGGACGCTCGTCAGGCACGTCCCGCAGGGAAATGAGCTCGCGGTGGGGTGTCGGTGCAGGGCCATACCAGGAGAGACTCCACGAGGAAATAGCGCTGTCTGCTGGTCACTGCTGTGTGATCGGTAGACGCGCATGTAAAGAAATTTCTCCATGCAAGTGTCCACCATTATTCAAATAGCAGAAAACCGATTTCTCATAGCAACGGAGACGACAGCAACAAGTTTCATCAATAAGAAAAAACAGGTGCGGCTTTTCGGTTTCTGGGTGATCATCGACCGGACTGAGATTTGAGTGCAATCCCCTAATTTTAGTGAAGTGCATTTTTGAAGGGAGGAAGCGCAGCCATTGTTCAGTTGCGAGGACGCCTGAATCTCCCAGTTATGGCCACCGGGTCCTCCCATCCAGTCACCAGCTGGCACGGTGGAGAATACTGAGATTTTTTCGGGAGTTGGCGGGGCATACGTGACTGGCGTGCTACCTGTGCCACCATGGATACCGCTACCCTCTAAAATGAGTTACCCGGCAAGATTTACACAGACAAAAAGACCGGTTCTGAACAGCGCAACTAATAACTTCCTTTCCCCCCAAAGGCACTGGTACTCCCACGCACCGACGGAACGCAGCAAGCTGCATGGTGTTGCAGACTGCGGTAGGATGGTCGCGAGCCGGCCGGCTCCACGCGGACCTGTGTGGGCGTGCAGCAGCACCACGGACGAGTCTAAGGTGCCGTGGCCGGGAGGACCACTAGCCCCGCGTGGTACTCACGTGGTCTGCGCGCGTAGTGCTTGCGCGCGGGCGGCGGGCGCTCGTCGGGCGCGTCCGTGAGCAGCGAGCCGCGGTAGGCCAGCAGCGCCGCCCAGTAGCAGGTAGATCCCGACCATCAGCCCCGCGTGGTACTCACGTGGTCTGCGCGCGTAGTGCTTGCGCGCGGGCGGCGGGCGCTCGTCGGGCGCGTCCGTGAGCAGCGAGCCGCGGTAGGCCAGCAGCGCCGCCCAGTAGCAGGTAGATCCCGACCATCAGCCCCGCGTGGTACTCACGTGGTCTGCGCGCGTAGTGCTTGCGCGCGGGCGGCGGGCGCTCGTCGGGCGCGTCCGTGAGCAGCGAGCCGCGGTAGGCCAGCAGCGCCGCCCAGTAGCAGGTAGATCCCGACCATCAGCCCCGCGTGGTACTCACGTGGTCTGCGCGCGTAGTGCTTGCGCGCGGGCGGCGGGCGCTCGTCGGGCGCGTCCGTGAGCAGCGAGCCGCGGTAGGCCAGCAGCGCCGCCCAGTAGCAGGTAGATCCCGACCATCAGCCCCGCGTGGTACTCACGTGGTCTGCGCGCGTAGTGCTTGCGCGCGGGCGGCGGGCGCTCGTCGGGCGCGTCCGTGAGCAGCGAGCCGCGGTAGGCCAGCAGCGCCGCCCAGTAGCAGGTAGATCCCGACCATCAGCCCCGCGTGGTACTCACGTGGTCTGCGCGCGTAGTGCTTGCGCGCGGGCGGCGGGCGCTCGTCGGGCGCGTCCGTGAGCAGCGAGCCGCGGTAGGCCAGCAGCGCCGCCCAGTAGCAGGTAGATCCCGACCATCAGCCCCGCGTGGTACTCACGTGGTCTGCGCGCGTAGTGCTTGCGCGCGGGCGGCGGGCGCTCGTCGGGCGCGTCCGTGAGCAGCGAGCCGCGGTAGGCCAGCAGCGCCGCCCAGTAGCAGGTAGATCCCGACCATCAGCCCCGCGTGGTACTCACGTGGTCTGCGCGCGTAGTGCTTGCGCGCGGGCGGCGGGCGCTCGTCGGGCGCGTCCGTGAGCAGCGAGCCGCGGTAGGCCAGCAGCGCCGCCCAGTAGCAGGTAGATCCCGACCATCAGCCCCGCGTGGTACTCACGTGGTCTGCGCGCGTAGTGCTTGCGCGCGGGCGGCGGGCGCTCGTCGGGCGCGTCCGTGAGCAGCGAGCCGCGGTAGGCCAGCAGCGCCGCCCAGTAGCAGGTAGATCCCGACCATCAGCCCCGCGTGGTACTCACGTGGTCTGCGCGCGTAGTGCTTGCGCGCGGGCGGCGGGCGCTCGTCGGGCGCGTCCGTGAGCAGCGAGCCGCGGTAGGCCAGCAGCGCCGCCCAGTCGTCGCCCCACTGCACGCCGTGCGGGATGCGGCTGTCCAGGAACTGCAACCGACACATACATTTATGTCAAACATTTTAACGATCCATCGATCCGAACTTATATTACATTAGTAACAGTAGCGCCTCACCTTGAGTACCTGTCGCTTGTCCTGTCGCAGCAGCTTGTTGCTGAATTCAGCGAGCGGCTCCAGGAACAGGATGTGTGGCGGCGCGCTGCGGACACGGGACGGTTCATTAATGAAACTACCAGCACCAACATAATTGTCTATCTAGGGAGCAAAATACTGCCTGCCGGGGTCGCGGGACTTTCCCATTACCGTGACCAATCAACGACGAGGCATAGTGGTTCCAGGAGGCCATGTCGGAGATCTGCGACATGGCCATACCCCGGGTCCGCCAAGGACGCGCCCGGCGTCAGCTGTACTGGTGGTCGCGCGAGCTAACACCACTGCGCGAGGCGTGCGTGGCCGAGCGACGCCGGTACACCAGATTCCGCAGGCAACCGTGGAGACGGAGCTGTAAGAGGGCTACAGGGCAGCGAAGACCACCCTCCGCGACGAGATTTGGCGGGCCAAGGAATTGGTCCGCAAGGAGATGCTGGAGACCCTGGACACCCACTTGTAGGGCCGACCCCATGGGGGACCCATGGGGTCGGCCCGGGGTGAGAGAAAAGCTCCGCCCCTGGGTGAGAGAAAAGCTCCGCCCCTGGGTGAGAGAAAAGCTCCGCCCCTGGGTGAGAGAAAAGCTCCGCCCCTGGGTGAGAGAAAAGCTCCGCCCCTGGGTGAGAGAAAAGCTCCGCCCCTGGGTGAGAGAAAAGCTCCGCCCCTGGGTGAGAGAAAAGCTCCGCCCCTGGGTGAGAGAAAAGCTCCGCCCCTGGGTGAGAGAAAAGCTCCGCCCCTGGGTGAGAGAAAAGCTCCGCCCCTGGGTGAGAGAAAAGCTCCGCCCCTGGGTGAGAGAAAAGCTCCGCCCCTGGGCTCCCCCGTTGACGCAGAGTCTCCAGCCTCAGTTCGTGGAGGACGTGGTGAGCGCCCTGTTCCCCTCGCGGGAGAGCACACTCCCCCGCCCATGGCTCCGTCTCCGACGATGCCTGACGGTGAAGCTGACGCAAACGCGGTCCACGACGACGTATACGACGCTCCAGAGGTGACCGAGGTATACCTGAGAGTGGCGCTACAACGGCTCAAGGCCTAAAATCCCGCCCGGCATTGGTCGAGGCCATGCTGCGGGGCGAGACGGAGTGGGAAGCGGTCGCCTCCTTCTGCGAAGCAGTGATGTTCGCGAAGGAGGAGGCGGGCCGCGTAAGGGGGAGAGGACAGCGTCCTCCCTCCACCCCAGCCGCAGTGGTAGACGCCCACGGCGACCGACGTCGGCAGACCATCTCCGGCCACCGTAGGCGCGGGCATGCGGGCAGCGAGTAACGGACGCGTTATGTTCCACGCGCGCCTCAAGGAGTGTCAGCATAGTGAAGGGGCCTGTAGAGGGCCAAAGCCTGCTGGGGTCGCGGGACTTACGAATTACCGTTACCCCGGTACGTAAAGGGCTATTGAAAGACACCGTGGATTTTAGTCAATCAAGTCTGACAGTCCCTCCCGCCCTACCCTGGGTGAGAGGGACTCATTTGATGATTTTACCACAATAAAAAAAAAGAACGATAAGACTTAAAATATAAAAATAATGGTTATTGACTAATATTTATAGCTTTTATAAGTAAAATCTGAAGTAATAATTAAAAATTTAACTAAATTCAAAAAATGCCGGACGGATGTCCCAAAACAAATGAGTAATAAACACGTAAGAGGCGCGCTACATACCCGGACTTCCCGTAGGGCGCGGCGTGCGGCGACTGCTCGAGCGCGGCGAAGCTGATGCCGGCGCGGTGCAGCGCGGTCAGCGCCTCGCGGTTCTTCACGGCGTCCAGCCCGAACATCACCGAGAACCGCTTGGCCAGCTCCTGCAACCACACCAGCCAGCCAGTGAGAGCGACCGCGGTTTATGACTAACTCATTTGTGATAACATCGCATTTGGCTGCTATCTCACCATAGTAAGCATTGATGTAGTCGACGATGAAGCACGCTCGACTAGAAGTAACCTATTATAAAAAACAGTAGCATGCAAATGATATCAGCTCACAGTTCATACCTTGAGCTCCAACATCTCGGGCAGCTGCCTGTGCGGCGTGCCGTGCTTGTGCAGCATGTCGGTGAACAGCGCCTGCATGGCCAGCTCCATGGTGAGCTCACAGTTCATACCTTGAGCTCCAACATCTCGGGCAGCTGCCTGTGCGGCGTGCCGTGCTTGTGCAGCATGTCGGTGAACAGCGCCTGCATGGCCAGCTCCATGGTGAGCTCACAGTTCATACCTTGAGCTCCAACATCTCGGGCAGCTGCCTGTGCGGCGTGCCGTGCTTGTGCAGCATGTCGGTGAACAGCGCCTGCATGGCCAGCTCCATGGTGAGCTCACAGTTCATACCTTGAGCTCCAACATCTCGGGCAGCTGCCTGTGCGGCGTGCCGTGCTTGTGCAGCATGTCGGTGAACAGCGCCTGCATGGCCAGCTCCATGGTGAGCTCACAGTTCATACCTTGAGCTCCAACATCTCGGGCAGCTGCCTGTGCGGCGTGCCGTGCTTGTGCAGCATGTCGGTGAACAGCGCCTGCATGGCCAGCTCCATGGTGAGCTCACAGTTCATACCTTGAGCTCCAACATCTCGGGCAGCTGCCTGTGCGGCGTGCCGTGCTTGTGCAGCATGTCGGTGAACAGCGCCTGCATGGCCAGCTCCATGGTGAGCGCACAGTTCAGCTTGTTGATCTCGCGCGCCTTACTCAGCGTGGCCTTGATGATGTCGCCGTAGTCGTTGTAGCACTGCGGAGAGGACAGACGTCACAACGTGCGGCGAGTGGGGTAGTGTATATCAATTTTATTAGGTTATCTATTTTATAATATTCTTTTATTTAAGATGTTTTAATGCAAATGAACATAATTTGGTTTGTATCTCGTAGCGGTACCTTGATATAATGCTTGAAGACGTCTGCGGCGCGGCGGATGGGCGCGACGTTGTACACGATGAGCTTGCAGTAGGCCGCCAGGAAGTTCCGTCTCTTGTGCAGCTCCTCGATGCGTCTCTCATCTTGTCCGTCTGCAAGTGAGCACAGTGTTAGCGGGTCCTGCCGGGAGCGCTCCGTATGTATGCAAAACTAAACAGTAACGCTTTAGTGCCTTTCTAACGTTATGCTTCCGAACATATCAGTGTAGACACTAAAACGACACACGGTTAACCTCAAGTTGACACCAACGATTTTCTTTTATTCAGAGTTATTATTTTCAGTAATCTTATTACTATATTTTAATGGTGGCTCAGCTTGAGATATTCGTGTCAACTATGAACCATGCAGGCACTACGGACTACATATAGGAAATAAATAAGCTCGATTACATGATTCTGTCCTCTTCACTATTAGTTGCACAAAGTCCCACAAACCGCGGTTTAGTACAAGCTGCGTGTCGCTTCTTTTTGTTAAGTCTTAGCTTTTTATCATAACTTTGTATTTCATTTGATCACTATAAAATTATACGGGATGCAAAATAATAATACACTGCACAATACATGCTCAAATCACAAAACTCGTCAAGTGTGTTAATAGAATTATAACGCAGTTCGATACCGCGAGCGAATACCGACTTCATTATGATAGTCTGACATTCAGCAACACTACAGTATCAGTCACAGGACCCGCGACATGTTCAGAGCATGTCGCATGTAGCAGTCGGTCGACGAGGTTCGTGTATTCGCCGTCGGTGCCGGATTGCGTGTCTGAAGCGGCGCGACAATTTTCCCTTAGTAATGTTAAGTGATACACAGCGAGTGCACGGAACGACGTCGCGTCGAGACAAAAATATGCATTATTGTAGCGCAGCGGCCGTCCCGCACCCGCCGCCGGCCGGAGCGGGACGCGCGCCATTACTAAGGAAAATAGCCGGCGAGGGGCATCACGTGCGGAACGAGTGCGGACAGCTGCTTACCAGGAGGGACAGGTGCCGCCGCGCGCCACACATGCAACACAAGACACCTCGTTAGCAGCAGGCCGGCGTCACCACGACAACGACGTTACGTTAATAATGCATATTTTTTCTCTCCTTCACGAACTGTTCGAGTGACGCTGCGATGCGACACGGTCCCGTTTGTGAACCGTATTGCATGCAGTTCGAATGACCGCGAGCTTCATAATATATAACCATTTTGAAGTAAAATTGCTTCAATGACTTTACGCCTGATAAAATTCAAGTAGCAGCTCGCAAGTCTCGCCCTAACACAAACTGTCACTTTATCCTGATACCCGGAAAGTGAACCACACCGTAAAACTACTGCACAAATGTCATACACAAACCCAATTTTGAAAAACCACCTTTAAAGTGCACGTGTGTCACATCAAAACCCTTCCGTCTACATCCCACATCCCTATAGTCGGGTCAACTAGTCATTATAAATGAAAACGACAGAACCTTGTCACAGTGGATGAATTTGAACAAGTATTAATAATATTTAATTTATTAACTAAATATTTAACCCATTAAAGTTTACAGATTTGCGAAAGTTGCTGCAGTTTATCACATGACACTCCCATTGAGAAGGGACTTTTCTAAAATAAACTTTTCAAGGGATGAAAACGTTTAAATATAATATGTTATACATTTATAAACATATAATGGATTATTGATTTTTCAAAAAATCCAATGATGCCGTTTTACTTTTCTCAATATCGGCCTTGAGGCTCCAGTATTATCTATGATATTCCGCATAGTTTCGAATGTAGCCATCCGCGCCCAGTTGGAAAATTCACCCTGTATAGTAATTATTGATATAATATAATAAAATGCATCCAAATCAATTCACAGTAACTTGGTTCTAGGTAGCACGAGCTATAAATCCACGTTGACCGGAGTACGACGTCTGATACGAATAATTGAAATATTGTAACATAGGTTATGTTCACATAGGTTTCAAAAATACCAACTTTTCTCAGTCTCTGATCAGCTCCTATAACTCCGACACTTGAGGTTTTTGACTCTTACATACATATAGTAGTCTAGTTACGCTACTAGGCAAGACACGATGTTGAATATAATGTAATGCATTGCATTTATCAATAGAACTCAAAATGAATATTTATCATGTTTATTTGACTACCTATTCACTGGGTGCGAAGTATTAGCGATTGCAGCGCTCACGGTGGCAAAAAGAAGAAATAATGTAGGCCCTGTCATCTGCCAATGACGAATCAATCTGTTACAAATATCTGTATGTAATTTTGTATAATTTCATTATTACGCCAACAACAATGGGTCACAGCAGTTGCTGTGTTGTAACTGCAAGAATAATGGCAGCAATAGTACAAGATATTGCCAAGTTTCCATTGAAGCCTCGGCCCATAAACCCAACAAAGATGAACTATACATCCTTAAAAAGGGAAAACAATTATAGAATTTAATGGTATAATTAGTTTTCCATAAGATCTACACTGAAAAAAATATGTTTGTATAGAGTTGACCACTCAATACTTCTAACTTTAACTTTAACATAAAATAAACTTTTAAATGATCAATTAAATTAATAACGTCGACGACGATGTTTTATGTTATGAGAATCTTTAATTTAGAAATTCTGTTAGACACAGTATGAATCGGGCTGATTATTGTCATTCCCGTTTAAGTTTAACAGATTTCCAAGCGTTTCTTGGAAAGACGAACAATGCGGTAAATGGATAGCTGCCATCAAGAGAAAAAATAAGTAACATGATAACCTCATTTGAATCCCGTATTTGATAAGTTTCTTAAAGAATATTGTTACCTGCATTAATTTAATTTTGTTTCAGTGCCGATGGATCGCCATGGAACCCAAAACCAAGTAATTTATTAAAATGTTTTGATTTTTATTAGAACCGTTAGAGCCAAACAAAAAAGTTGCGAACGCTAGGTGGCGCTGAAGTCGTGCACAGAACCAATATTTCGGATCTGTTGTGAAGTGTTGTGTAATAAACATGACAAATATTTTATTCGTTTTATTTTCTAATGATAGTATTAAAGTTTGACAAATATAACGAAACAATTCAAATTTCAAGTTCTGACTTTCATTATTGTTTTATATAAAAAAAAGAATAAGCAATTTATTTTTCAGTATCATATTATAAATCACGGTATAGGTACGAGTATACAGGGTTAAATTTGTCGGGCGGAACTTCACAGACGTAGAAGGTCGACACTGATCAGATCAAACAAGAGCTTCTAAATGAATCATTTCAGACTTGAGTTTTTATTAAGTTATGATTAGGTATCGCCATCGAGTCTGTGAGGTTTGGCTACATAGTCAAACGGTACCCCGGTTATACTATTTTTAGGCGTTTATTGACATCGTCAGGAGGACTTCTTTGGCTTACATTTGTAAACGTGCGCCAAAGGAGCCATGCTGCAGTATAGGTCTGTCGCGGTGTGTATGTGTGTCTTACCGTAGTTGTGGTGCACGAACACGAACTCCTGGATGAAGGCGTTGAGCATGTCGCACAGCGCGGCGTCGGGCTCCAGCACCAGCTGGCGCACGGCGAGAGACGACGGGTGGTGCAGCACCAGCTGCTCCGCGAACAGGATCAGCAGGTCGCACAGCGACGTGTACGCCTACACATCATCATTTTACATTACTCTCACTAACATATTTTTCATATTATTACGCGTGTAGTAAAAACTGGAAACGATAGTTTCAATAAATACACTGTCATCTAGAACTTAAACGCCAGCCTCACATGTCGCGTGTGACATGTGACGTGAGATGTGAAACGTGTGACGAGTGACGTGTGCGGTACATACCTCCTCCTTGAGGTCGGGCGTGATGCCGCGCGCCACGATGTCCTTGCAGTGCGCGACGTAGGCGTGCAGTCTCTCGCGCAGTGCGGAGGCGCCGGCCTCACTGACGCGTGTGACATGTGACGTGTGACGAGTGACGTGTGCGGTACATACCTCCTCCTTGAGGTCGGGCGTGATGCCGCGCGCCACGATGTCCTTGCAGTGCGCGACGTAGGCGTGCAGTCTCTCGCGCAGTGCGGAGGCGCCGGCCTCACTGACGCGTGTGACATGTGACGTGTGACGAGTGACGTGTGCGGTACATACCTCCTCCTTGAGGTCGGGCGTGATGCCGCGCGCCACGATGTCCTTGCAGTGCGCGACGTAGGCGTGCAGTCTCTCGCGCAGTGCGGAGGCGCCGGCCTCACTGACGCGCGTCTCCACGCCGTGCAGCGACCACAGCACCGAGTAGAAGCACGCGCGCACCACGTACACCAGCGCCTGTGACACGCACCACACGACCATATTACACTAACACCTAAAACGGCAGCACAGCCCCGTCTCAACATCTACTCCCGTGTTACTTCACACTAACATAGCAAGCACAAAAACAACTAATCACAAGGGATTTCGGAGTCGAATGACTCTGGCGGTTTAGAATATTAGAGCAGGCGATGCCGCTGTTATTTATAATCTTAAAAGGTTGTCTTTTTTATATTTATATATCGTTCGCACGTAATTTACTAACTCAAGTTGAATGATGTATTTTGGCGATTGAAAAAGAGTATCCATGGCAGACATTAAAATATATACGAGCAACAGACGCGACAACACGAAGAAAATTGTGATCCACTACTTGTTACCACTAGGTAATAAGTCAATTAGTCTTGTTTGAGACGTCGTTTGCCTGTGTCAATGTTTTACTTACAAAAAAATATTTCGGAGAAAATATGCCTAGTTGCGCCTTGTGATATTGAAAATAACGTAATTCTAAAACGAATAAACACGATTTCACTCAATTCTCGCCACGTTTTTTTATATTAACTCTGTATTTCGAATTTTCTTAGATTTTTTTATAATATTTGCCAAAATTGTAATAAACGCCCTCTGATGTTCAAAAGCAGTACTATCAAAAATATTGTATGACAATTTTCCCAATGCCCGCTTTGTAATTCTTTTTATCTATTTGGTCCATAGAGTTTCTTGCCCATTCTTCTCCATAGAGATCAACTCAACTACTTACATCAATTTGTAATGGGCACCTACAGTACTTTCCCAGTTTTTTAATGTCTTGTGACTGGGACTGTTGCACGTTATGGTGCAACAGTCCCAGTCACAAGACATTAAAAAACTGGGAAACTGGGGTTTTTATTTTATTTTATTTTTTTTATCTTTTGACATATTAAAGTGTCTCTACTACCTACTTGAAATAAATGATTTGATTTTTGTAGAACTACAGTATTCATTACGTCACAACATTCACAATACATATTATTTTGTTTTCGTTTTTATTTTAATAACTTAGAATACGAACATGCGTGAAGGCAGGCCAGAATGCAATTGTAAGTAATCGCGTTTAGATCGGTGGTCGCTTTTTTACACATTAAGTAGTTTTAGTCATTAGGTCTTCCAATCTTTACAAGAGCAGTACGCAATTACTCGCGTATACATCGTAGTACCCTCATCAACAACTGCACCATAATATACAGAGCGAATACGCGCATATGGAATAAGCGCGCCAAACTATGAATTCCAATCTATACGCGAGCACTTGCATGCTTGCCATTTTGACAAGTTGACTTCTTCTTATTCTATCCAGGTGGAAATAAGAGCCTGGGCTCAGTCCACGAAGCCCTGTCAGCGGGACTCCTATTTCTGTCTGCAGGGTTTAATGGAATCTAACCAAACCGAAACTCGGTGTGCACCTAACGTCGGCCGTCTTCTTTACGTTCAAAATCACGAAAAACCAGTGATTTTATTACTATATCTTTAAAATTCTTGTCAGGTGTAAGTGATTTACTATAGTTTGAAACCAGGATATACACATATTCACGCAATAAACACAAACTATACTCGAACAGTACGCAAAATTCGTATATAAAAATAATAATTGCAGATTTAAAATATTATTACAATATGCGCGAGAGTTCTGGCCTTGTATAGATTGGAAAGACGCTACAAATACAAGAAAAAGAAGTCCAATAGACCGAACACGAATCAATAACTCTCTAGATTAAATAGTGAAGCACTGACCTGCGGCGGCATCTGCGTCTCGTTCTCCTTGACGCACTTGGGCAGGTCCTCGAACAGCGAGTCCCAGATGTTGGTGTCGTTGAGGTTGTGGCACATGTACATGATGGACACCTTGCGCAGCGAGTTGATCACGTTGAACACCTCGTCCGCGTCCGGCGTCTCGCCCTGCGAGGGACAGGCGCGGTCAGAGAGCACTCACACAGAACAAGGCGCAGCCCGCACATACTGACCCCCTCGATGAGGCTGCGGTACTCGTCGATGGCCTCCTTGTACCGGTTGACGCACATGTCGGTGATGGTGGCCCTGGCCACGTTGCAGCGCGTGTACACGCCGCACTGCTCGCTGCACAGGTACTCCAGCGTGCGGCCGCACGTCTCCAGCACCTCGGCCTCCGTCTGCACGCTCACGATGTCGCGGATCTTGTTCAGCAGCAGGTTCAGGTTCTGTTCACACACAAATGATCCCGTAACTACGAGCGCCGACGACGATGCCAAACTACGCCCGAATTTCCAACTGGTTTAATAACTATTGTTGCACTTCAGGTCTTTTTTTAATTGGGCGGTCTCGAGGCGCGGTTGTCGAAAAAAACATTTTTTTTTTGATCAAAGACGCATAAATATAATAGTAAGAAATTACACAGTTGTGAATATAATATCTTTATTTATTTATTTGCCTCAGACACAAGTATCCATTATTTTGTTAGTATTCATGCTTATAAAATAATATTAGTAAGACAGTAATTCAATTTCACTAAATGGTAATGATGCTGCTGAGTGCCTCAGTCTGCAGACTCAGAAAGCTGATGAGTTCTGTGAGGGTTCTGGTTGTCTATGCAACTGATCATGGACTTTTGTATAATGTAAAAAAGAGTCAATGTATGGTCTTTCAGGGCGGACAGAGAAAAGTTCATGAAATACCAGCTTTACGACTGAATGGCATACCTTTGGAAAGAGTTGATTCTTTTAAGTACCTAGGGCAGGGGTGGCCAACCGGTCGATTATTAGTCCAGTCGATCGTGGACCTATATTATGTTGATAAAACATCATCAACTCGGACTTTCATTCCAAAGTATTAAGTAAGGAAACAATCTCACGTGTGAGAAGTATGTAATTGGTAGATCGCAAAGGGTTTCGTTAGTAAACAGTAGATCTTATGTCTAATCAAGTTGGCCACCCCTGACCTAGGGCATTTAGTCACTCCCGATTTGAAGGATGATACAGACATTGAACGGGAGCGAAGGGCGCTGTCGGTCAGAGCGAATATGGTGATCCGTAGGTTCGTACGTTGCTCAGTACAGGTTAAAATTACTCTCTTTAGAGCCTACTGCACAACTTTATATACATGTAGCCTATGGGCCAACTACACGCAAAGATCGTACGGCGCCCTTCGTGTCCAGTACAACAATGCGTTCAGCATGTTGTTGGTCTCCCCGCTACTGCACGCCTCCACAATGTGTGAGGCACGTGCGGCGGGGGAGCTGCAGCACCATGCTGGCTCGACTGTTCCTACATAAATCATTGCTACAGGTTGCACATTGGATGCGGGTAATTCATGTTTGTGTTGTCCAATAATTATTTTTATTTTTTATTGCTCAATTATTCTTATTTTATCAATGTGACTGCTTGTAATAATTAATAATGTGTATATGAGTCTTGGTTACTTGAAATAAATGATTATTATTATTACTAAAAGTCAGCCACTAGAACTTTAAAATTAATTTAAAATATTATTTTCTTTTTTTAAAACGTTGCCCCACACTAAGAATTTCTCCTGTGTCGTGGGTGCGTTTACAAACATATAAACTAACATACACAAACGCCCAGCCCCAGAATAACTACTTGTAGATCATACAAATATCTGCTCCGTGCGGGAATCGAACCCGCGACACGCAGCGCAGCAGTCTAATCGCTCAGCCACAGTCAGCCACTGCGCTAACCGTGCTGTCAATGAATAATTGGTTGTGTACAAAAAACACAATGTTTCCTATTTGGTAACAAGTAGCAATAGCTAGTAAGTCCCTTGAAAAAAGTTGTCAATTGTTGGGCGAGTCATAATACATGATTTGTATTAAAAATTGCCTTTAAAATACTACATATCGTAAGAAATGAACTCAATTCTAATTTTATTCCGCTTAGTCTAGAAATCACGGGACATAACGAGACTCCGATAGTTTACTTTCTCGAGTCCCATGACTTAGAAATAAACTTAATCCGCCTTATTACAAAAAGGGGTTTAACTAAAAACCCAGGTTTAATCTTGTAAAACTACGGTTTACACAAACGTTTTGCAATAAACCATGGTCTAACAGTCGTAGCTGTCAAAGGTGTGTCAAAGTTTCTCATAGCAAATTTTTCATTGTGTTGTAGTTTTTGTGTTATTTTCACCCAAAGTGGATTGAAATGAGGTAGATTACATTGTTATTACTCATTGTGGATTTAATTGTTTAGACAATCGATCAGATTGCGGTACTTAAGTCGACGTTTTATCTTAGTTTTGTAATACGGACAAATTTAAACCATGGCTCTGCAGATAAGCCTGGACTTGACAGACCAGGTTTAAACCAAGGTTTATTTAGTTTTTGTAATAAGGCCGATTAACACCAGTGACCAATGTAAATAAGCGATGTTAGAGTTCGAGCCGTCAAAGTAGCGGTACGTACCCCCTCCTGCCGCTGCGTGGTGTACAGCTCCAGGTCGAAGTACTGCGGGATGGACACCAGGTTGGTGAGCTTCTCAGGGTCCGCGCCGAACTTGTCCAGCAGCGCCGGCAGCGTGCAGATGAAGTGGGCCGTCAGCCGCGTGCGGTCGTCGCTCACCAGCTGCAACCACAGGAGACTCACAAGGAGCGAACAGGTAGTCAAAGTACCGACACCAACAATGGTTGGAAAAAAAATAGAGATCGGACTCTGATGGGCATTCAGTTCTGAACTTACAAGTTTGTTTGTTACCTTTTCACATCCAAACCAAAAGGGTGAATTAAAATAGTGTGTGGTACCTTGGCCTGTTCCTTGGTCAGCATGTGGTGGTGCTTGCGACTGGCGCCGCGGCCCACGGGGGGCTCCCCGGTGCTGGCCTGCCGCACGCAGCACACCATCAGCTCGATCAGAGACGACTCCTGCGGGGGACCTTACTACTGTCACACAACTCTAAATATTATCTAATTCGAATGCAAGTGTATTTGTTTGTAACCTTTTCGAGCCTAAAACAGTTAACCGATCACCCTTAAGGGGTTTTGAAGATTTTTGTATATAGGGTTGCCTTACACTTCGCCGATAATTTTAAGACAACCAATATTACAAAAAACACACTACTCTACAACTGAAACATAATGTAGCTGGAAAAGCTTGTCGTCGAATCTGGTGGCGACAAGTATGTGGGTAAAAGAGTCTGTTGTTAAACGGACATAAATGAATCATCGCCCAATGATGAATGAATGAATGAAGCGGTACGATTTCAATGCAGTGCAATAAAGAAGTTACACCGTACGCAGCGATCAAACAATTGATCGCGTCATTTGTTTCAATGTTGTCTGAATCGTGCCGCTTCGCATCGCGATCGCGTTCAGGATAGAACATCGCGTAACGCGACGTCCTGCGTGAGCGATCTAGATGCGAACGCGAAGCGATGCGGCGCGGCGCGAAAACAACAAACAGTCGAAACCTATTGAAGTGGCCTACGTTACCAAACGCACGTGGGGTGCGGTACGAAGCGGCGCGAAATAATGCGAACGCGATCAGTTGGCTTGATATTTTCGCGCGATCTGGATGCGAGGCCGTCGGGTTTTTGTTTGGTTATAATGTCGGAAATATAAATTTTAATTAATGCTATCCAAGAACGTCCTACATTATGGGATAAAAGGAATAAAAAATATCACAACCCGTTATTGTCGTACCGCGAATGGGAAGATTACACAAGTATACAATATTAGTTCCACTCCTTCGCCGTAAATACTTCTTGAGCATTTGATATTTGAGAAATGAATTTTCCAATAATATTTTTGTTTCCGTACGTCCATGACAAATGCACAGCGCCATTGAACGGCGGCGTTCGGTGGCGGCTGTGCGAAACGATTCGCGTGCACGTTGGACATACTCGCCGCGTCGCATCGCATCGCATTGAATTCTCGTGTCAACGCTTCATAATCGCGTTCGCTTTGAACCGCCTACCTAGGACGTAGCGTTAGTGTCACATAGTTAAGTGTCAGTGTGTGTCACCTGTCGGTTGTCGAGCGCCTCCTCGTTGGGCCCGGCCTCCTCCAGCAGCAGGTCCGTCATGCACTCCCAGTCCTTCATCATGGGGTTGGACTCGATCAGTGAGTCCACCAGGTACGCGCCGTGCTCGTGCAACTGTGCATACGACACGATATTACTCATTTAGTACAAGACGAGCCGTACGAGTTGATCGAAAGTTCGGATGTGATCAGGTCTGACCAGGGTCAATTTGTTACATACATGGTGATTTTAAGGTTACAACAGACATGCCACAGTCGACTTGGTTGTAGTAGTCAGGTAAACTCCATTTGAAATACATACCTCGGACTCTATAAAGAACTGCACGAGGTCCCTGATGAGCGGCGTGTTGGGCAGGCGCGTCTTCCCGCGGCGGGAGCGCGCGGGCGGCGGGGGCTCCTCGTTCCTGAACAGACGCACGTTCAGGAACTCGCCGGCCGCCGCGGCCACGGCGCGCTGCGACGAGTACACCAGCTCGTACACGTTCTCGCAGTCCTTGTCCGTCAGCACGTCCGGGTGCATGCGGCATCTGCACACGCAGCAACCATTGTATACACACAAGACCACTCTTCTGTTAATGTTGTATACTTGAAAGTCAATACTACTTGGCACCATGAATGATATAAATTGAACTCACTTCAAAATGGCGATAACCAGTTTGACAGCATGCACAGCGACGTCAGTCTCCTTATCGAGCGTCATGGACACGATGCGGTCCTTGAACTTGGACGTGAACAGCTCCAGCTTGCCCTTCAGTTCCTCGCACTCGTACAGCGGCTGCAGCGCCTGCAGGCAGCGGAGCCGCACCTCGCCGACCTAACACAACATTTATTCATTTGATACCAAAGCTTCGTATTTCGTTTTAAATCTCAATGTCCTCTTTTTCCGAAATTAATTTAACAACAACTTAAAAAGAGGGGGGCACAGCTAAGGAGTGACATTCCCTGCCAGTCTGTATTTCCTGATAACTACAACCTTAGAGTCTTAGTCAAGAGTGAATAGGTTACTTCTAGGATATTGATATTAATTTAACTTACCTTGTCATGCAATGTCCAACCAATATATTTGAGGTAGAGATCATCCAAAAAGTGTGCTGGGAATTTCTCCATCCAGATACCTATTTCCGCCATGGTGATGGCTCTAATGTCAGGCAGAGTATCCCTGCATAATACAATTGATCACATAAGCTTGTACAGCATTGCATAACACTTTAAACTATAATATACTAGCTTTTGCCCGCGACTTCGTTCGCGTGGTATAGTGAAAACTATCCTATGTCCTTTCTCAAGTTCCAAACTATGTCTGTACCAAATTTCACACAAATCGGTTCAGTAGTTTAGGCGTGAAGAAAAGACAGACAGAGTTACTTTCGCATTTATAATATTAGTTTGGATTATCTTTTGCCCATGTCTTCCTTGGTCTCCTTATTTCTATAGCCTATATGATCTATGTTACAGTCTCATATTAAAAAGAGCAAGTAGCCCTTCTTTTATGTGGTAAAATCATCAAATAGGTATCTATCCAAAAATTAATTCAAAGCAGTTCAGGTGTGAAAGAGTAACAAACGAACTCACACTGACTTTCAAATCCAAACTAATATTATAAATGCGAAAGTAACTTTGTCTGTCTGTCTGTCTTTTCTTCACGCCTAAACTACTGAACCGATTTGTGTGAAATTTGGTACAGACATAGTTTGGAACTTGAGAAAGGACATAGGATAGTTTTTATTTTAAGTCACTGTTCCACGTGAACAAAGTCGCAGGCAAAAGCTAGTTTATAATAAATATTAATATTTCAGTTTATATTTTAAAAATATGGTAGCTAGGCTCACCTATATCTGTGCACGAATACAGACTTAAACATATAGGATAGCATGTTCTTTATCTCCTCCATGTTCTCCTCCAGCTCCTGGCGCTTGGCCACCAGCACCTCCAGGCGCTCGTTGGCTCTCTTGTCGCGCGCCTTCAGCCGCTCCGCTTCATACTGGCGCAAGCAGTTGTCGCAGTTCACCGACGTCAGCAGCGCCACGTCCACCAGCGCCGTCATCAGCTTCATCACTACAACACCACGTAATAGGTCACTGCTGCAATGTTTGTCAATTGGTTCTTAGTTTCGTTTTGGCATTCAAAATCACATCACAAGTTCACAACACCTACTCAAGGATTAAGTGAACCATGTTTTTCTAGAACCCTATTTTATTTATTGCAAGATATAACTGTAAAATGAATATTTGTAATCTTACCAGCTAGTGTAGCAGTGTGCCGGAAAGCTCTGACCTGAGAGTCAGACAGGCCGGTGAGTAGTGAGATGATATTATCCATGAGGTACTGGTCGTAGATGATGGAGTATTGGCACATTTTCACCAGTGTCTGGATAAACTCACAAAAATTGGAGCGGAACTTCTTCCAAGTCTGCCCGGTCATGATGAGAGGATATTCTCCACTTTCCTGTTAGTATGGAAATTTGACTTTGGTCTGTATTTCAGGACAATAACATTTTTGTAGCAATATTTTTGGATTTTAGGACCATAATTTACATTACACCCTTAGATGCTGTTTTATCAGATTTCTTAAGTTAAACTGGATCACAATGTTTATAGCCACAAACACATGTTCATGCGAGTGACCAGGTCAGAGGCAAGTCAAGGTATGAGAACTTGAAGATAGTATGTAAATGGTTGCTCAAGTTTACCTCAACATTCGCATCGCCGTCTTATGCTTGTTTGAAGATTGAGTGCTTGTTACTTATGGGGCTCACGGATATGGCAAAAGTAAGCTTGTTTGTTAACTTAAGGTATGTGGGATGACAGCAGTTTTTGGGACAATATTCTGTTGGCCAATGGCTTAATAGCTATTATGGTCTTATTTATTTAGCTGTACTACATTATGACATGTGTTGTCAAAAGGTTCCAGTCAGTTTTTTATTAGATTTTCCAGATTTTCGAAGTTAGCGGTTTAATACCCAAGTGCCTCAGACAGCATGTTAAGCTGTTGGTCCTGTGCCTGATGTCTCTCCGGTCTTGTTGGATAGCTGTCTCAGCAGACTATGAGAGTAAAATTATAGAGAGTGCACCTGTGCACTAAAATATGTCCAGCGCAGATTTGCCATAGTGGCCAAAAAACAGTCAGGGCTATTATTATTAAATTACCTCATCAAACTCTTGTGTCATTTTCTTGATGATAAGTGTGTGGTCCATCTGTGCCATGTCTGGAGTGACCTTCCCACGGCACCCAGAGGCATTGATAAAGAACTGCATCAGCTGCACCAGGGCTGCTTCTCGGTTTGTTTTGTACTCCTCTATCCACATGTCCACCACTTGCTGATTGATAAAATAAGTGTTGTTAATATCATAGAAGTAAGCCAATGAGGCGTAAAGAATTATCGAAAGCCTATACTTACGTTTATAGCTGTCTTGTTGAATCTAAGTATATTATACAAGCTGTTCTCATCATCACCAGGAAGCAAGACCGGCGGTGGCGAGTACGCGGGCGGTGGTGCGGTTCCCCGACCGCGGCCGCGACCGCGCCCGCCTCGGCCTCGACGGCGCAGGGGAGGCGGCGGCGGGGACTCAGCCAGGCGACCCACAAAGCCGCCATCACCTCTTCGGCCACGACTACGCGTCACTCGTTTTGTGGGCGTAGGAGACGGAGATCTCGGCTCTTCTTCTTCATGGTGGGATTCCTCAGCTTCTTCTCTTGGTGCTTCAGTTGCAGTGGAATTAGCGACCGCGCCGACATTGAATCCCGAATAATTCACGTTGGGAGTCTCAGGCTCGTGGACCGATTGGCCACCGTAATCAGTCATAGGAGTTGCTGGGGTCATGGGATTCACGTATTCCGGTGGAGGATCATCCATCCGAATACGTTTCCCGCCACGGCGATGCATAGTGTTAATAAAAAATAAAGTTCTGAAACACGAATTTCACAGCGTTCACATAACTTAGGCTTTACGTATCAGACATTTTTTTCTGGCAAGCTAAGATATTGATTTTTCGCCCAACAGACAGAAACTTGAAAAGTGACAGAGAAAGACAACAATAGCGACACACGACAAGCAGCCAGCAGCCATTAAAGAATGTTTGTTGACGTTTGTTTGTCAATGGCTAGAATAAGGACCATAGACAATCGTAACCATTTTCACTTTGAAGTCTATGTGGGCTCCCGACACGATCAAGGACACATGACTTAAAATGTCTTGATTCTTGTCATGCACCATGAATAAATGATTGCCTAGGGAGCTCTTAACTAAGACATAAAATAATGGACTGCGTCTTCGCTTGTGGTTTTCCTTAGCCAACTGACAGATAAAAAGAAAAGCAAATAATTAATTTTCCTCTCTTTCTAAGCTGTTTGGTGAATTTCAGGCAGTTTTTGCTTATTGCTCTCAGAGTGTGTAAAGCGCGCTATACACGGCTATTGGGCCTACCACACACACAAGCTTTACCACAGTTTTGCCTGCGCAAGCCAATTTGTACACGGAACATAGTGCGTATGGTTGGTAAAACTTATCTTGCGCAAACCCCACAGCGCGGCCTGCGTAATTAGATCTGTATAAGTATAGTATAGTAATTAAATCTTCAGATATTAAATATATCTTACCTTAATATCTTAAGATACAAAATGCGAATACGGAATGTTGAGATTTAAACGTTGGTACGAAATCGTGCGGCAAATTCTATCTCTTAGATCCACAGCGTAGGACCGGCTCACGCGCACCTGGAATCTTATTCCTTTCTTACTCAGTTCAGTGGTGGAGACCTAATTTATATTAATATATCATCTTATGCGCCCTTAAAATGTAAATAAACAATGCTCCCACCATGCTCCTAGTGATTCACTGCGCAACGTCATTGACTATTTTTCCAAGTATTTCATTCATGATGTGAATAGTTAGGAATATATAGCTGAGTGGGTGAGAGTCGCAATCTAATCCATTTTTTTATGTTTTTAAACTTAATTGTATGGATTGGATTGTATCAGATTGTATTCACCCTTTAAGCTCTTAGCGTAATCTGTGATAAAATGTTGCTAGCCCACAACTGAAATCAGAACATGACATCATTTATTACGTTTATGGCAACTTTTGTATAGTACTGTCACTTCTTGTGCTCGGATGATTTTGGATTTTTATCGTTTTTACATTTCAGCGTAAAATTTTATAAAATGGCTAAGAAAACCTACGACTTGTTGTTCAAATTGCTCCTTATTGGTGACTCTGGCGTAGGAAAGACATGTATATTGTTCAGATTTTCAGACAACCACTTCACAACGACGTTTATATCTACGATCGGTATGAGCCACCTTTGTATTTTTGTATCACTGAAGCCTTGCCTTGAAAAAACTGTTATAATTAACTGGTTTTCAAGATGATGTACGTTTTTAGATTTTTAATGTACTACGTAATATTGTGTGCTTTCATGTCTTCTAGGTATCGACTTCAAAATAAAGACGGTAGAACTCCGCGGAAAGAAGATAAAGCTCCAGATATGGGACACGGCCGGGCAGGAGAGGTTCCACACCATCACCACCTCGTACTACCGCGGCGCAATGGGCATCATGCTCGTATACGACATAACCAACGAAAAAACATTTGATGACATTGTCAAATGGTTGCGGAATATAGACGAGGTAAGCACGAGTATCGGCAGACCTGCAGCAGCTGCTGTGGCGAGGCATTTGATATCTGCATGGCTCAATAAGGCATACCTTGTCTATGGAAACAATAATATAGTCTTCGTCAGAACATAATACATGAAGTATTTCATTTAGATTAAGTTCATGTAAATTAAAATTAACTTTGTTATTAGATAGAATAAACTGCAGTAAACATTATACAAATGCTATGTTATATGTCAAAAGGAAACAAAATAAACAATATGTATCACTCCAAATTGAAACATGACATCATATTTTATATGCCTAAGAAGTACAATATGTATTTTTTCTGACAACTATAATATTGGCATTGATTTAGGTCTCAAATCATTCATGTAGTTACATTGATGTATTAATTATCCATAGTGAAAATGGCACAAGGGTACTATATCTGCCAACAAACTGCATTACAGTGTGGTAGAATATCATTTTGTTATCACCAGAAACAGAAATGCTTTTTCTTATACTCTTAAATAGTAAGTGTTTCTACAGATTTTAGCTTTATTCCTTGCTAACTGTTGTCAATTTCTTTGTGAATAGGTATGTAACTCAATAATACTGGGATAAAAGTCCCCTCTGTTAATCCAGGTTATAAATTACTATCTGTGAACCGAATTTCATTCCCATCCATTCAGTAATTTTATGTGAAAGAGTGTCATCTATCCTCACTAATTTTCACACAAATCTTCTATATCCAGCTGAGCTTTATTGTACAACACTAGCCTTAAGTTGTGTTGTATAATAAAGCTGGATATAGAAGATTGATTGATTGATTGATAGCAGGATGAGAAATGTTTTACTAATAATATTCTTTATTTGAATAATAAAGTGAAAATTAAATTAAATGGGCAAGGTCATTGTGTGGTACTCAAGGCAATATCAATGAACATTGTAATTCCAGCATGCTAATGAAGATGTGGAGAAGATGATCCTGGGCAACAAGTGTGACATGGAGGAGAAACGAGTGGTGAGCAAGGAGCGCGGAGAAGCAGTGAGTATCATTTATACCTAGTGAGGCACCACCTGCACAGTCACCTGGTGGTTCTTTTAAGCTTGTGGAAGTCCTATTTAAAAATCAATTATAAACAATACCAAATGATTGCACATAATATTGTAAATATATTTTACGTAGCCTACTGTTAGTTAATTTCCTCCTACAACATCATGTACCTTGCTTACTGTATGCTGTGCATAAAAATATGTTACTTATGACTCATGATTGTAAATGAATTTTATACAATTATATTATTTACAGGTTGCATATATCTTGAAAAGCAAACCTGTCATTCTTCTTTGATAGTCAATGTGTTTGTCAACTTGTATTTTTTTACTCACCCAGTGCGCATGAGTTTTCGTTAATATTTCTGTGCCTGTCTCACCTATCATACAATTAATATAACTTGTTTGATTGCTGTGTGTTTCGGCTCAGACATAAATGAGTGAGCAGTGTTTCATGAACGAAACCTGATAATAATTGTATTGTGTGGCGCGGACATGTTACTGCTCGGCGGCGTCAATTAGCGCGCGTCCAACTAAACGCGCACAGCAGCGCCCTGACGGACGTCGCGGCCGTGACTCACGCGCAGATAACACTTCACTTTGTTCCTAATGTCTAGTAACGTCCATTGATGTTTGTATCAATCAATTTAATAACAATATTATTTACTCTTTTTCATTAACCAATAAGAATGTTTAGTCCAGTCCTCGGAACCTAATCAAAGTGAATGGATTTGGATGATTTTAGATCTTTCGAATTTCTTAAACCTCAAAGTAATAAGTTTACCATTTGCAACTGTACTCTAATATGTTTTTTTTAAGAACCGATTTTCACCCGAAAAAGTTTATTTTTGAAGAATAATTTGCCACACGTCTTATTAAACAAAATTTGGTTTTATAGAAACAAGCAGTAGCCTTCCTTTAAAGCTTGATTACTCCTTTTCACCTAGTTGAGAGATGATTTTCGAAATAACCGCGTTTGTTCATTTTTGTTTTTTATTTATTACTGTACTTAGTTTTAAATTCATCGACGCTCATCATTAGGATTCTCCCTTATTAACTTTATAGCTACCGAAATCACGAGAGTAGTTTAAAAAACCAAGTGCGAGTCCGACTCGCACACGAAGGGTTCTGTACTGTAGCTTCTTTAAAACGTAAATAACCTAGTAGTAGTCGCACACTGAACCCGGTCGGATAACCGGCCCATAAGTTTGTTATTTTAAATGTCTAATATTGACTGGACTAGCATACATGTATAACATGCAGTAATGAAATAAATCACTTTTTATTTTGTTAATTTTACCCTCAGATTGAAGAAACAGACAGATGGAACATGCGCGACAAACAATGTTTAGTCACCTTTTATTTATTTGTGCGCGAATAATTAACTACAGCGGGTAACTTAAAAAATGATTAAACTCCAACAATTTTCTTTTACACTTGAAACGTTTTCGGCTATCACAGCCAAATTGTGACGTCATTTTTCACTTTTTTTCTTGTTTACATTTAATATGTTGGCTACGATAAGACAACATAAGAAAGTGAGAAGACTAAAATCGAGATTTAGATGTGTTATTTCAGAACTGATGAACTTGTGTGGATACACCGAAACATGTCAATGTCCATGTCGTAGATGACAATGGTAAATATTTTTATCGCCTGTAATAAATGTAACATTTGTGTGTGCACAGATAGCACGCGAGCACGGGATCCGGTTCATGGAGACATCGGCGAAGGCCAACATCAACATTGACCGCGCCTTCTCTGAGCTGGCAGAAGCCATCCTCGACAAGACGTCGGGACGCGAGGCCGACGCCGACCACGCGCGCATCGCCGTGGAGCGCCGGCCCTCGCGCGCGCCGCCCACCCGCGCCTGCTGCAGCACGTAGACTGCCGCACCACCACCGCCACCACGCCGGCCCTCGCGCGCGCCGCCCACCCGCGCCTGCTGCAGCACGTAGACTGCCGCACCACCACCGCCACCACGCCGGCCCTCGCGCGCGCCGCCCACCCGCGCCTGCTGCAGCACGTAGACTGCCGCACCACCACCGCCACCACGCCGGCCCTCGCGCGCGCCGCCCACCCGCGCCTGCTGCAGCACGTAGACTGCCGCACCACCACCGCCACCACGCCGCGCCACACACCAACACTACAAACCCGAACTACTGTCCTTCACCTATTGAGGTTAGGTAGGCAATCCAGAGTCACATCCTTGTTTCTCAAGTTATCCTTTGGCTGTTGAAACTATAGTAAAGACGCTAGTTTTCATAATAAGTTAAGGAAAACCGTATTACATATGAAGCCATCGTGTGCAGGCGCGTACGAGCAGTGTTGCGGACATCTTAGCAATGCGAAAACGGTCCGCTACGACATGGAACACGGCCCGGCCATGTGCCGGTCAGACTTCCGGTCATCTGCTCTCATCGTCACTTACATACACAGGAAGAGCACCTACAGTATAGCTCAGTGTCGCACCTCACCGGCCCACGGCGACGACCGGGCGGTGATGTCAACTGCTCCCTCGTACTTTCAAGGCAATCTATAAAATAGGTGAAGTTACTCTATGTAGCACCTATTCATCATTTAGCTTTTCAAATTCTTGTTAATTGTAACTAAAATCCTGACTTTTTGTTTCGTATTAGAACGAGTTTGAGATTTCAGTCACCCGCAGAATGTCTAGTCGCATAAACAATTTGGGTGCAATTGAAAAGCACGTGTTTCAGGCAGATACCTTGCGTGGAACTTAAGTATGAGCAGGTCAAAAACGGCCACTTTACGAAGAGAATCATAGGATGCTTAAAGTGGCCGGTTTGGACCCGCTAGTCTCAAATAGTGTCGCATGATTCATTTTACTATTCCTCGCTTCGGAGTGTTTTAAACTTAAATGTTTAGAGTGTAAATTGTTTAATAAAGAAAGCTTAGCAATCACTCAACCGCATCTCATTACAATGGTTGAATGATTGAGAACTTACATTATCAAAACCACAACGCACACCAATGTGAACCAATTTGTCTTAACAGTTTACTTCTGTAATGTCGGATAGCGAGCTGTGCGAGTGATAATCTGTAACGTTCACGAGCCCTCTTCACCCAACTAAGCATTACATTGTTTTTAACTAAATCATTTCAGATTCTGAACGAGACAATAAAATAAATTCTCTTAACACAGTAGTGTAGTGAGCTCGTGAACATTACAGAACAGCACCTAAAGTGCGAGCTCCTCGTAATACTTGTGCAATACATAATTATATACGCGTCATCGTTTAACACATGATGGAGTTGAATTTTGAAGATGTAACTGTTCAGCGAGTTTGTGCTCAATTGAGCGAGACGAGAGACGCAACGCCGTCGTCATACTCTCGCCACGTTACGGGCAACATATTCACAATTCAAATCGCATGTTGAACGAGTTCGTTGCCTACCTTAAAAAGGTCACATGAGCTAACCGTAATACATTATCTCAGTAAACTTGATAAGCGTTCGTTTTTTTTTGTATCAACATTAGTATGTTTAGTTATTGTGTCCAGACACAGACTGCTTGTTTACTTAACTTATGCTGTAGAGGTTACGTTATATCGCGACATTAAGCTTAGTATATACAGTGTCGTCGAAGCGCGATCAGCTAACACATATCCAGGAAGCAATAAGGAGCTCGGCAGCGCCTCACGCCGCATTTACTGTTGCTGGTCGCAGCTCTGGGTTATATTCACATAGATCAATATCGTATAGTTAGATCGTCGCAGGACGTGGGCTCCGTCAGACAATTTTGCTAAAAAGTAAAACACGCTTTGTAGCAAAATTGTACTACGATTATAGTTAATTATTTAAGTAATTATACTCTATAGTTATGTACGTTGATGAAATAAAAAAATAATTACTATTTTATCGTACGGTGTATGTGTTTCATCGGTTTTTACCTGCTTTTATAAATAAACATCAGCATTGTATATTATGTTCATATTAAATTACTTATCGTAAATTGGACTAGAATCTTTTATTTTTAACAGACTTCAGTTTGCTCTGCTACCCAAATTATTTTTTATCTAAAACCAATAGACGTTATTTCTATTGAAACGAATATAATTTGTATGCCAGTGTGGAACTTGAAATCAGAATTTATTCAGATTTACACTCAACAACTTGCCCTAACCTCGCATTGTTTGAATTTTAATAACAGTTTAACTATAAGTATAGATAAAAATACTAGCCTTAAGTTGTGTACTCGATTGACCCTCTCCCGTACTATTTATGGTCGAGAACAATTTATCAGGGCTTTTGCATTTCGAGCTCACTACGCTCGTTTTTATACTTTTTTTTTATCGTGGTAAAATCATCAAATGAATCCTCCCACTCAGGGCCGGGCGGTAGGGACTGTCAGACTTGTACTGACTAAAATCCACGGTTTCCTTCAATAGCCCTTTACGTACCGGGGTCACGGTAATCCGTTAGTCCCGCGACCCTCGTTTTTATCCTACATTAACTTTTGCCTGCAACTTCGCTCTCGTTGATTAGTAATGTGACAATTGGCTATTTGACAGTAGCTAAAAATTACAAATATAATTAGTCGGTCATTTAGTTTTAAAATATAACGGGCACGTATTTTTTCTTTTGTAAAATCAATGAATATTCACCAAAATTTAACGCATAACAACTCGAGAGTGGGTCAGAATTCAGTAAAAATTATACTAAATTGTTACGTATTGCCAATTTTGAAAGCGTCGTATCCTCGTTAATTTTGGTTTACGAAACAAAAGAAAAAATACGGGTCGAATATTTTTTGATAATCTAAGTGACGGACTAATTATAATTTTTCAGTCAAATAGCCAATTATTATAATCGAGACTGTGGCGCCGCCATTACAATATGAACGTTATTGTTGATTTGTTTACATAATTATGAATTACCTTATGTTCGTTTCAGGGGATCAAAAAAGCCGCATGAGCAATGTTGCTAATAGAAATGCGATAAAATTGTTCTTTTTCAATTTTATGATTCTATTCGTCTCAAATTAAGTCTTCCTTAAAAGGCTAGCCAGATGTACCAGGACATATCGTGTTACGATCGATAGGAGCCGAGCAGCGGGGGTTTGTTGTTGCACTTATTTTGTTTATATGAGAAAATAGGTCCTAACTTCAAAAAAGTTTGGCGCCCAGCGAAGTGAGCACAGGTGGCCTACTACACTGGGAATTTCTTCCTGTATCGTGGGTGCGTTTACAAACATAGAAACTCACTTACACAAACACTCAGACCCGGAACAACCACTAGCAGATCATGCAAGTATTTGTTACGTGCGGGCGTCGAACCCGCGACACGCTCTCAGCAGTCGATGAGCGATCGACTGCTGAGAGCGTGTAGCCACTGCGCCAACCGTGTCGTCAAAATAGTGCGATGTTTTTCATTTGTAAAATGCACTGGTTCGAAGCCGGGGCTGGTTGCTATTCAATAATAGTTGATTGTGTTGTGAGCAGTGTGCGACCCAGGAGGCCTGCCCAGTAAGGGCACGTTATCTGGGCTCTGGGTCAAGTGAGTGGCCGCGATAGCACTCAGTCGCTCACAGTATCACTCGCCGCTAACATGGGGCTACTACGTCTTGTCGTGTTTGTGTTTTGTTTTCAACTTGCTCACTTCACGGATCGTAAGTACATAATATTAACTACCCTAGTACATTTCCCTGCTAAGTTTATGTCATTGAATTGATGATTGAAGTCGTTTTGATTATTACTTACTTTATTTTTAATCAATCCAAACAATTCTTAAAGTGGCTCATGGTGAGGGAAAATTCGTCTGTATGTTAGCAATCCATGATTCATTTTATTACAAATTGTATCGTTACAGATTGCACACTGTAACATTCTGGTCCCCTCATGTAATGTTGGAATCAGAATTACCCATTACATTAAAGGCAAACAGGTTCTCTCCCGATAATGGTGCGCTGTTTTGATAACTTCTCAAACCCAAGTAGTGCTGCTGCTTAGTAGACATATTCTCAAATTGTAATAGTTAATTAGTTTAACCCCTTAGAGTTAAGACGTTCGAGTAAAAAATATGTTACTTTTTGCATTACTGCTTATTGTGGCACATTCGGCAACATCTAAACCTCAATATAAACACAAATGCTGCCATCTAGTATTACACATTACAAAACTAGATTTTTTTATTGTGCTTCAAAGAAGAGTATTTAGTAAGCTCCCAAGCGACAGTAGCGACAATAATGCCAAACTTTAACGTGACAGATCCGGAATAGTATGCAATAACACGTAAATCAGTTCATATCGGGCATAGCATGCATTCGTATCATTTTTGAACTGTCTCCAGATCTGGCAGTACTGGCAGTATATATAACTAGGCATTATTTGTTATTTGCCAGATAAAATGGTTCCCAACTTTTATTATGTTTTTGAAATACCGAATGATGGGGAAGATAATGTCATTGAGTTAGCGGGTGATGATCCGGAGGATCAAGATTACGAACACAGAATTTAGACGAAATGAAGAAATGTTATCATCTATCCTTCGGATTCTGATGATACATTTTCTTTAAATGAAGATCAGGCTTATCATCGTGTTCAAAGGCCATACGCAAAAAGTAATCCAGTTCTATAGTCCTTTTGTTGATTGATTTAAAATTTCGCTTAGTGCATGCAGTACCTACCTAACATGGCAATTATTTTCAGAAGCCTGTACTACATTGCATAAAAGCCATATTTGGCAATTTGCTGTTAGTCACCGTTAGTGCATTTTACGACATATAAGGGATTTTTAAGTTTTTTTAAATATCTCGAAAAATAATAGGATTTTGGAAGTGTCTGAACAAACTTTGTAAGTATTATTTATCATTAACAATCAAATATCTTTATTTCGGACAAAACAAACATTTATGCGGTAAGGGGTTAATAAATTCACTTCTAATGAGAAAAAAGAATCGCCCGCAAATAACAAATACGATACCGATGAATATAAAATTGTTTTAAATTCAACGGTATCGTATTTGTAACTTGCTATATTTCACCAGATGTGAGTAATTGAACAAAACTGATAAACGGTATATTCATACGGTACAGCGCCATGCGTGATGGAGCTGGAGTGTGCGGAGTGTGTGCCGGACAACATGCCGCTGGTGACGTCACACCGCGCCGCCAACGGCTCGCTGGCGGTGCCGGCCGGCGACGAGCTGACGCTGGCGTGCGGCGGCGGCAAGTTCCTGGCTTTCCCGCTGCGCGACACGCTCACCGTGCTGTGCGAGGCAGGCCGCTATCGCGTGCGCGCCGACGGCTCCTTACGCCACCTGCTCGAGCTCGGCTGCCAGGAGAGCATCTTCGAAGATGTGCTGCACCAGGTGACAATATATGCCAAACCAAATATCATAATATATTCAAAAACCTAAATTAGTCTTCCGTAAAGTAGAGACGGTCCAGAGTAAATTCATCTCTGATGAACGAAATCCTTCTAAAGTTTGCTAGTTGTTTGACGATATCAGCATTTCCATCCTTCAGCAAATTCCCAAGCCATCCTTTCTCGTGCAGGTTGACAACTGCGGCAGCCAGCAAGGACGGGCGTACCTGATGCGCGAGGCGGGTGCGCACGCACCACGGCACCTGGCGGCGCTGTGTTTCGACGAGGATCGCGCCGTGGCCGTGCGCCTGCACATGAGCAGCGCACCGCACAACGCACTGGCCGGCGCGCCGCACAGCGACCTGTCGTCGCCGCTCAGCTTGCTCGGCAACTTCAACCATATGTTCGACGCGGCCACGCGTCACGCCGCCGAGCGCCTTTATTCCGACGACGTGCGCATGAACAGGCGCCTGCACGAGATGCTGAAGCACGAGCGCTACTCTTTCGCGGACCAGAGCCTCACGTCCGGCAAGTTGCTGAGCAGCCATTACTTCGAAGACCAGAACATGCGCGTTACGGACTTCGTGTCCAACCGCGTGGCGGTTTGGCAGAGCGTGGCTCGTGGCAACCTGCACCACCTGCATCACGACGTCGCCAAGTTCCTGAAGCTCAGTCGTCCGCACGCCGAACTGGACGTGCACGCCGGCACGCACGGTGTGCTCTCCCTGCGTGCGGGCCACTCGCGCACCGAACTGTTCTTGAAAGCTGGCCAAAGGTTTCCGGTGCCGAAATATATCTGGACGGTGGTGCACGCAAAGCAACTGAACAAGGCAGTAGCACTGGTGCTGCTCAACGACCCGTTCGTGGCCGTCAGCGAGATCCGCGAGGCGGTGTTCTGCGAGAGCGCGTGCGGCCGCGTGTCGTGGCTGCACGAGCTGCGGCGCCACCGCCACTACGAGAGCCCACTGTACGGGCTCGTGTTCTGCTGCAGCCTGCACAACTTCACCAGTGTAGTCACCGAGTTACCAGAACAGCTCGTTAGTGTCCCGCCAGGCAACGCTGGCATGCTCACAGAGCTGTTTATTTAGAAGTTTAAACTGCGTAAAATTAATCCAAACTTTAAAATATCTAATTAATCTTTTGTAACAACAGACATAGTCTAATATAATAAGAAAAAAATAAGTTGTTTAAGAAAAAATTTATTTATAAAATCATAATTTTCTTTGCCAAATCCTTAATCCTTCTCAGCAATTGCAGTCAAATGTCTGTCGATCTCATTTTCAGCCAATACCCTGAAAATTTAAAACATAGGATGAGTACCCTGCCTGAATGTACAATTTCAAATGACGATATTCTTTCAAATTAATATAAAGAGCGACAGGAATGTGGATGAAGAAAGTTAAGTATGTTTGATTGTACTTTTGGGTCTGGTGAAGTTTTGTTGTATAATTTGTAGCGAAAAGTATCAGTCAGTCCATTAAAAAATATATTTTTTTGATATGAATTTAAATACATCAACATGTTTGTGGGATCGCACCCTTGCCCCACCGCCGCCATCTTGAAAAAGACGTGCATATGGTAGTTACCTGGCAAACAAGGTAACAGAAAAATAGTAGTGGTGTGGTGTTTTTTGTTGTACTTACTTTCTCAAGTTTTATACACAGAGAAAAGGTACGCTACAGATAAAGTTGTGAGTTTGATCGTGGAAAGTAATCTCTGACACCAATCTTGAAAATTATTTCGTTAACCTTTTAAGCGCTTGGCTAAATATCAATTGCCGTGCCCCTAGCGCCCGGCTACGAATCGTGCTTTCCTCTTCTCCTCTCTTTCTGCTCCTTTTAAGCTCCGATTTGTAAAATATCATGGTGTACTATAAAAAGTATTCTATCTGTCTATCTACATAAATAGAGAGATATAGAATAGATGCAATAAAATCGAAGAAAACAACAAAAATCGTGAATATTCTCTGTCGGATAAATACGACACGGGCGATAGGGGCACGGAAATGTTTGTCGTATATATACGACTCTGGCGGTTAAAGGGTTAATTTTTTTTTTGAAATGTAAACAAGAAAACATTCAAATGATATGAAAATAGTAGTCCACCCGCATCAGGAATAGGGTTCAACCTGCTGCTGGATACATGCAGTTTTTGTATTAAGTGCTCTATCTAGAGTCAAATCAAACCAGAGTCCCCGCTGATGTTGGTAGAGCATCTTGGCAATTAAGCCATTGTCCAACACGACTATCTGCACAATGATCGTTGAATTCCCATCCCACATGATATAAAGATTAATAGATTTGTAAGTTATAACTTGAAGCTCACCTGAACTGTGGGTCATCCTTGGTGACCAGTCCTACTTCAATCTCCGATGACTTGAAGTCAACTGAAAGCACTTGCGACAGACAAGAGATGGCAAGCTGCACCACGTCGTCAGCGCTGAGGTCCGAGCGCTTTTTCAGCTTCTTTTCCAAGTAGGCGTTGGCATCGGTGGCCTTCGCCCCCGCCGACACCGCCTTGTACGAGCAGTAGTAGCCGGACGGGTCTGTCTTGTACACACATGGACCTGTTTCTTCATCATAGGCTACCAGCATCATGCCTATAACAGAAACAAAAATAACTCCTGCAGTTTTGATTGATTGCAAGACTTGTTAGACTACATGTTATGTTAGAAGTTTAGACTACTTCAGAATATTGATTTGCAGAACATAGGTATTTTATGCAAATGTCTTCAGTAGACATATTATTATTATCTATCTGGTCACTATGTTTTACTCTGAGTTTCTTTAAATTTGTAGACCTGTGCCACCGGTTTTTGCAAGAAAAATTATTAAACACTTTTTTGTTACTTTTGGAACCTGGTTCCTTTTTTTTTACCCTTTGCAGTTCAAAAATTCAACAGAAATCAACCCAGGACTCTGCATAAATCATATAATCACATAAGCAATAACATATCCATGCGGGCGACTTTTCTGGATGATATCCAATATTATTGTATACTAAAGCCTCCTGAATGTAATGAACACTATTCTGCTAAACGCATCAAAATCGGTTTAGCTAAACGCGAGATAATCACGGACAAATATATGGGTTGAACTGATAACCTCCTTTTTATTCGAAGTTGGTTTCAAATAGTATAACTAACTGTGCTGTCAATTATTTTAATGGAGCAAAGAATTCCATGTGAAATGTAACTTACTGCATCCTAGAGGGCGCATCTCAGCATTCTGTGTGTACACCTGGGAGATATCAGCAATACGGCGTGTTAGGATATGCACGGGAATCTCAGTTCCATACTTGTACTGCCAGTTGGCTGCCTCATAGCGGGCACGCTGCACCTGAGACCTGCTGTCCGCTGGAAATAAATAGATTAATAAAATATCTAGTTAGATTAATAATAATAGTTCTAGCTGTGCTGAGCATTTATTGACGAATTTTATTCCCCTTTGTCTAATTAGTAATATTTTTAGTGTTCTTACCAATCATGCCTGTCATGACGGCTCCGATACGTTTGGTGAGCGGGAACAGGTGCGTGACGGAGGTGGGGTCCAGCAGGCGATCCGGCACCTTGCGCTGTGCCGCCACCACGGCCGCGTCGGCGCCGCGTAGCGCTACCGACGTCAGGCCACCTTGGTTGATGGCTTTCAGTGCATATTCTGCAAAACATCCCAAATCCTACAGATATATTGAATCAAAACTTCGTGCAATTTTCATGAACCGACTAACAGCAGGTTGTGAGTACCAAACGTTTCGGGAAAGTTTAAGGCAATGACTGTACGTTTTTGCATGGCCACTCAATAATAATTATTTCAGATAACTCTCCAGAGTTATATAAAATAAAAGGACACACTATTATAATTCATTTAAGTATGACTGAATAATATTATTCTATCAAACTACACTGGTACCTCAATAAAATAGTAATATTTGTAGTGGTTGCCGCTCTGTGCAAGTCATTGCGGGTAAAGTATCAATGAACTTACCAACTTGGTAAAGTCTTCCTTCGGGAGAGAAGATAGTAATATGTCTGTCAAATCCAGCGCTACTTTCTCGTGCCATTATTAACTATTGAAATTGTTGAAATTACAAACCAAATACACTTTCTGCTCTTTGACAGCCGCTTAAGTTGTGGGATTTTCATATTTCAATTTTCTCATCTCATCGTGGATTTTTGTAGTCTATGGTTATTTGAGGTAAAATCAGACTAGAAACGAATACGACAATTAAAATAGTAAAATGAAAACTTTTTCTTTCTTAGAGTTCTGTACCCAAAGGGTAAGACTGAATGCTCCGTCTGTCCATCTGTGAACAAGCAACCTATCACAGATGATTTATTTCTGTTACAGTTGTAACAACAAATAAAAAAAAAACAGGTTTAAATAATCCCTCCCCACTCCCTTACAACAAATTTAATTTTTTTTGACGTTTTTTAGAGATATTGGAATGGAAATACGAATCCAACTCGCACTTAGCCGGAGTTTTAGTTGTTTCACGAAAGTAATTGCTGTGGATCCTGTGGATTACAAAATAGGGATGAATATTTTGGCCTTCTATTTTTCTGCAATCTAGGCTTTGAGAAAAATTTCCTTCGACATCAATCATTTAAGTAATAAAAAAAAATATTTTCTGGCTAAAGACAAGACGAGTTTTATTAAAATTGAAAAGTGAGCTGGAAAATTAACTTATAAAAATTAGCCTATAAAAATCCCTCTTTCTAGAGCACAAAATAATGTCATTTCTATTGGCTTGGAAAGGCGCAGCAGTGGGCATCTTTTTAAGTCTATAGTCCATTTTCTATAACTATGGGTTTCATAGGTCCAATCGGCGGGCGGTCCAATTTTGTGTTTCCATGCGGTCCATGGTTTCATCAAGTTGTCTATGATCAGTTGTTGTCAGTAAAACGAGTGCAGAGGTTGTGTGGTTTTGAATTTGATTTCGATTTATTTTAACCATTCGGTAGTTTCCTCTTTCTATGTTTGAAATAATCCGTACAGATATCTAAAGCTTATTTGAAAAATTAAGTAACCTTTTAGTTAACATTTTGTAATTGCTGTTTTTTACAATCACAATGCAAGAAACCGTTACAAACCCAAACGAAAGAAAATCGTTGTTTTCGTCGTTCCTGGAGGTGCTGGAGGCTCGTGATAAACAGGCACAGGTCGACAGGCAGCTGCAAGAAGAGAAATATTTAAGAAGGACTCAGAGGATCTATGATTTCCATGGTAAAATAATCGCGCCAATTGTCATATAATTTACGACATCAGGTTGTTTTGAATGAAAATTATTATAATATAGTTTAATTTATTTAAAGAATAAACTGTTATTTGAGGCATATCATATTAATTTGTAATTCCAATTAGAGTAACTGATATTGTTTACGTATAATAATACTAGCTGTTGCCATCGGCTCCACCCGCTACAAATCGAAAATGATCCCACGGGAACATAAAATTGGGATAAAAACTATCCTATGTGTTATTCCAGGTTATAGACTATCTATGTACCTAATTTCGTCCAAGTCTTTCAAGAAATTCAGTGGTTTTTAAGTGAAAGAGTAACAAACATCCATCCAAACAAACTTTCACGTTTATATTATTAGTAGGATAGGAAGGATTGTAAGGAAACTAATGTATTTAGTATTTTTTTTCCGTGGTAAAGTCCTCAAATGAGTCCTCCCGCCCAGGGCGGGACAGAAGGGACTGTCAGACTCGTACTGACTAAAATCCACAGTGATCCTTCAATAGCCCTAACATAAATATAATAACACTATTAAATTCATGTCTATCCCTTAATTTTGTGGATCTAGATCTAGAACCATGTAATACATAATTATGCTCAGAAAATATCTTCATTTTAGTAGTTAGTTCAGAGGGTTCCAGGCCCCAACAGGCCGGGACCCCAGACATAGATGCAGTGGGTTTAAGTCAGTGATAGGTTGGTATAATTATTAAAAGTTCATTAACCCTCGACCCAGAGGGTCTTTCAAAGCCCAGGTTTTAGAAAATTGTTAAATATGCATACTTAGAACACGTATACGGATCCCTTCCTTTAAGTAGCCTCCCAAATAGGATTACACTTCACCCTTCTGCCATCGAAACTAAATCTACGCGCGCACCCTTTGAGGGACAGAGATGTATTTTTACATAAGGCTCTCAGGGACAACACAAAAACAACTGGCATAAGTATTTTTATTTTACTATTGAATTAATCGTTTTTATTTTTTGTAATTTTTACATTGATGTTTTTTTTTGTAAAATTGGTAACCAACAAAGTCACCGTTTTAAGATGGTTGGAAGAAGATGAGATTGTTGATGGTGAAATTTGGATAAATTTTGTGAACAAGACACTGAGTCAAAACTGAAATATAAAGAAGATGATCACTGTGAATAAATGAATCCATCAGTACCATTATACCCATATGAAAGCCATAAGCACTGATTGTGTATATATATTTTTTTAAGGTTTTTTTGCTGATATATAGACGGTAGAAAGCGATTTTGTCGTATCTCGAAAAATAGGAATTTCTTTTTATTTCATTTTCGTATTCTGAAAAAAAAAATCTTATCAATGTTTTCCTAAGACGTTTTTTTATTATGATACGACGTTGACTTTTTCTTAACTTCTTAACGAATTTTTTAAATAGTTTTTTGGCACTGGTGTAAAGTTCAACTTTTCGAGATAATACAAGATTGCTTTCTTGCGTCGATATGTTTGATTTTCATCTTTAGTTCGTTGATTTCAGATAATTAAATGAAAGACGACTCAGTAAAAACATTCGAAATTTTTTTAAGATGACATGAAAATTTTACTTCCATTACTTTGTTTTTTTTTTCATTTTCAATATCAATACATGTGTGAATTGCAATATCTTTTTCTTTTTGTTTCAATGAAGTCCTATCCAAATTCCAAACGTCAATAATTAATGTTACAATACCAATTGATTGATATTTATTTTTGGGGTCTCTGAAGACCCCAGGCGACGGATCACGTAATAAAAAGGGCGCGACGGGTGGAGGGCTAAATCATCATATTAGTATTCATTATTATCAACAGCTGACACGAGAATAATTTTCGGAGTACCTGTGTGTCTTTCCTGATACTGTTTAGAAGTATAATATGTCAGCACAAAATAAATCTCATTTCTGTCCTAGTACAGACATGGAGTGACACACTAAATGAACAACTGATACAACACCGGCGTTTGAGTTAACACAGTGAGCAGCTCATGGTGCTATCAAACAAATCGCACCTTTAGAATAGAAGTGGCGTTATCCAAAATTCAGGTTTTTTGGGAAATGCTATTTATTAATTCAATACCGAGTGACGCGGGGAAAGAGTGTGATTTGAAAGAGACGGAAACAGTGCGTTTTTCCTTTTCTGGGCTAGAAGAGCTGGTTTCTTTTTACTAAACTAATAGAATACATGTTTATAAGTCGTTTGATGCATAAAAGTAATTTTTAGATAGGCCACTTTAATTCTAAAGGTGCGAAATGTTTATTTATTTAGCAGGTTAGCTTACGACTTGTTGTTGGGTAGATTAAAGTAAGCATTGCCAGGTGTGCTACTGTTGATTTTGTTGCAGAGCGGCAGCGGCGCGAGGCGGTGGAGCTGCGGCGTTGCCTGGACTACGTGTCGCAGCACGCGCATGTGCTTGAGAGTGTGCTGCGCGGCGCCGGCGCACCCGGGGCTGACGCGCCGCTCAGCGCCTCGCTGGTGCACCAGGCCGCCGCGCTACAGCGCTGCATGGCGCAGTGCGTCGCCAACGCCAGCCGAATCCGCCAGCTGCTCACCGCCACGCACCAGCCGCAGATGGATACCTTGCTCGCCAAAATGGTGAGTCGCCTTTTACTATTCGTTTCTGTCTTATCCGCACTTTCCAGTGCGGCCCTAGCGTCGGAACTAGTTTGTCTACTACAACTAGGTACTCAGATTTTACTTTAGATACAGGTACAGTATTAACGGCAGTTTGCCTTTAATACATTCTGATCTAGTAAAGACAAACTGCCTGTAGGTATGTCAACGAGTACTTAGAGGAAAGCATAGCAACCCTTAGAATAAATGAGCATATCAATCAGGGCCACATCTATTGATGTTGGAGGGGGGCAACCTTAAAATACTAAAGCTTTACTGCAAGTATTTTGTTAAGTGTTTGTAGTATGAAAAAGAAAAACAACGAGAGTAGTGGTGACATTTAACCAATTATCAATTAAATTGTCACACTCTTCAGATCTTTACTCTCTCCAAACCGTCGTTCCCTACCTACCTTAAATTCAACTATGCAGCTCGCAGAGTTTGGATACTTGCCCCAAGATACTCGTCTTCGGGCATTATCCACGGCTCGCCACCGCCACATGTTTTAAACTTGTGTCGCAAATCTGCAATCCATATTCTTTCAAGCATTTTCTTACTCAAACAATGAATTTTGCATAAATTGATTGTTGGTTATCATGAATGTGGGATTATGAAACCGGTAAAAGCTATAGTACTTAGCTCACCACGAAGAGCCCATTAGAGATTAAAGAGTATGTCCAGAGGCGTAGCTACCGCCGTATCAGCCGTATCAATTATACGGGGCCCCCAGTTGTCAAGGGCCCTCACGGTACGAATAACAATAAAAACATAAAATGTTGCTCTTAAATGAACATTTATCGCAGCCCTATAGCTCCAATTTTATCAAAGTCTTAACATAGCTCCATTTTCATACTTTTTTATAGACTATATGTATGAAGTTGTTTTAGTTAAATGAGCTACGATCAGTCGATCAGCATCTTCACTTTTTAGCTCCCTTCCAAATTCTCTTAATGTCATCATTTAAACAAGTCCGGATGCTATGTCTTTATTCGGCGTATACTCTTAGATTAGAAGGGCCCCAAACAAGTTTTTATACGGGGCCCCTTCTGGCCTAGCTACGCCACTGAGTATGTCATACAATTTACATTAACACTGATACATACGGCCTAACATGCTCAATAAATATTTACTCAATAGGTAGTAGGCCTTTCACAATTCCATTTTCGTTTATACCTATGTTATAGTTATACCTATATTAAAGTGTATGTTGTCTGCAAGTCGCGTGTGCGACTGCTGACTGCTCTAGTTTGTGCTGTATGTGGAACTAATCGGACACTTGTGTAACAGCCCTCACTACCTTCCCTAGCGTCGGTCTGTTTACTCCTAGTTATTTTTGTTCAGTAAAGTACTGGTTTCTTACTCGCTTTCGTTTTTACGGCAATGATCGGGAATCATCGTGTCTACAAGCCCAAAATACTCGGCGAATGCATTCGAGTCCGATAACAGACAGTGAACGATTAACAAGCACGTTCGTAACACCTTATGTGGGCATTAGCGGAGTTGATTTTAATTACACATTTTTTTTTAACCTGTGTTGTCTCACTGCTGGGCAAAGGTCTCCCCCACAACTTTCCACTCTTCCCTGTAATTACACTTACACAATCTAATTGTGTTATTAATACACCGCTTTAATGGCGCAGGTCTTGTAGAGATTACAGTCGAAGTCGAACCGTCTAGCAATGTTTTATTACGCCTCGAAGAATAGATAGGGATGCCGTCGATATTAGGTCACTAGTTACTAGGTACGCATTGTTTCTGCTGAGTACGGAATACAAACATTTCAAATTCGAGGTTCCAGACTGTCAAACCGTACGTCACCCTAGCCGAGATTCACGAGACCACAAAGCCAGTTTCGCGAGACTTAAATATTTAAGTACAAGATCTCGGGATTTCACTGAACAAGTAAACAAGTGAGATAAATTCCATTCAAGGATTACACAGATCAACATTTTGTTTCTTAAAGTTTCATAATGCTGAACGCTGATTCTTATTGCAAAGAACTACAAGCACCTACAAGTTCGAATAGTTCTTCAAATCGAAGAAATTGTGATCATCATGGTTGGATTGTTTTGTTTACGTCAAGTCATAGGAGTATTGAACTTAAGACCTTTTCTTATATACCCATTTACACGTAATGAGGAAAATTTTGAAAGCGGGTCTTGCTGTTAACTTCTAATAGCTTTTCAAAGTAGTTCCAAGTAGGTGCTTCTTTCAGAAAGTTATGACACATTTTAACGATAATCTATAAAAATGCACCCGTACAATCCAAATGGTACAATATTATTGGGATCGATTGTACATAATCTTGCTGTTGACGTCTCGATACATTTTGGAAAGGACAGTGACTAATTCTGCCCTCGTTTTTTTTTAACTTGGTAACATCATCGAATGAGTCCTCCCACCCAGGGCAGAGCGGGAGGGACTGTCAGACTCGTACTGACTAAAATCCACGGCGTCCTTCAATAGCCCTTTACGTTCCGGGGTCACGGTAATTCGTCCAGTTCCGCGACCCCGGCAGGCTTTGGCCCTCTAGAGGGGGCCCCGTCACTTAATTCTGCCCTCGTAAATGAAAACACAGTAACGTCAATTACTGTGTAACTGAAGTTACTGTGTTTTCGCTTACAAGGGCAGAATTGTGGGCGCACCTCTCGATACAAATAATACCACATGAATGAATATATATATTTTACTACTAAGATTGAAAGTTAAAGTCTCTGTCGAAGTGGGGCAGTCCTGCACCGTACGTTCTACCTTGTCCTCCAGACAATCCCCGCAATGGTGACACCCAAACGTTTCTTCCTTTCCAAGCAGACACAGGAACCTCCCGCAACATCCGTATCCTTTGAGGACCTGCATAAGGCGGAAGGTGAGGACGCCGTAGCGCCTCACCAGTTACTCTTCACAGAGGGGTCTTACCGCCACGATTGCGGCGTGCCCGACTTTTCATGGGCTGAAAGTACTGGTTATAAACAACTTTTACTATGAAACCAACACTGAAAGATGGTATTGTACTTGCAAGTAAAAACGTGCTATAGAGGAAGAATTAGATCAGCTCATAAAGCAATCGATACTGGTCTAGATTTGGTTGATATGGAAGTCGTAAACACGTCGCGCCACACGTTAATGACCGACGTTTCCTGAACACATTAACCCACCTGTCCACCACTACGCATATAATGTTATAGGAACCTGCATTTATACAATTTTAGATTCAAATGATCGGAGGACAACCGACCACCTTACTGCTACGCCATCACCGTCACGTCATCGGTTGCACAATCCCGTATTTCTTACAACGTTCGCTTGAAATCTCAGTATCTCATAGAACCATATTGTCACTAGCAGCGTATGATGACAGTGGTATTGTGCTCCTACTAATATTATAAATGCGAAAGTTTGTGAGGATAGATGTTTGTTACTCTTTCACACAAAAACTACTGAACGGATTTGGATGAAATTTGGTACACAGATAGTTTATCATCTGGATTAAGACATAGAATAGTTTTTATCCGATTTTCCCGTGGGATAGTTTTCAAGTTGTAGCGGGTGAAACCGCTGGCAACAGCTAGTAGAAAATAAATCCAAAATGGTTGAACCTCAGGATTGAACAGTTTAAAGATAACCATCGCGGTTGAACCAGCCTTCTAATAAAATACGAAAGACAGACTAAACAGAAATTGTCAGCGTTTTAATGCAGTAACTCATTAATATAAATTAATAAAATAGTCATCTGACTAAAGATGAGTCCGTTCATAACAATGGTTATGAATATTAAATGTACGAAGCAAATCGATCCTTTTATAATTAAATTAAATAAATAAATAAATTGTTCAAGGCGGTCGGATGTCGATAGCCATCGTCAGTTAACGTTTCGGCGTGACGTTGAATGATCTTGTTGATTGTTTGTATTCATTCAAATATTTAGCCGTTTCTTTTAATATTCGTCCTAGAGAGACGCGCCAGCAGTGAGACCTAGTGTCGCTTATTCATACTACTTTACCTGGGACTGAAACCAACATAATATTGTTTACAATAAGAGTGACATCAATTGATCAAATGATCATAGCAAAACTCAGAAAGTCATCTTTCTTATGTTTGTATGATATTAATTATGATTAATTTCCAATGTGAAAGACGATACGTACAAGAGTGTTCTTTATATATGAACAAAGTTTTCCTCAACACAAACCGTGACTTAGGGTCGACTCACACCAAAAGAGCGGCGAAGGGCAACGAAGCGGAGCGCAGTTTCAGTGTCATATGAATTTTAACTTTATTTTCATTAAAATAACATTTACTATCGCATGAGAAACTCGAACGAGTCGCGGGAATGCCCGCGGATCCGCGGGCATTCCCGCGACTCTTTCGAGTATGAGTGCGATAGTAAGAATGAGTATTATAGTAATGAAAATAAAGTTTAAATTCATATGACACTGAAACTGCGCTCCGCTTCGTTGCCCTTCGCCGCTCTTTTGGTGTGAGTCGACCCTTAAAGCGCAGTGTGCGTGCGCCCCGCGTCGCCGGACGCGCGCCATGCACGACGTGTGCTCCATGTCGCGGGGTGTTCGCCTCCTGTTGCACAACCGCACAACAGTGTCCCGAGTCTCCTGCTGTAATACCCGTCTTTGCACGATTACACGTTACAAGCTGAACCTTAAAACTATCAATGTATCCTCCATAAAGGTCCACAACAGACAGGTGTAGCCAACAGGGAACATCACAGTTCCATTGTCAATGTAATTTATTGTAGTGAAGGTCTGGATGTTAATCACCTCGCCTCTCACGCATGAAGTTGCGAGTTCAAACACGTTCAAGTACCAATGTGTTTTTTTTTTTAATTCATATGTACTTTCAATGTTTATCTTGGACATCGCTGATACTGGTGACGGAAAGCATAGTGAGGAACCCTGGACGAAGTCCAAAGCCATGTCAGAGACCTTTTGGATTCCCTAAATCTAGAATTCGTGCTGCAAAATCAGCTACATTGCTGCTAAATAATAGTGAAACTAGATTTTAAAAATCTGATGTGGCTCCTCAATCCTTACGGACATCAGGGTCTGCTGTCTCGCTGCTGTCCGTGCGGTTTAAAACATAGCCCTTACCCACTTGTCTTGTCAACTTTGTTAACACTTGACCAACGAAACGTAAATCGGGCTTAAGCTAAGCTTTGATCGACACGCTGACGTTTCGCAAATCACAACACCAGAGGGCCGTCATGGTGGATCAATGACGACAAACAATAACGGAGACCAATGGTGGCCAAACCCCCCCTTCCCAAAATGAACGACACAAATAAGGCCAATCCCCTAGTGCCCGGCAGCTTCAGTCAGTGCACGGCTATTGGCAGTACGCAGGCGCGCCCTGGAGCTGGGGATCATAATCTCCGGGCGAGGGTCTACTGCCAAACGACTCCAGCTAACAAAAAGGATACCGATAGATTAAAAATATTAACATTCAACGTACGAACTTTGATATTGGCCTCACAGCTGCAAGATTGAAGTGGAACTGGGCTGGCCATATCTGCCGCATACCGGAGGAGCACTGGGCTAAAATAAACACTCTATGGAACCCAACGGGCAGGAAACGTCAACGCGGCAGGCCCAGAAGGAGATGGCGAGATGAGCTGGATTCAGTTTTAAAGGGTTGGCCTACAATCGCATGAGATCGCGAGAGATGGAAGGAGGGAAGGGAGGCCTTTGCCCCGCAGTGGGACAACGTAGGCTCATAAAAAAAAAATGGTGGCCAAGACACTTTATTTTAGGACATAGAGATAGCACAACAAGTGTGCCTCGCTTCCACACCAGGTAGCTAGGTCATGAAGATTACTTAACAGATTATGCTATCTGTATCTCCTGCGTTCTGGTTTTGTATATATTTTGCGCGATAAGGTAATTAAATAGGTCATGCTTGCAATATTCGTCACTAATCTAATCGATGTCGGTGTGTAACAAGCAGATATTATTTTCACACCGCGTGTGGTAACGTTTACGGTTTGTATTGTATATTGTGAAGTTGGAGAATTCGAGGTAACTTCTTAGCCTGCTTGCACCTAGTTCCCAGGCCAATGTATTGTGCAGTCGGCATCCTTGCGTAGTGACACCACTTTATAATCTGACATGACCTCACTTCAAACGCTTCACTATAAAACATCATACCTGAACAGATCCTTTTTAAACTTGCATGAATAAATATAATTTCATTAAAAAAAATGTACTAGGACTGCGAAAATCAAATGAATATAATCATAGATAAGGCTACGGTTACATAATTATTATCAAATAAATATTCCTGTACAGTGTACATATTACCCAACTATACCCTTTTTTTAAATCTGTCTGTATACAACATTATTTTTTGTTTATGCGAAACCCGATACACCTGTCTAGTATTTTTGTGTAAAGAATCTATGTACAAAATTTTAAAACCGTATCATAGAAAATCACAAAGTTATAAGTTTGTATATTACCTGGTTGTCCGTTCAAAAACATGCTCATTTCGCGGTACACCCGCGTAAACCGCGTCTCCTGTGTTATACACTCGTGATAATAGCTTGCCAATAGGTACCTAATTTAATTAAAATATTTTTGAAAAAAAATATAACATGGTGTAAAAAATATTGGAATCGAATCAGTTACTGATTCTGAACAAACTATATTCAGGTTTCGCATATACTAAAAATAATGTTGTATATAAAAGGCGAACTGACTGACTGACATATCAACGTACAGCCGAAACTACTGGGGCTAGGAATGTGAAATTTTGCACACGGCTTCCTATTATAATGTAGGGGAGCACTAAGAAGGCGTTTTTGGGAATTTAACCTTTAAGGGGGTGAAAAGGGGGAATTAGGAAAGTACGTAACCCACGCGGACGAAGTCGCGGGCAAAGTGCTAGTGTTACATATTTATCCAGGTATCAGCAAGTCGTCCTTTTTGCTAACGCAGGGTTACTAATGGAGAAAACTTATAAAGTTGTAATTAACGAATCAAATGTATCATTCCGCCGTCGCCGATACAGTATAGCAGATCTTACGCAGGGTCGTTTTTCCGGCTCGCCATAGTGGAATCATGCCAAATGCTCAACCTACAAATAAATTCACAAGAACAATTCTCAACACACTCATCTCAGGTAGGTAGAGGGTTCGACGTTCGTCTTATGAAATATTCATAGACAGGGAGTCAGGCGGCTGCCGTAGAGCATCAAACACAACCATACACGAACATTGTACCAACAATATGTGTAGGAACTACAACATACTCGTAACTAAAAGAAGTATCGTACCTGCAATTATGCTCTATTATTATGCTCGGTAATTTAAATGTCAGTTTTTTACGAATTTACCTTGCGATTTGTGAAGAAATACCTACTTCAAATTGCTTCCGTGACTACCAAGGGCCGTCAACATTTTGATTGCCATAATACTGTGTGTTAACACGTGACAAAGACTGATGCGCGTAGTTCTGTTCCTTTGTACCGTGTGCTGGAGCACGCCAAGGAACGCGTCCAATCGTAACGACCGTCCGTTGCGTCGTCCCTTTATAATTTTACACTATTTCTAACGAACCTAAGCTATTTTTCATACGATAAAATGATTCATTTCCCGGGTGTTGCAAAAGCTACACAGGATGTCACTAAATTAAATAAAAGTAGTCTACATGTAAAAGTTGAAATATTTGTATGACTTTAACATCCGCACTTTTGGATTTTAAAGTTTCATAAAAGCTTTATGAACCTTTAAAATCCTAAATAAGTATTGTGAAACGATTCTTTATATCACCAATTCATTAACCACGCCCAGTTGAAAAATTCACCCGGTATATGACAGTATTATGTAAATTAGGTAATACCATAATATATTTTGACGACATAATAATTTATTGTATCTCTGTAAAAAATCGTATCAAAACTCGAGAGTACTTCTGACGTCAAAACTATGATAAAATTATACCTAGAAGTGGTGTGTTGTTAAGTAAGTAGTTTGAGCTTTAGTTGGACTGCGTGTTCAGTTTTTTTTTAGCGATTTCTTATATTTTTGCTTTTGACCGAATTGTATACCTACGTTGACCGCTGAGAAGGAGCCTGCGTGAGAAGTGGTTGTTTTGTTAATTGTTTTCAAGTAACAAGGGCAAGGTTTAGCATGCACAGAGGTCACATGAAAACCCAACTACATAATGTCCTTGTCGTGATTTGTTTTATATTTAGCTCATAGCAAAGTTAATCCAAGTGAAGTGATTGGTCACAACGGCTGTTGCTCGTGTGAAGTAGTTTGATGTAGATGTTGCGGTCGCGTGTCGGCGCTAATGAGCTCAACTGCTTGCCCTGGATCCCGCGAGGCTTCGTGCTCTACCAAATATACGCAAACACACACTTAGCTCGCATAACATGACAACCTGCACCACCCGACGCTTCACGCACTACGCAAGCCCGCTGACCCAACTAGTTCCAAACGGGGAAGATTTATGAAAAAGAGGCACAACATAAGACCAATATAATACCCTGAAAAAAGACAGAAACCCGGGGTGGTGAGCTCAGCGCATGATTGGTGATTGGTTTAGGTACCACATTGGTGTAAAATCATCTTGATCATGTCTAACTCATTAAAATACTTAACCATTTTAATGACTTTTGACGGCATTATCGTTTAGTCGATTCAGTAGAAGTATAAAAAGTTAAGAATCGTTACTTGGCTCGATAACATGTTGCATTGATCGATGAAGGCTATTACTGGCTGAAAGATAACAACGCGCTGACATGTATTCAGTATGTATTAGATACGTCGTTTACTAAAAAAAAGGACCGCCTAAGCCTGTCGATAATAAAATTTGTGTCAGTGTCGGGTGCTATATACGAGGTCGTACGGTTTGTCGACCTGGTTGCGGCCGGCGGCGGCGGCCGACGACCCTCATTACGCTATCTGGCCGATTGCTTTTGTTCCAGAGCGTCCACGATCAGGGTCAATTCGCAACACTCTCCGCCACGTCGACTAAGCCCCCGCACTCTTACACTTGATTAACAGACCGGAATAAATTATACTCTAGAATTGCTTCAATTTTTATGTCACTAGAGGACGCACCTCTAGTGACATAAAAATACCTACTTTCTGCTCCTCGATCCTTGTACTCAAACTAAATGGCTGCGACGTGAAAATTTATTTGGAAAGGTTGTCGTGACATTTAGCCGGGGCCCCTTGACATTGTGTAACATTTGCATGACACCTTAACGCGTGCTTCCGTTAATATAACAAGCCTCTCGCCGTTGGAGCGGAACGCGGGCGTGTTTGACCCGCGCCGCGCACTCGCCCGCTACTGCCCGGTGCCCGACGGCGACGTATCGGCAACTCCTTAACACTACTTAAAATATAAGTACCCAGAACAAGTACAGCTACGATTTAACGCCAAGAACAGTTTAGTTGTGAGAATTGATTCATGAGTAACTGTAATTCTTGCTATTTTACAAAGCAAACACGGAGATTAGTCTCTAATGGTGTTAATTGATTTGAATTTATCGTTACCACTCAATTCGCTTATTTTTCTGTTCCCGATGCCGGTGGACTGCTATTTTTACGGATGATTAAATGTGTCTATAGAAAGGAGAGACGCACTCCCCTTGACAAGGATGACACACAAAATAATGGATCAGGCGCATTTTATCACATTTTAAACTCACAGGACTGTATAAACAGGTGACTGTGACGAACGTAAAGGGTTATTGAAGGAACATCATTACTAGTCTAATATTCCCTTCCGATCCACCCAGGGCCAGAGGACTCATTCGACGATTTTGCCACGTAAAAAACGCGAGTTAGCGAATACCACTTCATAACCAAGTACTGAAGTACCATGGGGTATCATAGCCTTGGTGTCATGATGAGCGGCAATGATGCCGCATCAGTCACCCGCGATGAAATCATACGGCCCGCCAATTACCACACGTTATCCAATTGAGCGCGTGCTTCACAATTATGACCTTAATGCGCTAATGCCTTCGCCGCGGTCGCCACCCGGCCACCCGAGCTCGACACCTTCTGCTTCCTACTGCCCGGCGCAACATGCACCGGCTTGTGATAGGTACACAAACACTTGCTTTTCCGTGTATCAGTAAAGCTCTTCTTTTATTATTATCAAATTACAAGTAACAAGCTGAAACCCTTCCAGCCGTAGAGATAGGATTAGTATTCACTTACGTAAGGTGTCTGAGGTCGGATTTAAGTACTTACTTAAAAAAAAAAAACTTTCATCTATCATTAGTCATTCTGTGCTATTTAAAACTGACTACAGAAGAAGAGAGAAGTTAAAACTTTCGTAATCTTACCTTCAAAATAAATTCCATGAAGATTATAATTTTTGTCAACGGTTCATTTATTATGCACCGTAGTACATAATCAATAAACTGTTGTGGTAGAGTGTAGCCCGTGCGCCTGTCTGTCACGCTCGGCGACGCGGGCTTCGCGTCGTGTAACATTAGATTTTCCGCACGGACGCAACTCGCTTACCGGTAATCTAATACACGTACCCGCTAATGAGACGTTATTACCTGATCGAACGGTGAAAGTTATCAAAAAAATGTCCTCACGTCCAAGTCTAGATAGACACTTTTGAAATGTGATATAGTGTATGTGGCTTCACCTCGTTGCTAATATTTCCTTCTCAAATAACATTTAAAAAAAAAAACAGCATCGTTTCCTCATTCTAAATGTTTTCGCTCGGTGACAGAAATAAATCAAGTTTAATGAAGTTTCTGAAGTTATTCGAAATTTTGTATTGCAAGCCGTTTAATAAAATTCATTACGCATTTGAAGGGGGCGTTATGAGTTAATGAGATTGGCGCGGCCGCGTGGCTGCCTGCTGTCGGCAATCCGCGATGCCAACAGCGGCAGCATGAGCTTGTGAGTGACCTCGACTGCTCCTCGCCCCGTGGGGCTTGACGCGTGTTTACGCGCTCTTGAACCGTTGACCTTATAACGGAATCCGTGGTTGGTTCAAAACATCCGCATTAGCAACATGATCGTCGTTGCAAATCGTTAATGATGTTCTTGCAATACTTGCTTATCCATTCGATTGATTCGCGTGTAGGTAATCGTTTATGACTGGAAACCAAACACCGCGGGTTCAAATCCCTCCCACTCGCAGCTGAATTATCTTTCCTCAAAAATCATTTCCAAGTAATAGTTTAGTGTTTTCTTTATATTATAAATATGAGCAATAGTTGCAGAAGTTCTACCAGTGTGTATAGTCACCGGCACGTGCTGTTGTCTCGCCGTACTTGCACGCACTACGGCGACAACCACTGATACCTTATCGTACGATATGATTATACTAATAGTCACGTTTATAACGCCGACTGGACGATTGAATACAAACCATTGTAATAGAAACAATAAATAGAAGCCATACTTAGCTATGTCACTTTGAGGTCAATCCTATCGTAATTTGGCATAAGTACATGGCGTCATATCATGTACAACGCGTGAACCGTGTAGCTTACCTAGCTGCAAGTTTTATAGTGAAAGTAACAAGACTACGGTGTGTAGGGGGTTTAACCAGTGTGTGATGCCAGCGGAATGACTTTCAGACGTAGTCTTAACTGCATAGAGAGAGGCTAGGAGTCCCTCAAGAAGCAATGGAAAGAGCTTTGCTGACAAATGACTGGCTGGCTTCTTTGCGTGACAAAATTTGGAACGAGGATATTCGTCGAAGAACCAGTCATCGACACAGCTCTTCTTAAATTTGCTAGTTGATGTGGCAATTATTGAGCAAGCCACTTCTCTCGTTGAACTGATAAACGATGGGGAAGAAAAGTTCTCAACTGCCGACCATGAACCGGAAGACACATCGAAGACCTCCCACCGGCAACCGATGGATGCATGTGACGGATTGTCGTTCGGCGTGGCAGACTAGGTGTAAGGGGGATACCTGTGTCCAGTAGTAGACGTGTTCCCTATCATCGTATTAAGCAAGCACGAACTCGTTGACAATTGTGATGGAAGCTACAGTGCAACGCCCGCTACACTCGAGACCACACATTAATTTCCCGAGAGCGAGCGGTTTGTTCTCCGTTCTCACATTCTTTTGTACCTGATGTAAACTGTTAGAATACACGATGTCACCCACCGCGATCACTGCCATCAACGAAAAAAGTGTAACAATAAAACAATTGGCTGCTCACGATCTGCACAATCATAGTAATTTAGTACTTAAATAGGGATTTGCATGTAAATGGAAATCCGCTTTCTAATGGTTGCGGCGGCATTGTGTGCGGATTGTAGTACCTAATGATAGTGAAAGCGCGCGCGCAGGACGCGGGCGTCACCCTGCATGCACAGGGCCTCGCTGGAGCTGCGCCGGCGCGTGGCGCGACCACTACATGTTGTCAACACTTGTGCTGTCAGTGTCGCTCCACAAACCACACGCGACTCCGTGTTTCTATCAGCTGCTGATAAGGAGACACTATCGATTTTGTTTACATTACTTAAGATATAATACTTGGTCTTTATTTGTTATTGAGGATTATTTTTTATAGGTAAGAGATAAGGTCATTCATTGTCTTGTGGTTCGCCGGTATCGAATTGATAAAATAATAAATATCATAATTAGACTAGTCAGCCATGATCCAAAATATTCTAAAGGCTCGCGTAACTACGTTTCAGAAATATGAGGCAACAAAGTTAAAATGCTTTCACTGATTGCATCTAAAATAGCTTCGAATTTATTAAGCATGCATTGGCATCAGAACTTCACCGATCAGCCCTGATCCCCATTCCTCATCGACTACAATGAGCCGGCTTGTCGGACTAGTGGCCAAAATTATAGCTGGCCCATGACTCCAGTACACACATCAAAAAAAAAATTGTGATCATTAGCATAACCTGATACTTTTAATTAAAATGAGGATCAAGAAAAATCTTTGTTGCGTGGTTTCTTTAGATAGAAATATGCTGTAATAATAATCTAAAAAGAAAAAGAAATCGTACCGTAAGAAAAAAGTTTTCGATTTTTTAATATTACTTATTTGGTGGTAGGAAATGAGATAAGCTTATAAGTATTTCCATGGTATCAACACAATACTTTATATTATTAAACGCAAAAAAAGATGGATCTTTTAACCAACTTCAAAAACGAGGAGGGCACCGATTAAACCGTGGTTTCTGGTCCGATTTGCGATTTTCATTTGTTTACTTGGATGATCTTATATAAAAAAGTCAATAAAATTCAAAAACTAAACCCATCGACTTCCAAAAGAAAAGTTATTTTACAAGGTTTTATGGTAATTTTTGAAGTCGGTAATTTTATTATGCTACCAAAATAAGGGTGAAGCTGTGACGGCGCCATATTGTTACGTCATGCACGCTTTGCTAATACTTGCACGCTCTTAAAGAAACAATAATCATATATGATATATGATGAGAAAATAACGCTCAGAAGATAACGATAAGGGTGTTGTGCACTACAAGGAAAATACTGTCCGACAGTCCGATTTTTACGGTTTGACCACTGGCATGAGAAATAGGTAGGTATGGTTTTTGACTTGTGCACTTGTCCGTCTTTACTCGGATCGATGCGGCGCGGCGTAGCCCCGTAGTTTAGGATAGCTCCCTTTAAAAAAAAACCCCACGCACGCGAATGAACACTAGGAGCGATGAGTTTCCTGGAACTTCGGCAGTGCTTGCTTTATTACTCTCCATGCGAAGACGTAGAAGACTAAGGGTCAGTTAATACCGAGACGCGATGCGAAGTTACGATACTGGAACGTGTAGTCAATAAAGTTAGATTTTGAGTTGCAACTAAATGTGCGCGCGGCGTCGTGTTTACGTTGCATTGCGTCGCGTCATCGGTGAAATGTGTATATTTGACGGAATACAAAAAGCACAAGAAAAAATGAATTTCGCAGGCTATCTCTATGCAATCACCTTAATCCATCCAGACATTGTTATGAGACTGGAGCACATTCGTCCTCAAGTCACACCATCAGCTTGATAATGAAATACGCGAAAGTTCGATGAACTGCAAGGTCCAATTTTAGCACGTCGGTAATCACTTGAGTGTTTCGACGAACTCCAATTAATAACTGCGTGCGTGTGGAGCTTACTGCCATCTTCTGGAGGATTGTGTCACTTCAATTTACATTATTATCAGATTATGATCCTTTATGCATTGTTCAAGCGAGTTGTACAGACGCCAGCACATCGATCTACCACAATCTGTCAAAGTAATTCAACGGATTGGTGGTTATTCCCCTAATAAAGCGACTTCAAAAAAAAAGGTTATCAATTCGACCTGTATGTATGTAATATTTCCAGAACTGCCCAGTTTTCGTACATGTTAGTCTATATCAGCGTCTGAACAAATGTGCCAAATTTCAAAAGTGTATGTATTTTTTTATGTTGGTGTTCATACTCGTATATCTCCGGAACTACAAGTCCGATTTAAGTAATTCTTTTTTGTTGTGATAGGTATTGTTCATCTTAGGGAATACTCAAAGTTTCATCAAAATCGGTTCAGTAGTTTTTGAGATAGGGAATTTTTTGCTTACTTGGATTAAAGATTTTCAAAGGCGATTGTATGTTTAACCGCGATTATCTCCCGTTTGGCTGAACCGATTTTGATGCGGTTTTTATAACATAACAATAATGGATATCTCGTGATGTTGCCCGAAAAGATCATTCTTGTTCCTTACTTGGATTGTAGATTTTCAAAAACGGCGACTATACGAAGATTTTTGATGAATATCTGAACTAAAAAAGGGTAAATAAAACTTTTTTTTCAAAAGGAACCGACGAAACGAAACTTTTTTGTGTTTGCTTTTGAACACGGTTCCTTTAAAAAAAAAAAGTTTTTATTTATATATATTGGTGTATTCCCTATTCGTAGAATAGAATTCACAGGTGATTCCCCGCCGCCGCAGGCCCCGTTAGGAAAGTCTAAACTGTTTGTTTTATTAAAAAAAAACTCTTTTTTTCAACCCCCGTTCTGACACTAAGCCTTTTGCACGCGCATAAGTTTTGAAGGACTACAGCATTTTTTTTTGTATTTTGGTAATAATATATTCTAGAGAAAACTACCATGTTGCTCGAAAATTTGAACCCGTACGAAGCCGTAACGGCGACGGAGCCGCCTGTTCATTTATCGATCGACCTCTTGTGAACACTTAGTTTTTGCACTTCTTACAAGCTTCCCGATTACCTACTTGTTTGTTCTTGATGACCTGATTCTTTCAAATAATTCGTCTGTTCAATGACAGCACAGTTGATAATTAAGACTCCCCGAGTGTAACTCGGTACGCTCCACAGTCAGCAGTAATTTGGCGCACTCTTAATTAAATCAAAAGAGGTCAAAGAATAAAGCAAGGATAATTTGTAATTAGCCACTACGTGATTCAGCATGCAAGTTATTATATCTCCAACGGTGCGGGTCAGGGTCCTCGGAGCCCGCGGAGCATGTGGTCACCGCTATATTTGAACCCGACTGTGTCCCGCCGGCCCGCGCTGCTCCCGGGAGCCATACAGACAAGGCCTCGGACACTTGATGAACACATCCAGTAAGGCCATTCACTACGTGTGCTGTCACACCCATTGCAACAATAACGTGATGCCTCCGAGAGACAGATCAACGAATCTATGGCTGCAGTAGTTCCCCATGACAATTTGAGAACGAGACCTAACCATGAGTCCATTCACTCAGATCCAGTTGGTGAGGAGTATTCCTTCTGCGAGTAGTGTCGATGTGAGGTAGTGCAGCGACCGCTGGCGGCGGCTGACCCTGACCGTCACATCATCTCTATTTATACGCGGTGCACATCGGTCGCTAGGCGCCCCACTTACATCCCGACATCATAGACGTGAACTAGGCAGCTCCAAACGTTGCTACACTGTTACAAGAGGCATGTCTCAGCAGCAATACAAGAAAACTGTTGCTACTGTTACCTATTAAACCATTATGCGTATTCAACTCAACTCTAAAAATAATAATATCATAGCCTTTCTCGATAAATGAATCCGACATTCGTTATTTTATAGTTCAGTAGTATTCGAGATTAGCGCGTTCAAACAAAGAAACTATCCAGCTTTATAATATAAGTACACATAATTCAGTGTCTAAAAAATAAGTACCCACCATAAGACAATGCCCATAATGTATTGGAATAATGAGCATGCATGCGTTTGTGTGTCAGGAAGCTGAGCTGAGCACGTGGACGGCGTTTCTGCAGCGCGCCGTGGACGCCACCTACAACACCGAGGTCGTTATCGACAACCTGCACAACATTATCGGTGAGCGCACACTACATATTGCCTGCCCACCATTATCGACAACCTGCGCAATGTGATAGGTGAGCGCACACTACATATTGCCTGCCCACCATTATCGACAACCTGCACAATATGATAAGTGAGCGCACACTACATATTGCCTGCCCACCATTATCGAAAACCTGCACAATATGATAGATGAGCGCACACTACATATTGCCTGCCCACCATTATCGACAACCTGCACAATATGATAAGTGAGCGCACACTACATATTGCCTGCCCACCATTATCGACAACCTGCACAATATGATAGGTGAGCGCACACTACATATTGCCAGCTCACTATTATCGACAACCTGCACAATGTGATAGGTGAGCGCACACTACATATTGCCTGCTCACTATTATCGACAACCTGCACAATATGATAAGTGAGCGCACACTACATATTGCCTGCCCACCATTATCGACAACCTGCGCAATGTGATAGGTGAGCGCACACTACATATTGCCTGCTCACTATTATCGACAACCTGCACAATGTGATAGGTGAGCGCACACTACATATTGCCTGCTCACTATTATCGACAACCTGCACAATGTGATAGGTGAGCGCACACTACATATTGCCTGCTCACTATTATCGACAACCTGCACAATGTGATAGGTGAGCGCACACTACATATTGCCTGCTCACTATTATCGACAACCTGCACAATGTGATAGGTGAGCGCACACTACATATTGCCTGCTCACTATTATCGACAACCTGCACAATGTGATAGGTGAGCGCACACTACATATTGCCTGCTCACTATTATCGACAACCTGCACAATATGATAAGTGAGCGCACACTACATATTGCCTGCCCACCATTATCGACAACCTGCACAATGTGATAGGTGAGCGCACACTACATATTGCCTGCTCACTATTATCGACAACCTGCACAATGTGATAGGTGAGCGCACACTACATATTGCCTGCTCACTATTATCGACAACCTGCACAATGTGATAGGTGAGCGCACACTACATATTGCCTGCTCACTATTATCGACAACCTGCACAATGTGATAGGTGAGCGCACACTACATATTGCCTGCTCACTATTATCGACAACCTGCACAATATGATAAGTGAGCGCACACTACATATTGCCTGCCCACCATTATCGACAACCTGCACAATGTGATAGGTGAGCGCACACTACATATTGCCTGCTCACTATTATCGACAACCTGCACAATGTGATAGGTGAGCGCACACTACATATTGCCTGCCCACTATTATCGACAACCTGCACAATGTGATAGGTGAGCGCACACTACATATTGGTGGCGGCCGAACAACCCAGGCCAGTCCAATTCTCGAACGCCCGCAATGCCGGGGCACCGTTGTTGTCGAGGGCAGCTCCATTTGATATTACACATAAAATCCTGCCATTTCCGCTCGCCGTCGCCCCGCTCACCGGGAAATTATAAGCACAGGCTTTAGCAGGGCACTTGTGGTGTTAATGTAACGATACAATAGAATCACTGATCACTAGATGGCATTGACATCGCCAATAACACTGGTCATTAAACATTTATGTCAGAGATAAACCATGTCGAGCCGTGTGACGCGCGGCGCTGCCACGTGCGCGCGTGGGGGTTTATGTCCAGCTGAGGTCTCCATGTTTCCCGTGACATAAGCTCGTGTTTTTATGCGACAGATAGGTTGCGTCATACAACTCATAAATGATATATTTTTGTTAAAATCATATAAAATAGCACCTTTTCATATAGTGATCAATTCTAAGAATTGGCTACGACATAAATATTATTTGAACCTGCGCCTGCGCATCGTAATTTGACCAGATCGTTTGAACTTCTTGTTGCGTTCAGAAAGGCCAACAGATAAACTGCATTGCTTAGAAAAGAGAAGAAAGAATGCTAAGCACTTGACAAATAGTATTTCGTTAATTCTGCTCTTGAAACACGATGCGTCGTTCCACAGTAGTGTTGAAGCGCGTTACCAGTGCGTCACGATGATGTTACAGCGGAGCAGCGGCGCTGCGTGCGCGAGGTGTCGTCCAGCTCCGTGTTCACGGCGCTGGCGGGCGAGGCGGGGGGCTCCCCGCTGGGGCGGCGCGCGCCCTCGCTGGCCTGCAGCACGCCCATCGCGCGGGACTAGCGCCGCGCCGCGCTGCCTGCCCTAGTCGCCGGACGCGTCGGCCGTGTGCGTTGGACGAGTTTCCACTAACTATATGGTTCAGTTCAATTTCGAATAGTAAGGCTAGATTATCTCGTGCTTATGTTGTGATCTCTACGTTAAACCGCTCATAGCTGGTGTTGCTGTAAATATTCAACTTGTGTGAAGTCCTCACGAGTCACGATATCTGACTCTGTATCCCGCACGTGCAGACGGGCGCAGGTGCTAGGTCCGTGTGTGTCGATGGTTCCGCCGTGCGTCCTCTGCATTACTGCTTCCAGTTGATATTATATACATATAAGTAACGATGACTCAAGGAACTATCGCCGTTACGCCAGTACTAACCTTGCCGTATTCAAATTATACTTCAATCATTTTGTAATGAATATACGAACTGCGCCAAAAAACTCGACACTCTATATTCTGTGGAATATTTACAGTGTTGTGATCATCTGGTCGCCGTATCGACACCGCTCGCTGGCTCGTACGCGCAATGTGGCCAAAAGTGAGCGCAAATGTTTAATAACGTAATGCTGCCGTAGATACAAGATGATGCTCGAAATAAACGATATAAATCTGAAGTCATAGATCAATAAAGCGCTGAGATAAAGTCGTGATGTAATGTATCGTGTGAGTACAAATACTGCCGTGGGTTACCCAGCACTGCCTTATAGTGTGTGTTCAATTCGCGCCACTGCCGAATCTTACATAATCTGCGTTAAGTTTGTTAAGATTATCACTAATTATAACTATATCGTGTTCGCTTCTAAAGTGTACGCGTTGCTTTGTGGAGACTTGTCTCTGGTGTCTTGTCTAATTTAGAAAAAAATATATGTTAAAGTAACATTGTACATTATGTATGCTTGTCAGACGCTTGTACTGTTGTTCTGTGAGGGTTCGTGTTCACGTCTCGGCCTTTTCAAGTTTTGAGAAGACTTGTTAATGCAGCTGGGGAATACAATCTCGAGCCTAGATTAACAATTTGATATCTGAGCTGTTAAATCTGATGTCAAGTTTGGCAATTTATAGATTTCATGGAAAAACCAGTCGAGACATTTTGATAGGTTTTTCAATAATTTAGAAAAAACCAGCGAAGTTAGACTCACACGAGTCTAACTCTCTTTTATAATGGCAACAGAAATACATCATTTGTGGAAATTTCAACTGTGTAACTATCATCAGTTCGTGAGATATAACCTATTGACAGATGGACAGTGCAGTTTTAAATAATAGGTTCCCGTTTCAATTTAAAACTAATGGAACACCCTATTTAAAATATTTTATACGCATTCATAAATGCGGAGTTTTGCAAAACGTAAAGCTTGAATACCGAAAAAATGTCCGAGATCTCTCGAGATTTGAGTTTGCATTCTCTAGAAGTCTAGGAGCCCTGCTGCCTGTAGCAGTGCAGCGGCCGGAGGGTACCGAGCGGGAGGGCGAGGCGGAGGGACAGCTGCGCTTGATGTTGAAGGTGCGCCCTCTAAATGCTTATATTATGTATGTGTTCGTTTAATATTGTTTTCATGGTGCTGTATGTTAGTGTCATGTCGTGCTGCTAGCTCGCCGCGCGGCTGAGCTCACTGTCCCTACTTCCTTCACGTAGTCGCATGCTCTTATCATATCACAGTTATTCTACGACCGACTTTACATCACATTCAAAATTAGAGTCCATTTTTATTTATGTCATGATAAGGTTCTTGTTAGATTGCAGATGTTAGTCAGACGTAAAACAAAAAAGTAGTGTATTAATAGTGTACATGCGGTTAAGGCCAAGCATGCACTGAGATTTTACTATTGAATTCTGAGAAATCGAAATGTAAGAAGCAACACACGCAATGTGAGAATAAAAATGATCTCGAGAAAATAGTTCCAGGGTCCGCGCGCGGATAAAATCGCAGTGCATGCATGGCTGGATGTCGGTGTGTAGCTGCGTGGCGGAAACACATTCGTACTAGTTTAAGGTTTTTTGACAATTTTACATAATCCTAGTGCATAGTATACGCTGTAGTGGGGCAGGCGGCAGTTCGTCGCGCGAACGTAATCGAGTGCGCACGCCGTCGCCCGAACAGCGGCAAGTTTTTACAAATATACTATCTTCTTATTTAGTTTAATTATAGATCTGGAACATTCTATGAAATGCTTGTATGAGGAACGTTTTGTGCTTCAATATTAACATTATATGTAAGTAACTACTTTATATATTTAATTACAGTATTATTATAATAAAATTATAAAACAAATAGAGATTAATGTATTAGCATTACGATGTATTTATGATGTATATTTTTAAAATATAAAAGTAAGATGTGGCCAAATTTTCCTTAGTGTCAGTGTGACGTGAGTCGTGTCGCTGACCGCACGCGGCCGTCTGCGGCCGACACTCACCACCACTCAAATATCTACACCTAGCAACTTATAAAAGAAATAATCTTCTACTCCATTGATTAAAATGTTGTCTTCACGAACATTGTTCAAAATATTATTTTTATATAACACTCGTTATTGTACGAGCAAATTGCTTTGAAGCTTAATATGCGTGTGCGCATACACAGAGGTGGTGGTGAGTGCACGGGACGGCCGGCGCGGTCGCACGTCGCGTACGAGCTAGTCCTTCTGAACAACTTCTTGTGCTTTGTCAAGCTTTACAACATTCGATTAATATTTACTATATAATATTCTCATTTGGCAAGACCGTCAAATTCTAATGTATTTTATATATCAAAATGTTGTTATTAAGTAATATAAAATCAAAGTTAAAACCTAGTGCATGGTTCAACCAAAACAGAATATTAAATGTTGTGTGTATTATTTTTATATTATTATTTATAGTATGATTTGTGCTCAGGCATCGCGCCGGTTTGTGATATCACAACGAAGCATTGATTGTGAACATTCACATGTTATTGATGGGACCGTGACGTACTTGTTGTCGTATATACTGTTGCTGTCTGATTTATACATGTTTACGCATTTGTTGTGGTCGTATCGCGTCACGACTTTGAATGAATCAAAATATTACTTATATACTGTTAATAGATCAAAAGAGAGAATAATTAGTGTGTTCGTGTTGACGCCTAGTTTGTAACCGTAGCTAGTGTAATATGTTTATATGTTTATCTTCTGTATGACGAATATAATATCTTTGTCGCCTCCTACACATCACTGGAAACTCGTATGTACTGTACATACGAGTCTTACAGTTGATCTGTGATCACTTTGATACACTCGTCATTGATGTGGTGTCCCGTAGACACCAGACGTACGCAGGAGCCGCGATAACGCATGTTAGTACCGCGAGGGATGTTCGTAACGCGAGACGTCTGCCCAGCAGCGTACTCCACACATTCCAAAGTTTCTCATATTTTGTGTACAATGTTATTGGAAAAAAATAAAGTGATTATTTTAAATATATAATTTTATTTGTACCTTTTATCGACATTATACATTTAATGATTTTTTTTATATAATTAATACATTAGTTTACACAGTAAGTATACTTATTAATCAGACTCTGGTTGGCAAGCTCGCGCGGGCTACTACCACCACTGGGCGCTCGGTACGCGCGTGTTTAGTCACAGTCGCACGCACGTCGCGTGCCGGCGCCTGGCCATAATACTGCAACACCCTTATATGACACATTAAAAGAAAGCTACTACCTATAGATCGGTATGAGCGACTTGGTAACAGAAGCTGCCAGTCATCGAATGTGTCGACGTGCGGCCCGAGCGGCAGCACGGCGCTCCACACTAGCAGTACAGGGACCTCGCCACGTGGAGCGTGCTGTAGATGCATCTGTTGCAATGACATTTTGACAGTATATAGGTAATGGTTGGTTTACACAGGATTCACACGTATCGGTTATTTTGTGAGCAGCACTGCTTGGAGCTCAAAACTACGTACGTATTGACGGACCAGCTGAGAGCGCAGAGCAGAATGTAGTGTGACCGAGCCAGTCTTCATTAAACATGGCTGACACTCTCTGCTCTAAATTTTATGCTTTATTACCAAACAAATTCCATTAATTTAAATTTAACTATTATTTATAATTATTATCCATATTAATTTAGTTTGTTCCAAAAGTACATGATTTAAAGGTAGTCAGTAAGTTGTCGAATGAATTTTAATGTCTTTGATATCATTGAGTGATACTCGTAAATTGTAATACTCAGTATACTTATGTTTGATTATTACATTGTTGTTAGAAAGTTGACGCTATCTAAATAAAGTTACAGATAAACGTTGCTATTTCCATTTCTGGAGTGAACAAGGAATTTAATCCTAACTGCAGTCTACACTTACATGGAATGCATCGTTTTGGAAGACCATAGAGACACCAGCAATGGCCAACGGTTGAGAGGTACGTACTCATGAGCATGGCTTCAATGTTGTTAACGATTAGCGATTAGACACAACCCGTTACTTTAACCTGCGTTCATGATTGACCCCTCAATATTATTATTATGATGAGTACCTGTTTCGAAGTTACTTCAAAAGTACAGTCAAGAAACAGTACTGTTGTTATCGTTACGCATTACGATTATGGCACAGAAATCGTAGGTTTATGAATCAATTTCACGTGAACGAAATGCTTGATATTTAAAACATTCAGTTTTAGAAGGACACCGCGACCAGGTTACACTACATAACATATAAATAACATTTGGTCGCCCTGTACATAATACTGAGGTGACGGACAGGTCACTTACTAGTGTGCATCCACATTGATGCGCTGGCATCTTCAACTTTCCAATTATTTTCTATCTATTCCCAGTGGTTCATCCCCGCTGTTCGGCCCCTTTTAGCCTATAGCCTTCCCCGATACTTGGATGATCCTACACAAAGTTTTTTACAGTTTGTACCAAGTTCCTGAGATAAGCGTGTGCAATCGAACAAACAAGCGAACTCGTCAGCTTTACAAATAAATATAGATCTTGCGCATTTCATGTACAGTTCCAACGATTATTATTATTAGGCAAATCTACAAAATACAGTTCTAGCGCCTGTGCTATGTCGTATCGTATTAATCTATATATATAAAAGGAGAACTGACTGACTGACATATCAACGTACAGCCGAAACTGCTGGGGCTAGGAATGTGAAATTTTGCACACGGCTTCCTATTGTAATGTAGGGGAGCACTAAGAAGGGGTTTTTGGAAATTTAACCTTTAAGGGTGTGAAAAGGGGGATTTAGGAAAGTACGTAAACCACGCGGACGAAGTCGCGGGAAAAGTGCTAGTCTGTATATATAAAAGGAGAACTGACTGACTGACATATCAACGTACAGCCGAAACTACTGGGGCTATGAATGTGAAATTTAGCACACGGCTTCCTATTATAATGTAGGGGAGCACTAAGAAGGGGTTTTGGAAATTTAACCTTTAAGGGGGTGAAAAGGGGGAATTAGGAAAGTACGTAACACACGCGGACGAAGTCGCGGGCAAAGTGCTAGTGTTTCATATTTCAAATCATGATGGAGATGAAATCGCATAAATGTGGACTCATCACATCGTTCAGATGTAGTAAATATTTTGTCATTTTTATGAGCACCTGTACGTGAGCGTGAAGACGACAGAGCCAGTCGGCCTTCGGGCGACGAAACGGCGACCATAAATACTTAAAGCTACTATTTACACTCGGCGACATTATGAAGCACGCTGAAGACAATTCCGGGACCCCGGAGCGATGTTCAGAGTCACGTCAGGCCACGGCGGGGGGCTCGGGCGGGGAGGGCGGCGCGGGAGGGGGCGGCGGGCGCGCGCGCGCCGGCGCCAGCACGCCGTGCGGCACACTCACCGTGCGGCCGGCCGCCAGCACGGCCACGTGGCCGCGCCGCGCCGCGCCCACGGCCAGCACCGTGTCGCCCGCGCGCAGGCGCACGCCGCTCTCGTCGCTCCAGTCCGCGCCCACGGTGCGCTGCTGCGGGTAGCCCAGCTTCACGCCGCCCGCCACGGTGTAGGCGCGGGACGGCGGCAGCGGCGGCGGCCGCTCCTGCGATCGGGCGAGCGCTCGGTCAGGCACGGGCAGGGGAACCGGGGGGAGCGAGAATCGAAACGGCTCGCCTACCAGATCCAGGCCGAACAGCGAGCACGTGCGCTTCACGAGCGTCGGGTCGCCCTTGTGGCCGGGCTCGGGCGGCGGCGTGCCGGCGATGGGCGCGGGGCGGGGCCGCGCGGGCGCGGGCGGGGCGGCGGGCGCGGGCGGGGCGGCGGGCGGCGGCCGCGCGGCCCGCGCCCGGTGCCGGCGCCAGGCCGCCTGGATGCACTCGGCGGCCGCCTGTCGCCTCGCGCGCCGCATCCTCTCCAACACCTGCGGACATGAAGGCCGGGATGAGCTGGCTCGCTCCGCGGCCTTTGCCGGGCGTGGCTCGTGCGCTGACCTGTCGCATGCCCTCGCTGAGGAACACGTGCCGCTTGCCCAGCGCCCAGCGCACGGCGGCGGGCGAGGCCGGCGCGGGCGGCGCGGCCGCGGCCTGCACGGCCCGCAGCACGGCCGCGCACGCCGCGCCCGACTCCCGCTCGGCGCCGCGCCTCCACAGCGCTCGGTATCGTCCGCTGAACGCGCGGAACCGCATGCGGTGCGGGTACCCGCTCGCCATCAGCTGAGTCGTTTCCAATATTTGTAATGCGCGCACCTGAAATGAACCACATAAGAATAAGTCAGGTCGAACGATTTCCAATGTCGGGGGCGTTGTAGTATAGTTTTTCAATTTTCAACTAAACATGTTTTAATTTGGTATACAGTTAAAAACTATTTTCTGGCAAGTGCCCTAATATGACTAGCCAGACCGAATTGGCCAGCAAAGTTAAGTTTTTTTTATTTTTATTTTTTTATGTTCAATGGATTTGCTCTTGACCTTAGTCTAGGTCAGGAGAGACTAAGACAAGGTCGACGATGGAGTGAGTTTACCCAGAAAAGCCTGTTCACTCTAACTTTGAAAAAATTAGGGTTGTATGCGTCCGGAAACACAGTCGCAGGCAGAGAGATCCACTCCTTCGCTGTTCGCATTATAAAAGACGTTTGGGAACTCTTAGTGCGAATTGGTGGAATAGCAATAAGGTAGGGATGGTTATTTGCCGTGCGTCTAGATGTGCGATGATAGAAGGGGGCTGGTTGGATGAGGTCGTGGAGTTCTTGGGCACACTCTCCGAAGTACAATCTTTAACAACATTTCAACTTTAACAACATTTTTTGTAACGTTACGTGCTAATGAGATTTGTTGTGTTTAGGAATTCTAACTGTTGTTCATTTAAAGGTCGTTAAACATACTTTTAATTGATACCAATATTAATTAGGTTTAATGTATTCGCTGCTGGCGGGATATGCTTTTAACTTATTTTCGAAGAGGTGCGATTTTTGTGACGCCGAGTGTATATCACAAGTTAAATTAACGCAAAAGTGGGTCCTCAATCTAAACGTCTGAGTTGAGGAGCCACCTTGAATCTCGTTAGATGTACATTTTTGAAAATATTGTAGTATTTAGTAGCAATTGTGCATATTACCGTATAAAAATTAAGGTATACAGGCTGTTTGTCTGAAGACCGTTAACCTTGAAACCATAGGTAGTTGATTTAATTATAAAAATGTTTGTCTGAATTTAAAAATAAATAAACGAATTTTTCTTTAAAAAAATCAAAAATGTTTCTGTCCTACACCGTCCGTTAATTCATGGATACTATGCGCCCGAGTTACGTATTCACTGCAAAGGGCGTTAACCTGCCGCGCTAGCCGTCCGTTTAACTACATACCTACATAAGTTTTAACTAACTACATCATTGTAATAAAATACAGGTAACCTGTGATGTAACTAACTACCCTTCATACTTTTCCTGGCTTAGGACAGGCAAAAATACCTACCTTTGTTCTGGGTTCTCCGCAAAGAAATCCAGTATGCGTTCCTGGAGGTCAACTGGCAGCTGCTGGTTGCCACGCCCCTGAGCGTGGGCCGGCACGGTGAACTGGCCATAGGTACGTAACCTTTGAGTAGCCGCCAACACCGTTTCTCGGCTTGGTACACGTTGTCCAGGGAATAAGTCAGCGTACATTCTCCGAGCCTCGTTCAGGTTATCACCCGACGCGGCGTAAACCCGAACCATTTCGGTCCACTGTTCGTTTGTGTACGACATAATCACTAAACACTAACACTTGCGCGAAAAATTAACGGTGGGGCGGCGCGGACTCGAGCGCTGCGCTGCGAGCGTACGTTACGGGACACGTACGTTCGATAGCGACGCTGCCGGCAGACTGAGGTGTGCGCGGGCGACGCGGCGGCGGAGTCGCGGCCCGGCGCGCTCGGCTCTCGCGGCTTATTTGATCTAGTGTTCTTTACCTTTGCGTAATAGGGTGAAATAATTTTGGGGAAAAATGGAGACTATTGAAAAAAAAAAGTTTTTATTTTTTATTGAATTTACGTTCTGTAAGTGATACCAAACCACTGGTTTCAAGTTTAAGGCTGATTACACTAACAGGCTGTAGTAACCACTACAAATGTCACTATCTTTCGGTGTAAGATAGTGTACATTTGTAGTGGCCTATGTCAGTTTCGATAAATTCATGTACAAACGATTTACAAATAGTAATTTGTACGTACCCCTAAAATGTGGTCACCCTTCACACTGAATTTACAAGAAAATAGTTAAGTAGGGTTTTTCAGGATTCAAAATATATACATTGCTGAACTGTGCATTGATATATTTAGCAGAAATTTCTGCTAGATGTCTCTGGCTTTAGATTCCGTTGAGATCTCAGGTGCTACAGTCAAGCATACGAGTATATAATAATAAGAACGTCAGGATTGACGAGCCATACTAAAAGTATTGTATTTTCTTTCATTTTAGCACTACAGTAGCTAAATTTTTAGACAGTAATATTGCACAGTTGCTGCAAAAACCTGCAAAATTTAAAAAAATGTCCATCTAATAAGTACTTAACGAGATCCAAGGTGGCTCCTCAATCTAAAAGTCTAAATTGAGGAGCCACTTTTGCGTTCATATAACTGTGATATATTTTGCTGCTAAATCTAGAATTCGTGCTGCAAAATTAGCTACATTGCTGCTAAATAATGGTGAAATCAGATTTTAATAATTGATATGGCTCCTCAATTCTTACGGACATAGCTACAGAGAGAGCTTTTTGATGTGATAAAATCATCAGATGAGGCCTCCCACCCAGGATGGAGCGAGGGGACTGTCAGAATCGTATTACCGACTAACTCCACGGTGTTCCTTCAAGTGCCCTTTATGTTCCAGGGTCACGGTTACCAGTTTAGAGTCCCGCGACTCCAATTTGACACTCTCTCGTCTCGCTTATGATAGCCACACAAGAATAGGTGGAGCATACGGTGCAGGACTGCCCCGCTTGGGCAGAACACCGCTGTGTCCTCACGACGGCAATAGGCGGAGACCTCTAGCGCTCGGCATTGGTCGAGGCCATGCTGCGGGGCGAGACGGAATGGGAAACGGTCGCCTCCTTTTGCGAAGCAGTCATGCTCGCGAAGGAGAAGGCGGGCCGCGTGAGGGAGAGGACAGCGTCCTCCTTCCACTCCAGCCGCAGTGGTAGGCGCTCACGGCGACTGACGTCGGCAGACGATCTCTGGCCACCGTAGGCGCGGGCGCATCATTTGATGATTTTACCACGACAAAAAAAGTGGAGGTGCAGTTATTACGGATAATTTTTGTTTATCTGTATCTTCTCTTGTGGATGCATCTCGATCATTAGCTCGCGTTCACTGTCGATTTAAATTCACATGTTTGTTCGAAAGTTTCATGCCGCTGGACTGACCTGGCGGGCGACAGTGGCGCGCTCGAACAGCATGGGCGTCTCGGTGGCGTTGGCGCGCACGCAGCGCACGAAGTGAGGCCGCGCGTGCACCAGCGTGCGCAGCAGGTTGTCCAGGCGCGTGTGGAAGTCCTGCGTCAGCGAGGACGACGCCGCCGCGTCCAGCGCCGCCGCCACCGTGGGCGACGCGCGGAACTGTCCGCCCGTCGGCCCGCCCGCCGCCGCCAGGGCCTGCCACAGAACAGTATAACATTTTAATACGTCCGGACATGAACGACACTTTATGAACGATAAGTTTTTAAATATCTTGTTACTGAACGAACCTTGAGCTCGGCGCCAAAAAGATGTGTTGCAAATCCGAACTCGCATGTTCTACTGTCAAAAGCAGCGAGCAAGTCATCGGGCACAGCGTCGCGGTTGGCCTCGAGGAAGTCCGCGGCGTCGTAGGACACCTCGCCCGCGTAGTGCCGCACGGCGAAGCGGCGCGGGTGCGGCGGCCGTGCTTCCGCCAGCCGAGGGTGCCCTCTGAAAGTAGCATTTTGTATTTAAATTAAACACACTCCGGGCTCGGGTACATAGATACAAACAAACTGCGCAAGTAGATTCGCATTTGATTGCCCTAAATGAAGTGCGTTCCCACTAACAAAAGAGCTTTTCGACTGTGACTACGAACAGTATCGGAACTGCAAATCACGTACTTTACAGGAGAGCAATTTAAAGTTTTATCTTGCCCTAGAATGCAGTTGCAGTTTCGATTTTGTTCGATACAAATCTTGATGAATTTTTTTCTTCCAAAAAATCTCTTTTGCTTATCTGATAGTATTTTATAAGGACTTTCAATTTCTGCAATAGAACAAACATGGCGATTTTGCAGTTTCGATAGTGTTCGTAGTCACAGTCGTTTTAGTTTTGTCCTATTTTTACTCTGAAGACACCAAATTCTTTACTCAGATTTTGATCGACTTGGCTTTATACTCAACATTCGTAAAGTTTGTATGGTCTGCCGGCTATTTAATATTTTTCATGTGGCGGTGGTGTGACATGGTACCTGTGCGCCGCCTTGATGCGCACGACGTACTGCTCGGGGGAGCCCCGCGCCGCGCACTCGGCGTCCAGCGCCGCCAGCAGGCCGCCGCGCAGCGACGACACCAGGTCGATGCAGGGCACGTTGTCCACGTAGTCCACCTCTAGCGCGCACGCCACGCCTTCCTCGCGGCACGACTCTGCCGACGACTTGAACACGTGCGTGTTGTAGAAGTGCTGCATGGTCTCTGCGCACAAGTTGGCGCACAAGTGCTCCAGTCGGCTCGGCGCCGCGTCCTCGAACCCGAACATGTCCAGGATGCCCACGAACCCGTCCGTGGCGTGCCGCACGGCGTCGTTGAGCGCCGCCATGGAGCGCGCGCCCGCGCGGCCCCGCGCGCCCCCGCCCCCGCTGCCGCCCGCCGACGACGCGCGCCGCGACGCCGCGTCCTGGTTGTGCACCGACTCGTTCGAGTCCGACGACAGCGTGCCGAGCGTGGAGCCGAGGCGCTTGAGAGAGTTGGCGCGGCGAACGATGGTGGCCACGGTGCGACAGTACAGCGCCTTGGCGAGAGCGTCGCGCGCGGCGGCCGCGGCCGGGGCGGTGGCGGGCGCACGAGCGGCGCGGCTGCGCGGGGCGGCGCGCGACACCAGGCCGCGCAGCAGCGCCGGCGCCGCCACGCCCAGCAGCGCTGCGGCCGCCGCCAGCTCGGCCTCGCTGGCGGGCTCGGCCGACCCGTCGCCGCCCTCCGCGAACTGCACGTTGCCCAGCAGCAGCACGGCCGCCAGCACTCGCACCACGTCCAGGAAGGGAATGCCGAGGATGACGAGGCAAGTCTTCCACGCGTGGAAGCGCGAGGCGTCTTCCGGCTCCGGCCGCCGGTGGTGCGCCGACGCGAGATACCTGCCGCACAGGAAGCGCAATAAGATCGGGCCGTCTCGAGTGCATCGGTATCGTACTTTGGCTCGTCGCGTGCTGCACTCACCTCAGGTCTTGTGGCGAGTATCCCTCCAGGTGGAGCTGTGCGCGCTCGTCGGCGGTGAGGCCCGCGAGCATCTGGTAGAAGATGTGGTAGTTGCGCTCGCCGGCCGGCGGGCGCACGACGCGCGTCTGGTCCAGGAAGTAGCAGTGGATCTTGGTGCGGTACAGCGCGCCGTCCGTCACCTGCACCTCGATGAAGTGGCCCTGCGGAAGTAGGCGGTGGTACAGGCAGGGCCGGGCGGGGCGCGGGCGGGACGCGGGCGGGGCGCGGGCGGGACGCGGGCGGGACGCGGGCGGTACTCACGATGCGGCTAGAGTGCGTGTTGGCGGGCGTGGCGGCGGTGCCGAGCGCGCGCAGCACGGTGAAGGCGGCCGCCAGGTGCTTGAAGGCGTCGGTCTCGGGCCCGCCGCCCGCCACGTCGAACAGCCGCCGCAGCAGCACCATGGACGCGTACGTCTTGCCGGACCCCGACACGCCTGTCAGTTCACGAACATTATTCATTATTATAAGTAGCACACCACTGTCACTACGTCACGTCATTCGCAATAATGTTTACGTTACTTAAATCATAGATAAATTCATCAAACCTACTAGAACTGTTACTTGTTTTGGGGTCTGCAGTCAACATTAAGAAACTCTTAATATATAAAAAAAATATTAAAAAAAAATACGTTGAGTAATGCAAGCATGGTAGACGCTATCTGACGCTAGATAAGGTCAGATAGCGTCTACAACTTATTTGACTGCATTGTCAACATGTTGGTGTAGTAGGAGGGCTGCAATAGGTTAGTTACTTATTTGGTTGGTCAGGAGTATCTAGTTATCTATAAGAACTCCGGTTCAGTTTATTTCGCAGTTGAACTTTTCATTCTGGAAAAAAAAAATACGATTCCCGACGCAGGAGTAAAGAGTGAGGAACCATAAGTGCGTTGCGTCGATGCAACGCAGTCGTGTTCCACTGATAAGCTGTACCGCAACGCTGTGCTGCTACTGCTACAACCTAGTGCGTCCTTCTTGCGTAGCGTCGATGCAACCTAGATGTGGTATAAAATGCATTACCCGTTGCGATCGATGCGGTGCGTGGAACAATGCAATGCAACGCACTAATTAGGCCTCCCTTTTAGGCTTATGAAACATTTACATAACATAAAGCTTTATGCCTTATATCTTGTCTCATTTATCAGAATCTAGAAACTCTTAGTGTGCTCTAAGTACTAGTATAGTAGACTAGCACTTTTCCCGCGACTTCGTCCGCGTGGTTTACGTACTTTCCTAAATCCCCCTTTTCACCCCCTTAAAGGTTAAATTTCCAAAAACCCCTTCTTAGTGCTCCCCTACATTATAATAGGAAGCCGTGTGCAAAATTTCACATTCCTAGCCCTAGTAGTTTCGGCTGTACGTTGATATGTCAGTCAGTCAGTTCTCCTTTTATATATATAGATGGAAGATGGATAGTATGACCTGTCATTATAATATGTTATGTTTGTGTACCTGAGAGGATGATGGCCTGCGGGTAGCCGGTGTCGGCCTGGTGGCGCACGGCGTCGTGCACAAGCCGCGCCAGCTCGGGCCGCTGCGCACGCGCCGCCGTCAGCGTCAGCGCGTTGCACGCGTCCGTGTACGGGTTCACCGCCACCAGGATCGGTCCGATCATCGTCTGCAACACACACACATTGCAGCCACTCCGCCGGCCAGCTCGCTACGTGTAGCTCGCGAGGCAGCGCACTCACGTAGAACTTGTTGTGGTAGAAGCGAGCCTGCAGCGCGCGCACGACTGCGTCCTCGGTGAGCGGGCCGCGCAGGTGGATGAGGTCCTCCACGTCGGCGCCCGCCGCCCCCGCGCCCGCGCCCGCCGCGCCCGGCTTCGGCTGCGGCCAGCGGCTCTCTACACACAGACACGGTTAAACATAGGTACGCAAATAAGACACTAGAAATTCTTTTGACAACTAATAGATCCACATAAATTGAAAGATGGCTTTGTGTACAGATAGGATGTTGCTGTAAGATTCCGATCTTCTGACAATTGAAATGTTTTATTAAAGTACGTGCGGGGTTTTCTGGATACTGACCTGGAGGTGGTGGTAGAGGATGGTGCGGCGCGGGCGGAGGCGCGGGCGGCTGCGCGGCCGGCGGCAGCAGGTGCGGCGCGCGCGGCGGCACGGCCGGCTGCCCCGCGCCCGCGCCCGCGCCCGCGCCCGCGCCCGCGCCCGCGCCCGCTCCCGAGCCCGCGCCCGCTCCCACCAGCAGATGGTTGCGCAGCGACACCAGGTCCGAGCTCAGGCACAGCAGCCGCCGCTGCAGATGGACCGCCTCGTTGGACGACGACGCGTCTGCAACACAAAATCCTTACTGAAGCGCTAGCAGACAGGGGACACTAAGCTACCGCAGCAGTACCGACTAATCCGAATTACAACCTTGGCACCTAGTAATAAGGTACAAATCTTTAAAATATTTATCCTATACCCGTGACTACGATCACAATTACAAAAAACGAACAAAGCAACTTTCTCAGAAATAAAAGGACGAAGTACATAACATTTAGTGTGAGATCAACCTTATACCAAAACAACGAATAATGTATTGTTGTATCGTGATTTCCAATGTTGCTTCTTCGAATGTTTTGCTAATCTTGCCCAAACATTTGTAGCGGTAGGGCGGTATTTCAACAGAACCAAGCAATCAGGTTGTGGAATGAACTTCCTTCTGAGGTTTTCCTATTGAACAACGACATGGGGCTCTTCTTCTGCTGATCTTAGGTTTATTGATGCAAGTGTGCGCCCTTGTTTTTATCACTTACGAATGTATCGATATCTATCCGTATTTGATGTAGTTATCATTGGTAGTTATAATGACACGGCTACACTCGCGGACGATGCCGAGCTCACTACGTTACACTACGAAGCCAGTAAGCGAACACCGCGCGACACAAGACGCTCATTATTCGCGAAATTAACTAAGTATGTTGTGTATGTGCATTTCTATGTTTGTGGTGAAGCACCGCTTTGTTCGTCATGAATACCTTTAATGGCATGCGAATGTTTGCCGGTTATCGCCTTGTTAAATTTATCACGGCTATGATTTTGATTAATATAATGTAAACAAGCAAGTGAGTATAGACTACAACGAGCACGCGAACAATAATAGTGTAGCGGTGTTCAGTGACTAGAAATAATATAGATACATATAGAGAAATGCAGTGGCGGGGCGTGACCTGATGGTCTGCTGCGACGCGGCGAGGACTGTCTTGAGCAGGTACCACGCAGGTGTTGATTACATTTAATTTGATAACTACTATCGTCGCTTTACTACAACAACTCATTAACCGACAAAAACAAAACTTTAAATAAAGCCACTTATTTATAATAAGTGTTTTCTGTTATATGAATATTACAAGATTTACCTTTTTCTCGACGTTACTAATCTATACAGCGTAATTTTTTCAACTGGGCGTGGATGGCTATATCTGAAACTAAGAGGAATACCGAAAAATACTGAAAGGAGTCTTGAGGCCGATTTTGACTAAAACTAAAAGGCCAAGAATCAAACCCGCTGATTTTGGAATAATAATCACAAACTATATTATTACGCCATTCGAACAGTGTACCTGCTAAACGACCTTTATATCAACGTGAAATATCGTTTTGACGTTGACAGTTTTTTTAGACGAGTGTTCAACAGATGTTTAACTTTTTCATGGTAAGACGGTAAGGTTCCTTGTTTACTACGACCTACGGAACACTAAAAGAACGTTGCTTATAGCCAACAGAAACGTGTGATAGAAACTTCATTGGTGCTGTTTGAATGGAAATGATTTGCGTTCGCACGGTAATTATAAAAGAGAAATGCCAATTAAATTATTTGGACTCTTGAAACAAAATGCCAATGTGGATGAATGTGGCGTTAAGTGAACACAATAAACATTAGGCAGGCGCGAGGGGGGACCCCGCCGTGCGCCTGCCTTGCAATCCTCTCTCGCTCCCGCCCATTCCTATTATGCTGTTTTAAATAAACTATACAATTTGAAGCTCTGAAATCTGTAGAAGGTCTGATGATGAATTTAGAGTTATCAAGAATTTCGCTTAGCTGAGGTATTTTTAGGGTTCCGTACATACTCAAAGGGTAAAACGGGGCCCTATTACTATTTCTAAGACTCCTTGCTGCGGGGCGAGACGTAGAGGGAAGCGGTCGCCTCCTTCTGCGAAGCAGTCATGCTCGCGAAGGAGGAGGCGGGCCGCGTGAGGGAGAGAACAGCGTCCTTCCTCCACCCCCCAGCCGCAGTGGTAGACGCCCACGGCGATGGACGTCGGCAGACGATCTCCGGCCACCGTAGGCGCGGGCATGCGGGTAGCAAGTAATGGGCAACTCGCTGTCCGACCATGGACCATGCCCGGGTCGACGGCGCGTTGTGTTCCACGCGCGACTCGAAAAGTGTCAGCAAAAATGACGGGGCCCCCTGTTAAGGGCCAAAGCCTGTCAGGGTCGCGGGACCAACGAATTACCGTGTCACCGGTACGTAAAGGGCTAGTGAAGGACACCGTGGATTTTAGTCAGTACAAGTCTGACAGTCCCTCCCGCCGTGCCCTGGGTGAGAGGACTCTTTTTGATGATTTTACCACGATAAAAAAAAGACTCAACCGTGAGAACGATCAGCGCGGGCTGCTGAGTCAGTAAACAAAAAAAATCGAGGCAAAGTCCCTCGTAGTGGGCGGCTGGGCGCGCACCTAGCCAGCCATGACACGAGCGACAACCGACTCAGACGGTCACCAACTCACTGAACTATACAGGTTGCCCCAGGGCAAGATCTTAGAGTTTGATTCACTCGGGGATAAAGAATTGGAAATGCCCATATATTCGATTAATGCACTGCTAAAAACTGATCTCAGACGACACATACCTACTAACTAATCAGAAGAAGTAATTAATTATGTTTCCGAATTTAACATTGAAAGATCAGCTCAGTGGTATTGAGCAGAATTAATGACAAAAAGTAGATAAGTTACTGTTGCTTGTCGCGCAGTGGTCGGCCATTAGTTGAGGCACGCACGTATCTAATCACGCGAGCATGCCGCTCGCCGCTCGCGCCACAAAAACACTGGCATTAGCACGCGCCGCGCCGCTCCACCGTGTCTGAGGCAGGGCTGCTCGTATGTCATGCCGTGCTGATACTACTCATATCTTTCACATTACTCGAGTTATCGTGTCAATAAGTCTCACAAATGCTTCTTGACTTGCTTACCAAAATAAGTAAACGCACTAACATACGACAACACGGTTAGCGCAGTAGCTGAGCGATTGGACTGCTGCGCTGCGTGTCGCGGGTTCGATTCCCGCACGGAGCAAATATTTGTATGATCTACAAGTAGTTGCTTGGGGTCTGGGCGTTTGTGTATGTGAGTTTATTTGTTTGTAAACGCACCCACGACACAGGAGAAATTCCTAGTGCGTGTGTGGGGCAACGTTTTTTAAAATAAAAAAAATACTACAACGTAAATTGGTACTATTATGTGCCCAATGAAATTACCAATGATATCATAAAGGGATTATTTATTACTACAGTTTGACAGATTTATTGTTGGTCATAAGCGAGCTAGGTAGCTTGTTAAACAAGCGGACCCGCCTCGGACTGGGCGAGTATTACGGGAGAGTCGCATGTTGAGGCTGATGCCGGTGACACATTGCCTACCCATACACTCGATACAGAAACCCTACAAAACAGCCTACCCCCACTTACGATCCCAGCGTTAAAGCATTGCTGAAGCATCGGTCTTGTGTCTTCAGTAGATTTTCAACTTATTGTTTAAAGGCGAACATAAAGTTAAAAATAAAATAAAACATTGCTACAACCTTTTTAACAAAAATCAAACCGACGAAACATCTAACTGAAAAGCAAAAAATAAATTTTGAAGCGGCGCCAAACAAACAAACATGTCGGTACATTGATTATTTAAAGCGAACAATAATTGTAGCTAGGATGATCTTCGTTGATTGTTTCTTTGGCGCCGCCGTAACTTTTGACACTGTTGAGGACCTCTTGCAACTAGTCTACATTCTCCGACTATCGAAACATGAAGGTGCAATATTAACAAAGTCTTTAGTTCTCAATGCAGTGCAGGCTGCAGCGATCACAATATGTGCACAAGCGGGGCGGGCGCGGCTAGAGGTCGCCACGGCGCGCTGTGCCTCTCGTGCACTGACAACGACCACTACAGAAAGTAGCTTTGACAAAGGAATCCTAAACCAACGCTATGCCGCCGCCCCTACCGCCCCGCGCCGCTCTGACTCACAAACCAGTTCGCAGATCAAAATTCTTAAGAAATTGAGCACACTGAAACAGATTTACATGGAATGTACGATAAAGGTTTAAAAAAAGTGTAGTCGAAATGGAAGAGCATTGCTCATGGGAGCAGATGGACCGCGTGAGTAGCTCGTGGCGTGTCAGAGTGGTGATGCGTGCACGTGCGACCTGCTTGATAATACTACCAATTAAAGACTGCCACGTAACTGTTTTGGAAGCTAATACAACCAAGACACCGCGAAAATAGACGATCAAAATATCATTCAAAGTCAATCCAGGCATTACATAACTACTCAATATAAAACATTCACTGGTTTAGGCGCAGTATGGAGGGAACGACTGTCGCAACCACAGAAATCTTTTAAGATTTCTGTGGTTGCAACCGAGGCAAGGTTTTCGGCACGCCACTATAGCAACGGTTAGACCCCTCGTTGAGAAGAGGCTGGAGAGGCGCCAGCTCCACGGCGTCCTCACCTTCCGCCTGATGCAAGTCCCCGGACACGGGTGTTACGGGAGGTTCCTGTGTCGGATTGGGCGAGAAGAAACGCTGATGCTCTGCCAGGGCTGAGCACCGCCGTGTTCTCACGAAGGCGAAAGGCGGCGGCGACCTCTCGCGCTGTTGGTTGAGGCCATATTGAGGGACGAGACCGAATGGAAAGCCGTTATCTCCTTTATTTGACTTTATGTGTCGCGGTTTTAATTTTTGGACAGGGAATTTATTTTTGAGTTTAGAAGTATGTTTATTGTTTTAAAAAAGCATCTGCGTTGTGAATAGAAACGCCATGTATTGTCTGCGCCACCACTTTTTTGTAATGCAGTTTGATGTAATGAATAAAAATAATAGACACTATAGCGCCTCGTGTAAATACCTAGCAATATATTCGACCGGCATATCCAACCTCGCGGCATTATCGATATTACCTTTTTTCTGAAACATTAAATTACCATTTGACAGAATTGAAGAATTTTACGATGCTTTGTATTTGTTTTATTTTAAATCGTAATTATTACGAATATTAGTGGATTACGTTGTTTAGAGTAACAATGTTTATCCGTGTATGACGTGTCTTTATAAAACATATTATGTTGTTAGTAGGGTCGAACAAAATATACCTAGTTTTAGCTCATTTTCGATTTCATTAAATATCTCAAAAACCCTGTAAAAACCCAAAAAAGGGAACTTTTGTAGAAGTTCATATGATCAATGCAGTCTTTAACAAACACTTTAAAAAACAAAGTTTGATTTTGATGCCACATAAAAGAATAACCCGATATAACTAAATATTCTGTAAATATTTGAAGCGTGTATCTGTTGCAGTTATCAATATCGAGCAAAAAAATTGCAGACAGACAGTTAACAGACGGACACAGGAGTGATCATATCCGATTCTTCATTCGGACGTACGACGTTGTGTCAGAGACACTTACGTTTATTTTATTTTGGTTTTTAATATTTTTTTATAGCGGCAACAGAAATACATCATCTGTGAAACAACTATCACGTTTCATGAGATATAGCCTGGTGACAGACGGACAGACTGACAGACGGACAGCGAAATCTTAGTAATAGGGTTCAGTTTTTCCCTTTGGGTAGAGACCCCTAAAAATATCTCGATATCAAGGGTGTCTGTTTTCGTGAGCGCGTTGAAGTCTTTTGCAGGCGGAGCGAGCGTGCGCGGGGCCGGGTGTTGTTGGCCAAGTAATCGGTTGTATGTTATGTTTAGGTAATTACCGCGAATGGCAAACATTGTCTTCAAACATGAACGGCATTTGCATTTCCCATTAGTGTCCCAGTATGAATCCCAGCATAAGTAGGTATTAATTTCAGCTTGATACTCGTATATCCACGCGTTCGTGAGAAAAATCATCTCAACAGACAAATGCATAGATAACAAACAAAGTGATCTGTAATGGTTCCCTTTTTTTACTTTTGAGGTACCGAAACTTAAAAATGACGTTTTTAAATAAAGTGGTTTTCATAAACCGCATAAGTATTACATCATTCGATTTTTAGAAAGTATTCTAAACATTATTATCAGTTCATAAAACAATGTTAGCCACATAGAATGACAGTGAGTGCATAGCGCGGCGCGCACAAAAACAGGGCGGAGTGCGCGTGCGCCGCCCGCCGACGATAATTGCGCCGGATGCCGATCACTCGCACACACGCGTCGTACACTGCACACTCGCACGACGACTATTCATTTTTCATGGCTTATGTGGCGGATAGAGCTGCGATCAGCGGTAACGGTACCGCGGGTAGCGCGCACCTGACGCAGCCGCTGAGGAGCGACCCGCGCCTCGCCTCTGCACGAACATTGGCCGCGACCACCGTTGTCGGTAGGACTGACCCGAACTCACGCAAAGGAAACTCTAATGGACTAGTTGCACAGACATGCACTACACTGCAATTAAGTATAAAATATATTGTTTGTGCCACCCACACTTTCTGTTTTATCGTGGAAATAGATAGGGCTACATTTCAAACTCTCATGCACAAATATCCAATCCAAGAACAAAAATTCTAGTGGTTGTTCTGGGTCAGGCGTTTCAAAATTTTGTTCCAAACTTGATAAACGATTTCTGATTTCCGTGCGGGAACAGTGTCTTATGTCTGCTATTGCAGTAGTGTCAGAATAGTCTATCATTGATTTCATAATTGTTGATTTTATGTAAAGTTTGGTAATCTCGTTCAATTCTTTTTGCTTTTTAGAACTGCGTACTGATTCAAATTGCTTATAACATTAATAAATCATATTTTAAAATAAATATAGGGTGAATTTTTAAACTAGTCGTGGATGGCTATATCCAAAACTACGAGGAATATCGAAAACCGTTGAAAGGAGTCTCGGGGCCGATTTTGACGAAAACTAAAACTGCATCATTGGATTTTAGAAAAATGAATTATCCTGATCAGGAATCGAACCAGCTGATTTTGGGAAAAAAGCACAGCCTGTTTTATTCACCATTTGATAATGGATCAAATTCTGGGAAGTAATGATTTATGGCAAACTTAAGAAAATAACAGACTTTTATGAATTTTCTATTTTCCTATGCAGGTGGTTAGGTACATTAGGTACTCTTTTCTTCTACTGAGCCATAATCCATTCGAAATTACAAAGAGTGTCAAAGTGGCGTTTAAAAGAAAACCTCAATAAATCCGCATCGCTAAATCAGTATTCGATGAGAAAAACAATCTTCACTAAATCTGTTATGGATCTCCTGAGATTGAACGAACTCCTCGTAGAGTCCTATACATTGAGAATAACATACATACTTAGTTGTTCGTGACCGAACAACACTGAACGCGGCGGGAGAGCGCTTAACTCTATTGTATTACTATTCTCATGATAAAAACACATTATTTGTTCCCATTTTTGTTCGCAACTTCATTCAAAATCGTTGTTTTCTTTAGTATAACACAGCTGAGGAAATGTAGTCAGACCCTAAACTTAATTGTTAGGTGGTATGACACAGCATAGATGTTGGCCGGCACTTATGTATCTAGCGGACGACCGCTCGGTGCGTTCACCGCTCTCGTTGGCATTCTAAAGGTCGTCTGTCCACTTCCTCACGCATGTTGTATGTATGTTAATGAGAACGACCACTAACAGGTGGACGACGCCTCGCTCGGCCGGCCGCCGTCATCGCATCTCCAGCGAATCTCAAGAAACAACAAAAACATAACAGTTGGGGGAGCTATTTCTCCATTCCTATAATATCTGACGAGAATTCATTTTTAACTATCGGCGAAAAACTTCAATACTGGCTATTTTACGGGTTATATGAAAAGAATCAATATTTTTATCTAATTTAATTCTTACGCGACGTCATTAAAAGTCGTCGGAATCTGGCTGCGCAAGGCTCCTGTTTTTGTCTACAGTGTTTAAAGTAACCTAACCGAGTCGGGGTGCCCCAAGTTCCGAGCCAGTCCCAATCGTGACAAATAAATACATATGACAAATTACTTTAAAATCCGAAATTATGAGTATGATATATTTTAATAGTCGAAGCTTGAACAGGCTTCTGGTTAAGCTCGCTCCATCGTAGGCTTTGTCTCGGTCACGACGGTCACCTTAGACCTGGACCTAATAATTTGTACGTGTGATAGATAGATAAATTAAAAGCAACCGTTTGAATCTAAAAGTGCTGATAAACTTGAGCATTCACTTGTGATGTGCATTCTTTTAAAAAAAAAATCTTGATTTACAATTTAATCATAACAGAAAAACAAACGAGGTTGTTTTAGCAACATTCTAACAAACATTCTGGCGAGCCTGGCGAGCTTTTTACCGAGCTGGCTGTCAAGTCTGACATCTTCATGAAGAAAACATTTTTGACGACTGACTAAAACGTTCCCCAGAAAAATTGTGAAAATGTTCGTACCGATGTTTGGCTCTATGCCTTTGTTCGTTGTTCAGTTCGGCAAAATTCAAAACGGGGAATGCTCAATGTTCTGTTACAAGGCAATGCTCAAGTCATCAACACCTGTAGAGTCGAACATCTAGCATATCACTGCCGGGACCTGAGGCCGGGACGTTATGATATGAGCGTTACATCTAGCACATCACTGCCGAGTCGATGTGATGTGGGTGTTACAGCTAGCATATCACTGCCGGGCTGATGAGTGAGCGTTACATCTAGCGTATCACTGCCAGGCCGTTGTGATGTGAGCGTTACATCTAGAATACCACTCCCGGGTTGATATGATGTGAGCGTTGCATCTAACATATCACTGCCGCTGCCGGGTTGTGATGTGAGCGTTCAATCTAGCGTTTCACTGCCACGCCGTTGTGATTTAAGCGTTTCACACATCAGATTTATTTTACATATCAGACTCTCTATTCTGTTCACTTTTGTTTTTCGTTCCCCGATTTTTACTCACTGAATGAAAAAATTATCAGAAGTGGATAATTGATTAATTACTAAATAAACCCGAGGTCCAACGTATACAACGCCATGGGACGAAATATTCAACCTTTCATGGCTTTCACCGTCAGCAGGCAATGCGGCGGGCGGACAGCGGGGTTTTCTCGCGCGTTTTCCTGTTACTGCTTACAGCGCTCGAGACCTTTGAACGCCTTTTGTCGTACTTCTTTAATTTTACCCTACTGCATGACATCGAAGATAGAGTAATGTTATTCACGCGCTGTTTGCTTGTGTTCTTCCGGTGGCCGTCCGTGTGGCTGGCGCGCTTGTATCTATTACATGCTGATAGGCGGGGAGGGCGGCGCGGGGCGAGTCAGGTCTGCCTGATTGATGAGTTGATGAGTGCAGATGCAATTTTGCATAACACCATTATTCACTCGAACTCAATAAATGGAACGCCAACCTCGGGGCCATAAGATACGAACAAAGTGTGGTCTTCGGATGTTAGGGAATTTGAGCGTAGGGCGGCCGCATTCCAGGCAATTCGGCGCAGCCACTGAGTACCACACTGCAGGCTGCGCCCGCGCAGGCGAGGATTGCAGCGTGCGGCCAGGAGCGAGCTGTGCGGCGCACGCGACACGCAGGCGCATGTCATTACATAGAAGAGCCCGCGTGCCTACCGCCGACCCGACCTGCTCCTCACGCTCACACTATCGTCTTCATATTGGAATACCAAACAATCAAAAATAAAGAACTAGCCACTTTGTTATTAAGTTATTATTCGTTAATTTTCAAAAGGTCTTTACTTACTTATGCATTTTTCCAAACAAGATTCAATAGCCCCGGTCCGTATAAATATACTTAGTTCAGTCAAAATGTTCGTGTTGCGATTCTCATCGTTCTCGGGATAATAAGACTGCTATTTAATAAGTACGAAACAGTCGTCGGCGATTGGCGTGCGACTTGACGAGGAGATTAGCTAAAGATGGAAGGGAAAGGAAGATAGAATTTTTTAAGCTATTAGTCACCGCGCCTCGGGGACCTTGAGTAAAGCCTCCAGCGGGGAGAGGGGAGAGCTGCAGGGAGCGATAACCACGGACAGGTAGCGACACCCCACCGCTGTATTCACCTTACATAATATACAATACAAATTCGGGAGCTGATCATAAGGTTTTGTAGCTTTCTATTTGTAACCATTATAATAGTATCAAGTGCTGTAGGTTTTTTTAAGTTCTTATGTTATAATGCAAGATAACTACTTTTCTGTAGATAATATATTACATTTATTATACTTCAATGAAAATGTTGGTGAAAGTATTGACGTCTCAGTTAATAGACATGTTGAGTTGAGTCTCCAGCATCGGTAGGTAATTTAATTGTGAAGTTCTTAGCATAGAGTACAAGAACAGAGTGGTTGCCCGAGACTCCAAGGACAGCGACAGAGCAGCAAGCCCTCGGAGCCGGATCCTCTAACAGCTTAAAACAATTCGACACATTCACAGACAGACACTCTCACACACGCACGCACACAACTACGGCACGGAGCTTTCGAGCGCCGAACACGACACAAAAAGTAATAATCATCACAGTCCCGTGGCCGCGGGCGCAGTGCCGCGCGCGGGCAGGGGGCGCGCGCTCACCTTGCAGCTTCTTCTCCGTTTCCCAGAACCGCTGCAGCTCAGTGAAGTATTTGTCGAGAATGAACACCTTGGAGAGGCCGAGCGTGGCCATGGCGGGCGGCGCGCTCGCATCACACTCCGCGGCCGCGCCGCTCTTAACTCAAAGCGGCGACCAGTCGCGCTCGCGTACACCCGCGTACTGCCGCCGCCCGCGCCGCTCCTCCGCTGGCCTGCGCTGTGCTCCTCTCGTCCCGCTTCGCCTCCTACCCCACCGGCACGAGCGACACCTACTTTTGGACAAGAAATGTTAGTTCTCGAGTATTTGGCAAAAAACCTCAATAGAATCATTTAAGACATGCAACACTTGATGGAATCTAACAAAGAACTGTATTTTAAAACCTAAGTATTACCTACTCTAGGAATGTGAAATTCTTCAAATAGTAGGGACTTACTTACAGTAGATTCGTAAGTAAGCAGTGTAGGGGCATCTATATCTTCGAGAAATCGAGATTGTTTAACACTTTTTTGTGTCTTCGTTTTGTTCGTTAGCTGTTTTCATCATCATCTTTTTAAACTCTGTAGTTTTTATTACTATTTTGAGGTCAAATTAACATCTCTTTTTGATACGTGTCGCCTAGTAGTAGACGACACTCGTTCGGGTCGCTAGCACAAAATAATATGAAACTAACGAGAGCTTCGTACAACGGCGCAGATACACATAAGATATACTTACCTACCAAAAGTTCATTTCATGCATTAAACGGACACGGCACGGAGGCTGCAGGTGTGTGCGGGGCGGGCGCGGGCGCGGGTCGGGGCCTGCTATAGATAGCAGGGGCGGGGGGCGCTGGAACTGGTTTGTTTATTTGTGCGCCGAAAGCTATGCGCCCGCGCCGCTCGAGCCTCCCGAAGTCCTCGCCGCGCTCTACATGCCCCTAACTGTGTGTTTGGGAACAGTAGTAATGCTATTCTGTAACGTTCACAAGCTCACTTCATCCAAGTGATCTGGCAATCCAACTCTTTTAACTAGGTTTTTAATATTTACTTAGTTTCACCTGTCTCGTTGCCTGTTTGTAATCAAATCTTGTAAGTAAAAGGATCATGCGCACCAGGCCATATATAATTTGATAACTATCTCATAGCTTGGGATGTGCTCCATATATCCATATTTCATATATGGCATATAATATAATAAGGCTTTCTCTGATTTAAGAGCAAACATAAAGCATCGCCTTATGGTCGCATTTAATTTACATCTAAGGAACGTTGAGCGTAATATTAAAATAAACCCGCGACAGTTTTGGCAACACATATCCAACCTCCGATGCAAAAGAGGTTTTGAGCCTACAATCAATCATGAGGGTCAATCATTGTCAGGTACCGATGCAGCTAATGCTTTTGCTGATTTGTTTGCCAGCTTATCAGAAATAACCGATTTAGACATTTCCCAAATATGTGCTCTTGATACAGACAGCAATAGTAATTCCGTTAATATATTTAAATTTTCTACTAACGATGTAGAACATGGCGTCAGTATATTAAGACTCTGTAGTTCTGTTGGGCCCGATCACATTCCACCCAAAATTCATAAACTCACTAAAACTTCATATATATATAGCCGAACGTCTGTACCATATATTTAAACTATCTTTATGTACCGGTAAATATCCGACTCAATGGAAACTCTCCCGGTTTCGCCTATCCCGAAAACAGGAGTGAAGTCATCAGTTGAAGACTACAGGCCCATTGCTATATTGTCTACTCCTGCCAAAGTATTTGAACATATTTTATATAAGGGAATTCAAAGACAAGTCGAAATTCATATGAGCAACATGGTTTTCGCAACAAAAAGTCAGTTAACACCAATTTACTAACATTAGTTGATTTTATTTCTTCTCAAATGGACCGCGGAAAACAAGTCGATGTGCTGTACTTCGATTTCCGGAAGGCCTTTGACAGAATTAATAATGACATTTTGTTACGCAAATTAATTGTCATAGGATTCACACCCAGTCTTCTTCTTTTGATCTCCGATTATCTTCGAGACCGTCAGTTTGTTCGCCTTGGTTCGTACAACTCACACGCGTACCACACACGATCAGGCGTGAGTCAGGGTTCAATTTTAGGTCCCCTGCTCTTCCTGATTATGGTAAACGACCTACCACAATTAATTAAACATGCGAAATGTCTACTTTATGCGGATGATCTGAAAATATACGCAACTGTAAACTTTGCATCTGAGTGTATAGCTCTCAAGAGGGATATCGATGCTTTGAGCGAATGGGCTGCCGCCAACAAAATGGAATATACACCTCAAAATGCATAATTTGAGTTTTGGTCGTATGCGGAGTCCTATACAGCACGACTAAAGTCTGAACAGCGAATCTATAGCCAGAGTCTCGACTGTAAAAGACCTGTTCTGTTTGATAGTAAAATGACCTTTCATCCACATATTATTAGCCTAACTAAAGAATCTTTCAGACGCTTAGGTTTTGTCTTGCACAACTGCCAAGGATTTAAGAATCAATCAGTTATCAGGCTCTTGTACGCCCTAGTTCGGTGCAAACTCTAAACTAGCGCTTGTATATGGAATCCTCACGGGCAGGTCACTTATATTCTCATGCTAGAAAAAGTGCAAAAAGCCTTTCTCAGACTCTACAAGCGTGTGTTTGGATACCCATAATGTATCCAACCAAGTTTAATTGAGGGTGTTTAAATGTTATTTATTATTAACACGCTTTTATTAGCTTGACCTGTATGTATGTGTGTAACGGAATCTTTTAACTTCATTTTGACCCACTTCCAGCAGTCTGATTAACTTGAAAATTTGCACAGGGGTCAAAGGCCGATGACAATACAATAATCTCATAAATTTTATATTAAAATCCTCCTCTAAGGGGGTGAAAAGGGGTGAAAATGTTTGTATGAAAAATCTTATTCCTTAGGTTTATACACTTGAAACTTAGTACGAATATGAGTATAAGTAAAAAAAAGCGTGTTAATAATAAAAAAGATGGACATTAATAGTTTTTTAAAACTACCCACCCTCCATTGGTAACCTAGACGATGTTAAAGTTTGTATGGGAAAATCATAAAGCGCTAACTGATGAATTTAAAACTCAGTTTAAATAAATAAGATCAAAAATAATTAAGCACGTGTTTTTGGGTTTTTCGATAATCACCCCTCAAGTTAGTGAAAAGGGGTATTCAAGTTTAAAGGGAAGGATTTAAAGTCGCTAAACGTAGAACCTAAATTTTGGACGGTAGGTGCGATTCATTATGTAGGTGATCACTAAGAAGGGATTTTGCGAAAATCTACCTATTAAGGGGGTGAAAAGGGGTAAAAACCTTTGTATGTAAAATCTTATCCGTTAGGTTTATAAACTTGAAACTTGGTACGAATATGAGTAAAAGTAAATAAAAAAGATGAGAATTATTCGTTTTTTAAAACTACCCTTCTTTGGTAATCTAGATGATGTTAAAGTTTGTGTGGGAAAATCATAACGCGCTAACCGATAAATTTTAAACTCAGTATATAAAAATTAGATAAAAAATAATCCAACACGTGTTTTTGGGGTTTTCGAAAATCACCCTCTAAGTTGGTGAAAAGGGTGATTAAGTTTTAAGGGAAGGCTGCTTGCTTCGACAAACCCAAAACTTGGCATAAATAGTTTCTCAATCGAATAAAGGAAGCGTAATTATCTATATTTCAAAAATCAACCCCTAGCGGGAGAACATTGTAAAATCAGTTTGTCTTCAATAATATTTCGGGTTCAAAGTTAGAAACACGCGCTGACGAAGTCGCGGGCGGAGTGATAGTAAAAAATATATTTAGATTAGTGAGCATGATATCGCCGATGAAAATGTCATTCTCTGTCTTTTGCTGCCGATTGGCTCTCTGCTGTATACGGCCTGTTCCTCTCTCTGGCTTCTCCCACTTTCAAAAGACAAATTTCCTTATTGGTCGCTGCTGACGATTGCTGCGCGATCATCCGTTCTCAATCCTCGAATTTTATAATTAGTCACTGCTACCGAAATAGTGCGCGCGCATCCGCGCTTGCGTATTTTTTTTTTTTTATTTCTTTTATTGTCGTCTTGAGACTAAAAATTCAGAAATTAAATTATAGTTTAAAAAAACTAAAAAAAAACACGCTTTAATAGCAATCGAACTAAAAAGTAGAAAATATTTTTTAAGTATAAGAGAGTTTATGTTACTGCAATATAAAATCCAACAATCAATTATCATAATTAACTTAGAATAAGATTAATATAAATATTAAGATATTAACAAAAATTCAAATTAAGTGAAAAAGCGTGGGGTGCTCAATGATATTTTTATAATAATTCTGATATTGCAAACAGTAACTAATAAAATGATCATCACATTCGATATCAAGCACCCCACGCTTTTTCACTTTATTTGAATTTTTGTTAATATCTTAATATTTATATTAATCTTATTCTAAGTTAATTATGATAATTGATTGTTGGATTTTATATTGCAGTAACATAAACTCTCTTATACTTAAAAATTATTTTCTACTTTTTAGTTCGATTGCTATTAAAGCGTGTTTTTTTTAGTTTTTTTATTTTATTTATTTAATTCTCTCAAAGTCAGGCGAGCTGTTGGCTAAATCACAATAGCGTGTAAAATTTTGCACGGTCATGCCTATGCATCGGATGTACATGCGGAGCTGTGTCAATTGTTTGTTACAAATATATACAATCGTTCTAGAAAACACAAACTATTTAATGTCCCATTTTGTCGCACTGTGGCCCGATCCACCTCCCCTATACCGCGAATGCTAACGATGCTCAACGCGCTCGTGGAGACCAACCCTGGATTGGACTTGTTTGCTGATGAATGGAAGATGATAATGTTTGAATGTCTGCGATTCTGTGAGGAGACAGAATGAAAGGATCATTAAATTTCATTTAGTGTTCATGGCATTTTAAGCTGTTCTAAATGTCATTAATAAATAAATAAAATAATGAAGAGCTGAGCTGAGATTGAACAAAGCGTAAAAATGGTATATTTACGTACAATAATTTTTTGGCGACACGGTTGGCGCAGTGGCTGAGCGAGAGACTACTGCGCAGCGTGTCGCGGGTTTGATCCCCACACGGAACAAATATTTGTACGATCTGCAAGTAGTTGTTCCGGGTCTGGGTGTTTGTGTGTGAATTTCTATGTTTGTAAACGCACTCACGATACAGGAAGAAATTCCTAGTGGTTTAAAAAAATTATATATATTTATGTGCAATAGGTGAATCGCCGTCCGATAATAGACCATACCCGGGTCACTAAACAAAAATGTTGTAGGTATACCAATCTATTTTAATATTAAAAAAAACATAAAACATGCAGTTTTTTTATTCAGATTACAAACTTACGCCAACCCGATTTATTTCTTCCGACACAGTGAAACCTGCCTGGTACAAAGCCGCACTGCATTAAAAAAAATGATCTATTTCACATGCACATACAGGAAAAGAATCATTATTATGCTTATGCACATGTGCAATAAAAGCGGAAAAACATGTCATGCAATGAAACCTATACTCGACACGTGGGCCTGCATCTAAGCCAGGATTTTTGTCCCGGAGTTCATTCATTCTTCATTCGGTATAACTATATTATAAATAAGTTATACATCCCAATTTAAGTTATAAAATTCCATTCACTGTGATACAAATCCGAGATTTTGAGACGCCTTGGGAAAGCGACTTATAAAAAAAATCTTACAAACACAAAAGAGTGTGAAATAACATTTGAATGAAAAGTAGCACTGGAAGTCGTTGTCTTTGTTTCTTATTTCCTTGACTATTTTTCCATCGAGTTCCAACACATGATAATGTTTCAAATCAAATCAAATCAAATCGTTTATTTCAATTAGGCCAATTACAGGCACTTTTGAATTGTCAAGAGACAAAATAAAACTAGTACAAAAATAGTTATGGTGCTACAGTCCCAGTCACAAGACATAAAAACTGTGAAAGTACCGTAGGTGCTCATTCCAAAGCGTAGATCTCTATGGAGAAGAATGAGCAAGAAACTCCATGGACACTCTTTTTCAATCGCCAAAATTTGGTTTCATTTAAAAGTTATGTTTTATAGGTTTCTTCTAAAAGGATTTCATTGTATTCGTTACGTACCCTTTTCAGAGGTTACAGGCGATTACGCCTGTTGTTGTATTTTGTAAACAATGCGTAGATATACTATAAAATCAGCAATCGCCGTTGATTTGCTGTAATTTATTGAAGAGTTCCAGGCGTCATCGAGAAATAAAATCATAAAAAAAAACATAAGTACATAAAAGAGAAAATGAAACTCCTCCTTTTTACGAAGTCGGTTAAAAACACAAATGTTTGCATGTCACATTATACGACTAAGTGTTATGGTGGTAAAATCATCACAAGAGCCCTCCTACCCAGGGCAGAGCGGGAGGGACTGTCAGACTCATACTGACTAAAATCCACGGTGTCCTTCAATAGCCCTTTACGTTCCGGGGTCACGGTAATTCGTACAGTCCCGCGATCATTGTACCAACGCTTAGGGCAAATAAATTGCTTTGATTCGAATAATAATTATCCTCAGTTTAGCCAAACAGTCGCCCTCTATTGCGTAGCAGACTAACTATGCACATAGTGTCGAGTGCGGTCGAACTCGGAACATCGCCGGCCGTGTGCAGTTGTGCAGTCGCCGCAGCGCCGATCGCCGCCGACAGGGGACGCTGACTGCTCGACCCATTGACGCTTTTGCTCGACACGATGTAGTTTTTTCAGCCGATTCTGATTACTTAATTTGGCCATGACGACACTGACCGATTCCACCGCTTGGTCGACCACGAAATATGTACATACCTACCTGAATAATACTGTCAGCTCGATTGATTCCTCGAAAGTGACAATTCATCTCCCAATAAAAACAGGTATTGAAATTCAAGCCATATGCGCGAAGTCGGTGGTGGGGACTATCAAGTCGAATGCAGCGCGCGGTGTGACAATTGTGACAGAGATGTGCGCAACTGCGGAATAAAGCACGTGTCAAGTTTAATACGCACACACCAACACAACCTTTTTAACTTTTTATGTACCTACTTTAGTAATCGGATAGCACACTAAAAAACGGTTTACTCGATTTCCCCGGGATTTCATCATCAGATTCTGACTTGGTGACTATGGAACTACCTCAGGAGAACTTTAAAGAAACGTTCGAAAAAAACGGTCAACAATTCGGGAACATATCGTTGAACAAACATTATAATTTTTAAATACATACACGTCGTAATCGTGCTTTTTTTGAAGTCAGTTAAAAAGTACCTAATGAGGCAACTTCGAGATATTTTTTATTCGTCAATAAGAAATCAAAATGATTTGATAAACAGTTATTGAAGCCAATAATAGAAAACTAACTAAAACATTGAAAAACCACTAGAATATAAGGAAGTCTACGCATTTTCCCAGAATTTGCATTTGTTAGAATCTTATATACTTACAACATTATTTTTAGTATATGCGAAACCTGAATATAGTTTGTTCAGAATCAGTAACTGATTCGATCCCAATAATTTTCACACCATGTTATATTTTTTTTCAAAAAAAAATTAATTAAATTTTATTATCAGTTAATTACAATACAATCACCGTACGGTTAGGTACCTATTGCCAAGCTATTATCAAGAGTGTATAACACAGGAGACGCGGTTTACGCGGGTATACCGTGAAATGAGCATGTTTTTGAACGGACAACCAGGTAATATACAAACTTATAACCTTGCGATTTTTTATGATACGGTTTTAAAATTTTGTACATAGATTCTTTACACAAAAATACTAGACAGGTGTATCGGGTTTCGTATAAACAAAAAATAATGTTGTATATAACTCATAGAATGTCGAGAATACGGCAAGAAAGCGCATATTCTGAGCTAAAAACAATAAGAGCTGGGCTACAACAAGGGAGTGTTCTAGGCCTGGCTTTATACTTGTTATACACATGCGACATTCCAGAACTGAAAAACAACACCTTGCGACCGTTGCAAACGATACTTCTACTTCTTCAATTATGACTACTGGTTCAGGCCACAGAGAAGCAGTAGAAAAAGTGCAACTAGCAGAGAATCGAGTTTATGTCTGGCCACGAAACGGAAGATCAAACTGAATGAAACAAAATCATTTCCTATTGACTTGACACAAACACCTGGACTACACCCAGTATACATAAATGGGAAGCAGGTGCATTATGTTATTACAGCCAAATACCTTGGCAAGGCTCTCGACGCCAAATTGCGGTGGAAAGCTAATGTCAAAAAAAAAGACAGGAACTCGACATACGTGATAAAAGTATGTATTGGTTTAGTTTTAACATAGAATATGTTATATGTATTTAACGTAGCATATTCAGTTAGGGTCAAATTACTTATTAGTCTTTTAGGCTAGATCGTAATTAATTAATTAAGAATTCCGTTCTTAAAAAAAAACAATATCACACATGGCATGCAACATTACATGTTCAATATTAAGAAAACGCGTGGTGTTCGACTTCTCAGACAATTTAACTTGTCTAAATGAGAGCCCAGTTCTGTAGCATCATATCATTTCTGGGCTGCTTGCCTTTCAATCGATGCTAGGTTTTGGAAGTTGTATTACAATGAATTGTATACTTAGTTTCCTACTGACCTGATTGTGGTGTGGCGCGGCGCCTGCTCCGGCGCCGCTGCCTGTCCTCAGCGCACGTCCCTGCCGAGCTCAGCCTGCGAGACATGCCACACGTCGTCATCGGTAGTCCCGATAGGGTTATTCAGATCTTTTGGCACAGGGGTTCCCAAACTTATTTTGTCTACTGCCCACTTTGAGAATAAATTAATTTTTAGTGCCACTTAAAAACCACTATAACTTAAAATTAAATTAATTGATTGTTGTGAGCTATATAAACGGAGATTAAACATTCATTCTAAAAGAGACTTTTACTATAATCCGCAAGAGGTAACTTGAGACCTGAGCACAGTAGGTAGTACACAACGGCGCTCGGGTCTCAAGTTACCTCTTACGGGTTACACCACTTACACCTGCCAATGAGAATGATTATTGAAACGCAACTTTATAGTATTCAGACAGAGTATCTTTTATTCAAAATGAAACAAACAATCGATTCTTATATAAAAACTAATGTAAAGGATGTATCTGATGCTGTTTAATAATTTGTTGATATCAGGTTCCGATTTACTCAAGAACAGCCGCATGTTATCAAGTTGTAGCCGTGAGTCGAGAGCTCAGTCGGTGTCTAAGAGTCCTTCTAGCTAGATGAAATTACAGCTTGGCAAAAAAGTCTAGAAAAGGAACTAATTTTTTTGTTTGCTGGCAACATTTAAAAAATTATGTCATTTGATGTAAACAAAGTTCGCGAGTTTGTATAATTTATAATTGTTCCACAAAATTAAAAAAAACGTGATAAAAAATGAATAAAACCATCCGAAGTGCTGGTAGAGAGATTATTAACAATTTGAAGGCGTTGTTTGGCAGAAAAAGAGGCCAAAACCATACTTACCGATCTCAACGATGTTTACCAAAGAACCGCTGATATTACAGGTATATACTTGTTTGTTTTGCTACTTTTAGGATGAATCAAGTGTTAATTAATGAACCCCATTCTGTTTTGAATTGTTTGCATATGAAATAAGAGGAATTTTGAAAAATAATCATCGAATATAGGTTACGTTTACATTTCGTCTGACATTACTTTGGTATAGCGCGCTAGTGACATGTTGATACGTGAGTGTCGTACTTTGCAATATGTTAATTTAAATTCGATTTCTACATAACTTTGCTGTTGAATGTGATTATAAGGTGACAACTATGTTTATTAAATCATAAAAGTTAGAAATGTACCAAATAAATATTTATTACTTCTGATATATGTTTTACTAACAATATTTTTTCTTTTAAACTGGCCAACAGGTGGATACTGAATCCGTAAGTTACCTAAAAACTTTTTTAGGAGACTAGCTCTTTCTGATATTAAAAAAATTGGCGTATTATTTTATTGGTTAAGTGTGAGTTTAAAAAAAAAACACAGGATTGCTTACATCTAATACAATTATTTTTAGGCAGTATCATGAGAAGAATTTCTTATCCAATTAAATGATGTCCTACTTACTGATTACAATAAATAATTAGTTGTTAAAAAAAAAGTAATTAAAGTATCAAGACGATAGGTTGATACTCTATTCGTTCACAGCGAGTTGCCACATGAACAGCACAGTGGCGACCTCCCGATTTTCTACTCTTTTTTGCCAAGCTGTACAGCTTGGCGTCTTGATACTTAAATTACTTTTTTTTAACAACTAATTATTTATTGTAATCAGTAAGTAGGACATCATTTAATTGGATAAGAAATTCTTCCCATGATACTGCCTAAAAATAATTGTATTAGATGTCAGCAATCCTGTGTGTTTTTTGTTTTTAAAACTCACACTAAACCAATAAAATAAATACGCCAAATTTTGAATTGAAAACTTCTTTAGCGGCGTTGTGCAGTTTTTTTGGAATGGGTAAAAAATGTTAAACTCGCGTCAGGACACGTGACCTGATCGAAAATTCGTAAGACGGTGCAGGGTGCTTGCGCGAATGTTCGTGTGTGTTTATTACTATTGAAGTTTTCACTTCTGCCGGCACTCCCAGAGTGCAACCCGTCTTTTTTTTTAATATCAGAAAGAGCTTGTCTCCTAAAAAAGTTTTTTTGGTAACTTACGGATTCAGGTTGTCTCTTCTGTTGGCCAATTTAAAAGAAAAAATATTGTTAGTAAAACATAAATCAAAAATAATAAACATTTTTTTGTACATTTCTAACTATTATGATATTACAAACATAGTTGTCACCATAATCACATTCAACAGCAAAGTTATGTAGAAATCGTATTTAAATTAACATAGTGCAAAGTACGAAACTCACGTATCAACATTTCACTAGCGCGCTATACCAAAGTAATGTCAGATGAAATGTAAACATAACCTATGTGCTCGATGATTATTTTTCAAAATTCCTCTTATTTCATATGCTAGCAATTCAAAACAGAATGGGGTTCATTCATTAACACTTGATTCATCTAAAAATAACAAAACAAACAGTTATATACCTGTAATATCACCGGTTCATTGGTAAACATCGTTGAGATCGGTAAGTATGGTTTTGGCCTCTTGTTCTGCTAAACGACGCCTTTAATCTTATAAACAATCTACAGGTGGTCTATTTTCTATGCTAATATTATGAAGCTGAAGACTTAGTTTGGTGGAGCTCGCTGATCTCTGGAATTACTGGTGCAAATTTAAAAGTCTCGTCCGTCTCCCTCTATCCTTATGCGTTGCCGTCATTTTCATCAAATGACATAACTTTTTAAATGTTGCCAGCAAACAAAAAAATTAGTTCCTTTTTTAGACTTTTTTGCCAAGCTGTACAAATCGCCCCTCGAAGCCTCCACACAACGCCCCCATTTTTTTTCTGAGTCTCTTACCACTTTGGGCAGGGCAGGGCTGTCTTGGCATGTGGCATACCTACGCACCTTGCAGGGAGTATGCCATTGGTGTTCTGCTGCGAACGCACGTCGGCTTGTCTGTTGGCGCAGAAGAAGTCTGGCGGTAGTTGCTGCGAGCGCAGCAGAGTTAACAGGGGGGCACCGCAGCTGCGGCCCGCGCCCCGCGCCGCTCCGTCGTACTTCTGGTCCGGCAGCAACATGTCGCAGCGCGCTGCAAACACAACACAATTCTACATGAGACACACTACTAATTGTTTATTTTATACCATAAAGGTGACAAGCCAGCATATAGCCCGCCTGATATAAAGTGGTTAATGTAGCCTATATAGAGGACTGCAACACCAGAGGTATCGCTTGCGCGTTTTGCAACTAACCGACCTTGCAACTTTTTGAGGGTTTTAAGAAAGTAGGAAGGAACGTTGTGACGACAGTTAAAAGGACAATATTTTCGAAGTGTTACACTTTAGGTTCTTCAGCGGTTGGCTCAACAATCTTTCAAGAACAGCCTCGACTAAAAATATCAAAACAATCTTCTGTTCCGTTAAGTGTGGAGTTTATTACAGATTACTACGCATCCTCGTGGCTGCGATATGGCGTCATGCTATGGGGAAATAGTGTTAACGTGGATGAACTATTCATAACCCAAAAGAAATGCATAAGAATTCTAGCCCAAATAGACAATACGGAGAGCTGCAAACCATACTTCATAAAATTTCAGATTCTAACTCTGCCGTCAATGTATATACTTGACATTTGCCTATTTGTCTTTAAAAATATCAATAAATTTACTAAAATAGAAGATACACATAACATCAATACTCGACATAAAAAGAGGTTGTGCGCCCCACCCTCAAGAATTAAAATGTTAAGCAATAGTCCACATTATATGGCCATAAAAATATACAATAAATTGCCCAACAAATTTAAAACCGAAAAGTCAGTAACTTTATTCCAAAAAAGGCTAAAATTTTTCCTAATCCAAAAGTGCTTCTACTCAGTACAAGAATATTTAGAGTCTAACTTAGTATAACTACTACCTCTCGTGTACAAAAGTGGAGATCTGTCCTATACAAACAATAAGATTCAAGTTGACATGAATATGAATAGATATTGTATTGAATTATTAATTTTTAATCTCTATTGACATTTGGTTTTAAAATTACTTAATTTATATATTATTTACTATACTTATATTTCTAAACTTAAATTGAACATGACTGTAATAAAATTATTCATTTAAATTAAACTGCAAAATAAGAAAACCATAATGCAATAATAATGTAAAATGCATGAATTTTATGATAGAGATGAAATTTGCAACGCTTGTAAAAGGCTGCTAAGTCAAAAGTACCTACTAACATAAGATGACACCAACATGTAAACACTTAGTTCGCAAATAAACGCTTTGACTTTGACTTTGACTTTGACTAATTGATTGTATACAATGCGTCTTTATTTTTTCTTGGTTATCTGCGGCGCAAACTGTAGTGGAACATTAGGTAATGGTTGTCAAAGTTTTAAGCCGTTTGGAGTCGAAACGTTCGGGTCCGAATGAGCTTCACCTTTTTAAGGAAATCTGGCCTTCTACGTCTGGTCGTTATTCGGTTCACCAAAGGGCTTGCTTTTTCTTTAGACAAAGACTTAGCATTACCCTTCAACGTAACAATTATTATTATGTTGCCAGTCTTCTGGGCACGTTCCTGGATCACAGCGATGCGGGAATAGTTATTTGTTATATATAAGTATATAGAGTGCAAAGTTGCTTTTTAACTGCGTGCTCAATTTTGATGACTGAGCAAGCGATGGATTCAAATAACTAATGAAATAACAATTAGAATCCTGAACGTTAGCGACGTAATCAAAAGAGCACGAGGTGAAAAATCTTTGCACTCGAGTGCAAAACGTAACTTTTCATCCCACCTCAGCGAGAAAATGACTAAATAAAAAAAAACACGTTTATAATTACAAGATACGTTTATTTCAGTTTAAGCTTACTACTAACATTATGATAGGAAAGCATTACAGAACAATCTTTAAATTATAACAAACTAGCTGTACCCTGCCCCGCTTCGCTGTGGCACAAAAAACTGTTTTTTCAACAAAAAAAAAAATAGATGAAAACAATCCTGATGCGGATTATATATCATGCTAAAATTTCTTCTCATGTGACTGCGTCATTACGACTGCGGTTGTCAGCGAGTGTTATCCTCTCTTCCGGTAGATGGCGCGATCACTGGTACAGAGCTGATCGTTAAAAAAACAGTTTTTTCGCTGTTGCGGATATGTGACTGATGCAAAAAATAGATAAAAATAATACTTGATGCGGATTACATATCATGCTAAAGTTTCAGCTCAATCAGTGCAGTACTTTTTGAGTTTTTAAAGCATACACAAACCAACATAACATTTAAGTATATACAGGGTGTCCCAAAACTCAACGTCAAGCCGAAACGGGGTGACAGGATTGATCATAACCATCACGAGAAAAATCTGAAAAAAAATCTATCCCATGCAGTTTGTAAATTATGGGCATTTTAAGAAAAACCTAGAAATTTGATCAAACTGTACCATTTTTCGGTTATTGCGGTTATTCTTTTTTATTTTTGTTCATTTGAACTTTGGAAACGTAATCCTAAATAACATTTCTAGAATCCCAATAAAAAATAATGACACAATTGCCTCAAGTTTCCGAGAATTGAGACTATTTGTTAAACTACGAATTTAAAATTTTCAAGATTCGTCGACTTTGACAGGCCCTCCTATAAAAAAAATGTACTAGAGTGCCTTGGCAAGTGGCATTAAAAGTTGGCGCATTTAATCAGAATTCTAAAATGGTACAATACTTGTTAGTTCCATACAATAGAAAAGAGTAAAAAAATTAAAACCTCAAGTAACCCGATTTTTGCTATCACATTTTACTCAGTTAAAATGTTTTTAATTCGCACAAGCTCTAGGTAGGTTCTTAATTTTAAGACAAAATGATGAGAGAGATGGATAATGGGTATGGGTACGCATTTCGCAGTGCAAGTAAGAGATTTCCTTGACCAGGAATATCCGGGAAGGTGGATTGGACGTTCAGGCACTATCTTGTGGCCCGCCCGTTCACCAGATTTAAATCCCCTGGATTTTTTCTATTGGGGAGTTCTCAAAGAAAAAGTTTACTCAAAGCCCATTGATCACGTAGCCGACCTACGTGAACGTATTTCTCAAGCAGCTGAGGCGATCAACTCTCGAAGATATGCCCGACTTATAAGTAGATCTTTTTTAAGAAGATGTAGGGCTTGTATTGAGGCTGATGGTAAACAATTTGAACATTTATTGTAATAAAAATGTTTTTTCTCTATCTGACTTTTAGTCCAACAAACCTAATTATTTTACTAACTTTTTTTCACTTTGGTAAAAGTGGCGTCACTATCTGTCTCGCTCACTCATGACAAACATACCCATTATCCATCTCTCTCATCATTCTGTCTTAAAATTAAGAACCTACCTACAGCTTGTGCGAATTAAAAACATTTTAACTGAGTAAAATGTGATAGCAAAAATCGGGTTACTTGAGGTTTTAATTGTTTTACTCTTTTCTATTGTATGGAACTAACAAGTATTGTACCATTTTAGAATTCTGATTAAATGCGCCAACTTTTAATGCCACTTGCCAAGGCACTCTAGTACATTTTTTTTATAGGAGGGCCTGTCAAAGTCGACGAATCTAGAAAATTTTAAATTCGTAGTTTAACAAATAGTCTCAATTCTCGGAAACTTGAGGCAATTGTGTCATTATTTTTTATTGGGATTCTAGAAATGTTATTTAGGATTACGTTTCCAAAGTTCAAATGAACAAAAATAAAAAAGAATAACCACAATAACCGAAAAATGGTACAGTTTGATCACATTTCTAGGTTTTTCTTAAAATGCCCATAATTTTCAAACTGCACGGGATAGATTTTTTTTCAGATTTTTCTCGTGATGGTTATGATCAATCCTGTCACCCCCGTTTCGGCTTGACGTTGAGTTTTGGGACACCCTGTATATATATATATATAGATAATAGGTTGTAGCAGAGATATTACATAGCCTGCTACTTATCTCACAACAACCCAATTAACATAAATTACAATTGACATTTAGGGTTAGTTTTACAATGAAAGCCAGGAACATGAATTACGATATGGAATGATTGGCATTCATTGTGTATAAGATATTTAGGTACTAAGTAACCTTAAACAGCGAGTACTTTGAAATAAGACCCTGTATTTATCTCATAATAACGTAAAAACAATTTAACAATACCGGCAATATTGGTATGCGAAATACTCGATAACTATTGCACGGATTGGATACATATTACTACTTTTCGGAATCGTCATTGCACGATCTTTTCAAATATAATAATAGTTTTTAGATTTATTACAACTTTAGTTTTTTTCATAACCTTAATTATAAAATACAATTTGCGTTTCGTTTCATGCGGCTGTCAATTCGTACACGTCACACTTAGTGATTATTTGGTGACACTTGAATATACGTTCTTTTTGCAAAAACTACATAAACGCGAACGAATAAATTATGTTCTTGTGTGGGATGTGGTAATCTATTGATTAATCAATACTGTTTTAAATCTACAGATATTAAAAATAGTTAATATATTCTCCATGTCAACATTCTGCATAGAACGAATTATTGATGTATCGAAGCGGTCGATTCTGCCATGTCATGACAGTCTGTTTTCGACAGCGGGAACGTACGCCCGCGTTCGGTCAGGCTCACAATTTTGACATTTAAACAAAGACACATGTGAACTCTAATGTAATTAGCGCCACGTGGGCGCGTGTTTTGTTTTTCCTTGTGCTGGACTTCGGTCCATGGCTTTTTTTATTTAACTTAGAAGCAATGTATTAACATTAAAGTTATGTGTGAGTGTGAATCCGTAAAGCTATCTACGTAATAGTGACTTTCTCGTAGGACAGCTTTCGGCGAGCTGCGTTCGCTATTTATATTTCATAGCGAACGATGCCGAGAGAACATTAACGCCGCCATCACTTCAAGTGCAACCTGAAGAGCTCTTGACCATCATCGGTTCATCGTTTCATCTGACCGGCTTCATGGGGAAGTGCCACATCCGTGGAACTTTGTACCAGCGCTAGTGCCTGCCACCAGCCATGCGTGGTAGACGATTTCAAGGACTGCTCACCGTGTTCGCCATCAGAAGTAGTCACTCCTGGACGTTTTAGTTTTTTGAACTTGATTTTTGAACAGGGTGGGAATCTGAGGGTGGGTTACATTTAGAACAACGGGAGGTGATTACCCCTTTTGCCCCACACTTAAAACATACAATGCCTGGAACTGATCTGCATTGTTTGTATGAATGACCAGTTTTCTTGCATTTCCTACATGTAATTAATAAATCGTTATTTTTCTTGTACTGAGTGTTAACTACAGTAACTTGTTTCTGGACCTTATTAGGTTTCGGACCAGAGTTACATGGTGTAGGAACTGCATATGCTTCGTAACGCTTGCCTAGTGATATTAATCTGTCAATGGTCTGTATGTCATTGACTGCTAATAGTTGTGCATAAGTTGGTAAAAGTTATGCTTTATAATCTCTATAAGGGTAGCTTCTAATAAAGGTGATGTAAGTCTCGAATTCAAAGTTTGCATATCTAGCACACAAATATGCAACGGCTGACCCAAGCTTTGCCTGCGATCCCCAATTTGTTTTTCCAAGATGAAATCACTGTCAAAGGATGAGAAGAATGTTCTGAATTTACTTTGCAAGTCTTCCAAAGTAACTACAGAGTCTCTAATTTGCCTATAATAATCAAGTGCTTTTCCGCTGAGGAAATCTGAAAAACATTTGACGATTTTATGCTCCGGTACGTCTCTAGTTCGCATGCAGTCATCAATCCGCAAGAAAAAATCCACTAAGCTTGAGTCTCCGGTAAACTTTAAATTCCACGACCTGAAATTGTCGTCACGTACTACATAGGTTACGACATTCGAGTGATCTGGTGGTACCGATTGACTATGTGATGGCTGGTTATTATGTTTCGTGTCATGGGATGTGACTGACATTGGTGGCTGTAATGCTACTTTACGTCTATGCGTTACATTATGCGAGACATCCTCATCATCTGATGCGTCATGCATGTGTTCCGCATCTTCTGTATCTTGGAACTTTTCTAATGGATCTGCCATTTTGATAACAAAACCCCAAAACAATGGTTAGTAAATAAACAGTGCTTAACAATCGACTAGTGTCTATTTATTGAAGTTCTTGCAAGTACATAAATATTTTTATAATTTTATGTTTGCAATTGCGATTAACTTGACACTAGTAAGGAATGTTGCTTTACCAATAATTATACTGACAAAAATGCAAACATGAATTCACTGTTTATATACCTCTCTTAATGGTATGTGTAACTAGACATAACCTCAAAGACTGTTACATGTAAAATACATTGGAGAATGTCAAAAATTAAATGTATAACTGAAATAACTATTGAAAGAATTATTTCAAATAAATCCCATAGATTATAAGTATAATAAAATGTTCGGGCGCCATTGTAACGGTGTAAAAAAAAAAGAATAAAAAAAAAGATTTGATTGTGTGAGGAATGTAAATATAAAGTAAGTGAAAATGTGTCTTCAAGCTCTCGGCTTTCAGCATTGAACTATTGGTTCAAGGACCTCTTGTTTTAAAAACCTATGGGAGGTTTATTTGAAATAAAACCAAAAAGTTTAACATGCGAATATAAACGTTATATTGTTAATGTTACAACAAAGTTTAAAAAACAAAGATTGAGTGGAATCCAGCATCTTAAAACTAGACTGTCCAAGTAGGAACGAGGCAACGGGCCTATGGAATACGTCGCGCACTGACTCTAACTTCTGGCCAGATAACATAGGAAAAAATTGACTTACGGTACCGTGGTCACACACACACTCCGTCACATATTGCTACCGAAGCAATAATTGGTTCCCCACGAAGATGGTAAACCAGGCGTTCACCTGGGCACTGCTTGACAGTGTCCGTCGAAGCCTGGACTCGTTGAGGATACTGGAAGACCCCTCCAACACACCTAGCAAAGGTGTGCGGAAGCTGGCACGGGTTGCTGGCGGTGGAGACGGATGTGTCTAACTGTGGAAAGTGTAAGGCTTTCAAACACTCAAATGATGTACCACACGGACACATGACGCACCAGAAACAGGTAGAACGTCCTATGCATACACTTTCCATCGATACAATTGGTCCTTTACCTAAATCATATTCTGGACACGTTTATATTCTTTCTATAGTAGACATTTTTACAAAGTATTGTTGGCTTCACCCTCTTAGAACTGCAACCACTAAGACAGTAACTACATTCATAGAATCAGAAATTATATTGAAAGAGGGCACACCATGTGTCATTATATGTGACAATGCCACAATTTTTCAAAGTAAAGACTTCAAGAATTTCTGCATAAAATATTCTATACCAAAAATTTTTTATAACGCATATTATGCACCACAATCCAACACTGTTGAACGTTACAATCAAACTGTTCAAACTTGCTTAGCAATGTTAGTAGAGGAGGATCAGAGAAATTGGTCTAGGTTCCTTCCTCAAATTCAGTTATTTATGAACACTACTATAAATCTAGCAACTGGATATACACCATATTTTCTCGCCAGAGGCCGTGAAATCATCTCTGACGGTGCACTGCATACCTTGAGGGGCAATGCACCAGATTCACTTGATGACATTCAACTCGCAAATAGGAACGAAAAAGCAGATTCCTTAAATGAACTAGCAGATATTTTCCATCGTGTAAGCAATGCATTGACCAAAGCGTACAAACAGAACGCAAACAGATATAACCTGCGTCGCCGTGAGCTCAGGCTGACTGTTGGTGATATCGTGTGGAGGGGTAATTTTGTACAGTCAAACGCAGCAAAGTTTTTCTCAGCTAAATTAGCACCAAGGTTTGTCAAGTGTAAAGTAGTTGATAAACTATCTGATGTAGTTTACCAATTAGAGGAAATAGACACGGGAAATATAGGAAAGTATCATGTCAAGGACATAATAAAAGCGCCAATGTGAGTGAATGGTGTTGTTTTTTATGCTTAGATTTCAGTAGGTTAGAAAATGTTGCACTTGCACATTATTTTTCCCTTTTGGTAAAAACAATTTTATTTACTGAACTGAATTGCTTCAGTATCAGCGGTCCTTGTTGGCCCTGATCAACATTATTTTTTCAAAATCAGTTCAGTACTTTTTTCAAAACAATTGAAAAAAAGTTTTTTTCCATTTCGGAAGAAACTATTTTTTTTCACTGGACTGAATTGTTCTTGTATCAGTGGCTCTAGATAGCCCTGATCAACACTATTTTTTCAAAATCAGTTCAGTACTTTTTTCAAAACAATTGAAAAAAAGTTTTTTTTCATTTCAGAAAAAACTATTTTTTTCTTTGAACTGAATTGTCCCTGTATCAGTGGCCTTTGATAGCCCTGATCCGGTTTATTTTTTCAAAATCAGTTCATTACTTTTTTCAAAACAATTGAAAACAAGTTTTTTTTTGGAGTTTTGAGTTAGGACATTAACTCACAAACTCATTTTCACATTGCTCGCTTTGAATTGGGTGACGACTCATATTCATTAGCAGCATTGCCTGTCATTTCAGTGACATATTAAATATGTTTCCCAGTACTGCGGTTACTATGTTTTGAAAACAATAATTTATTGTTTAGATAATAGGATTTTTAGATAGTAGGAGTTACTAACAAAATTATATTGTAAGTAGCCCAGTTACTCTATTAGGTATTAATATTTCATATAAGATAGTTCTTAAGGCAATACATCATAAGCCGATAGTTTAGGTACCTAATCCTATATTTTCATAGAAATATAGCCTAGTATTTTCATAGTCTAGCATGCTTAATTCAACTGGATCTTAACAGGATACAGCGTTGAATAGTAGTTTTAAGAAAAATTAACATGTATTGCAATGCTTTTCTCTGGTTAGACCGGCTGTGTCGGCTAACAGGGTTAGCCTTTTTCCGCGAAGGGGGGTATTGTAGCAGAGATATTACATAGCCTGCTACTTATCTCACAACAACCCAATTAACATAAATTACAATTGACATTTAGGGTTAGTTTTACAATGAAAGCCAGGAACATGAATTACGATATGGAATGATTGGCATTCATTGTGTATAAGATATTTAGGTACTAAGTAACCTTAAACAGCGAGTACTTTGAAATAAGACCCTGTATTTATCTCATAATAACGTAAAAACAATTTAACAATACCGGCAATATTGGTATGCGAAATACTCGATAACTATTGCACGGATTGGATACATATTACTACTTTTCGGAATCGTCATTGCACGATCTTTTCAAATATAATAATAGTTTTTAGATTTATTACAACTTTAGTTTTTTTCATAACCTTAATTATAAAATACAATTTGCGTTTCGTTTCATGCGGCTGTCAATTCGTACACGTCACACTTAGTGATTATTTGGTGACACTTGAATATACGTTCTTTTTGCAAAAACTACATAAACGCGAACGAATAAATTATGTTCTTGTGTGGGATGTGGTAATCTATTGATTAATCAATACTGTTTTAAATCTACAGATATTAAAAATAGTTAATATATTCTCCATGTCAACATTCTGCATAGAACGAATTATTGATGTATCGAAGCGGTCGATTCTGCCATGTCATGACAGTCTGTTTTCGACAGCGGGAACGTACCGCGTTCGGTCAGGCTCACAATTTTGACATTTAAACAAAGACACATGTGAACTCTAATGTAATTAGCGCCACGTGGGCGCGTGTTTTGTTTTTCCTTGTGCTGGACTTCGGTCCATGGCTTTTTTTATTTAACTTAGAAGCAATGTATTAACATTAAAGTTATGTGTGAGTGTGAATCCGTAAAGCTATCTACGTAATAGTGACTTTCTCGTAGGACAGCTTTCGGCGAGCTGCGTTCGCTATTTATATTTCATAGCGAACGATGCCGAGAGAACATTAACGCCGCCATCACTTCAAGTGCAACCTGAAGAGCTCTTGACCATCATCGGTTCATCGTTTCATCTGACCGGCTTCATGGGGAAGTGCCACATCCGTGGAACTTTGTACCAGCGCTAGTGCCTGCCACCAGCCATGCGTGGTAGACGATTTCAAGGACTGCTCACCGTGTTCGCCATCCGTCTCCACCGCCAGCAACCCGTGCCAGCTTCCGCACACCTTTGCTAGGTGTGTTGGAGGGGTCTTCCAGTATCCTCAACGAGTCCAGGCTTCGACGGACACTGTCAAGCAGTGCCCAGGTGAACGCCTGGTTTACCATCTTCGTGGGGAACCAATTATTGCTTCGGTAGCAATATGTGACGGAGTGTGTGTGTGACCACGGTACCGTAAGTCAATTTTTTCCTATGTTATCTGGCCAGAAGTTAGAGTCAGTGCGCGACGTATTCCATAGGCCCGTTGCCTCGTTCCTACTTGGACAGTCTAGTTTTAAGATGCTGGATTCCACTCAATCTTTGTTTTTTAAACTTTGTTGTAACATTAACAATATAACGTTTATATTCGCATGTTAAACTTTTTGGTTTTATTTCAAATAAACCTCCCATAGGTTTTTAAAACAAGAGGTCCTTGAACCAATAGTTCAATGCTGAAAGCCGAGAGCTTGAAGACACATTTTCACTTACTTTATATTTACATTCCTCATACAAATAATCTTTTTTTTTTATTCTTTTTTTTTTACACCGTTACAAGGTACTTAGGTAGTACGTTTTCAAGTTTCTTGTTTTTAACTTGGTTTGTTTTAACAATATGACGTGAAAAGAAAAACGCGCAATGCAATTAAAAAAGTCAAGAGGGTTCCGAATCTGAGTTTTTAACAAAATAAAAAGTTTGTATGATACCATAGAGCACCATAGAGGTAGAAGTCAAAAGATTTAATGATGTTTCGAATTCACAAACTTAGTGCACACGATGTTTTAAATGCAATTTACTTTATGCTCTAGCTCAGTGTTCCGCAAACTTTTTGTGTTCAAGGTACACCTAGGAAAACGAAAAAAAATTGAGGTACACCACAAATTAAAAAACAGTTTTTAAGTAATGTTAATCAACTTTTATTATTAATCAACAAACTTAAACTTTAAATTTAAGAAAGTTATTTTAATTGAGCATAGACGGTCAAAATTTTTCTTACTAAAAATAATTTTATAAGATAACCTTTTTTTCCACGGCACACCAACTAATGATCACGGTACACCAGTGTGCCGCGGCACACACTTTGCGGAACACTGCTCTAGCTGATAAAAACGGTTTTTGCACTCAGATATCGAAAAGCAAAGTAGTTATTTGTTATGCAAGAGTGCAAAGTTGCTTTTTAACCGCGTGCTCAATTTTGATGACCGAGCAAGCGAAGGATTCTAAAATTGAATCACGAGTGCAACGAGTGATTCAAAAATTAGAATCCTGAGCGTTAGCGACGGAATCAAAAGAGCACAAGGTGAAAAATCTTTGCACTCGAGTGCAACTTTTCATCCCACCTCAGCGAGGAAATGACTAAATGCAAAAAAAACACATTTACAATCATAAGATACTTTTATTTCAGTTTAGTTAATAACTAATCCATTATGATAAGTTAATACGTAATACAGATAATCTTTAAATTAGGTACGTATAACATAACAGGTCTACAATCTTTAAATTAGGTACCTATAATTAAGAAAAATTGAAAGTAACGTTGCTACAGTTACTTAAGTTTAGTGTAATATTTTTGTTAGGTACTGTAATGTTGGTGTTAGTGACTTTTCTACTATTTTGTGGTAAACTATCAGTCGTACTTAATAGTTGTACTGATTCATTGGATTCCCTTGGCGAAAGAGGGCGATCGTTAGGTGTTTCGTAACGGATCATTTTTGATGTAGAAGGGCCAGTCCAAGGATCTGACTGAGGCTCTTTCAGTGTAATGGTACCTACGATGCCTTCACATATTTTAGACTTATTTTGGATGGAATCCTCTATGTATCCCTCTACAACCGCATTGGACTTCCAGCCTCCATGGCGCTTAAGGGACAGGAGATCAGCTCCTGAATCGGCCAAAAGTGTGGCTGAAGTTCGTCGGAAACAATGACCCGTGTAAAACATGGGTTCTGGAAGTTCAAGAAATGTTGCTATGTGACGTGGGATACTGCTAATTATATTGGCACCCATAGGCTGTCTTATACACTTTCCGTTGCGGTATTGTAGAAAAAATCGATTGATTGGAGTGTTAGGCGGGCGTAAGGCTTGATATTTCTCAACAATGTTACATATTCCTTGCGAATGACGAAATTGCGGTCTTTTTTTGTCTTTGTGTTAGGTAAATTAATTAATAGTAAGTTATCTGAATGTTTCTCAATATTGTTGATATTAAGTTGTGTTAATTCATTAGTTCGACATGCTCCGTTTATCCAATAATAAGAACAACCTGTAACGTAAAAAGTATTGTATTAGATAAATAAATAAAATTGTTATGCGTATACGTGTTAGATTATGTTACTTACTTTTGCCGCCAAATATACGGAATCAGGTGCTTCGTTTAGAAACTTTTCAATTTCAGATGCAGTGAAAATCTTCGATTTTTTGGGTTGATGACCAGATGACGCTCTTTTAAAAATGCCACTAACTTATGATAGGTGTTGATGTGTATGTCTTTTTTCATTTTTATTGTTGCTTTAAGCATTGAATATGTACTCCATAGAGTGCTTGACTTCTTGGTCTCGGATAATTCAATAAAATATGCCAACAAAACGTTTTCCGAGAAAGATTTGGCTCCTTTAGCTAGTCGCCACGTGTTAAAAATATCGTACTGTTTTAAATACTTCTCACGTGATTGTTGAGGGAGAAAACTCGTTTGCGCATTGTTTACAGTTTCAATCAATTCTGTAGGCGTCAAATAAACTTTCTCGTCGCTTGAATCACTCATTTTTGGTTTTACATTGGTTTTCAAGTTTATTTTTAACTTGGTTTGTTTTAACAATAAATATGATCAACGTGAAAAGAAAAACGCGCGAAGCTTTTTTTTTTAAATTTCCGAATCAAATCCGAACAATAGAGCACCATAGAGATAGAAGTAAAAAGGTTTAATTATATTTCGAATTCACAAACTTCGTGCACACCATGTTCTAAATTCAATTTACTTTATCCACACGGCTTTTACGCTCAGATATCGAAGAGAAAAAATAGACTTTCCGAGATGGGGGGGAAAAAAAGTTATTTGTTATGCTAGGCTACAAAGTTGTTTTTTGGCGCGAGTACTTGAATTGAAAACTGAGCGAGCGAAGTATTCCAAGATTCAAATATAGAATCCTGAGCGTAGCGAAGTTTTCAAAGGTTGCGAGACGCAGAATAACTTTGCTGCCGAGTGCAACACACAACTTTTCATCTCACTACAGCGAGGAAATGTAGGGCCGGCTCCCCTGTCAGTGTAGAAAATAATTGAATACAAAATGTGTTCGAATTTCGAAAACACTTTGTGCTCTAGCGCGTAAAGTCGAGGACAAACCTCGATTTTGAATGAGAAATAGAATCTTTCCGTGCGTGTGAGGCGAAAAACTTTGACACCTCGGTGTCCGCTATTATGTCCTTTACAAGTTTTTTTTATTAATATTTCTTTCTAACCGACTTCAAAAAGGAGGTGGTTTTTTATCGATTACTCCGAGGTTTCGGGTCGGATTTGTGTGATTATTTTTTTATTTGAGTATTTCTCTTGTATCAGCGTGTAGGCGTGTGAGTAGCCTTTCCTAAATGTTTATTTAAACTCACATGCGCAAACACCCAGACGTGGATCAACTACTTGTAGATCGTACTCGTAAATTATGCATATTTGTTGTTCAATGCGGGAATCGAACCCGCGACACACTACACAGCAGTCGATCGCTCGGCCACTGCGTCAACCATGCCGTCAAAGTTGAAACGAAACCTGGGTGCTTGAGTCCGAGTCGTACTAGCCCGTGTTTTATATTGAAGCGTTTCTTTCTACCGGTCAAAAGAAAAAAAAGATGTACATGTTATTCCATACCATCCTATGTTTTTGAGGTGTTCACATTAATTGGAAAGGTGGCGCCACTATCAAGATCTTAACCCGGTTAGAAAAAATCGTTGTTCCGGGCCTATTGATTACCACCACACAACTTTTTAGTCACTCGTCACTTTCAGTTACTGCCACAAGTATTGCTGTGGTATTGCTTGAATGGACACAATGTCATACATCCCCGGATTATGGTAATAAAAATGTTCTCTCATCACACCATATAAAGGAAAAACATGTTTTAACTTCTTGTAAATGTTGTTTATTTCATCGCTCAACCTGCAAACACGTTTATATATTATAATGCTGCTGAAAACGCAAAGCTGTAAGAGACGCGCGTGCGTAGTGTGTTGCGTGCATGTACAGAGCGCGGGCGCGCGCACTGGCCGGCCGCGGCGCACTGCGCGTGCTTGCGCACTGCGCCCGGTTTCGCTTTCAGTTGAGCGCGCACAGCTTAGCTTACACTCGGTGCACACACTTGAGTGAGACGCGCCCAGCGCCCACTGCCCGATACCCTCGCTGACATCGGTACACTAGTTTCCTTAACGTTAGCTTGTCGTTGTATGAAGCATGTGAACTGTTTGCGTACCTAGCTTTTCCAAGTTACCCATTTCCAGATTTAAGATAAAACGATTACATAATTATTAATTAACAACTTAATTGTTAAAAAAACTCCTATATATACATACTACATTTAAAAATTAAAAGTAATATAGGGTAGTTTAGCCGGTTTGCCGGCCACCTCTTGTCTTCGGCCAATACGTTGTTATATTAATATAATAAGGACACTGTATCCTATTCATTTCAAAAAACAACGCCTACTAAATGTATTGGTACAACCCTACAAATTTTGAATTTTGTAGAATTTTAATGATCCAAATGTGTCGTCAGTGACCCTCCAAGTCTTACAGAGCATACGTGTGTCGAAATTTGTGAAAAAAAATAGAGCGCGCAAAATTTTTGCAAAGTATGTTACAAAGTTGTTTATCGGTTTTATAAATATAATTGTTGTTCTGTGCACGGGAGATAAGTTAAATATATAGAATAGTGTTATTTTTTAAAATGGAAGAACGATTATGTTATTTACATTTAAATTTGATGGCCGGGAAACTAGATAATGATTTGGGGGACTATTTATTTCTCGGCCGGCCGGTCGAAAATTAGAAGAAACCATTTATTTTTAATTGATTATTTTGATTATTATTTAGGAATTCTTACAAAGAAATAATTTGTACACAAAGTAGAGCCGCTTCTCATTTGTGTAGTCAGATTTCGACCGCATGTTTTGAGCTTAATTATGTGGTAATAACACTTTTTAGTTATTGAATATTTGACGGCCGAAAATTAGAAGTTTGATATTTACCTTTCGGCCTAAGCTAATCGATGTGTCCGAAAATTAATAATTTACTAACTGATTCTCGGTCATTAAAAGCTAAAGATAATAAATCAACTAATTGAATCGAAATCTTCACTCACACGAACAAGACAGACATAAAGGGACTTCCCCAAAATTTTTCTTATTAGCTAGTTAGACGGGCACGCCGCAATCGCGGCGGTAAGACCCCTCTTTGAGGAGTGGCTGGATAGGCGTCACGGCGTCCTTACCTTCCGCATGACGCAGGTCCTCACCGGACACGGAAGTTTCGGGAGGTTCCTGTGTCTGATAAGGAGGGAAGAAACGCCTGGGTGTCACCATTGCGAGGATCGTCCGGAGGACACGGTGGAGCATACGGTGCAGGACGGCGATAGGCGGAGACCTCTCGCGCCCGGCATTGGTCGAGGCCATGCTGCGGGGCGATACGGAATGGGAAGCGGTCGCCTCCTTCTGCGAAGCAGTCATGCTCGCGAAGGAGGAGGCGGGCCGCGCGAGGGAGAGAACATCGACCTCCCTCCACCCCAGCCGCAGTGGTAGACGCCCACGGCGTCGGACGTCGCAAGACGATCTCCGGCCACCGTAGGCGCGGGCATGCTGGCGGCGAGTAATGGGCGACTCGCAGCCCGACCATGGACCATGCCCGGGTCGACGGCGCGTTGTGTTCCACGCGCGCCTCAAGGAGTGTCAGCATAATGACGGGGCCTGTAGAGGGCCAAAGCCTGCCGGGGTCGCGGGACTTACCCATTACCGTGACCCCGGTACGTAAAGGGCTCGTGAAGGACACCGTGGATTTTAGTCAGTACAAGTCTGACAGTCCCTCCCGCCCTGCCCTGGGTGGGAGGACTCATTTGATGATTCTACCACGCAAAAAAAAATTAGCTAGTTAGAAAATGAAGCAAGTTAATTAACGGCCGAAAACTAATTAATTTAAATTTGTTTTTCGGCTGTGTTTGAAGGGATGGTCCAAAATCAGATGTTTCACGTCTAGTTTTCGGTCACATAATTAAGAAAATTAAATTGTGTAGTTTTAATCTACAAATATTGTGAATGAATAACAAATAGTTATTTTCGACAACAAGTGCGAGAAGTCTGTCTTTATGAACGAGTTCCAACTTTTGAGCCGAGCCGTAGGCGAGGGTCAATAGCTGGAACGATTTGTAAAGACAGATTCGCACGTGTATTGAACAACTATTTTTAATACAGTTGCGAAGAAATAAAAATTTTAATAATAAAAAATTAACTTCACTTAGCGTAGAAAATTTTATGAAAATGGCGCCAAGTATATTTTTTGTCATCATACGCAAAGGCAGTGTACTCATACAGCCAATGTTTTATTTATGTCGATACTAATATTGCTTTATTATTTTAACAAATAAATAACAAATAACAAATTACATTTTTTTTTGCATGATTATTATCAGTCTTGTAACGAAGAAAAAAATATTGAATTAATACTTTAGTAACAATGAAAAAAGATTACACTCAAGTCTCTTTGGTTGCATAGAGAGCCCATATTAATTTATTATGTTGGTAGTACGGTTTTTTATTTAAGTAGTGCGAGAAATTGCATTTTACGCACAGAAAACTCCCCCATAAAATGTCAATTTTCATGCAACTGTATTAAAAAAGTTTTTATCTACTATCATGCTATTAATCTATATATATAAAAGGAGAACTGGCTGACTGACATATCAACGTACAGCCGAAACTACTGGGGCTAGGAATGTGAAATTTTGCACACGGCTTCCTATTATAATGTAGGGGAGCACTAAGAACCTTTAAGGGGGTGAAAAGGGGGAATTAAGAAAGTACATAACCCACGCGGACGAAGTCGCGGGCAAAGTGCTAGTCCTCTATAAAAGAACCTATAACAATAAGCTTATTGCCAACATTAAAACACTCAATGCTATAATGATCATTATATCATCCAAACGCGTGTTATAATGAATTTCAAAAAAAGAACATTCTCATGCAATGACATTTTTACCACCAGATCGCTAACATTTTGAAATAAAAAATAAAGTTAAAAATAACTAAAACCCGCCTACGAAAAAATCGCGCACTGAAAAGTATAAAACAAGAACAAGCCGTGGTCGTATGCCACCTGCGGTTGTTTCACACAATCTTTATTGGCTAGGTGGCATACGACCACGGCTTGTTCTTGTTTTATACTTTTCAGTGCGCGATTTTTTCGTAGGCGGGTTTTAGTTATTTTTAACTTTATTTTTTATTTACACTATTTTGGGGTTATATTACTCATAGTAATTTATGTTATATGTATAGTTTCTGAGTTGTGAATTTCGGTCCCATGTTGACACTGTTAAAAAAACAGAAAATTTGCTAGTAAAAGCTATATAATGTATATATATTTCAAATGTGCTCATCAAGCCCTTTAATTTGATACCCATGTCGATATTGTACGAAAAATTTTTTTTTTTCGTTAACGACTTCTCATCCCCTAGAGGGCGCCATATTGGATTTGGTGACACGTCACCTACCCTATAACCAGCGGACAACTGAGACGCTTCTAACGAGACCTCATTTGTCATGTAATGATAAGGAGTTTAGAAGTTATGAGGGAACAAACAAACATACATACATACATACATACATACATACAAACAAACATACATACCGGTCAAAATCATAACCCTCCTTTTGGCTTTGCCGTAGTCGGGTAAAAAGAACAATAAATTGTAGACTAATTCGTAATTTCGGATTCTCGTCTTATCGTGTTATTTCCCGCCATCTTGAATTCACATAGTTCTGTACAACACCCTATGGTATGAAAATCTTTTATAGAGAATTCACATCATGATTGTAGATAAAGTCTTGTATGCAACTGTTATAATTAGGTATTAAAACACTCATGTGATACTATTATCACACTCGGCTACGCCTCGTGTGATAAACCCACATTCGTTTTTTAATACCCCTGATTATACAACAGTTGCATAAATAACTATTACAATAGTATGTGCATAGATTAATAATTGTACGTTCACAATTTACGTGATTTTAAAAATACTTGGACTGGTCATCTCCTAGCAGCCGCGGTTTACTTTAATTATTTATAATTTTATTGAATTGACTTTTTTATATTAATTTCCTATGGACACTTTACTTGCTACATCGTTCTCATATAATGTACCATCTCAAGTTGAATGATGTAACAAAGGTTCTGTTATAATTTTGGCGATTGAAAAAGAGTGTCCATGGAGTTTCTTGCCCGTTCTTCTCCATAGAGATCTACGCTTTGGAATGGGTATCTACAGTACTTTCACAGTTTTTATGTCTTGTGACTGGGTCTGTAGTACCGTAACTATTCTTTAACAATTTTATTTTACTTTTGTCTTTTGACACTTCAAAAGTGCCTGTAACTGGCCTACTTGAAATAAATGTTTTGAGTTTGATTTACATACCTATATAAAATATCTACTAGAATTAAGAGGATAGTCTTATTGATCTCTTTTACACGTGCACTGATTTGGTGGAGTTTGGAACCGGGTATTATTGTTTTATTATTCACCCAACTAGCTAAGGCGACGAGAAAAATTCTAAACCTGTATGCGCACCGCGAGCTGAAAAAGTTTGAGAACCCCTGGCTTATTGTGTACATACCATGGGCGATGTTATTACCGGTGCTACGGATTACAAAATTCTAGCACACATGTATAAAATTATGTAAAATACCTCACAAAACTTACAAACTTAAAAAAATAACTTACAAAAATAAATAATAATTATAATAATTGCCATATAATAACTTTTCTTTCGGAAGTCCCGGTAGCAAAAAGTCAGTGAAATAAAAAAACGAAGCCACCGACTTCCGAAAGAAAAGTTATTTAATGTGTTATTTTACCCTTTTTTGTGAATGTTTTTGAAGTCGGTAACTTTTATTCGAAAGTTTTTTTTAAGCTAGTAATTGAAATTCTGTGCGGAAGGCGAGCTACCCATTACGCCCATGTCCCAAAAGTTACGAAGTGGACGAGTTGCCCCCTTATTATTTTCACTGATGATGTATTTCCGTTGCCGCTATAACAAATACTAAGAAATAAAAAATTCAAGGAGCTCCCATACAACAGAAATTGTCTTGAAAACTATCTATTTACTAGCTGTTTAGCTAAATGTTTTTATTTGTAACAAAAACGGCCGTTTATGTTTAGAATGCACGATTTAGCTAAACAGCTATATTTCAAGTGTTGACAATGTGTTATGAAATTACGTTATTGCCTTTTCTACAGTAATTACAGACCACATTTTGTATTTTTGATTCTATTTACGAGTTATGACATTTTTTCGATTGACGGCGCTAGTTGACTGTAAGAGGCCTCTTAAGACATTAAACAAAGGCGTGGATTGCTCACAGCTCCAATCGTCAATTCCTATAAATGTGCCCCGGTCATCAGCCAGACTTCATAATTACAAACCTTTTGCTCCCGGTGGCCGCAAAACTAAATACGGTAGTAATGCCCCCCTCTCCTATACTCTCAGAAAATGCAATTTTCTAAGACTGTGACATTGTTTCAGGCAGCATTACTAAATTTAAAAGAGCAGTGCTAAATAATATGTGAACAGAAACTTATTTTTTTATGTTTTAATTAGTTTCTATGTCTAAATCTTATTTCAGTTTTATTAATTCTGATGATGATGAAATTATATTATTTCTAAACTGTAGCTAAGAATGTAAAAATGCATGAACATTATTTAATTTCATTTGGTTAATTTACTTAATATTATTATTGTATAGCGAGAAGTAATCAAAATGCTATGCTTACCTTTAATTTAGATACATGCAATAATAAAACAATGTTCTTTTCACTTCAGTAGCTCAAACATGTAGGTTTTGCTACCTGAAATCAATGAGCAAAATGCGATTTTGCTCACTGAGTGAGACAAAGTAACTTTTTAATTTTTGTTTTCAGAAACCCGCAAATATCTTATTCAGCCTTGGGTTAATCATACAATTCGAAACATTTACACTCATTTATCTCTTTCCCGCCATTAGAAAGAGAGAGAGACAAAGAACAGCCCTTTCAAAGTTCCGATTTTGAATTCGACCTCAAAGGCAAACACGTTCGGAAATTTGTACTAAGTAAAGAAATTTTGCAAAAAGATAATTGTCTTTTAATGTAATTTATTGATTTTTTAACTTATTGTTTTATTTAAACGAAAATAAGTATTTACTGCAAATAAAACAGATTTTTAACCTGCAAATAATAAAAACTAATGGGTGATATTTCCGAACACGCCTTAATTTAAATAAAAGAGTGGGAATAAAATTTCGTGGCTGGCGTAAAGAGTTGAATAAATTAAAAAATATTAAAATAATCGTAAAATATGAGTGAAACTTGCGACGAGAACAGTATTTTGACACCGGAAGAGTTAAAACAACAAGTTATTAATGCGGAATTAAGTTTCCTACCTGAGGAGTCTCGCGAGAAATGTCTGAGAGCATAAAAGTCTTCAATGAATGGAGACTTACAAAGGGCGCAAGCAGTTTTTCGGAGACGGTGTTGCCAACCCCAGATAATCAAACTAAACTCAATGCAACAATAACTTTGCCAAATAAATCTGTTAGTTTTAATTTGCAGAATTGAAGTAATTTTACTTTGAACTTTTAAAAAGTTGCATTTTATTGAATTGGTACTTCTACCTACAGTGTTAATTATTTTGATTCACAATATTAGTTATTTCAATATTTTCCTGTTTATTATTTTATCTCCTTAAGTGTTCTCGCTGCTGAAGTGAACATTTATGTGTGTTACACGAGAGCAAAGTTTTTTGCATCCCTCGCCACGCTCAGGATTCAAAATAAGCACTCGCAGCAAAAAATGACTTTGCTCTCTTGTTGCACAAATAACTATTTCAAAGACCTTATAAACGTTGACAGTCTGGACCCAACTATCGCTATATATTCCATGACTAACTTCAGCGCTGAATCTCCCTCACAAGCTGTCTCATTTTTTTTAAATTATTCTGCAGCGCATGAGATGCCGAATAGTATACCTAAATAAACCTTGGCTACAAATAAATGTTGAGATGTGCCTACTATTTTTACTTAGCTCTAGTTGGTGAAATTAAATTTTCAAATCTATTTGGAGAATACTTTGGCATTTCTAAACTATGGAATTAATTGTTCCATAGTGGGCAAAGGATGCTTTTCTCTAATGATAGCTCGATTAGCTCGCTTTATGTCTACATGCGAACGTCGCCATATGCTTTTAAAACACCAATGGGGAGATCCAGTCAGATGGACTTTTAACTGGCTCTTTAATGTCTAACTCGACAAACTCATGATTTTTGAAGTGAAAACTTCTTTAGCGGCGTTGTGTACTTTTTTTGGAATGGGTAAAAATTTTTAAACTCGCGTCAGGACACGTGACCTGATTGAAAATTCGTCGAATCGAAAGACGGATGGAGAGTAGACAGCTGGCGCGGCGTAAGAGAGGAATTATCCCTCTCTTTCTACGGCGCGGCGAAAATGTATGCCTGCGCCTGCTGCTTCGTTCAGGCGTTTTTCTGTTTCGTTTAATACCAAAAATGCACAACGTTAATATTCAAGTTTTCACTTCTGCCGGCACTCCCAGAGTGCAACCCGTCGTTTTTTTTTAAATAAATTTTGGACTCTAGTGGGATAGGTACTCTTCGACAAGGTTGAGCAACTAGTTTAATTGATTTATCCTTATGGATATGAATTTGAACATCTTTAAATTTAGGGAATATACCATCGACTGCATTCCTAATCCAATTTTTAAAACTCCAAGAGTCGTGGCGATGTCTCTTCCTAGCAATTTCTTGTGACCATTTTTTACAACAATAAATGTATCCTTGGCGCTAGAAAAAAATGTTACCAATTGTTATGGTAGAGTCAAAACACCCGAGTAAGGTTAAAGCACTACGACTTCCGTAAACCAAAAATCTCTTGATTGGAGATTTTACTTGATTTTCAACGAGGACTCCATTATTTTAGAGAATTTTAACACTACACCCAAAAATAAAACGAACCTTTAAAAAATAATGCACTTTTAATCACAGGGCACAGGCTCCTTATTATTAACAAAATAAATACCGCAACAACCATACACTGGTACTACCTACTTATCGCTACCGGCGACGCGCGCCGCCACGGACGGTTCGAGTCTTGTCGCAATACATCCAATATTGCCCGTCATTACTAATCTAGTACACAATTTACTAAATTCCTTGAGAAAAATATCGAAAATACAAAATGCTAACAATAGTTTAAATATTGATATAGTCCGTGACTAGCGCCAGCGCCCCGTATTACACTCTATGTAATAGTCAGGATTACATGCTTCATGTAAAGTAGACTACAAACTAACCACACATACATACGTATATGTACGTCGCGTGCACGACTCGGGTCGGCACGACGGAATGCATTGTATCACAATCGGCGAGCCGGGCTCGTCAATACTAACATACGTACAATAAATAGAGTATCATGTTATAGCTATATACACAATTATACTCCTCGCACTACTTATACGCTACCCCGCAGAAATAAATAGAGAGCGGCCGTCACCCCGTCACCGTGCGTCCGAGTGCTGCGGTGTGCGGCGGCGTGCGGCGTGCCGCGACTTGCTGCGGCGTGACGCGACGCGCTGCGGTGTGCCGCGACGTCCTCTAGCGGCGGGCCCGACGCCGGCGGCGGCGCGGGCCTCGCACGCGCTAGTGCGCCAGCAGCTGCGACAGGTGCTGCGCGATGGCCGCGGCCGCGTCGCCCGCCAGGATGGTGCGGTGCGTGCCGGCCAGCTGCTGCGTGTGCAGCTCGCCCGCGCACACGTCGCGCAGCCCGTAGTCCTCGCCCAGCGTCACGTAGTTGTCGCGCGCCGTGAACAGCGTAACGGGCGCGCGCAAGCGCCCGGCCGGCTTGTAAGTGTCGGCGATCACCAGCTTGCGGTAGAAGGAGTTGGCCGCGGCCGCCAGGGCCTCGGCGCCGTGCGGCCCCGCCGCCGGCCCCACCAGCGCCGTGGTGTGCGCCAGCCGCGCCTCCCAGCTGGGCAGCCGCTCCAGCTCGGCCGACACCTACACAGAGCTAGGGTCAGCCCGGCCGCAAGTGCAGGCCGGGCTGACACGGTGTCCTGCGTGAGCGAATAGTACTTAAAATAGATCGTATTTCGTCGCGTCGCGTCGTATTCGTTTCTCACGCAGGACACCGCCTAAGGCAGGCACTCACCTTCGCGGCGTCCACGTCCTTGAACAGCTGCACGAAGTAAGCGAGCGCGTCGGCCTCATCGGTCTCAGCGGAGCGCGTGGTTCGCTTCTTCTTGCCGCGCGTCGTGTGTGTGGCGACGTACGCCGGCGACCCGTCCACCAACACCAGCCGCGTCTCGCAGCCGGCCTGCAACAGGAGCACTCGTCAGTACCGGAGCGGGCGGCCGAGCCCGAGCATGGCGAGACACACATACCTGCTCTAGCTGCAGCGCCATCTCGAAAGCGACGCCTGCGCCGAAGGAGTAGCCGAGGATAGTGTAGGGCGCGGCGGGCTGCATGGCGCGCACGTGCGTGACGTAGTGGCGCGCCAGCGTGGCCATGTCGTCCAGCGGCGCGGCCTGCGTGCACTGCAGGCCGTACACGGGCGCGCGCACGGCCGCGGCCACGCCTCGCAGCAGCTCCACCACGCCCTCGATGGGGTGCACCATGAACACGGGCCGCAGCTCGGTGCCGGCGGGCGCGGCGCTGGGCAGCTTCACCAGCACCTGCTTGGGCATGAGCTCGCCCAGGGCCGCGAACTGCACCTGGTCCGCGGACTCGGCGGCGGGCGCGGCCGCGTCGCCGGCCGCCGCGTCCTCTCCGCCGGCCATGCCGCGCAGCTTGGAGAAAGTGAGGCCGCGGATCTCCTGCACGCCCAGCACCACGTCGTAACCGCGCTCCAGCGTCTGCTTGATCTCGGCGCCCATAAGAGAGTCCATGCCCAACTCGGCCAGGTTGGCGGAGTCCGACACCTTCGTGGGGTCCTTGATGCCGAGGATGTTGGCCACGGCGTGCAGCAAGTCCTGCTGCGGCGCCGCGGCCGAGCGTCGCTTGTCAGCCAGCACCATGGACGCTGCCACGGCGTGCGGCAGCGCCAGCAGCGCGCCCAGCGCCTCCATGCAGGACGCGATGCGCTGCGGCACGGTGCCGCCCACCACGGTCTCGTCGCCGCCCATGGTCTCCACGATGAGGCCGACCTCGCCGATGGCTCCCCACTGCACGGCCAGGCCCGGCAGGCCGTCGGCCTGGCGCTGCTCCATGATGCGCTCCATGGCGGAGTTGGCGAGGCCGTAGTTGCTCTGTCCGGGGTTGCCGCGGCCGCACGACACGGACGAGAACACCACGAAGTACTCCAGCTCCGGCGCCAGCTCCCGCGTGGCCGCGTCCAGGATCTTCGTAGCTGTGCACACCGAAAATTATCAAATATGCACTCTTATAAGCCACAAAGGAGAACATTCACGTTCTATACAATTTTGGGTCATTTCTGAAAAAAAAAATTATAATAGTTACTATGGCACAAAAGTTGTAGGATTGCTCTCGGCCAAGTTATACAAGTTCGAAGTCTCTCGGAATTCTCATTCATTTTTTGTTTACTGAAGTGCCGAGAAACACCAAATACTGATAAATATTGCTAGAACTAGTGACCTCAAACAATTTAACATGAAATATAATCACGCCTGTAATCCCTGAAGGGTTAGGGCAAAGGTATACCTAATTAAAATAAATAATCATGTCTATATTTTTTTGTGAAAAGAAATAAAATATACAAATCTACTGGTGGGACCAAGATTGAGGGATAGAATCGAAATTGCCTGTGGTAGGGGTACAATACGAATCGTGACCAAAAGTACCGTTTTCTGAAACGACCCCTTTTTTTTACCGGCTGCGCCAGAAGGAGGGTTATGTTTTTCGAGTGTATGTATGTATGTATGTGGGTATATTTCTTTGGCCCGCTCTACAGCCTAAACGGCTTGATGGATTTTAACTTGAGAGGTGTCGTTAGATTCGTCTTAAACGTGAGAGTGTCACTGGGTACATAAAACTGGCCAAGTGCTAGTCGAACTCGCGTGCAAAGGGTTCCGAACTAAAAATATTTTTATAAATCTCTCGCATTCTATCAAGTGGGGTATCGAAATAAAAGATTATAAAAATTGTACATTGGGTTAAGGTTGATGTTTGCTTAGCAGGAATTTGGTAATTTAAAATGCGTGTTTGCTTCAAGACTGTTTTATTGCGACTAATCGTGGTGGGGACATACAGACCTTGATAATCAGTTAGCAAGTACAACTATAGCTATAACATGCCGCCCACCAAAAGGACGTATAGTTCTTTTCTTTATAAATCAAACTTAACATTTAACTCGAACCTAAATTATTTCTTCTTAAGCTTAATCAATATCAATAGGTAAGGGGCATAACTTAGAAAAACATCTCTTCACGATGCTGTTGCCACTTTTAATGCTGTAGACCCTAGTTATGCCATCTTCTCCAGGATGTTTGTCTACCACACGACCCAGGGAAAATTTGCCAGGCGGTAATCCATCGGTTTTTATTAGGACAATCTCGCCAACCTTGAATTCCTCTGCTTTCTTTAACCAAATGGGACGTTGTTGCAATCGTGTCAGGTACTCTTGTTGCCAACGTCTCCAGAAATCCCCAAGCAATTTTTGGGTGTATTGCCATCGGGACAAAGAATGAATCTTTGTGTATTTGAAATCAGGTGATGGTACCACAATAGGAGCTTCCCCGATTAGAAAGTGTCCTGGTGTCAGTACTTCCATGCAGTCTGGGTCTTTGTCATCGATAGGACACAATGGCCTAGAATTGAGACAAGCCTCAATTTGGCAAAGCACCGTTGCCATTTCTTCATAGGTGAGATTGGTGGTGAGGACGCGTTTCAAATGTTGTTTTACCGATTTTACACCCGCCTCCCACAAGCCTCCAAAGTTCGGTGAGTATGCTGGTATGTGATGCCATTGTGTTCCTTCTAGTGCCAGAGTGTTTGCTATATCACCTTCAAAGACCAGATTTGCTTCTTTCCACGCGGCTGCCAGCTCTCTGTTGGCTCCTACAAAATTTCTGCCCTGATCACTCCATATATCGCTGCATTTTCCTCTTCTGGAAACAAAACGTTTGAATGCAGCGATGAAAGCTTCGGACGTCATATCGCTTACAAGCTCAAGGTGCATCGCTTTGGTTGACATACATATGAACACACAGATGTATGCTTTCTGACTTCTGATACCTCTTCCTTTGGACATGCTTATTTGAAATGGGCCTGCAAAATCAATCCCGGTATGTATGAAAGCTCGAGCAGGAGTTACTCTCGCTTTAGGCAGGTCACCCATTATCTGTGTTCTTGATCTCGCTCTGAGTCTAGCACATATAAGACATTTATGTATGCAGGATTTTATAAGTGCTTTACCTCGTATAATCCAATACTTTGAGCTTATGTAGCTTAACATAAGTTGAACACCGCCATGCAATGTGACGGCATGTGCATCAGCTACAATCAATTGTACCAAATCGTTCTTGTTTCCCAGTATAATAGGATGTTTAACCTGCTCATCCACGTTCGCGTTACGAAGTCGACCGCCCACCCTGAGGATACCGTCTCCGTCAAGGTAAGGATTCAAGGTTTTGATTTTACTTTCTCTTTTTACAGATTTATTTAATTTTAGTCTTTCTATATCATCTTTAAATTCTTCTTGTTGAACTAATTGTATGCATTTCATTAGCGATTTTTCTAATTCCTTTGTAGTAAAACCCTTTTCTGTGTTTTCTAAGCTTCTTTTCCAATGTAAAAATCTTCGGCAGTAGGTTATCACTTTTATCAGTTCTCTTAGACTATCGAATTCTTTAAATTGTGACCGTATACTTTCTTCATCTTCTATGTTTTTTAAATTTGTTTGTATTTTATCCCTTTTCTTTTCTAATTCTGTAGATGAGTTTTCTTGTTTTAATTTTATTTCTGTTTCAGAGAGCCAAGCTGGACCCTTCCACCACAAATCAGACTTTTTCAGATCGACTAGCAACATGCCTCGGGACCCAATGTCTGCAGGATTATCTTCAGATGAGACATGAAACCACCGGTTGCTGTTTACATTTTCAACTGTTTCTACAACCCGGTTTGCTACGAACGTTTTCCATTTATGGGGATCGCCAGATAACCATGCCAGGACAATGGTTGAATCTGTCCATGCATAAATTTTCGATGAAGGTATTCGCATGGCGTGTTCTATTTGTTTAAGTAACCTCGACAGCAAGAGCGCTCCACATAGCTCCAAACGTGGTAAGGAAATAGTTCGTAACGGTGCCACTCTAGTCTTGGCCGCTTGCAGTTTTGTTGACACCGAGCCGTCTCGCATCTTTATACGTACGTAAGTCACTGCTGCGAATGCTCGCGTCGAGGCATCACTAAAGCCATGGACTTCAATATTCTCTAAATCAGTACTTAAGGTGCCAAGCCATCGATCAATATATACGTCTTTTACTTCTTCAAAGTCTTCACGAAGAGTCAACCACTCGTCCACCAGTTGTTGGTTTATTTGTTCGTCCCAGCCAATCTTTTCTAACCATAGCTTTTGGATAAGAATTTTAGCTAAGATTAAACTCGGAGCGATCCATCCCAGCGGATCAAACAGTTTTTGCATGTCCGATAAAATTGATCGCTTTGTGACCTTATCTATCATCAGCGGTATGTTTAATTTATATTGAAACTGATCTGTTCCTAAGTTCCAGATCAATCCTAGTGCTTGCACAATTCCATCTAGCTTTAAATCTAAGTGTGCTCGGGTTGTTCTTTTACTGGCATCAATAGATTGCATAAATTCCGTAGAATTTGAACACCATTTGGACAATGTGAAGCCACCCTTTTGTAATATATAAGAAACTTCTTGAGCAGTTTGTATGGCTTTCTCTGCAGTGTCATCCCCAGATATTACATCATCCATATAAAAATCGGTTTTGATAACGCGCACAGCTTTTGCATTATTTTGACCTTCATCGTCAGCCACTTGATGGAGAGTTCTTACTGCTAGATGGGGTGCTGACGCTGTTCCAAACGTGACACGTAGCATACGATATTCTTTGATCGGATCTGATTCTTCTTCTCGCCACAAAAGGCGTTGATATGTATCAGCGTCTTCTTCATGTAATAAAATTTGTAAGTACATTTTTTGTATATCACTTGCATAGCAGACGCAATATAATCTCGATCTCATAACAATGTCTCTAAGGTCGTCTTGCAGTTGAGGACCTACAAGCAGTTCGTCGTTGAGAGAGACGTTATTTGAGCCCTTTGCTGAAGCATCAAATACGACGCGTGTCTTCGTGGTTTCCTTTTCGACGTGGACAACTGCGTGATGAGGTAAGTACACCGCTTTGTTTTTCTTAGTTTCCTTTTCAGGTATTTCTTCCATATACTTTGAATTTAGATATTCTTGCATGACCTTTTGGTAGTCTTTTTTCAGTGTAGGTGCTTTTCTAAATCTTCTTTCTAACTGGAGTAATCTATGCCTTGCTATTTCTTTAGTATTACCGTTAGGCGATACCGGACTATCAGTTTTAAAAGGTAACTTTACTATGTATCTGCCTTCGGTTGTTCTTGCATGAGTATTTTCATATATTGTTTCGCATAGTTTTTCTTCTCTTGTTAACTTTCTTTTCTTTTCAGTGTCAATTTCCCAAAGAGACTTTAATAGGTTGTCTACTTCTAGTTGCTGATGAAGGACCAGAAAAGATTCTTCTTGTAAATTAGTGTTGATTTCTCCAAACAAAATCCATCCCAGGTTTGTTTCTTGGGCGCACGGAGAACCGGTTGGACCTTTGATTAATTGTTGTTGCACGATTTGTGCATACTCTTTAACACCTAGAAGCAAGTCAATATGACCCGGTTTGTGATAGTCGGGGTCAGCCAAGTTGAGTCCTTCTAGGTGTGGCCAATGTGTGACAGTAACAGCTTTGGAGGGGATTCTCGTGGTCAACTGTTTACTCATGACGTATGCTTGTATGTTGATCTCGAAGCTTGAATTCCACCGAGAACCAATCCTTAGTTGAACCACGTGATCGACGTTAGTTCTTGTAGATCCCACCCCAATGATATTTCCTCTTGCTGGACGCCTGGTTAGTTTCAGCAATTGTGTCGCCTTTTCGCTGATAAATGACGCCTGCGAACCTTGGTCCACTAACGCACGCAGAACAACAGTGTGATTATGCTCGTTCCTTGCTAAAACTGTTGCCGTGGCTAGTAATGCTAGACTTGTGCTTTGTTTGGCATTGTGATGCGACGCGATCGTAGTGTTGACTATTTCCTCCTTCTCTTCTACACTGTGTTGTGATGCCTTCGGTTGTTTAGAATCCTCAGTTTGTCCCGAAGCAGAATCCTTATTTCGGTGTAGTAGAGTATGATGACGTCTATTGCATATGCGACAGGTCATTTGCAATTTACATTGATATGCGGAATGGCCTGGTACCAAACAATTAAAGCAAAGTTTGTTTGACTTAACATATTCAGATCTTTCAGCAGGTTGCAGCTTGGTAAAATCTTTACAATGACATAAAGTGTGTTTTTCCTTACACAACACGCATTTTCTATCTGCCGACGATGGTGACGCAGTGGCTGTAGCAGTAACAAGATGTGAACGTTCCTTCATAGGTTTTTCACGGGTGCCCGATGTTGACATTATAAGTTCTAACGTACGGTATCTTGATTGCAGAAACTCCTTTAAATCCTTCCAGGTAGGTAATTGGTCTTCTTCACTTGTGCCAACAGATTGTTCCCACTCTTTATGAGACTCAGGGTCCATTTTCTGTATCACAAGAAAAATAATTATAGGATCCCATGAGCTCGTACTTATATTTAAATTGTGTAAGTTGTTCAAACAATCCGTTGTTACATCTAATAAATTCTTTATTTGATTGGCAGATTGACTATTTATTTTCTTTTGATAAACTAATTTCTTTAACACTGAGTTGATGATCAATCTTTTATTTCCGTACCTTGATTTGAGAACGCTCCATGCTTGTTGATAATTACTTTGTGTAATTTGAATAGGTTTCAATAATGTCTCAGCCTCCCCGGTGACACTGCTTTTCAAATAGTGCAACTTTTGTACATCACTAATCGCCGTGTTTTCATGCACCAATGAAATAAATAGGTCCTGGAACGTAGGCCAGTCTTCATAATTCCCACTAAATGTCGGTAATTGTATCCTCGGCAGCTTAACGAGTTGATCATTATTCGTACTTGCAAACGAATCGTTTTTCGATGTGGATGGCGCGGGCGCGGACGCTGTATTTATTGTCGACAAAAGGTCTTGTAGATCGGCTAATAACACAAGATATAAGTCTTCGTAAATAAAGAAATCCTCGTTAACAAAGTAGTGTAAAGTTTGTTTCTTTTCTTTGGGTGTTATCTTCACTAATTGCTTATGTGTTTCTCTGAACGTTGACCAATATTCATCGATACACTTGATTCTTGCCTCAACGTACCCTTTTGTCAACCTGATTTTAGGACATTTCTTTAAATTCACTTGTGTTTTTTGTAATAATGCAGCTGTGTCTTCTAAAACGCTAATTAACTCTTCAGTAGTACTCATTGCACCGTATGTTTTTTGCTAATATTCACTAATCACCTCTGGAATGCGGCTCGCTATTGTTCGCGCCGGTGGCCCGGTATCTTCGATAACTTGTTTTTTTCGTTTATGAATCCGGCTCGATTTTGACCACTATGTACATTGGGTTAAGGTTGATGTTTGCTTAGCAGGAATTTGGTAATTTAAAATGCGTGTTTGCTTCAAGACTGTTTTATTGCGACTAATCGTGGTGGGGACATACAGACCTTGATAATCAGTTAGCAAGTACAACTATAGCTATAACAAAAATGGTTTACCAAAATATGTATAACTTATATGTTTCAATTTAATTTGGAGTGATAAATGCTAAAAACAACAAAATATTTTAAAACAAAAACCTAAGATAAATATACCAATATTGCCGAGCTGTTTGTTGTTGTCCCTGTGTGTGAGCACACAACATTTATATACCCTGGGCAACTGACAACAAGTGTGCGGCGTGCGCGCAGCAGTATTGGACAATTGTCACAAAAGCAGTCGGAGGCATCAGACACAGTGTACACGATGACTGGGCAGTAGTTAACTCAACATCATTGTCGTCATGTGAACATTTGATGCCTCTGACTGCGTTTTTTGGGATCGTGAGCGGGACAGATAGACTCTTTTTTTTAATTATTAGACATTTAGCCTTTTTTTTAATAATTTTGACCGACGCGCTTTTATCATTTTCAAAAAGCCGACAATTCAAGTCATTATGCCAATCCACCCGGTCAAGTTCGTCATTTATTGTATAACTAGCACTACGGCCACGACTTGGTCTGCGCGAATTTCGGATTTTTCCCTCTATGAATTTCAACTCTCGGCCAACGTTTTTACGGGATACTTTTGGAAAATCTAAATACCTACATACCGTGTCACCTCATATATGATTTTAGGTTTTCAAAAATTAAGTCGAATAACCCATCAACAACCTTTACAATAATAAAAGAGAAAGCTGAGAGTTTTGAATGGTTTCTAGAACTTAAACCAAACGAATAAGATATTTCATTGAAACAAATTTCTCGATTTTCATCCCACTAGGGGTTAATTTTTGAAAAATATATATGTACGCATCCTTTGATTGGAATATTATTTATGCCAAGTTTTGCTTGTGTTGAAGAAGGCAGTAAAATCCTTCCCTTAAAACTTAATCACCCTTTTTCACCAACTTAGGGGGTGATTTTCGAAAACCCCAAAAACACGTGTTTGTTTATTTTTTTGTCTAATTTCTATATACTGAGTTCAAGTTCATCAGTTAGCGCTTTATGATTTTCCCATACAAACTTTAACATAATCTAAATCACCAGAGCAGGGCAGTTTAAAAAAAACTAATAATGCCTATCTTTTTTATTTACTTACGTTCGTATTCTTGCCAAGTTCGAAATTTATAAACTCGACGCATAAGATTTTACAAACAAAGGTTTTCACCCCTTTTCAACCTCTTAGAGGAGGATTTTCGCAAAATCCCTTCTTAGTGCTCACCTACATAATTAACGGCAACTACCAGCCAAAAGTCAGCTTTCTACGTTTAGCGTTTAATATCCTTCCCTTCAAACTTGAATAACCCTTTTCACAAATTTGGGGGGTGAATTTCGATAAATCCAAAAACACGTGTTTTATTAATTCTACTCTAGTATATAAATACTGATTTTCAAATTCATCAGCTGACGCGTTATGATTTTTCCATACAAACTTAAATATCGTCTAGTTTACTAATGGAGGGTAGTTAAAAAAAAAATAGTGCCAGTCTTTTTTATATACATAAGTTCTTATTCGTGACAAGTTTCAAATTTATAAACCCAAGGAATTAGATTTTTCATACAACAGTTTTCACCCCATTTCAAACCCTTAGAGGAGGACTTTCGCAAAGTCCCGTCTTATTGCCCCCCTACATGGTAGACTGCAACTTCTGTCCAAAATTCAAGTATCTGCGTTTACGGTTTCGGCTGTAGTCGAGTCTTGATAAAAAACCCTGTTCTTTTATATGTATAGAAGATATAGTCAGCCAGGTGATACAGAAATTATCAGGTCATATAGATATACATCATGCTTTGCGAAGTTAGCGATTTTTTTGAGATCTCTTTTGTGGCTTTCGTAGAGTAAACGTACGTTAGAGTGAGCGACTCACCGTCAATCTTGGGCTTGGCGACAGCCTGGAAGTCGGCGGGCGTCTGCTTGTCGAGGAAGGCGTCGCGCAGCACGGCGGCCAGGTTGAAGACGCCGCCCACCGGGCCCAGCGCCGCCGCCTCCCGCAGCAGCGCGCGCGCGCCGGCCGCGCTGCAGGCGTCGGCCGTGGACACCTGCACGCGCACGCCCGCCTCGCGCCAGCGCCGCACGCACCACGCCTGGTAGCCCGTGCGCACGCCGCTGCGCGAGTTCAGCACCAGCCGCGTGCAGCCGCGCTTCACCATCCACTGCGCCAGCTCCAGCCCGAACCCGCCCATGCCGCCTGCCGGACGTACCAGTCTTACACGCGAGGACACGGGCTGCGGCTAGTGCCGCTCTTTATTCAAACATATTATGGATGTGTTGCGATAACAGTGATACATTGAACATTATTAATAAAAATTACCTCATGATTTGGTAAATGTGAATATACAATTACTACACTTATTCAATATAGCCCACAAAATTAACTGTAGATTTCCTTGTTTATGTTTAAATTAACAGAGCGAGTGTGAACTGACAGGAAAATATGGTTATCATAATCAGAAACGTTTGAAGTGTAGTAGAAAATTATAGAAGTTGGGAATATTTTTGTGGGACGTATTTGAATTAGTATAGAAGATTATTATTAAAAAAAGAACAATTTTTCAATGATTCACACTTAACGCACCGGAAACAGCTATTTATAGATTATACAAATATTTGTTCAGGATGGGATTCGAGCCCGAAACACGCAGCGCAGCAGCCAATTCTCTGCGTTAATGATAAAATGTAATGAATATAATATATAGGCGCGGGGGATGGCGGACACCAGCTTGCTGGCAGGTTGGCGGGCTGCTGGGGTGACGGGGTGATGGGGTGACTAACCGACGAGCACGTAGCTCTTGGCGGGATGCATGTAGGTGCGGGGGATGGCGGACACCAGCTTGCTGGCAGGCCGCGCGCCCGCTGCCTCCTCGTCGCGCACGCGCAGCACGACTTTACCGATGTGCTTGCCAGTCGCCATATACCTGTTACACGATCGTCGACATTACAGCGCGAAAATATAAAAAAAAAACAAATCCAGTGGGTTTAATAGAAAGATTTTGGCAGTGTATTAGTACCTGAAGGCCTGCTCCAGCTGGTGGTCGGAGAACACGGTGGCAGGCAGCGGGCGCACGGCGCCGGCCGCGATGCCGTCGGTGACGCAGCGCACCACGGCCGCCTTGTCGCTGTCCTCCGAGTCGGCGTCGAACAGCGCGTCCAGCAGGATGCCGTGGAACGTGGTGTTCTTGAGGAACACCGACATGCCCAGCGCCGTGTCGTTGGACAGGTCCAGCTTGCCGATCTCCAGGAAGCGGCCGCCCTCGGCCAGGCAGCGCACGGACGCGTGCAGCTTGTCGGCGGCCAGCGAGTTCAGCACCAGGTCTACGCCGCGGCCGCGCGTGCGCCGCTTGATGAGCTGCTCGAAGGACGTGTCGCGCGAGTTGCCGATGTTCTCGGGCGGCAGCGTGGGGAAGCGCTCGCGCAGGAAGGCGCGCTTGTCGGGCGTGCCCACGGTCGTGAACACTGTGCAGCCGGCGTGCAGCGCGATGGCCACGGCCGCCTGCCCCACGCCGCCCGTGCCCGCGTGCACCAGCACGGACTCGCCGCGCCGCATGCGCCCGCGCACGGCCAGCGCGTAGTACGCCGTGGCGTATGCCACCGGCACCGTGGACGCCTCCTCCAGCGACCACTTGGCCGGCACCTCCCACAGGAATCCTTTGTCGGCCAGCACCGTGCTGGCCAGCCCGCACGCAGCGACCATACCCATTACGCGCTTGCCGTCAGATGATCGTCCGCTGAACTCCAATCCGAGAATACATTCCTGAGGAGAGATATCATAATATTATGTCACGTTTATTACGTAACACTAGTTACCGCGAGCGGCGTGCGTCAGTACCGACCTGTCCGGCGAGGTTGCCGGGCAGCGCGTCCGGCGGCAGCTTGCCGGTAGCCAGCATGATGTCGCGGAAATTGAGCGGCGCGCAGTACACGCGGCACAGGTCCGTGCGTGCCGGCTGCGGCACGTCGCGTGCGTAGCGCAGCGGGCTCTCGATCCAGCGCAGCGAGGACAGGTCGCCGCGCGTCAGCGTGTTGACGTAGGCGTGCTCCACCTGCAGCTGCGCCTCGGCGTCGCCCAGCGGCAGGTGCCGGTAGCAGCCCCACACGCCCGCGCGCAGCACGTTGACGGCCAGGTCGCGCCGCACCTGCGCCGCGTACGGTGCCGCGTCCGGCCGGAAGGGCTCGCGCGCGCCCGGCAGGAAGTAGCAGCGCAGCGCGCGGCCGCCGGCCTCGCCGCGCAGGCACGTGCACAGCCCCAGCACGCCGGACGTGGGCGTGCGCGCCACGCAGTACACGCGCATGTCCTCGACCTCGGCGCGCGCCAGGGCCTCGCGCAGCGCCTCCACCCAGGCGAACGAGGAGTCGTCGGCCACGTCCACCACCACGTGCTGCACCGGCAGGCCGGGAGCGCGCCGCAGCAGCACGTACTCGCAGCTGGCGGCCACCTGGCGCGACACCAGGGTCAGGCCGGCGCGCTGCAGCAGCTCCTGCGCCGCGCGCTCGTCCAGCGCCTTGTGCGGCTCCTCCAGCAGCAGCATGCCGCCGTCGGCCAGCGCCGCCGCCAGCTGCTCCAGCGTGGCGGCTCCGTGGCGACTCAGCACGTCGGCCGCCATCACCAGGTGACAGTCGCTCTCGATGGGCACGTTCCTGCCGTCCTTGGGCAGCACCTTGACGCCCAGGTCCTTGACGGCGGCGGCGTAGGGCGCGGGCGCTGGCCCGGCCGCCAGCGTGGCGTCCACGCGCACCTGCGGCTCGGCCTCCAGCACGGCCAGTGCCTGCGGCGTCAGCAGTGCCTCAGCCGGCCGGTCCAGCGCCGCCTCGGCCAGCTTCAGCTTGAGCGCGCCCGCGTTCTCCAGCACCAGCTGCAAGCTCACGGTGAGCGCGTCGCGCTTGGAGCGCGATGTGTCCTCGGTGGCCACGGCTGCGTTGTCGTACGGCAGAAACACGTATTTCTCCAGCTTAGGCGCGTTTTGCGGGTTGGCGCGGCGCGGCGCCAGGCTGGTCTTGACGCCGCGGAACTCGATGCCGCCAGCGCTGATGACGTCGATGTCGCGGTGCATGCGCACGGGCAGCGTGCCGCCCTCGCCCAGCGCCGCCACGGCCGCCAGCTGCGCCGCCGGGTCGATGAGCGCGCGCTGCAGCCGCGTGGGCAGGTACAGCTCGCGCGTGTCCACGCCGATGATGCCGAACTGCAGCATGGTGTCCATGAACGAGATCCAGTTGTCGTCCCAGGCCAGCTCGCCGCAAGTGCCGCGCGGGTCGGAGGCACGAATACCGCGGAAGATGCCGCCGTAGTTGTAGCCGCGCAGGCGCAGCTCCTTGTAGATGTCGTCGGTGACGAGCGGCAGCAGCCCGTCCTCGCGGCGCGGCGGCGTGCAGTCCAGGTCGCGCAGCCGCTCGCTGGCCGGGTCCTCGGCCAGGCGCACCGTGCCCGTCACCACCACGGCGCCGCCCTCGCACACGTCGAACTCTCCCGTGCCATCCAGCACGTTGATGAGGAAGCGCACGGGCGTGTCGCGCGACACGATGGTGGCGCGTCGGAACTGAATGTTCTCCATGACGATCGGGGTCTCCTCAGGCTTGCGGTTGTTCAGCTTCGCCATAGTTCTCCAGACGAGAGTCTGTAAATAACCGAGATAACATAAGCGCTCGTCCAACTCAGGTCAGACGTCAGGTCGCTCGCGGCGCGGCACTCACCAGGTAGCCGGTGGCGGGGAACAGGACGCGGCCGTCGATGTTGTGTCCGGTGATGAAGCTGTCGTCGTTGCGCGACACGTCGTACTCGATGATGTTCTCGCCCGAGCGCGAGGCGTTGCCGAAGTGCGCCACCTGCCACTCCAGGCGGTGGTCCCAGCGCACGTGCGAGGCCAGGCCCGGAGTGCCGCGCGGCACGGGCCAGGCCGGGGCCGGGTACAGGCGGCCCGCGGCCGGCTGCGCGCCCGCCGCGAACAGCCGCCCGGCCGCGCCCAGCAGGTGTGCGCAGGCGCAGGCCGCGTCGCGCCGCACCAGCGGCACGTGCGCGGCCGCGGGCGCGGGCAGCGCTCTCTTGAGCACGGCCTGCAGCAGCGCGTGCGGCGCCACCTCCACCACGATGGACCGCGCCGGCACCTCGCGCAGCGCGTCCGCGAACCTCACCGGCGACAGCAGGTTGTTCACGTGGTAGTTGGCGTCGCTCAACTTGGCTGCGGGTACAGAACACTCACCAATAAATACCTACGAACTTTATATTTTCATTTTTACCAATCGCGGGTCTAGCGGGGAGCATGAGAACCACTTGATTTGAATGAAATAAATACTTTGTTTCAATTAGTATTACACCTAATACGAGTTCTGTTGTTACGCACACGTCACACGGCACATGGTAGACATTATAGTTGACCTTCGAATAAGCGCATTCTTATATCAATACGAGAAAACTTCGACAGTTAAGAGTTTTTTTCTATTATTTAGAGAAAAATAAAAATGCTTATATCTTCATCTCTGTGGCACAGAGCAGGCAAGTGGATTAGACTCAAGTTTAGAGTGAATTTGTACTTTAATATAGTTGTTATCTATATATATAAAAGGAGAACTGACTCGACTGACATATCAACGTACAGCCGAAACTACTAGGGCTAGGAATGTGAAATTTTGCACACGGCTTCCTATTATAATGTAGGGGAGCACTAAGAAGGGGTTTTTGGAAATTTAACCTTTAAGGGGGTGAAAAGGGGGAATTAGGAAAGTACGTAACCCACGCGGACGAAGTCGCGGGAAAAGTGCTAGTTTAAGTATATAGAATATCGCTAGTCCATGTGCACACTGTATGATATGAAATGATAGTCACCGAGGTCGGAGTCCCACTGGTCGCGCGGCAGCGAGGACGACACCCAGCGGCTGCTGCGCGGCTTGGGCTCCGTGATGACCTTCTCCAGGCTGCGGCGCAGCAGCGGCGCGGCCGCGGCGATGTACTTGCTGTGGAACGCCACGCCCGAGCTGTTGACGCGCCGTGCGAACGTGCCCTCCGCCGACAGCTCCGCTACGAACTTCTCCAGCGACTCCACCGGCCCTGAAATCTGCATCGACACGTGTAGTGACTCCGACGACGAGCGCCGCACACGGCCGCGTGTCGCGCGCACTCACCGTGACGCTGTCGTTGGCGTTGTGGCAGGCCGGCACCACGTCGGCCGGGCAGCGCGCCTCGCACTGCTCCCACGACAGGCCCACGGCCGCCATGGCGCCCGGCGCCAGCTTGGCGTCCACGATGCTGCGGCCGCGCCAGTACGCGGCCAGCACGGCCTGCTCCGCCGTCAGCGTCTCGTCGGCGTACGCGCAGCCTACGGAAGAGACCTCGCTCAGTCATGTGCGACCCGCGCGTGCCGCACGGCGACGGCTCCACACGACACTCACCGATCTCGCCGACCGAGTGGCCCACGATGCCGTCGGGGCGGATCTCGAGCGCGCGCAGCACGTCCACGAGCGCCACCTGCACGGCCGCGATGGACACGAACGAGTTGATGACGTCGTCGAACGCCGCCGCCGGCGCCTCCGTGATGATGTTGATGAGGTCCAGCTTGTGCGGCCGCAGCGCCGCCGCCGAGCGGTTGATGCTGGCGGCGAACACCGGCAGCTGCATCAGAGTCTTGGCCATGCCGGGCCACTGCGAGCCCATGCCCGAGAACACGAACCACACGGGCCGAGGTTCGCCGCTCTCTATCTCCTGCGAAAGAAAGGAGTCGTCACACGGTAGTCATTCGCGAGGGAGTATGAAGGTCGGCGCGCTGGACACTCACGATGCACTCCTGCACGGGCGGGTCGGTGAGCACGGCGAAGCCGCGGTACGAGTGGCCGGGGATGTTGTGGCGGTGCACGGCGTCCAGCAACGCGTGCAGGCCAGCGTCATCACGGTGCTGCACCGCCAGTTGCGTCAGCTCCTGTACGGCCTCCTCGGTGCGGCCCGAGGCCAGCACCAGGCGCGGCGCCGCGTACCGCGCCGGCGTGCGTGCGGCGCCGCCGCCCGCTTCCGACTCGAAGATGACGTGCGCGTTGGCGCCGCCGAAGCCGAACGAGTTGATGGCCACCAGCCCGCCATCCCACGGCGTGTTGCGGTCCACCACCTGCCGAACACACACTATGCTGTATCCTCCATACGCGACAATTCATAAAACGAGAAGATACACTCTGAACAATGAATGTAGTTTACCTTGATCCGGCCGTCACTGAGAGCGGGGATGTCGGGGTTAGCATTCTTGTAGTGTAGGTTGGCGGGGATGATGCCGCGCTCCATGGCCACCACCACCTTGGCGACGGAGCACAGGCCGGACGCGGGCTCCGAGTGGCCCATGTTGGACTTCACCGAGCCCAGCAGCAGCGGCCCCTTGCGTCCCTTGCAGAACAGCTCCGCGATGGCGTTCACCTCCTGAGGGTCTCCCACCTGCCGGCACACAGGGTGTCGTGAGCACTTCACTAAAATGAACAATGAACATGATGAATGTCCAGCATGGTGCGGTGGCGTACCTTCGTGCCGGTGCCGTGGGCCTCGACGTAGGCGACGTCGCAGGGCCGCAGCTTGGCCTCGGCGAAGGTCTCCTCGGCCAGGCGGCGCTGCATGTCGCCGGACGGGAACGTGATGCCCTGATCCTTGGCGCCGTCTGTGTTGACGCGCAGGCCGCGCAGCGTGGCGTACACGCGCCGCGCCGCGCCGCGCCGCTGCAGCAGCACGGCCACGGCCGCCTCCGAGCGCACGTAGCCGCGCCCGCTGGCGTCGAAGGCGGCGCAGCGGCCCTCGGGTGACAGCATGCTGAGGCGGTGGAAGTTCAGCGAGTTGGCGGGCTTCAGGCACAGGTTGGTGCCGGCCACGATGGCGGCGTCACAGTGGCCGGAGCGAATGGCCGTTGCCGCCTGAGCCAGCGCGAACATGGAGCTGGAGCAGGCCGTGTCCACGGCGAAGGACGGCCCCTTGAGGTCGAAGGTGTAGGAGATGCGGTTCGGGAACATGGCGCGGCAGCAGCCCGTGAGCGCGTAGCCGTTGATCTTGTCGGGGTCCACGGTCCACATCTCCTCCGTTTCAGAGTTGGACACGCCCACGTAGACGCCGGTGCGCGAGCCGCGCAGCTCGCTGGGGTTGATGCCGGCGTCGATGATGGTCTCGTGCGTGAGCTCCAGCAGCAGGCGCAGCTGTGGGTCCATGAGATGCGCCTGCTTGGCGTGCACGCCGAAGAATGTCGCGTCGAAGTGCGCCAGGTCTTTAAGCTTGCCATTGCGTTCCGGGAGCCCGTGCAATCCTGCCATAACATAACAATTCATTGAAAGCACTGACTTGATGTTCAGTGTGTAACTAACCAGTTTTTTTTTCTTTTTTTAATATCGTCCATACCCCTACACTATCACTGACACATGTGTCATGTTCGTGAACGAGCGCAGTCAGTTGACTGGTCTGCCACGATTTAGGGTAAAGTACCCAATTGCTGACCTCCCACCAAAGATATACGTCAGAGTACAGAAAATGGAAAATAATTTCTTTTATTATATTGGCGTCCCAGAAATTTTAAATAAAGCAATATTGCGTCCGTCCGTTTACAGACAGATATAATGCTTTTCTACACGGTTTTCAAGTTTTAGTGAGCAAGTTAGTTAACTTGTTAACATGACGGGGTCAATAACTGGTACACACAAAGTATGAAAAACCAAATGTACATTGGTACATTTATACCAGTTACTGTACAGTCAGTAACTGGTATATTGATACCAGTTAGTGACACCACTGTTAGTATGTAAAATTATTTTTATAATTACAATTTAAAAATTATAACAATTTAAAAGTGCCTCTGAGTGGGTTACTTGAAATAAATGATTTGAAACAGTGTGTGCCCTGCAGACTGCAGTCCAGCCTAGGGCTGCCATCCGTCCGGGTTTCCCCGGATTTGTCCTAGTTTGGAGGGCGTCTGGGGGCGTCCGGGGGGATTTACCCAATAAATGTCCGGGTAAAACCCGGACATTTAATTTGTTTAATTGAGTGCTAAAAAGCACGATCTCTATTCTCCTATGGATAAGTATTTCTTTTTATTGTTTTTGTTATGTTGATTAAATATATAGAAAAAGACTATTCTATTAAACATGTTATAAAGCTCCATAATGTTATCAGTAAATAATAACCATAATTAAACATCTTTGTTTTTACTTTCAACTTCAATAATATATTTTTCTAGGGCGTCCGGGGAAAAAATATGATTTTACCCAAATGTCCGGGGTTTATGAAGTCTTTGTCCGGGACCGACAATTTAGGTGATGGCAACCCTAGTCCAGCCGGACGCGCCCGGCTCGACTGTGTCCGCCGGCCGGCTTCTGACGCGTCTTGCTCGGCACACTACATCTCGTACCACGCTATTTTTTTAAAGAACTGACGAAAGCATTCCAAGTTCGTGGAAACAACTCAAGTATCGCTCCATAACAAACATGAATCATTTTGAGGGTTATTTCATTACTAGATGCATGATATGCGCCAACGGGCGGATGTGAAATCATTAAATTTAGCCGAATGTGTTTGTTTATCAGCGAGTTATCTACACACGGCACGTCAGTCGACACAGTCGCACGCGGAAACCTAACTAATACCAATATTTACTATATTTCCTGGTAACACGATGACATAATTTATGACAGGTTTGACGAGTCAGATCATTGTTAGCTTAGCAGAGATAGGTATCGCGAGCGCGTCGAGTGTGCGCGCCTCGCCGGTGACGCACGTCGCATCACGCCACCCGGCTGCCCGGCAGTGGCGCGGCGCAAGGGGCGCGCGCCGGTCGCTCCGCGCGCTCTCTAACGGTGAAAGCCTCACAATGAACGCGCCGGAGCCGTTGACACTGCAGGCCGTTCATTCGACCACAATTGGATAAACGTGCCAATTCGTAGGCGACAGTCGACATTGTAACATTACTCATGTGTTCCAGAACTATATTATTCCAGGTTTATACGCCAGCAGCGATGGCAGAAGACCTGTCACCTTTGATTAACCGCAGATTATTGTATTTATTTGGATTATTCCTAACTTTACCCGAAAACCTAATCCGGTTGCGGGTTAGGTTAGTAACTGGAAAAAAATAATAATATTTGTTCCTAACGTAACCCTCTTCCTAATCTGACCCGAGGTATTGTTCCTATCATAACCCGAATTGTAATACGGTAGGTTTCTTAGAATAAAAGGTACCTATATTATATATTTTTTTCAAGTTCCTAACCTAACCCGCAACCGGGTTAGGATTTCGGGTCAGGTTAAGAATAATCCATTTAATTGCAGGAGGTTGCAGTCGAACACGTTATTACTGAACCACCCTGGCTGGTTCAACCGCTTTTATACCATCTTCGTCATTAAACTACAAGGTCTAGTTAATTTTATTTTCAACATTTAAATTTTTTGTTACATACAGGGTTACTCATTTAAGTTAGCCAACGGGAGGAAATTCAAATCGATTATTACATCAGTCGATCGTGTAGCTATTAAATTCTGGAAAGTAATGATATACAGCCAACTTAAGAAAATGAAGAATTAAAAAAACTGAATCATATTTCAAGGCAATGTATTTGTTTGAAACATTTAGTTACCTAGTACGTTTTGAAATAATGATGGCGGCACACAGGCGGCGCAGGAAATAAACAGTGGGAAAAAAACAATGGCAAAAAACTCAATGAACATAATTTGTAGATTTTATGAGATCGAGTGTCGGGTGTCTATGATGAGCTGATGCCAGATATGAGACGTTATCGTGGTTAAAAGGCGGTAATAGCGGGTGAGTCAAACGATCGCACCGCACAGATAACCTAGCTGTCCGCAGATAGCGGTGGAGCGGCGAGCGAGCGGCGCGGCACTCGCACGCTACAAGCACATTATTGCAAAGATCGCTTGATGCGAGAGAGCTCTGTGAGCCTGGCCCGCTTCCGTGAATCTGATCGTCCTTCACTGATGGTAAGGTTCTATAGTATCTATAGGTAAGAACTGGCCACCTTACTCTTAACAGCCGGCAATTGACCATGAGACGACGATTTTTAACGTTTGACGATTTAAATAACCAGCTTGTGACACTAGTAATCTGTGTGTTACGATACAAGTTACCTACGTTCTTCATTTTTTGAATAAATATTTAAATTATGACGTACCTAAGCATAAGTACCTACATTAGTTTGTAAGTAGGTACTACATCTACATAATATTATAAAAAGGAAATATTTGATTGTTTGTTTGTTTAAAATAGGGTTCCGCTACTGGATAGATTTTAAAACAATTTTTACATTTTTTTTTTATTTAACAACACTTATTTAAATACTAAATATCCTAACCTAATAAAAATTGAAATAACTAACAAAGAGCACCAAAAAATTCATCCACATCGCTGTCAACGGGATAAGTGCCCAGAACGCTGGCAGCTTTGCCACGTTGGATGGCAATGGCAATTTGACCAAGAAATAAGCCAGCCTCTGGTCACGCGAAAAGTCGACTATACGTTTAGCAAGTTCTTTAAAAACTTGGTGAGCACTCGGACCCCATGGTGTTTCAACCCCAAACGGCTCAAATACATAGCTGCTAGTCAAGCCATTGTATTTACGCCGTTTGAGGTTTTCAGCACTTGCAGCAGCCGCACCAGCACAGCACGCCGTACCAGGAAGATCGGATGGCGCAAGGGTGCTGAAACATCAAAGATCTACCCAACTTCCATGGCATTATAGTCATCCCATCTGGTATCTTCCCATCGTCTCGTGCCAAGCCATTGGGTTCTAAAACTTCTAAAACGGCTGGCACCCCGGGGATGACAAGAGCACGACGAATAATGTCATTTAAGCTGGCGTGCCGTGCTAACCGACCTGCACTCTTGCTGCAGGAAAGGCCATGGTGCCCGAGGCAGTCGACTGCTTCACCACAATGACAGCGATGTGGAGCCCCGCAAGGAGCGCCGAAACGCAGGCATGTGGTTATCCGGAAAGTGGTGTCTCTCAGCATGGTACCTATGTTGAGTTACGGTAGTGCCTGAAGCCATAGACCCGACTCCCATTCCACAGCCAGCAGGCGGGCAGGCTCTACAGAATTGGTTGACGTAATAACAAGATTGTACCGTACCAACCTGCAGAGTGGCTCATCCCGCTGCCTCTAGGAAGAAGGGTTCACGGGCCGATCTGAATCCGGGCAAGTCCCTTTTTCAGTCAGGTCGGCGCAACACGTTTTTTTCCTTCCATTCTCCTCTATCAAACGTCACAGTATCATTTACTCCTTTTTCTTCCATATCATTCCTTAGACAATCCATCCATCTTTTCTTTGGTTTTCCTTTACCTCTCCATCGATCAACATTCATACTCATCACTCTCTTAGTCACATGAGTCTCATCACATGTCCATACCAAGACAGACGATTCCCTTTCATTTTTTCTGTAACAGGCGCCACTTTTGAACTTCCCCTTATAAACTTATTCCTTACTTTATCCTTTCTTGTCACTCCACACATCCATCTAGTATTGAATTGATATATAGTATTGAGTATCTTAACATTGTCCGCTACATGCAGTCGTTTCTCATGCATCTTTTTCACAGCCCAGCATTTCAATCCATACAATACAACAGGTCTAATCACGGATTTGTAAATTTTTAAATTAAAAAATATCGATAATTTCTTGTTTAATTTAAAACTGTCCCATCCCTAGTGAAATGCACTAACCTTGAATGGACCAATCAGAACGCAGTACCCCGTCCCCCTCGTGTACGTCATACCTCAGCGAGTTGGCAGAATAGTTTTCGTGCGTTAGATCGTGATATTAGGCGTCTATAGGCTGTATGGTCGTTGCTTGTTTGAGACGTCCGCCTGACTGGTCGTATGCGTATGTCAATGTTTTACTTACAAATAAAATATACCTAGTAGTGCTTTATGATATTTAAAATATCGTTATTCTAAAACGAATGGACATGATTTCACTTAATATATTAACCGGGGCCATGTTTTATTATATTAACCGTGTATTTAGAATTTTCTTTGATTTTTCTAGAATATTTGCCCAAGTTGTAATAAACGCCCTCTGTTGTTCAAAAGCAGTACCATTAATTTGCTACTGGATTAAAGTAGTCTGTTTATCGATTTAAATTATCGATATTGTTTTATGAATTAAATTAATGTTGTTACGGAAAGATTTTAGCTGGAAGCTTGAACTAAAAATCCTGTTCCGGCGCGCGTCACAAACGTGTTCTATATTACGGAAAAAGGAGTTTAAAATAGATTTATTTGTTACAGAAATATGTACAATCGGCAAAGTTGAATCATGACCCGTTTTGACAAAAAATCATTTGCATCCGTCAAAATAACAAAGATCAAGGTCGTTACCATGTATATGTATGTTTACGCGAATGTGGACTTAATTATATTTGAATGTCTGTAAGAAAATAAGCTTAAGGCCTCTGCCTCGAATCTTGCGGGCAGCGGGGCGGCGGCGGCGGCGGCGCGGGAGCGGCAGGATCTTAGGCATACATTCAAATGGACCGGCCCTCGGAAACAGCGGCGCGGCAGCGGGGCGGGGGCGAACAGCGAGCGCCGCCGCCGCTGCCGCCCCGCTGCCCGCAAGATTCGAGGCAGAGGCCTAAGGGTCGTGATTGAACTTTGTCGATTGTACATACAAACAGATCTAGTTTGATGAGAAAAATCATAAATCTAAATAATGATTAACAAAAATAAGAAGGCTTTGCACTCAGCATAATACTATGTTATGATTTCTAGTGGTCTCCTGAAGGAGAACAGAGAGTAAGATTTAGATTTTGAAAAGGTCGCTCGAACAGTTTTGTTAAATTGTCGAAGCTAGATCGCGCTACTGACGTTCGACATCAAACATTTTGTATGTCAATGTTCCCAATGCCCTCTCTATGATAAATAACTTTGGTTCCATGCGTGGCCGACATTAATATGAAAAAAAGTTATGGATGGCACATGGTACACTCACCCTTCAAATATGTTCAAACCCCTTGGTATAAAACCCAAGATTAATTATTATGAAGCGCAAGCGAGGCAGCACTCCTGATGTGACGATCACGACCACTCTGTCAAGAGCCTGAGAATAACGCGTTATTGTCTGTTTCAACATCTTGGAAAATTCCACGCGCTCTTTTGCATGAAAAAAGGAACTGAATTAAATATAAAATTGGGCGTTGAGTTATGTTCATTAATAGATAGAGTGATTCAAAAAGATATACATATCTATAATAAATCAATAGAGTAAATTCAATATTTCTTCAAAAATATCAAGTTCCGGGTTCGGAACCATAAGAGATACATATAACAAAATTATGTTCTAAAAATTTTTAGTGCTTTTAAAAAGAGTAAAGTCCGCGATGACATAATAATCTCTTAACGTATAGCCACAGTAATTAGGTATTTAATTTATTTTGAAAAGCTGTTTTATTTAGGTAGTAATAATCTTTATCCAAATAAGCGTATTCGTCATTATCTGGATAATTAAATATAGATTAAAATTGCCCTTTACAGAATATTATTTAAATGAATAATTTAACAGACACGGCACGGTTGGCGCAGTGGCTCAGCGATCGACTGTTGCGCAATATGTCGCGGGTTCGATCCTCCCACGAAATAAATATTTGTATGGTCTACAAGTAGTTGTTCCGGGCCTAGGTGTTTGTATATGTGAGTTTCTATGTGTAAAAACACACCCACGTTACAGCAATTAATTCCTAGTGAGGGGGTAACCATTAAAAAAACGCGACTTTTAACCCCCTCCTCCCCAGTGAAACAAACGGCGCGGAGCTCTAACGGTTGGCTAGTTTTAATAAAAAAAACATTTTTATCTTTTAAGTTCTAAAGTAAAAAGTAACGCAATGTTTTAAAAGTTTATTTTTTAACCTTTTTCAGCTTTATGATGAATCGATTATTTTCAAAACCTGGTTCTGTAAGTACTTAAGAATGTATTTCTATGTACCCTAAGCACAAGCTAAGCACAATTCAATTTAAATGAATATCATAGGAGTTATCGCAAGGGGTCGCGTGGCTGGTTGGGGTCACTGGGACTGTCTAAGCAGGAGACCACGGTCCTGAAACGCAAAGGGCATGTGAACGAACAGGGTGGTTTTTGTTTCAGGGACTGCCTTCAGACTGCCAACTAGCTAAGTATTCGCGAACTCTACGCAAATCACAGAAACCGTGCCTACTTCATTGGAAGGGATCACCAGCCCGTTTACCAATTCCTTTGGATGTCCGCTATTTCTGTTACAAAGATCACTCACACAATAACTTCAATGGACAGCCATTGAAGTTACTGTTTTCATTTACGACGGTACACAGTACCACTGATTCTACGCGCACAGTTGAAAAATGTACCTGTATTTTATGGTAGTTGTAGATCAAGTGATGTTATGGTCAGTCGGTGAGTGGGTGCGCGGCGCTGAAGGTCAAGTAGGAGTCGCGTGCGCGCTCGCGCATTGCGTATCAGCCGCGGAGCGGCCGAGACATGCGCTCGCGGGCTGGAGGCTGCATGTCTCCGGGATAACCACTTGCCTGATACCTATTGTTACTATTACATTCCTTTATTTACATTTACTATTATAAAGAGAACAGAAATTCCACGTTACCTCATCTTTATATTGCTCTACCTGCCTACTCATTTTTTACTTTTCCCACTAGAAATTTCTTTTGTTTCGGTGGGTGTGCCAAACTCACATATACGAGCACCCAGACCCGGAACAACTACTCGTAGATCACTACATTTTTGTTCCGTGCGATAACCGAACCCGTGACACGCTGCGCAGCAGTCAATCGTTCAACCACTGCACCAACCGTGCTGTTAACATTTGAAGTACGACTGTATTGTGAACTTACAACTTGTACCTACTTGAAATAAAAATAATTTGTACCCAACACCACATTACCGCGCCACAGGCCACATTACATAATGTTTTCAGCTCTTTATTGCAAAAATACAATAAAGAACTACAGATTACTGCAATGTCACAATGTGACGACATGTCACAAAAACAAATTATGTAAGATTCACGTAAACACAATAATATTCTCATCACAGGCCACTGATAATAGTTGTCGATTTATCTGAAGATGATGAGTGATCATTGCTCTCATCTCAAATGATAAAATTGTCTTGACGAATCACAGATACGGTAATAACTTAGGAAACATAAATTCTTCCTTAACTTAAAAGTCAGACCAACTTTTCTGATTTCAGGTTCCAAATGTTTTATTTTTATTTTGTTTCTGATAGTCAGTGGTAAAAGAGTCACTCTGCAGCCTACTCGAGAGCGAGGGCGAGGCTTCCGAGCAGTCACATTCACGGGCACGGGGGAAGGGTGATGAAACCACATTATTGCCAACGTTACTTCAAAATTGTATGATTTTATAAAAAAAATTCTTGGGCTTTGACAATGCTGGAAAATACAAACCTGAATGGTACAATGAGCCAGGTTCGTGATCAATGAAAACGTCTCAAAAAAGAAGTATAAATATTTCGCTGTGGTGGTATGACCGCTTATTAAAAAAAGATTTGGTAATGTCAGGTGGAACAGGGCAGTGATACAGTCATTCATTACCTGGGGTCCATCTTCTATCATCTGCGGTGACCAGGTCAACGCCATCAAACAGCTGTTGTGCGAACTCCTCGATGGTGTCAGACTCGGGCAGGCGGCCCGACAGTCCCGTCAGCACGATGTCGTCCTCCGACCCTCGGGCCCCGTTGGTCACGGCACTCGGCATGTCTGCTCAGGTGTGACGCGTATCTGAAACCAGAGCACAGGCTTCAGTCAGGGATGCAGCGAGCAGATTGACAGTTCAAACGAGGAAGCAAATCTGTCTCTTCGCTCACCTCAAACAATTCTTGTTAATGTTCCGTCCCGGTACGGGTTTAACCGCCGTTTGAATCCGAAATGTTTAGTTTTGGATATTTATGTGTAACGCGCGGTCGAATCGGAAGGTGCGTGATACGCGCGAGGAGCGTGCGAGCCGAGTGATGCGGCGGCGATGCGACACGCGGTTAAAAGGGCGCGATAGCGGGGTCGCGGCCCGAAGCGTCACGTTTCCACGAGACCCCGAACCCGCGTTATCGCGCCGCAAGGACGGACAAGGTCGGTGTGTTCTTCCTCTTCGAGAAAGTTGGCAATGTGGCCCGCCAGGCCGCGAACGGCGCGTCCGCCGTGCGCGCTCATCGTCAAGCCCACCGGATCGCGTGTATTCTCTGATGAGACGTGGATGGACCGGTGTATTCGGAGTCCGCTTCGACCTCCGAGTGTTCCCTCTATCTAGAGAGGTCGATCTAGTGACCCCTCGATTAAATACGCAATTAATCATAATCTAAAGTGCAAATCACGCGCCGAATCGTCGCACCCGCAGACCGCAGTGGTGTGCATCGTGCCGAAAACTTAATTTTCACCGAAACGGGTTTTTTTATTGAGTAAACTTAACCCCAAGTAAGTTCGGTCCTAATTCGACACACTAACTCGTCATTGAATCAGCCGGCGCCTCTCAGCGTCGCTCGGCGGAAGAGTGTCGGGCCGCCTGGCAGGCGCAAGGTGGCGACGCCCCATCTTTTGACAACAATGGGGCTCTTTGTGCGTCAATTGGCGACGTCGACTACACATCGGATCACCTCACACGTCTCGTTCAGCTAATGAACGGCCGGAGCCCGCTGGACGCTACCAGCTGCCAGCGCGGCTGCTCGCTGCATGAGCCGGACGAACTCAGCTCAGCATCAGCAGCAGTACAGCAAGCGGCAGGCCATATCTTAGTGTTATCAATATACATATATTATTATCTTGTCGTTCATTACTCATGTTATCTTTATTATTTTTATTGTAAAACTAGCGATCCACCCCGGCTCGGCACGGTTGCAATCTCTACTATATTATGCATGTTTTATACATATAAACCTTCCTCTTGAATCACTCTATCTATTAGAATAACCTCATCAAAATCCGTTGCGTAGTTTTAAAGATCTAAGTCTTAGATCTTTAAGCGACTTTGTTTTATACTATGTAGTGATAAAGTCGCTTTTAAGTCTGTCTGTACGCGCAGAACTACCAAACGATTGCACCAAATTGGAATATTCTGTGTTTGTCCGTGTACGCACTGGGACTAAAGCTTATTACGTCCGTTGTTCCTAATGCGCAGTGTGGCTACGTTCAAACCAATTGAGTCTGGTACTTTGAGTTACCTAAGACCCTACTGACTCCACCAGAAGGAAGTCTGTTACAAGGAGACCTACGGTAACAGACGGAATTTTGGAATAAGGTTTGTGTTTGTAGTGCTTCTAAAAAAGGAGGTTACTCGATTCGACCGTACATGTTTTTTTTTATGTTTGTTCGCGCATAACTTCGTCGTTTATGAACCGATTTTGATGATTATTTTTTTGGTGGAAAGAAGATATTTCAAAGCTGGTCTCATCATAATGAAATCAAGGTTTGGTAATGGAAGACCAGAGAAATCGAGAGGAACTTTCAAATATCGTAGGGCGGCTAGTGCGTTTGTAAGTTTTTTTATTAAGTATTTTAAAGCTCTACAATTTAATAAAGGTCTGCAGTAGATTTGATGATGGAGCCGAAAGATAGTCGAGGGAACTCCTCAACGATTCACAGCAGCTATCTTGTGTTTGAGCTTGATTAATTTGTATTGATAAGAACTTTACGCCCAGATGTGTTGTAACTGGCATTAGGAGTCTGGTGACGAAGACGAAGGACAATTCAGGGAACTCCTCAACGGTTTACAATAGCTACCTTGTCTTTGGACTTAATTCATTTATATTGATGAGAACTTTACACCCATTTGGGTTATCGTTGGATGCAATAATATAAGCCATTTGGTCTCATAAAAATCATTTAGCTTCGTTCAGTAGTTTTTATTTTATGAACAGTTTTAGCTCGTATGTGCATGGGCGATGTTATAACCGGTGCTACGGATAACACAATTCTAGTGCATATGTAAGAAAATTATGTATTTGACAAGAATTTGGGATGAATATAAACGACTTTAAAAACAACCACGAAAAAGGGTAAAATAACCTAACAACTAACTTTTGTTTCGGAAGTCAGTGACAAAACAGTTAATGAAATAAAAAAAACAAAGACTTCCGAAAGAAAAGTTATTTGGTAAGTTATTTTATTCTTTTTCGTGATTTTCGGGACAGGCCTTCAAGGAACCGGGACCGACTTTCGGGACAAAAATTTATTTTTTCAATATGGGGTGCTAGGACAGGAAACCACGTGCGCCCGTGAACTGGAATTCCCTCTCGGATACGTCCGGGGGGAAGACCAGTTTTTCGGGCCGGTGCACCCTGGGATGCGGGCAAAAACTCTTCCTTAGGCACTGTGTGCCTAAGGGGTCTCTTTGCCCGTATGTGAATAGCCCGCCGGGTGAACGCTCCAACGCGTGTCCCTCTAAATAGCAGAGGGCACAGCGGCGGAGCGGGCCTGCGGACGGTGAGTAACGGGTAAGCTCGCCGTCCGACCAAGGATTGGTCCTTGGTCGGACGGCGAGCTTACCCGTAACGCGTGAAACACGCGCGGGTCGGTGGCGCGTCGTGTTTCACGCGTTACCGACGGGGCCCCTTACTGGGCCAAATGCCTGCTGGGGTCGCGGATTTTTTCTTAATCCAGGATACCGCGGCCCCGGAACATAAAGGGCATCCAAAGAAACACGGGTGGATTTTAGTCAGTAAGAGTCTCGACCATCCGCTATAGAGTGTTATATTTTTTATTTGACATTGGTTTGCTCTTGCCTCTTTTTCATATCAGAGGTGGCAAGTCTATTCATGTATGCCTTCGGGAACAGAAATGACAATAGCGAGTTCTACTATTGTGGCGTGCGCAATGTAAAAGAAAATATATGGAATCGCTTCTTAGTAGTATTAGTGGAATGGCAAATAAAGACGGAGGGCAACTCACAGTTCATCTAGATGTCCGATGCTGGATATTTTTGCCAATGCAAGTGGGCCGGTGGAATGAGGTTGTGGAAGTCGTGAGCTCGCCCCATTTGAGGTCTCTTATTTGCCAAAAGCGAACCCAATATAAAAATAAAAAAAGAGCGGACAACCTTGCGTCGATGAGATGAGCTAAGCTGGAAAGTTACCACCCAACAGTTTCACGTTGCCAAAGTGTCTAAGAAGCTCTGCGTTCCACTGGCTCAAGTGCAGTAAGTTGGTTTTTAACTGAGCCATCCCAAAGATAAGTTGGGTTAGGTTGTTGCATGGAGTATTCCATACAAAAATGGGCTTACTCAAAAGCTATCCAGGCGTAAAGTATCGCTTCACTCTAAAAGAGACACACAGTTTCTTGTTCGCTCACTGGGAGACTAAGGGTCAAATCTGTTCGCTCTACCATGGCCTCTCTGAAGCTATGAACTTCATCCCCACTGACTTTGCAGTGGGCAAGTATGTCTCTGAAACAGTACTGTCTGTCATCTACCTACCCAACTATACCAGGCTGAAGTGGGTCAGAAATGTGCAGCACAATAAGAGTTGCCGAGAAAACAGACACCTGTTGAACTCCGGAATCCGGTCATTTTTGCGCTGAATAAGATGTCTCTGAAACCCTACTGTCATCTGCGTACCCAACAATACCAATGTATTTTATTTGTAGATCTAATAATCCTACTAGCGAGTAATACAACGTTGATTTAAGTTGTTTAAATCCTCATCATTTATTGTATTCATTATAACAATCAAATTTTATTATAGGACCTAACCCGAAATCGTGAAGAAGGAACAGCTGTTCGGTAGATTTTGACGAGTAAGACGATCGTAAATGTACCTACTAACAAAAGTGTTTTTTTTTTTAATCTTACCGATTGAAATATAACGTTGCATAGTATTCGCGTGTCTTAGTCGTCGTGACAAAATTTGTTACAAATAAATAAAAAAAACACAATTATTCGAATAATATTCGAATATTCTCTTTTTGAAAATCGAATATTCGAATATCAAATGGCATCGCATATTTGGAAGCCCTAGTACCAACCCCACTCGCAGCAGATTTTGTGCGATCCTCTACCATCTTTATTCGGGACTCAGCTGTGCTATTCTGTAAAGTTCATGAGCCCAATTCACCCAAGTGAGCGCACAATCGAACTCAATTTTTAGAGCACCTATATCACCGCGTATTCTCAACGAGACAGCGTTCGAATTTCTGACGTGTGTTTTTGGAGATTTTTTTCTATTGTTTCATTCAGAATCTGTGATGATTTAATAAAAAACAAAGAGTTCGATTGTGCGCTCACCAGTGTTAAGTGAGTTCGTAAACGTTACAGAATAGCACTGCTGACCGTGGCGGGTGACACATGGCCTATGTTTTGTGCATCGCCACTTCGAGTGCCAACTTTCCAACGACTGTCGCAACTCCCTGCGTCGCGTAATATGACGTAGGCGTGCACGAAGAACGGATTTTGCGAAATTCCACCCCAAAGGGGTAGTTTTGGGAGTTGATATTTTGTATGAAACTTCGTTACTACAATTGCTAGGAGGATCAAATTTTGCAAGGGGTTCATTTCAAGACGTGAATGCTCACCAAGACGGTATTTTGCGAAAATCGACCCTTGATGGGTTGTTTTCGGGGTTGATAGTTTGTATGAAACTTCTTTACAACATGTGCTAGGAGTATCAAATTATTGAATTGTCTTTTTTATATCGAAAAGAAAACTTGGTTTTTTGCCGCTACCGTCTCTTTATGTGTGTGAAATATGTATGTTTGTGTGGAATCATAAGGAATTATTTGCAAAAGCAGACGATGTACATCGTCGAAACCGGCGCGACCCTCACAGGTTGTCATGCCGAGGTTCGCTAAATATAATAAAAGCTGTTTGTACATTTGTGTAGAAATATTTAAGAAGACCAGACTATTTAAAAGTAAATTATATGATTGGGTGTCCTCTAATAGTTTTTATAGTGTAAGAGAGTGTCTTGAAAAAAAAAGAACGACTTAATTGTATGCACGGAAAATTTGCACGCTTATAATGTTAAGCAAGAACGTGTAGGCACTGTATTTAATTGTGTATCATCTTTTATACCAAGTTTTTATGCAAATAAATATTATTCTATTCTGTTCTATTTCCTGTGGATACTTTTTGCTTGCTATATCGTTCTCACGTAATTTACTATCTCATGATGAATGATGTAACAAAGGATCTGTAATAGTTTTGGCAATTGAAAAAGAGTGTCCATGGAGTTTCTCGTCCGTTCTTCTTCATAGAGATCTCCGCTTTCCTTTAGAAGTAGAATAACAATATAACTACATACGTAAATTGGTACCGAGTGAAACTGGGGCACTTCCCTAGTATTATAATAAACATACGGATTAGGTTTAGGTTAGTTGTTTTATTTCTGGTGGTTTCAAATGTTTTGATACGATAATTATGAATGTTAATGTTCACTTAGAACGTCGCGGTGGAAACCTGTTATAGCCACTACCTACGACGACGTTGACATTCGTTGTATTCTATTAATACGAGTATCCTACTATCAAAAAAACTTCTAAAAAACAGAGTCGTTGATAGAGTGGTGGCGAGCAGGATTGGAAACAAAAATGTTTTTTTTTTTTTTATTTATAATATAAACACTTCAGATTATTTTAAATGGTTTTAAACAAGTGTTTTTATTATCTTTTTAGTTTTGGGCATTATTTCAAATAAATTCGACCTTTAATGTTTTTTTAAAAAAACATCAATAGGTAAACACTACACAATACGCAACATTATTTTTATGTTGCGTAATCTCTGATCAATACTTCTCTAATACCTATTGATTGGGGTGCTAAGACAGGAAACCTCCACGTGCGCCCGTGGACTGGAGTTCCCCTTCGGATACGTCCGGGGGCAAGACCAGTTTTTCGGGCCGGTGCACCCTGGGATGCGGGCAAAAACTCTTTTAGGCACTGTGTGCCTAAGGGGTCTCTTTGCCCGTATGCGAATAGCCTGTCGGGTGGATGCTCCAACGCGTGACCCTCTGAACAGCAGAGGGCACAGCGGCGGAGCGGGCTTGCGGACGGTGAGTAATGGGTAAGCTCGCCGTCCGACCAAGGACCAAGCCCGGGTCGGTGGCGCGTCGTGTTTCACGCGTCACCGACGGGGCCCCTTACGGGGCCAAATGCCTGCTGGGGTCGCGGCTTTTTTCTTAATCCAGGATACCGCGGCCCCGGAACGTAAAGGGCATCCGAAGAAACACGGGTGGATTTTAGTCAGTAAGAGTCTGACAGTCCCTTCCGCCCCGCCCAGGGCGGGAGGACTCATTTGATGATTTTGCCACCCTAAAAAAAAAAAAAAAAAAAAAATACCTATTGATTGTTGTTGACGACACGGTTGGCGCAGTGGCTGAGCGATCGACTGCTGCACAACGTGTCGCGGGTTCGATCCTCGCACGGAACAAATATTTTTATGATCTGCAAGTGGTTGTTCCGGGTCTGGGTGTTTGTGTATGTGATTTTCTATGTTTGTAAACGCACCCACGATACTGGAAGAAATTCCTAGTGTGGGGTAATGTTTATCTTGGACTTTCCTAGCGGAACCGGCGCGGGGAATTACCTATGAATTTTATTCTATGAATGGGGAAAACGCCAATACCTATGTAATTAAAAAATGAAGGAAATAACCACTAGTCCATTGTATACTTTCGACAGCCGACATTAAGGATGATAATACTGGTTTTATAATAATAACTAATGTCGTATATTTTGGTCACCTACGAACTAAACCGCGTACGCGATGGAGTGGGAAAAAACAACCAAAAGCAATATCTGAATTTTAGGGTACAAAAACAAAAAAATATATACATATAAACATCCGAATTGATAACGTCCTCCTTTTGGAAGTCGGTTAGAAATAAACAGACTTAAATAAATCTCTAAGGGGCTCCCGTTCAACAAATATATTTTCTGCCAATTTTATAGTTAGGTGATGTTACAGTAGCCTTCTTGCGTGAGTCCGACTCGCACTTGGTGGTTGTTAGGGCTACGTATGAATGAAAAAAACCGAAACCCTAATCAAATCTGTGTCCGTCTGTCCGCCCTTCACAGTCAATTTCCTCTGAAGCTACTTAACCGATTTATATGAAATATGCTTAAGCATATTAATTCCTGTGGCTCATAGACAGTGGTTTATTTTATGTAATTTTAAAATAATCAGTTTCAGAGTTATTCAGGAAAATATACGAAAGATACCCTCCTTTATCTCTTAAATACTGAGTCTACAATTCTGAAACAAACACAGATTATGGTCCTTAGATTACAGGAAAATTATAGAAAAGTCCGTGATCTTAAACAAATCTATTCAAAAATACGGAACCCATCACGCGTGAGTCGGCATTTGGCCGGTTTTCGCAACTGAAATCATTTCCAGCGACACTGCCATAGTATAAAGAGGGGAAGTAGACTATCTCCGGCCCAATCCACCATCCATAATGTAGTATTTTTACAAACATGTATTGAATCACACAATACGTTCTCCTGCGATTATCGAACATTTTTCATTCATTTAGCGGTGCCGAAAAGCCGTGACGCGCGAACCCCATGCAGTGTTAGCCCCGACTGGCGCACTGAGAAACGGGTCGAAATTTTGTTTAAGTGTACGTGCGGCGACGCATAGATATTTTTGAAGTGAAAACTTCTTTAGCGGCGTTGAGCACTTTTCTGTAATGGGTATAAAATCTTAAACTCGCGTCAGGACACGTGACCCTGACCGAAAAAGCGTAGGACGGCGCAGGGCGCTTGCGTGAATGTTCGTTTGACGTTGCTAGGTAACATTGTTTATAAAAGATGTACGTCACATTGGAAAATTATTGAAATAAAAAAGTCAACCATTTTTGCGAGTTTTACTAAAATCTGTTCACAAGATATTTCCAACAATTACTATTCAAGTTTTCACTTCTGCCGGCACTCCCAGAGTGCAACCCGTCGTTTTTTTTTTTTTACTTTGACACTGCTTGACCAATATTTTTATTTAGGGGCTTTTATCTTACACTCGAGAGCAATGAATCCGGGTCACTTAAAGAATCCTAAAAATCTCGGAAACTAAAAATGCTAGGTTAATGCAATAAATTGTATTTAATAGACAATGTAATACTCCTTAAATGAAGGTATTAAAACTTCTTAGTTATTGTAAAGTTACATCATAAAAAAATCAAATTTGAAAAAGGGCCACTTTCGAAGATGGAACTACGAAATTACAGCATTTGGTTTTGCTTTTGTTTGTAATCTGTCATTTATGTGGGTACATAAACCATGTTGATAGTGCTCTATATTCATTATTCAAGCTGAAATTATGTCGCTTACGCCTGAAGAATGCACCAGAATACTTACAATGCTGGAAACCGGCCGGAGTCAGCGCGATACAGCCAGGACTGTCGGTGTGTCGCTGTCAACAGTACAAAAAAAAAAAAAATTATGCTCTACAAGCACGATGGAAGACACAGAGTGTATCGAAGACCAGGGGAAAGATTCAAGCAAGCATGCATCGAAGAAAAAGTAGCCTACGGTGGTGGGTCTGTACTTGTGTGGGCCGGAATTTCTTCTGAAAGTCGCACAGAGCTGGTGATCATAGAAAACGGCTCTTTAACTAGCGTAAGATGTGGAAGAAATCCTCAATGATCACGTTGGTCCATTTATGGTCAATTTAGGTGAGGATGCTATATTTATGCATGACAATGCCCGACCTCATACAGGTAGGATTGTGAATGACTACCTTCAAGAGATGAACATTACTCGTATGGAGTGGCCAGCCCGCAGCCCGGATATCAACCCGATCGAGCATGCTTGGGATGAACTAGGCAGATGCGTAAAACAACGAAACCCTCCCCCAATCACGCTTCGTGAGCTCAAAATTGCTCTCACAGAGGAATGGGAGAATATTCCCCAAAATCGTATAAGGAACTTGGTGTACAGCATGCCAAACCGCGTAAACGCAGTAATGGAAGCACGAGGAGGCAATACGAAGTATTAAAATTCAAGAAAATCGTAATAAAGTTCAAAAATTTCATGTTTCCTATTTTTGTTTTAAGGAGAGATCAGCAGTTTTTTTCTTTATGTAATTTTGTGTTAATAAAATGTATGGTGACTCATATTTTTTTTACTTTCATTTAAGGAGTATTACATTGTCTATTTAATACAATTTATTGCATTAACCTATCATTTTTTGTTTCCGAGATTTTTAACATTCTTTAAGTGACCCGGATTCATTGCTCTCGAGTGTAGATATAACAACCCCAGTTCATTATCATCCACAATATGGTTGTGTTGCGTATTAGGTATGTTTATTACGTTACGTTTTATTTTAATAATTTTGCTAAGCGTTAGAACGTCGTCACTTCTGTAAAGGAAATTTCCTTTCGCATACAAGTTTGGTAGTAGTTTTTATTTTATAAACATTTTTCGTTTTTCCTTCACTCAGTTGATAAATGTTATTACCGTCACTTCGGATTAGAACATTCTAGTGCGTATTTAAGAAAATTATGTATCTGACAAGAATTTGGGTTGAATATTTAAACAAAAACGGTAAAATAAAAAATATTGTCACAAAAAAAATTAACCGACTTCAATAACAACCACAAAAACATGGTTTAAAAAAAAAAGAAACTGACTTCAAAACTAAACACAACAAAAGTGTAAAATAACTTTTCTTTCGGAAGCCGGTGGCTTTTTTTATTTCATTGACTGTGGCTACCGGCTTTCGAAAGAAATGTTATTTTAAACTTTTTTGTGTTTGGTTTTGAAGTCGGTTCCTTTTTTTTTAAATTTTATTTTGCCATTTTTAGTTCAGACATTCATCAAAAATCTTCATAATATATTCGGCGTCTTTGAAAATTTACAATACCAGTATGCAACAAAAACGGATCTATGTGGGCAACGTCAAGAGATATCCATTATTGTTATATACTAAAACCTTTCCAAGAATGTAACAAACACTTCTCTCAAAACCGCATATAAATCGGTTCAGTCAAAACTAAACTACTGAACCGATGTTGATGAAACTTGCAGTATTCCCAACATAATAAGAAATATTTAAATCGGACTTGGAGATATGTGAACACAAACATAAAAACATACATACATACGATACACTTTTGAAATTTGGCACATTTGTTCAGAGATATAGACTAATATATTTAAAAATAACAAAAAAAAGAATGATTAAAATCGGTTGGTAAAGAGTTATGAGCGAACAATAGAAAAAAATATAAACATCTGAATTGAGCACCTCCTCTTTTTGAATTCGGCTAAAAACACACAATAATACAACTGAATGGTATTTTATTATTCTGGAACGTTTTTTCTGTCCATAAACAACTATTACGATTTGACAGGTGACGTCATAAGAAGCTCTCCTTAGTCGGACCGGTTGGACCACATAGTACTGTAACAGAGTATTCGACTCTTCCACCTCCTCTGTTGCCTCAACCTCTTTCCTTTTTGATCTACCTATACCAATTTATAAATTTTCATATTTCGAATTTCATTCTGTCATTTGTGTCATCTTCAACTATTTTTTTGGTCAGTACAATTTTACCATGGCTAGCAGAGCGGCTGCACCTGTTCTGAACTATAGTTTTTAAAAGCTAGTTCATTTTTTAAATCAAACTCAGTTATCTGCTGTTATGTTGTGCTTCCTTTAACTCGATTGAAGTTTTAAAATATTGTTGTAATACCTCGAATATTATTTAATACCCTGTTTGTTGTGAACTTATTTAGATTTTAATAGTTATCTCTACAGGTCCTTATGACCGTTACATAATATTAAATTGTTTTATTCTTGTTGTCTATAGGGTCCAACCTTGGGGCTGTACAAATAAAAGAAATTACAAAACCTGTAGTGGCTTCTTAAGGCTGACCCCACATTTGGCGTGCGCGATCCTCTGGCGTGCGAGTAGCGCGAGCGCCGCGTGAGTGTCGGGTGTTGCCGCTGTGTGACGTGCATACAGCGTGCGCGCAACGCGCGCGCGTCGCACTCGCGACGCTCGAGTCGCGTTCTTACCCTTTCGCCCGCTATCCCCGCCGTCAGCTAGCCTCCGCTATGACTTTGTGCAGATCAAAACCAGACACATTGTATATTCTGTGTTGGGCACAGAATATACAACGACCCATTAGGGCTAGGTACACCCAAGTATGGGTCAGTAGGTCATTTGAGGGGTGGATATAAAAAAAGGCCAAGTGCGAGTCAGACGGAGGAGTGTCAGCATAATGACGGGGCCTGTAGAGGGCCAAAGCCTGCCGGGGTCGGGGAACTTACGAATTACCGTGACCCCGGTACGTAGTGAAGGACACCGTGGATTTTAGTCAGTACAAGTCTGACAGTATGGGTGGGAGGACTCATTTGATGATTTTACCACGAAAAAAAAAAAAGTGCGAGTCGGACTCGCCCACGAAGGGTTCCGTGCCATTATCTATACAAACGGGAAGAAAAGTTTGTATGGAAGTTCCCCTCAAATATGTTTTATTTTAATTTAATTATTTATTTTGAATAGGTAACTAAATGTTCTGTGAATATTTCAAGCTTCTACTTGCCGTTATCAATATAATTACGACACGGTTAGCGCAGTGGCTGAGTGATTGGACTGCTCTGCGTGTCGCGGGTTCGATCCCCGCACACGGAACAAATATTTTTATATAGGTTATAAATAGTTGTTCCGGGTCAAGTGTTTGTAATACGTGTTGAGTGTCTAATTTTTGTAAAGGCACCCACGACACAGAAGAAATTTCTAGTGTGGAGCAAAGTAAAAAAAAAGATAAAAACACGTTTGTTGAACGAGAGTCCCCTTAAATATTTCATCAAATGTCTTTTTTTTTCCCCTAAATGAATATAATGTTCATGACCAATGCTAAAACAAAACAGATATAGTTTTTTTAGTAACTTCTTTAGAATCACTAAGTTTTAGAACGAACTTAAAATGACCTGACGGCTTGTTTAAGGAGCTAGTTTTAGAACTACATCCAATTGAAAACCATATTTCAAATTATAATTTTTAGGTCATTCCGGTAGAAAGTTATTATTGTTACATGTTATTTTTAATCAGTAAAAAGTCGTATAGTATTTTTTATACATATGTACATATATCGTTTCTGTACATACTTTGGCCCAATACTGGCTATCTCCTTTCAACACCGTACACACAAGATGTAACTCGCAGGCCATGCAGCGGTGTACTCGCGCAGTCGCAGGCGGTGCGTCACATCATCAACAGCTGACCGGTGGCGCGTGACGTCACCGGCTCAGCGCCAGCACGCGGCGCGCCCGTCTCCCCCGGTGCGGCCAGTGCCTTTGCCCACTGTCCCTGCGACCTTCGCGCTACCAGCTGCCAACCTCCCAATCAATAGTAGTAGCAACTGAGCCTCCCCGCCGCACTCCAGGTTCGCTCCATTACATCAATGTCCATAGGTATGCTGCATACCTTTATATTTTTTTTGTTTATAACTGCACACATAGTGCATACCGTATGCACTATGTGTGCAGTTATAAACAGCGCCTAATGAGTTGTTTATTGCGCACTGATCCTGGCTGTCCAGCCGCAGAACACTTCTTACGAAAATAACGTTATGAACGATACTAGGGAAACGTGTGTAAGGAAAACTGAGGGTCGGGATTGAGGAATAAAATACTGGTAAGTACCAACCTACAGTAGGTAGGTTCCAATACTTCTATTTAAGTATTCCTTATTTGTAGATTTTTTTTAAATATTACGCAGAAAATAATGTAGCTAACCTAAGTACCTACTAATACTTAATCATGTCTAAGTTTCAACCTTTCAAAGCTCATGAGGATCAAAAGTTTGGAATAGGTATTTAGGAATTTCCTGTAACTTACAGTGTATGTATCCCAATTTGAAACTGCAAACAACGAACCTCGTAACTGATTGTAGTGCCTCAAATATAAATGTTTTATTCTGATTCAGTCCTTTACAGTGGCGAGCATTGATCCTGTGATATGTAATAACAAAACAACACTAAGCTCGAACACTGCGCGTTATTTGTAACGTGAACGTTCGTCGTAATATTATGGGTTCACGAGTATCGACCGGCGCGCAATCTGCGGACGTCAAGTACGTCGCGACGCGTCTTCGTTTTTAGCGCGACTGTGAATGCAAAATGCGAAGAGGCGACTGCTAGCGCGATATCTAATTGCGGTGTGAGCGGGGCGCGCGGGACGGCAGCGTTGCCATGGTGCGAGATCAGGCCACGTGCACGCGACCAATGGCAGGACGCGGCCGGCCCTCGGGCCTCGCGGAGCACGCTGCGCCGTCGTGCCGCGCCGCCGCCGCGCCACTCTGCGCCGCGCGTTCGCTAGCTCGCTACCCCTGCCTGAAGAGCCTTTATAAAAGGCAATAGATTAGTACCTAGTACTAACTATTACACACCTTACGGCGCACACGGCCCGCTAGACACAAGTACTGACCTACACCACAACATACTCACAAATTAATTAGATAATTTGGTTTTGGCGGATCATTGTGACTTTATACCGCGCCGCGAACCTATTTATTTTCAAGGGTCGTGTATGTTACGACTTACGAGCTTACATTTTTGAATGTTAACATTCATTCACTTCGATTATAGGAGTTTCGGGACTGTCTCATCAGTTAACTTAACCGTGACCCTGGAACGTAAAGGACTATTGAAAGATCACCTTGGATTTTAGTCAAAACGAGTCTGACAGTTTGGCCCCCTGGGGGGAGGACACATTTGATTATTTTACCTCGATAAAAAACAAAGTATAAAGAACTCGGACTAAGAAACTCACTTACAGTAATTTCTTTAACATAACATAGATTTGCTTAAAATCTTTGCAATTTTTTTTATAATGAACATGAAAAACAATGGCTATATAGCCATTGTTGTTTTTTTTTTTGTCCTGTAGTCATCAAGATGACCACAGGACAAAAAAAAAACAAAACAAGCGGGAATGCGGTAATCCGATCTACACTCATACTCATACCCGACTACGGCAAAGCCAAAAGGAGGGTTATGATTTGGACCGGTATGTATGTATGTTTGTTTGTTTCCTCATAACTTCTAAACTACTTATCATTACATGACAAATGAGGTATCGTTAGAAGCGTCTCAGTTGTCCGCTGGTTATAGGGTAGGTGACGTGTCACCAAATCCAATATGGCGCCATCTAGGGGATAAAAAGTCGTTACCGAAAAAAAAAAAAATTCGCACAGTATCGACATGGGTATCAAATTAAAGGGCTTGATGAGCTGAAAAAAAATATAAACATTATATAGCTTTTACTAGCTAATTTTCTGTTTCTAACAGTGTCAACATGGGTATCAAATGATAAATCTTAAATTCACAACTCAGAAACTATACATACTACTTACTCTGTCAAGAAAGTACCGGGAAAAGATCAATAATACACAAAATGTCTGTTATTCATCCAAATTTATTTTATCACTTTCAAATAAGGCTCGACCGAGATCTCGGTCTCGGTCTCGGTCTCGGCATTCTCGGCTACAAATCCAACCGAGAAATTTGTTTCGGTTCTCGGCTAGTTATAGCCGAGATTCTCGGTCATGGCCGAGATTGTAACTTTGTTCGGATCGGCATTTAAATTTTGCCGCGCGCGGCCACGCGCCGCAGCGCGAAGTCGATTGGTGTAAGTGCGTGAGAGAGCTAAATTGTGATTGGTTGAAGTCTCGGTTGCCGAACTGCGGCCGACCGCCTTCGCTCCGTTCGTGCAGTATTCGAATTAATAATTTGTTGTTTATATTTACAATAGTAACATGATGAAAGTTTGTTAATGCATTAAATTAAAATAAGTTCTATTTTAAGAATTGTGTTGTTAGTTGCTGTGATTTCTTGTTGTTGATACTTGTAAATTGATTAATTACATTGGTTTGGTGAAAGCAAGATCATTATTTACTACCTACCTATTTATAGTTTTGCTGTGGAATATAAAGTGGGTAAGTGGTTTTAGGATAAATATACGTAAATTAAATACCTAAATATATTTTACAGATTGATAGGGTTTTGTGACTTTATGCGTATGTATTTTGCTGATAATACGTATTTTTTTTTATCGTGGTAAAATCATCAAATGAGTCCTCCCACCCAGGGCAGGGCGGGAGGGACTGTCAGACTTGTACTGACTAAAATCCACGGTGTCCTTCAATAGCCCTTTACGTTCCGGGGTCACGGTAATCCCTTGGTCCCGCGACCCCGGCAGGCTTTGGCCCTCTACAGGCCCCGTCACTATGCTGCCCTCTTTGAGGCGCGCGTGGAACACAAAGCGCCGTCGACCCGGGCATGGTCCACGGTCGGACAGCGAGTCGCCCATTACTCGCTGCCCGCATGCCCGCGCCTACGGTGGCCGGAGATCGTCTTGCGACGTCCGACGCCGTGGGCGTCTACCACTGCGGCTGGGGTGGAGGGAGGAGGCTGTCCTCTCCTTCAGGCGGCCCGCCTCCTCCGTCACGAGCATGACTGCTTCGCAGAAGGAGGCGACCGCTTCCCACTCCGTCTCGCCCCGCAGCATGGCCTCGACCAATGCCGGGCGCGAGAGGTCTCCGCCTATCGCCGTCGTGAGGACACGGCGGTGCTCTGCCCAAGCGGGGCAGTCCTGCACCGTATGCTCCACCGTGTCCTCCGGACGATCCTCGCAGTGGTGACACCCAGGCGTTTCTTCCCTCCTTATCAGACACAGGAACCTCCCGAAACTTCCGTGCCCGGTCAGGACCTGCGTCATGCGTAAGGTCAGGACGCCGTGACGCCTATCCAGCCACTCTTCAAAGAGGGGTCTTACCGCCGCTATTGCGGCGTGCCCGTGCTGATAATACGTAAGGTACAATTAAGATAATAAATAAACATGTTTCGTTTGTCGATAGGTACCTACAGCAATTGCAAAGGTTTTTGCTAAAATCAAATACCTACGTTGGGTTCGTAGGTTAAGTACCTAATTTCTTATTAAAATTAACCGAGATTTTTTTTGATAAAAGTTGACGACCTAAGTAGGTACCTATTTCTGTTTAAACAACAAACTTACCAGGTGCTGTTTTTCAGTTTTGTTTCGATTTAATGTGTTTAATATTTAGTGCTGTATTAAAAAGTTATTTTTTTTTTCACGCTACGTCTATTCTCGGTCTTGGCTCTCGGTCTCGGCCGAGATAGTATTATATTCTCGGTCTCGGTCTCGGCCGAGAACGAAAAACCCATCTCGGTCGAGCCTTACCTTCAAAGTATGCTCCTTTAGAAACGATACACTTGCGCCAACGAATAATCCATTCATCAAAACATTTTTTAAACGCTGCTTCCGGAATTGAGTTCAGTTCTCGCCGCGAATTCTCCTTTATGTCTTCTATCGATTGAAAACGGGTGCCATGAAGCGGTAATTCGAGTTTAAGAAAAAGTAAAAAGTCAGCAGGAGCCATATCTGGTGAATATGGTGGTTGCTGGATGGTATTTGTTGAGTATTTGGTCAAAAATTCGTTCACAATGATAGCCTTGTGCGAAGGCGCATTGTCGTGGTGCAAAATCCAAGAATTTTCTTTCCACAAATCTGGCCTTTTTCGTCGAATTTGCTCTCTTAAACGCCGCATAACGCTCAAATAATATTCTTTATTTACCGTTAGACCTTAATAATAATAATAATAATAATTTATTTGTCAGAATATTGTTTTACAAGGAGACAAGAATTCAGAGTGCACAACACCGCGATAGTCAAAGAAAACAGTCAACATGACTTTGACTTTTGATCGACTTTGGCGTGGTTTTTTCGGTTTCGGTTCAGTTGGAAGGCGCCACTCCGAAGCTTGTTGACTAGTTTGCATGTCAAACTCGTAAACCCACGTCTCGTCACCAGTAACAATGCGTTTCATGAATGTTGGGTCCGAACTGACTCGTTCTAGCATGTCCTCAGCGACTTTCATGCGATTGAGTTTTTGGAGAAAATTCAGATCTTTTGGGACTAGCCGAGCAGCAACATGTTTCATACCCAAATGATTAGTTAAAATGGTACGGATCGACTCGTGAGATACAGAAAGTTCGGCGGCTATCTCTCTCAGAGTTGAATGGGGATTTTCAGTCACTATTTTCTTCACTTTTGCGATGTTAACTTCAGTTGCAGACGTTGACGGCCTACCAGAGCGAGGCAAATCTTCCATCACATCTCGACCGCTTTTGAGCCCTTTGAACCACTCATAAGCACGAGTTTTTGATAAAGTCGATTCACCGTAAGCCTTCTGTAACATTTTCAGTGACTCCGAACACGAAATTCCATTGGCGATGCAAAATTTAAGACAAACTCTTTGTTCGATATTTTTGTCCATTATGAAATTCGCAATACACACTATCTTCTTATATATATATTATATATATATATAAAAGGAGAACTGACTGTCTGACATATCAACGTACAGCGGAAACGACTGGGGCTAGGAATGTGAAATTTTGCACACAGCTTCCTATTACAATGTAGGGGAGCACTAAGAAGGGGTTTTTGGAAATTTAACCTTTAAGGGGGTGAAAAGGGGGAATTTTGTTTGTATGGAAAATCTTCTATCGTTTGAAAAATCAGCCTTCGAATTTTTTAGAGGAAAGTACGTAACCCACGCGGACGAAGTCGCGGGCGAAGTGCTAGTTTATGATATTACTAACCAGCACTGTATATAAATAACAGATGCAACTCAAACTCCGCGCCAAAATGGAAAACAGTTGTGCCAATCTAACAACTACAAAAAAACTAAAATTTGAATTTGAAACCATAAACAAATCATCCATTCCCGATACTTTTTTGACTGAATGTTTAACATAAATTACTTACTTCAAATAATATAACCCCAAAATAGTGTAAACATAAAATAAGTTAAGTAACCTATATGTAAATAAAAAATAAGTTAAGTTAGGTAGGTAACCTAGCCAATAAAGATTGTGTGAAACAACCGTAGGTGGCATACGACCACGGCTTGTTCTTGTTTTATACTTTTCAGTGCGCGATTTTTTCGTAGTCGGGTTAGTTATTTTTAATTTATTTATTTTGTCTTTAGTTAATAACAATCAATGTTCTTATTTTTACTTTCCTCGTATTCGTAATGTAAAGCACAGTTTAGCCCTCACTAGGTTACAGGCGCCAAATCCTAGCTCGGGACTAAATAAGTCACTTTCACTGTACTTACATGTATTACATACGTCGGTGTCGTCTTTTAACCTCTCGGGCGCGTTACGTACACCCGGGTGTACATAAGCGAAAACGCCCCAGCGCCTTACGTACACACCTCTGTACATAACAGACAGTCGCTCATTGGACGTTGATTTTTATAATTTTCAATTATAAATCGCCCGAGAGGTTAACAATGAAGAAAACGTCCTTCAAGCCAAGTTCTGGCGTGCAGCACCGTGTGTTACACGAACCATTTGAAGGCACTTTTGAGCTGCATAACTCAAAAAATATTCCATCTAAACTCAATGATATTATAAGTAATAGACTCAGATCAAAAAAAATAGGCAGATAGAACGTGCGCGAACAACAAAGTGAAGCCAGATTTTATTTTAGTGTGCGCGGCAAATATGGCGCGCCGTGTACGAACACGTGCATCTGTGTGCGTTTACGGTTGCCAGATATTGAGAAATACTCCCACATTCTGTTCAGTTAAATTGTTCTCAAATATTGTACTACTATTTTTTAAATTAGAAACGCGATTTTGTTTTATGGTTATACCCAGAGAGCAAAAGCGTGTAGTATTTATTATTTAACAGAATAATAATAAGGAATAAAAGTTAATATGCGTAATTACTTACTACCTTTTTAATTAATTTATATCAGACCATCATATCATATCAGAGAATATAACACTTTTTATAACGCTTTTTGGTTATTTGTTTATAACGCAAAATTTTGAAGGAAGCCATTCATTATCCTGCCTGCTTTGGCGAATAATAGTGACCCATTTATCGCGTAAAACCGGATCCGTGGGCAATCTGCAAAAACATAATTCGAATAATATTGTAGTGCCCAACCAGTGGCGAAGACCTAATTTAAAAGGGTGTGGGAGGGGGCTGGCATGTTACACTATGTACAAAATTAAAACGATTTATCGGCCAATAGAAAATGCCCTACCAGCTCTACTCACGATACTGCTTGCATTGCAACTAATAATTCGAAAATGAAAAATATCACTAATTAAAGTATGGAATCCTCTAAATGTCACATGGCAAAGCCTAATTGTTGCAATTAGATACTAAAAGTAATAATAAAATATTTCATAAACCCCAATAAGTCTTGAAATATAAAAATTTTAAAGCGCAGTACACCGCACGCGGAACTAAAAGTAAACGACTAAACGTACATCAAATAATAAAATAATAATAAATACAGGTACTATAGATTACGACCGTGCAGTTGTATTGACGAATTTGATCGATATTTTTTATGCACAATACACATTCCCCTAATTCAGGGTAATTTACCCGTCATAAACTAGCAACACAGACGATTTACTGTTGAGGTTTTGTGTTTCAAGTGAGCCGAAAATATTTTATGGAAAATAAATACCAAAACAATAAAAATAACAAGAGTTACCTGTGGAAAGATATTCCATCTTGTTTTCTTTGTTTTTGTGAACAACTTTTGCAGTGTTTAAATACACAAGACGGCATGTTTTGGCTTAAAATGGCAAATCACTAGTGACGTGTGAGCGAGACGATGCGTAGCTTGGTACTGTCGCGAGTTTGTATTATCCTTTGATTTTGTATTATCTTCGGTTGACACACTCGCGTGTTCTGAGCGCTCTATCTGCCTATTTTTTTTGATCTGAGGTAATAGATGTGTTATACACTTACAATTCAACAGAAAAAAGTGTGCCGCGCCGTGAGGCAGCACACATACACACTTTTTATTCACACATTACATTTCACTACAAGTGAAAAGGATAGCTTGACAAAACCAATAAGAAAAAAAGTGACAGCTAGATGTTGTCAATTGCGCGTGAATGTAAACAAACATTATTCGAGCCACCAATCACCGCTCGTTGAGATCATAGACCTCAGATCAAGAAAAATAGGCAGATAGAGCGCTCAGAACACGCGAGTGTGTCGACCAAAGATAATACAAAATCCAAGGATAATACAAACTCGCGACAGTACCAAGCTACGCATCGTCTCGCTCACACGTCACTAGTGATTTGCCATTTTAAGTCAAAATATGCCGTCTTGTGTGTTTAAACACTGCAAAAAATGTTCACAAAAACAAAGAAAACAAGATGGAATATCTTTCCACAGGTAACTCTTGTTATTTTTATTGTTTTGGTATTTATTTTCCATAAAATATTTTCGGCTCACTTGAAACACAAAACCTTAACAGTAAATCGTCTGTGTTGCTAGTTTAGGACGGGTAAATTACCCTGAATTAGGGGAATGTGTATTGTGCATAAAAAATAACAATCAAATACGTCAATACAACTGCACAGTCGTAATCTATAGTACATATACAACATTCGTTATTGCTTATGCGAAACCTGAAACACGTGTCTAGTATTTTTTCACGATCACTTATCAGATACACACTAAACTATTTCGCGTATCGCGTTGTGTCATAGGCGCGTGCGACTGTTACAACCGGACGACTGAAGACACACGCGGGGGGCGGGGAACACAACCCCGACCGGGTTGTGTTCCCCGTCCCCCGCTGCCTGTGCGCTGCCGCCGCACGCGACTTCAGCTGATCGCTATGATCTGCCGTAACCTCTGTAGTGCTCGCGTATGATTGCGGGTAGGTGTCCAACTCCTTTTTAAATAATTTTGGGACAAAATATAACATGGTGTAAAAATTATTGGAATCGATTCAGTTATTGATTCTGAACAAACTATATTCAGGTTTCGCATATACTAAAAATAATGTTGTATGGTCGTAATGACACAAGGTCACTAGTTAGTTCCGTCCGGGTCGTAAATACTTCGGGTCTCGTCTCGGGATGGCACCCCCGCGCGCGGTGCTGTATTCGTATTTTTGCGTGAGAAAGTGGGACGGAGAGCATGCCTTTGAGCTATTCGGTACTTGTAAGGATGTGCCGAGCTCGCGCCGCTGGATTTTTTTATTATTTGTTGCTATCTGGATATAACCATAAAGCAAAATCGCGTTACCAATTTGAAACATTAATAGTATGTTTGTACAATATAATTGGTGCAGAACTAAGGCTGTTAAAGTTTAATGATTGTGTGTAAAATTATTATTATTTTAATAAATGTGTTGATTGTTATAACAAATTGTTTATCTTTTTAAACTAAAAAACCTGTCCTTAAATAGTTTATTAATCAAATTACTAAAAAGCGTTATGAAGTGTTATCCGTTCTGATAAAAATTAATTAAATAGGTAGTAAGTAATTACGCATATTAACTTTTATTCCTTATTATTATTCTGTTAAATAATAAATACTACACGCTTTTGCTCTCTGGGTATAACCATAAAGCAAAATCGCGTTTCCAATTTAAAAAATAGTGGTACAATATTGAGAACAATTTAACTGAACAAAATGTGGGAGTATTTGTCAATATCTGGCAACCGTAAACGCACACAGATGCACGTGTTCGTACACGGCGCGCCATATTTGCCGCGCACACTAAAATAAAAACCGGCTTCACTTTGTTTATCGCGCACGTTCTATCTGCCTATTTTTCTTGATCTGAGTCATAGACTAACAAATTAACTAGGCAGAAGGTACAAACCGCGTGTACAGAAATTGTAGCCGTAATTTGTGCCTATGCAACGACTAATATTAAAAGGTAGGTAGAAACAAATATAATTCGCGACAGTGCGTCGTCTAATGTACCAGAAACAATGTAGAATAAATTAATCAGATATGAAATTACCTTACACTAACGCTTTAAAAACGCGATTCACTCATAAGTTCATATAGCAAAAGTATTATGTAATAAAAATGCATTCAAATTAGGTAAATAAAAACAGCCACCCACTGGATACACCTTAGTTCATTTCTTGGAAATCTAGAAATCACGAATTAATTTATTACTTACACCTAAAGAAAAAGTTTATTATTTATGAATCAATCACAGATTTCAATGTAGTAATATAATATTTAATTAAAAGGATTTGTCAAAATTCTTACGGGAACGGGAAAAGATAAATAGCATAAAGTTTGTGCGCGAACGAAGTCGCGGGCAAAAGCTAACAGGTCATAACATAAATAAAAATCTACATTTAAGTAGGTCTAATGGCACCATTTGCACTGTTAGTCTAACTGACTTTCTGTTTCGTAGGTATAATATTACTCTGTCATCTATCTCTATCGCACTTGTTGATACAGAAATTGTTGTCTTACTCTTTCTTTTACGACGCCATATTTTAGAATCGTAATGTTTTATTTGTGAAAATATTAGGATAAATAGTATATTTACGAATGATATGTGATTCCTAGACTTTTAGAGGTCTTGCTTGTATAATTCGCACAATATCTCATAACACACGACGGCATTTTCGTTGGTTTTGAGTCAGTTTTAGTTTTGATTCACTCGTGTTTACGTAAAGTGCACTCGCTGACGCCGGCAACGTCGCACAGCGCACTGAGGTCAAGGTTTGTCACTTAGCTACATTTTAGTGTGTCACTTGCTGAGCGCTTATAACGTATCTACACTTTTTTACTTATAATATCATTGTCTAAACTTGTCAAATTTTGCTCATATATTGAGACTTGCGAGATACATAAATGCGGAAAATTTTATATACATACCTCAAACGGTTATTTAGATATTAGCATAAAAAAATTGTCATTTTTATGACTATAATGAGACTAAACAAAAACTAAAGCAGACTCAACTTAGAGAGGTTTCTAGTGATTTTTTTTATCAAAACATTCACCATTTATCAAAATCACATCACAAGACAGGCGTTCTATTAGTGTAGGAACAAAAAACAATATTATGTGTCCTTCAATAGCCCTTTACGTTCCGGGGTTCACGGTAAATCGTGAGTCCCGCGTCATTATGCTGACACTCTTTGAGGCGCGTGTGGAACACAACGCGCCGTCGACTCGGGCATGGTCCATGGTCGGACAGCGAGAGGCCCATTACTCGCTACCCGCATGCCCGCGCCTACGGTGGACGGAAATCGTCTGCCGACATTTGCGCCGTGGGCTTCTACCACTGCGGCAAGAGGTGGAGAGAGGACGCTGTCCTCTCCCTCACGCGTCCCGCCTCCTTCGCGAGCATGATTGCTTCGCAGGAGGCGACCGCTTCCCATTCCGTCTCGCCCTGCAGCATGGCCTCGACCATTGCCGGGCGCGAGAGGTCTCCGCCTATCGCCGTCGTGAGGACACGGCGATGCTCTGCCCAAGCGGGGCAGTCTTGCACCGTATGCTCCACCGTGTCCTCCGGGCGATCCTCGCAGTGGTGACACCCAGGCGTTTCTTCCATCCTCATCCGACCCGGATACCTCCCGAAACATCCGTGTCCGGTGAGGACCTGCGTCATGCGGTAGGTCAGGACGCCGTGACGCCTGTCCAGCCACTCCTCAGAGGCGTCTTACCGCCGCGATTGCGGCGTGCCTGGACCTCGGTTGCGACAGTCGCTCCCTTCATACAGCCCTGAGATCGCGCCGAAGCTCTTACCGCCGCTCCTCGATTTGTCGAGGCAAGAGTTTAGCACTTAAGTTAGTTTTAAAATTAGTTATTTTTATTTATTGTTTAAAGTGCCTCCTTCTTGAATGGGACATAAAAATGATCGAGTGTTCCACGGGAATAAAACAATTGTGGTCAATTTATGTATTATTTATTTAAATCACTAAGGCACACTTGCACCACATCACTAAACGGGTTTAGCGCTAAACTGCCTTAGAATATCACTGTATCCCTGTCAAATTGTTTGAAGTTGACAGAGACAGAACGATGTTTTAAATCAGTTTAGCGCTAAACCTGTTTAAAAGCAAGTGCAAGTGGGCCTAAGTTTTGCTCTCGTCGTGTAAGTGAATACTTATTACCTAGAAAAAAAATATCTTTAAGTACTCCAGTGTTTACATTGAACTGCAATGTAGTAGCGTACCTACTGTGTTAACAAAATTTTCAGGGAATTATAAAAAGACCTAAATATTTAAATATGATTAGGTATTCAAAATTATTTTTGAGGGTCACAAAGATCATTAAATTTAATGTGTATTTTCAACGTAATAAATATTTAAGTCAAATGAAATAATTATGTAAATAATGTTTACTGAAAATAAATCTAATAAATAATACAGTGCAACTATATGTTAAAAAAAAAACGACGGGTTGCACTCTGGGAGTGCCGGCAGAAGTAAAAACTTGAATAGTAATAAACACACACGAACATTCGCGCAAGCGCCCTGCGCCGTCTTACGAATTTTCGATCAACTCACGTGTCCTGACGCGAGTTTAAAATTTTTTACCCATTCCAAAAAAAGTGCACAACCGCGCTAAAGAAGTTTTTACTTCAAAAATGCGGGAACTGTAATTTAAACCAGACGTGTGTGCTAACGTAGTGTCAAAACCAAAGTCAAAATTATTTATTTGCTTTAAATGTGTTCCCTCCACCCCAGCCGCAGTGGTAGACGCCCACGGCGTCGGGCGTCGCAGGACGATCTCCGGCCACCGTAGGCGCGGGCATGCGGGCAGCGACTAATGGGCGACTTGCTGTCCGACCATGGACCATGCCCGGGTCGACGGCGCGTTGTGTTCCACGCGCGCCTCAAAGAGTGTCAGCAGTGACGGGGCCTGTAGAGGGCCAAAGCCTGCCGGGGTCGCGGGACCAAGGGATTACCGTGACCCCGGTACGTAAAGGGCTAGTGAAGGACACCGTGGATTTTAGTCAGTACAAGTCTGACAGTCCCTCCCGCCCTGCCCTGGGTGGGAGGGCTCATTTGATGATATTACCACGATAAAAAAAAAAAATGTGGCATCAAACCACATGATAAAAATATAATATTTTCGGTCTGTTTATGTCGTATATACACATCAATTATTGTGAAATAAGGAAAAACATTTTTTTTTTAGGCGTAGGTACACATTGCATTTGTTGCATTTTATAAAGCTCAAAAGTTTACATCCAGGAAATTGACAACGTCTTCTTGAATCTGTTCTTACAAGCTCGTGGCCAACTCTATCAAGTCGAACGTCTTTGGTAGGCATAGAGGGTAAGTTAGCTGTCCTTTTCTTTTTACAAATAGCTTCTTCTAGACTTGAACTTGGTCTTCCTCTCTTACTCTCTCTGTGTGTTCCATATTTTGCCAACGTTTCAGCCAAGTCACTGCGAAACTCTCCCAAATCCATAAGGCTTTTAGGGTTCACTCCAGGCGTTTATAATAGTTATATCCAAGAGATGATAAAAAATTCCGAGGTACCACTTTCTTGTCTTCATATGGACTCGGTAACGACCTAAAAAACTCCATAAGATCGACCCCACCCATATGAGCGTTATATTCTAGTATTACCTTAGGACAGGAAATAGGCAGCCTTCTTTTTTCTTTTTTTTGTCTTACCTCTGTATAGTCTCCGACGGTTCAGCTCCAACATACGTGGACAGAAGAATAACTGGTTTGTTGTCTTTCCAGCTAACCGCAGCTACTTCTGTCCTTTCGTAATTGGCCACATTTTTCTCATAGTGACCTCTAGGTACGGATTGTTTCATTACCTCAGATGTTGTTGGTAATTTGCAATTCTTGCCTAACCTATTTCTTTCGGGTCTCTAAGCTTGCCGTCAAACAATATTTTATTCTCGTCAAACTGAAAGCTTTGCTTTTTCCAAATAAGTTGTCGGTTGCTGATAGGTGTACTCGCCCGAAATTTGCTGGTTTGATCCAGAAACAGTTGATTGATTGTCATTACTGGTACTATTATTATTCCAATTAGGAGAATCTGAGTTATTTACTTCATCCGTCGGCTCATCTTCTAGCACCTGCAGCAGATCTTCTCTCGACGGATAGAAGTCTAAGTCGTCTCCATCGGACTCGCATTCATCCTCCGATAATTCACCAGCTTCCAATCTTCGAAGTATCCTCTATATCATCGTCCTTGCAATCTCTAGCAGCCATCTCTGTAAAATACATATAAAGCCATGCACAAATACCCATCCGCCACCAAATTACCGCTAAGACTATAACGCAATTTATTTTGTCGTTACTGCATACCGTATCATTTTTGAAACACATAAATTTTGGGACGAAAACTATCGAATTCATGCAAAATGAGAAAATAAACCAGAAAAAGCAAAAAATAGAACTACTTACCAATACAATACACTTTTTCTTATAAACTTCACTCGTAACAAATTTTTATTGTTTTTCAAAAGTTGTAAGTATGTACCAGCCTGTCGCGCCAAAGTCGTACGTTGGTTATCAATCAATCAATCAATACGTTTATTTGCATAATACAGGTAAGTATAAAAAGGTGTTACATGTAGCTATAATATGTACGCTGTACTATAACCTAATAAGGTGTGCAAATTATTTAATTAATTTTTATAAAATGACAGTTTTGTTCGCGCGTATTTTGAATACCGTTATTTTTTTTTAATTCGTCATGTGCACTAATAAAAGAAACTACATCCAGCCAAGTTTGACGTCGGATAAAATTTGTAGCTGACAGTTGGCTATGAAGTTAGTGTTTCAGTTTTGATACGCCATGCATTTAAGGGTTAATAATATTGTTTGATGATGTATTGTTCCTATTGTGACAGATACTTACATTATGTTTATGGGGGTTGTATTTCATGAACCGTGATAGTTAGACTTTTCACAGATGATGTGTATTTCTGTTGCCGGTATAACAACAAATATGTACTAAAAAAACAGAATAAAATAAAAAAATAAGTGGCCTAACCAGAGTTGCCAGACGTCCCAATCTTTCAATCAAAATTATATGCCCAGCGCGGGACAGGCTAAGTCCCGCTTTCGTGGATGACTTTTTTTTTAGCATGGTAAAATCATCAAATGAGTTCTCCCACCCAGGGCAGAGCGGGAGGGACTGTCAGACTCGTACTGACTAAAATCCACGGTTTCCTTCAATAGCCCTTTACGTACCGGGGTCACGGTAATTCGCGTCGAGTCCCGCGACCCCGGCCGGTTTTGGCCCTCTAGAGGGGGGCCCGTCATTTTGGGGATGACTTAGATTTTTGTTTTTATTTTTCAAACGACTAACTAAGACTCAACTACCTGACTATAGGCAAATCTGATTTAAAATATCATGTTTTTTTAATTAAAATACACACATCAACAAAATCTAGGGATACCTTAATCCTAAATTATTTACGAATTTTTAGTTTACAATATTTTTAGTTTTTATAAAAAGTTTGTATACAGATTGAAACCTCATTTATTCTATTTTCAAAATTTAAAAAATAAATACAAAAAAAAAAGAAAAAACAAAATACGGCGGCAAAATTGTTAGTAATTCGTTACGTTAAGGAAAATTAAAATTGTTTTCTTAATATTCATTAATGAAAAGGGATTAGATTGTTATTCTTTTTTAATTTAACGTACCGTGTGAGCTTTAGGAGTCATGTCACGTCGTCATTTGAGTCGAGATGAAATGTTACGAGCCGTGGGCATGCTACTTAGTAAATGGTGCTATTCAAAACGTGATATCAAGGTTGTGGTCACGTTATCGCAGTATTGGGGATGTAGCTGAACGGCACACGGGTAGATATCGCGTTACTACGCAGAGACAGGATCGATTTCTCCAAATTACCGCTAGAAGACAACCCAATATCTCAAGGCTCCAGGAGGACCACCAGCTGCTGGTAAGCGACCAAACCGTGCGAAGGAGGTTGCATGAAGTTGGTCTTCATGCTCGAAGACCGCTACGTGTTCCAGCATTGCGACGTGGCAATCGCGGTCGGCGGCTTTCGTGGGCTCGGGAGCATTTACCATGGAGTGACGAACAATGGTCTTTGGTGCTGTTCACCGACGAGTCCCGATTTGGGTTTCATCCGGATTCTCGAAGGACACGCGTTTGGAGAACTCCAGGGAGAGTTAGCCGTCTACGGCACCCTCAGGAGGTCCACCCATACCAAGGCGGGACAATCATGGTGTGGGCAGGAATTCGTCTTGGCGGACGAACCCAGCTCATTTGGATCCAAGGTAGCATGACCTTGGATCCAAATGAGCTGGGTTTGCACAAAAATACAACGAGGAGGTAGTAGAGCCTGTTATTGTCCCACACAGAATCCAAATGGGCCAGGAATTTCTACTCATGCACGATAACGCTCCTTCCCATACGGCGCGGCTGGTGTCGGCCGCTCTCCGAGACCACGATATTCAAGTTTTGGATTGGCCTGCACAGTCGCCCGACTTAAATCCTATCGAGCATGCCTGGGACATGTTACAACGAAAAGCTTTGAGAGATTTTCCGCCAAATTTGACGACAGAACAAGAACTTTACGAACACTTGCAAAGAACATGGGACCTCATACCGCAGCAAGACATTGACAATCTAATTTTAAGCATGAACAATCGATGTCGATGTGTAATTAATGGAAGAGGTGGCAACACTGATTATTAATTATTAGATTTTATAAGATTTATTCAATTTTCATTAAAATTAATAGCATTATAAGAAGAAATGAAGTTTTTGACCATATTAATTTGCTACGGCGATTAAAAAAATAAACATTTTTATTTAAAACAAAAAAATCACGATTTTTTTTAATTTTTTACTAGAGACCTTAAAGTAACCTATCATTCTTCCATTTACTATATCAGAAAATTCTTCATAGATTTTTAAATATTTGATGAAATATTAAATATCCCTAGATTCTGTTGATGTGTGTACCTTTTAATGGCTATTTTTGCTATCTATTGTCACGTAATTTAAACCCAAATAAAAAGACAAATATTTAAATACCTCTGATAATTTACGACGTTATTTTTACTGGGGCACAGCTTTCCATGTAACAATCCCGCTTTTTTCACTCAAGAAGTTTCTAAATCACGTTTTGGCAAAAAATAAATCTGGCAACGCTGGCGCTCGCATACAACAAACGTGAACGGTTTTGTTCGATATTGATAAAGACAACAGATACACACTTGAAATATTCACAGAACATATTACATACCTATATCTATAGTATATAATAAATCCAAGTAATATACATTATTATAGAGCAGTGGTGGTCCAGTGGTAACGGCGGCTACGACTTACCAAGTTTATAGGTCGTGGGTGCGAATCCCTATATTATTACAAAATCGAAACCGCGGCATGTCCTAGAACCAAAAATTCGAACATCAACCCGCACTGGGCCCGTGTGGCTATTGGTCACTCCCTCTTGAAGAGAGAAGGCCTGTGCAGTGGGAACATTTTATGTATAGGCTGCTGATGAATTTAATTTTAAAGTAATACTTAAAAAGAAGCCCCACACTAGGAATTTCTCCTGTATCGTGGGTAGTTTTTACAAATTTAAACTACTATTTCCAGGTCTCTGCGACGCATTGTTTCAAAGATCTCCATGGCCGCGGTTCGCCGCGCTTCGATGGCGCGGCCACGTTCAAATCCTTTTAACTTTTTTAACTATTGTGTTTATGGTTTAGGCAATGAAGTCATAGCGCCATCAAGTACAATTGGATAATGTTTGACATTTGCTTCGATAGATGGCGTTGTCGTCGAAATAAATCACGACATGGTTTCGTTACATGCGAATGTATAAATAGGTTCGGAATTATATTGTATTTTATGTTGACCATTTTAGGTTGACGTGCGAGATGCCATACACAAAAAAAACCCCTGAATGAATAATTCGACCCAGCCTGACCCTTGCTGCCCCCTCGATGACGCATTGAGCCTAGCGCCCGAACCCCACAGGGGGTACCTTTAGTGACGTTCATTTAATTGAACCTTAAGGGTCGACTCACACCAAAAGAGCGGCGAAGGGCAGCGAAGCGCGGAGTTACGGAGTCCCGCGACTTCTCGAGCATTCCAGCGACTTCTCGAGCATTCCAGCGACTCCTCGAGCGGTCGCGGGAATCCGCGCGCCTTCTCGAGCCCACCCGCGATGAATTTTTGTAATTGCTGTAATGCCTTGATTTGGTATTATATAGGCAGTCGTACATTTGCACCAAATGAATAAGCTTTTCTTCATCCTCCATCACTTCTGTATTCGTTGCACTGCAAGGAATGAATGCGAATGCTCGCCAGTAACAACGAGACGCGCGCGGGGAGCGGGCGGTAAGATACGAGTGACCACGTCAAAAAAAAAAAGTCGTTGTTGTGAGAAATTGTGAGCAATACATTGTGTATCGGTACTAGTAATAAACGTGTTAAGTTTACCAGTGTAACAGTGTTTCAAGTAGCAACCCACTCCAAGTAGACCCGCGGTTCGGGGTCGCGGGACTAACGAATTACCGTGACCCCGGTACGTAAAGGGCTATTGAAGGACACCGTGGATTTAAGTCAGTCAAGTCTGACAGGCCCTCCTGCCCTGCCCTGCCCTGGGCGGGAGGACTCATTTGATGATTTCACCACGCTCTAATAAAAAAAAAGCAGACCCGCGGTTTTGTTCACATTGCTTTGACAAAATGGTTTTGGGAATCAACTTTTCTTTTTTTTTACAAAAAGTTGGGAATATTTATTAAAAAAACCTCTATGGCCGCGCCATCAAAACGGACGTTATGGTATTTTGCAATTTTCCGTCTTTTTGTGTTGTTTATGTCTCCCAAAGATGCGTTGAAATTAGTGTTGAAAGGATTCATTTTTTGGTGGTTTTATCACAATAAAAAAAATGTTTTCTTAATAATAATTTGACTTTTTATCAAGATGCCAGTGTTACGTCAGTTAAGACTATTACAACAACAAAAAACGAATGTCAACAAAATACTAATTAACTACCAACTAATACTAATTGTGACCGAAGACGATTGTAACATTTTTTGTCTGCCGTCTGCTTTCTAAGCGGGAACGGGGGGCGTGGCCGTGAAGTCCAGCAGCAGCTTGCCCCGCGCGCCGCCCCGCGCCGCCCGCTCGTACGCCTCGCCCGCGCGCCACCAGCCGAACACTTGCTCCACCGCCACGCGGAACTGCAACAGAGCGACACGTGACGCATGCGCAGCACCAGCGGCGGTAGCTGAGAGCAGAGCGGAGTACCTGGCCGCGCTCCGCGAGGCGGCGCAGCTGCTCGATGTCCGGCGCCGACGGCGAGAAGAACGCCCAGCGCACGTGCGGCGGCAGCGGCGCGGCGCCGGCGCGACCCGCGCGCGCGCCCGGCGCCAGCAGCGCCGCGCTCTGCGCGAGCAGCGCCGCGCCTGCGCACAGCGCGCCCGCCGCCACTCCTCGTGCCTCCATGTGGCGCAGCAGCGGCGTTGTGAGCGTCACGTAGCGCGAGAACTGCCAGCGCCGCGCGGCCGCCGCGTCGCCGCCCAGGCCGGCGCAGTCCAGCACCACGTCGTACCTGGCGGCACACCAGTGTGAGCGGCGACACTCGAGGCACAGATTACCAAATAAATGTCAAAAAATCGTTTTATTAAACATATTCTTTGTTATGATTTTGTTAGCTGTTAGTTCCATGAAATAAATAACGGATAGCGGATAATAAAAAGGAAAATATATAGGATAGCGAGATGTTAAAACTTTGGTTATAATTTTACATTAAAGTGCGAGTTTCATTTTAGTGATCATTTACTACTTTTGTCTGCTATTTGTTACTATATCTGGTGGTACAATACGCGCAACCAAAGATGAGACTTGACGGATCACGTGGTCATACCTGCGCAGTAAACAGTTTGTACACGTATGCTCTACGAACTGTTTACTGCGCAGGTATGACCACGTGATCCGTCAAGTCTCATCTTTGGCTGCGCGTATTGTAAGTTAAACATAAGCCGTTTACATTCACGCGCAATTGACAACATCTAGCTGTCACTTTTTTTCTTATTGGTTTTATCAAGCGTGTGCGTTACCCCAACAAGAAAGTATCTCCTAGAGTTATATGAGTATAACGTATAGTTTGTGCCTTATCTGCTGTAAATGTGCCCCCACATAAAAAATGTGTGCCCGCTGACGTTTCGAAAAAAAAACGAAAAAACGATTCTTGCTAGGGTAACGTTTTTCTAGCAGGAAAATTCTAAACGAATGATCGGAGAGAGAAAAACTGTGCATGGCCAGATGATAGCTTATATGTGTGCCAAAATGTGCCCCCAAAAATAAAATCTGTGCCCCTTCAGATTTTCGAGATATTGCATTTCCTGCTGGAGTAACGTTTTGATGAATAGTATATCTCTAAAACCATTGCATGTGCCCCTGTAGAATAAACATACGCGAGTAGCTCTTAATGTGTGCCCCTTTGTGCCCCAATTAGATTTTAGAAAATATTTATAGTTTTCAAGTTATCGCGGTTTTATGAAAACCCGAAAAAACATCGCAGCGCCTAAATGAGACAAGGCATAACTTCGCTGAAAACTGTATTCGGTCCTTCTTGACGCTAATAATAACCATACAAAGTTTCAAAAATGTTCATGCATATATTTTTGAATAATCTTGTTAAAAGTAAAAACGATGGTGTCATAACTTTGACGGCAAAATACAAGGAACTGGCACAATCCCAGATGTGTAGGTGTAAACCAAAATCGTGTGCCTTTAGTAAAAAATATATGGTGAAAATATTGAGCTTCAAATGTTACGCATTAAGTAAATGTAAACAAAAAACCAAAATATGTAAACAACGGCTGGTTATCCGACCAAATCTGAATGACTACTAAAAAGCGACGGATTCATACATATCGATGACCTTCTTTACTTTACTCACTAACCGGTTCACACTTGTTGTGCCTGTGTACACTGAAGTAGAAAAGTAATAACTAATAAAATGAAGTTGTTATTAGATTATATTTTAATAGCTTTTTCTATGACCTTACACACGATTAAGTACATTTATAAGAGCCATTTTCAAATAAAATGTACATGTGACTAACATGCTCAAAATCGTGACCAAACTGTTTTGTGACATACCTGTATTTTTATACTAATGTAAGTCACATTTATTGTAAAGCAGAGTTTACATGTAACTATGTCCTACTGCTCAAATTGAGCAGGGTCCGGCAGGGAGCTAAAATAATAATAATAATAATAAATGTTTATTGGAACCAAAAAACAATTTTTACAATATATTGTGGTTACGGTAATAGCTACGATAGTTTAAAATAAACTGTGTTGCAGCTATTAACGCTCACCTCCAAGATTTGAGAACATCAGTGGTCTTATTTTAAGTACATTTCATGCATGAATATTTTAATATTTTTAATAAAGTTTTCACAATAAAGTTTTCCTTATAGTGGTGGAACCATCATGGTATGGGCGGGTATTTGGATCGGCGGAAGAACTGAGTTGATTTGGATCAGAGGCAACCTCAACGCTCAAATTTATGCTGAGACGATTGTATCAGACGTCATCGTTCCTCTACAAGTGCAAATCGGTCCCTTATTTCAGTTAATGCATGATAATGCACGACCGCACACCGCAAGAGTTGTAAGACAGACTCTCGCCGCAGCTAACATCAATGTCCTGCCCTGGCCTGCTCAGTCGCCAGACTTGAATCCGATTGAGCATGCATGGGATATGGTACAGAGAAGAGCTCTGCCGAATATGGAGGGTATCCAGTCGCAAGAAGACCTTTTTTTGTTGTTGCAACGAACATGGGCGGCCATTCCACAGCGTGATTTGGATGAACCGATGTTCTTGTGTTGTTAGTGTTCGCGGTAGAAACACGGATTATTAATTGTTTAAGTTATCCAATAAAATTTTAAAGAAAACTGTTATTTCAGTCTTTTTTTCGAACTTTTGTGTTAGTGGTTCAAATGTCAAAAATCCCTTTATTAGGAAAATGGCAAATTTCTTTATTAATGCAAAGGTGACTTGGTTTATCGTTACTGTGACAAACGAAAACACTTTATTTGATGAATCCTTAAAAAAATTTTAATTAATATCAATCAGGAGAAAAGTTTTTGCAAAAGTATATGTTGATCCCTAGACACTTTTGATGTGTGTATTTATAATAATATATTATATATTTATAAATTATATTATTAATATAATATATTAATAATATAATTTCAAATTTTATATTTTTTTTTACACAATATCTATACTATATAATAAATCTGTAGAAGGGTCAATTCTGTACATTGAAAATATTGAAAAAATAAATAGCGGGGGGTGTTGCTGGATCGATACCAAACCCAAATATATGATTAAAAAAATTTTTGTCTGTCTGTCTGTCTGTTTGTGCAGGCATCACGTGAAAACTAACGGTTCGATTTCGATGAAACTTGGTATAATTATTCCTTATTATCCTGGGCATAACATAGGATACTTTTTATCCTGGAAAAATACGTAGAAAAAAAATCTTATTTTTCAGTTTTATTCATAGACGTTGTTCTGTAGAACCGCGAACACACGTTGCATTACCCGCAGTGGATTCAGCGCCGTAATATTTATAAGATGTCATTGTCAGAGTTACTCAAAATGGGGAAATACACCATCCACGCGAAGACCGACATCCGCGCGGACGGAGTCGCGGGCGGAAGCTAGTTATTCATAAACTTAATATTGATCTGTGATTTTTTGTGATGCAAATTTACTAATTATAATTATGTTAGGCTATGAAAAACTGATCTGTGATTTAAAGAACTAGACTACACAACGTGCAAATAATTTCTAATATTTATAGGCAGGAAATTTGATCTGTGATTTGATGCAATAATTACTTTAAGAATTAAAATTAAGGGAATAAAAATAATAATTTCCACATCAACAAGCTGTTTCATTTATATAGTCACAAGGTGCATTTAATATATTTTTTAATTAGCCCTCAAAGCTTTTGAACGCGACTGTACGGACAACAGCTTAGGTATAATACGTCCAATAAAGAAGGTCCTCGTTAAGTATGAATCCGTCGCTTTTTAGTAGTCATTCAGATTTGGTCGGATAACCAGCCGTTGTTTACATATTTTGGTTTTTTGTTTATATTTACTTAATGCGTAACATTTGAAGCTCAATATTTTCACCATATATTTTTTACTAAAGGCACAAGATTTTGGTTTACACCTACACATCTGAGATTGTGCCAGTTCCTTGTATTTTGCCGTCAAAGTTATGACACCATCGTTTTTACTTTTAGCAAGATTATTCAAAAACGCATGCATGAACATTTTTGAAACTTTGTATGGTTATTATTAGCATCAAGAAGGACCGAATACAGTTTTCAGCGAAGTTATGCCTTGTCTCATTTAGGCGCTGCGATGTTTTTTCGGGTTTTCATAAAACCGCGATAACTTGAAAACTATAAATATTTTCTAAAATCTAATTGGGGCACAAAGGGGCACACATTAAGAGCTACTCGCGTATGTTTATTCTACAGGGGCACATGCAATGGTTTTAGAGATATACTATTCGTCAAAACGTTACTCCAGCAGGAAATGCAATATCTCGAAAATCTGAAGGGGCACAGATTTTATTTTTGGGGGCACATTTTGGCACACATATAAGCTATCATCTGGCCATGCACAGTTTTTCTCTCTCCGATCATTCGTTTAGAATTTTCCTGCTAGAAAAACGTTACCCCAGCAAGAATCGTTTTTTCGATTTTTTTTCGAAACGTCAGGGGGCACACATTTTTTATGTGGGGGCACATTTACAGCAGATAAGGCACAAACTATACGTTATACTCATATAACTCTAGGAGATACTTTCTTGTTGGGGTAACGCACACTTATCAAGCTATCCTTTTTACTTGTAATGAAATGTAATGTGTGAATAAAAAGCGTGTATGTGTGCTGCCTCTCGGCGCGGAACACTTTTTTCCGTTGTTTTGTAAGTGTATAACATATCTGTTGATTGATTTTATTACTTATAATATTATTGCTAATTGTGATTATGACGAATAGCGTTTTTGACGAATTGCTTTAGTGACATGCTGCATCTACGACAACCAGCGTAAATTACCAATCGCGTATCATAACGTGATAAGTTAGTGACGAATGGTGTTTGTGATTAATTATCTTGTAAAATGTGCTCACGGGCCGGCCGCCTCCAGCGCGGCATCGTAGTCAGCGGCGTGCCGGTCCAGCGCGGCGGCGGCGCCAAGCTGCTCGGCGAGCTCGCGCAGCTCGGCGGCGCAGCCCACGGTGACGTGCGCGCCTCGCTGCGCCAGCAGCTGCAGCGCCGCCTGCCCCACGCCGCCCAGCCCCAGCAGCAGCACGCGGCCGCCCGCGCCCGTCAGGCCGGCCGCCCGCAGCGCGGCGCAGGCCGTGAGCGCGGCGTACAGAGCGCCGCCGGCCTCAGCGTCGTCCAGCGCCGCCGGGGCGTGCCCCGCCTGACGGAATTTATCACAATCCGACATAGGCTAAGATACTCAATTATTGACCTTTTACGCATTTTTCCGAGCTTTTTTTGCAATACAAACCATTAAACGTGTTGCAAGTGGAAATAATTTTTTTTAGGGGAAAAAATAAACATTGGAGAATGTAACTAAAACATTATAAACAGTGCTTCAAATTATTTTTTCACGACTTTAGCAAGAACAGGCCATCTGCCCAGCGCTAATCTCAGGAAATACTGGTTCGAATTGAAAAAATATTTTTGTGTTGGATAGTCCATTTATGACGCCTCACTAAGTAAGCCTCTACGCCGAGGACGTCAGCTCGCCTTAAGACACTCGTATCTACCTTACATATAATAAAACTGTAAAAAAGTCGTTGTGGGTATAAATCCAAAAAATTGCCAGTGTTAAAGGGCAGCGAGTAATGGGCGACCCGCTGTCCGACCATGGACCATGCCCGGGTCGACTGCGCGTTGTGTTCCACGCGCGCCTCAAAGAGTGTCAGCATAGTGACGGGGCCTGTAGAGGACCAAAGCCTGCCGGGGTCGCGGGACTAACGGATTACCGTGACCCCGGTACGTAAAGGGCTATTGAAGGACACCGTGGATTTTAGTCAGTACAAGACTGACAGTCCCTCCCGCCCTGCCCTGGGTGGGAGGACTCATTTGATGATTTTACCACGATAAAATAAAAGTGTTAAAGGACAACCAATAGAACCCATTTCCAGCATTTTTCGATTTTTTGTTTGTTTGTCGGGTTGTCTGTTTATTTGTTCGAGCATCACGTAAAATGTACGAAAGCAATGAAGGTAAATTTTATACACAACGATTGAGCGTAATTTGAAGTAGAATTTAGTTTTTGTTATTCTTACACCATTCAATTACTCTCTTCAGATCATCCTGCAGAAGGTCAACATCGTTTAATGATACGAAGTCCCTAGCAAATTTTAGGTCATCTGCGTACAAAAAACACTTCGAAAAGTGAAGGCAATGAGGAAGATCATTTATATAAATGATAAATAATATGGGGGCTAAATGGCAGTAGCATGTAGTGGTTCCAGAGTAAGGGTAGGCCAGCCAAAAAAAAAACGAACTACATTACTCAATACTAACGATGCGAATCGAAGAAAGCTTCGGCCCACTTCAAAACTTATAATTTAAAACCATCACCACATTCTTCACGTAAGATTAATAATCACAATATTCTGACGATTCAAATAGAAAATTCGGCCACTTCAAATATCTTTCCAAGTGGGTGATAGTTTCAAAACACGTAACTTGCAAGAATAACTCTCGAAGATTGAAATTTTTGGATTAATTCTCGTAACTTTTAGACACAACTTGAAATATATACGATTACATTAGTAGTTCTTTGGAAGAGTTGTGAAAAATAAGTTTTCACAATTATCGTAATCAGTATTAACACACATTGTCAACACAAGACACACAAACTATGACCATTTAATGTAAACAAACGAATCTTCTAATAAATCTGTAGAAGGGTCAATTCTGTACATTGAAAATATTGAAAAAATCAATAGTGGGGCGTGTTGCTGGATCGGTACCAAACCCAAACACGTGATTAAAAAAATTTTTGTCTGTCTGTCTGTATATGCAGGCATCACGTGAAAACTAACGATTCGATTTCGATGAAACTTGTTATAATTATACCTTATTATCCTGGGCATAAAATGGGATACTTTTTTTCCTGGAAAAATACGTAGAAAAAATAACGTATACGTTACTCCAGAACGCGAGCTCGACAGCAGTAGCTCAATAGAGGGATCTCCTTAATTATTATAGGCTTAGCCGTATTTGGGTCCAGATATTTATAAGATGTTATTGTCAGAGTTACTCAAAATGGAGAAATAAACCATCCACGCGATGACCGACATCCGCGCGGTCGGAGTCGCGGGCTGAAGCTAGTCTTTAATATTTACACTACTCTTTGTTTCAAAACGCAACTAGCGTTTTGAAACAAAGAGCAGTGTAGTGTAAGTATAGCTAAATATAAATAAATAAAATATAAATATAATAAATATTCCACAACTATCATACAACGCCATCTAGTCCCAAGCTAAGCAGAGCTTGTGTTATGGGTACTAGACAACTGATAAACATACTTATATATTTCTAAATACATACATATTATGTAATGACAGGCCTGTTGGTATAGTGGTTAGTGACCCTGACTGATATGCCGGAGGTCGTGGGTTCGATTCCCACCCAGGACAAATGTTTGTGTGATGAGCACGATCATTTGTTCTGTGTCTGGGTGTAATTTATCTATAATATAAATAAATAAATAAATATATATATATATTCTACGTATACGCCGAAAAGTTGGTGATCGCTAAGATAAGCTTAAAACGGTGTTGGGCACAGATCATTGATTCGAATACCTTGGCGAACTCTTCGAAGGCATTTTAGATTAAATTTATCCAACGTCCTTATATGTTTACTATAGAGGTAGGGGTAGGTACTACGCTTCTAACGAGTACAACCTGTCGAGTCGAGTTGAGTATTTTTTTATTCAGCTTGAAAATACCTATCCGATGACGTATTACATGTTGCTTATGAAGGGTGGGACCAAAATTTGCATCATCCTTTATTTCAAAACCAAGTAAGGGTCCTCCCAAAATGCAATATTCATATTCATTTATTGCGAACCATAATGTGTATAAAAGGTGTTACATGAGGCTTAGAGCTAAGGTACAGTTATGGACCCTGTTAGGGCACAGCAACATACAATTAAAATTAAAGATAAAAATTAACAATACAGAATTAAAATTAAAAATTAAGTAAATTAAATTAAGAAATTAGCCATAACAATAATAATCATAAAATAACATATCAGGCAATTTAAATGTCAAAATTTATTTATCGTCCAAGAATTCCTTTAGAGTGTAATACGATTTTAATATAAGGTATTCTTGGAGACTGTTTTTAAATGTATTTTCGTACTCTATATCCTTGATAGAATTTGGAATCTTATTATATACTAGCTTCCGCCCGCGACTCCGTCCGCGCGGATGTCGGTCTTCGCGTGGATGGTTTATTTCTCCATTTTGAGTAACTCTGACAATGACATCTTATAAATATTACGGCGCTGAATCCACTGCGGGTAATGCAACGTGTGTTCGCGGTTCTACAGAACAACGTCTATGAATAAAACTGAAAAATAAGATTTTTTTTTCTACGTATTTTTCCAGGATAAAAAGTATCCTATGTTATGCCCAGGATATAAGGAATAATTATACCAAGTTTCATCGAAATCGAACCGTTAGTTTTCACGTGATGCCTGCACAAACAGACAGACAAAAATTTTTTTAATCATATATTTGGGTTTGGTATCGATCCAGCAACACCCCCCGCTATTTATTTTTTCAATATTTTCAATGTACAGAATTGACCCTTCTACAGATTTATTATATGTATAGATTTTCACACACATGGCTAAAGGTCCTGAATGGAACATTGTTAATTTAGAGCTAGGTAAGGCTAGTTCATGTTTGTTTTGGCGTCTAGCACTGCGATGTTGTGGGCGAAGGTCCTTAGTGAGTGGGAATAGTGACTGATGTTTTTTTACAAATTTGCTAACTTCTAAAATGTAGATGACATGATGATGAGATACCAGTTAGTGTAAGAATTTTGTGTTTTATAAAGAATGGTTTGCTACTTTCTGTGTTATCTACATTAGCAAGAATTCGTACACATTTCTTTTGTAGAATAAAAAGTCTATCCTTATCTACACTGTTTCCCCACACCACAATTCCATAAATTAACAGAGTATGCGTAGGCATAGTATGCTGTTAGAGCAGTTTTAAAATCAGTAGCTCTTTTAAGCTCCTGCAAGGCATATATAAAACTGGCTAGTTTATTTGCCAATGAATCTATATGGGCTTTCCAGCACACGTAGCATGGCGATTCTATCTCTATTCTACCAAGAAAAGACAAAGCTCTTTCTATCCAACTCGAGATGTCTTCAGGTAATATTAGTGTCTATAGTCAAACCTAATAGTTTAAACTCGTTTATGCATTGCAGCTTTATATTATTATATGAGTAGTTTATATCCAATTTGCGTTTTTGGTATGGTATATATTGCATTAGCTTTGTTTTGTCAAAATTTAATTCTAAGTTGTGATCTTTTAACCATGCTATTATTTTAGAGAGTTTATCGTCGGGACTTAAGTTTAGGTTTTCTGTATTGGTGTAAGGAAAAATTATGGAAATATCGTCAGCAAATAAAATACTTTGAGCGTCAATTTCTTTAGGGAGGTCATTAATATATAGTAAAAATAATAAGCATTCCAAAACGCTGCCTTGTGGTATTGACATTGTTGTTTTTGCTTTATTCGATCTTACTCGTGTTATTTGGCCAGTGTGGGGATCACTATGTTCTATCTCTACGGATTGTTCCCTATTTTCTATGTACGAGCAGAACCATTTGTGTGCTATACCTCTAACACCTATTGCATATAGTTTGTTCAGTAAAATTTTGTATGACACTCTGTCGTAGGCTTTGCTCATGTCCAGTAAAATCCCTACCGCATAATGTTTATTATTTATTATATTTAAAGCTTCCTGGATATACTTAAATATTGCTAAAGTCGTGGATCTGTTTTTCCTGAACCCATTCTGGCTATCGTTGAATATTTTATATCTTTCGCAATAGGTATAAAGTCGTTTTGACATAGCAGTCTCCAATATTTTTGAGAAGGTCGGTAGCAATGCTATCGGCCGATAATTGCTAGTATCAGTCTTGTCTCCCTTTTTGTAAATCGGTTTCACTATTGATATTTTCAGCAGGTCAGGGACTGAGTCTTCATCTAGAGACTGATTTATTAAATAAGTTAGGGACAACGTTCATTGTTCAGCGCATGCTTTATAAGTATAGGTGGTAGCTCGCCATGCCCATAACTTCGCTTGTTCTTCAACCTTTTTATAATAAATCTTATTTCGTTAGGATCAACAGGTCTTAGGTAAATTGAGTTTTCGCTTTGGGTTGAGGTACGACGGCCAGTCGGACAAGCGTTCCCGTTTGCGGTATCCGTTTTTCCTACTGCTACAAAATAATCGTTGAAAGTGTTGGCAATGGTAGTCGCATTTTCTGTCACGGTATTCTGTATACGCAATTTTATGTTATTTGTTTGCTTTTTGTTATTTTTATTTGTACGCTCTTTTATTATTTGCCACATTGTTTTAGTTTTATTATCCGATTTTTTCATTATTATTATGTAGTTTAGCTTTTTGGAGCGGGCTAACTGCTCTCTTAAGTAATTTTTCGTAACATTTATAGTACCTTTCTAATATATTATTCTTAGTTGTAGTCATTAATGCTTTTAGTTGTCTTTTATGCTTGCACGCTATTCTTAATCCGGTCGTAAGCCATGATTTAGAGGATCTATTTTTAATTTTTTGCGGTTTTTTTAGGTATACACTGATTTAATATGTTTTGTAGGGTGTTATTAAATGACAGATAATTAGTATTTATGTTTTGGTTTTTGTGTATTATTTTACTCCAGTCTATTCAGTCAGTTTGTATATAAAAGGCTGAAAGAAACATGTTCTGAAAGGGCATCAAACTTTTTGAATAGGACTTCCATGAAAAATTATAAAATGAGAAATATTTAGTGAAATCATCATTTCACTAAATGTTTCTCATTTTAAAGATTAGCAGTGTGCATTCACACTGCTAATCTTTGCAATGTTTTATTATTAAACAAAAATATCCGCATCGGAAGAACCCCACAGCAGAATGCCGTACGACATAGTACTGTGGAAATTATACTAGCCTAGCTCTAGCTGTGGCTATATCAGTTAGCTGCCTTATTTTCCTTACCGCATATGCAGCAGAGCTTAACCAACCCGAAAGAATTCTTATGTGGGGCCCCACTGTAATTTGGAATCAATAGTAATTACCCAAGAATACAGTTTCTGCAATAGCATCGAGTTTATTGCCGTCAAGTTTTATATTTAGACCCACTTTTTTTTTAACGTGGTAAAATCATCAGACCCACTTGTGGAACATTTGGTAACGAGAACTTAAGACACTTTGTTTTGTTCGCGTTGAAGTTTATTCTTACTGAATGTATTAGATTGTTAGCTGCGAACCATTTCGAGAGAACACCAAGACTTTCGTTTACATGTAAAACATCCGTATCGTTTCTATTTATTTTAAAAATAAGCGATGTGTCATCAGCAAAGAGAATTAAAGATATAAGTTGGCCATCATGAATTGATATAAACTAGAAATGAAAAAAGGCCAAGAACTGAACCTTGAGGCACGCCTATCTTGACTAGAGACCCAGATGACGTCGCCCCATTCGCGTTAACATTTAGCTGCCTGTTTGATAAATAGGAAAAAACAAGTGTACCACGATCCACGTGCACCTCAAGGAAATTGACGGGGCCTCCATAGGCCCAAACGTCTAACATAACGCGTGAAACCGTGGGGAACAGCTGGTAAATTAATAGCTATAATTTGTTTTAGCGGCGTAGATGTTTCATACCCATTCATCTTTAACAACGACGAAGTCAGCATGTGAACCCTGGCGGTGCGGTGGCACCACACCCCACACGCGCTGGCCGGGGCGCAAGCGTGCTGCCGGACCCGCGCGCTCCACCTCGCCCACGAAGTCGCGCCCCGGCACCAGAGGGAACTCCACGCCCTCCGCGCCGTCCAGTGCGCGCAGCACGTTGAGCGCGCGCGCGCCGTACCCACCTGCAACCGACACCGCCACTGAGTCACGGGCGCTCCCGTGCACTGCGCGACCCGGTTCCTTCAGGCGAAGCGCCGTACGCTGACCCCACATTTGGCGTGCGCGATCCTCGTGCGAGTGTCGGGTGTTGCCGCCGTGTGACGTGCATGCAGCGTGCGCGCAACGCGCGCGCGGCGCTCGCCTTGGCGTTTAACCCGGGCGGCGGCGGCGGCGGCGAGCGGCGGGGATAGCGGGCGAAGGGGTAAGAACGCGACTCGAGCGTCGCGAGCGCGCCGCGCGCACGTTGCGCTCTCGCTGCATGCACGTCACACGGCGGCAACACCCGACGCTCGCGTAGCGCGCACGCGGCGCTCGCGCTACTCGCTCGCCCGAGGATCGCGCACGCCAAATGTGGGGTCAGCCTTACCGATCATCGCAACATCGATGGGGTTGAGCGAGGCGGCGCGCACGCGCACCAGAACGTCGTGCGGCGAGCGAAGCGCCGGCACGCGCGCCTCCTCCAGCCGCAGCTCGCGCAGCGCGCCGTACGCGTGCAGGCGCCAAGCGCGCATGCGGCTCGCGCTCGGCTCCCGCGCCGTCAACGTCACCGCCGTCAGCTGGGCCGCTGCCGTGAGTGTGCGCGATTCCCGCATGCTCTACAAAAGAGTATAAGTATATTCACAAAATTGTGCCAATCTAATAATAGTCCGAAGCTATTTTTTCATACAGCACCTGGCAAACAGTTGGTCGCACAGAATATTATACACATTTTTTGTAGAACCAACAATAAAAACCGGCCAAGAGCGTGTCAGGCCACGCTCAGTGTAGGGTTCCGTAGTTTCCCGTCCGTTACAATAAGTGTTAACAAATAGCCTTTTTTTAAACTTGTGTGCGACGACTATCAACCACTTTTGTCCCCGTACAAGTTAAAAAATAAAACCCTCAATATAAATTTGAAAAGACACAATAACAATTTCCCACAAACCTTTATCAAATAGCTATTTTATTTTAATCGAAAAGAGTAAGTAGTTCAGGTAGCGATTATGCACTCTAAGAACATATATTTTAAGTAGTAGCAAATTTTTACCACAGGTAGGTCATGAAAGCACGAAGACATCGACTTTTAAAATTGACGTCATTACGCAACGCCATCTATCGAACCATTTATGAACTGGTTTTTACCTTAACATTTTATGCGTTTGATAACTTTGGAATGCGCGAACCGATTTCAATAATTTTTTTTTTGTTTGAAAGAAGATACGTTCAGAATAATGAAATACGTAAACGAAGTTAAAAAAAATGCTTGTATATATGATTAAATAATTGATTATACTACAAACTTAGTCCAGGAATTTTGTACCACCTTCTTGTTTTTTTTGCACAAAAACTGTTCTTTCCATCAAGTTCAAAATAATTTTCCTAGAAAGTCCTTATAAAGTTCTACTTTCCAGATTTTTTTCATATTTTCTAAACTTATGGTTCAAAAGTTAGAGGGGGGGGGACACATTGTTTTTGACTTTAGGAGCGATTATTTCCGAAACTATTGACATCATCAAAAAATGATCTTAGTAAACCCCTATTCATTTTTAAATACCTATCCAACGATATATCACACGTTAGGGTTGAAATTAAAAAAAAATCACTTTCTATTTTACATATAGGGGGGCTACCCTAAAAAAACATTTTTTTCCAATTTTTATTTTTGCACTTTGTCGGCGTGATTGATATACATATTGGTACCAAATTTCAGCTTTCTAGTGCTAACGGTCACAGAGATTAAGCGAAGACGGACAGACAGACAGACAGACATGGCGAAACTATAAGGGTTCCTAGTTAACTACGGAACCCTAAAAAAGTTATACTTTAGTTAGGCTCTACGGATCTGAATGAGGTAGAGATAGGTTATAGTCTAGAATAACACACAGGATACCTTTTATCCCAATATGAAAATCTTGTGGAATCATTTTCGTATTATACGCGGGCGGATGCATTTGACAATTTTTTTTTTTTTGTAATAAATATTTGACAAAATTTTCTTAACCATAGTTCAGATGTTATTCAAATTGTTGCTTCAATTCACTGCGTATAGCTACTCAACTCCAGCTCGATAATAATCGTCGTAATATCATTGTGTGCTGTCATGCTATCCCAATTTCCAACTAATAGTGCCAATTAAAGTTTGATTGATTGATTGATTAATCTGAGATGCCAACTATGTTTTCGTCTAAGTACACGTATCTAGAATCCGAAATCATTGTGAGCAGGCCGGCTTGTTTCAGTAGTGAACACACGATCGAACTTGGATTGCCTTAGGTCCTGTTGTTTCGGGCACGGCGCAATCGTGGCGATAACACCCGTCTTTAAGGAGTGATTAAAACTCACCACTGTGCGGATCGCCCGGGGAACACGGTGGAGACTTTTGTTTTGTTAACGGTGACAGAATGCAGATCAGAATATCACTACAGCCATTGATAATCTTACAAATCCTTGCGCAGAAAGAGTTTTCCCACAAGGTCGTTCTTCGCAGGGGTGTGCACAAGGGTGTGATTGGGCTTTGTGATTGGGCGCGGCATTATATAAGGCACACGAAGTTTAAAGTGGGCCAGCTGTTTTGTTGAATCAATTTTGTGAGAGAAAAGTTTACAAGCATCATTGAGTTTTCGACGCTCATCTAAGGATTTCATTCTAAAATGCTTCAACCTAGCATTCTTCAAACGTATTTTTCTTTGCTAGGCCATTTGAAATTGCTGGGCCTTACCTAAGCATTCGGACGCGACTACTAAAGCTGCTCGCATGCCAGAGGGCCATGGCTATCCGAATGGTCCGAGGATACCGCACGATCGCCGGCGAATCGGCTAACCTCCTTGCCGGATCGATGCCCTGGGATCTGGAGGCGACTGCTCTCCAGCGCGTCTATGAGTGGTGCGTGGAGGCGCAGCGCCGGGGCGAATCCCCGCTGCCTCGACAAGTGGAGGCGCGGCGGGAAGAGCTCCGGCGCGATCTCAGGGCAGAATGGAGGGAGCGACTGTCGCAACCGAGGTCCGGGCACGCCGCAATCGCGGCGGTAAGACCCCTCTTTGAGGAGTGGCTGGATAGGCGTCACGGCGTCCTTACCTTCCGCATGACGCAGGTCTTCACCGGACACGCAAGTTTCGGGAGGTACCTGTGTCAGATAAGGAGGGAAGAAACGCCTGGGTGTCACCACTGCGAGGATCATCCGGAGGACACGGTGGAGCATACGGTGCAGGACTACCCCGCTTGGGCAGAGCACCGCCGTGTCCTCACGACGGCGATAGGCGGAGACCTCTCGCGCCCGGCATTGGTCGAGGCCATGCTGCGGGGCGAGACGGAGTGGGAAGCGGTCGCCTCCTTCTGCGAAGCAGTCATGCTCGCGAAAGAGGAGGCGGGCCGCGTGAGGGAGAGGACAGCGTCCTCCCTCCACCCCAGCCGTAGTGGTAGACGCCCACGGCGTCGGACGTCTCAAGACGATCTCCGGCCACCGTAGGCGCGGGTATGCGGGCGGCGAGTAATGGGCGACTCGCTGTCCGACCATGGACCATGCCCGGGTCGACGGCGCGTTGTGTTCCACGCGCGCCTCACGGAGTGTCAGCATAGTGACGGGTCCTGTAGAGGGCCAAAACCTGCCGGGGTCGCGGGACTTACGAATTACCGTGCCCCGGTACGTAAAGGGCTAGTGAAGGACACCGTGGATTTTAGTCAGTACGAGTCTGACAGTCCCTCCCGCCCTGCCCTGGGTGGGAGGACTCATTTGATCATTTTACCAGGCCTTGAAAAGGCCATTTGAAAATGCTAATTGCCAAAGAAAACGTTTATGAATCCCCTTAAGACGCAAAAAGTGCGTGGCGTAGTGTGGTCGCCATATCACGCTACAGTATTCCAGTATGCTCCGGACAAGGTTATTGTACAGCAATATTTTTGTTCTGTTGCTGCTAAATGTCCTACAAGTTCTAAGAACAAATCCCTACATTTTGGATGCTCTTTTGGCTATGTTGTCTACATGAGGAACGAATGTTAGTTTTATTACACAAAGATCACGCATGGTTTCGGCTTCATTTATTGCTTTGCCATTAAGAGCAGCAAACTCGGTATCGACCTATTCCTGATTCAACAGTAAACAATCAAATATTACTTTTTTCAATCTGAAAAAAATATATGTTGTAGTTCAATAAACTATCTAAATTATTCTACGGATGAAAACGTATTTATAACAAAACTCGATAAAAAAAAAAAAACAAACAAAATAGAGATTTTTAACGTTTTTGGAGTGGTACTTGAAGTAGACCAAGCTTTTGGTTCTAAAAACATATCAAAAGATAGGTAATGATGTTTATCAGAACTTAGTAACCGTAGGTTACTCTTCATTTAATAACAATTTGAATTCATAAAAAGAGGTCAATGTGTTTGGGCACATAATAAACGGCTTATTATAAGCACACATTCAATATCGTCCTCTCATCTTTTGCCTTTCAAAAGTAGTGTCATCACTTTCGTTATTTGACGAATCAGTCAGCCAGTGTGGCTCTTAAAGGCTGGACCTACGACACTTTTTTCAGATCGGGATCGGGGCTGTCAGATTTTCGTAATAGGAAAATTGGAAATGAGAAAAAGATCGAGAAATTAAAAACTAATGATACATAGTCTTAGGGGCCGTTCAAGTATTACGTAAGTACTATGGGGGGGGCGGGGGATTCTTACTATCCTATATCTATTTTCTTATTTTTAAAATTATAATTATAGCGTAATTATAATATTTAAAAAAAGAAACGATACATTAAATGAAAAATATTTACGTAAGCATGTGGGGAGGGGGTAAGAGCTTTGGTTACTTTTGCTGAAAGGGGGACGGGGGGGCTTACGTTATACTTGAACGGCCCCTTAGAGATTATTCAAAATTATGTTTAGGCATATACGCTGTGTTTAATGGGACCTGAATAGGCGGACATGAGTGTAAAAAATCATATTATAAGTAATTTTACTCTGTCATCTATCTCTATTGCACTTGTTGATAGAGAAATTGTTGTCTTGCTCTTTCTTTTACGGCGCCATATTTTAGAATCGTAATGTTTTATTTGTGAAAATATTAGGAAAAATAATATATTTACGAATGACATGTGATTCCTTGACTTTTAGAACTCTTGCTTGTATAATTCGCACAATATCTCATTACACACGACGGCATTTTTTGGTGGTTTTGAGTCAGTTTTAGTTTTGATTCACTCTGTTTACGTAGAGTGCACCCGTTGACGCCGGCAACGTCGCACTGAGGTCAAGGTTTGCCAATTAACCACATTTGAGCGTGTCATTTGCTGAGCGCTTATAACGTAGGTATCTACACTTTTTAGGGTTCCGTACGTCTGAATACAAAAACGGAACCCTTATAGGATCACTCGTGTGTCTGTCCGTCCGTCGCTTACAGTCAATTATCTCCGAATCTATTAGACCGATTAAGTTGAAATTTGGTACACATATCAATTCCTGTGACCCAAACACAGAGGTGTGACGTGAGCAGATGAAATCTGTATATGGGGGGTCATTTTTGGGGGGGAAGGGGAAAATTAAAAAAAAAAAATCTGAAAACTGCATCGTGTGGCATATCAAATGAAAGGTCTTGTTGAGAAGATCTTAAATGTATTTTTTTGTAATTTTAAAATAAATAGTTTCCAAGTTATTCAAGAAAATAGACGAAAATTGACCATTCCCCCCCCCCTTATCTCCGAAACTACTGAACCTAAAATTTTGAAAAAAATACAGAAATTAGTTTTCTCCTTATAGATTATAGGAAAACCTATAAGAAGTCCATGATATTAAAATAACATAGTAAATCACTCAATATTGTGCGTACCAACTTACATTTGCAGGTGGAATGTGTGGGAGAACATATTTTTTTTAATACGTCATAAATCGTAAACCGCAATTTACCTTTCAAAGATACAACCAACTATTAGAACTTTTATATTATGTTACTTGCTGCTACGGAACCCTTTATGGGCGAGTCCGACTCGCACTTGGCCGGTTTTTTACTTATAATATCATTGATTGTAAAAAAGACTTATAAACGTTCTGTTTTCAATATGACATTATTTCATTAAAAAAAAAAACGAATTTACGGAATTACATCGCAGGAAATTCCTGACGACCCCTACTGAGCAAATAAATGATTTGAGAGATAGGGAATTTTAGAATACGTATAGGTACTTATGTATACTTATCAAGAAGACGCGGGTTCAAATCCCACTTGCAACTGAATTTTTCTTTCCTCAAAAATCATCTTCAAAATTATATGTCACCTACAAACCTTACGCGGCGTGGTTGAAAATCATATCTTAATCCAAACGTACAACACTGTTATTTTTTTAAAGAAAGTAGGTAGACATACTTGTTTTGGACCGGCCGTTAATATTTTAGTAAATAACGTATAAACAGTAAATTTAAAAAAAAAAACGTATTTCTAAGTTTGGTGACACGTCCACAATCTGTTTTACTAGGAATTACCATTGCTTAATCGGAACTACAATAGTTTCATAGAAATTACTCATTTTAATTGTATTCAGTCAGGGTTTGATGATGGCAGACCAGAGAAATCGAGAGGAACTTTCAAAAATCGTAGGGGCGACTTGTGCGTTTGTAAGTTTTTCCATTATGTATTTATTTCAAAGCACTACAATTTATAAAACTTGCCAGAGCGGTGACGGTGGCGGCGGAGGCACAGCACAACTCGGGTGGCGAATGTGACGTTATGATTTTGATATTGATGAGGTAATAAAGCCTAACATTTCAAATATTTTTAAATAATATTCTTTTTTGTTTTTGTAAGATGAAATGTTTAAAAATGTTACAATAATAGTATAGAAACGATAATATAATTAGGTATATATTATTTCTAACGTAAGGCGCCGTAGGTACTATTAACATTCTGTGCTACCAATCGATAATGTATGTAGTAATCGATGACGAAACCAAAAAAATATAAGCCTTTTTTTTTTTTTTTGCGTGGTAAAATCATCAAATGAGTCCTCCCACCCAGGGCAGGGCGGGAGGGACTGTCAGACTTGTACTGACTAAAATCCACGGTGTCCTTCACAAGACCTTTACGTACCGGGGTCACGGTAATGGGTAAGTCCCGCGACCCCGGCAGGCTTTGGCCCTCTACAGGCCCCGTCAATATGCTGACACTCTTTGAGGCGCGCGTGGAACACAACGCGCCGTCGACCCGGGCATGGTCCATGGTCGGACAGCAAGTCCCCCATTACTCGCTGCCCGCATGCCCGCGCCTACGGTGGCCGGAGATCGTCCTGTGACGTCCGACGCCGTGGGCGTCTACCACTGCGGCTGGGATGGAGGGAGGACGCTGTCCTCTCCCTCCGGCGGCCCGCCTCCTCCTTCACGAGCATGACTGCTTCGCAGAAGGAGGCGACCGCCTACCACTCCGTCTCGCCCCGCAGCATGGCCTCGACCAATGCCGGGCGCGAGAGGTCTCCGCCTATCGCCGTCGAGAGGACACGGCGGTGCTCTGCCCAAGCGGGGCAGTCCTGCACCGTATGCTCCACCGTGTCCTCCGGACGATCCTCGCAGTGGTGACACCCAGGCGTTTCTTCCCTCCCCATCAGACACAGGAACCTCCCGAAACTTCCGTGTCCGGTGAGGACCTGCGTCATGCGGAAGGTAAGGACGCCGTGACGCCTATCCAGCCACTCCTCAAAGAGGGGTCTTACCGCCGCGATTGCGGCGTGCCCGAAAGATATAAGCTAATGATAAAAACAAAATTCCTTGAGGGACATAGGTATTTACGTTAATAATGTAATTTAATAAATGCATAAAATACACCTACCTACCTAACTGTGCTTCCTAAACTCGCAAGTAGCAACCCTATTGAGAGCGCCGACATTTGTAGGTCAACGTACAAATGTCATGAACACACACTTTAAAAGGACTTAAAACATTAAACACTTTAGAATCTTGGAAACAATCAGAGATATCATTGTTAAAATAATTAAACAATACTGGACCCAAATGTGAGAATGATTAGGCATTACAGACGTGTTGATACGTTACGTTAAATTTCTTGGGGTCGCTAGTTCTAACAATACTTTTCATTATTTTGTACTAGCTTCCGCCCGCGACTCCGTCCGCGCGGATGTCGGTCTTCGCGTGGATGGTTTATTTCTCCATTCTGAGTAACTCTGACAATGACATCTTATAAATATACGGCTAAGGCTATAATCATTAAGGAGATACCTCTTTTGAGCTACTGCTGTTGAGCTCGCGTTCTGTAGTAACTGAAAAATAAGATTTTTTTTCTAGGTATTTTTCCAGGACAAAAAGTATCCTATTTTATGCCCAGGATAATAAGGTATCATTATGTGTGCGTTACCCCAACAAGAAAGTATCTCCTAGAGTTATATGAGTAGAACGTATAGTTAGTGCCTTATATGCTGTAAATGTGCCCCCACATAAAAAATGTGTGCCCCCTGTCGTTTCGAAAAAAAATCGAAAAAACGATTCTTGCTGGGGTAACGTTTTTCTAGCAGGAAAATTCTAAACGAATGATCGGAGAGAGTAAAACTGTGCATGGCCAGATAGCTTATATGTGTGCCAAAATGTGCCCCCAAAAATAAAATCTGTGCCCCTTCAGATTTTCGAGATATTGCGTTTCCTGCTGGAGTAACGTTTTGATGAATAGTATATCTCTAGAACCATTGCATGTGCCCCTGTAGAATAAACATACGCGAGTAGCTCTTAATGTGTGCCCCTTTGTGCCCCAATTAGATTTTAGAAAATATTTAGTTTTCAAGTTATCGCGGTTTTATGAAAACCCGAAAAAACATCGCAGCGCCTAAATGAGACAAGGCATAACTTTGCTGAAAACTGTATTCGGTCCTTCTTGACGCTAGTAATAACCATACAAAGTTTCAAAAATGTTCATGCATGCGTTTTTGAATAATCTTGCTAAAAGTAATAACGATGTTGTCATAACTTTGACGGCAAAATACAAGGATCTGGCACAATCCCAGATGTGTAGGTGTAAACCAAAATCTTGTGCCTTTAGTCAAAAATATATGGTGAAAATATTGAGCTTCAAATGTTACGCATTAAGTAAATATAAACAAAAAACCAAAATATGTAAACAACGGCTGGTTATCCGACCAAATCTGAATGACTACTAAAAAGTGACGGATTCATACTTAACGAGGACCTTCTTTATTGGACGTATTATACCTAAGCTGTTGTCCGTACAGTCGCGTTCAAAAGTTTTGAGGGCTAATTAAAAAATATATTAAATTCACTTTTGTTGATGTGGAAATTATTATTTTTATTCCCTTAATTTTAATTCTTAAAGTAATTATTGCATCAAATCACAGATCAAATTTCCTACCTATAAATATTAGAAATTATTTGCACATAGTGTAGTCATTATTATTTAAATTTTGAGCATGTTAGTCACATACATTTTATTTGAAAATGGCTCTTATAAATGTACTTAAATATGTGTAAGGTCATAGAAACAGCTATTAAAATATAATCTAATAACAACTTTATTTTATTAGTTATTACTTTTCTACTTCAGTGTACTCAGGCACAACACGTGTGAACCGGTTAGTGAGTAAAGTAAAGAAGGTCATCGATATGTATGAATCCGTCGCTTTTTAGTAGTCATTCAGATTTGGTCGGATAACCAGCCGTTGTTTACATATTTTGGTTTTTTGTTTATATTTACTTAATGCGTAACATTTGAAGCTCAATATTTTCACCATATATTTTTGACTAAAGGCACAAGATTTTGGTTTACACCTACACATCTGGGATTGTGCCAGTTCTTTGTATTTTGCCGTCAAAGTTATGACAACATCGTTTTTACTTTTAGCAAGATTATTCAAAAACGCATGCATGAACATTTTTGAAACTTTGTATGGTTATTATTAGCGTCAAGAAGGACCGAATACAGTTTTCAGCGAAGTTATGCCTTGTCTCATTTAGGCGCTGCGATGTTTTTTCGGGTTTTCATAAAACCGCGATAACTTGAAAACTATAAATATTTTTCAAAATCTAATTGGGGCACAAAGGGGCACACATTAAGAGCTACTCGCGTATGTTTATTCTACAGGGGCACATGCAATGGTTTTAGAGATATACTATTCATCAAAACGTTACTCCAGCAGGAAATGCAATATCTCGAAAATCTGAAAGGGCACAGATTTTATTTTTGGGGGCAAATTTTAGCACACATATAAGCTATCTGGCCATGCACAGTTTTTCTCTCTCCGATCATTCGTTTAGAATTTTCCTGCTAGAAAAATGTTACCCCAGCAAGAATCGTTTTTTCGATTTATTTTCGAAACGACAGGGGGCACACATTTTTTATGTGGGGGCACATTTACAGCAGATAAGGCACCAACTATACGTTCTACTCATATAACTCTAGGAGATACTTTCTTGTTGGGGTAACGCACACTATCATTATACCAAGTTTCATCAAAATCGAACCGTTAGTTTTCACGTGATGCCTGCATATACAGACAGACAGACAGACAGACAGACGCACAGACAGACAGATATTTTTTTTTTTTTTTTTTAATCACATATTTGGGTTTGGTGTCGATCCAGCAACACCCCTGCTATTTATTTTTTCAATATTTTCAATGGACAGAATTGACCCTTCTACAGATTTATTATAAGTATAGATTCAATATTTTCAATGTACAGAATTGACCCTTCTACAGATTTATTATAAGTATAGATTTCTCGGCACTTTTAGAAATCAGCAAATGTATGAAAATGACGAAGTTGGCCAAGAGCAATCCTACAACTTTTGTACATAGTAACAATGGATCCAAATGCCTAGCACCTACTACCCATAGGTACCATTTATTTTCCTTGGCTCCATAAATTTTAGGGCATTTTCTTAAGTGCCGTTCAAAAAATGCTCAAATTTATGGAGTCCAAATGATCTCCTTTCTAGCCTTATATATAGATTTCTCGGCACTTTCAGAAATCAGCAAATGTATGAAAATGACGAAGTTGGCCAAGAGCAATCCTACAACTTTTGTACATAGTAACAATGGATCCAAATGCCTAGCACCTACTACCCATAGGTACCATTTATTTTCCTTGGCTCCATAAATTTTAGGGCATTTTCTTAAGTGCCGTTCAAAAAATGCTCAAATTTATGGAGTCCAAATGATCTCCTTTCTAGCCTTACAGGACAACCATTAAAACTGTCAGTTAAAATACATAATACTTATCGTACGGTACATACTTGATGATTTTTGACTTTGACTATTTCCATTTGACTATAGTACTGTCGATGGGCATAAATAGTTGAATCCTTTGTCTGCAGTACACATCCCTAAGATAACATCACTAGGCTTCATGACTACATTTATCCATTTTCTAAGACTACATCATCCATCCATCTTTACAAGCTGCCCGCTCTACATCACAAGTTATGGTACAACAGTAGTTATGTTTCGAATGGGGAATTGTTATTATGCAAGTTTTAAGATGGTCATTTTTTTCTGCACAGGATAGGCTTCATACCAGAAAGACAAATGCATGGGTATTCTTTTTCGGACACTGGTGTTACCTAATAGGGGATTTTGCAAAATTCATCCCCTAAGGAGTTGTTTCTGTTGTTGATACTTATTATGAAACATTTTTATTGTTACTTTTTTAGGACTTAAATTCTCAAATTTTTATTAGATATCTACTCAGATTTTCCAAAAGTATCCCATACACAGAGTGGCTGGGCAAAGTCACTGTCATAATGATAGTAAATTAAGAAAAAACCCTTCACTGATCTTGCACATGATGATGAATTTGGACATGCAATATCCAACTTTGGGGCTGCACTAAATCAAGCAATGTTAAAATTTTCCAATAATTCCAAAATAAAGTAAGTACTGAAGGATGCTGTCGATGCACCCAGGTCCATACATAAGAAATGACAAACTTTTGCGTGACCTATTGGAATTAGTCACTACATGAAGCCCACGATTACGATAGTGGTGTATAAAATGAGTGATTTTACATTTAACACACAAACATAGTCTTTCATTAATTGTTCCCTTCATTAGGTATACATCTATTTAACATAAAATGGCTATTAAATAAATTTATTGCGTTTACAGAAGTTCTGGGTCAGTAAGAGGACCTATCACCCCCACGTGTGTGGGGGAGCTAGGTATGGTGATATTATATACATACATATTGTATACAATATTGTATAATGTAATTGGAACCGACGACCTTCCGACGACAGATATTTTATATTGTGCTTCAGGTCATAGTCCAATACGCATCCACTCGGATCTTCCGCAGCTAGGTCAGCTTGTTTACAAACAAGAGGTTTGCCGGTTAGTTTAGTAACTACATAGGTACTATAAATAAGCTGAGGTCACATACATGTTCAGAATCCCGTTGGTAAGGAATTGAAACTTCCAATTTATTACAAATAATTCAGTAAGTCTTCCTACTTATCAACTTCATCTTTATCTGTGTCTTCCACGGTGCTATAGCTTAGAACAAAAATAAGGGAATCATATCCCACTAGTTAGAGTAGGCTTCTACTTTTGGAGATACACTACACAGTTCATTAGATTTTTAATTTCGTCGTGTAGTAATTTCAAAAGTTTAATTTATTTATTGATAGATGGCGCGGTACTCAACATTTTCAAGGGTTTTGTCTAAACTTATGCTCAATTTTATTCAGATTTTCTTAAAATAACAATTATTTTTTATTCTAAACAAAAATATTTCTGGATTTAAGACAGCTTTACAATTTATTGTGTTATCATACAACGTTTGTTTAGAGGGATAAAACTACCCAGTAATGAAACGCTAATGATTGAAACTATTTTTAAACGGCGAAAAAGGAACGTAGTTCTCGTAAATGTCAAAATAATTTGAAGCAACAAAGGCCCAGAAGCTATGCAAATAATATAAAAAAAAAAACAAAGAAATAAAAAAAAAAGCGCGGGAACCGTATGAACGATTAGGCGGCAATTTTTAAGCTTATTTTAATAATTTTTAATATGTTTAAATTAATGCTTAACTCTTTAGAACTTTATAAATAGGAAGGGCCCTTTTCCTGTCACGCGCGAAAAAAAAAGTGGCAACACCGCCCGAGTAGCATGTCAAATTTTTGTTCCGTATTTTATAATTAAATTAAATTAGTAATTAGGCTGTAATCAACTATATTTTAATGTGTAATCGTATTGTTATTGTGTAAATACGCAGGAATATTGATTTCCAAATAATTGGACCAGTTTAAAAAGTTTTCGGTACCTAACAGAGTTGCCGGTAACCTAAAACAATCAGCTGACGCACTTACTACGGATCTAAAACGGGGAGTATTGTTCACTTTTAACTATAAATTGCACACATTTCTTTACTATATTCTTACACGCAAAATCCAAATCTTTAGAATATTTTTTTTTTTTTTGCTAATTTTGCACTCCATTGTTGGTTGCAAAATCATTTGTTTACATCTCACACAACTATTTGAAGATTGATTGATTAACTTTTTAGCAATACATAGCTAATAAATATCTAAATAAACCTTTTATGATAATTAGTAAGCATTATTGTCTTTATGTTATTACTATTTTATTAATAAACCAAGTTTTTTTTTTTAGTCTTAGAAAGTACCCACCATAAATAAAAAAAAAAGTTATCAAGTCAATAATTGAATTTCCAATTTGTATTGATAACATATTTGGATTCTAATAAATCAGCCTACCTTATTTCAATCCTTTACTTAGCACTTTTTCACACTTTCCCTTGTTTAAAATTTTAATTTTCCCCCCTTTTATCACTATTTTTTTTTTTTTCTCCATTGATTTATTCTGTTCTCACCCTTTCTTTATTTCTCACTTTCAGTAACCAATCCAATAACCATGCCTGTGATGACCCGTAAGGCTGCTGCTCAGGATATGGAGCTAAAGTTGAGAACAGCTCTCCATGAGCTAAAGGAATCAAATCTCAAAGTCCAACAACTGTTACAAGAGAGAGAAGAGAGTGAGGTGGAGATCGTTAAGGTTAATACCAAAAACTCAAGCCTAAAACGGGAGTTAGTTGATCTACATCAGCAATTCTTGGACGTTGTTGATGAACGGGATCAACTGCGGATGGTCATGGATGGGTTCAAAAATTGCACTAATTTGTATGAGGAGGCTTTATGTAAGGTTAGGGACCTAGAAAATGAACTTATTTATGCTAATAGTTTGATTTTAAAGTTACAAAAAGAAAAAGAAAGTTCTCAAATGAATCAAAGAAATAACTTATACAATGAAATATTAAATAGTAATTGTAACCCCTCTTCCTTAATAACTATAGATCTGACTGAAGATTCTTTATTGAAACATAATTATAATGTAAGTAATAGAAAAATTAAGAAATATGCTAAATTAAATAGAATTATTAAAAAATGTCACCAATTTAAGAAAGAACACAAACAGTTTTCTAAATATATTCCATTGAGGAAAGAACGTGTTGATTTACTAAATAAATTAAATAATTATCAAATAAAATTAGAAGACAGTATTAAAATCTATGAAATAGATACTCAGCATTTGCAGTCTGAAATTCAGGTACTACAGGACTCACTTAGTTCCCTATCCAATAAGTATGTGACCTCTCAGAATCAAATCAGGGAACATATTCTTGCTGCAAATGAATTAGTAAGGTGTAAATGTAACTGTCAGACAGTTCCCAGCCGTGACTCTATCCAGCCTGAGGTAACGGAGGACCCGTCCCAGTCTGAGAATTCACTGCTGGAGTGTAATGATCAATCACAGGTGGCACAGTCTGCGATATTTATCAATCATGAATGTTCTTACTCAGTCATGTTCTCGGATAGGATAGGAAGAGGTGTAGGTAAATTATTGAGTAATAATTTGAGCCATTCCAGTCAGAATTATTGTATGCCGGGGTCAACATTCAAACAGATAATGGCAACAATAACCAAACATGTCTATAACTGTAACACAGACTTAACTATATTTGTGGGTAATAGTAAAAAAATTAGAAAAGCAGACCTTACTAACAGTGTGGATGAATTGTTAAAGTTGAATTGCCGTAAAATAATATTGTGTGCTTTCCCTTACTTTGAGAGTTTGTCAAAAAGTCAGAACAATTATATTCACATGCTGAATAAGCATATTTATTTCCTTGTTAGTCACTATAGTGACAAACTAAGCTTTTTTGATACCAATAGTTTTATAGATAAACTTAGGTCAACACGAGATACAGTGTATCTGCCTTTTGTATATAGACACAAAATAGCTAGGCTATTAGGTTTTTATATTTACACAGACATAAATAGTATGTCTAAGTTTAGTAGTAGTATAATTAACACCGAAAATATTAGTAATGATACTAGTATTAGGGTGGTGACCACTGACTTTAGCAGTAGTGTTAATAGTGGATTTTTTTCTTTAAACTAGTTAGTAAGACAACAGAGGTTTTATTCAACAACAAGGTACCTTCTTGCTCTGAAATATATACGTGCAATAAAGGGGCTAAGCAGAATTCCTTGACAATATTCCATCAAAATATTCAAGGTTTCTCTTCAAAGCAACTAGAAATTGAATTGTTTTTAGAAAGGACAATGTACGATATTGTTTGCTTCACTGAACATTGGTTGAAAGACTATGAAATGATAATTTATTACGAAAACTACAATGTGTGCAGTTGTTATAATCGAAAATCTAAGATGCGTGGGGGTTCACTAATCTTAGTTAAAAATTGTTTAAAAGCTAAGTCTCGTAAGGACATAGTTGATCTATCGGTAGAACATAGCGTAGAATTGTCTTGTGTTGAGCTAGATAAGCATGTAATAGTGTGCGTTTACCGACCCCCTAATTATCAAAACTACTCTATATTTGAGTCAGTAATGGAAGATGTTTTGGCGAAACTTGGAACTTGTAAAAAAACAATAATTATCTGTGGTGACTTTAATGTTAATATTTTAGAAAATAATGTATATAGCAGTAGGTTTTTAAATCTCTTTAAATCATTTAATTTGTCGAATGTGTTTTATGAACCAACCCGAATTACTTTAAATACTGCCACATGTATTGATAATGTTTTTTGCGATTGCGAATGCTTAGATAAATCTATTGTAAATTACCTTCCTTCGGATCACAGCGGTCAAACGGTTACTTTCGAGTCCAATATACAATTAGAAAAAGTTCAAATACAAACTAGACAAATAACTCCCAGCAACTTAGATAGATTTAATAATAACCTAATTAATGGATTAAATATTTCAGACCATATTTTTAGTTTAAACAATGTAAACAAATTGTATGAAGACTTTTTTTCAGTAGTTCGTGCCACATTCAATAATACTTTAAAAATTAAAATGAAAACGACTGGCCCAAAGTTTATTTTTAGTGACTGGGCAACGCAGGGTATTAGAAAAAGTAGGGAACGATTGTTTGAGCTGTACGGCCTTAAGCCTTTTATTAACTCAGAAACATTTAACAGATATGTTGCTACTTACTCCAAAATTTTCAAAAACACTTGTAAGGTAGCTAAATCCATCTTCATTAGCAAGAAGATAAAATTGGCCGATAATAAAATAAAAACAGTTTGGAAAATAATTAATACTGAAACTAATAAAAATAAAAAACGTAGTAACAATTTAATACTAGAGACTTCACGTGGTCTCATAAGCTCAGACAAAGAAATTGCTGAAGAATTCGTAAATTTCTTTACCAGTATCCCAATTAAAACAACTGAAACTTTAAACTCATCTCCCTGGCTTTCTATTGATTTATTAAAAGCGAACGTTTCAGCCTGCCCGAACGAATTTAAATTTAAGCATATAAACCCCCTAGTCGTCATAAAAGCTTACAAGCAAATTAAGATCAAATTAACTGAAGATCTATGGGGTATGTCTATCAAAGTTTGTACTTCAATTATTGAGACTGTAGCACCGTATTTAGCTTCGATATTTAATTTGTGTGTGGATCAAGGGGTCTTTCCAGATCTAATGAAACACAGTAAAGTAATACCGCTTTTTAAATCCGGGGACAGTAAAGACACCAACAACTATAGACCTATATCCGTATTGCCGGTTTTCAGTAAGGTGTTTGAAAAAGTAATGCTTGATCAGATGCTCAATCATTTTAACATCAATAGAATATTACACGAGCAGCAGTATGGTTTCACCAAAGGACGTTGTACCACTGACGCCGGTGTTACCTTATTAAAACACATATATACTGCGTGGGAAGATGCTCGAGATGCCATAGGAATTTTCTGCGATCTCTCAAAGGCATTTGATTGTGTAAATCATGAAACCTTGCTCTTAAAACTTGAGCATTATGGCCTCAGTAAACTCGCGCTTAACTTAGTGAAATCTTACTTAAATGATAGACAACAGCAAGTACAAATAAATGGTGTCACTTCAAAGGGCTTACGGGTAGAAATGGGTGTACCACAAGGTTCAATATTGGGTCCTTTTCTCTTTTTAGTTTATATAAACGATCTACCCCATTTATTCAAAAATCAACCTGAAATGGTATTGTTTGCTGACGATACTTCTTTAATATTTAAGATTAATAGACGCGCCTCACACCTTGATGACGTAAATAGCGCTCTACTGCAGGTGCACAAGTGGTTCACCGCTAATAATTTAGTATTAAATGGGAAGAAAACTAAGTGCATAAGATTTTCTCTACCAAATGTCAAAAGTAATGATAATGACATTGTATTGAATCAAGAGAAACTAGAATTCGTCGATAAAACGGTTTTCCTAGGAATCACGCTCGACTCAAGGCTACAATGGAGTCCTCATTTAACATCTCTTGCAGGACGGCTGAGTTCAGCAGCATACGCTGTTAGAAAAATCCGCCAACTTACTGATATAGATACCGCGAGGCTAGTCTATTTTAGTTATTTTCATAGTATTGTGTCATACGGTATTTTGCTATGGGGACGGGCTGCAGACATCGAGTCCATATTTATTCTGCAGAAAAGAGCTGTCAGAGCCATATATAATCTATGTAGGCGCGATTCTCTCCGGGAATTGTTTAAGGATATCAACATCATGACAGTACCTTGTCAATACATATATGAAAACATCATGTACGTTAGAAAAAATCTGCATCTATTCAGTAAAAGAGGTGACAGACACAACTATAATACTAGAAATAGGGACCAATTAGTTCAGCCAGGTTTCAGGCTAGCTAAAGTAGACACATCTTTCATGGGGTACTGCCTAAAATGTTACAATAAAATACCTCCTCACATAATAGAACTGAATGAAACAAAATTCAAATCATGTATAAAACGCACACTATGTAGGCAAGCATATTACAAGTTGGAGGATTATATTAATGATAAAAATGCTTGGCTCAATGCTGGTCCTGCTCCACTCCACAACAATGGGGGTAAATTTATTAATTAGGTAACTCGCATAAATATTGAGGAAGCTGCAGAAGATTGTAAGATTATCTTTGCATTGTATCGATTCAATTTCTTAGTATTATATAATTTTATTGCACATGTGTGAGTACTATGTACTACTTATTAATTATTATTGACTCGATTTTACCCTGGTGGTTGAGAGAATGTCATGCTCACTCAAATGTCTCGCTGATGGTGGCACGTGTGTCGGATCATTTAGCTCCCTCCAAAATGGTTGAGCTGAATGGTGCTGATACGTGTGTCATGTTCGTGAACGGGCGCTGTCAGTTGAGACTGGTCATCTCTTAGCTGCCACGGTTTATTTTAATTATTGATTATTTTGTTTCTGAATTGTTTTTTTTTTTGTATTTTACTGTGGACACTTTTAACTTGCTACATCGTTCTCACATAATGTACCATCTAAAAATGAATGATGTAACAAAGGTTTTGTAATAATTTTGGCGATCTAAAAAGAGTGTCCATGGAGTTTCTTGCCCGTTCTTCTCCATAGAGATCTACTTCTTGGAACGGGCATCTACGGTACTTTCACAGTTTTTATGTCTTGTGACTGGGACTGTAGCACCCTAATTTTGTAGTATTTATTATATTTTTTATGTCTTTGACAATTCAAAAGTGCCTGTAACTGGTCTACTTGAAATAAATGCTTTTGATTTTGATTTTTTTGCGTATTTTAGTCCGCACGCGGGTCTCGTCCGCAATCCGCATGCGGGTGATAGCACGCTCCGGGCAACACGCAGGACAAAGATTTCGTTTGCTGCTGCTGCTGCAGTGTTGTGCGTGTCGCCAGTGGGTAAACTCGTGCACAAACAAAAAACGTTAAAAAATTATTATGGCTTATATCATTTTCAATAATAAAAAACAATTCAGAGTAGATCCATATCTGTTCTACTAGTTCTGAATCAATTTTTATTTTTGTTTTGGAACATATGTATATATGTTACAATATATGCGGACTATGAGCTTGCGTGCAACCCGATTCACAGTAAAAACAACACTGAAGGCAGAAGATCACCGCCCGCATCCGGATAGCGCGCACGCGTGCTACCCGCATGTTAGGAAAAAAATGTATCAAATGATAGGGTGCGGGCAGTCCGCATGCGGACGAGACCCGCGTGCGGACTAATAGAAGATCTAGTAGCATCAAAAAAATTATAAATGAAACTTTCAGTAAAAACTCAAAAACCATTTAATTATGGACATTAACGTGATTCAATGGAATGCACACAGTATACTATGTAATAGACTACTTTTACATAATTTCCTACTAGATAACAGCGATGTGGATGTATTCTTTGACGCCCTTTGAATGTTTTATTTTTTGTGTTATTTTATTTTTTGTGTACATATTACTAGTAAGTTTTTATTTATAGTCTGTATATAATCATGTTGTATTAATTAAAATAACTAGATAACAATATAAATATAGCTATTTTATCTGAAACCTGGCTTAGGCCAGAACAACCATTTAATCTTAGAGGATACCAAATAGAATGTAATGATACTGTTAATAAACATAATGGAGTAGCCATTCTCATTCACAATAATATCAAATATTCTACACTTAATACTTTCTTCAATGACTCTTAACAAAATATTTGTGTTCAAGTGCATATTGGTGGTCCAGTCATCAGCATTGTTAGTATGTATTGCCCAAGTCATACAGTTCCTAGATTTAATAAAAATAAATTGAATTCATTAATTAAAACGATCCCTCATCCACTAATACTAGCTGGTGATTTTAACGCACATCACATCTCTTGGGGATGTAACTCTACTGATGCGCCTGATAGAGACATTCTGGATGTTATCAATGAATATGGTCTGGTTTTACTTAATACTGGTCAGGTAACTACTGTGGGCTCCATGACTTGGCTTCCAAATGCCTTAGATCTCACTATTGTTTCTTCGATGCTGGCTCTTTCTTGTGAGTGGTCCATTCATGATGATCTGCTTGGAAGCTACCATTTACCTGTAATCACAAAAATTTCCACTTCTTGTAACCAAAATAATAACAGTATTGACAATGCCTCTCCCTTATATCCAAGTTATAAATTAGTCAATTGGGATAAGTACACTAATGAAGTTGACAGTGTACTTAACAGTTACATTATAAATCCTCTGGACCCACAAGCTTATTTATGACGAATTCTGCTATATATTACACTGCCATAGAGAAGTCCTTAACAGTTCACCAAAAACGAAATAGATCATTGTCATCATGCCATAGAAAGAAGGATCGAGCTCACCTCCCATGGTGGAATGAAATATGTTTATCAGTTGTTAAAATATCTAGACAAGCTCACATAAAATTCAAATCAGATCTCTCAGAAGTTAATTTTCTTAATTTTAAAAGGTTACAGGCCTTTAAAAAATGAACCTTGAAGACAGAAAGAGATGCCAGTTGACCCCACTTGTGTGAGTCATTTAATAGAACCACTCCATTATCCATAATCTGGAATAATATGAAAAAATGAAATAAAACCTTCAATTACAGCAAATTTATGAGTAACAACAATAGTAATTGGTTACAAGAATTCTTAAATAATACTCGTAAAATTTAATACACCAGACTATGCTGATAACTATATTACCGAATACTTTAATGCAGACTGCAATTCTAATTCCACAACCAATTTTCTAATAGAACCCTTTTCTTTTCAAGAACTCAAATCAGCAATATCTTCAAGAAAGGATACAGCTTATGGATTAGACGGTGTAGGCTATATTTTCCTTAAAAAACTTAACTCCAAATCTCTGAATGCTCTACTTCACATTTTTAATTTTCTTTGGTTAAATAATAAAATCCCTTCCCAATGGAAAACATTGCCTTATTCCAATACTTAAGCAAGATAAAGAGGAATATAACCCTGACTCTTACCGTCCCATTGCTCTCACTTCTTGTGTTGGCAAAGTCTTTGAGCAGCTCTTAAAACAAAGACTGGAATTTGACATCGAAGAGCACCATTTACTTCCGTCCAGTCAGTATGGCTTTCGTAGAGGGTATTCAGCCTGTGAGAGTATAAGTATGTTACATCTTGATCTTCAAAAAAGTATTAATAACAATGAGACAGCTGTTTGTGTATTTTTTTTATATAGTTAATGCCTTTAATAATGTTGATCATGATATTCTCACAGAGCAACTTCATCTTCTTGGTATACCTGGAAAAATGAGTAATTGGATTTTTAGCTTCTTACATGGCAGAGAAGTTTATGTTAAACATAACGAGAAGCTTATTGGGCCAAGATATTCTTACAAAGGAACCTGTAAAGGCAGTATATAATGCATTAAAAAAACTTCAGCACTATTTTTCTTATTTAAACCTAGACAAATGCAATTAAAAAAAAAGTGTTGATATTTGGCAAGAATAAATCTCATTATATTAAAATTTGTTATGACAAAATTGCAATACTACAGGTATTGCAATTTTGTCATAACAAATTGTCTGTTACAGAAGCAAAATTTTTAAGGTACTATTTTTACAAATAATCTATCCTGGAATAAGTATGTTGATTATATAATATGCAAAGCTCGTAGGGCTTCTAACATTTTAAAAGTGCTATGTAGATCTTATTGGGGTGCAGACCCAAAAGACATGTTAATGCTCTATAAATCTTTGGTAAGGAGTCATTTTGAATATGGTTCTCTTTGTTTTGCTTCAGATGACAAGCAGCTAGTAGACAAATAGAAAATCCAGAATAGTAACTTACGCCTTATAACTGGTGCTTTTAAAACAATTCCCATAGTTTCCATGCAGTTAGAATGCAATATCCCTCCCCTATTCATTAGTTTTAAACTCCTCAAATCAAAATTACTGCTCAAACTAGCTGCCATTAAATCCCATCCTCTTCTTATAAAGCTCAACCTGTAAAAAACGCCTTCTCATAAAGGAGTGGAACGTGTTTAGGGCACCATAAATATTAGTTCCTCCTTTCCCCGTAACCTCTGTGTGTCGCTTCAGTATTTAGATAGAAACATTATCAGAAAAAAACGCTAATGAACTTTTTAATTTTTTTGATAGATTTTGCATCCCTGGTTTGACTTCTATAAATAGAGTTACTTTTAATAATAAAAACATGAATAATATATTATTTGAAAGTCCGTCCAAAACAGACGATATGTGATGAGAATTTTAGTCTGTGGAACTCTTATGTCAAGATGAATGTCTGTGATGTAAATCTATGGTTTGTTGAACTGTCAATATAATAAAATTATCCAACGTGTGTACGGAAAGTCTTTTACTAAACAATAAATCCACACGATATTTCAAAAGGTTATGGGCCCAGACACAGACTTACGGCCTAATAATCGTGCTGGATTGGTTTTTATCAAGAAACGCTGCGGTAAAGTAGCTACATAAACATACGTCGGCCAGGGCTGTCTGACCAGGTGTGGCGGTCGCCGGCTCAGATTCTGATAAATCTGGTAATTGCGGTAAAGCAATAATAATACGGGCGATGGATTCCGTCGAAAATATGGCTTCTGGACAAAGCTTTCAGCAGCTTCAAGGTGTACAAAATTGGACAGCGTGGTGTTTCAAAATACGCGTTTTACTAAGAGCTATGGGTCTCTTAGACGTCGTTGAAGGCACGTTCAAGGCCGACGAGGATCAGGAGAAATGGATGCAGAAAGATTCAAAAGCTCAAGGTATGTTGGTAACAAACATATCTGAAAAGGTTATACCACAAATATTAAGCTGCAAGACGTCAAAAGAGATTTGGGATAAGCTACATACAATATTTGAACAGCGAGGCGAGCTGTCTGTGCATATACTTCAGCAGAAGTTCTTTTCAATGAAATTTGAAGAAAGGGAAACCGTGTCAGAGTTCCTGGGAAGGTTCGAGTCTCTCCTGAGCAAACTGAAGAATCTCAACGCTGAAGTGAGTCAAACTATGGCCATCACAAAGATAACTTCATCTCTGCCATCACAATTTCAGCACTTTGTGTCAGCGTGGGAATCGGTGCCAGCAGAAAAAAGGACCATGGACCAGTTAACAGCGCGATTACTGATCGAAGAGCAACGCGCCTCAGCCAAAAACAAAGAAGATGAGTCATCTGCGTTTGTACACAAGTCTAATAGAAAATGCTATCGGTGTGGAAAAGTGGGACATCTGAAAAAGGAGTGCAAATCGAAAAGTAGAGGTACAATAATTAATAATACTAGTTGTAAGTTCTGTAAGAAGAATAATCATAAAAGTTCAGATTGTTGGTTTAAAAATAAAAGTGAGAAAAGTCAAGATGTAAACAAAATTAAACAAGGCAATGCATTCTCTGTGTTCGAGCTATCATCATTGTTTTACAGTCAATTAGAAAGTGATAATTGTTGGGTAATGGATAGTGGAGCTTCAGAGCACATGTGTTATGATTATGATATGTTTATAGACTATAAAAAACTAGAATGCCCTAGATCCATAGTTATTGGAGACGGCAAAATCATACAAGCCGTTGGTATTGGAGTTATTTCTTTAGAAGCATTTACAGGTAAACAATGGATAAATACAACATTAAATAACGTTTTACATGTTCCCAGCATCAAGATGAATCTATTTTCAGCAAGTTCAACTACAGATAGAGGTTATGTTTTAACAATTAATAGTAAAATGTGTTATTTGAGGAAAAATAACAGTAAAAATGTTTGTGCACTAGCATATAGGAAAAATAACTTGTTTATAATGAAGTTTAGGTCTAATAAAATTCAAAATGCTTGTGTTGGTAAATCAAGTGACAGTTTATCTGAATGGCATGAAAAAATGTGCCACCAGGATATTGAACAGGTAAAAAACATGTTAAATAAATATGATATAGATTTCAGTGTTAGTAAACAAAAGGAAATAACATGTGAGCCATGTCTTTTGGGTAAGTTACATAAGAGACCGTTTCCTATAAGTATAAATAGGGCAGATAGGCCCGGTCAATGGCTACATATGGATTTATGCGGACCGATGGAAACAATATCATTAGGTGGATCAAGATATTATCTACTCATAAAGGATGACTTTTCAAAGTATAGAACAGTTTATTTTCTGAAAAATAAGTTTGAAACAGTTGATAAAATTAAAACTTTTTTAAATTTTGTTACTAAAAACTTAGAATATAAAATTGAAATAATAAGATCAGATTGTGGTTCAGAATTTATGAACAAAGAGGTGAAGTCTCTCTTCAATCATTTAGGTATTGTACACCAAAATAGTGCTCCGTACACACCGCAACAAAACGGTTGCATAGAACGTGAAATGCGTACAATAACTGAAGCGGCTAGAACAATATTGTTATCAAGTAATTTAAATAAGTCTCTATGGGCTGAAGCTGTCAATACAGCTGTATACGTTATAAACAGAACTGGTAAAAGTAGGATTAAAAATGTAACTCCGTATGAGCTCTGGTATAAAAAGGGATTATATGATATAAATAATTTAAAAGTATTTGGTTCAAAGGTAGGTGTACACATTCCAGATCATTATCGCAAAAAATGGGATAGCAAAGCTGAAATAGGATACTTTGTAGGTTATAGTGAAACAACAAAAGGTTTTAGAATTTATTTTCCCCATAAAAATGATGTTTTGATTAAAAGAGAGGTAACATTCCTGAAAGGCAATTTTAGTAGTCAAAAGCTAGGTAATACTTTTCAAGATCATAATAATATAACCCCATTATTATTAAAAGAAGAAATAAATAATAAAGAGGATGAAATAAGAGAAGAATATCACAGTTTTAATGAGGAAGGTGAAGAAGATGTAACACAGTTATCAGATCTTGATGAAAATACAGAAGTACAAACAGAGGAAATTCTAAATTCAGAAGAAACATCAGAGTCAGAAAAAGAAGAAGAGGCAGAAGAAACACCTCAAGTATCAACACATTCACGGAGAGGCAGAGCAATAAAGAAACCATCAAGGCTAGATGACTACGAAACAAACCTTCTATCCATCGGTACAGAGCCAGCTACTCTAGAGGAAGCGCTTGACTCTGAAGAAAAGGAAGAGTGGAAGATTGCTATGAAGACTGAGCTAGATACTCTGAGAGAAAATAACACATGGACAGAAGTAAATAGCGTACCAGAGGGGAATAAAGTAATTTCTAGTAAATGGGTTTTTAAAGTTAAACAAGTAGGTACTAATAAAGTATATAAAGCTAGGTTGGTAGCAAGAGGCTTTGAACAGTCTGATTGTGATTTAGAAGTATATTCTCCTGTGGCTAAATTGCCTACTTTTAGAGTTTTTATAGCAGTTGCAAATAAACTTCAACTTTCAGTTCATCAGATGGATGTTATAGGTGCTTTTTTACATGGTGACATAGATGAGAGTGTATACATAAAGTTACCAAGCGGTGAAACATGCAAGTTAAATAAATCATTGTATGGTTTGAAAAAGTCTCCTAAATATTGGAATAAAAAGTTTGATGACTTCATGAGTAAAGAAAATTTCAGTAAATCTAAAAATGATCATTGCTTATATTTCAGAAAGGTAAATGAATGTATGCTATATGTTTTGCTATTTGTTGATGATATTCTTATGTTTTGCACTGAAAACAAGGTTTTGGAAGATTTTAAAAGCGAGCTAAGCAATAACTTTAAGATGAAAGACTTAGGTTTGGCCAAATGTTATTTGGGTATCGATATTGATCAAAAGAAAGGTACAACGGTAATTAGTCAGAAAACATATCTTACTAAAGTTTTAGAGCATTATAATATGTCAGATTGCAAACCAGTTTCTACTCCAATAGACCAAAACTTTAAGTTTGAAATACTAAAAAGGGAAAAATCTGAAAGTCCAGAAATAGAGAAAAAGTGTAGACAACTCATAGGCAGTTTAATGTATGCAGTTTGTGGTACAAGACCAGATCTATGTGTATCAGTTTGTTTCCTCAGTAGGTACCAACACTGTGCTAGTATTATGTTGTACAAGGCATTGAAACGTATTCTAAAGTATATAAAAGGTACATTAAATTATTCTTTGATATATAATAGCACATCCACAGAATTGCAAGGCTTTGTTGATGCAGATTGGGCCGGTGACACACAAGATAGAAAATCTACCACTGGTTATTTGTTTAAAATATTTGATTGTACTGTAGTATGGTGTTGTAAAAAACAACTTAGTGTGTCATTATCCTCCACTGAGTCTGAATATATTGCATTAAGTATGGCTATTTCAGAAGCATGTTGGTTGAAAAATTTGTTGTGTGACTTTGATGTTGTCGGTAATGAAGTGATCTTGTATGAAGACAACCAGTCAGCAATAAAACTTGTTTATAATAATGAAAATAATAAAAGGTTAAAGCACTTGGATATTAGGTATCACTTCATTATGGACAAAATAAAGGATAAGTGTATTTCAGTAAAGTATATTAAAACGCAGGATAATTTGGCTGATTTGTTAACCAAGCCGTTAGGAAAAACTGTTTTTGAGAAGTTTGTTAAGTTAATTTTTTAAGAATATAGGGCTATGCACATAATCTATGTAATGTTGGTCATGCATTTTTAGAGTTAAATTCTGTTAAAAATAAAGGAGTAAGTTAAGTATTTGAATGTGCCAGTATAAAATGCATCACTAACAATTTAGTCAGAATTAAATGTCTTAATATTTGTGTTTTTAAACAGGGAAAACAGGAAAATATTATGTTGAGGGGTGGTGTAAAAAACGCCTTCTCATAAAGGAGTGGAACGTGTTTAGGGCACCATAAATATTAGTTCCTCCTTTCCCCGTAACCTCTGTGTGTCGCTTCAGTATTTAGATAGAAACATTATCAGAAAAAAACGCTAATGAACTTTTTAATTTTTTTGATAGATTTTGCATCCCTGGTTTGACTTCTATAAATAGAGTTACTTTTAATAATAAAAACATGAATAATATATTATTTGAAAGTCCGTCCAAAACAGACGATATGTGATGAGAATTTTAGTCTGTGGAACTCTTATGTCAAGATGAATGTCTGTGATGTAAATCTATGGTTTGTTGAACTGTCAATATAATAAAATTATCCAACGTGTGTACGGAAAGTCTTTTACTAAACAATAAATCCACACGATATTTCAAAACAACCTTCTTAAAAACTCTTTGTATCCTTGTTTTATTCTTCAAGATTTTTCTGAAATATCACAATTTATAGTGTCAATGAATATCTTCTCATCAAATGAATGGCCCTGTTACCAGGGATCCTATAGTAGTAAATACCCACAGATGGATATAATAATCGATAAAGAATTATCAGAAAAACACGAAGTTTACAACCAACTGTCTAACTGGGCAGATTATAGACATACACATATAGATGGATCTAAAGTATACGACAGTACATCCATAGCGCTGTATGACTCCACTTTGAAAATAGGTGGAGGATCCAAAATCAATAGATATGCTAGCATATTCACAGCCGAAGCTACAGCTATCCTATCAGCACTTCGCGGGACTAACGAATTACCGTGACCCTGGTACGTAAAGGGCTATTGAAGGACACCGTGGATTTTAGTCAGTACAAGTCTGACAGTCCCTCCCGCCCTGCCCTGGGTAGGAGGACTCATTTGATGATTTCAACACGCTAAAAAAAAAATCAGCACTTGAACACATTAACAAACACAAAAAATCTGCAATTAAATGGGTTATTCTGAGTGACAGTTTAAGTGTTCTTACAATACGCGCAGCCAAAGATGAGACCCGACGGATCACGTGGTCATACCTGCGCAGTAAACAGTTCGTACAAAATGCTCTACGAACTGTTTACTGCGCAGGTGTGACCACGTGATCCGTCGGGTCTCATCTTTGGCTGCGCGTATTGTACTACGCTAGAAAATCATCACCTGAAAACAAACTATTTGATTTATGAAATTAAGAGAGCATGGAAGCTGCTTCAAGACTCTGGCATCATCACCTTTCCCTTACCTTCTTCTGGGTCCCCAGTCATATAGGAGTACAAGGAAACGAGAATGCAGACCCATTATATTACTTTACTCTTTGATGCAGACTTCTTGGCAAGGTCAATAAATTCCGTTACAAATTTAGCTGTCACTTTTACTAGTGTTGCCCTACCGACCACAGATAATAATAAATAAATATTCCACTTAATATTTCAATCGCCGATTTTATACAACGATTAACCCCTTACGAATGGGTCACTGTAGGTAGAGTAAACGCTCATTTATACCGGATGAAAATGTTGAATACATCAGAATGCAATTATTGCCAAAAAGATGTTCAAACAATAGATAATGTTTGAATGCCCATCCTTCGGCATAGACTGTCTTGTGTTGATGGATGATCTACTAAAAATCTATAAGACTGCTGAACAAATCCCGTGCTCTGTTCAGCAACTGATGGGAAATGCACAAGCATTTAAACCCATTTATAACTTCATCTATACATATTATAAATCTGTAGAAGGGTCAATTCTAGAGATTGAAAATATTGAAAAAATAAATAGCGGGGGGTGTTGCTGGATCGATACCAAACCCAAATATGTGATTTCGAAATTTTTGAAGTGAAACTTCTTTACGCACGCTTAACTTGGGGAGTAAGCTGGCGAACGCGTGACGTAAGCGTTACGAAAAGTGTGATCGGGCACGGCGAACGGAAGTTAAGTGGGGGATATAAGCAAGAGACAGCAGTGCGCGCGCACATTTTCTTTCTCTCTTCCTCTCGTAGCCAAATACGTTCCGTATTAATATATATATATATATATACATACAGATGGAGCGAAATAAGTTTCACTTCACTCGTGTGTTTGTCTGTCTGTATGTGCAGGCATCACGTGAAAACTAACGGTTCGATTTGGATGAAACTTGGTATAATTATACCTTATTATCCTGGGCATAAAATAGGATAATTTTTATCCTGGAAAAATACGTAGAAAAAAAAATCTTATTTTTAAGTTTTATTCAAAGACGTGTTGTTCTGTAGAACCGTGAACACACGTTGCATCGCATTGTCACGATCACTTTTTTATTATTGCAAACTTTTCGTCACTCTCAGTAATTTACTGCTACATGCTACTTATCAAGGTCGGAATTACTATGAAAAAAATACTAACTACAGAATGCGAGCTTAACAGCAGTAGCTCAATAGAGGGATCTCCTTAATTATTATAGGCTTAGCCGTATTTGGGTCTAATAGATATTTATAAGATGTCATTGTCAGAGTTACTCAAAATTGAGAAATAAACCATCCATGCGAAGACCGACATCCGCGCGGACGGAGTCGCGGGCGGAAGCTAGTTGTCAATAAAATCAAGGACATTTAAAGGAAGGAAGAGAATTGAAACCACAATTGAAACTTAAGACCAGGCTATTTGCCTTTGATAATTATATAAATATGTTAAGAAAATAAAACTCAAGATTAGGCTGCATGGGCTAGATCCCTTTGCCGTCCCAAAAGGGAAAATGGAATTAAAAAAAAAGCAACGTATTAATTAGAGGTTATGTTTTCATAGAAAATAGAGCAGATTCAGATCTATTTGTTAATTTAATGTTTCGTTAGAGCTGAATATTAAATTATGCGTGGGATTATAGCATTAAGTTTTATTAGAAATATTTTGAAGAGCGCAGTGTGTACGAAAAATAATATAAATAGTAGTAGTAAATATTCTATAAAGGTACGTAGGATAGTTGAGAATAAATGGAAGAATGGTGGAGAAAATACATGATGATGTTGGACATTAGACAGGAAGTGATGAAGCGGAGAAGGCGTCTGGAAGTGGCGAGGAATGGCCGCGGCGCGTGGTGTCGGGACTGCAGCCCACAGGCGCTTTGCACATCGGTAACTACTTCGGCGCCGTGCGACGTTGCGTACGCCTGCAGGAGCAGGGCGAGGACCTCATGATATTCATCGCTGACTTGCACTCGCTTACTACGCACCAGGTTCGGATTCTGCTTATGTTACAGCAGTGTGTCAGCGCTGCTGCAACATGCACAGTTGTCATAAGAGGTAGTCTGCATTGCAATTTTTCGATTTGAGAACATCTTTTGTCAGATGTCAAACAATTGTTTGACCTTTGACCAAAGAAGCTACAGGACTAGACTAACTCAGTCCATATCACTCAAAATTATATACTTTTTAAAATATAACTACTAAAACCAATACTCTTGACTGATGCAAATACCAGAATTTGCCTGTCATATTTGAAACAAATATTATAAAATGGTACAGTCTATTACAGGTAGGAATACAACTTAGGAATAGTTTACAAGATGAGAAGGTAACAATACAATTTTACAAACTGATGTCCTCGCTAGATTACTTAACAACCTGTGTTAAGGACAATCAGCAGTATTTTTGATGCAAGTATTAAGAAGAATTTGTAACAAGTGGCTATGCTGGGAGTCTCTCTGCATGAACAACAGAATGACAGCAACGGCTTTTTCCTGGGGCCAATACTCTTCAAAATCTTTTTGACGAAAATTCTTACTTTATTCTCTAACATCATAGTAGGTAATTGAGTTCAATTCAATTCAATATTTATTTGTGAACATAGGTATATAATAGATGTAACTGTTAATACAGTATAAATGATCACTATGCTCATTTAATGGTATACTAATATTAGATTAATTAATTCTATGCAAATATCATTTCAAAAGAAAATAATAAAATCAATAACAGGAATAAAGAGAGTCAATAAAACACATTATCATTCATAATTATAATGTACTTACAATGTCATAAAATAATGAAAAACATTGTGGCAAACTGGCAATGCCAATTATAAAATTTGTCAACTTTTTTTTTATCGTGGTAAAATCATCATATGAGTCCTCCCGCCCTGGGCAGAGCGGGAGGGACTGTCAGACTCGTGCTGACTAAAATCCAGTGTCCTTCAATAGCCCTTTACGTCCCGCGACCCTGGCAGGCTTTGACCCTCTACAGGGGGCCCCGTTACTATGCTGACACTCCTTGAGGCGCGCATGGAACACAACGCGCCGTCGACCCGGGCATAGTCCATGGTCGGACAGCGAGTCGCCCGTTACTCTATTTATCTTTTATTTGTGAAAATATTAAGATAAATCAAGTCAAAGTCAAGGAATCGCATATCATTCATAAATATACTATTTATGAATGATATGCGATTCCTTGACTTTTTGAAGTCTTGCTTGTATAATTTGAACAATATCTCATTACACACGACTGCATTTAGCCCTTTACTTTCCGGGGTCACGGTAATTCGCTAGTTAATAGTAGTAGTAACTAGTAGTAGGTAGTTAATAGTGTATCATCTATGGTAATTCGTAAGCCCCGCGACCATTCGTATGTCCCGCGACCAAAATTTGTCTACTGACAATCACACAGTTAAGAATTTATATTTTATCGTTTAAAAATTCCTTAATAGAATAATAAGCCTTATCTGTTAATCATTTAAATAACATTAAAAAAAAACTTATCAGCTCTATGCAGGCTGCTGACCCAGGAATATTTTGACAAGTTGCGTCAAACAAAAAGAGAACTTTCATAAGTGTACGTACATAGGTCAATATCTTAGAGTCCTTAAAATAAGGATTACAGCTATCAGTTTTTAGAAGATCTTATATAGCACATTGTTTCTGTGCAATAAATTTAGTGTAGTTCTTTTCCAGTTGCATTACCCCAAAACATGATTCCGTCTCTCGATCTTAAGCATGATGCGACTAGACCGTGATATGCAGTAAGTAGTGTCGATTTATTTACAGTATTTCATAACTTTTTCAAAACATATAAATATTGGTTCATACACTTTCAATTTGTATGCCCCAAGACAATGTATGTTCTATATGTATCCCAAGAAATTTAATTGATTTTGTTTCCTTGTTAGCCACATTGTTATAATTATATTTAAATTTAATTTGTCATTTGTCCTTTGTCTAAATTTAGTTATTAAGGTTTTATTTAAATTAATTTGCAAATTATTACAGATAGCCAATTGATTACTGTTTGTATACGAGGACTGACAATTAAATTCCGGGAATTTTGTAATAGATTAAGAATAAATTAAAAATTGTCAAAACCAACCTTAGACAACTTCGCAGTAGTCCCCTCCTAATTCTATGCACCGGCGCCAACGGCGCTCCCATGCCTGGAAACAATTTTCGTAGCGCGCTTGTGGAATCTGTTTCAGAACTCGCGTCGTGGCTTCTTTCACCTTCTCTAACCCCCCGTGATGAATTCCCTTCAGGTGATTTTTTATTTCTGGGAATAGAAAAAAGTCACAGGGGGCTAGATCAGGGCTGTATGGGGGGTGCGGCAGCGTTGGAATGGAATGTTTGGCTAAAAATTCGCGAACAGCGTACGAGGAATGCGAGGGAGCATTGTCGTGGTGCAGCGTCCAACCATTAAGCGCCAAATCGGGGCGAACGCGAAACACTCTGGACCGTAAACGCTTTAAAACTTCAATATAAAAGTTCGCATTGACCGTCTGGCCTGGAGGAACAAATTCTCGATGAATTACTCCATTAATATCGAAAAAAACAATGAGCATCGCTTTGATTTTGGACTTGGACATCCGGGCTTTCTTCGGGCGTAGTTCACCCTCTCCCAACCACTGAAAACTTTGCCTTTTCGTTTCTGGATCATACTCAAAAACCCAGCTTTCATCTCCGGTCACAATACTACGCATCCAATCTCTTCCTTCTGAGTCAATCCGTGAAATCAAATCTTGCGAGATCGAAAAACGAAGGTGTTTTTGTTCGGCGGTGAGCACTTTTGGAACCATTTTGGCACACACTTTGCGCATCCCTAAATCTTCATGCAACATGCGTCGAATTGTTTCTCGATTGATGCCTAGTTCCTCCTCTAACATTCGAAGGCTAACACGCCGGTCTTCGTTCAGTTTCGCGCGCAAACGGGCAACATTTTCGTCGGTGCGAGACGTGGAAGGAGCACCTTCCCGCGGATCGTCATCGAGCGACTCTCTTCCCTCCTTAAACCGCTTGGCCCACTCGTAAACGCGTGTTTTCGAATAACAATCATCCTTGTACACTGTCTGAAGTTTTTGTAAAATTTCCGCCGGTTTTGTCCCAAGTTTCACCAAAAATTTGATCGCACATCTTTGTTCGAAATTTACATCCGACATTTTCGCGACACGGGTATAAAAAGTAGCTTTGTTTAAAATTCTATAAAAACACAACCACGGCACCAATTAAGCTGAAATTTCGTATACTACTATAGAAACGTGTTAGCTTTCGAATGCGACCGGAGCGAACGCACCAGTGTTACCCGGAGAGACTGCAGAGCGAAATTCCCGGAACTTAATTGTCAGTCCTCGTATTATTATTAATGTCACATTCAAGAGTATTTCCATTATCACTGTTAAAAATAATAGTACTGTCATCCGCAAACATTGTCATGGGATTAAGCATAGCTGTAGGCAAATCGTTTATATATATAAGAAACAGCAGAGGCCCAAGAATACTCCCTTGGGGAACTCCACATGTTAATATTCTAATGTCAGATTCATATTTCATGTCAATTTTTGTTTTAATGCATATTCTGTTAAGAACTGTAAACTGTCGTCTGTTCTGAAGGTAAGATTCAATTAAGTTATAAATGTTACCCCGTATGCCGTAAGAGTATAACTTTCGTAGCCAGTGGCGGCCTTAGGGGGTGGCGAACAGGGCAATCGCCCGGGGCCTCGCTCCTACAGGGGCCTCGTGCAAAAACCCAAGCAAATTTTAAAAATATTAACAATTTTTTATTTATTTAAAACTCTTGATTTTGATCCTTAATTACTTATTAAGGTTATAAAATAACCGTAAATTAAAATTAAGTTAGTTAACTAATTCATTCATTCAAAACATATTTGAAAAATCCATTATGTACACTGAGAGATTTTTTTCGATAACCGTAAGTATAAAAAATGACAAGACCACGATTCGAAGTTTATAAGTACAAATGTGTGTAAACAGAAGCTTTGGGTTATTGTAACCATAAGATGTACTTTATTCTATACCTACTTTTCTTAATCTTAGTACAGTTGTACTTATCATAACCCAAAATTAACTACGATCTACGTTTTTTCACTTGTTAACTTCGAATTGCGTGACAAGTCTGTCACGTTTTGTGCTTGCGGTTATTGAAAAAAATCTCTCAGTGTAAGTACTTGAATATCGCGCCTCGAAACACTTGAAGATCGGTTTTTTAATCGCATAACACTCGTGAGTCGGGACATAATGTTCTGCTCTTCTATCGCCATATATTCAGCCCTCGCTATTCTTTCAATCGAAAATGACGTAGCTTATTCGTTAGATTATTGTGCTTTAATTAAAGATTTTAGTCTTAGGAAAAGCCGCAAACATCAATTTTAAAATTTATCATCTCTGTATTCGTTAATTTTGTAAATCTTTCATTGTAAAATATTTTAAAACTCCAATTTGATTTATTTGTATAATTTAAGCATTTTTCCTTAAACATCATGACAAATACCTAAACCAAACAACCAGACCTACTTTCGCATCACATACTTTTTACGAAGGACAAAGGACCTCGCAAAGACCTGCCGCCCGGAGCCTCGCAATGGGTAAGGCCGCCTCTGTTCGTAGCATAATTTTATGATCCACGTGATCAAAAGCCTTTGTCATGTCCATGAATAAAGCTAGTATTGCCAGTATTTTGTCAACCCTGCATGTGAAAATTTATAGTAAATCATAGATGGCCATGTCAATGATCTTGTTTTGTCTGAACCCTTTTTGCTTTTCAGTAAAAAAATCTCATTCTTCTCAAAGTATTCATTACCACCAGTGTACAAGACTCAAAAATTTAGAGAATACTGGCACTAATACTATTGGTCTAGGTATAACAACGCATGTTATCAGTATCGCCTTTTTTAAACAGTGATTTGATGACAGTTGTTTTTAATCCATCAGGAAATGTACCACTTGTAACGCACTTATTTATTGAATGACTAAGGATAGGTGCGATATGAGGAGAAATAATTTTTAATACTTTTGTGCAATACCCATTACTAGTAGTATTTTTAAAAATTAATGTGATATTATGGACTTGGCTGGGGGGGTCACTGGGGCCATAAAAATAGTGGAACATCTGCTAGGTATGACTGAATTGAGACCATGATTTATTGTACCATCAATTTGAACCTGATCACTGAAAAAATCGATAAAAGCTTCAGAGATTTGGGCTAGATCTGTAAGTATCCTATTGTCTACCTTAAGTTGTTTTAGTTTTGCATTTGGTATCCTGACTTGACCCTTGTTTACTACTTGCCTGGTAGGTATGGATTTATTTTTTGCCTGGGATATGAAATGGTTGTTTTTGATTGAATTTTGGGTAAGTCGAGTAACCATCATATTAAATCGATCAGAGAACCTTTTATTTTTTTTTAATTTTGTCTAGATGGTGCTAGCCTATATCTCCACAAAAGATAGCGTTTTCTTTTGCTACACAACCTTATGCTGAGACTTATCCACTTGAGTCGTTGCTCGATAGAAATTTTTACTTTCACTAGTGGGAAACATAAGTCATAAAATAATTTGAATAATTCATAAAACGTAACGCAGTCTTTGGATCGTCTTCTTCGTAAACTTCATTGAAACGAAGATTTTTAAGACAGTCAACAACTTTTGTTACATTTTCTTTCGAATTGTCTCGTCAAACTGCACAGCTTTTCACTATATTTGATATGCAGTTTCTGTGCAATTTCAGGAATAATCCTTAATTGTATTCCATTTCTTATTAGAATGGTGACACCATGTCTAGAATTACAGGTAAAATAAGCAGATTAAGGTCTGAATTTATCATGCTATGTTCAGAAAAGCATAACACGTCAGCATCTTTTCCCTCACAAGCTAAGTCGTACAAAAAAAAAACCCCGTTTCTTTAGAAGCCCATTAATGTTTTTAATGTAAAACGTGAAACTTACACGAAAAAACAAAGGTAGTGAAGAAATTTCGGGCTGACTTCCATCCAATTTCGACGACTTCCTCATTTAAACTTAATATCAGTGTTAGTTTGGTAATTTTGTTATGCATTGTAACATGATTCTTCATATTGCAGCTTTTTTCTGTATTTCATTTCTTAAATTTCAATGCATAATCAACTCTTCAAATTTCCTTTAGCAGGAGGCGACTTTCGGGTAGGACCCCTCTTTGAGGAGTCCTATCCAGTAGGCGTCACGGCGTTCTGAACTACCGCATGACGCAGGTCGTACCGGACACGGAAGTTTCGGGAGGTACACGTGTCGGATAGGGAGGGAAGAAACGTCTGGGTGTCACCATTACGAGGATCTCCCAGAGGACACGGTGGAGCATACGGTGCAGGACTGCCCCGCTTGGGCAGAGCACGCTTGTCCTCACGACGGCGATAGGCGGAGACCTCTCGCGCCCGGCATTGGTCGAGGCCATGCTGCGGGGCGAGACGAAATGGGATGCGGTCGCCTCCTTCTGCGAAGCAGTCATGCTCGCGAAGGAGGAGGCGGGCCGCGTGAGGGAGAGAACAGCGTCCTCCCTCCATCCCAGCCGCGGTGGTAGACGCCCACGGCGACTGACGTCGGCAGACGATCTCCGGTCACCGTAGGCGCGGGCATGCGGGCAGCGAGTAATGGGCAACTCGCTGTACGACCATAGACCATGCCCGGGTCGACGGCGCGTTGTGTTCCACGCGCGCCTCAAAGAGTGTTAGCAAAAATGACGGAGCCCCCCTCTACAGGGCCAAAGCCTGTCGGGGTCGCGGGACTTTTGATTTACCGTAACCCCGGAACGTAAAGGGCTATTGAAGGACACCGAGGATTTTAGTCAGTACGAGTCCGACAGTCCCTCCCGCTCTGCCCTGGGTGGGAAGACTCATTTGATGATTTTACAACTGTAGAAAAAAAAAGGAGGCGACATTTCTTATACAGAACGGTTTTGTTTGTATGGTCGAAATGCGCTATAGTTAATATCTACAAAAGTAACATTATTAAATTTACTACATATAAATCGAGATTCGTAATTTAGTTTTAGTTCATTTAGTGATTTCTTAAAAGGAATTTCGCCCACTAACACATTTGTACATCTATTTGAATACAGATAATTATACCCGTATAAGGAATTTTGTAATTCGAAGGGCCTTGTGTCATTGTTTCCTCCAAGTATAACCTTTCCAACACAAAAGTAATCATCAAAATCACTACCTAGTATAAAACAAAGTCGCTTTCTCTGTCCCTTTGTATGCTTAAATCTCTGAAACTACGCAACGGATTTTGATGCGGTTTTTTTAATAGATAGAGTGATTCAAGAGGAAGGTTTATATGTATAATAACATCCATTAAATAGTGGAGAAGTACTGCTATTTTTGAGGTTTCTAATGTGATGTCGTAAATAATTACATTTTTTCCGCTTACATTGCAAACGCAGGCTGAACCCTACGAGTTTTATCAAAATAATGTACTAAGTATTGTACACATTGAAAAGGTCTACAGAAAAGTCCGTGATGGTATATGTCGATCTCTTATGGATAACCCACAATAACTTTTTTTTGTCATTTACTTTTTACGACAAATAATGGCTAATTTTCGAAGCGATTTTAACCAATACAGCATTAATCCTTAACCAATTAAATACCTTTAATACATTGTTCATTTAATATAGATCTATATGGCCCTTTATACCGTATGATTTAAGTGAATATTAAATCATACGGTGTAATTGCGGGACGTAGCGTTTGCGGCGGTACCGGCCGGCCGCCCGGTGCGGCAAGAGCGTGCAACGTTGTTTATAAAGACAGTCTGTAATATGTTGTAAAAATAAAATAGATAGTTAAAAATGTAAAAAGTAAATAAGTATAAAAATGTAGTGTATGAATTTGGATATTCCAAAGATAGCAGGAAATCTTCATGGTATGGAAAGGGGGATTGTTTTACTCCAAATTTAACGCGTGCGGGCCACGGGCAGTAATGAATAAATCAAAACTACTGGATCGATTTTAATCACATAGGCTATATATTTTATACCCGTGCGAAGCGAGAGCGGTCCGCTATGTTTTTATATACAGCGTTCACAGTTTTTCTGTAGTGTATTTAGTATCAGCATTGCACCCGTGCGAAGCCGGGGCGGGTCGCTAGTCGGTTCATAAACGATGAAGTTAGGCGCGAACAAACAGATCAACAAAATGGTCGAATTGTACCTCTATTTTTAGAAGTCGTTTAAAAATATGGAGTAATCCCGTACAGGATCCGCAGCAGCTGCAGGCCAATGTGCTGGAGCTGACGGCGTGCCTGCTGGCGGCCGGCGTGGACCCCGAGCGCAGCGTGCTGTTCACGCAGTCCAGCGTGGCGCGCCACGCCGAGCTTTGCTGGCTGCTCACGTGCCTAGCCACGCACGCGCGCCTGGCGCACCTGCCGCAGTACAAGGAGAAGGCGGCGGCCATGAAGGAGGTGCCGCTGGGCCTGCTGCTGTACCCGGTGCTGCAGGCGGCCGACGTGCTGGTGTACGGCGGCACGCACGTGCCCGTGGGCGCCGACCAGCTGCAGCACCTGCAGGTGGCCTCGCAGCTCGTGCGCACCTTCTCGCATCGCTACGGCCGCGCCTTCCCCACGCCGCGCCCGCTGCTCGCAGGTAACTCGCCTTGCGCAATGCTCCATCTACTCGGGAAGACGGCGACGGGTTCGTGCTCATGATGCCGCTCGTTCTCGTTTCAGACGATGGCAGCGATCGACTGCGGAGTCTTCGTGACCCGACTAAGAAGATGTCAAAATCTGACACCGATCCCAAGTCACGTATCCTGCTGACCGACCCCGATGACGTTATTGAGCTGAAAATCAGAAAAGCCGTCACAGACTTTACACCACAGGTAACACTCAATAACTTCCTCAATCTGCCTGGCCGACGCGACGTATACACTGTATATACGATAGCACATATATACAGTGTCAGGGACATGATAACGCAAACTTCGCGAAAAGGCTTATTCTAATGCCTAATTCTAATGTATAGGGTGGGCAAACCATTTTGAAGGGAACTGTAAAGAGCGTTTCAATAAAAGGCGGGAATCAGCGGTAAACTGGTGTATTGAACAATTAGTGTGCAACACAACGCGCGCAAAAGTCGAAGCTGCTACTTACAATTTTGCAAATTGTTCTTTATCAATATCTACTCTGTTGCTTGAGAATTACAATAGAAAATTCCATTTTACGAATTTTGTCGCAATTTCGTTATGCATGGCCACGGTGATTTATTATGACTGCTGGCTGCTACTACAGTGGCGATATCTATCGATGCTAGGCGTTACAAATCGTAAAGTCAAGAACCGGTACGGGCCGGTACCGGGACTGGTCATCTCTTAGCTGCCCTGGTCTATTTTAATTTAAAGTAACTTTATTTTTGAATTTTCTTTTTTATATTTAACTATGGACACTATTAACTTGCCACATCGTTCTCACATAATGTACCATCTCATGATGAATGATGTAAAAAAGTTCGGTAAAAATTTTGGCGATTGAAAAAGGAGTGTCCATGGAGTTTCTTGCTCATTCTTCTCCATAGAGATCTACGCTTTGGAATGAGCACCTACGGTACTTTCACAGTTTTTATGTCTTGTGACTGGGACTGTAGCACCATAACTACTTTTGTACTAGTTTTATTTTATTTTATTTATTTATTTATTCATCAAAACTTATTCTATCATTACAGGGTTTACCCTAATGCGACAGATAAGACCTTAAACTAAACGTAAACTAACATAAACTATAAATAACACAATAAACAAATTAGAAAACAATAAAATAAAACTATAAAGTTATAACACAATTCAAAAAAATTAAAACACAAAATATGGTACAAAATCATTTATAAAGAAGTAAGTAAATACTTTTATTTTATTTATTTAAAAAACTCTTAGACTATTTTGGGGGTAGGAGAAAGATAATTGTAATAATTATGAACTATTTAAAATAACATCTATTACTAACAATTACACACAATACATTAATACAAAATTACTTAAAACTAAAACGATACAACCTTATAATTATAAAATATTCGCACAAAATTAACTATACAATTAATATAAATATACAATGAATATAAAATTACATTAATTAATGCTTTCGTAACATATTATATACAAACTTACTTTTGCAAGTTCACTAAAGTAACATGAAAAAATGTCCAACCTATTCTGAATTTCGTTAACAGTACGAATTGCTCGCGTGAGAGGTGCTTTGGCCAGCAGGTTGGTTCTGGCAGTTGGCACAGCCAGCAGTGGCGGGCGCCGCCGCCTCCACACGTAGCGGTCGGGAACAGAAAACCGCAAGCACTGAAGCACTCCCGGATTGTGCTCCTTGCCCCGGAGTAATTTTATTAAATAGGCGACAAGACTGAACTGTCGTCGCACTCTCAATTCATTGTACCCGACCATGCCTAGTACAAACAGGGTGGGGTACATCAGCGGGTACAATGGATAAACCCCGTACAGTCTGAAGTACAAGTGACGCGTGAACTTGTTCTGTACGCGCTCCAGCATGACAGAGTACTTGGCTTCATGTGGAGCCCATATGACAGCACCATACTCCAAGTGACTCCTGACTAGAGCGTCGTATAATACCCTAATAGTCTTAATATTAGTGAACCCCTGTGACTGCCTGAGTACAAAGCCAAGGTTTCTGTACGCTTTCTTACATATCTTAACGATATGCTCGCGAAACGTAAGATCTGGAGTGAGATATACCCCTAGATCACGCACTTGGGTTACTCGCTGCATGGGTACCGCCTCTGCTTTGTACACATAGTGGACAGGGGTGCGCGCACGACTAAAGGATATTACCGAGCATTTGGACACGTTGAAGTACAGCTTATTGTCATGGCTCCACTTTACCACTCTATCAATGTCACCCTGGAGTCGCTCACAGTCTGACTCATCCCTTACCTCGAGCAGCAACTTGAGGTCATCTGCGAACAATAAACATGAGCCATGTCTGACGACGTCCGGCAAGCTATTTATCATTATGATAAATTCAAGAGGCCCCAAATTGCTGCCCTGGCTTACTCCGGACCTGGTGAAGTACGGTTTCGACTCGTACCCACTATAGTCAACGTACTGTTGGCGGTCTCTCATATAGCTAACGAAGAACTGTAACAAATGTGGCGTACATCCTATATCTGCAAGCTTCCTTAGTAAGACATCATTGTCCACGGTGTCGAAAGCTTTTTTAAAATCAAAGTACGCCGCGTCTACTTGTACTCCAGAGTCGACTGCTGGTATAACCTGTGCCATAAAGTTAAGCAGATTGGTGGAAGTGCTGCGTCCTGGCCGAAAGCCGTGCTGCGCGTCCGACAGTTGCGCTCGGACTTGTCCCTGTATGCAGCGTTGAAAAGCGGCTTCAAAAACTTTTGCCGGCGTCGACAACACTGCAACTGGTCTATAACCGCTTACATCTGGACCTGCCTTACCCTTGGGTACTGGAACGACACGTGTAGTCTTCCACTGATCTGGGAACGTCGATTGCTTTAAACACGTGTTATATATGTAATGCAGTGGGCTTGCTAAAACTCTAGCACAATCTCTAAAGAGAAACGCTGGTATACCGTCAGGGCCAGATGATCGTTTCGGCTTGAGGTTGGTCAGCGCATCCTGCACATCTTTGAGACTCAAGGTTTCTATATGTACCCGTGCACTGGTAGCACCGCTGACCTCCGTCATTGCCGCCTGTACGTCTAGTTGCGGTGGTTCTTGACTGTATACCGACTCGAAAAATTCTGCGAATTCCCTAGCACACTGCTCATCAGTGAGATTTTGCCCATCTTTTATAATACTTTGCCTATTTACTCTACTTTTTTTTGACCTAATATATTGCCAGAATGATTTTGGATCTTTAGCGAACTGATTTTGAATTTTATTTTTATGGTTTCTTTGTGCAATTTCTATAGACTTTTTTATCCGGGCCCTACATTTAGCGTATTCTTCGTAATCACAATCTCGTTTCGATTTTTTAAACAGTTTGTGAAGTTTTGCTTTACTTTTAATGTCTTTGATAATTTCTCCGGTGTACCATTCGGGATACACATAACGTGAGTTTCCCTGGGTAAATTTTTTCCTTGGTACACATTCGTCTAAAATACGGCCTAATTTCTCATAAAATAAATTTAAAATGTCTTCCAAATCATGCATTTCATACATTGTACTCCAGTCAGCAGAAGTTAACGTCGAATACAATAACTCATAATCGGCTTTTTATGTCTTTTGACAATTCAAAAGTGCCTGTAATTGGCCTAGTTGAAATAAATGATTTGATTTGATTTGACCTATGGATCTCTGGAGGAGGCCTACGTCAATGAACAACCTAACTAAAGGAAACTAAATAACTGATATTATAGAGAATAAAAAAAAAGACTTTCTTTATTTATATATTTTGAGCAAGTCACTTACGTTGCTAAAATTAAATGTGAGTGCGATACAAGTATGCGATCAGTAGCGACCGCGAACCCCACTAGGTTCGCGGCAGCTACTGATCGCATACTTGTACCCTCTGTTAGCCGAAACTATTTGTTCTCGTGGTAAACATACATTACAAAAAAAACATAATTATTGGTCTTAGAAAAGTTATCAATAGAATTTTAATTTTGTTTGCTAATTCCCTTTGTTACAAATTCTATGGATTCGCTATCGCTACGATCATAATTATGTACTTAAAGCTAGTGCAGCTCGAATGTAAACTGTGAAACACTGCAGGTGAGCTTCGATCCGGAGACGAGGCCCGGCGTGTCCAACCTGGTGACCATCCACTGCCTCGCCGACGACAAGCTGCCCGAGGAGGCCGTGCAGGAGGCCGAGGGCCTGACCACGGCGCAGTACAAGCGCGTGGTGGCGGCGGCGCTGCAGCGCGCGCTGGCGCCCGTGCGCGCGCGCGCCGCCGACCTGCGCACGCGCCCGCAGCTGCTGCGCGACGTGCTGCGGCACGGCGCCGCGCGCGCGCGCGAGCGGGCCGACGTGGTGTACGCGCGCGCGGCCGCGCTGGCGGGGCTGGGCGCGCTCACAGGCGGTGGTGGTGGTGCTGCATGGGCAGGTGCTCGTGCGGCAGCGGGTGCGGCGCGGGCGGCGCCTGGCGCTCGCGCATGAGCGCCAGCAGGTCGCGCAGCAGCTCCACGGCCTGCGCGACGGCCTCGGCCTGCTTCTCGGCGGCCAGCGCGCTGCGCATGGCGGCCTCGACCAGCATCTCCTCGGTGCTGTGGCCGAGCGCGTCGGCCGGGCCGGCCGAGCCCTCGCTGCACATGTCGTCGTCCAGCGCCGGCTTGCGCTCGTCGTCCGAGTGGCTCGCGCGCCGCGCTCCGCCCGCTGTGTGCGACATGTGTTAGTCCTAACGTGACGATATCGCGTATCACGGCTCTGATAAACCTTAGCATTCCAGCATGTTCTAGACGCATGTTATCCAGCGTTCCCATCCAGGGTGACCTTGGAGGGAGGTTGGTTTCCATTTGCTAATTGGATGTCAATTTAGGCTACATCCGCAATCTATAATAGGCATCAAGGAAGGTCACCTTGGATGGGATGCTGGATTGCATGCATCTAGAACATGTTTTAATATGACCGAGTATCATTCACACTTTGAAAGTGGCACTCCCAATCAAGAGCTAATAGCAATCCAGGTAGCTGTCTAGTTTAGAGCGGAGCCACACGTTTATCTCATATTGGCGCTGCGTCGACTCAATGGTGACGCTCCATAGTTCCACATGTACATCTGAACGACATGCCACACGATGCCATAAGATGACGGACGGCGTCGCAACGCTCAAGGATAGGAGGAAGACGAGGTAGGGAAGGGAGCTGTGTTGAAACGAAGAAGAGAGCCCAGTATTTAGTAGCATTTCGGAGACTGAGACATGCCACACCAGCCGCAAAGCTCGTGTGGCATGCTTCTTACTCTATTACCTACAAGATAATGCTCATGTTTATGGAACATTAGTGTTGTGGATCAAACAGTACCTCATATTAACCTAGTTCAAATAAATAAACATAACATAAAAACCTCTTTTTAAGTACCTATGCCATGCTTCGGCTATTCATTTCAGCCCGTTATATCGAAAACAAAAAAAAGGATCTGAATAAATCAAATGTCCTAAATGAGTGTGATGATATTTATGAGCGTGTGTATTCGATTGCAGCGCTCACAGTGTCAAAAAGTAGACGGCTGATGGCTTTGTCTCAGAGTACATTCAGCTTTGTCATCTGTCTAAAACGCGCTAATCTCAGGAACTACTGAATTGAACAATTCTTTTTGGATAGTCCATTTATCGAGGAAGGCTATAGGCTATTTAAGAAGCGGTCGTCTCCTTTTGCGAAGTAGTCATGCTCGCGAAGGAGGAGGCGGGTCGCGTGAGGGAGAGAACAGCGTCTTCCCTCCACCCCAGCGGCAGTGGTAGACGCCCACGGCGATGGGCTTGGGCAGACGATCTTCGGCCACCGTAGGCGCGGGCATGCGGGCAACGAGTAATGGGCAACTCGCTGTCCGACCATGGACCATGTCCGGGTCGACGGCGCGTTGTGTTCCACGAGCGCCTCAAAGAGTGTCAGCAAAAATGACGGGACCTCTAGAGGGCCAAAGCCTGTCGGGGTCGCGGGACTTATGATTTACCGTGACCCCGGTTCGTGAAGGGCTATTATAGGACACCGTGGATTTTAGTCAGTACAAGTCTTACAGTCCTACCTTCCTGGCCGTTGCCGTCCTGCGCTGGGTGGGAGGACTCATTTGATGATCTTACCTTGTAAAGTACTCTTAGGCCGATATAAATAGTCGTACCTAAGCAACAGTCAAGCCACGGGCACGCCGCAATCGCGGCGGTAAGACCCCTCTTTGAGGAGTGGCTCACGGCGTCCTGACCTACCGCATGACGCAGGTCTTCACCGGACACGGAAGTTTCGGGAGGTACCTGTGTCGGATAGGGAGGGAAGAAACGTCTGGGTGTCACCACTGCGAGGATCGACCAGAGGACACGGTGGAGCATACGGTGCAGGACTGCCCCGCTTGGGCAGAGCACCACCGTGTCCTCACGACGGCGTTAGGCGGAGACCTCTCGCGCCCGGCATTGGTCGAGAGCATGCTGTGGGGTGAGACGGAGTGGGAAGCGGTCGCCTCCTGCGAAGCAGTCATGCTCGCGAAGGAGGAGGCGGGCCGCCTGTACAGCGCCCCTAGTGGTCATTGAAACAACTAAAATTCGTACCATGAGAATTATAGATTACGATGGGTTAAAAACCTAACGTATTCTATTGGCACCGTGCACGACTTGAGCGCCACCTAGCGTTCGCAACTTTGATGGCTCTGACCGTTCTAATTTAATTCAGATTTTGCTACAAACCACTTGGCTTTGGATCCATAGGCACTGAACAAAATGAAATAAACATAGTTTAATAGTTTTCTATAAAGGTGCTCCCTCACCCTGAGAATTTACCTGTAATGTAACGTTACAGATTCGAGCATTTCATCAGTGAACGAGTAAAATCGAGCATTACAATGCGCACCTTGTAATGATACAAAACGAGTTTACATCAGTGAAGGAGGAGAACCGAGCATTACAATGCGCACCTTTTATCAAATCTATACTGAATGTACGCGAATGCTCGTCAGTCAGGGAGGAATTACTGTAATGTCACAAATAATATTTATGTTAAAATTATAATAATACGAGGGCGGCACTGAAAATTTCGGGAATCAAGGAAGTGCCACAACATTACTATTTAAAAATGTATTTATTGCTTTTCGAAGTATTCTCCGCGAAATTTGACACATTTTTCCATACGATGGAACCAATCATTGAAGCAACCCGTTTTGTTGGCATCCACAGCTTCTTCAGGAGATGAAAATCTCTGTCCACGCAATTTATTCTTTATTTTAGGGAATGTGTAGAAATCATGAGGGCTTAGGTCGGGGCTGTACGGCGGATGGTCTAATAATTCTATGTTTTCTTGCTCTAAAAACTCTTTTGTTCTGTGCGCGGTGTTAGAACTCGCATTATCGTGATGGAGGATGATGCGGCGGTTGCAGTTCTCTTTACGGAGTTCAGAAACGACCTGTGGCAAACAAATGCTAGCATACCATTCTGCATTAACCGTTCTTTGTCCCTCAAGAGGAATAGTTGTAACATGGCTGGTTTTGGAGACAAACGTGGCCACCATTTTTTTTAGACACTCCGTGGACGAATAATTTTTGTTGGCTTTAACTCATTTTCGAACACCCAAACTCGTGACTAGTTTTTTGTTTCGGGTTCGTACGCGTATATCCAGGTTTCGTCACCTGATACGACGTTGTATACAACATTTGAGCATCCTGCGTGGAATCTTTCGAGAGTTCTGACGCACCAAGTAACGCTACTTTTTGCTCTTCACAGAGCGGAATTCATCGGGAAAACAACTTTTTTACACCTAATTGTTCATGCAAGATTATTTGTATTTGACTCATGCCAATGTCTAAAGTTGCCTGAATTTTGCGGTATGTCACAGGTCGATCTTTCTCAATCAGCTTACGCACAGCATCAACGTTTTCTTGGGTGACTGCAGTTTTTGGACGTCCTTGACGGGGATCATCACTGAGCTTGACGCGTCCACGTTAAAATTCAGCAAACCAGCGATAAACTTTGGTTTTGGATGGGGCTTCATCACCAAATGCAGAAATCATCCGGTCAACACACTGTTTTCGATTTTTAAAACCAAGGAGTTTTCAATTAAAAAGATTTTAATATGACAGGAACAGTGGAAATATTCCATTCCTAATACTTTTAGTGCAGCCCTCGTAAATGTTCTTTATTCCATTCTTTTTTTTTGTTAAAAATATTGAAAAATATGGATAAAAGATAAATAAACGATTATATAATATAAATTAAATAATAAATGATTTGATTTATTTCATAAAAGGGGATTGTTGCACATATACAAAGTAAACTACATATTTTATACCAAAACAATTACAGTTCTACTTTCCTAACTAGGTTATAGAATAACCTAGTTAGGAAATGTATTAAAGTATTGTATTGAAGAAAAACAGTCCAATACAACAGTTAAACAACAATTTAACTATTGTCTAATGTTAATGCTCAAAGTCGAATCAATAATGTTACATTACACGCGAATGCTCGTCACTCTGGAAGATAGTATTGTAATGTAATGCTCAAAGTCGAATCTATAATGTTACATTACACGCGAGTGCTCCCGGTGAGAGAGCGCCTTAAGAAAAATATTAAGTACAGGATTTAAACGAGGATAAGATGTTATTTACTTTCTTCTCTTCACGATGGCTAACTTTGTAATTCGATGCAGTCCTTGAAACTGGTGATACTAAACCTTATTAGCGATAATTTTAACCCCGACAACAAACCCGGATCCAAACTGACTGCTTTTGGAGATGTCGAACTTTAAACATTTTTCTAATAAAAAAAGAGCCTTAAATCATGTGTTGTATATTTCATAATATCAATATGAAAAAGCCAACGGCGGGGAGTCGGTCGGCGCGCTTACCGCTACCATACAACTCGCCTCGCAGGACGCGCGCTGCAAGCGAACAGACTGCGTGCTTACAGTGCACCGACCGCGTACTTACAGCGCGCCGACCGCGAAGTCACGGCGCGCCGACTCCGAGTTGCTAGCGAAACAAATACCTTTTTTTTTATCGTGGTAAAATCATCAAATGAGTCCTCCCACCCAGGGCAGGGCGGGTGGGACTGTCAGACTTGTACTGACTAAAATCCACGGTGTCCTTCACTAGCCCTTTACGTACCGGGGTTACGGTGATGGGTAAGTCCCGCGTCCCCGGCAGGCTTTGGCCCTCTACAGGCCCCGTCACTATGCTGACACTCCTTGAGGCGCGCGTGGAACACAACGCGCCGTCGACCCGGGCATGGTCCATGGTCGGAGATCGTCTTGCGACGTCCGACACCGTGGGCGTCTACCGCGGCTGGGGTGGAGGGAGGTCGCTGTTCTCTCCCTCACGCGGCACGCCTCCTCCTTCGCGAGCATGACTGCTTCGCAGAAGGAGGCGACCGCTTCCCACTCCGTCTCGCCCCGCAGCATGGCCTCGACCAATGCCGGGCGCGAGAAGCGAAACAAATACCTTATAAAAATTATGTTCATGGTGATTGTAAGATTGCACCTCGCAGACGGCGCGCGGACTGCGAGCTTGCACCCCGCGGACGACGCGCGGTTAGCACGCTAATGGCTGACCGTAGCCTAAATTCGAGGTGACGACGTGCTGCAGCTATGTAGTTGCGGTGCTGCTATAATGTGCCATGACCTTAAGGCGGTCAATCTAGTCACAACGACCTGCAAGCTTCACCACGCTTCTCTTCGTTCGCTCGGGCTTCTTTTGTACTTAACCCTTTAACCGCCAGAGTCGTATATATGCGACAAATGTTTCCCTGCCCCTATCGCCCGTGTCGTATTTATCCGACAGAGAATATTCACGATTTTTGTTGTTTTGTTCGATTTTATTGCATCTATTCTTTATCTCTCTATTTATGTAGATATACAGATAGAATACTTTTTATTGTACACCATGATATTTTACAAATCGGAGCTTAAAAGGAACAGAAAGAGAGGAGAAGAGGAAAGCACGATTCGTAGCCGGGAGCTAGGGGCACGGCAAATGATATTTAGCCAAGCGCTTAACCTCTCGGGCGATTTATAATTGAAAATGATAAAAATCAACGTCCAATGAGCGACTGTCTGTTATGTACAGACGTGTGTACGTAAGGCGCTGGGGCGTTTTCGCTTATGTACACCCGGGTGTACGTAACGCGCCCGAGAGGTTAAAAGGTTAAAAACCAACGACTTTAATAATATTCGAATATAACCCAAGTCAGTATACGAATAGTGAAATGGGGCGAATATTCAAAGTTTTCGAATCGGAAGCTCTAATGCTGAATATGTTATGCATATCTATGTGTCCACACTGCGAGCCTAGCGCGGTTGCTACGACGGGCGCGAAGTATCAAACATATGAAACGCGCCTTTGCGTCCTTATTGTAGTGACTAAGGCGGAAGCCTAGCGCGACGTGACTGAGCGAGACAGCGCGCGTAGTTTTCAAACGCTTCTGCCCGCGCGTTCTGGCCACACTGCGGGCCTAGTCAGTAAGCGACCCAATGCGCGGGCGGCGGGGGTAACAAACCAGTTCGGTCTTGTCGCTCGGCGTATTTTGTTTGTTTTTAAAATGGCGGTAAATACTGAATCGTTCATAAGTGTAATTCAATCTAAACCACCGATATGGCAAAGCAAACATCCACACCACAATAATCGCACAATAACAAGAAAGTTATGGAGTGAAATAAAAGGAATTTTGTAGGATATAATCTCAATTCTTCGTATAAGTTAAAAAATTCACCATTTATTGCTCTGTTTTTATTTAGTTCGTGCACACCGTCTTTACCTCCCATCTCAGGATCGGACTGTCTAGTAAAAAACCGGCCAAGTGCGAGTCGGACTCGCGCACCGAGGGTTCCGTACAAACCTGCAAGGTTTACAAAGTTCGTTCATCAAGAAACCCGCTATATAGGATCGCTCAAATATTTTGTTCGGGCGCCATATATAGCGGGTTTCTTGAAGAAAACAACTTTCCCCTATTTACTTTTACAATTTTACCTATATCAAAATTATACGTTTTAAATAGGGGAAAGTTGTTTTCTTCAAGAAACCCGCTATATATACGACAATCGAGTCATAACTATGGTATTTTTATTGCAAAATGAAATTCATAACATTACAATGGGGAAAGATGGAGGAGCATAAATTTAAGACAAAGATCTCTTTATCGTTAACTGTCATTCTAGTCCAGGTAATTACTGCGCCGACAATTAGATCTAAGTATTTGATATGAATTTCAACTTGATAGCTCTACGCGTTCATGAGGAAAAAAGTAATAAGTTTATATATTTTGTAATGTAACTAAAAATTTAAGGTTTTCGGAATTTTTCCTTTATGTGTGCTATAAAACGTTGCTTCATGCCAAATTTCAAGATTCTAGGTCGACTGGAAGTACCCTTTAGGTTTTGATTCCCTTGCGAGTACTTGCGAGTTTCAAAATATGCAGCTTAAATTGCTGTTTCTTTTGATTGCGTTGACATAGAAGTTTGATTTTGTTACAGCTTAAAGGTATTATAGACCTGAGTATTTGGTATGAATTTCAATTTAATACCTCTACGCGTTTATGAGGAAATGGGTAGTAAGTTTAAAATTATTAAAAAATATATATTATGTGATGTAACTAAAAATTTATGGTTTTCGTAATTTTTTCTTTATCTATGCTATAAGACGTTGCTTCGTACCAAATTTCAAGATTCTGAGTTCACGGGAAGCACCCTGTAGGTTTTGATTCCCTTGCAAGTGTCGAAAATTTGCGGCATAAACGGCTGTATCTTTTGATTGCGTTGGCTTAGAAGTTTGATTTTTTCACAGCTTCAAGGGACAGTAGACCTGAGTAATTGATATAAATTTCAGCTTCATACCTCCACGCGTTCCTGAGAAAAAGGGTCTTGACAGACGGACGGACAGACAGACGGACAGACGGACAACAAAGTGATCCTATAAGGGTTCCGTTTTTTTCCTTTTGAGGTACGGAACCCTAAAAATAGCAAATTCTCGTCCATAGTTTGTAACACCTGATATACGTTGAACCGCTACAAGAGCTCGCGCATCACTGTGGCCACTGCACGCCCCCGCTCGCCGCGTCCGCCTCAGGCTCTAGTCACCGCGCATTCAGTGTGGACGCACACTATGGCCGCTCTCCATTCCCCTTAATCCCTCCCGAAACAACCGTGTTTGGTGAAGACGCGTCAGGCGTCATTATTTTTTTGCGGTATTCTTTTGAAACTATGATATCTCCTATGATATTCATGGAAATCATAAGACTTCACGAACAATTTGGTAGTGTAGTGTATTATTTATACTTAAATACTATCTACTACTTCTATGTCAATTTCAACGCGACATAGCAGTTTTTGAGATGTAGCACATTTTCATAACTCGCTATACTTTTTCATTTCTTGGTCCGACACACACTTGGCTTTTGCATTATTGTACAGTTTGAGCTAGATGATTAATAACATAGTGGATTGTTCCTCATGCATGACTCACATTCTCGGCCGCTGCTGTTGAATATACTCTGCAAGCGTTCCTCGGCACTGGATAGGTCCCCCAGGGCACCGCCGGCAGCCGACTTCTTGCGAGCTTTATATTTTATGTCAGCCCAATACTGTAACAATGTAATTTTCTTCCGTTGTATGCATATTACATTCAAAACGACGATTAAACGAACAATATTATACAGAATGATTTTTTAGTCACCGTACAAATTTTGATATATTAATCTTTGGCGAATATCATTGAATACGTGTTTTTTCTTGCATCACTCAAAACAAAAATATAGAGATATCACATCACAAAGTTATTTATAAAAGTTGATGATTTTGACAGGCCTGTTGGTCTAGTGGTTAGTGACCCTGACTGCTATGCCGGAGGTCGTGGGTTCGATTCCCACCCAGGACAAATGTTTGTGTGATGAGCACGATCATTTGTTCTGTGTCTGGGTGTAACTTATCTATAATATGTATGTATTTAGAAATATATAAGTATGTTTGTCAGTTGTCTAGTACCCATAACACAAGCTCTGCTTAGCTTGGGACTAGATGGCGTTGTGTGATAGTTGTGGAATATTTATTTATTTATTATTTATATTTATTTTGGACACCGCGCGGTGCGTAGGCGCTCAGCAAGAGAACAGGCCGCTTTTTTTTATCACACAAACGTATTATATACGGGGTCATAATATGTCTATTTTCTCGTTTTGTAAAGGAGTAATGCGGAAGTGTCTACGGCTCACACGAGTGGTCGAAACTAATACGAACTTGGTGAGTGACGACGGTTATAAGACTTTTTTGCCTAATGTGTTGACAGACATCGGTCACCTGTTATTAGGAGTCTATAGGCTGTATGGTCGTTGGGTGTAGCGGAGTGTGCTCTGCCCTTTTCATTGAATGTTTGAGCCGGCAAGTGTAGTATTTTTAACGTTCAACTTGGTGACCACGCAGAGGCGATAATTCTTTCGAGAAAATGATTTAATATGAAAATTTTACGAATCGCTTTTTTTTCAAAAATGGGGTTGGTGTAATGCCTTTTTTTTATCGTGGTAAAATCATCAAATGAGTCCTCCCACCCAGGGCAGGGCGGGAGGGACTGTCAGACTTGTACTGACTAAAATCCACGGTGTCCTTCAGTAGCCCTTTACGTACCGAGGTCACGGTAATCCCTTGGTCCGGCGACCCCGGCAGGCTTTGGCCCTCTACAGGCCCCGTCATAGTGTAATGCCTAGAAAAAATTTGGACGGTGACTAAAAAATCTTCCTGCACGCGTAGCATGACCTATCCTATTTCTATTCTACTAAGAATAGACAAAGTTATTTCTTCGTTATTTCTATACAAATCGACTGTGTTTGCACCAGTATGACACGATTCGTATACCATTAAAGAATATAAACATTTCTTTTCTATATTTTAAACATTACTACGCTTAAATCGATAATTTTTTTTCTACGTTCTATCATTTTGTCTTTTCTCCAATCGACAAAGCCCGTTTCTACGGCGCCTTGCTACGCGTGCTGTACCGTATATAAAATTCAAAACTGACTGATTGATCAACGCACAGCCGAAACCGCTGAACTTGGAAACATGAAATTTTGTTCAGCGTTCCTTATATAATGTAGGTGAGCACTAAGAACGGATTTTGCGAAATTTGGCCCCTAAGGGGTTGTTTTTGGAATTTATAGTTTGTATGAAACTTTCCCAAGGAGCACTTAGGCGTTATCGACATCAAATATACAGCTCATATAGAACTTAAAGTTCTATTGGAGACGTACAAGGGTGTTAACAAAGGATTCTATACTTATAAGGTCGATTTACCAGTTATTGTACAGCTCAAGCTGTACTAAAGCTTTATAAAAGAACTAGCTTTTGCCCGCGGCTTCGCTCGCGTAGAATTTGGTCTGCCTCATTAAGTTACGTGACATTTTTTTTAATACTTATATTTTTTTATGTAACTTCACATCGTACATCCCAGATTTCTAACTTCAAAATAAGATTCCATACAATCTTTGAACACCTATACCTAATATTTAGAGGGAATCTCTTGAGGGTGGAATTATCTGAATTCTTTTCTAAGTGCTCATTATTTTAGAAGGCCAAAGCCTGCCGGGGTCGCGGGACTTACGAATTACCGTGACCCCGGTACGTAAAGGGCTATTGAAGGACACCGTAGATTTTAGTCAGTCAAGTCTGACAGTCCCTCCCGCCCTGCCCTGGGTGGGAGGACTCATTTGATGATTTTACCACGATAAAAAAATAATAATAATAGAACTCTGCTAATTTCAAAATTCTACCAGTGGTTTCTTCATCAATCTTTACCTGTATGGTGTGTTTATAAAAAGTAGCCCTATGTCCTTCCCCGGGCTTGAGATTATCCTATCCAGCACAAACGGATTACTAAACACTGACTAATAAACAGGTCGGACCAATGTTGACAAAGTAGCTTTCTTTGTCCCGTGTAACGATCGAACTCGTGTAACGATCGACATCATTGCGCGATCACCGCCATTTATCGAGTATAAGGACCCCTCGACATATAGTACTAATAGAATTATCTATACTCCGTTCATCATCTGCCTAGCGTTTTTCCCAACTATATTGAGGTCGGCTTCCAGTCAAACCAGATGCAGCTGGATATCAGTATTTTACATGGAGCGACTGCCTGTCGGACATCCACAACCCAGTCACTGGGTAATACGATACCCCATGGTAAGATTGGCTGTCAGACTTTAGAGCTGCTGACAGTAACGACTGTCAAAGATCTTCAAATGACAGCCGGGACCGACGGCTTTACGTGCTTTCCGAGTGCTTTTTACCCATCCACAGACCAACCTTGGCAAGCGCAGCTTAACCCGTAAAAATATATATAATAAAAAACTTAAAAAAAAAATGTAATCGCCTTCAAAAAGAACCACAAAAAAGGGTAATATAATCTACAAAATAACTTTTATTTCGGAAGTCGATGGCTTTGTTATTTTTTATTTCATTGTTTTTTTTTTCCAACGACTTCCGAAATAAAAGTTATTTAGTTAAGTTTTTTATTTTTCGATTTTTAGTTAAAATAATCAACCCAAATTCTTGCCAAATACATATAATATAATCCGTAGCACTGGTAATAACATCCCTCATGTACACAATAAGCTAATAAAATTCCCTATGTCAAAAACTACTGAACCGATTTTGATGAAACTTGCAGTATTCCCTAAGTTGAACGATATCTAGCACAAAAACTAAAGAATTATTTAAATCGGACGTGAAGTTCCGGAGATATGCGAACAATGAATCAGTCGATGCCTACTCCTTACTGTTAAGGAGTTGTACCTTCCATCATCAGCTCAGCTACATAAGATAATGATTACCATACGCAAGTACTTGAATTACTCCATAAGATTTACGAAAAACGATGCGTGGGCCTATAAAATTTGAGGGTTGCCCTCGATTTCTCCAAGATCCAATCATCAGATCCTGATTTGGTGACAATGGGACCACACGGGAAGCACCAGCTTTCAAACAAAAAAAGAATTATGAAAATCGGTTCACCCAGTCGGTCGTTATGCGGTAACAAACTACTGTTAAGGAGTTGTACCTTCCATCATCAGCTCAGCTACATAAGATGATGATTACCATACGCAAGTACTTGAATTACTTCATAAGATTTACGAAATACGATGGGTGAGCCTATAAAATTTGAGGGTTGCCCTCGATTTCTCCAAGATCCAATCATCAGATCCTGATTTGGTTACAATGGGACCACACGGGAAGCACCAGCTTTCAAACAAAAAAAGAATCATGAAAATCGGTTCACCCAGTCGGTCGTAATGCGGTAACAAACATTAAAAAAAATACAGTCCTCCTTTTTTTGAAGTCGGTTAAAAACTATCCTATGTCCTTTCTCAAGTTCCAAACTATGTCTGTACCAAATTTAACACTAATCGGTTCAGTAGTTTAGGCGTGAAGAAAAGACAGACAGACAGACAGACAGAGTTACTTTCGCATTTATAATATTAGTTAGGATCCACGTAAACTAAAGGTGTTAGAACGGAATATTAGAACTCTACTTTAAAACTCTAAGAATTTTTGACACTTTAAGCTGATGTTTATACTTGAAGCTGCACAGAGGCTGTATTTTACATGTATCACTTACTTACTACAGCTTTATGTGTTAGTATGGTATCACTCTATACTTGATTCTGTATAATGGTATATGAAAACTCCTTTCTAAAATTTATTCTTACGGCAACTACTTTTGTGTACTTCCTTTTCTATTGTATTCTTGTGATAAAATTGTGTGCCTAAGGCTTGCCAAATAAAGTTTTTTCTTTCTTTAATGTGTCTATCAGTAGGTGGTGAGTCGTCTGTTGATTCTATCAAACTGCTTCAATTTGCCTTCGGCATTTTACACACTTTTTTTTTTACGTGGTAAAATCATCCAATTAGACCTCCCACCCAGGGCAGGGCGGGAGGGACTGTCGGACTCGTACTGACTAAAATCCACGGTGTCCTTCAATAGCCCTTTACGTACGGGGGCCACGCGTGAGTCCCGCGACCCTGGCAGGCTTTGGCCCTCTGCAAGCCCCGTCACTATGCTGACACTCTTTGAGGCGCGCGTGGAACAAAACGCGCCGTCGACCTTGGCATGGTCCATGGTCGGACAGCGAGTCGCCCGTTACTCGCCGCCTGCATGCCCGCGCCTACTGTGGCCGGAGATCGTCTGGCGACGTCCGTCGCCGTGGGCGCCTACCACTGCAGCTGGGGTGGAGGGAGGACGCTGTCCTCTCTCTCACGCGGCCCGCCTCCTCCATCGCGAGCATGACTGCTTCGCAGAAGGAGGCGACCGCTTCTCACTCCGTCTCGCCCCGCAGCATGGCCAATGCCGGGCGCGAGAGGTCTCCGCCTATCGCCGTCGTGAGGACACGGTGGTGCTCTGCCCAAGCGGGGCAGTCCTGCACCGTATGCTCCACCGTGTCCTCCGGACGATCCTCGCAGTGGTGACAGCCAGGCGTTTCTTCCCTCCTTATCAGACACAGGTACCTCCCGAAACTTCCGTGTCCGGTGAGGATCTGCGTCATGCGGTAGGTCAGGACGCCGTGACGCCTATCGAGCCACTCCTCAAAGAAATAAAACCTCATTACAAAAGACACTAAGCCCTTTTGCAATGAGATTTTATTTAGGACATAGCTTCTTACTTACGGAGAGAGAGTTTTGGGGTTGATAGTTAGGGAGTCCCAAAGCTTGCATTGGGGTTTTTTTTGGACGTAGGTGCTACCTAAGACGGGATATTGCGGGTTGATAGATGTTTTGTTGGATATTGATTTTGATTTTCCAAAAGTATCCCATAAAGGTGGCTGGGAGTAGAAATTCACAAAGGCAAAGTTCGTAAATCACGCAGACGAAGTCGCGGGCGAAGTGCTAGTTGGTGAATACAGAGTAATTCTTTTAAGTTGGCCAGCACGGGGAAATCCGAACCATGAGAACGTCATACGGAAAAACTTTATCACGAAACTAGCTCTTTGTTTTATGTTATGCGAGTTTGATTACAATTTGATGATCCTGACTTCCAAATTGACAGACATTCATACAAACATACGTTCCCTAACTAAACCTTTAGGGGTGGATTTTATAAATATTCATCGTTAATGCATGCTTACGTCTTTAAGTTTGTATGATAATTTTCAGTTAACTGACAATTTTACTTTAATACAAATTCTTCATTACGCAAATGCGTTTCCGTTCACTTGCTTTTGCTGGGCGTTGTATATGGGTCAGGCAAGTTAGCCTTTTATTCATATTTTCCGAATATACACAATTCTAAGAATGTACACTCAAAACAATCTGAATCCCTTATCCAGTACTTTCTACCAACAAGGCCTTGATCTACATCTACTCCCCTATCTACCAAAGGGGCCCCATGAGTTTGCTGATTGCAGGTAGAGTGGAAATGTGTGCATACCATTTATAATAGAATGTACCTCTTCACAATTTAGAATTGTGATAACTTGAAAATGGTGATTCTTGGGAAAAAGTATAAGATCTATTTCGTAAATAATTTAAACATCTACAATTTTAGTACAGAATATATTTTTACGGGATCATTGGGTCTTCGGGCATGTTATTTTTACTATGATATCCTAGGTTTCTACAAAAAATCAGCTGTCGGAGTTTTGTTAAAAGAAATGTCTATTTTGATCAGACTATAGCAGCAGTATCAGATTGTATATGGTTTTGTTATGGTAATACATGGTTTTCCGGTTAGTTTTTTTCCTAAGGATATTGATCTGTCAATAATCTATATTCAGTTTTCATCAAAATCGGCTTCAAGACTCCTTCCGAGTATTTTCTGATAGATTCCTCATAGTTTCGGATTTCACCACTCATAACCAGTTGGAAAATTGAGTATTGATTATATTTTATAAATATTAAATTATCTCGCTATTGTAACTCGGTATTACATCTTTGTCATAACAAGTACCTACGTCAGCCTATAATGTTTCCACTACTGGGGCCCAGGCCTCCTGTCTGTGAGAGGGAATGGGCCATAATCCACCATGCATACCCAGTGCGGATTGGTGGATGTCACATGTCTTTAAACTAACACAGACAGATCAAAAACATAAATAAAAAAAACTACAGCACCTTTAGCGAGGCAAAACCTCTTTTTTTTTCGCAGTGACTGTTCTAATGTCTAAAAACTTAAGTCCCAGCTGAAACTAGGACCAGAGCTGAATGCTCAGTTTCAACAGAAAATCCAATTCTGGTTGGACACTGGCAACAAATGCATGTAGTAAATGTGTTGTGCACCAACAATCAATAATATTAGAAATATTAAAGTAGGCAAGTTAAAAACTTAAAACAGTGACACACGCAGTTCACATTGCACTACATGCACAGGATGCACATGCCACACACTGACCCGGCACCACTTGTCGGGCGACTTTCGTGCGCCGCCGCTGTCCACAGCCGCCGCGTTAAGGCGCTCCGCCAATAGGCGCCACAGCTTGCTTGAACTGAACCTGGAGTATATTGATTGTTTGCCGGCTGCGAAGTCTGGGTGTTCTTCCATAAAAGACAGCAATAGATCAAGTTGCTCCGGACTCACTCTACATCTAGTTAACACGGCACTCATGTCTGTCATACATATCCGCAAGTTTATAAAACTATTATTAATATCCACAATCTGATTGCATAGGCACTCCTGACCCGTTACTAATAGAATTTATACGAACAGACTACGCTAGAGTATCATTCACTTCATAATCTTCTTGCTGTTGCAAGGATCACACAATATGCAAGCATATGATTTGATCGAAATTTCGATACAACAGTATCGTTGCTGTATTCGGTAATGTTGTCCTGTATCCATACGTCCATAGCCTGTTCGTGTGATTTCAATTTAAAGTTTCAAAACAGACTCAGAATTCAGATTCATTTCATCAAATTGTCAAAAAACATAAACTGTTTTTTTTCTTGGCTTTTTTCTTTCCTTGTAACGGAAAAGGCGAAGGGCTTACGCCCATACTGCCTGGTCTTAAGTCTTGTATAAGTATTCGAGGACAAAAATGACCTTGTCTTTTGTAAAACGATATCGTTTTTCATTTCTTCATTTCTAATCCGGTATTTGTTTTAGGTCATAGCCATGTTGTAGATTCAAATCAGGTAGAGGAGGTCTATTCCGGTATTTTTTGAAGTGAAAACTTCTTTAGCGGCGTTGTGCACTTTTTTTGGAATGGGTAAAAAATGTTAAACTCGCGTCAGGACACGTGACCTGATCGAAAATTCGTAAGACGGCGCAGGGCGCTTGCGCGAATGTTCGTGTGTGTTTATTACTATTCAAGTTTTCACTTGTGCCGGCACTCCCAGAGTGCAACCAGTCGTTTTTTTTTCAAATAACTTCAATAGGATTCTTGATAAAATCTGAGTCTGAGAACACCAAGTTTTAAGTTATTCAAAATATGATTCGTGACAATAACAAGTATAACTTTAAATATAAGAATGATCAAAACATTCGCTCCATGCGCTCTCACAAAGATTTGTTCAAAATTAATTAGATTACGGAAATTTTACAAATTTTAAATTTTTGAATCACCTTACGAGCGTGAATCCAAACAGTTGGCAACGTTGCAAATAGCTGTCAAATATTTACAATTTTAATTAATTTAGCTGCATGAAAATAAGAAATATGGCTGTGTAGTGCACTAAAAATTGACAATGAATTGCAATAATTAATATCGTAACACCGAATGTATAGTTTTATATGTAAAAAAAAGTATTTGGGAACTTGCCAAATGCCTTTTTTACACCTGAAACGGATATAACAACAAATTCAGGGTTTTAAATGCAAATCATTATCATTTTTTTGTGCACTACACTGTCATATACATGGGAGCTTTAAAAAACGCCAAAATAGAACAAACGCATTCCCATGTATCTGTTCACACGTCAGGGCTTTTAAAGCGTATCGCTTTTTTATCTCTCAATGTTGAATTTTCAGCGCTTAACGTTGGGAGTTAAAAAATAAAACCATATGAAATTTCATGTTATTATTCACACGAGCGCTAAAAAAACGCCGGCGCTTTAATCAGTGCGCTACGAACTCCCATATCATACATTCATATTTTTAACAAAACCTGTTTCCAATATGTAAAGCAGGGGTTCCTAGTTTTATTCGAAACCTTTTCCCCTTTTTATTCGAAAAAACCGACGTCTTACTGTAGCGAGTCAAGAGGCAAGAGTGATTTCATGAACAATCAAAGCGCTTTTTAAGCGCTCGTGCGAATGGGGGCTTAGAATCACCCATAGATATAAAAGATGGACTGAACATACTGCACTGTACTGTATGAAATTGACCATTTAAAGAGAGAAAAACTTTGGCAAGACCGTCGCAACTTAATTCAATAACATTACGATAAATCGTTATCTTAGCGAAAATACTCGATAGGTTTGCAATGACACTCGATAGTTTTGGGAGTAGAGACCATATAGAGACTCCCAAATATCGTCACAATTACGGACTTATCGATCGATTTTTGTCTTAAAGCGATCGCTCTCTATATCGAGACTGCAGGCCCAGGCTCTCGGGCACTCCGTGATTGCGGTGGCAAGACCCCTCTTCGAGGAGTAGCTGGATAGACGTCACGGTGTCATTACCTACCACTTGACGCAGGTCCTCACCGGACTCGAAAGTTTCGGAAAGTTCCTGTGTCGGATAGGGAAGGAGGAAACGCCTGGGTTTCACCACAGCGAGGATCGCCCGGAGTACACGGTGGAGCATACGGTGCAGGACTACGCCGCTTGGGCAGAGCATCGCTGTGTCCTCACCACGACGACAGGCGGCTATCTTTTGCGCCCGGCATTGGTCGAAGCCATGCTGTGCAGGGCGAGACGGAGCGGGCAGCGGGCGTCTCCTTCTGCGAAGCAGTCATGCTAGCGAGGGAAGAGGAGAGACGCGTGAGGGAGAGGACAGCGGCCACCTCACGACCCTGCCGCAGTGGGACACGCCCACGGCATCGGACGTCTCAGGACAATCTCCGACCGCCGTAGGCGCGGGCAAGTGGACGGCGAGTAATGGGCCACTCGCTGTCCGATCATGGACCATGCTCGGGTCGATGGCACGACGTGTTCCACGCGCGTCTCAAAGAGCTGTCAGCACAATGACGGGGCCCCCTTAGAGGGACAAAGCCTGCCGGGTTCGCGGGACTAACGAGCTAAAGTGACTTCGGAACGTAAAGGCCTATTGAAGGACACCGTGGATTTTATTCAGCACAAGTCTGACATTTCTTCCCGTCCTGCTCTCGGTGGAAGGACTCATTTGGTGATATTACCACGCTAAAAAAAAGGGCCCTGACTTTCTCTGTAAACAATATAATATAGGCAATGGTTGTCAAGGTAACCATAGAAACGAATTGTAAATAACATGTACGTTAAAGTGTAATAGTAAGTTAAATTAGATATTTAAAGTCCGGTGCATTTAAGGGATATGAAATGTTTACATAAAGAGGTCGGTTCAAAAAAACTGTGATTTTGTACGAACATTAATATACCTAATAAGTGATTTCAGTGGTGTCTTGAGGAGTGACAAAAAGTTGACCCTATTGTACCTATTATTATTGACACACTTAGAATACGTACACTTCCAGATGTTGGTGCCGTCCGCTGTTCACTTTTTAAAAACCAATGTTCTTAAGGATAAACATTGAATATCTCCCACTCACAGTAAATACCTATCCGTGTGATAATGTGTGGTCGAGTTATATAGAGTTTGGCAAGTAAGCACCATGAACCGTTACGTGGTGCTGCAGCAGCTGGGCGATGGCACGTACGGCTCCGTGGTGCTGGCGCAGCGCCGCGACTCCGGCGAGAAGGTGGCCATCAAGCGCATGAAGCGCAAGTACTACTCATGGGACGAGGCAATGAATCTGCGCGAGGTCAAGTCGCTCAAGAAGCTGAATCATGCCAACATCGTCAAGTTACGCGAAGTCATACGGGAAAACGATACATTGTACTTCGTGTTCGAGTATATGCGGGGCAACTTGTACCAGTTGATACGTGATGCTGAGCGCGCCTTTCCCGAGCCCGTGTTGAGGAACATTGTGTACCAAGTATTGCAGGGCCTGGCACATATGCATCGGCACGGCTTCTTCCACCGGGATCTCAAACCAGAAAACTTGCTGTGTGCAGGACCTGAACTCGTAAAGATCGCCGACCTCGGCCTAGCGCGCGAGGTGCGCTCGCGCCCGCCCTACACCGACTATGTGTCCACACGCTGGTACCGCGCGCCGGAGGTGTTACTGCATGACACGCGCTACGGTGCCCCGATCGACCTTTGGGCTCTCGGTTGTATCATGGCAGAATTATATACATGTCGACCTCTGTTCCCGGGGAACTCAGAGATCGACCAATTGCATAAGATATGCGCTGTGCTGGGCACACCTGACCGAGACGACTGGCCGGAGGGGTACGCGCTCGCGGACGCGCTGCGATTCCGATTTCCGTCGAGCGCGGGCGTGCCGCTGGCCCGCGTGGTGCCTTCTGCCTCGCCACCCGCCTTGGCTTTGCTCGCCGCGTTCATGCGGTACCCTCCACGAGATCGTCCCACTGCCCCACAGGCGCTTAGGTATTATTTTTTTCTATACTAATACTAGCAACCTGCCCTGACAGCCGGACGGCCGGGGTCGAATTTTGAACAACCCAGTAGACATTCCGAAAACTTTCCTAAAAATATCTCTACAAACCTTGTGCTGACAATGAGGATCACAATAAAAGGAGGAATATTCCAATGTGGTGTAGTTGTTTGGAAGACATGCGTGTGCAGATAGCCCATTTTGATCGTGTTTAAACTTCGATCAATAATAGTACTATTATTGATCGAAGTGTTTAAATCATCAAATGAGTCTTCCCACCCCTTACTGTCAGACTCGCACTGAATAAATCTACAGTGTTCTTTCAGTTTCAACAGCGTTTTCGTTGCAGGTTCAGTTACCTTTTTAGACAACCCTGCGACCTTAAGGTCTTAAGGTTCTAAATTCGACCCGTATGTTTGTTTGTCCACAATTCTTTCGCGTTTGGCTGAACCGATTTTGATGCAGTTTTCAGAAAAGTGTTCGTTACATTCTGGAGAAAAGAACGAAATAATAATGGATATCCTGTGATGTCATGGCAGGGATCCGTTATTGCTTACTTGGATAGCGCATTTTCCAAGACGCTTTTATTCAAAGACTCCTGGGCTGATTTTTATAAATGTCTGAACTTTTTTTTTCTTTTTTTTCGTGGTTTAATTATCAAATGAGTCTTCCCACCCAGAGCAGGGCGGGAGGGACTGTAAGACTAGTACTGACTAAAATCCATGGTGTCCTTCAATAGCCCTTTACGTACCGGGGTAACGGTAATTTGTGAGTCCCGCGACCCCGGCAGGCTTTGGCCCTCTACAGGCTCCGTCACTATGCTGACACTCCTTGAGGCGCGCGTGGAACACAACGCGCCGTCGACCCGGGCATGGTCCATGGTCGGACAGCGAGTCGCCCAATACTCGCCGTCTGCATTATGCCCGCGCCTACGGTGGCCGGAGATCGTCTTGCGACGTCTGTCGCCATGGGCGTCCACTGCGGCTGGGGTGGAGGGAGGACGCTGTCCTCTCCCTCACGCGGCCCGCCTCCTCCTTCGCGAGCATGACTGCTTTGCAGAAGGAGGCGACCGCTTCCCACTCCGTCTCGCCCCGCAGCATGGCCTCGACCAATGCCGGGCGAGAGAGGTCTCCGCCTGTCGCCGTCGTGAGGACACGGCGGTGCTCTGCCCAAGCGGGGCAGTCCTGCGCCGTATGCTCCACCGTGTCCTCCGGACGATCCTCGCAGTGGTGGCACCCAGGCGTTTCTTCCCTCTTTATCAGACACAGGTACCTCCCGAAACTTCCGTGTCCGGTGAGGACCTGCGTCATGTGGTAGGTAAAGACGCCGTGACGCCTATCCAGCCACTCGGTAGCGGTAAGCCCGGTCTTACCGCCGCGATTGCGGCGTGCCCGGACCTCGGTTCTACGGATTACAAAATTCTAGTGCGTAAGAAAATTATGTATTTGACAAGAATTTGGGTTAAATATTTAAATTAAAAAGGGGTCAAAATTAAAAACTTAAAAAAAAAATAGGTAACCGCCTTCAAAAACGACCACAAATAAGGGTAAAATAACTTTTCTTACGGAAGTCGATGGCTTTGATTTTTTTTTATTTCATTGTTTTTTTTTTTGCTGCCACAGTGAATATATAGTACGGTACATTCTCGTACCTACACCAAAATATTTATTTTTATTTTTTTTGTCTGTCTGTTTGTAATGATTATTACGAGGGTCATTCAATAAATACTTAGCCTACAAAAAGTAAACGAAAATTTTGGAAAAGTGGCAATTTATTTTTCAACATAGTCTCCTTTTAGTTCGATACACTTAGCCCAGCGATGCTCCAACTTTTTTAAGGGTCCGAAAAATAGTTTTTGTCAAACTCTGCAAAATAGGCCTCCGTGGCGGCGATGACCTCCTCATTCGATCCATATCTATTCCCGGCGAGTGATTTTTTCAGATTAGGAAACAGAAAGAAGTCACAAGGGGCCAAATCTGGAGAATACGGTGGATGGGGCAGCAATTCGTAGCGTAATTCGACCAATTTGGCCATGGCAACGGCAGACGTGTGAACCGGTGCGTTGTCTTGGTGAAACAGCACTTTTTTCTTCGCCAGATGGGGTCGTTTTTTCTTTAATTCGGCGTCGAATCGGCCCAATAAATCGGCATAGTAAAGCCCTGTAATTGTTTTACCCTTCTCGAGGTAATCGATGTAGATCACACCTTGTGAATCCCAGAAAACGGTGGCCATAACTTTTCCGGCCGATTTTACAGTTTTCGCCTTCTTTGGAGCACGTTCCCCGGTCTGGATCCATTGTTTTGATTGCTCCTTGGTCTCTGGTGTGTACCAGTGGATCCAGGTTTCATCGACGGTCACAAAACGACGCAAAAACTCCGCTGGATGGAAACTACAGCGCTCTCTGGCGGTGAGGCTAGGTACTTATTGAAAGCACCTTTAAAAAATCCATTGTTTCTTTTGAAAGATCTCTAAACGTAAGACAGAAGGAGCTGACTTGGTTTTTATATACCTACTAGTAATAATGTAGTTATATTTTTGTTGCTCATAGATTTCCATACTTTGCTGTGGGTGCTGCGCTGGTTCTGCCCCCGCCTGCATCACGTGCGAGAAGGTTTGTTTTATTTGTTATCTTACAATACTCTGTAATATGCAAAAGCTCCTTGTATGTTGTATCTTATCTAGGCTGACCAGGTCTTTTTGGGACAACAGCATTGAAAATGCGGATGCGCTAGAGGCCGTCTTTTTTTCTATTAAAAATTCTTTTAATTTCTTTTTTCTATTTCTTTTAATTCCTTACTAATATTTTTTTATTTTCTGGAAAGGAAGGTGTGAAAAGTAAATAACACTAAATAATATTTCGTTTTGATTTTCTGAATTTGCCCCTTAAATCTATATATATAAAAGGAGAACTGACTGACTGACATATCAACGTACAGCCGAAACTACCGGTGCTAGGAATGTGAAATTTTGCTTCCTATTATAATGTAGGGGAGCACTAAGAAGGGGTTTTTGGAAATTTAACCTTTAAGGGGGTGAAAAGGGGGAATTAGGAAAGTACGTAACCCACGCGGACGAAGTCGCGGGAAAAGTGCTAGTCAATCATAAGTCAATAATTTGCTAAATTATTTCGATAAATATATGTGGATTATGTATAGTCTAAATAAATTAATAAAAAAAAAATAACTTGAAGGGTACTTGTAGGCTACAAGTTATTGATTTATTTTTAATCGGAATTCGGTCTTCTTTACTGATGTGTAATAAAATAGGTACCTAAGGATTTTAAAATATACCAATTTACAATTAACTAAATAAATACGGAAATAATATATAATACGAATACAGAAAATCTAACTGGACCTGCCATCGGGACAAGGAATAATTCGTGCCTGTAATTCGGGACAACCCTAAAAATGCGAGGATCTAGTCACCCTAATCTTATGACATTATTTTATTTATAAAGAACTACGACTTACAGAAGCGCTGCACGAGGAGAAACTGAAAATGTACAAGAACATCCCCGATCGCCGGTCTCGGTGCTGCCGATGCCGCACCACGCTATCGTCCAGCCGCCGACACTCCGTGACAGATTCGCTGATATACTCGGGTATGTTGTACGCTTTATTCTTGGCTTTTACTCTATCTCTCTAAGGCTGGAAATCGAACCCGCTGATTTTGGAAAGAAAACTACACCGTGTATTATTACACCGTTCGATAGTGTTGCTAATAAGGATAAAATTCTGGGAAGTAATGATATACGGCAAACTTAAGGAATTAGCAGATTTTTACGAAATTGCTATTTTTCTATGTTATGTAACGCCACGCCATGTGTTCAGCCCACGCCAAACCAAGCCAACGCCATCTTTAGACAATTCGGAGCCAGAGTTGTTAGCCCAGCCAGCCAATCGCAGCCAATAATAGTTAGTGACGTCATATCCGACGACCGGCGCATATAAATAATGAAGTTGCTCATTTTGGCGGCACATTTTAGCCGTTGGAGTAAAATAAGTCGAGACTCTGCCCAAGTGTATTCAATTGTATTGCCTATTTAATAAATAATTGTGATTATTAGTGAAGTGTTAAAGTTCACTATTCAGTTACTTTACTTGTGGGTGAATTTCAACTAATGCCATTTTTTTTTATCATATCGTTGAAATTTTTTAATTATATTTTTTTTGTATATTCTTCAGGTTTTATGTAATCTTTAGGGTATCAAATATCCCCAAATTTATTATAATCAACGTATCATTTAAGACTAAGCAGAAAATTCAGTTTGAATTCTGGTTTTCACCGATTTGACAAACCGGCACCGATGTTTTTTTCTGTACACCGATAAGATAAGTTTATCCACCGGAATGATGCACATATCCAGCGATATGATAATCTCTGTCCACCTTTGAACACCAAAAAGGAAGTAGTTAGTAGGTACCTGAACTTAGGGTCTTATGAAAGTAGGAAGGACTTGAACTTAGGGTCTTATGAAAGTAGATCACATCAAAGAGAACTGAGTTCTTAGAAATGCAATTTGTTGAGGGCGGAGTGGACTTTACTTGCAGTTTTGAATAAAAGTCTATATTCACTACTACAAGAGTATTTATTATATTTCCACAGGTTTTAGGACATCACTGATTTCGGACAAGTATGGCTACAGTTTAATAATTCACTAGACTTGTGCACTCTTTCGCGTCTGGAGGAGAACAGGGCTGTGCAACAGACAAAATGCATGCGGAAGACAGTAAACTTCCGGTTCGGCTTTCTAGAACAATCTGGAACATTCCAACTGTTGCCAACAGAATTCCCTCTGGTGTCGAGCGGAGCACATCATGAGATTCATTCATAAAATTACACTAACTCATTGATAAAACTAGCGCCCCTAGCGTCGGGCAGCGGAAGCAATCGTTCGATATACGCATAAATCTTTCTACGATTCTGACGCCCGCTAGTGGCAAGTCGCGGGAACAAGGTGACACTTATTATTGATTGCTTCCACTACACGATAACAGATGTCACTACATTGTATATCAGTCACATTTCTCCCGCCGTGTATAGACGTCGGCACACCAACCCATCCATCTGCCGTGATAAACCTGCCGATCCATCAAAGAAACTAGACCGGGGCAGCCAGAGGTGTCGGCGTCTATACATACAACGTACACAATTGTACCACTAGTGACTGGTATACACTTAACACTATTCAATGCAAAGAACAATTCGATATTTATAATTCAATTAAACGTTAAGGGTAGCCGCTCCAGAATCCCTGCCCTGCCATATATTATTCTAAATGAAATAAAAAAATCACCTCCGGGTGGCGGGATCCTGAAGCGACGCCAAGAAAGAGACATATACCATTATGAAGACTTAATCTACTCCATACTAATTAATGTCTACAACAATACAATACATGATGACAACTAAATTTCTACGGGTATGACTGCGAGACGTTTAACAGGACGACGCATCACACCACTCTTGGTTTTGACGTCGACGACTCTCACGACACCATCTGTGCCTGGGTACGTGCGTTCGACTCTCCCCTTTGGCCATATGTTTCTTGGTAAGTTTGGGTCCACTATTACTACCAAATCGCCCACCTTGATCATGTTGCCGCGTCCATGCGGCTCCCGCCGGTCTTGAAGCGTGGGCAGTACTTCCCGTACCCATCGTTGCCAGAACAAATCCGCTAAGCGTTGTGACGCTCTCCAATGTGAGCGGCGTAGTTCGTCCGGCCTTGTGAAAATTCCCGGCAATGGAACTTTGGAGGGTGCGCCGAGCAGAAAGTGGTTAGGCGTCAAGGCTTCTTCGTCGTCTGGGTTAACCGACACATGGGTCAAGGGTCGGGAATTAACCGTATGTTCCACCTCCGTTAGAAGTGTATGAAGCACATCTTCATACGGATGCCGATCGTTAAGCGTAGCGTTCAACGCAGTCTTCACCGTGCGTACTAACCTTTCCCATGCTCCGCCCATGAATGGCGCTCCTGGTGGTATGTAGCGCTAGTCGATGCGACGCACCTCTGCTTCATGTTGAAGTGATTCTAGGGCGGCCTTACGGAGCTCAGCATCTGCCCCGCGGAAGTTGGTACCGTTATCACTCCAAATGACTTCAGGACACCCACGACGCGCCATCATACAATCATCATCAAGTATAGCGGCATCCGTTGACAGCGAGGCGGCGACTTCTAAATGGACTGCACGCGAAGTGAGGCATGTGAACAATGCCACGTAGCGCTTTTCGTGATGCCTCGCTACTGTGACGGAGAGTGGTCCGAAGTAATCCAGCCCTGTGTGCGTGAACGGACGTCGATGATGAGCCAGTCGGCAGGGTGGTAAATCGCCTGTCAGTGGCTCCGGCGGCACGGCCCTGCGTAGTCTGCAGGGTTGGCAGAGACTGATTGCTGCGCGGACTGATGGCCTCAAGCGTAAAATCCAGTAATGCTGTCTTACTTCATTCACGATGCATTCCACGCCGCTGTGGTGTAACTTCCGATGGATCCAGTCTATATACAAGCGGCAGTACCGGTGATTGCCATCAAGTACTGCTGGCGATTGTGCTTCTCGTGGTACATCTGCTGCCGTTGCGATGCGTGAGCGTATCCTCATTATCTTGTTTTCGTCAACTGTCAGGGATAACCGCTTCAGTCGGCTGTCGGCTGGTACTGTTCTCCCGCCGGTGACATGCCGCAATTCGTTCGCAAAGCTTTCTTCCTGTATAGCACGCGTCCATAGGTTTTCGGCCCGACGTGTGCACTGTATACCGAGGGGTATGTAGGCCATCTGCTATGTGCTGAGGTTGCGGCTGCGCACTCCGGATCGTTTTCTCATACCTTCCCGTTGTTTCGCCGTCCAGTCCGGGTCGTCTGCACTAACGTCTCTATTGCGTTTGCGGGTAACTGTTGTGGTGTGGGCTCGAAGTCGGTCAATGAACTGGAGAATGCGGGCCGTGGCCCGGATGAGTCGCAGCCAGGAAGAGAAACGTGTGACGTCCGGTAGTGCCTCTGTTAAGGTCGACCGTTCGTTACCGGAAGCAGTGGTGACACGTTCCTCGCCCGTTTCGATGAAGGGGTGAGAGTCTGTTTCCCGCGGCCAGGAGTTTTCGTCGTCATAAAGAAATGAAGGACTGGTGTACCATCGGTGGCTTGTAGAGAAGTCAGCTGGTGTACTGCGAGTCGAGTCGTCGGCGACGTTGTGAGCGGTGGGAACCCAGCGCCATTCGCTTCGTTCGGTGGTTTCTTCTAATTCTGCTACTCGGTGCGCGACGAACGGTTTGAAAGCACGTGCGCCGGCGCGCAGCCATACCAGCACTGTGCGCGAGTCGGTCCAGAATACTCGTCGGTCGGCGCGACGATCGTGTTCTTCTTCCACGCAGCGTGCCAGTCGTCCGCCGAGTACAGCTGGCTGTAATTCAAGTCTAGGTATAGTTGTGACCTTAAGGGGCGCGACGCGCCCTTTCGCTTCCGCGAGCGACACGTTCACCTGGCCTATGCTGTTCTCTGAACGCCAATATGCTGCTGCGGCATAGGCTCGTTCGCTCGCGTCCACGAATATGTGCAATTCTACCCTAGTCGCGTCACTATAACCCGGGTGACAACGCGGAATATGAATGCCTTTCAGAATTTGCAAAGCCTTTAACCAGTCCCGCCATTTACGTTCTAGACTTTTAGGTAGGCGTTCATCCCAACCGATTTTTAAACGCCACGCGTCTTGCAATATGCACTTTGCTTGGGTCGTAAACGGCGCGGCTAGTCCCAACGGGTCATACAAGGACATCGTCGTCTTCAACAACTGACGCTTCGTTATCTGCTTACTCAAATAAGAAGGGTCTACTTTCCTGAAGTTGAATCCTAAAGTGTCGTCCAGGTGTCGCCAGATAAGACCGAGAATTTTCTCTTCCTTGTTGAGCAGAGTGTCCTTTTCTGCGGGCTCGGTTACGATGCCGGCGACAGCGGCAGGGTCGTTGGACGCCCACTTCTGCAACTCGAAGTTACCTCTCCGATGTACTGTATCGACTGCTTTAGACTCTCGGTTCGCTTCTTCTGCGTTGTCAAAGCTGTAACCGCATCGTTCTCCGGTCTGTGATAAAACATGTAATTTTGTCAGACTGCATATTTTACCATGTAACATCCAGCCAAGTGGTGTGCGTGATGCTACTGGTTGACCTTTCAAACCTACTCTCGCTTCCGAGGCGAGCAGGAGTGCCCAGTTGTCCTGACCGATCAAAACAGTTGGTATGCCAGCGTCATATGCTAACTCCTTGACTATAGGCGTCAGGTGCTCGAAGTCTGCCAGGTCCTTTGCACGTATTGACTGGCCTGATAGTTCGAGTCTGTCGATGGTTCTGGCTTCGATGTCAATGCCTTTGGTTGAGTATTTTCCTCGTATATTTACCTTGACTCGTTGCGAATTCGTAGCATCGATGCGCGTGCCTGCTACGGCCTCGATGTAGAATGGCTCGTTTGGACCTTCTGCGCCTATCCGCTGTGCGACTTCAGTACTAAGTAGAGTTATTGTCGATCCATCGTCCAACAAAGCAAATGTGTCTACTTTACCGTTTGGTCCCGATAGTGTCACTGGTACTACTTTTAGCAAAACTTGATTGTACGCGCGCGGCGTGTTCGCGTTGTTGATGACAGTGTGCGGCACGATGTCACCATCTGGCGCGGAGTCGGCGCGCGACGTCACGTGCTCTGTCGCTGTGACGCGAGGACGCTCTTCCACGTCGTTTGCGGCGCTCATTCCTCGTCTGTTGTCGCTATGCAGTAGCCTGTGATGATAGTGCTCGCAGTCTTGCTCCTTGCACTGCTTGCTTTTGCATCTATGCTTCCAAGTACGTCGGTTCAGGCACCTGAAACATAATTTATTTTTACGTGCAATTTCCCATCTATCAGTTATTGACATTTTCCTAAATGTGGGACAGATAACCACGCTACTACAGTTGCCATTGCATATCACACACGGTGTTTTATCGGTCTCTGCTATTTTTAGCGTCTTATGAGAAGGTCGGTGGGAACGTTTTCGTTCGTGTTCCACTTCTGCTGTGGCGTGACGTGCATTGAGATCTGCCTCCCTATCGAGAAATCGCCCCAACACTACTAGGCCAGGCTCTGCGTCACCTGCAGCCATCTCATAATCGTACCACCGGCTCCTTAACGTGACCGACAACTTTTCTGAAATAACGGAAATCATCTCCGGGCTATATAAATATTCGGTTTTTCCCAGAGCTTGCACCGCGGCGATAGCGTTTGTTACCTTTGATGCGAACACACATATGTCTGTGGGGTTATCGGACACTTTAGGTAACTGACGTAATTTATTTAATTCGTACGTTATCAATGCGTGGGGTCGTCCAAACCTAGATTCTAACCTTTGCATAATTTGAACAGTCGAGGCTCTAAGGAACAGACATTTAACTGCCTCGAACGCGGGCCCTCTCAACGCTTTTCTGAGGCGGGCTAAATTCCCTACTTCTGTATGAGTCGACGCAGACTCATTGTACGCTGCTTTAAAATGCAGCCATTCGCCGGGTTGGCCACTATAAATAGGTAAATCATATTCATACCTGCTGGCGGCGGGTTTTCCCCGCGCTACCTCTAACAATGCCTGAGTCAGTCCTTGCAGCAGGCTCCCCTCGTCGCTACGTCGTGGCAAGGTCGGCGGCGCGTCGTCAGGCGTCGTCGTCCGTGCGTCGTCGCGTCGCGGCGGCGTGGGTGAGTTTCTGTGCGGCGTCATGGGTTGTGAACTCCGCGGATGGGTGTGACCGCGGTGTCCGTCGAGGAAGTCTGCATCTTCTGTTTGATGCTTTGATGATGCCGTCGAACTTCCCTCCAATAATTCTTCGTCTGCTGATTCTGCCTCCAAGAGTGCTAACCTGGCGGCGGCGAGTTACAATCTCGCCTGGGCCAACGCCTTCCTATTGGTTTTCGTCTCGTCTCGTGGTTGTCTGTGTGGTGTCGTCGCCTCTGGGCTGTGACGTTGGGTCTGGTCCGACTCTGTGACGGAATAATTGGGCGGGTCTGTCGTTCCCGCCGCTGTCGCCATTTCCGTGGAGACGGGCTCATTGCCTTCCGTGGCCACTGTGAGAGGTTCTTGCATACCGCGTGTCTTCACCATGTTGACTGTATTGCATTCACTGCACTATACCACTTTCACGTAATATCAAACTGAAACCATACGTATAATGTTCCTGTCCGGCTAGAAGGACCAATGATGAGGGCGGAGTGGACTTTACTTGCAGTTTTGAATAAAAGTCTATATTCACTACTACAAGAGTATTTATTATATTTCCACAGGTTTTAGGACATCACTGATTTCGGACAAGTATGGCTACAGTTTAATAATTCACTAGACTTGTGCACTCTTTCGCGTCTTGAGGAGAACAGGGCTGTGCAACAGACAAAATGCATGCGGAAGACAGTAAACTTCCGGTTCGGCTTTCTAGAACAATCTGGAACATTCCAACTGTTGCCAACAGTATTCCCTCTGGTGTCGAGCGGAGCACATCATGAGATTCATTCATAAAATTACACTAACTCATTGATAAAACTAGCGCCCCTAGCGTCGGGCAGCGGAAGCAATCGTTCGATATACGCATAAATCTTTCTATGATTCTGACGCCCTCTAGTGGCAAGTCGCGGGAACAAGGTGACACTTATTATTGATTGCTTCCACTACACGATAACAGATGTCACTACATTGTATATCAGTCACACAATTAAATATATTTTTTGAAATTATGCACCTATTTTATTATATTTACTATAGCACTACGCCCACGACTTCGTCCGCGCGAATTTCGAACTTTGCCTTTGTTTACCTCTGCTGGCCATTTTTGGAAAATCTGAATCAATATCCAACAAATATTCTGTCAACCCCAAAAACAAACCCTCAGGGGTCGAATTTCGCAAAATCCCGTCTTAGTGAGCATTAACGTCCTAAAAAGAACCCCCATGCTAAATTTGAGACTAACTATCAACAACAAAAACAACCCCTTAGGGTTGGAATTTCGCAACACCCTGTCTTAATCAGCATCTCCGTTTTAAAAATAAACCCCATGCAAAATTTGAGACTTCTAGCACTTGAAGTAACGAAGTTTCTTACAAACTATCAACACCAAAAACAAACAATTTCGCAAAATCCTAAAAAGCATTTTGCATAGGGGTTCTATGCAAAATTTGAAACTCCTAGCATTTATAGTTTCTGAGATTTCGTGTTTCGATTCGGATCATGATTATTCCTGTTCAAAAAGCGAAGACAAACGAATATTCAAATAGTTTTATTGCGAAAGTATCATTTTTGGTACGAAAACCGTACGGTACCTTACTCATAGATCTAAACTCCCCTCCCGCACGCGCACCCCCGCCTTGGTGACGCCTTCGCAACACGACGTGCAGCAGCAGAAATCGTACCTAATATTTTAATTTCGCCATAACTTCTAAACCAAACGTTCACTTTTAATCATTCAAAGACCAAATATTATCTATTTAATATGTACTTAGTGATGAAATAATTTATTTTGAGCATGAGTAAAATGAACGCGTTTAAAAGTAGTTAAAAAAAAATCAAGATTTTTAAATAAAAAAATGGTTGCTGTGCCTCACTCGACATAGATAGATATAGTGTGTCGCGGACTTTTTTGTAGATATTTATAAGATCAACAATTAATTAGAACATTTTAGGATTCTATCTTTTATAGTTTAGGCAGCGTACGCACAATAAGTAACTTTTCTTATTTTTTACACATTGTGGCCGAAAAACCAAAATATCTTACAGAACCCTATTTTTCTCCAAAATAAAATATAGGCTATCTTACTCGTGGATACAGCTACATTATCCACGAGTAAGACAGGCTATATTTTGAGCCTATTCATTACAATCAAACAAACTAAGTTTTCCTTTTTATAATATTAGTGTAGATTGGTAGGTACTTAGAATAAAAGAATGTTTATTTTTATTATCATTGTCTTTATTAAAATGAAGTATAAAAAAAAACATAATGTCATATAAATCTAATCTCTTTTCTCTAATCTCTGATCACTTTTGATATTAGCTTTTTTATTCTTTCCGGTAACCAAGGATCAGTTCAGATAAGTTGGTTCTCTCTTTTTTCTCCTCCTCTTGTATTTTCTGCCTCGCTATTCATAAACAACATTAAGCTGTTATACTGTTTTCTTCTTATCTATTTATTATTATGTACTTACTTACTATTTTTTGAGAAACCTTTAATGCGTTCAGTTGCTCCATCTCACCATCATTCCTGCATTTGGCCCCAAGGCTGAACCGAGCAGCAGCCGCTCTCAAGCGGCTCCTGCCCAATCTCGGCGGCCGGAGGCTGTACGCCGGTGTCGTGCGGTCCATGGCCCTCTACGGGGCCCCTGTGTGGGCCCTAAGCATCCGAACGCGACCACTCAAGCTGGTCGCATGCCAGAGGGTCATGGCTATCCGGATGATCCGGGGATACCGCACGATCGCCGGCGAATCAGACAACCTCCTAGCAGGATTGCTGCCCTGGGATCTGGAGGCGACTGCCCTCCAGCGCGTCTATGAATGGCGCGTGGAGGCGCAGCGTCGGGGCGAATCCCCGCTGCCACGACAAGTCGAGGCGCGGCGGGAAGAGCTCCGGCGCGATCTCAGGGCAGTATGGAGGGAGCGACTGTCGCAACCGAGGTCCGGGCACGCCGCAATCGCGGCGGTAAGACCCCTCTTTGAGGAGTGGCTGGATAGGCGTCACGGCGTCCTGACCTACCGCATGACGCAGGTCCTCACCGGACACGGAAGTTTCGGGAGGTTCCTGTGTCTGATAGGGAGGGAAGAAACGCCTGGGTGTCACCACTGCGAGGATCGTCCGGAGGACACGGTGGAGCATACGGTGCAGGACTGCCCCGCTTGGGCAGAACACCGCCGTGTCCTCACGACGGCGATAGGCGGAGACCTCTCGCGCCCGGCATTGGTCGAGGCCATGCTGCAGGGCGAGACGGAGTGGGAAGCGGTCGCCTCCTTCTGCGAAGCAGTAATGCTCGTGAAGGAGGAGGCGGGCCGCCTGAGGGAGAGGACAGCGTCCTCCCTCCACCCCAGCCGCAGTGGTAGAGGCCCACGGCGTCGGACGTCGCAAGACAATCTCCGGCCACCGTAGGTGCGGGCATGCGGGCAGCGAGTAATGGGCGACTTGCTGTCCGACCATGGACCATGCCCGGGTCGACGGCGCGTTGTGTTCCACGCGCGCCTCAAAGAGTGTCAGCATAGTGACGGGGCCTGTAGAGGGCCAAAGCCTGCCGGGGTCGCGGGAACAAGGGATTACCGTGACCCCGGTACGTAAAGGGCTATTGAAGGACACCGTGGATTTTAGTCAGTACAAGTCTGACAGTCCCTCCCGCCCTGCCCTGGGTGGGGGACTCATTTGATGATTTTACCACGATAAAAAAAAAAAAAAAAAAATCTCACCATCATCATCTCAGCCTATAGACGTACATTACCGAATACAGACCTCCCCTAATGATACATCTTGTACTATCCAGTGGTATCGTGGTAATGATTTTGGCAATCTAAGTAAGTTTGTACTAGCACTTTTCCCGCGACTTCGTCCGCGTGGGTTACGTACTTTCCTAATTCCCCCTTTTCACCCCCTTAAAGGTTAAATTTCCAAAAACCCTTTCTTAGTGCTCCCCTACATTATAATAGGAAGCCGTGTGCAAAATTCCACATTCCTAGCCCAAGTAGTTTCGGCTGTACGTTGATATGTCAGTCAGTCAGTTCTCCTTTTATATATATAGATTTATGTTTGTATGTAGGTATATATCTATGTATATAATGTATGTGTTTGTATGTTCCATTGTTTTTTTCTATACTTAACGAAATGACGCGGGATCTACCGATATGCTGGAACTTGTGGCAACACTGCCTAAGTAACATGTCAAACTTTTGCTCCGTATTTTAAAATTAAATTTAATTAGTTTATATGTAATATTTAAGTGTAATTTAATGTGCAAACGTATAACAAGTGTGTAAATACGCAGGAATATCGTTTTTCAGTTAATTGGATTAAGTTTATAAAGTTTTCGGTAACTTAGTACTACCGCCGCTACCGGTAACCTAAAAAATCAGCTGACGTTTGGACAACGGATGTAAAAGGGGAAGTATTGTTCACTTTTAATTAATAAAACAGCACACAACACAAGTTTTTTTTTTACATTTATAACTCGCCCATGCCAATTTATATGGGAAAAATTGTTAATTGCAGTTTTTAATTAGTTTGTTAACATATTTGATAACTATTAATATTTTTATTTTCCCTACATTTTCTTTGTTAGGTATCAAATCAATTAAATAGCTCCCATAATCATTATTAAGTTTCAATTGTCTATAAGTATTATAATATTAACACAGTTAACTTTAACTTGACAACATACCCACTATAAAAAAAAAGTGATTGGTATTTAATACAATTACTAAATAATTAATTTAATACTTTTATGAAATATAGCAGCCTGTCTCACTACATTCTATAGCTGAGCACTTTTCCTCTGTATTTTATTTTTTCCCTTTTCATCACTAACTTTTCTTTATTGATTTATTCTATTGGTTCTCACCGTTTCTTACTTTCCATTTTTCAGTACCCAATCTGGTAACCATGCCTGTGATGACCCGTAAGGCTGCTGCTCAGGATTTGGAGTTAAAGCTGAGAACGGCCCTCCATGAACTTAAAGAATCAAATCACAAAGTCCAACAACTGTTACAGGAGATAGAAGAGAGTGAGGTGGAAGTTAATAAGATCAATGCCACAAACAAAAGCCTGAAAAGAGAGCTAGTAGACCTACATCAGCAATTTTTGGTCGTTGTTGATGAACGGGATCAACTACGGGCAGTGACGGATGGGTTCAACAATTGCAGTAATTTGTATGAGGAGGCTTTAGGTAAAGTTAGGGAGTTAGAAAATGATTTAATAGATGCTAATGGTTGTATTTTCAAATTACAGAAAGAAAAGGAATGTTCTCAGATTAAACAAACTAATAATTTATATAATGAATTAATAAATAGTAATTTTGACCCTTCTCCTTTGATAACAATTGATTTAACTGAAGATTCTATGTTGAACACTAATTATAAAGTTAGCCAAAAGAAAATAAAAAAATATGCCAAACTTAATAGAATAATTAAAAAGTGTTATCAGTTTAGGAAACAATATAAACACTTTTCCAAATATATTCCACAAAGGAAAGAGCGTGTTGCATTAATTAATAAGTTAAATAATTATGAAATAAAATTAGAGGACAGCATAAAAATTTATGAAATTGATACTCAGCACTTGCAGTTAAGAATACAAGTACTTCAGGAGTCACTAACTTCATTATCTAATAAGTATGCAGGTTCTCAGTACCAAATTAGGGAACATATTCTTGCTGCAAATGAGTTGGTTAGGTGTCAATGTAGTTGTCAGACAGTTTCAAACCATGACACTGTCCCGCCTGAGGTAACGGAGGACTCGTCCCAGGTTGTGGATTTATCTCAGGTCTGCCAGCCTGATTTTGATGATAATAGCCCTAACTGTGTAATGTTTTCAGATAGTATAGGAAGAGGTTTAGGAAAGTTGATGAGTAATAATCTGAGCTATTCCTGTAAAAATTATTGCATGCCTGGCTCAACATTTAAGCAGATTACAGCATCGGTTTCTAATAATAAATACAACCAGAATACTGATATCACTATATTTGTAGGAAATAGTTCCAAAATTAAAAAAAAGGACTTAACTGATAGCATAACTGAGTTGTTAAAGTTAAATTGCAGAAAAATTGTATTGTGTGCTTTCCCATATTTTGACAAATTGTCTACCAGTCAAAACAATTATATTTATATGCTGAATAACCATCTTCAGTTTTTAGTTAGTCATTATTGTGACAAACTTATGTATTTTGATACCAATAGTTGTATAGATAAACTTTGGTCTACACGAGGTACTGTGTATCTGCCGTATATGTATAGACACGAAATAGCTAGGCTATTAGTTTTTTATATTCACACAGACATAACTAGTATGTCTAAGTATTGTAATATAGTTATCACTGATTGTATTAGTAGTAGTAGTAATATTAGGGTGGTGACCACTGACGTTAGCATTTCTGCTAATAGTGGAGGTTCTTTAAACGAGTAAGCAAGACAACAGAAGATTTATTAACTAAAACCAAGGTATCTTCTTGCTCACAAATAGTTAAATGCAAAAATAGGTCTAAGCAGAATTCCTTGACAATATTTCATCAAAACATTCAAGGTTTCTTATCTAAACAGCTAGAAATTGAATTGTTTTTAGAAAAAACTATGTTTGAAATTGTTTGCTTCACAGAACATTGGTTAAAAGACTGTGAAATGCTAATTAATTATGAAAATTACAATGTCGGTAGTTGTTTTAACAGAAAATCTAAGATACGTGGAGGTTCTTTAATCTTAGTTAAAAATGGTATTAAATATAAGCCTCGTAATGATATTGTTGATTTATCAGTCGAGCATAGCATTGAATTGTCTTGTGTTGAGCTGGATAAGCATATTATAGTGTGCGTTTACAGACCCCCAAATTACTTGAACTACTCTATATTTGAGTCAGTAATGGAAGATGTTTTGGCGAAACTTGAAACCGGTACTAAATCTATTATTGTCTGCGGTGACTTTAATGTTAATATCTTGGAAAATAATGTCAATAGTAGTAGATTGTTAAGCCTATTCAAATCATTTAACTTATCGAATGTGTTTTCAGAACCAACCCGTATTACCACAAATTCTGCTACATGTATAGATAATATTTTTTGTTGCTGCGATTACATAAATAAATTGATTGTAAATTACCTTCCTTCAGATCATACTGGTCAGACTGTTGCTTTCACGACCAATAAACAAATACAAAAAATTCAAATACAGTCTAGAATAATAACACCCAGCAACTTAGATAGATTTAATAATAATTTAATAAGTAAATTAAATATACCTTGCAATTTTCCTGAAATAAATAATGTAAATAAATTATATGAAAAGTTTTTCGCGGTTGTGCATACAGAGTTCAATAATAGTTTAAAAAAGAAAACTAAAACTATTAACCCAAAGTTTATTTTCAGCGACTGGGCAACACAGGGTATTAGGAAAAGTAGGGAACGCTTATTTGAGCTTTATGGCCTTAAGCCTCATATCAATACAGAGAGTTTTAATAAATATGTTAGTACATACTCGAAAATTTTTAAAAACGCTTGTCAGGCAGCTAAATCTTTCTACATTAGCAACAAAATTAAGTCAGCTGATAATAAGATAAAAACGGTGTGGAAAATTATCAATAATGAAACCAATAGAAATAAAAAACATGTTGATTTCACACTGGAGACTTCGCGCGGTATCGTAACGTCCAACATAGGTATCGCTCAAGAATTTGTGAATTTCTTTACCAGTATCCCAACACGAACAACGGAAGCGATAAATTCCTCACCCTTGCTTTCTTTTGATTTACTAAGAAGGAATGTTTCAGCTTGTCCTAATGAATTTAAATTTAAGCATATAAACCCCATGACAGTTATGAAAGCTTTTAAGCAAATCAAGGTCAAATTAACCGAAGATCTGTGGGGTATTTCTACCAAAGTTTGTTCCTCAATTATTGAAACTATTGCACCGTATTTAGCCGCAATATTTAATTTGTGCATAGATCAAGGGGTCTTCCCAGATCTGATGAAATACAGTAAGGTAATACCGCTTTTTAAATCTGGGGATAGTAAAGACTGTAACAACTATAGGCCCGTTTCCGTTTTGCCAGTCTTCAGCAAGGTGTTCGAAAAGGTTATGCTTAATCAGATGCTCACTCATTTCAACACCAATAAAATCTTACACGAGCAACAGTATGGTTTCACCAAAGGACGTTGTACGACTGATGCCGGTGTTACCTTATTGAAACACATATTTACTGCGTGGGAAGAATCTCAAGATGCGATTGGGATCTTCTGTGATCTTTCGAAGGCGTTTGATTGCGTTGATCACGAAACTTTGCTCATGAAACTTCAGCATTACGGTATAGGTGAACTTGCGCTCAGCTTAGTGACATCGTATTTAAATGATAGGCAACAGCAAGTTCAAGTAAATGGTGTCAATTCCACGGGTTTAAAAGTTAAAATGGGAGTACCCCAAGGTTCGATTTTGGGCCCTTTTCTCTTTTTAGTATATATAAATGATCTGCCCCATTTATTTAAAAAAGAACCGCAAATGGTATTGTTTGCCGACGATACTTCTTTAATATTTAAGATGAATAGACGTGTCTCAAATGTTGACGATATAAATGTTGCCCTACAGCAGGTCCATTCTTGGTTCACTGCCAATAATTTAGTATTGAATGGAAAAAAAACGAAATGTGTAAGATTTGCTCTACCGAATGTCAAAAGTAATGACTGTGACATAGTATTGAATCGAGAGATATTAGAATTCGTCGACAAAACTGTATTCCTGGGAATCACGCTCGACTCGAGGCTACAATGGGGTCCTCATTTAACATCTCTTGCAGGACGCCTGAGTTCAGCAGCCTTTGCTGTTAGAAAAATCCGTCAATATACTGATATAGATACCGCGAGACTAGTCTATTTCAGTTACTTTCATAGTATAATGTCTTACGGTATTTTGTTATGGGGACGTGCTGCAGACATCGAATCAATATTCATTCTGCAGAAAAGAGCTATCAGAGCCATATACAATCTACGCAGGCGCGATTCTTTAAGGGAACGGTTTAAGGAAATTAACATCATGACTGTACCTTGTCAATACATCTACGAAAACATCATGTACGCTAGAAAGAATCTACACCTATTTAGTAAAAGAGGTGAAAGGCACAATTACAGTACTAGAACAAGGGACGAATTAGTTCAACCAGGTTTCAGGTTAGCCAAAGTAGACTCATCCTTCATGGGGTACTGTTTAAAATGTTACAATAAAATACCTCCTCACATACTCCAACTGAGTGAGACGAAATTTAAAACTTGCATTAAACGCACACTATGTAGGCAGGCATATTATAAGTTGGGGCATTATATTGCTGATAAAAATGCTTGGCTTAATGCTGGTCCTGCTCCACAAACACAGGGGAAACTGGATCTTTAGCATCTGAAATTATTGTAGGAGCTTAAACTATTTTTGCATTGTATAGATTCGATTTATTAGTTTTATCTTCCGGACTAGTTATATGGGTTCATATAATTGATTATTTATTTTTTTTTTGACTTTATTAAGTCATTTAGTTTTATTTTTTATGTGTTTGTAATTGTTTTATTTTATATGGATTAACGGACATCATTGTCCTACTTTAGTTTCGTTTGTAGGTTATCTTTTATTAATATTTTGAAGCGGATGAAGACATTGCATTGTATAGAGTTAATCTGTCTAGTATTATATAGCTTCATAGCCAGCATTGTGTGAGTACTATGTACTTAAGAGCTATCATTGACCAGATACCTATGTCTTTTATTGACTTGAATGACTCTGGCGGTTGAGAGTATGTCATGCTCACTCAAATGTCTCGCTGATGGTGGCGCGTATGTCGGATCATTTGGTTCCCTCTAAAATGGTTGAGCTGAATGGTGCTGATATATGTGTCATGTTCGTGAACGGGCGCTGTCAGTTGGGACTGGTCATCTCTAAGCAGCCATGGTCAATTTTAATTTGTAATTATTAATAACTTTATTTTTGAATTGTCTTTTTTATATTAACTATGGACACTATTAACTTGCCACATCGTTCTCACATAATGTACCATCTGAAGATGAATGATGTAACGAAGGTTTTGTAAAAATTTTGGCGATTGAAAAAGAGTGTCCATGGAGTTTCTTGCTCATTCTTCTCCATAGAGATCTACGCTTTGGAATGAGCACCTACGGTACTTTCACAGTTTTTATGTCTTGTGACTGGGACTGTAGCACCATAACTATTTTTAGTACTAGTTTAATTTTATGTCTTTTGACAATTCATAAGTGCCTGTAATTGGCCTACTTGAAATAAATGATTTGATTTGATTGATTTGATTTGATTTATGATAAAACGACTCACCGAGATGATAAAACGATCTACCGGTATGATAAAGCAATCCACCAATCACCAATGATCTTGAATCAAAATACCGATATTAGATATAAAACACCGATTGATTTTTTTTATAACTAGCTTCCGCCCGCGACTCCGTCCGCGCGGATGTCGGTCTTCGCGTGGATGGTTTATTTCTCCATTTTGAGTAACTCTGGCAATGACATCTTATAAATATCTATTGGACCCAAATACGGCTAAGCCTATAATAATTAAGAAGATCCCTCTATTGAGCTACTGCTGTTGAGCTCGCGTTCTGTAGTTAGTATTTTTTTCATAGTAATTCCGACCTTGATAAGTAGCAAGTAGCAGTAAATTACTGACAGACGGTTCAAGCCAAATCCGACTTTCGGCGCTACAGGTTACGGCGCTGAATCCACTGCGTTCGCGGTTCTACAGAACAAAGTCTATGAATAAAACTGAAAAATAAGATTTTTTTTCTACGTATTTTTCCAGGATAAAAAGTATCCCATTTTATGCCCAGGATAGTAAGGTATAATTATACCAAGATTCATCGAAATCGAACCGTTTGTTTTCACGTGATGCCTGCATATACAGACAGACAAAATTTTTTAATCACATTTTTGGGTTTGGTATCGATCCAGCAACACCCCCCGCTATTTATTTTTTCAATGTACAGAATTGACCCTTCTACAGATTTATTAGATGTATAGAAGATTTCGGTGTAAATTATCACATCGGTGGTAATAATGGCCACCGATTACAGCGATATGAGAACAACGACGTGAGAAATAACACACTTTTTACAAAATTAGAAAAAATACATAATATCTACGATACATTCAAAAACAGACAATGAAGCTAATTCACATACTACCACTTTTAGAATCAAAAAACAATAATAAAACAACTCATTACACTAGAAAAATGCAACCACCGATAATATAAAATAATTGTCCGGGAGCGACTGAAATGACCTATTTAATTACGTTATTTGCGGGAATTTGCAGCGATTTAACACACGTCCATCCTGACTGCGCACTAGCACACACTTACGAGGGAAATACAATTGGGGTGGGGGCGCTGTCGGACTCGTCGTTGTAAAGTTAGGTTTGAATTACTTTTTTCCAGCGATATGAGAACATTTTGCAGGACAAGTACTTTGTGCCTCTCAGTAATAATAATCGTTAATTATGTAATAAAATATGCTATATAAAACTAACATTGTATGAAATAGAATAAGTTGTATACTTAACTTACTTATTTTTATTAGGGTATAAGCTGTTTTGTTTGCAAAAAAAGTAAAGGGACAGCACCGATTTGAAAAAAATAGAGGTAGGTTTATGTATTTATTTTGTACCTTTGTAATAGTCCTAGGTAAATTACATTTTTGCCACAGCCATAAAAAAAAAATTCAGAACAATATTTCTTTTTTCAAATACACACATCAAAAGTGTCTAGGGATCAACATATATTTTTGCAATAACTTTTCTCCTGATTGATATTAATTAAATTTTTTTTTAAGGATTCATCAAATAAATTGTTTTCGTTTGTCACAGTAACGATAAACCAAGTCACCTTTGCATTAATAAAGAAATTTGCCATTTTCCTAATAAAGGGATTTTTGACATTTGAACCACTTACACAAAAGTTCGAAAAAAAGACTGAAATAACAGTTTTCTTTAAAATTTTATTGGGTAACTTAAACAATTAATAATCCGTGTTTCTACCGCGAACACTAACAACACAAGAACATCGGTTTGGCATACTCAAAATGAGTTCATCCAAATCACGCTGTGGAATGGCCGCCCATGTTCGTTGCAACAACAAAAAAAGGTCTTCTTGCGACTGGATACCCTCCATATTCGGCAGAGCTCTTCTCTGTAGCATATCCCATGCATGCTCAATCGGATTCAAGTCTGGCGACTGAGCAGGCCAGGGCAGGACATTGATGTTAGCTGCGGCGAGAGTCTGTCTTACAACTCTTGCGGTGTGCGGTCGTGCATTATCATGCATTAACTGAAATAAGGGACCGATTTGCACTTGTAGAGGAACGATGACGTCTGATACAATCGTCTCAGCATAAATTTGAGCGTTGAGTTTGCCTCTGATCCAAATCAACTCAGTTCTTCCGCCGATCCAAATACCCGCCCATACCATGATGGTTCCACCACTATAAGGATGGACTTCCTGGCAGGATTTTAATCGCTGTTGGCGTCCAGGGCTTCTCCAGTGTCGTATACGTCTTGTATCCGGTCTCACGGTCTCATACCAAAACGAGACTCATCAGAAAAGCACACGAAACGCCATTGTTCTTTTGCCCAATTTCTGTGTTCAAGAGCCCATTGATATCGAATCCTACGATTGTGCATTGCTATAGGTGGTACCCGTAGCGGTCTTCGGGAATGAAGGTTCACTTCATGCAAGCGGTTTCTGACTGTTTGGTCGCTAATTAAGTTCCCTGAAGAGTGATGAAGCCTCACGGCTAACATCATGGCGGTTATTGTTGGAGCTCTTCGAGTTAAGATTTGAATGTATCGGTCTTGTCTCCGTGTGGTGCAGCGATACCGTCCTCCATGGCGCTCAGCCACGGTACCAGTGCTTCGGTAACGTGTCCAAAGTCGACTGATAATACTCTGACTTGTATTCAGAGCTAAAGCCACAGTACGTTGCCGGGAACCAGCTTCTATCATTCCCACGGCTCTGAGCATTTCTTCCCTGCTTAGATGACGTCGCCGCTCCATAATAACGTTGGTTTTAATCAGTAGTAGGGAAACAGTAGCACTAATAATGTCTTCAATGCGTTGTATGTTTTTATAGGGAAAATATTGACAGCTGATTTTCATCTTTTACTCGAATTTGATTCACAGTTCCTGATTCAAATTATGAAATGCACCAAAAAGGATCCATATAAATTTATAAAATCATAAATTTATTGCAAAGCCACATCTCAATCTCAAGAAATCCGCATAAAAATGCTTGATCCCTAGACACTTTTGATGTGTGTACTAAATTCACCGATGACAAAAAAAAGTGATTTGTGTAATTCGCCCTTCGACTGATCTATTCGAAATTATTATTTTTTATTGTTTCACTGGATTTGACGTCTCAACAGACACGTAGGTACTCAGCAATATGAAATTATTGAGTTGAATTTCAAAGAAGATACGGTTAATTCATGTATCGAATAACGTCAAATGCCTAAAAGATTCTTCGGTTTTTTATTAAATTAGATGATTTCCTTAAGTTTGCCGTATATCATTATTACCCAGAATTTGACCCGTATTAGCGACGCTATCGAATGGTGTTATAATACAGGGTGCGACTTTTTTTCCTAAATCAGCAAGTTCGATTCCTGGCCACTACTGGCCAGGATACGAAATGCATCATTGATTTTTATACAATCCAATGATGCAGTTTTAGTTTTTTTCAAAATCGGCCTCGAGACTCTTTTCAATGTTATTCGATATTTCTCATAGTTTCCGATATAGGCGCATCCACGCCCAGTTGATAAATTCAACCTGTATTTCTTTTGAAAGGAATGAACGTTAGATTTTTTCCGTTTGGAAAATATACGCAAGTGAGCGCCACATACAACACTTTGTAAACGTGTGTATGCGACTAGCCTTATAAGTAGTTTTGTTTTACCCCACTAGGCTGCGCAAGAAGGAGGGTTATGGTTTTTATACTTTGCTATGACGCGTTGCGATTTTGATTTAAGTACATGGACTAAGCGATATTTTACGGATCAGGGGTGAAGTGGTGCACGAAGCAGGCGGGGAACCGCCGCTGAGACGCGTGTCGGGCGCGCGCGGCGCTGAGAATGCGCGCGGGCGTAGCGTGCTGGGCGCGCTACAGGCGGCGGCGCCGCAGCCCGCGCCCGCCCCGCCCCCGGCGCGCCAAGCGCGCGCGCTGCCCGGCGGCGCTGCGCACGCCTACCTCAGCGCGGCGCGCTATGTCACTGGTTCAAGAATAGACACTTCTCTTTTTCGGCCACTGCCTTTGCGAGCACATCGCGGTAAGATTGAGGATTCCATCCTTTATTATGCCTACAGCTGGAGTTCGTCCACGTGCAAACTCATTTTGGTTTGTTTCAGAAACAACGACAGTAGGCAGCGGGGCTGCGCGAGTTGACTGGGCCGCTAAATATTTACGATAAAGACTACCAGGGACTGTGGACTGTTGACTTATGAAAGATACCTAATGAGGACACTTCTTCTAAGTACCTACCTACAATAATTTAAGAAACAGAGTCAAAAACAAGAGTGTGAAAGTGTTTTTTAATTGAACAAAAATATGAATGATATCAGCGTTTAAATAACATTTTTTTATGTTTTTGCCATGATTAATGAGTCATGCTCATTTATAAATAAATAAATAAATAAATATTCCACAGCTATCACACAACGCCATCTAGTCCCAAGCTAAGCAGAGCTTGTGTTATGGGTACTAGACAACTGATAAACATACTTATATATTTCTAAATACATACATATTATAGATAAATTACACCCAGACACAGAACAAATGATCGTGCTCATCACATAAACACTTGTCCTGGGTGGGAATCGAACCCACGACCTCCGGCATAGCAGTCAGGGTCACTAACCACTAAACCAACAGGCCTGTCATGTTATTATTTATCCCTGTGTACCATACATAGGCATAAATTAGCAATCGCGGATCCAGTCCTCAAAAAAGGTTGTGGGTACAGTACAGCCACCCAAAAACCGGGCAAGTGCGAGTCGGAGTATGAAGTCGCTCATGTTCAACATGGCGCATTCCTACATAGATGAAGAATTCCAACAGAAGATGCTTACAAAATATAATCATAATATCTGTACATAGTGATGGAAGCATAAACCTATCTAGACCGTGACAAGCCAAGCATTATGTATGGTAAGTAGTACCAAGTCCATCCATGTATACAGGGTGAAATTTTGAACTGGGGGTGGATGGCTATTTCCGAAACTATGAGGAATATCGAAAAATGTTGAAAGGAGTCTTGAGGCCGATTTTGATGAAAACTAAAACTGCATCATTGGATTTTTGAAAATTCAATAATCCTGGCCAAAAATCGAACCAGCTGATTTTGGAAAATTCAGGAAGTAATCAAAATTAAGTTTGCCCTATATGATTACTTCCTGGATTTTGATCCTTATTAACAATACTATCGTGTGATGTATTAATACAGGGCGTGTGTTTTTAGCGGGTTCGATTCCTGGCCAGCATGACTGAATTCTTTAAAATCGGCCTCGAGACTTCTTTCTATGTTTTTCGATATTCCTTTCGATATGACAGGCCTGTTGGTCTAGTGGTTAGTGACCCTGACTGCTATGCCGGAGGTCGTGGGTTCGATTCCCACCCAGGACAAATGTTTGTGTGATGAGCACGATCATTTGTTCTGTGTCTGGGTGTAATTTATCTATAATATGTATGTTTTTAGAAATATATAAGTATGTTTATCAGTCGTTTAGTACCCATAACACAAGCTCTGCTAAGCTTGGGACTACATGGCGTTGTGTGATAGTTGTGGAATATTTATTTATTATTCCTCATAGTTTCGGATATAGCCATCCACGACGAGTTCAAAAATGTACTCTGTATACTCGTATTAATGTTGCTTCCTAGACCACGATAAGACAATATTTCATTGAAAACATGCGCATATTTATTAATTTTAGTCTTCGATCACTAATAACAACAACCGCAGCCTTAGGCAGCGGCTCCAATGAGGCGGAGTGGTGCGGTGCGGAGCGGAGCTGAGCTGTGAAAAGAGGTAGGTGTTTCCACTGAAGCGGAGCGGGGTGCGGAGCGGGGTGCAGAGCGGAGCTGCTTTGCCTATCCTAGGCTGCGGTTGGACTGAGGCGGAGCGGAGTCCACAAATCCACATCTCTTCTCCACTTCGCTTCAAAGGAAACAGCATTGGCGGAGAGGAGCGGAATTGTATAAAATATCGGTAAAACAGGCTAGCGCCGAGAGAGGAGTGGAGGAGCGAGCCGGCGCAGTGTGGAGCTGGGCGGCTTACTCGCGTGTCGTATTCATTCAGTAGCTGTAACCAGCGGTTTCAAAATCAGGATAAAAACTGTCCTTTGTGTTAACCCAGGTTATGAACTATCTGTGTACCATGTTTCATCCAAATCCGTTCAGAGGTTATAGCGTGAAAGATAACAAACATCCATCCGGGTACACACGATACTACGAAAAACTTTACTCACAAATACGAATTTCAAAATACCGATTTTCATCATTCCGATTGGTTCAAAATTCCTAAACCAACTCCGATTGATCATTATTCCTATTTTGATAATTCCAAAATTTCAATAGGTATTCGTAACGTTTAAAATAATACTTCTCAAAATACCGAGTTTCAATAGATCGAATAAAACAAAATCCTACAATGATTTTTCGAAACATCGCCGCGAAGCGGAGCTCCTATTTCTGTTTGCAAGGTTTAAAGTAACCTAACATGAAGGGGATGGCGGGGTCTTTCAGTGTTCACTGCCCGAGTCGAGGTGCCCCAAGTCCCGAGTTCGCTTCGCTCGCTCTTAGATCCTAAGTTCTCCTAATAACAATAACAATCCTGAAGGCAAACAATCAAAGTCTAGAGGATACGCACGATCACCACTCCGCGCCTACACAGGCTTAAATACTCTAGGACTTGGGAAGACAAAACTACGTGGAGCCGGTTTTGCAGAGATTCATTTCTGTCACTGACTGTAGAATGGGGGCAGGTTATTCGGAGTATTGAAAATCTGAATATCGTTTTTTGGAACGAGAACCCATTTAGCTTTACATTTTACAAATTTGTGAAAATCGGACATACCTCGGACTTTCGTGATTCCTAATAATAGATATTGTAATTCTTAGGTATTATAATATTTGGAGTTTGAAAATCGGAATATCGAAATTCGGAATAAAATATTTCAGAGTACCTATGTACGGTCTTCAACTGTACATACTTTTTGATGACACTGCGGTCGGCACGAGCGCGCGTCACTTGTACCTAATTATAAGTACACTGTTGCTAGACACACGGACCAGTGTGCATTTATCATTCATAACATAAATAACTTAAGAGAAAGGAATCGCCAATATCGATAAACTTGTGAATTACCATTGAATTAAATCTTAACTTCTGTGACAACAACATCGTGTTCTCCTCTCTTCACACTCAAACAACTTACTCTAATTCTGCAAGTGTACGAACCGTACAGAGTATTTGGCTGTTCCCCATCCATCCATCCATCCAAACTTTCACGTTTGTAATATTAGTACGATTTTAGGCTCTTTGTCCGACGCCAGTATCCGATACCATGCGACTTTGGTACCCACGGAATTATCACAATAGAAATCCATATAGGTTCAAAGTCAAAGTCAAATCATTTATTTCAATTAGACCATCAAAGAGGCACTTTTGAATGTCGATTATTAAAATTAAAGGAAATGGGATGGGAAGGGATTGATTCTACACCCATTCGCAAGGGTAGGTTTGTATGGAGAAGAATGGGCAAGAAACTCCATACTTACTCTTTTTCAAAAATGTTTTACAATGTTTTGATATCACAAATTTTAAAATAAATGTAAATGCGATGTACCCATAAAATCTAGACCATTTATAGGATAAAACACAAAACAAAAAAAAAACAATAATTACACAGCTAAAAGGTACACGGTGTTCACATTTTCACAATATATTGCAATTATAGCTATTATACAAATACAATATTGGCAGTGTGTGAGCATTCAAATTTCAACCAGTTTGATTCTGCTTAAGCCCTACATTGTACTATGGAGCAGGACCAGCATGTTTCCAAGCATTTTTATCTTGAATATAATCTTCTAATTTATAATATGCTTGTTTACTTTTAGAGTATTTTTGATATGAGTTTTAAATTTTCTTTCATTTAGTTTTAAGACCTCACTAGGTATTTTGTTGTAACATTTAACACAGTACCCCATAAAAGATTTTTTTACTTTAGACAATCTAAAATAAGGTTGATCAATTTTATCCTTATTTCTAGTGTTAAAATTATGTCTATTACTTATTTTATTGAAAAGATAAAGATTTTTCCTAACATACATTATATTTTCATAAATAAATTGACAAGGCACTGGCATTATGTTAATCTTTTTAAATAGTTCCCTAAGAGATTCGCGACGATGTAAATTGTAAATAGCTCTGATGGCTCTCTTTTGCGAAATAAAAATTGATTCAATGTCAGCCGCCCGGCCCCACAATAGAATGCCGTAAGACATAATGCTGTGAAAGTAGCTGAAGTAAACCAATCGCGCAGTTTCAACGTCTGTTAACTGTCTTATCTTTCTAACAGCAGAAGCGGCTGAGCTTAGACGCCCCGCAAGAGATGCTATATGGGGGCCCCATTGTAATTTATAGTCTAACGTGATTCCCAGGAAAACTGTTTGATTAATAAATTCCAGTTTTTCCCCGTTCAGTATAATGTCACATTCGCTACTGTTAACATTTGGTAAAGTAAATCTAATGCATTTTGTTTTGTTTTCATTAAGAGCTAAATTGTTCAAAGTAAACCAAATTGTGTTCCTGAAGAATACAATCATTAACAGTATCTAGGTTTTGCGAACGTCTGTCTACTTTAAAGATTAACGAAGTATCATCCGCGAATAACACCATCTGTGGTTGATTTTTGAGTAAATGGGGTAGATCATTTATATAAACTAAAAAGAGGAACGGACCCAAAATAGAACCCTGAGGAACGCCCATTGTTATTTCAGACCCTAATGAGTTTATACCGTTTACCTGAACTTTTACCCATCTATCTCTTAGGTATGAATTAAGTAAATCTAGGGCTTTATTTTTAATTCCATAATGCTCCAGTTTCAGCAAAAGTGTTTCGTGGTTTACGCAATCGAATGCCTTTGTGAGGTCGCAAATGATTCCTATGGCATCTTTTGCTTCCTCCCAGGAGTTAAAATGTTCTTTAATAAGGTCACACCCGCGTCAGTTGTACAACGCCCTTTGGTAAAACTATACTGTTGATCGTGGAAGATGGAGTGTTTATTAAAGTGACATAACATTTGTGCAAGCATTAACTTTCAAACACCTTGCTGAAAACTGGCAAAATTGACACAGGCCTAATAATTGTTAGGTTCCTTACAATCACCTGATTTGAAAAGTGGAGCTACCTTACTATGTTTCATGAGATCTGGAAACACTCCTTGGTCTACACTGGTGTTAAATATAAAAGCTAAGTAAGATGCGACGGTTTCAATAATAGATTTACATACTTTCACAGACATTCCCCAAAGATCTTCTGTTGACTTAATTTTTAGGTCTTTGAAAGCTTTAATGACAGCTTGGGGGTTTGTGTGCTGAAACCTAAACTCCATTGGGCACACCTTTACATTATTTTTAAGTAAGGCAGCAGAGAGTGCGGGCGACGAATTTAAAGATTCAGTCGTTTTAAGAGGGAAGTTCGAAAAGAACCTTTCAAACTCCTGAGCAATTTCCACATCTGAGTTTATAGGGCCATGTGCTGTTTCTAAATTAATTTCATTATTGCGCTTTCTATTCCTACCTGTTTCATTATTTATTATTTTCCAAGTAGTCTTTATTTTATCATCAGCTGATTTAATTTTACCACTAATATAAAGAGCCTTAGCTGTTTTACATACTCGTTTAAAAGTTTTTGAATATCTGGCTACATACTGATGAAAGCTAATATTATTTATATTATGACTCTTAAGACCGTAAAGTTCAAAGAGTTTATCTTTGCTTTTGCGAATTCCTGGCGTTGCCCAATCACTAAATAAGAACTTTGTAAAGATAGTTTTAGTTTTTAGTGGAAATGGACGAATAAATTGTTTGTTTAAAATTTCAAAAAACTCGGCGTAAAACTCATTTGGGTCACTTATATTATTAAAACTATGATTACATAAATTACTTGCTATTGTATTATTCATATTTTCTACATTTTTACCTGTAATTGGCCTATACCTTATTTGAGTTTTTTGAATTGGTGTATAGGCGCAAAACGTTATTGTTTGGCCACTGTGATCAGATGGTAGTTTATTAACAATTTCCTTATGTAAGTAATCACAATTGGAAAATACATTATCTAAGCAAGTGGCAGAAGAAGCGGTCACTCTGGTTGTTCCATAAAAACATGTGAAAAATTAAAAGATTTAAAAAGACTCAACAGTCTGATACTATTTGAGTTATTTTCTAATAAATTAATATTAAAATCACCACAGATGATGACGGATTTACTATTGGTATATATTTTGTTTAAAACATCTTCCATTATAGAATCAAACATAGGTAGATTCTGGTAATTTGGGGGTCTGTAGACACATACTATAACATGCTTATCAAGCTCAACACAGGACAATTCAATGGTATGTTCAACTGACATTTCAACAATGTCATTTCGAGTTTTAGGTTTAATCGATTTCTTAATTAGTATTAACGATCCGCCATGTAACATACATTTACGACTGAAATGGCTAACTACACAATAATTATCATAACAAATAGACATAACTTGATGATCTTTTAACCAATGCTCTGTAAGGCAAACAATATCAAACTTGGTTGATTCCAAAAACATTTCTATTTCCAGTAATTTCGAAGAGCACCCTTGAATATTTTGATGAAACAATTTTAGAGTGTGTTGTTTATTATTAGTGTAGGTTTTTTAACAACATATTCTATCCCGTCCATTGCGAAATGAGGCTAGGATGCTGCTTAAAATGCATGCTTAAAATCTATCTATCTATTCTATCTTCTTCTTCTATATATATATATATAAAAGGAGAACTGACTGACTGACATATCTGTGTTGCCCAATTTCTCACGGGACATGGTAACTTTAAAAGTAAATTATTTTCCTTCCAGCTTGTTCCCTCGCCTTTTTGTCAATGTTCGACATCTGACTGTGAATATGAACAATCAGCACATCATATTCTATGGGAGTGTATTCTTTGGCAGAACGAACGTAATATTATGTTGAACACTGTTCAGACTACATCTGGAGTCATTTACTACTCGGACCTTGTTGAAACTCGAACAAACTTCCGTGCGTTCAAGCGTTTTTGCCATACCTATTATTGGAATCAAATTTAGCAGCTCACAATTTAGGACCCATTAATATTAGTAGTCATTTTACCCGTGGTGCTAGGCGACTGGGCTTCTCCCAGTTGTAATGTCCCTTTGTGCCTATTGGCCTTGTTTTGTTCTGTCTCCTGCTTGCAGGGAGGGAAGTGGAAACATATATTTTTTCCTACTCCTCCACTATTCTTTTCTGATTAATTTCGTTGCAGGATCCAAGACAGGTAAATTCATTCTCCGGGACACGTCGAGCTTTATTGTCTCGGCCCTTTTCTGGTTGGTTGCCACTGTTGATTCTGGCGCACAGGAGTTGCAGTGGTTAGGGAATAGTGTGGTGGGTTTTTGACTGACATATCAACGTACAGCCGAAACTACTGGGGCTAGGAATGTGAAATTTTGCACACGGCTTCCTATTATAATGTAGGGGAGCACTAAGAAGTGGTTTTTGGAAATTTCACCTTTAAGGGGGTGAAAAGGGGGAATTAGGAAAGTACGTAACCCACGCGGACGAAGTCGCGGGCAAAGTGCTAGTACTATAATAAATCTGTAGAAGGGTCAATTCTGTACATTGAAATTATTGAAAAATTAAATAGCGGGAGGTGTTGCTGGATCGATACCAAACCCAAATATATGATTAAAAAAATTTTTGTCTGTCTGTCTGTCTGTTTGTGCAGGCATCACGTGAAAACAAACGGTTCGATTTCGATGAAACTTGGTATGATTATTCCTTATTATCCTGGGCATAACATAGGATACTTTTTATCCTGGAAAAATACGTAGAAAAAAAAACTTTTTTTTCAGTTTTATTCATAGACGTTGTTCTGTAGAACCTCTGTAGAACCGCGAACACACGTTGCATTACCCGCAGTGGATTCAGCGCCGTAATATTTATAAGAAGATGTCATTGTCAGAGTTACTCAAAATGGGGAAATAAACCATCCACGCGAAGACCGACATCCGCGCGGACGGAGTCGCGGGCGGAAGCTAGTTATTAATAAAGGTTTACAGTTGCGGGTAAGTTAGTTTGTTAGATAAATCTAGTGTTTATAATTAGTTAAATCTATTGTTTTTCTGACTGATCTCAATAATAGGGGTGACAATTTCACTATTGAAAACCCACTTAATAAACAAAAAAAAAAACAATAAGACTATTCTGACGCTATTCTAGCCACGGAATAGATAAATTTATCTATTCCGTGATTCTAGCAGACTTTAGTCTGATTTATCAATTTTTAACATTGGAATTCAGTACATTGTTTTATCTCAGATGAATGCGAAATATATTATGTATTAATTGACACCACTTAACCATTACGTAATTTATGTCGTAATAATTAGATAATTAACTAGCAGACCCGGTAAAATTCGTACCGCCTTAAAATCATTTTTTTTTATCGTATTATTTACTCACCTTTTAAACCTACCCAAAAAAAAATCAAAGACAAATTATTAGCCAACGGTCCAGCTGTTTTCGAGTTTTAGCTATATTAACGAACATCAATTGATTTTATATAGTTACTAGCTGTGCCCGCGACTTCGTTCGCGTGGTTGTCGAGAACGTCGTTTAGATAAGAGTACTTATATCACCTTTTTGATGATTTAGATAAGAGTCCTGAGGCATTTTTAAGAAAATTAAAGCAATAAACAAAACCAACAACACTTATGACTGAATAGCCTACAAACTTAAAAGAACGGTGCGTCGAACAGTCTAGTGTGACAACGTATCGTCTGTTCGTGGTCGTGACTCAACGAATTGGCAACACTAACTTACTGTATAACGAATGGCACTATCTTTTTTTTTTTAGCGTGGTAAAATCATCAAATGAGTCCTCCCATCCAGGGCAGGGCGGGAGGGACTGTCAGACTTGTACTGATTAAAATCCACTGTGTCCTTCAACAGCTCTGTACGTACTGGGGTTACGGTAATTTGCGAGTCCCGCGACCCCGGCAGGCTTTGGCCCTCTACAGGCACCGTCACTATGCTGACACTCCTTGAGGCGCGCGTGGAACACAACGCGCCGTCAACCCGGGCATGGTCCATAGTCGGACAGCGAGTCGCCCATTACTCGCCGCCCGCATGCCCGCGCCTACGGTGGCCGGAGATCGTTTTGCGACGTCCGACGCCGTGGGCGTCTACCACTGCGGCTGGGGTGGAGGGAGGACGCTGTCCTCTCCCTCATGCGGCCCGCCTCCTCCTTCGCGAGCATGACTGCTTCGCAGAAGGAGGCGACCGCTTCCCACTCCGTCTCGCCCCGCAGCATGGCCTCGACCAATGCCGGGCGCGAGAGGTCTCCGCCTATCGCCGTCGTGAGGATACGGCGGTGCTCCGCCCAAGCGGGGCACTCCTGCACCGTATGCTCCACCACTGTGTCCTCCGGACGATCCTCGCAGTGGTGACACCCAGGCGTTTCTTCCCTCCTTATCAGACACAGGTGCCTCCCGAAACTTCCGTGTCCGGTGAGGACCTGCGTCATGCGGTAGGTAAGGACGCCGTGACACCTATCCTCCAGCCACTCCTCAAAGAGGGGTCTTACTGCCGCGATTGCGGCGTGCCCGACGATTGACACTTGGATTGAAACTACGAAGTAAATAAATACAATCTTTACTTCGTACTTCAAACCAATGACCTAAGTTGACCAAACGAAACCAATAAGATAAGCCAATACTTTTTTTCGACCAATTTAGAAAATCGATAAATCAAGCAACCAAAGAAAAGAACTTTTACACACACGCAAGAACTTTAAGACACCTAACGAAACCCAATTTGCCTTCTGGAAGTCGCTGCGTCCCCGCATGGGGACGCGGCAGGCGGGTTATGGGCTGGGCCCTTTTCCCGCGGGTGCGGGTGTTGTGCTCGCGACGGCGGGCACACGCGCTGGGTGGGCGTATAGCCATAAAATCCTACGGGCGCGCGCGCTAGAGACGCGCGCCGGGGTATGTAGCTGCTATTGTTATGTTTGCAGGCGCGCCACGGCACTGTCGGACAGTAACCGCTTGCTTCACTGCGTCCCGGCGGTCTGCCCCTGCCAGGTGAGACCCCCAGTTACCTGGAGGAGGCCCGGCAGGAAGCGACCAGCGACAGGGGCGCAGACTTACGACGCACCTGCAAAGGAAGAGCGGCTCTCGCCTGCCCCGTTTTCCAGAGCGAGCCGGTAGCGGCGCAGGCAGAGAGCCGGAGTGTGTGTGTGGGCGGCATTGTATTGTGTAACACCGCCCATGTATGCGAGTGAGGGTGGGCCCACGTTTTAGCCACACAGTCACCGCGTGAGTAGAGCGCTTGTGGAGTAGCGGGTGTCAGTAGTGACGCGCGTCGTGCCTATATTAACTTAGAACACGGCGCGCATCAGTGTATGTCATGCATGCGGAGTATTATTGTTGGGCAAGTCGCGTGTAGCGGTAGGTACGACTTACCCTGGTGTCGTCAAGTCCGGTGGGTTGCAGGGGGGTCGCCTTGCACGTCCGCAAGGGTGAGGTCGCGCGGTAGGCGCCACGCGTCAGGAGGCCGCGCGTGCCACGGCGCTAGGTGCTTGACGTGGGGCCAAGCAGAAGCGTCGGCACGCGCGAACATGTTGGACGCGAGGCGGCGGATGTGGTCATCCAGGCTCTCGATTTTGAGATCCCGCTCTATGACTGCGTTCCTCACGAAACGAGGGGCATCAACGATCCTCCGCAGCGACAGGTCTTGTTGTGCGCGGAGGGACCCAAATTGCCTAGTAAACACGGTGGACGTCATTCTCGCGCGGAAAATCTTAACACCGCGATTCAGAAAATGACGTCATTTGCACAACGCCATCTATCGGATTTGGATTTCAACTATCAACATTAGTTCTATTTTTAGTCTTAAGATGTCGTTGCAAGTTCTATATTTTGCGAGTACTATTATTGCGTAACGTAATATTTTACTTCTTGAACTCACTAAATTAATCATATCTTTTGATAGAGTGAACCGATTTCGATGAAACAAAATATATAAGTAATATATAATATATAATTTTTGCGTATCTTTAACCGTTTACGCAGCGCACGCAACGAAAGCTCTCGAAAAGGAATACGTTTTCCGGATTTTGAAACATTTCTTATTGCTGCTCCGCTCCTTTTGGTGATAGCGTGATGTTATGATACCAATAGCCTTCCTCGATAAATGGACTATCCAAAATAAAAATATTTTTTCAATACCAACCAGTAGTTCCTGAGATTAGCGCGTTCAACCAAACAAGCAAACAAACTCTTCTGCTTCATAATTTTATTTTCGTACCACTTGCTCAAAAAAGTGACATTCTATGCTTCAAAAAGCGAACATAACAATAGTCATTATTAATCTGTTAAAAACAGGGAAAGAATATTGTACTGAATTTCATTCATCCTCTAGGGAGAGAATATGATTTAAATTTGGAATACTTACCGAAATTTATACTGAACTACATCTGTGTTTACACCATTGAGTTTGTATATAAAGCACTAGCACTCCGCCCGCGACTTCGTCAGCGCGTGTTTCTAACTTCGAACTCGAAATATTAGTGTAGACAAACTGATTTTCCGATGTTCGCCCGCTAGGTTGATTTTTTAAATATAGATAATTACGCATCCTTCATTCGATTAGGAAACTATTTATGCCAAGTTTTGGGTTTATCGAAGCAAGCAGCCTTCCCTTACAAATTAATCACCCTTTTTCACCAACTTAGGGGGTGTAGGGTAGTTTCAAAGTCAACGGTTAGCGCGTTACGATTTTCCCATACAAACTTTAACATCCTCTAGATCAGTGTTCCGCAAAGTGTGTGCCGCGGCACACTGGTGTACCGTGATCATTAGTTGGTGTGCCGTGGAAAAAGTTTATAAACTTGAGGGATAAGATTTTACATACAAAGGTTTTCACCCCTTTCCACCCCCTTATGGGTAGATTTTCGCAAAATCCCTTCTTAGTACTCACCTTTTTTTTTTTTTTTTTATCGTGGTAAAATCATCAAATGTGTCCTCCCACCCAGGGCAGGGCGGGAGGGACTGTCAGACTTGTACTGACTAAAATCCACGGTGTCCTTCACTAGCCCTTTACGTACCGGGGTCACGGTAATCCCTTGGTCCCGCGACCCCGGCAGGCTTTGGCCCTCTACAGGCCCCGTCACTATGCTGACACTCTTTGAGGCGCGCGTGGAACACAACGCGCCGTCGACCCGGGCATGGTCCATGGTCGGACAGCGAGTCGCCCATTACTCGCTGCCCGCATGCCCGCGCCTACGGTGGCCGGAGATCGTCTCGCGACGTCCGACGCCGTGGGCGTCTACCACTGCGGCTGGGGTGGAGGGAGGACGCTGTCCTCTCCCTCAGGCGGCCCGCCTCCTCCTTCACGAGCATGACTGCTTCGCAGAAGGAGGCGACCGCCTCCCACTCCGTCTCGCCCCGCAGCATGGCCTCGACCAATGCCGGGCGCGAGAGGTCTCCGCCTATCGCCGTCGTGAGGACACGGCGGTGCTCTGCCCAAGCGGGGCAGTCCTGCACCGTATGCTCCACCGTGTCCTCCGGACGATCCTCGCAGTGGTGACACCCAGGCGTTTCTTCCCTCCTTATCAGACACAGGAACCTCCCGAAACTTCCGTGTCCGGTGAGGACCTGCGTCATACGGTAGGTCAGGACGCCGTGACGCCTATCCAGCCACTCCTCAAAGAGGGGTCTTATCGCCGCGATTGCGGCGTGCCCGGACCTCGGTTGCGACAGTCGCTCCCTCCATACTGCCCTGAGATCACGCCGGAGCTCTTCCCGCCGCGCCTCGACTTGTCGAGGCAGCGGGGATTCGCCCCGACGCTGCGCCTCCACGCGCCATTCATAGACGCGCTGGAGGGCAGTCGCCTCCAGATCCCAGGGCAGCTTAGTACTCACCTACATAATAAATTGCAACTACTTTCCAAAACTTAAGTTATACAAATAGCGGTTCAGGCGTGAATGTAGTTGGAAGGACTGAACTCTAACGCACTTATCACCTGTAATGCGCTCCCGCTCAGAATACTTCCCTTTAAACTTGAATACCCCTTTTCACCAACTTGGGGGGTGATTTTCGAAAAATCCAAAAACACGTACTTGATTATTTCTAATCTAATATATAAATGTTGACTTTCAAATTCATCAGCTCACGCGTTATGATTTTCCCATACAAACTTTAACATCGTTTAGTTTACTAATGGAGGGTAGTTTAAAAAAAAAATAGTGGCAGTCTTTTTTATTTACTTGTGTTCTTATTCATGGCAAGTTTCCAATGTATAAACCCAAGGAATAAGATTTTTCATACAACAGTTTTCACCCCTTTTCACCCCCTTAGAGGAGGATGTTCGTAAAATCCCGTCTTATTGCCCCCCTACACGGTAGACTGCAACTGCTGTCCAAAATTCAAGTATCTGCGTTTAGCAGTTTCGGCTGTAGTCGAGTCTTAATAAAAACCCTGTTCTTTTATATATATAGATTACACCATCTTTTTGAAAAAGGAATACGCATTTATTATGCAGTTATGATTTTTAAATAAAATTACGAAAACCGAAGAGGCCGTATGAGCTTGATGCCTTTGCTTTTCCGACAAAAAAAAAATTAATCTAGGAATTTGCCGCGTTTTTTGTTTTCTTCAATATAAACCTTAAGTTTATTTTAATTTATTTTTATAAATAAGTTAATGTTCTAAAAATACGTTTTGATGTTAAATCAAATGAAACGCAATTTCCTCAGACGCAAGAACAGAGAAATACTCAAATTAACTCATCAACAATAAATGTACCAAATAAAAATTATTCTATAAATAATTGGACCAATGTTTCGAATGTTAACTTTTAGTTTTAATTGTCATTATTTTTAATAAATCCTTATGTCATTTTGTTCATTTTTTCGCAAATGGTACGAAAAGTAGAGTATTTTCCTTGATGATAAAGCTGTCTTAGTCTTGAGTGAACTTAAATCCCTCGCTACACTCAGGACTCGTGTTAAATCCCTCGCTTCGCTCGTGATTTCAGTTTTTAACACCCTCGCTACGCTCGGGAGTAAACCTCGAGTCCTTCGTTACGTTCGCGATTTAAATCGTCACCCGCGACAGAAGACACTGCTTTATCCCCTTGGTTAATAATCTACTAATAGTTTACATATACATAGTAGATATGCATAAGTTCAGGGAAAAATAAACAAAAAAGTTGTCCAAGTTTTAGCAATTTCTTTACGACTTATATTTCGGCGAATAATTCTGAAGGACATTAAGTCCTGTATGTATATTTCTTGTTTGTCTATGTGTCCTCTATCTAGTTATACAGGGTGGTATAAAAATAGTGGATTAAACGAAACGGTCATAGTTGAGGCTATTTGCAGTACCTGTCTAAAATATATTTCTACGGCATAACCGTAACTCGATCTCCTTGAAAGTTATGACTGTTTGAGTAATTTTTAAAGAAATACCCTTTTTTTAAATATCATTGTCAATTAGGGTACCTACCTATTTTAAAACAATTAATGGTGTTTAATTACTTCAAGGCAATGTATCATTACTATAAAATATGTTTTTATAGCCATGTGCTAATATGTAACTATGTACCATAGCTGTAGGTAACTATGTACCCATAATTTATGAGTATTGACACTTTTTCCAAATCGAAACATGACTTGTAACTTATGAAGCTTTTTTTTAGGAGCCTGCTCTGAAAAAAAACTTATTTCATTGACTTAACTATTCAACCCAAGTTAAGCTAAAATGCTCATAAAATAAAAATAACAAAAACGAATGAACCACATTGAATGAATTTTTATGGGACCAAATTGCAGGTATCCTGCATCGAACAAAACTCACAAATCGGACCAGAAAACTCGGATTAATCGGTGTAGACAATGCAGATCATTTTAAGATTTTTCAAAAACCGCTTGTACCTTTTCGAAACAATGTTGATGGGACCGTTTGGAAAGTACTTCTACCCTTTCTAAACAACGTAGTTATGCGCGAACAAACAAAAAATATAAAGACATCCGAATTGAGAACCTTAATACCTCTTAATATTACTTAATACGAACGCCTTAATTTAAATAAAAGAGCGGGAATAAAATTTCGGGGCTGGCGTAAAGAGCTGAATAAGTTAAAAAATATTAAAATAGTCGTAAAATATAAGTGAAACTAGCGACGAGAACAGTAATTTAACACCGGAAGAGTTAAAACAACAAGTTATTAATGCAGAATCAAGTTTCCTATCTGAGAAGTCTCGTGAGAAATATCTGAAAGCATTAAAAGTATTCAATGAATGGAGGCTTACAAAAGGCGCAAGCACTTCTTCGAAGACGGTACTGCCAACCTTAACCCCAGATAATCAAACTAAACTCAATGCAACAATGATATTATAAGTAATAGATATGTTATACACTTACAATTCAACAGAAAAAAGTGTTCCGCGTCGAGAGGCAGCTCACATACACACATACATTTTATTCACACATTACATTTCACTACAAGTAAAAAGGATAGCTTGATAAAACCTATAAGAAAAAAAGTGACAGCTAGATGTTGTGAATGGCGCTTGAATGTAAACAAACATTATCCGAGCAACCAATCACTGCACGTTGGCATCATAGACTAACAAATTAACTAGGCAGAAGGTACAAACCGCGTGTACAGAAATTGTAGCCGTAATTTGTGCCTATGCAACGACTAATATTAAAAGGTAGGTAGAGACAAATATAATTCGCGACAGTGCGTCGTCTAATGTACCAGAAACAATGTGGAATAAATTAATCAGATATGAAATTACCTTCCACAGGGCATAAATCATAATGCCTAAAAATGCGATTCACTCATGAGTTCATATCGTAAAAGTATTATGTAATAAAAATGCATTCAAATTAGGTAAATAAAACTACCACCCACTGGATACACCTTTTTTTTATCGAGGTAAAATCATCAAATCAGTCCTCCCACCCATTACTGTCAGACTCGTACTGACTAAAATCCACAATGTGCGGAGTCACGGTAATTCGTAAGTCCCGCGACCCCGGCAGGATTTCGATTCTTAGATTTTTAGATTTCCAACAAATGAACTAAAGTGTGGATACACTTTAGTTCATTTGTTGGAAATCTAAAAATCACGAATTAATTTATTACTTACAACTAAAGAAAAAGTTTATGAATCAATCACTGATTTCAGTGCAGTAATATAATATTTAAATATTAATTAAAAGGATTTATCAAAATTCTTACGGGAACACGGGAAAAGATAAATAACACAAAGTTTGTGCGCGAACGAAGTCGCGGGCAAAAGCTAGTCATAACATAAATAAAAATCTACATTTAAGTAGGTATAATGGAACCATTTGCACTGTTAGTCAACTGACTTTCTGTTTCGTAGGTATAATTTTACTCTGTCATCTATCTCTATTGCACTTGTTAATAGAGAAATTGTTGTCTTACTCTTTCTTTTACGACACCATATTTTAGAATCGTAATATTTTATATGTGAAAATATTAGGATAAATAGTATATTTACGAATGATAAGAGATTCCTTGACTTTTAGAAGTCTTGCTTGTAGAATTCGCACAATATCTCATTACACACGACGGCATTTTCGGTGGTTTTGAGTCAGTTTTAGTTTTGATTCGCTCCGTTTACGTTTACGTGCACCCGTTGACGCCGGCAACGTCGCACTGAAGTCAAGGTTTGCCAATTAGCCACATTTTAGCGTGTCACTTGCTGAGCGCTTGTAACGTACCTATCTACACTTTTTTACTCATCATGAGTGAATCGCATTTTTAGGCATTATGATTTATGCCCGGTGAAAGGTAATTTCATATCTGATTAATTTATTCTTCATTGTTTCTGGTACATTAGATGACGCACTGTCGCGAATTATATTTACCTACCTTTTAATATTAGTTGTTGCATAGGCACAAATTACGGCTACAATTTCTGTACACGCGATTTGTATCTTCTGCCTAGTTATTTTGTTAGTCTATGATGCCAATATGCAGTGATTGGTGGGTCGAATAATGTTTGTTTACATTCACGCGCAATTGAGCATTTTCAAAAAAAAGTGTAAGTACCGTTCTATAAAATTCGTTTTTTTTTGTATTTTTTTTTTAATTAGTTTACTATACAGAAAAACAAAAAGAAACGCGGCATTCGAGGCACATTCCCGATAATATCGAAACAAAACGACTTTGAGGCGGAACTTGTTCCGTTGTGTGACTAGATTTAAAAGCAAAATTAAAGGAAAGTATGAAATTAATAAGGCTTTTTTAAATTAATTTATATTGATAATATATGTTTTTCATTGACTAATCAATGAAAACAGCCTTAACTTCAAGGATTTACACAAAATGATTGATTTTTACTCGGTTTTGGGACTCTATCGCTTCTTACATGGTTATTTTTTAATTTTGCTCCAATAATATAATATTTTAGTTAATATGTGTACCTTTTTTGTAAAGTATGTAATACATTTACTGTAAACATATTTGTAGCCGCACATATTGAAAAGGAAAACAATCGTCTGATTTCATAGATTTAACCTCATCCTCTTGAAGAGACAGTGACAAATTGGAAGTCTTAAAAACATAAAGCTGTGATCACTTGATTTATAAATTGTCTAAATAATACGTACGGCGTACGTAGTACACTAAGCTATTATCATCAAATGATAATTTTTAAACATTGCTAGCCCTGGATGAAATGGCGACAGGTCACTGGAACAACTTGTTTCCCACGGATGGCCCCTCAAGTTAAGGGGGGAAATATATAAATCCGTGATTAGACCAGTCGTATTGTTTGGATCGCAATCTGTAAGTTGGAAATTGAAAACTTATTATTAAGTAATTTATTATGTATTAGGTACATTCTCTCGGTCAGTAAGGATTCGCAATATGAACTAAGCTTTATGCATTCCGACCTGTTGTGACTTGCCGTTCCGTTAAATGTGACCGTAGTCATCTGCCTAGCCTTTTCCCAACTATATTGGGGTCGGCTTCCAGTCAAACCAGATTCAGCTGGATATAAGTCACAAAATGGAGGTCACATAATGCTACCTTCTTGTAGTTTTAAATTGTTTAAAAATTGCCCATCGTACTTAGCATACTAACTTTTTGGTAACAAAGACTATATAAAATTTGCAATTTGTCAATAATAACAATAATTAAAGAAAAGTGATTTACAATAGTAAAACTTGGTCACATACCTGAGCGAAGAAATTGAAACACTGAGCACTTCGACAATACGTCTGCGCTGGTCACTAATTAAAAATGCAATTAAAGCAAAATAGCGTCTCTCGATGAAAGACGATAATTATGTTGTTTTGCCATTTTGTGCTGAACACTTTCCACGATTAGAAGATTTTTTGTTAAAACGAGCGGTCACAATACGGAATGTTCCGGTTGGCTACTATTTTCGATTTCAGTTCATATTTATTTTTAACAGAAATTATGTAAAAAACTATATTGATATTTACATAACTGATAAATTCGACTTCTAAGAATTCAAATTACATTTATAAACCACTCCCAATACGCGAAAATTTTGGGAAATCAAACATTTTCTGACCCTAGTCGGGAAGGGGACAGGTAAATTCGATGGTCTTCACTATTTAAAAAAAATCGTAAGTTTTATATTAGTTAATATAAGAACAAAACGACAATTTATAGATGTATTTAAATACATGTTGGTTTCACTTACAATGAATATATTTTGCTAGAAGCCATTTATCACAAAAAATAAATGAACAAATTCGAGGGACAAGGCAAAAACCGGGGTAGGTACACTTTTTTTTGAAAATGCTCAATTGACAACATCTAGCTGTCACTTTTTTTCTTATTGGTTTTATCAAGCTATCCTTTTTACTTGTAGTGAAATGTAATGTGTGAATAAAAAGTGTGTATGTGTGCTGCCTCGGCGCGGAACACTTTTTTCTGTTGAATAGTAAGTGTATAACATACCTATCTATTACTAATATCATTGGGTGCTATGGATTCCAAAATTCTAGAGCACATGTAAGTTAAAATAGGAAAATGATGTATTTGACAAGAATTTGAACTGTGAACTAAAAGGAAAAATATTTTAAAAAAACCGACTTTAAAAACAACCACGAAAGAAAAGTTATTCTGTAGGTTTTTTAACACTTTTTTGTGGTTGTTTTTATTGTACAGTAAGGTTCTAAAGTTGGGTATGACTATGACTCATGTTTCATAAAATTTAAAAAGTTAGTGGAAAAAGTAGTAGGTACCTACTTATAAATTATGGGTACCTACTGCTATAAAAGCAGTTTTGTAGTAATGATACATTGCCTTGAAGTAACTAAACACCATTTTATTGTTATGAAACAGGTACCAATTTTATTCTAATTGCCAATGTTTAAAAAAAGGAATAAGTAATCTTGAAAAAAACAACTCAAGCAGTCATAACTATTAAGAAAATCAAGTTAGGGTTCTGCTGCAGAATTATTTTTTACTGTAGATAGCCACAACTATCATCCTGTTTCGCCTACCCTGTACAATTTTCGTTGTGCCCATGCAATAGCCCTTTACGTTCCAGGGTCACGGTTATGTGCTCAGACAGTCCTGCGACTCCGCCAGGTGTCTGGTCCTCTACGGTGGTGCTCGTCACTCCGTCAGACTGCACGCGCGACGCGCCGCCCGGGCATGGATCATATGATCGGACGAGTTACCCATTACACGCCATCGGCATATCCAAGCCTACGATGGCCGGAAATCCCCTCGCAACGACCCTTTCCGTGGATGTATCCCACGGCGGCTGGGTCGTGAGGTGTAGACTATCCTCTCTCTCACTCGTCCTGCTTCCGCCTTTGCTAGCATGAGTGCTTCACAGAAGGAGACTTGACTTGCTCGTTCTTCTTCATAGACATCTATGATTTGGAGTGGGCACCTACAGTACTTTCACAGTTAAGGTCTTGTGATTGGAACTGGATATGTAACTTTTCATTAAATTGCTCTTTTTTTTTCAATAAAATATTGTGTAGAAAATATATTTCAGTTTCTGTATCCAAAGAGTAGAACTGGACCCTATTACTAAGACAACACTGTCTGTCTGTCATCAGGCTATATCTAATGAACCTAGCTAGTAAGGCAGTTGATATTTTTTACAGATGTATTTCTATAATTATGTAACAATAAATACTAAAAACCAGAATAAAACAAATATTTAAGGGGGCTCTCATACAGCATACATGCTTTTTTGCTCAGTATTGATAACGGCAACAGATAGAATGCTTCAAATTTTCAAAGAATATTTAGTTAAAGACCTACTAGCACCCTACAAATGACTTATTCTACAGCCCATCAGCTTATAGTCTACACAACTGATTGCAAGATAAGACAAAATATATTTATATAATCAGTTTTTAAATATATCATTAAATTAAAATAACACCAATACAACAGACATTATTTTAAAAGATAATGGTAGGTAAGGAAACTCTTCTGTGTGAGAACAGCTCGCACTTAGTCATCTTTTTTTAATAGTTGCACTAAAGAGCATCTAATTGATATAGCTAGTTTTGTTCAATCATGTGTGAATATTTCTAATAACTTCACTATGAAATAAAACTTAATTATCTGCTATTATAAAATCTGCCAACAACAACACAATTATATCCGAGCAATTTGCATTGAAGTAATAAATATTGCATTGAAGGTAACCAATTGTACGTGTCCATTACAAAGTATACTCTGGTAATTCAAACATCAGGACAACATCATACTATATTATATTATTTACACGTTTCATATAAAATTTGACAGTGATCAACAAAGAGCATAGTGGGCACGAGCCAGGTCCGAAGGTGAGGTTATGTACACAGTGATGTCACTCATACTTGAGGTAGGCCTTGTCGAGCGGAGGCGCGGGAGGCGCTGGCGCGGGTTGCGGTGGCCACGCGTCGCCCGCCCAGTTGAACACGCGCCCGCCACCTTCCACCAAACCCCAGCCTAGCAGCTGCGAGCTACGCGCGCCACGCTCGCGCTTGGGTGACGCCGTCGAGATGTTCACCGACACGCCCTTGATGATGTGATCCTGCCCGCACAGCGACTGTGCCACCTCGGGCTCCAGGAACGTCACGAAACTGAACGCGCGGAACGGGCGCGGCACGAACACGTCCGTCACCTGGCCGAATGCCCCAAAGTACTCGCGCAGATCGTCTGCTGTTAGGCTTTCGGTGCAGCGGCCCACGAACACCTTGCGGTGCGCGCTGGCGCCACCGTCTTTGCCGTTGGGGATGCGTACGTCGCACCAGCGACCGTCGATCATGTGTCGCCGGCCCAGTGCACGCAGTTGCGACTCATACTCCGCGAACTTTATGAACCCGAAACCTTTGGACAGTCCGGTCTTGGCGTCGCGTTTCACCTGCACCATGAGAAGCTCGCCGAAGGCAGCGAAGTAATCGCGCACGGCGTCCTCACCCGTTTTCCAAGGCAAGCCGAGCACGATGAGGTCGGAACACCGCGGGCGTGGCGAGGGCTCGGGCGAAGCGCGGGGAAAGGCACACCAGTAGCGGTGCGCGCCCCAGCCCTCGGCCGGCGGCGACAAGCGCTCGTCCACGAGTCGCAGTCCACGGAGGCGCCCGGCGGCGCGGTACTTGAGCCCGCTGGCGCCCGCGAACTGCGCCGCTACAGTGCTCAGCAGTAGCGAGCCGTCTTCTTCGGTCGGCAGTTCGATGGGCTCGTCCTGCTCCCCCTCACTAACCGGCACGTACTCTATCGACATTTCGCTCACCGACCTATGCCGTCTCTAGCACTCCTCATGTCGTTTACATTATCGTCTATCGGCTTCGTAGATACAGCAGTGAGCGCATCTGTTTTCTGAAATCGATGATACAGCAGGATATTATTTTGACTGTAAAATCACCCTGTGTCCGTTTCTCTCGTTTCTTTTGGCTCAACGTGACGTATGACGTGACGTTTCATGTCAAAAATGTTGCAATGCTATCAATGCTATTTTTACGAACAAATCGGATACACACACACCCATGGACAAAACTAGACTTCGAGATTGATTTATAGTAAATTTTAAATTCCAAACTTTGTTTCCTGACGATTTGTTGCAATCCAATTTCTCCACTCAATACATAGTCAATCCAAACAAATTGACCTGCTATTTTGTTGGGGGTGATTGGGGCATGTTTTATTTTTTTCAATTTATGTTTACAAGATTTTCATTTTATAGTGGAGCAGCCTTCTTGAATATACAATAGTATCGTATGACCATATTGCATTAAATTGTATTGCCTTCAGAACTAAAGGTGTTTAAGGACTAAGGAATATCAAATCAATATTTCAACAGGAAGGAGTCTTTTAATCACAAAAAGACAATGGTTTAATTATTTCTTACAGCTTGGCAAAAAAGTTTAGAAAAGGAACTATTTTTTTTGTTTGCTGGCAACTTTTAAAAAGTTATGTCATTTGATGTAAACAAAGTTCGCGAGTTTGTTTGTGTAGAATACAATATTCATTTATTGCGCTATCGTACACGGTCGAGATCGACCTCGACCACGACCTCGACCTCGACCTCGACCTCGACCTCGACCTCGACCTCGATTCGTGGCACGCTGTAACATAGACGAACATTCGCGCAAGCGCCCTGCGCCGCCTAAACGAAACAGTAGGCCCAGGCATACATTTTCGCCGCGCCGTAGAGAGGGGATAGCTGTCTACTCTCCATCCGTCCTACGCTTTTTCGATCAGGGTCACGTGTCCTGACGCGAGTGTCCTGACGCGAGTTTAAGATTTTATACCCATTACAGAAAAAGTGCTCAACGCCACTAAAGAAGTTTTCACTTCAAAAACACGGGTTAAGCTCTGGGAGTGCCGGCAGAAGTGAAAACTTGAATAGTAATAAACACACACGAACATTCGCGCAAGCGCCCTGCGCCGTCTTACGAATTTTCGATCAGGTCACGTGTCCTGACGCGAGTTTAAAATTTTTTACCCATTCCAAAAAAAGTGCACAACGCCGCTAAAGAAGTTTTCACTTCAAAACCATGATTTTATTACATTTACCCTCAAAATATATTTTAAAATACGCTTTATAAGAAAAAAATACAAAGATTTTTTTTCTAACGGTTTTCTCTATGTTTTTTTAAATGGTCATAATGGGGGCAGAAAAAATATATATTGTTCACCATAATCAGCACCACATGCACAATCAGGGCCCTGCACAATGCCATGTTTAGCATGATGCTCGGAGAGCTAACATGACCGCATACGTATTAAAATACAGCTTGGCAAAAAAGTCTAGAAAAGGAACTAATTTTTTTTGTCTGCTGGCAACATTTAAAAAGTTATGTCATTTGATGTAAACAAAGTTCGCGAGTTTGTATAATTTATAATTGTTCCACAAAATTAAAAGAAAACGTGATAAAAAATGAATAAAACCATCCGAAGTGCCGGTAGAGACATTATTTACAAGATTTAAAGGCGTTGTTTGGCAGAAAAAGAGGCCAAAACCATACTTACCGATCTCAACGATGTTTACCAAAGAACCGCTGATATTACAGGTATATACTTGTTTGTTTTGTTATTTTTAGATGAATCAAGTGTTAATTACTTAACCCCATTCTGTTTTGAATTGCTTGCATATGAAATAAAAGGATTTTATAAAATAATCATCGAGCACATAGGTTATGTTTACTTTTCGTCTGACATTACTTTGGTATAGCGCGCTCGTGAAATGTTGATACGTGAGTGTCGTACTTTGCAATATGTTAATTTAAATTCGATTTCTACATAACTTTGCTGTTGAATGTGATTATAAGGTGACAACTATGTTTGTTATATCATAAAAGTTAGAAATGTACCAAAAAAAATATTTATTATTTTTGATATATGTTTTACTAACAATATTTTTTCTTTTTAATTGGCCAACAGGTGGATACCTGAATCCGTAAGTTACCTAAAAAACTTTTTTAGGAGACTAGCTCTTTCTGATATTAAAAAATTTGGCGTATTATTTTAATGGTTAAGTGTGAGTTTAAAAAAAAACCACAGGATTGCTTACATCTAATATATAATTATTTTTAGGCAGTATCATGAGAAGAATTTCTTATTCAATTAAATGATGTACTACTTACTGATTACAATAAGCAATTAGCTGTTAAAAAAAATAGAAATTAAAGTATCAAGACGATATGTTGATACTCTATTCGTTCACAGCGAGTTGCCACATGAACAGTACAGTGGCGACCTCCCGATTTTCTACTCTTTTTTGCCAAGCTGTAGATGTTAATTTCTTGCTACACTTAAACTTAGTAAACCATGGTTTAGCAGGTATAACAGGTTGAATTGCAAGATAGTGTCTAACTATTTCAGTTGAACTCGTTCAAAGTTGATTCCAAGCTTCCTTTATATAAACCCTGGGCAAAGTGGAAATATGTTGGAAATTGTTTTTTGTACGGAAACATGTCACTAAATTCTACCGTATTATTGGCTAATTTATCTGCTTTCTCGTTGCCACTAACACCACTATGAGAAGGTATCCAGGCAAAATGCACTGAAAATCCCCTCAAGGAACATTTGAGAAGAAGTTCCCGTGTTTCAAATATCACAATATAACAGCAGAATTTTGGAAGTAAAAAGGAAATTTGGCCAAAGATTGAGGTGCACTCTTTGCGTTCATCATCATCATCATCCACAGCCCGTCTTCACCCGCTGCTGGGTAAAGGCCTCTCTTTGCTTGTGCCATGCTCCACGGTCTCGCGCCAGCCTCATCCAGGACACTCCCGCAATGGTAACAATGTCGTCTGCCCATCTCGCCATCATCTCTTTGCGTAAGTCAAAATTGTTGGTTTTTTCAGTTTCATCAAAAGAACATACTCTATTGGTTTCTCATATTGTACTGAGAGTTATATACACCAAGCTCACACAAGTGCCATTACTATTTTTAGGCGTCTGCAAAAATGTGATGATAATCATTCCAGTTTAGACCCTTGGCAATATTAAAGTTTTGGTTTTGACCTTTATTTAATACTAACTAACGTAATATTTTATGTTCAAAATGTATTCGACTGAAAGAATTGTCTATGATCTATGGTCAAAAAGAAGACATGGTTTCGGCCTTTTCCATGATATACATAGAAAGACAAGAATGAATAGAAGAATCGGAAGGAAAAAAGAAAACTAAATAAGACTTGGCTGTATGGGCTCAGCTCCCTTTGCCTGTCCCAAAGAGGGACGAAAAGAACCAAAAAAAAAAGATCTATGGTCAAGAATAAATATTAAAAAAAAAGAGTTTTTGACATTATTATCATTGTCATCTTTAAAAATGTTGAGGTTATCTTTGTTATACGGTGATAGAATTACTGCATTTTAGTTACAGTGAAATATTAGAAGAAATTGTGACTAATAGAGCTTTAATTAATTTGAATGACAAAATTTGATAAACAAATAGGTGAAGATGGCGAAATCAAAAATCAAAATCAAAAGTTTTTATTTCACATAGGCCCATGAGGGCACATAAAAAACGTCGACAGCAGGTGCTCGGTTCGGGTTGGTCGATTCCATGGAGAAGAACCGGCAAGAAACTCCATGGTTACTCTTTTAAAATATGGTATGGTTTTACAATCAGATAGTTACAATTTTTGGATACTTAGAAATGTGAGAAAAACGTAGGCCTGGTAACAAGGGGGAAGTCCTTTTTAAAATAAAATTAGTGCTACAAAAAAAAAGAAATATATATATACAAACGACTTACAATGTTCTCACATTCACAAACAAAGAGTAAGGAAGAATCTATACAAAAAAGAAAGCTATAAAAGCTGGGTTAATTCTATAATGTCTTACAAACTGTAACAAATCTGAACTGGTGTTAAAGCTAAGGCAATATAATATTGCAAAACGAACACAATAATAAGAATAAAAAAATAAAATAAAAAACTATATACAGGAATAAAATAGAAGAATCATATTATCCTAACACGTGGATGAGAGAAGTAAAAGTACAAATAGGTGCTGCTGCTGAGCTGCCAGGGAAGCCACATGTGCAGAAGGAACTATTGCCACACACGAGAGGGAGTGATTGCCCTGTCCTGGAACTGAAGGAGGTGCTAGCTGGTCCATAAATGAATTAACAAAATCTGGTGATAACTTTGTAGCTGATGTTTCACTGAATGCTGACCTGAAGCGCTTAATATTACACCACACAACCGACGCACATACTTGTTGACAAATAGAAGTACAAAATCTCTGCACCCCTTCAAATTTCTTTTTTTCTGAGGAGCTTACGTGTATCACACGCCTCTGTAGACTCAGCAACCCACCAGGGAGGAGATGGAATCGTACTTTAATCACCATTTTTAATGGGGAAAATATTTTCAGCAACATCCATTATTGTTGCCATCCATGGATGTTGCTGAAAATTGTAAATTCATCAGACAATAATTGCAATTCATAACTTGATAAAGAATGTGACAGAACAAGGATTTTATTCTCTACAGCGACCCTATATGTATCCCAGTCGGCATTCTCTAATCTGTACTTTAGCCTAGGTTTTGGAATATGTGAATCAGGTTTTTTCAAAGGAAAACTTATGATCAGCAGAAAATGATCAATACCATACTTGAACTAACGAATTACCGTGACCCCGGTATGTAAAGGGCTATTGAAGGACACCGTGGATCCCGCCCTGCCCTGGGTGGGAGGACTCATTTGATGATTTTACCACGATAAAAAAAATAGCATAAGAAGACAAAGGGGCCCATGACACTAATGATGCTGTATGAGGTGTTCATATAGAAAGGTCAGGAACACTTGTTCCCTGATCTGGATCGGTGTTTCTTTTCTTTTTTTTAGAAAAACTTTGCCCCACACACTAGTTATTTCTTCCTGTATTGCGGGTGCGTTTACAAACAGAAACTCACATACACAAACACACTTACCAAACAGGTTGAGCATTACTGCAGATGTGTACTGTGAAGAACTGAACACAGTGATGAAGAAGCTGGCACAACCAACAGCTCAATTGCTCGTCTCCGCTGCGCCTGCAAGATAACACCCGACCTCAAACTTCACAGCAGACGGTCTCCAAGTTATAAGAACTGGGGTTGGAAGCTCTCGGTCATCCGCCCTACTCACCAGACCTTGCGTCTACAGAATACTACTATTTCCAGAATTTCATTTCCGAATGTCAAAGTCAAAGTCGAAGTCAAAGTCAAAGTCAAAGTCGAAGTCGAAGTCCAAGTCCAAGTCGAAGTCGAAGTCGAAGTCCAAGTCCAAGTCGAAGTCAAAGTCAAAGTCAAAGTCAAAGTCAAAGTCAAAGTCAAAGTCAAAGTCAAAGTCAAAGTCAAAGTCAAAGTCAAAGTCAAAGTCAAAGTCAAAGTCAAAGTCAAAGTCAAAGTCAAAGTCAAAGTCAAAGTCAAAGTCAAAGTCAAAGTCAAAGTCAAAGTCAAAGTCAAAGTCAAAGTCAAAGTCAAAGTCAAAGTCAAAGTCAAAGTCAAAGTCAAAGTCAAAGTCAAAGTCAAAGTCAAAGTCAAAGTCAAAGTCAAAGTCAAAGTCAAAGTCAAAGTCAAAGTCAAAGTCAAAGTCAAAGTCAAAGTCAAAGTCAAAGTCAAAGTCAAAGTCAAAGTCAAAGTCAAAGTCAAAGTCAAAGTCAAAGTCAAAGTCAAAGTCAAAGTCAAAGTCAAAGTCAAAGTCAAAGTCAAAGTCAAAGTCAAAGTCAAAGTCATCGTCATCGTCATCGTCATCGTCATCGTCATCGTCATCGTCATCGTCATCGTCATCGTCATCGTCATCGTCATCGTCATCGTCATCGTCATCGTCATCGTCATCGTCATCGTCATCGTCATCGTCATCGTCATCGTCATCGTCATCGTCATCGTCATCGTCATCGTCATCGTCATCGTCATCGTCATCGTCATCGTCATCGTTTAGGTTTAGGTTTAGGTTTAGGTTTAGGTTTAGGTTTAGGTTTAGGTTTAGGTTTAGGTTTAGGTTTAGGTTTAGGTTTAGGTTTAGGTTTAGGTTTAGGTTTAGGTTTAGGTTTAGGTTTAGGTTTAGGTTTAGGTTTAGGTTTAGGTTTAGGTTTAGGTTTAGGTTTAGGTTTAGGTTTAGGTTTAGGTTTAGGTTTAGGTTTAGGTTTAGGTTTAGGTTTAGGTTTAGGTTTAGGTTTAGGTTTAGGTTTAGGTTTAGGTTTAGGTTTAGGTTTAGGTTTAGGTTTAGGTTTAGGTTTAGGTTTAGGTTTAGGTTTAGGTTTAGGTTTAGGTTTAGGTTTAGGTTTAGGTTTAGGTTTAGGTTTAGGTTTAGGTTTAGGTTTAGGTTTAGGTTTAGGTTTAGGTTTAGGTTTAGGTTTAGGTTTAGGTTTAGGTTTAGGTTTAGGTTTAGGTTTAGGTTTAGGTTTAGGTTTAGGTTTAGGTTTAGGTTTAGGTTTAGGTTTAGGTTTAGGTTTAGGTTTAGGTTTAGGTTTAGGTTTAGGTTTAGGTTTAGGTTTAGGTTTAGGTTTAGGTTTAGGTTTAGGTTTAGGTTTAGGTTTAGGTTTAGGTTTAGGTTTAGGTTTAGGTTTAGGTTTAGGTTTAGGTTTAGGTTTAGGTTTAGGTTTAGGTTTAGGTTTAGGTTTAGGTTTAGGTTTAGGTTTAGGTTTAGGTTTAGGTTTAGGTTTAGGTTTAGGTTTAGGTTTAGGTTTAGGTTTAGGTTTAGGTTTAGGTTTAGGTTTAGGTTTAGGTTTAGGTTTAGGTTTAGGTTTAGGTTTAGGTTTAGGTTTAGGTTTAGGTTTAGGTTTAGGTTTAGGTTTAGGTTTAGGTTTAGGTTTAGGTTTAGGTTTAGGTTTAGGTTTAGGTTTAGGTTTAGGTTTAGGTTTAGGTTTAGGTTTAGGTTTAGGTTTAGGTTTAGGTTTAGGTTTAGGTTTAGGTTTAGGTTTAGGTTTAGGTTTAGGTTTAGGTTTAGGTTTAGGTTTAGGTTTAGGTTTAGGTTTAGGTTTAGGTTTAGGTTTAGGTTTAGGTTTAGGTTAGGTTAGGTTAGGTTAGGTTAGGTTAGGTTAGGTTAGGTTAGGTTAGGTTAGGTTAGGTTGGGGTGCTAGGTCAGAAAACCTCCTCGTGTGCCTGTCGGCTGCTTGTCCCTTTTGATACGTCGGGAGGGAACGGCAGCTGGCAGGACGGTGCATCCTGGGCGCGGCAGTGACGTTCTCCGAGAAACTGGAAGAAGATTTCTTCATCTTGTTTAGCGGGGAAATTCACTGTCGTGGCGAATAGTCTGACACTGGAGGGGTCCCATTTGGACTGGTGGGGGCGTTGTTCCGCGTGTTCCTCTGTCTTGCAGAGGGCACAGTGGAGGAGCATGGACGGGCCCGGTGTGCACTTGCACTGCCTCCGGGCAGACCGGGAGGGACTGTGCCCTTCCTTGTCGCCGTCATAAATCTTGTAATCCCGATCCTGATCGGGACCGAGGGCCTCGGCTTAACCGCCCGGGCCACGAGGTAGAAAACCTCTATAAAAAGTCACCCCGAATCTCAAGCGGCGGAGCACCGCGAGGAGATGTATGGCTGACGGGTGTTCTTATGAACAATCAGTCGCTAGTGCTACCCTCGCCAGGGTACCGGCCGACCCCCTGGCGAGTAATAAATGCTTAAGGCTTACCTGGGTACAGGGGTCTCTGCCCAGGTGGACCCTTTATTTCCCCCATTCTCGTGGGTACTATATGGATACCAAAATTTTTAAACAAAACGATGTAGAGAAGGAGGGAAGGGAGGAGAAGGAGAAGGAGGAGACGGGAGCAAGGAGTGCTCCGGGGTGCTCTCGAGAACCAGTGGTGGTTCTCCAGAGGCTGCCCTCTAATGTGGACGAGATGTCCACCTCGGACACCGCCTCCACATTGGCGGAGGAGGTGCCCGCCGCTTCAGTCAAATTTTGGCGCAAGCGACGGGCCCCACCAGTAGTGGCTGAAGGATCCGGAGACGACAACGACTCCAGCGACGACATGACGGACGAGGGAGCGACTGCTAGGAAAGCACTCGCCTCCTCGTCCTCCAAAAGAGGAAGAGGACGCCCAGCGTCGACAGGCCAATTCATTGGCCTGTCCAAGGCACGGCGCGAACTGGCGGAGGCGAAGAAGGCTGCCGCCAAACAGGAGAGGGCAGAGGCGGACGAAAGGGAGGTGGCCGAGTTGGCCCGCAAATTGTCCGGACGTATCACGCGATTGTCCGAGACTTCCTCCGCCTCTGCAGTCTCTGCGGTCTCGGAGAGGGAGACGGAGGACCTGCTGGCCGGAGAACTGGCCAGCAGGATGCAGGACGCCGTGGCGGCCATTAAAAGGGTCGCCAAATCGTCAAAAGGTTTGAAGGGCACCTTCCAAAAAGCCCTAAAAGATGCGGCGGCCTCCATCTCGGAGACCGCAGAGGTGCTGCTGACCCGCACCTCTTCCGAGGAGACCGCGCGATTACAGGCGCAGAACGCCCGTCTGTCGGCCCAGCTGGCCGGGCTCCGCAGAGAGCACGAGGCGTTCCGAGCGGAGCTCGCTGTGCTGCAGACCGAGCGCAAAAAGGAGGACGTGAGGCAGCCGGAGGAGTCGGAAGTGGTGCGGCTCCTCAGGAGCGAGCTCGAGAGCTACCGAGCCCGCTTCGACGTCCTCGAGCGGCAAATGCTGCGCCCTCCCCTGGCCACAGACGGGCCTTCAAAGCGGGCGGCCGCTACTTTCGCAGCCAAAGCTGCAGCGCCGACCTCGACTCGGCCAACTGAGGTGGCAGAACCCGCTGCCAAAGAGCCTGGCGTAGCCGGACGAAAAGGCAAAGGGGCTGGCAAGAGGGCGAAGGCTGCAGCCGCAGCTGTCCCTGTCCCTAATGCCGAGACAGCGTCCTCGGCTCCCAGGGCTCCCGAAACTGAGGCACCGACAGCTCCCCAGCAGAGCCAGTGGGAGACTGTCGGAGCGAAGAAGAAGGCTAAAAAAGCGGCGAAGAAGAAGGCCAAGAAGGCGGCCAAACAGAAGGAAGCGGAGAAGGTGGCCAAGGTCCGCGCCCCCCGCTCCACGGCTGTAGTACTTACTTTGCAGCCTGGAGCGGAGGAGAGGGGCATGACCTATGCTGCGGTCCTGACGAAGGCCAAGGCTTCAATAAGCCTCGGCGACCTCGGCATAGCGGGCCTCCGCTGCAAGCGGACTGCTACCGGAGCTTGCCTTCTAGAGGTGTCCGGCGCCACGAGTGGCCCGAAGGCAGACGCCTTGGCTGAAAAAATCAGGGCGCAATTCGAGGAAGGCGAGCTCCGGGTGTCCAGGCCTACGAAGTGCGCCGACCTGCGTATCGCAGGCTTGGACGACTCTGTCTCAGTGGAGGAGGTCGTGGCTGCTGTGGCGAGGGCGGGAGAGTGCCCGCCCAGCCAGATTAAGCCCGGCAAAATCCGCCCGGGCTTTCGTGGGATGAGCTCAATAGTTGTGAGCTGTCCTGTGGCGGCGGCGCAGAAGCTGGCGGACGGGCGCCGGCTACTCGTGGGGTGGGTATCGGCACAGGTAAAACTGTTGCCTGCAAGAGGTACGACGTGCTTCCGGTGCTTGACGGACGGCCATGTCGGAACGCAGTGCGTCTCCGACACAAACTACCGCGATCGGTGCTTCGGATGCGGTCAGCCCGGACATGTGGTCGCCTCTTGCACGGCCCCGCCCCACTGCTTAGCTTGTGCAGCGCTGGGCAAGCCTGCAGGGCATCGGGTGGGCCGAAAGCCATGCGTCGCACCCAACGGCAAAAAGAAGGGGAGGGCCCAGACTTCAGTAGTCCCGGCTCAGTCACAAAGTGAGGAATCGCAGACTATGGACACCCAGTAATGGCCCCATCTCTGCGATTCCTCCAAGCGAACATCAACCACTGCGCCCGGGCTCAGGATTTATTACTCCAGAGCATGGCGCAGTGGTCGATAGGTGTCGCGGTTGTCGCCGAGCCGTACTTCGTCCCGCCCGGGCGAGCTGACTGGGCGAGTGACACGAACGGCTCGGTGACACTCATCTCCAGAGCCGGGAATGGGTCCCCGATGATGGAGGCTCTCGCCGTTGGGCAGGGCCACGTGGCGGCACTGTTCGGGGAGATGGTGGTTGTGGGGGTTTATTTCTCCCCGAACAGACCTCTCGCCGACTTTGAGAGATTCGTGGTGGAGTTGGGCGTCGTCGTCGCCCGTAGTCGTCCTCACCCCGTGCTCGTTCTTGGGGACTTCAATGCCAAATCCACGGCTTGGGGTTCCCCGACAACAGACGCGCGGGGAGAGGTGCTGGAGGAGTGGGCAATTGAGGCCGGCCTCCAGCTCCTAAATAGGGGTTCCGTGGACACGTGCGTGCGCCAGCGGGGCGGTTCCATAGTGGACTTGACGTTCGCTAGCCCCGCACTAGCGCGCCGTGTCCAGGACTGGCGGGTGGTGGAGGAGGCGGAGACTCTGTCTGATCATCGGTACATCCGTTTCGATGTCTCTGCCCAGACTTCTGCCACCCCGGTTCAAGCGGGCCCTGGCGGGGTCGGTCCGCGTTGGGCGCTTCGGCAACTGGACCGGGACCTACTCGTTGAAGCCTCGATAGTCCAGGCCTGGGTGTCAGCACCGGACAGGCCTGACGATATCGACAGCGAGGCTGAGTGGTTCCGGAAAGCCATGTCGCATGTCTGTGACGCTGCTATGCCTAGGGTTCTGTCCCGACCGGCTAGGCGCCAGGTGTACTGGTGGTCGCAAGACATCGAGCGGCTGCGCGCTGCGTGTGTTGCCGCTCGGCGCCGGTACGCCGGGCTCCGCAGGAGGCGTAGCCGCGTCAGGGATGCGGCAGACGAGGCCGAAGAGGCGGAACTGTATGAGGGGTACAGGGCGGCGAGGAAGGCACTACAGCTTGCCATCAAGCGGGCCAAAGTCCTGGCTCGAGAGGAGCAGCTGCAGACTCTGGACCGAGATCCATGGGGGCGCCCATACTTAATGGTACGGGGCAAACTCCGTCCATGGGCCCCCCCGCTGTCCCAGAGCCTCCGGCCAGAGCTATTGAGCAGCGTAGTTGGCGCTCTGTTCCCCTCTAGGGCAGAGCATACCCCGCCACCCATGGTTCCGCCCTCCGAGTTGCCCAACGAGGACGACGACGGCGACGACGACGTGCCCGAAGTGACCCGGGCAGAATTGAGAGCGGCGGTTTTGAGGCTTCAAGCCAAGAATACCGCCCCAGGGCCCGACGGCATACCCGGCCGCGCATGGGTCTTGGCCTCGAAGGCTCTCGGGCCCCGACTGCGAGGGCTGTTGAGCGCATGTTTGCAGCGGGGCCAGTTTCCAGGCCAGTTTCCACGCCTATGGAAGACGGGGAAGCTGGTTCTGCTTCATAAGCCAGGGCGCCCTGCGGACTCTCCGTCCGCTTACCGCCCCATTGTGCTGTTGGACGAGGTGGGCAAGCTCTTCGAGCGAGTCATCGCAAACCGCCTCGTCCGGCACCTCTCTGGCGTGGGGCCGGATCTGGCGGACAACCAGTTTGGTTTCCGTCAAGGGCGCTCTACAGTGGACGCGATCATGCGCGTAAGGGCCTTGGCGGAGGAAGCAGTTGCACGGGGTGAGGTCGTCTTGGCGGTGTCGCTCGACATCGCCAACGCCTTCAACACCTTGCCCTGGAGTTGCATCAGGGAGGCGCTCCGCTACCACGGGGTGCCGACCTACCTCCGCCACACTGTCGGGGCCTACCTGGCTGGCAGGTCAGTCGTCTACCCGGGTCAGGAAGGATGGGGTCGGCGAGAAACGTCGTGCGGTGTTCCACAGGGGTCGGTCTTGGGGCCGCTCCTGTGGAACATCGGATACGACTGGGTGTTGCGCGGTGCGCTCCTCCATGGCGTCGGCGTAGTCTGTTACGCCGACGACACGTTGGTGACGGCGCGGGGGAAGACGTACCGCGACGCGTCGCTACTGGCGACTGCGGGGGTTGCGCAAGTCGTTGCTAGGATCCGGCGGTTGGGCCTCGAGGTGGCGCTCAACAAATCCGAGGCTCTGTGTTTCCACGGGGCCCGGCGCGCGCCACCCTCGGGGTCCAACATAGTGGTGGGAGGCGTCCGCATCGGCGTCGAGTCGACGATGAAGTACTTAGGACTCGTCCTCGATAGCCGATGGGACTTCGGGCCGCACTTCCGGCAACTGGCCCCTAAACTGATGGGCGCAGCGGCGGCTCTAACACGGCTGCTGCCTAACTTGGGGGGGCCAGAGTCATCTTGCCGGAGGCTCTACTTGGGGATCGTGCGGTCTATGGCTCTGTATGGAGCACCCGTGTGGGCGGACACCCTGTCGGCCCGCAACGTCGCAATGCTGCGAAGGCCGCAGCGAGCGATGGCCGTCAGAGTGATCAGGGGGTACTGCACGATCTCCCACGAAGCGGCCTGCCTGTTGGCCGGATCACCGCCCTGGGATCTGGAGGCTAAACTCCTCGCGTCAATGTATCGGTGGCGCGGGGAGGCCCAGGAGCGGGGCGAAAGGCCGCTGCCTAGCGTAGTGGAGACGCGGCGGTCTGAGCTCCGCCGATCTCTAGCGGCGGAGTGGAAGGCGCGACTTGCGCAACCCAGTGCGGGGCACGCCGCTATTGCGGCGGTAAGGCCCGTCATGGAGGCGTGGATCGGCAGGAGGCACGGCGCTCTCACCTTCCGACTGACGCAGATACTTTCCGGACACGGTTGCTTCGGAAAGTATCTGCATCGCATAGGTCGGGAGCAGACGCCCGTGTGCCACCACTGCGACGGTTGCCCGGAAGACACGGCGCAGCACACGCTGGAGGAATGCTCAGCGTGGGCGTCGCAGCGCCGTGATCTGATCGCAGCGATCGGCGGGAGCGATCTCTCGCTTCCGACTGTCGTCGAGGCCATGGTCGGAGGCGAGAGTGCGTGGGAAGGGGCCGTCGCCTTCTGCGAGGATGTCATGCTCGCGAAGGAGACGGCGGAGAGGGAAAGAGAGAGGGTTGCCATCCCTCTCAGCTCCCGCAGACGCACCGGGCGCCGCCGGGCGCAAACCGATCTGCGTCCTCCATGAGAGGTAGCCTGCGGGCGGCTGACTTGGGGCAGTCAGCCGCCCGACCAGATACAGGCCCGAGTTGGCGGCGACGTGTCCTTCGTCGCCACTCGAAGAGAGGTGCGGCCGTTGGTGAACGGCCGCACCGAGGAGAGGGACCCGGCGATGTAGTCGGGTCAAGGCCTGCCGGGGAGCGGTGAATGCGCAAGTGGACCCGCACCCCCGGCTAAAGGCAGCAGAGGACACCGTGTGGTTTTAGTCAGTCGAGTCTGACATGCCCCTCCGTCTTCCCCAGGCGGAGGAAGTCCATGAGGATTTCCACACGTTAAAAAAAAAAAAAAAAAAAAAAAAAGGTTAGGTTAGGTTAGGTTAGGTTAGGTTAGGTTAGGTTAGGTTAGGTTAGGTTAGGTTAGGTTAGGTTAGGTTAGGTTAGGTTAGGTTTTTTTTTTTTTTTTTTTTATATGTTAGTTATATCCGCGGACTGATGCGTCCGCGCCTTTGTTTACATCTTTCATTTTACAATTATATATTTTTTTCTTTTAATGCAAGCAGTTGCTGCACTCCTACATCGGAGTCTTATCTAGTTTCTAAGATATCTTAATAATCTTGTTTAGCGGGGAAATTCACTGTCGTGGCGAATAGTCTGACACTGGAGGGGTCCCATTTGGACCGGTGAGGGCGTTGTTCCGCGTGTTCCTCTGTCTTGCAGAGGGCACAGTGGAGGAGCATGGACGGGCCCGGTGTGCACTTGCACTGCCTCCGGGCAGACGGGGAGGGACTGTGCCCTTCCTCGTCGCCGTCATAAATCTCGTAATCCCGATTCTGATCGGGACCGAGGGTCTCGGCTTAACCGCCCGGGCCACGAGGTAGAAAACCTCTATAAAAAGTCACCCCGAATCTCAAGCGGCGGAGCACCGCGAGGAGATGTATGGCTGACGGGTGTTCTTATGAACAATCAGTCGCTAGTGCTACCCTCGCCAGGGTACCGGCCGACCCCCTGGCGAGTAATAAATGCTTAAGGCTTACCTGGGTACAGGGGTCTCTGCCCAGGTGGACCCTTTATTTCCCCCATTCTCGTGGGTACTGTATGGATACCAAAATTTTTAAACCAAACGATGTTGAGAAGGAGGGAAGGGAGGAGAAGGAGAAGGAGGAGACGGGAGCAAGGAGTGCTCCGGGGTGCTCTCGAGAGCCAGTAGTGGTTCTCCAGAGGCTGCCCTCTAATGTGGACGAGATGTCCACCTCGGACACCGCCTCCACATTGGCGGAGGAGGTGCCCGCCGCTTCAGTCAAATTTTGGCGCAAGCGACGGGCCCCACCAGTAGTGGCTGAAGGATCCGGAGACGACAACGACTCCAGCGACGACATGACGGACGAGGGAGCGACTGCTAGGAAAGCACTCGCCTCCTCGTCCTCCAAAAGAGGAAGAGGACGCCCAGCGTCGACAGGCCAATTCATTGGCCTGTCCAAGGCACGGCGCGAACTGGCGGAGGCAAAAAAGGCTGCCGCCAAACAGGAGAGGGCAGAGGCGGACGAAAGGGAGGTGGCCGAGTTGGCCCGCAAATTGTCCGGACGTATCACCCGATTGTCCGAGACTTCCTCCGCCTCTGCAGTCTCTGCGGTCTCGGAGAGGGAGACGGAGGACCTGCTGGCCGGAGAACTGGCCAGCAGGATGCAGGACGCCGTGGCGGCCATTAAAAGGGTCGCCAAATCGTCAAAAGGTTTGAAGGGCACCTTCCAAAAAGCCCTAAAAGATGCGGCGGCCTCCATCTCGGAGACCGCAGAGGTGCTGCTGACCCGCACCTCTTCCGAGGAGACCGCGCGATTACAGGCGCAGAACGCCCGTCTGTCGGCCCAGCTGGCCGGGCTCCGCAGAGAGCACGAGGCGTTCCGAGCGGAGCTCGCTGCGCTGCAGACCGAGCGCAAAAAGGAGGACGTGAGGCAGCCGGAGGAGTCGGAAGTGGTGCGGCTCCTCAGGAGCGAGCTCGAGAGCTACCGAGCCCGCTTCGACGTCCTCGAGCGGCAAATGCTGCGCCCTCCCCTGGCCACAGACGGGCCTTCAAAGCGGGCGGTGGCTGCGGCTGCTACTTTCGCAGCCAAAGCTGCAGCGCCGACCTCGACTCGTCCAACTGAGGTGGCAGAACCCGCTGCCAAAGAGCCTAGCGTAGCCGGACGAAAAGGCAAAGGGGCTGGCAAGAGGGCGAAGGCTGCAGCCGCAACTGTCCCTGTCCCTAATGCCGAGACAGCGTCCTCAGCTCCCGGGGCTCCCAGAACCGAAGCACCGACAGCTTCCCAGCAGAGCCAGTGGGAGACTGTCGGAGCCAAGAAAAAGGCTAAAAAAGCGGCGAAGAAGAAGGCCAAGAAGGCGGCCAAACAGAAGGAAGCGGAGAAAGTGGCCAAGGTCCGCGCCCCCCGCTCCACGGCTGTAGTACTTACTTTGCAGCCTGGAGCGGAGGAGAGGGGCATGACCTATGCTGCGGTCCTGACGAAGGCCAAGGCTTCAATAAGCCTCGGCGACCTCGGCATAGCGGGCCTCCGCTGCAAGCGGACTGCTACCGGAGCTTGCCTTCTAGAGGTGTCCGGCGCCACGAGTGGCCCGAAGGCAGACGCCTTGGCCGAAAAAATCAGGGCGCAATTCGAGGAAGGCGAGCTCCGGGTGTCCAGGCCTACGAAGTGCGCCGACCTGCGTATCGCAGGCTTGGACGACTCTGTCTCAGTCGAGGAGGTCGTGGCTGCCGTGGCGAGGGCGGGAGAGTGCCCGCCCAGTCAAATTAAGCCCGGCAAAATCCGCCCGGGCTTTCGAGGCATGAGCTCTATAGTTCTGAGCTGTCCTGTGGCGGCGGCGCAGAGGCTGGCGGACGGACGCCGGCTGCTCGTGGGGTGGGTGTCGGCACAGGTAAAACTGTTGCCTGCAAGAGGTACGACGTGCTTCCGGTGCTTGACGGACGGCCATGTCGGAACGCAGTGCGTCTCCGACACAAACTACCGCGATCGGTGCTTCGGATGCGGTCAGCCCGGACATGTGGTCGCCTCTTGCACGGCCCCGCCCCACTGCTTAGCTTGTGCAGCGCTGGGCAAGCCTGCAGGGCATCGGGTGGGCCGAAAGCCATGCGTCGCACCCAACGGCAAAAAGAAGGGGAGGGCCCAGACTTCAGTAGTCCCGGCTCAGTCACAAAGTGAGGAATCGCAGACTATGGACACCCAGTAATGGCCCCATCTCTGCGATTCCTCCAAGCGAACATCAACCACTGCGCCCGGGCTCAGGATTTATTACTCCAGAGCATGGCGCAGTGGTCGATAGGTGTCGCGGTTGTCGCCGAGCCGTACTTCGTCCCGCCCGGGCGAGCTGACTGGGCGAGTGACACGAACGGCTCGGTGACACTCATCTCCAGAGCCGGGAATGGGTCCCCGATGATGGAGGCTCTCGCCGTTGGGCAGGGCCACGTGGCGGCACTGTTCGGGGAGATGGTGGTTGTGGGGGTTTATTTCTCCCCGAACAGACCTCTCGCCGACTTTGAGAGATTCGTGGTGGAGTTGGGCGTCGTCGTCGCCCGTAGTCGTCCTCACCCCGTGCTCGTTCTTGGGGACTTCAATGCCAAATCCACGGCTTGGGGTTCCCCGACAACAGACGCGCGGGGAGAGGTGCTGGAGGAGTGGGCAATTGAGGCCGGCCTCCAGCTCCTAAATAGGGGTTCCGTGGACACGTGCGTGCGCCAGCGGGGCGGTTCCATAGTGGACTTGACGTTCGCTAGCCCCGCACTAGCGCGCCGTGTCCAGGACTGGCGGGTGGTGGAGGAGGCGGAGACTCTGTCAGATCATCGGTATATCCGTTTCGATGTCTCTGCCCAGACTTCTGCCACCCCGGTTCAAGCGGGCCCTGGCGGGGTCGGTCCGCGTTGGGCGCTTCGGCAACTGGACCGGGACCTACTCGTTGAAGCCTCGATAGTCCAGGCCTGGGTGTCAGCACCGGATAGGCCTGACGATATCGATAGCGAGGCGGAGTGGTTCCGGAAGGCGATGTCACATGTCTGTGACGCGGCTATGCCTAGGGTTCTGTCCCGACCGGCTAGGCGCCAGGTGTACTGGTGGTCGCAAGACATCGAGCGGCTGCGCGCTGCGTGTGTTGCCGCTCGGCGCCGGTACGCCAGGCTCCGCAGGAGGCGTAGCCGCGTCAGGGATGCGGCAGACGAGGCCGAAGAGGCGGAACTTTATGAGGGGTACAGGGCGGCGAGGAAGGCACTACAGCTTGCCATCAAGCGGGCCAAAGTACTGGCTCGGGAGGAGCAGCTGCAGACTCTGGACCGAGATCCATGGGGGCGCCCATATTTAATGGTACGGGGCAAACTCCGTCCATGGGCCCCCCCGCTGTCCCAGAGCCTCCGGCCCGAGCTATTGAGCAGCGTAGTTGGCGCTCTGTTCCCCTCTAGGGCAGAGCATACCCCGCCACCCATGGTTCCGCCCTCCGAGGTGCCCAACGAGGACGACGACGGCGACGATGACGTGCCCGAAGTGACCCGGGCAGAATTGAGAGCGGCGGTTTTGAGGCTTCAAGCCAAGAATGCCGCCCCAGGGCCCGACGGCATACCCGGCCGCGCATGGGTCTTGGCCTCGAAGGCTCTCGGGCCCCGACTGCGAGGGCTGTTGAGCGCATGTTTGCAGCGGGGCCAGTTTCCACGCCTATGGAAGACGGGGAAGCTGGTTCTGCTTCATAAGCCAGGGCGCCCTGCGGACTCCCCGTCCGCTTACCGCCCCATTGTGCTGCTGGACGAGGTGGGCAAGCTATTCGAGCGAGTAATCGCAAACCGCCTCCTCCAGCACCTCTCTGGCGTGGGGCCGGATCTGGCGGACAACCAGTTTGGTTTCCGTCAAGGGCGCTCTACAGTGGACGCGATCATGCGCGTAAGGGCCTTGGCGGAGGAAGCAGTTGCACGGGGTGAGGTCGTCTTGGCGGTGTCGCTCGACATCGCCAACGCCTTCAACACCTTGCCCTGGAGTTGCATCAGGGAGGCGCTCCGCTACCACGGGGTGCCGACCTACCTCCGCCACACTGTCGGGGCCTACCTGGCTGGCAGGTCAGTCGTCTACCCGGGTCAGGAAGGATGGGGTCGGCGAGAAACGTCGTGCGGTGTTCCACAGGGGTCGGTCTTGGGGCCGCTCCTGTGGAACATCGGATACGACTGGGTGTTGCGCGGTGCGCTCCTCCATGGCGTCGGCGTAGTCTGTTACGCCGACGACACGTTGGTGACCGCGCGAGGGAGGACGTACCGCGACGCGTCGCTACTGGCGACTGCGGGGGTTGCGCAAGTCGTCGCAAGGATCCGGCGGTTGGGCCTCGAGGTGGCGCTCAACAAATCCGAGGCTCTGTGTTTCCACGGGGCCCGGCGCGCGCCACCCTCGGGGTCCAACATAGTGGTGGGAGGCGTCCGCATCGGCGTCGAGTCGACGATGAAGTACTTAGGACTCGTCCTCGATAGCCGATGGGACTTCGGGCCGCACTTCCGGCAACTGGCCCCTAAACTGATGGGCGCAGCGGCGGCTCTGACACGGCTGCTGCCTAACTTGGGGGGGCCAGAGTCATCTTGCCGGAGGCTCTACTTGGGGATCGTGCGGTCTATGGCTCTGTATGGAGCACCCGTGTGGGCGGACACCCTGTCGGCCCGCAACGTCGCAATGCTGCGAAGGCCGCAGCGAGCGATGGCCGTCAGGGTGATCAGGGGGTACTGCACGATCTCCCACGAAGCGGCCTGCCTGTTGGCCGGATCACCGCCCTGGGATCTGGAGGCTAAACTCCTCGCGTCAATGTATCGGTGGCGCGGGGAGGTCCAGGAGCGGGGCGAAAGGCCGCCGCCTAGCGTAGTGGAGACGCGGCGGTCTGAGCTCCGCCGATCTCTAGCGGCGGAGTGGGAGGCGCGACTTGCGCAACCCAGTGCGGGGCACGCCGCTATTGCGGCGGTAAGGCCCGTCATGGAGGCGTGGATCGGCAGGAGGCACGGCGCTCTCACCTTCCGACTGACGCAGATGCTTTCCGGACACGGTTGCTTCGGAAAGTATCTGCATCGCATAGGTCGGGAGCAGACGCCCGTGTGCCACCACTGCGACGGTTGCCCGGAAGACACGGCGCAGCACACGCTGGAGGAATGCTCAGCGTGGGCGTCGCAGCGCCGTGATCTGATCGCAGCGATCGGCGGGAGCGATCTCTCGCTTCCGACTGTCGTCGAGGCCATGGTCGGAAGCGAGAGTGCGTGGGAAGGGGCCGTCGCCTTCTGCGAGGAAGTTATGCTCGCGAAGGAGACGGCGGAGAGGGAAAGAGAGAGGGTTGCCATCCCTCTCAGCTCCCGCAGACGCACCGGGCGCCGCCGGGCGCAAACCGATCTGCGTCCTCCATGAGAGGTAGCCTGCGGGCGGCTGACTTGGGGCAGTCAGCCGCCCGACCAGATACAGGCCCGAGTTGGCGGCGACGTGTCCTTCGTCGCCACTCGAAGAGAGGTGCGGCCGTTGGTGAACGGCCGCACCGAGGAGAGGGACCCGGCGATGTAGTCGGGTCAAGGCCTGCCGGGGAGCGGTGAATGCGCAAGTGGGCCCGCACCCCCGGCTAAAGGCAGTAGAGGACACCGTGTGGTTTTAGTCAGTCGAGTCTGACATGCCCCTCCGCCTTCCCCAGGCGGAGGAAGTCCATGAGGATTTCCACACGTTAAAAAAAAAAAAAAAAAAAAAAAAGGTTAGGTTAGGTTAGGTTAGGTTAGGTTAGGTTAGGTTAGGTTAGGTTAGGTTAGGTTAGGTTAGGTTAGGTTAGGTTAGGTTAGGTTAGGTTAGGTTAGGTTAGGTTAGGTTAGGTTAGGTTAGGTTAGGTTAGGTTAGGTTAGGTTAGGTTAGGTTAGGTTAGGTTAGGTTAGGTTAGGTTAGGTTAGGTTAGGTTAGGTTAGGTTAGGTTAGGTTAGGTTAGGTTAGGTTAGGTTAGGTTAGGTTAGGTTAGGTTAGGTTAGGTTAGGTTAGGTTAGGTTAGGTTAGGTTAGGTTAGGTTAGGTTAGGTTAGGTTAGGTTAGGTTAGGTTAGGTTAGGTTAGGTTAGGTTAGGTTAGGTTAGGTTAGGTTAGGTTAGGTTAGGTTAGGTTAGGTTAGGTTAGGTTAGGTTAGGTTAGGTTAGGTTAGGTTAGGTTAGGTTAGGTTAGGTTAGGTTAGGTTAGGTTAGGTTAGGTTAGGTTAGGTTAGGTTAGGTTAGGTTAGGTTAGGTTAGGTTAGGTTAGGTTAGGTTAGGTTAGGTTAGGTTAGGTTAGGTTAGGTTAGGTTAGGTTAGGTTAGGTTAGGTTAGGTTAGGTTAGGTTAGGTTAGGTTAGGTTAGGTTAGGTTAGGTTAGGTTAGGTTAGGTTAGGTTAGGTTAGGTTAGGTTAGGTTAGGTTAGGTTAGGTTAGGTTAGGTTAGGTTAGGTTAGGTTTTTTTTTTTTTTTTTTTTATATGTTAGTTATATCCGCGGACTGATGCGTCCGCGCCTTTGTTTACATCTTTCATTTTACAATTATATATTTTTTTCTTTTAATGCAAGCAGTTGCTGCACTCCTACATCGGAGTCTTATCTAGTTTCTAAGATATATCTTAATAACTAAGTGAGTCCATTTTTTTTTTTTTTTTTTTTTTTTTTTTTTTTTTTTTTTTTTTTTTTTTTTTTTTTTATAAAGGCTTATTAAATTTTTTAACTACCATTACAAATTCTAAGGTTATTTTACATTTAACTAAAATTTTCGATTTACTATTACACAATAATACAATACAATTCTAAGATTATTTTACATTATATATACTGAGTGTCAGTGTGAGATGACCGGCCTCCTCCGACGGCATCCGTTCACGGATATGACGCGCACATCCGCGCCGTTCAGCTCAACCATATTTTAGGGAACCCAACGGCCGGATATGAGACGCCACCATCGGCAAGACGTTTAGGTGAGAATGACGGCTCACTCTGTCACTCAGTTTACATTATATTATTTTAGGAGATGGGGTAGAGGTTTCAGGTTTGGTAAGGAGGTTTGACGACTAGGGACTTCGCCAGCCCCAGTAAGGCTTCCATGACAGCTGTATCTCGATGCTGCATGGCCTGGCCGTCTTGAGATTATACTCGACGACCGTTTTAGTCGGCGCATCCATCGCTTTCCTTGCAAAGCGGCCCGTGGCGTCCTCGGCGTCGTCGGTGTAGTAGACGCAATTGGCCGTGTGCCTTGAAACCGCCACTACCGCATGGGAGACGCTGTCGTGGATCTGAAGCCTCCTGGACTTGGTGTTGATGATGATTACGCTGTCGTAGGTCAGCCCCTGAGCCTCGTGGATGGTCAACGTTCGCGACCCTTCACCGGACCCATATCCCTGGCCTATAAGAGAAGATTTCTCCTCTTGAGTGTGGACCAGGAATAGGGTATTTTGGGCGGTGCTGGGTATTTTCGCTCCTGTATAACCCTTCACGCTCAGGGAGTGGACCCGCGACAGCGTCGCCTTGGATGAGTATATACCGGAGTATATCTCGCTTAGGGCAAACGCCACATCCATAGGGTTGCGGTGTGTGCATAGCAGCTCCTGGGTGATGCCTGCCACCAGGTTTGGACGGGTGTACCTTAAAGGAAATAGGTTGTCTCTGTCCAGAAATGGTAGCTGGTTTACATCCCCGATGAGGATCACCTCGCTTGCCCCAGACAACTTAACTGCCATGACTATAGCCCCAAAGTGGTTCATAAGGGCCTCATCTACCGTGAGACGGTAGCATTTCTCCTGCTTTTTGAACCCATTGGCTAAGATTGAGGCCATAGTACGCACCTTTGTCTTGACTTTGTCTCCTAAGCGGTGCGCCAACTTTTCTCTGAGATCTTTGGCAGCTTCAGTCGTTGTAGTGGCTACGATGTCCTTCTCCTCATCGAAGTGTTTCACCACCCAGGTGGTTTTCCCGCAACCCGGGACCCCGTTCACCCACCTGATACTGGGTACCGCCCAATTTTCCCCGGATGTTGGAGTATCCGAAGTCCCCGTAATAGACTTTGCCATTTCGAGGATCTTATCATCCAACATGATTTTGGTACATTTGGCGGTAACCACTATCGGGTCGTCATCGGGGGCTCCGAATTTTAGTTTGCCCGAACGCTCCGTTTCCTCCTCGTCCAGGGCCACAAAACCGTACTTCGCGCTATAGGCTGCCATGTACGACCCCGCCATTTTCCCTTTGATGACTTGAGATCTGACGTTGTCGTACACCGCTGCCTCTGCTTCCTCGAGTAAAACCCTTAACAGACCTTCAGTGTTCCTCTGGAAGGTCAGCAGGATCTTGCTGCATGTCATGAGAGTGACCTCTCTGGTCGCTCTCACGATCGCTATGTACTCGAGGAATGCGCTCTTGACGTGGTCTATGGTGCCCGAGTTGGTTGCTGTTGACGGTGGGCTGACCTGTCCTCTATCGGCTCTTGTTGGTGTTGGCCTCTCCTCAACCGGTTCCTTGACCTTTTTTTGGTAAAACCTCTGTGCTGCTGTTTCCTGTAGTGTACCGCGGCTGGTGTTTGGGAGCAGATTTCTGAGGTATGTGCTGAAGGCTTTCAGACGATTTCTCGACTGGGCCCGGTCCTCTGGGGTTGTGGTTTTGCTCCGCTCCTTTGCAGCTTTTTCGGCGGCTGCCTTCTGCTGAGCCCTCTCGGATCCGTTTAGGGTGGTCGGGCTGGTCGGGCTTGCTGCGGCGGCTGTGTGGCGTCTTGGGGCTTTGAGGAAACTTAATGATTCCCCTCTGTCCTCATAGACGATTACCTCGTGGTGTTCAGAGGCCTTTAAACAGCCGTAGCGGTCCGCAACCGCTCCTCTCTCGCCTCCGATCTCCATGGCATCCACACTTATTGTATGAGCGGTGCCTTCCGAGTTTTCTCCGGCCTCCCCTATCTTTTGAAGCACCAAGCCTGCCTGTGTGAATGGAGTGTCCACTCCCCACTCGAATAAAGCGATTGTCTTGCCTTTGAATCGCAGTAGACGGCAACGGTGAGTGGCTACTTCCACTTGAGGCAATGCAGCATATTTGCTGCCTTTGATGGTTGTCTTTGTGGTGCTTCCGTTGATAAGGGCGGCAAGGCCCGGTGAAATTGGTATTCGGGCTCCTGGTCGGCTCCAGCCGATGCAGAAACTTATCCCCAGTTTTTCCCCTTCCCTGTTCATGAACAGGGCGACGGGTCGCAGTCTGATTCCTGGTACTCCGTCTCCTCCACATGCCAGGAGCTGTGCAATTGGCATGTTGGTAGGGGCTGGTGGTAAACTGGCGTCCGTCTCTGCTGCCGCTGCCGCTGGTCCTAAGGGTTGGTCGGTGTTGGTGTTTGTGCTTTGTGTAACGGTGATCGATGTGTGTGTAGTGTTTTGTGTTGTTGTTGCTTGTGGTAATGTTTGTATTGTAGTTGTTGTTTGGGCAGATGGTATTCGGCCTCGACGTGGCAAGGATGGGTCTGTTTTGTTTGCCCCTGCCGCGACTAGGGCAACTTTGCTCGCGAATGCCAAGAATGGTTTCCTGGTTGCCTGTTTCTCTATAATGGTGTGAAGAGAAGATTGGCTTAGCTGGGTTTCGATCTTAACTTCCAGCTCCATTCTATCATGGCTGAATCTGGGGCATTCGAGTAGCAGGTGCCACACTGTCTCTTCGCAGCTGGGGTCACAGACGCACGAGGGACTATCTTTGAGGTGGAATCGGTGGAGATACGCTGAGAATCCTCCATGTCCTGTTAGGACTTGTACGTGGACCGGTGTGAGAACGGTGTCTCTAAGTGTTCTTTTCGCCGCTAGGACGTCTGGGAAAAACACTTTTGTAACCGCTCCTGTACTCGAGGATTCGTATCGCGCTTGCCACTTTCTTATAGTCTCCTCCCGTATCTTCCGCCTCACGAACGATACGGGGACCTTGTTGTAGTGAACGGTGTCACTATTGAGGGCTGCCTCTTTGGCAAGTACATCGGCTCTCTCGTTCCCGGCAGTTCCCGCGTGGGCCTTGAGCCAGAAGAGTCTCACCTCTCTGCCTTCCTCTCTGATTTCCCGGACGCTATTCTTAATCTGGAGCGCCAGGTGGTGAGTGACAGACGGCCTCCTAAGCAGGTCAAGTGATGATCTTGAGTCACTCAAGATGCTCACGGTGGCCGCCCTAGACTCTCTTGCCATCCTGACAGCTCTGAAGAGGGCGTACATTTCCGATTGGAAGACTGAGTTGTGAGACTCCAGGCCAAAGGTATTGAAATTTGTCTCCTTTCCGTTTTCCCACCAAGTTAGGGCAGCTCCGACTTTTCCCTCTATCTTGCTGCCGTCGGTGTATATTTGGGGACCGATAACTTGATGGGTTTCCAGAGTTTCGGGAGTCAGATCCTCCAGACGTGCGTACTCTGTTATTGTGAGTAGTGCTGGATGGGGATTTCGGGAGTGGTGGACGTCCCTTTCCAGCTCGCAGCCCGGTGGTAGGAACTCATGGGAATGGCCCTTTTTGATCTTGAAAAGGGTTGCGGCCTCGATTACCCGGAGATCTAAGGGGAGTTGGCCTGACAGGAGTAGTGCTGATGTTAGAGACACCGTGCGGTATGCTTTGCAGATCTTCAGTGCAAAGCCTCTTTGCAGTGAGTCAAACTGATTTCTTGTCATCAGTTTCTCAGCCGCAGGGGCCCACGCACTCGCTGCATACATCACGATTGGCTCTATCACCGACACGTATATTGTCCTGATTATTTCTCCATTGAGACCCCAGGTCACCTTCGCTGCGCGCGCTAGCTGCTTGTAGATGTCTGCAGCCTTTTTACAGGTTGCAGACACGTGCGCGTTAAAGGTGAGTTTGGAATCTATAGTGAGACCTAGCAGCTTAACCTCTTGGACAAGGTTCAGCCGCGTGCCCGACATGTGGAGTACCGGAAGGTCGTACTTAAGCTTTCTGGTTAAAACCATCGCATTGGTCTTGTGTGCTGCGAAGCTTAGTTTGTTTTTGACGCCCCATTCCGATACTATGTCTAGCACTTCGTTGGCTGACTGTTGCAGGGGACTGGTGGTAAAGTCCGAAAAAACCAGGACAACATCGTCTGCGAATGCTTGGCAATATACCCTCATTCTGGCCATTTTGTGTAGGAGAGAGTCTAGGATGAGGTTCCAAAACGTCGGTCCGGCAATGGAGCCCTGGACGCATCCTTTCGTGGTACCCTTCATACTAGTTGCTCTGGCGTAGTTGACTCTGATGTTCCGGTCCTCCAGGTATGAGGTGACGAGTTTGTACATATTTTTGGGGCAGTTTTTGCGTACCATCTGCCTTTTTAGTGCTGGCCACCACGCGTTATCGAAGGCCCCCTCTATGTCCAGTGATATCAAAAGCACAATCTTTTTGGCTTTGATTTCGGCTCGTAAGTGCCCCACTAGGGCATAGAGGGCGTCCTCGGTTCCACGCTGTGGCATAAAACCGTATTGGTTGGTGTGTAATGTAGGAAGGAGATGCCACTGGAGTCTGCCTACTAGGAGTTTCTCGACGATTTTTCCTAGGACCGAGAGCAGGCCTATTGGCCTGTACGACTTTGGGCTAGTATAGTCGTCTTTTCCTGGCTTGCGAAGGATGCACACGTGGGCGACCTTCCACTGCTTCGGAAAATGTGATAGCGACAGACATCTGTTGGCTATCGCTAAGAACGCTTCCCTCTCGCAGTTTATTGCCGCTGTGCAAATGTCCGCTGTTAATCCATCGGGACCGGGAGCTTTTTTCGGGTTTTGGTTCTGAATAACCATTTCCAGCTCCGCGGCCGTGAAAGGAGGATCGTCCGCAGACAGTCCTCGAGGGTTTTCTTCCTCCGCTAGCCTCCTCAGGGCAGTGTGGTATGGCTGTTCGGCATCCGTTGAGTCTTCCGGGTAAAAGGTTTTTGCCAGGAGATCCGCTGATTGCTCTGGGCTGAGTGTCTCGCCTAAGGCGTTTCTTAGGAGGGTGTCATCCTGTCTCCTGGCTGTCTTCCTAAGTACCCTGTCGATACCGTCCCACATGCTCTCTCGGTCCTGCTTCGAGCAGAACTCCTTCCAGCTGGCCGTGGCTGCCTCCGTCGCTGCTGTGGTGTAGGTGGTTTTGGCCTGTACGTATTCTTGGATGGTGAAGGGTCTCCGGGTTGCGGCTGCGTTCCGGATCCTCCTCTTCTTCGTTAGTGCATCTCTTTTGAGACGTTCTAGAGAAGGGTTCCACCATGGGGGCTTTGCGTCGTGTTTCGGCGACCCCAGTTTTGGGATCGCTTCCTCACATGAGCGGTGTATTAGTTTGGTGTAGGTTTGTATTAGTGTCTCCAGGTCCTCTGGGTTTGCGACGTCCAAGACTGTGACCGGCGTGATGTCACTATCCGCTAGGCCTGCCTTGAAGTGCGTACGGAAGTCTGACCACTTTGCCTTCTTGGTGTTATAGATGCGCGTGGAGATTGGCTTTAAGGGTTCCAAGGCCTTCTCTAAGCGCATTGAGAAGGTTATTGCATTGTGGTCCGAGGTTGTTAGACTTCTTTCTACTCGCCACTCCTCGACTTTGCCTAACAGCGACAGGCTACATACCGTAACATCGACGATACTGGTGCACCACCTGTCTCCTCTGTAGGTCTCGAACGTCGGCGTTTGGCCCATGTTGAGGATGTGGAGTTCCTGCTCATTGAGGAATGAGTTATACTCCGCCCCGCGATGGTTTTCGGAAACACTTCCCCACCACTGGCTCCAGGCGTTTACATCTCCACCCACTAGGATGTTGTGTGTGTGTAATTTGTGTATTGTGTTTTGTGTAGCAGAGAGGTATGGTTCGAGTTCTTGGTCACCCTCAAAATAGACCGACAGCGCCCCAAAGCTGAACTGACCCGCCTTCAGCAAGACGGCAGCGATGTTCTCGGTCACAATCTGGGGGTCATGGATGACCTCCAGTTTGTTCCCGAAAACAACTATAGCCGCCTTTACTGGTTTTTGGCGATTTAGGCTGCACTGGATGACTTGCGTGCCGGGCAATTGTTTCATCACACCTGTTCTTCCTACATAGGGTTCTTGAACAAGTGCTACCGAAACTCCTTTCGCCTGTGCTGCCATGTGCAGCTCTTCTGTGGCCAGCTTGGAGCGCTGAAGGTTGACTTGGATGAATTTCAGCCTTGCTGTCGGTCTTGTTGCGTTTTGTAGGGTGACGGGTTGTCCCGTGATTGTGTTCTCCTGGTCGCCCTTAGCAGTAGGAAACGCGCGACCTCGCTATTCCATCCCACTTTTGGCGTTCCTGGCATTCTTCGCTGAACGCGGTGTGTGCCAGGTCGCTGCCCGTTTTTTGAGCCACTTTGCAGTTTATGCATGTGGGCTGTTTGCCGTCAGCCCGACTGGGGCAGTCCCTTCCATTATGTGCTCCTGCGCAGTAGCTGCAGGCTTCTTTTTCGGCCTTGCATATGGTCCTATTGTGACCGTATCCAAGGCACTTCGTGCACTGTACTAGGGGGGACTGGTCCTCAATGGGGCACCGCTTAATGCCCACGTGGACTTTTTGGGCTTGAGTGTACCGCTTCCAGAGCTCCGGGGAGAGCTCCAGAACCGGGTGGCATTCGTGGGGGTTCCTCGCGCGCTTCCTGAAGCGCATCTTTAGAGTCTGCTCAGCCACAGCGACGTCTTGCAGTAGGTGTTTATTCTGCGCTTTTAGCAGATCCACAATTTCTACGTCGCTGTAGCTGGACAGGACTCCCCTGATGCAGACTAGAGGGTTTTGAGGTTTAGGTTCCTGGACCTTCAGCTCTGAGTTGGACTTGAACTGATCCTTGATCAGGTTCAAGTCCGTTTTGCTGGCGCACCTGAGTACGACTTTCTGGTTGCGGGCTTTGCGGACTGTGTCCACTCGGGCTCCGCTCGTTTTGAGGTCCAGGGCGGTCCTAATCCTCTCGACGACGTTGTCCCCAGTATGCTTGGGGTTCGTCGACGACACGATCAGGGTGTGGTTTGGTGATGGAGTGGGTTTTGGGAGTTTGGGGATACTAGCAGCCTGGGCGAAGGTTTTGGGTCCTTGTTGTTTTTGTGGCGGCCTATCCGCTCGGCCCAGGTCTGCGACTCCCTTTTCTATGTTTCGGAGCGTCTTTTTTACATCCCCAACTGCGAGTTCCGCTTCCAAGTTCAGCGCTGGGGGCGCCTGGATTTGCGGCTCTTTGTCGCGCAGTACGCGGATGTCCGCCGAGACGATCTCCAACCTCTCTGCTAGGGGTTTAATGTGCTGGGATATATTAAGTGGTGGCTGTGGTGGTGGGGGGGAGACTACAGGCTTGTTGGCGATGGCCTGTAACTGTTTTTGCAGTCTTGACATTTCCTCTTCAAACCTGCTGGTTGAGAGAAGGCCTGTCTCCCGGCTACTCGGGTCCGTCTCTGGGTGTGTTGGCTGGCTGAGGTCCTCTTTGAGTCTTTCCAATGCCTTCCGGAGTACATCCACCTGGTTGGAAATGGTGGTGAGGGACGCCTCTAGGCGTGAGAAGCCAGCTCCTGTTAGATCCCCCTTGGAATCCGCTGGAGTCCTGGAGCTTTCCTGCCTCGTCCTCTCGTGCTCCTTCTGGTTTTGGATGCTCGCCGTTTTGATCTCTTCTTTGACCTCTTTTATACCCTTGAGGGTATCGATGGTTTCGTGGCCAAGCCATTCTCGGATCCCTTTCGCCTCCTTCTTGGTATCGGAGACGTCTGACCGCATGAGTGACAGCTCAACCTTCATCGCCATTAGTTCCCGAGTGTGAGCTCTCTCGACTCGCACAAGCTCTTGTGCGTGTCGAGAGCGCTCTTTCTCGAGGTTGTACTTATGGCGCGCTCTCGAGTCTGCCAACGACAGGGCTACCTCGTAGAGGCCTTGCAGACACTCATGGGCGGTGACCTTACATTCTCTTTTCATGTTGCCCGCTGCTTCTAAAGCGTCCTTTCCTTTTTGAAGTAACTCGTTTGCTTCCCGTGTGGCTAGATCCATCTCTACCCCTGTTCCCCTTCTGGGTGTTCTGTAAAGGAGGCTCGGTCGTCCGCACTCGGAACGAGTTTGGCTCACTGTCGAAGCCACCGAGCTCTCATCCTCCGACAGGATTTGATGGGGAGGGGAGATACCGCACTGTTCCCAGTTGATGACGATC